>CAXIEJ010000014.1:0-1405338 GCA_964023215.1 Eledona agricola
CTGACCTGACCTGACCTGACCTGACCTGACCTGACCTGACCTGACCTGACCTGACCTGACCTGACCTGACCTGACCTGACCTGACCTGACCTGACCTGACCTGACCTGACCTGACCTGACCTGACCTGACCTGACCTGACCTGACCTGACCTGACCTGACCTGACCTGACCTGACCTGACCTGACCTGACCTGACCTGACCTGACCTGACCTGACCTGACCTGACCTGACCTGACCTGACCTGACCTGACCTGACCTGACCTGACCTGACCTGACCTGACCTGACCTGACCTGACCTGACCTGACCTGACCTGACCTGACCTGACCTGACCTGACCTGACCTGACCTGACCTGACCTGACCTGACCTGACCTGACCTGACCTGACCTGACCTGACCTGACCTGACCTGACCTGACCTGACCTGACCTGACCTGACCTGACCTGACCTGACCTGACCTGACCTGACCTGACCTGACCTGACCTGACCTGACCTGACCTGACCTGACCTGACCTGACCTGACCTGACCTGACCTGACCTGACCTGACCTGACCTGACCTGACCTGACCTGACCTGACCTGACCTGACCTGACCTGACCTGACCTGACCTGACCTGACCTGACCTGACCTGACCTGACCTGACCTGACCTGACCTGACCTGACCTGACCTGACCTGACCTGACCTGACCTGACCTGACCTGACCTGACCTGACCTGACCTGACCTGACCTGACCTGACCTGACCTGACCTGACCTGACCTGACCTGACCTGACCTGACCTGACCTGACCTGACCTGACCTGACCTGACCTGACCTGACCTGACCTGACCTGACCTGACCTGACCTGACCTGACCTGACCTGACCTGACCTGACCTGACCTGACCTGACCTGACCTGACCTGACCTGACCTGACCTGACCTGACCTGACCTGACCTGACCTGACCTGACCTGACCTGACCTGACCTGACCTGACCTGACCTGACCTGACCTGACCTGACCTGACCTGACCTGACCTGACCTGACCTGACCTGACCTGACCTGACCTGACCTGACCTGACCTGACCTGACCTGACCTGACCTGACCTGACCTGACCTGACCTGACCTGACCTGACCTGACCTGACCTGACCTGACCTGACCTGACCTGACCTGACCTGACCTGACCTGACCTGACCTGACCTGACCTGACCTGACCTGACCTGACCTGACCTGACCTGACCTGACCTGACCTGACCTGACCTGACCTGACCTGACCTGACCTGACCTGACCTGACCTGACCTGACCTGACCTGACCTGACCTGACCTGACCTGACCTGACCTGACCTGACCTGACCTGACCTGACCTGACCTGACCTGACCTGACCTGACCTGACCTGACCTGACCTGACCTGACCTGACCTGACCTGACCTGACCTGACCTGACCTGACCTGACCTGACCTGACCTGACCTGACCTGACCTGACCTGACCTGACCTGACCTGACCTGACCTGACCTGACCTGACCTGACCTGACCTGACCTGACCTGACCTGACCTGACCTGACCTGACCTGACCTGACCTGACCTGACCTGACCTGACCTGACCTGACCTGACCTGACCTGACCTGACCTGACCTGACCTGACCTGACCTGACCTGACCTGACCTGACCTGACCTGACCTGACCTGACCTGACCTGACCTGACCTGACCTGACCTGACCTGACCTGACCTGACCTGACCTGACCTGACCTGACCTGACCTGACCTGACCTGACCTGACCTGACCTGACCTGACCTGACCTGACCTGACCTGACCTGACCTGACCTGACCTGACCTGACCTGACCTGACCTGACCTGACCTGACCTGACCTGACCTGACCTGACCTGACCTGACCTGACCTGACCTGACCTGACCTGACCTGACCTGACCTGACCTGACCTGACCTGACCTGACCTGACCTGACCTGACCTGACCTGACCTGACCTGACCTGACCTGACCTGACCTGACCTGACCTGACCTGACCTGACCTGACCTGACCTGACCTGACCTGACCTGACCTGACCTGACCTGACCTGACCTGACCTGACCTGACCTGACCTGACCTGACCTGACCTGACCTGACCTGACCTGACCTGACCTGACCTGACCTGACCTGACCTGACCTGACCTGACCTGACCTGACCTGACCTGACCTGACCTGACCTGACCTGACCTGACCTGACCTGACCTGACCTGACCTGACCTGACCTGACCTGACCTGACCTGACCTGACCTGACCTGACCTGACCTGACCTGACCTGACCTGACCTGACCTGACCTGACCTGACCTGACCTGACCTGACCTGACCTGACCTGACCTGACCTGACCTGACCTGACCTGACCTGACCTGACCTGACCTGACCTGACCTGACCTGACCTGACCTGACCTGACCTGACCTGACCTGACCTGACCTGACCTGACCTGACCTGACCTGACCTGACCTGACCTGACCTGACCTGACCTGACCTGACCTGACCTGACCTGACCTGACCTGACCTGACCTGACCTGACCTGACCTGACCTGACCTGACCTGACCTGACCTGACCTGACCTGACCTGACCTGACCTGACCTGACCTGACCTGACCTGACCTGACCTGACCTGACCTGACCTGACCTGACCTGACCTGACCTGACCTGACCTGACCTGACCTGACCTGACCTGACCTGACCTGACCTGACCTGACCTGACCTGACCTGACCTGACCTGACCTGACCTGACCTGACCTGACCTGACCTGACCTGACCTGACCTGACCTGACCTGACCTGACCTGACCTGACCTGACCTGACCTGACCTGACCTGACCTGACCTGACCTGACCTGACCTGACCTGACCTGACCTGACCTGACCTGACCTGACCTGACCTGACCTGACCTGACCTGACCTGACCTGACCTGACCTGACCTGACCTGACCTGACCTGACCTGACCTGACCTGACCTGACCTGACCTGACCTGACCTGACCTGACCTGACCTGACCTGACCTGACCTGACCTGACCTGACCTGACCTGACCTGACCTGACCTGACCTGACCTGACCTGACCTGACCTGACCTGACCTGACCTGACCTGACCTGACCTGACCTGACCTGACCTGACCTGACCTGACCTGACCTGACCTGACCTGACCTGACCTGACCTGACCTGACCTGACCTGACCTGACCTGACCTGACCTGACCTGACCTGACCTGACCTGACCTGACCTGACCTGACCTGACCTGACCTGACCTGACCTGACCTGACCTGACCTGACCTGACCTGACCTGACCTGACCTGACCTGACCTGACCTGACCTGACCTGACCTGACCTGACCTGACCTGACCTGACCTGACCTGACCTGACCTGACCTGACCTGACCTGACCTGACCTGACCTGACCTGACCTGACCTGACCTGACCTGACCTGACCTGACCTGACCTGACCTGACCTGACCTGACCTGACCTGACCTGACCTGACCTGACCTGACCTGACCTGACCTGACCTGACCTGACCTGACCTGACCTGACCTGACCTGACCTGACCTGACCTGACCTGACCTGACCTGACCTGACCTGACCTGACCTGACCTGACCTGACCTGACCTGACCTGACCTGACCTGACCTGACCTGACCTGACCTGACCTGACCTGACCTGACCTGACCTGACCTGACCTGACCTGACCTGACCTGACCTGACCTGACCTGACCTGACCTGACCTGACCTGACCTGACCTGACCTGACCTGACCTGACCTGACCTGACCTGACCTGACCTGACCTGACCTGACCTGACCTGACCTGACCTGACCTGACCTGACCTGACCTGACCTGACCTGACCTGACCTGACCTGACCTGACCTGACCTGACCTGACCTGACCTGACCTGACCTGACCTGACCTGACCTGACCTGACCTGACCTGACCTGACCTGACCTGACCTGACCTGACCTGACCTGACCTGACCTGACCTGACCTGACCTGACCTGACCTGACCTGACCTGACCTGACCTGACCTGACCTGACCTGACCTGACCTGACCTGACCTGACCTGACCTGACCTGACCTGACCTGACCTGACCTGACCTGACCTGACCTGACCTGACCTGACCTGACCTGACCTGACCTGACCTGACCTGACCTGACCTGACCTGACCTGACCTGACCTGACCTGACCTGACCTGACCTGACCTGACCTGACCTGACCTGACCTGACCTGACCTGACCTGACCTGACCTGACCTGACCTGACCTGACCTGACCTGACCTGACCTGACCTGACCTGACCTGACCTGACCTGACCTGACCTGACCTGACCTGACCTGACCTGACCTGACCTGACCTGACCTGACCTGACCTGACCTGACCTGACCTGACCTGACCTGACCTGACCTGACCTGACCTGACCTGACCTGACCTGACCTGACCTGACCTGACCTGACCTGACCTGACCTGACCTGACCTGACCTGACCTGACCTGACCTGACCTGACCTGACCTGACCTGACCTGACCTGACCTGACCTGACCTGACCTGACCTGACCTGACCTGACCTGACCTGACCTGACCTGACCTGACCTGACCTGACCTGACCTGACCTGACCTGACCTGACCTGACCTGACCTGACCTGACCTGACCTGACCTGACCTGACCTGACCTGACCTGACCTGACCTGACCTGACCTGACCTGACCTGACCTGACCTGACCTGACCTGACCTGACCTGACCTGACCTGACCTGACCTGACCTGACCTGACCTGACCTGACCTGACCTGACCTGACCTGACCTGACCTGACCTGACCTGACCTGACCTGACCTGACCTGACCTGACCTGACCTGACCTGACCTGACCTGACCTGACCTGACCTGACCTGACCTGACCTGACCTGACCTGACCTGACCTGACCTGACCTGACCTGACCTGACCTGACCTGACCTGACCTGACCTGACCTGACCTGACCTGACCTGACCTGACCTGACCTGACCTGACCTGACCTGACCTGACCTGACCTGACCTGACCTGACCTGACCTGACCTGACCTGACCTGACCTGACCTGACCTGACCTGACCTGACCTGACCTGACCTGACCTGACCTGACCTGACCTGACCTGACCTGACCTGACCTGACCTGACCTGACCTGACCTGACCTGACCTGACCTGACCTGACCTGACCTGACCTGACCTGACCTGACCTGACCTGACCTGACCTGACCTGACCTGACCTGACCTGACCTGACCTGACCTGACCTGACCTGACCTGACCTGACCTGACCTGACCTGACCTGACCTGACCTGACCTGACCTGACCTGACCTGACCTGACCTGACCTGACCTGACCTGACCTGACCTGACCTGACCTGACCTGACCTGACCTGACCTGACCTGACCTGACCTGACCTGACCTGACCTGACCTGACCTGACCTGACCTGACCTGACCTGACCTGACCTGACCTGACCTGACCTGACCTGACCTGACCTGACCTGACCTGACCTGACCTGACCTGACCTGACCTGACCTGACCTGACCTGACCTGACCTGACCTGACCTGACCTGACCTGACCTGACCTGACCTGACCTGACCTGACCTGACCTGACCTGACCTGACCTGACCTGACCTGACCTGACCTGACCTGACCTGACCTGACCTGACCTGACCTGACCTGACCTGACCTGACCTGACCTGACCTGACCTGACCTGACCTGACCTGACCTGACCTGACCTGACCTGACCTGACCTGACCTGACCTGACCTGACCTGACCTGACCTGACCTGACCTGACCTGACCTGACCTGACCTGACCTGACCTGACCTGACCTGACCTGACCTGACCTGACCTGACCTGACCTGACCTGACCTGACCTGACCTGACCTGACCTGACCTGACCTGACCTGACCTGACCTGACCTGACCTGACCTGACCTGACCTGACCTGACCTGACCTGACCTGACCTGACCTGACCTGACCTGACCTGACCTGACCTGACCTGACCTGACCTGACCTGACCTGACCTGACCTGACCTGACCTGACCTGACCTGACCTGACCTGACCTGACCTGACCTGACCTGACCTGACCTGACCTGACCTGACCTGACCTGACCTGACCTGACCTGACCTGACCTGACCTGACCTGACCTGACCTGACCTGACCTGACCTGACCTGACCTGACCTGACCTGACCTGACCTGACCTGACCTGACCTGACCTGACCTGACCTGACCTGACCTGACCTGACCTGACCTGACCTGACCTGACCTGACCTGACCTGACCTGACCTGACCTGACCTGACCTGACCTGACCTGACCTGACCTGACCTGACCTGACCTGACCTGACCTGACCTGACCTGACCTGACCTGACCTGACCTGACCTGACCTGACCTGACCTGACCTGACCTGACCTGACCTGACCTGACCTGACCTGACCTGACCTGACCTGACCTGACCTGACCTGACCTGACCTGACCTGACCTGACCTGACCTGACCTGACCTGACCTGACCTGACCTGACCTGACCTGACCTGACCTGACCTGACCTGACCTGACCTGACCTGACCTGACCTGACCTGACCTGACCTGACCTGACCTGACCTGACCTGACCTGACCTGACCTGACCTGACCTGACCTGACCTGACCTGACCTGACCTGACCTGACCTGACCTGACCTGACCTGACCTGACCTGACCTGACCTGACCTGACCTGACCTGACCTGACCTGACCTGACCTGACCTGACCTGACCTGACCTGACCTGACCTGACCTGACCTGACCTGACCTGACCTGACCTGACCTGACCTGACCTGACCTGACCTGACCTGACCTGACCTGACCTGACCTGACCTGACCTGACCTGACCTGACCTGACCTGACCTGACCTGACCTGACCTGACCTGACCTGACCTGACCTGACCTGACCTGACCTGACCTGACCTGACCTGACCTGACCTGACCTGACCTGACCTGACCTGACCTGACCTGACCTGACCTGACCTGACCTGACCTGACCTGACCTGACCTGACCTGACCTGACCTGACCTGACCTGACCTGACCTGACCTGACCTGACCTGACCTGACCTGACCTGACCTGACCTGACCTGACCTGACCTGACCTGACCTGACCTGACCTGACCTGACCTGACCTGACCTGACCTGACCTGACCTGACCTGACCTGACCTGACCTGACCTGACCTGACCTGACCTGACCTGACCTGACCTGACCTGACCTGACCTGACCTGACCTGACCTGACCTGACCTGGTAGCCGAAGTAATTTAGGTGAGTCTGGCATAGTTTGTTATGATTTGTACACCTTTTTTTGTAATTTTAAGATGATATGGTTTGGTTTGTTGTGGTAAGGGATAGTTGGGGGTGATTTACGGTAGCCGAAGTAATTTAGGTGATTCTGGTATAGTTTGTTATAATTTTTAGCATTTTTTTGTAATTTTAAAGTGATTGGGCTTAGTTTGTTGCTGTAAACTGTAGTTGGGGGTGATTTTTGATAGCCGAAGTAATTTAGGTAAATTTGGCATAGTTTGCTATGGTTACTAGCATTTTTTTGTAATTCAAAAATGATTGGGTTTAGCTTGTTGTGGTAAGGGTTAGTTGGTGATGATTTAGAGTAGCCGAAGTAATTTAGGTGAGTCTGGCATAGTTTGTTATGATTTGTACACCTTTTTTTTTATAATTTTAAGATGATATGGTTTGGTTTGTTGTGGTAAGGGATAGTTGTGGGTAATTTACGGTAGCCGAAGTAATTTAGGTGTTTCTGGTATAGTTTGTTATGATTTTTAGCATTTTTTTGTAATTTTAAAGTGATTGGGCTTAGTTTGTTGCTGTAAGGTGTAGTTGGGTGTGATTTTTGATAGCCGAAGTAATTTAGGTGAGTTTGGCATAGTTTGCTATGGTTAGTAGAATTTTTTTGTAATTTAAAAGTGATTGGGTTAAGTTTGTTGTGGTAAGGGTTAGTTGGTGATGATTTATGGTAGCCGAAGTAATTTAGGTGAGTTTGGCATAGTTTGCTATGGTTACTAGCATTTTGTTGTAATTTAAAAGTGATTGGGTTTAGTTTGTTGTGGTAAGGGATAGTTGGGGGTGGTTTACGGTAGCCGAAGTAATTTAGGTGATTCTGGTATAGCTTGTTATGATTTTTAGCATTTTTTTGTAATTTTAAAGTGATTGGGCTTAGTTTGATGCTGTGAAGTGTAGCTGGGTGTGATTTTTGATAGCCGAAGTAATTTAGGTGAGTTTGCCATAGTTTGCTTTGGTTAGTAGCATTTTTTTGTAATTTAAAAGTGATTGGGTTTAGTTTGTTGTGGTAAGGGTTAGTTGGTGATGATTTAGAGTAGCCGAAGTAATTTAGGTGAGTCTGGCATAGTTTGTTATCATTTGTACACCTTTTTTTGTAATTTTAAGATGATATGGTTTGGTTTGTTGTGGTAAGGGATAGTTGGGGGTGGTTTACGGTAGCCGAAGTAATTTAGGTGATTCTGGTATAGCTTGTTATGATTTTTAGCATTTTTTTGTAATTTTAAAGTGATTGGGCTTAGTTTGATGCTGTGAAGTGTAGTTGGGTGTGATTTTTGATAGCCGAAGTAATTTAGGTGAGTTTGCCATAGTTTGCTTTGGTTAGTAGCATTTTTTTGTAATTTAAAAGTGATTGGGTTTAGTTTGTTGTGGTAAGGGTTAGTTGGTGATGATTTAGAGTAGCCGATGTAATTTTGGTGAGTCTGGCATAGTTTTTTATGATTTGTACAACTTTTTTTGTAATTTTAAGATGATATGGTTTGGTTTGTTGTGGTAAGGGATAGTTAGGTGTGATTTACGGTAGCCGAAGTAATTAAGGTGATTCTGGTATAGTATGTTATGATTTTTAGCATTTTTTTGTAATTTTAAAGTGATTGGGCTTAGTTTGTTGCTGTAAAGTGTAGTTGGGGGTGATTTTTGATAGCCGAAGTAATTTAGGTGAGTTTGGCATAGTTTGCTATGGTTAGTAGCATTTTTTTGTAATTTAAAAGTGATTGGGTTTAGTTTTTTGTGGTAAGGGTTAGTTGGTGATGATTTATGGTAGCCGAAGTAATTTAGGTATGTTTGGCATAGTTTGCTATGGTTACTAGCATTTTTTTGTAATTTAAAAGTGATTGGGTTTAGTTTGTTGTGGTAAGGGTTAGTTGGTGATGATTTAGAGTAGCCGAAGTAATTTAGGTGAGTCTGGCATAGTTTGTTATGATTTGTACACCTTTTTTTGTAATTTTAAGATGATATGGTTTGGTTTGTTGTGGTAAGGGATAGTTGGGGGTGATTTACGGTAGCCGAAGTAATTTAGGTGATTCTGGTTTAGTTTGTTATGATTTTTAGCATTTTTTTGAAATTTAAGGTGATACGGCCTTGTTTGTTGCTGTAAAGTGTAGTTGGGGGGTGATTTTTGATAGCCGAAGTAATTTAGGTGAGTTTGGCATAGTTTGCTATGGTTAGTAGCATTTTTTTGTAATTTAAAAGTTATTGGGTTTAGTTTGTTGTGGTAAGGGTTAATTGGTGATGATTTATGGTAGCCGAAGTAATTTAGGTGAGTTTGGCATAGTTTGCTAGGGTTACTAGCATTTTTTTGTAATTTAAAAGGGATTGGGGGTAGTTTGTTGTGGTAAGGGTTAGTTGGTGATGATTTTGAGTAGCCGAAGTAATTTAGGTGAGTCTGGCATAATCTATATATATAAAGCGAAGTGTCCTCACTGACACACTCATCTACACATCTACACATCTACACATCTACACATGCACTGATTCACCGACAACCTACAGCCCAAACCGGGAGGGCTGGAGACTTGAAATTTTAGACACGGGTCTATCAAGGGCCGAGAATGAACGCTAATAAGGAGATTTTGCAAAATTCGGTCCGGTTCCTTTGTATTTAAATAAAAACCGAATAAAAACCGGTTAAAATAAGCAAAAAATGATCGGCTCGCGGAGACCGGGTTTTTTTTAGAAGCACGTGTCTAGCCAAAACAACTTCGACGTCGGGCGACCGGTTTACATTAAAAGCACTTTCACTTTCTGCGTTCCTGATCATACTTTTGCCGTACCTAGCGAGGCGCAGATATTTCAATTATAATTTTGATTTCAATTATAATGTCCCCGATCCGTGACTCATTTAAAAATTACCAAACCACTCCAAATTTAATCCGCCTACATTAAAAATCCTCAAATATCTCTTACCATTACAAACTTTACCAAATCAACCCCAAAAAATTCCCGAACTACGCCAAACTGACAAATTAGATCCGTTATCTTAAATCATCCCTTACCACCCCTTAGCAACCCCAAGTAACTCCAATCACTTTAAAATAAAACAAAATGACACAAACCATAGCAGACTATTCTCACACTCACACACATTATTTCGGCTACCAAAATTCACCCCCAACTACCCCTTACCGCCCCAAACTAAGCCCAATCACTTTAAAATTAGAAAAAATGCTACAAACAATAGCAAAACTATGCCAAACTCACCCAAATTACTTCGGCTATCATAAATCACCCCCAACTACCCCTTACCACCCCAAACTAAGCCCAATCACTTTAAAATTACAAAAAATGCCACAAACCATAGCAAACTATGCCAAACTCACCCAAATTACTTCGGCTACCATAAATCACCCCCAACTACCCCTTACCACCCCAAACTAAGCGCAATCACTTTAAAATTACAAAAAATGTTACAAATCATACTAAACTATGCCAAACTCAACCAAATTACTTCGGTTACCATAAATCAACCCCCAACTACCCCTTACCACCCCAAACTAAACCAAATCACTTTAAAATTACAAAAAATGCTACAAACCATAGCAAACTATGCCAAACCCACCCAAATTACTTCGGCTGTCATAAATCACCCCCAACTACCCCTTACCACCTCAAACTAAGCCCAATCACTTTAAAATTACAAAAAATGCCACAAACCATAGCAAACTATGCCAAACTCACCCAAATTACTTCGGCTATTATAAATCACCCCCAACTACCCCTTACCGCCCCAAACTAAGCGCAATCACTTTAAAATTACAAAAAATGTTACAAATCATACTAAACTATGCCAAACTCAACCAAATTACTTCGGTTACCATAAATCAACCCCCAACTACCCCTTACCACCCCAAACTAAACCAAATCACTTTAAAATTACAAAAAATGCTACAAACCATAGCAAACTATGCCAAACCCACCCAAATTACTTCGGCTGTCATAAATCACCCCCAACTACCCCTTACCACCTCAAACTAAGCCCAATCACTTTAAAATTACAAAAAATGCCACAAACCATAGCAAACTATGCCAAACTCACCCAAATTACTTCGGCTATTATAAATCACCCCCAACTACCCCTTACCGCCCCAAACTAAGCCCACTCACTTTAAAATTACAAAAAATGATACAAACCATAGCAAACTATGCCAAAATCACCCAAATTACTACGGCTACCATAAATCACCCCCAACTACCCCTTACCACCACAAACTAAGCCCAATCACTTTAAAATTACAAAAAATGCTACAAACCATAGCAAACTATGCCAAACTCACCCAAATTACTTCGGCTATCCTAAATCACCCCCAACTACCCCTTACCACCCCAAACTAAGCCCAATCACTTTAAAATTACAAAAAATGCCACAAACCATAGCAAACTATGCCAAACTCACCCAAATTACTTCGGCTATTATAAATCACCCCCAACTACCCCTTACCGCCCCAAACTAAGCCCACTCACTTTAAAATTACAAAAAATGATACAAACCATAGCAAACTATGCCAAAATCACCCAAATTACTTCGGCTACCATAAATCACCCCCAACTACCCCTTACCACCACAAACTAAGCCAAATCACTTTAAAATTACAAAAAATGCCACAAACCATAGCAAACTATGCCAAACTCACCCAAATTACTTCGGCTACCATAAATCACCCCCAACTACCCCTTACCGCCTCAAACTAAGCCCAATCACTTTAAAATTACAAAAAATGCCACAAACCATAGCAAACTATGCCAAACTCACCCAAATTACTTCGGCTATTATAAATCACCCCCAACTACCCCTTACCGCCCCAAACTAAGCCCAATCACTTTAAAATTAGAAAAAATGATACAAACCATAGCAAACTATGCCAAACTCACCCAAATTACTTCGGCTATTATAAATCACCCCCAACTACCCCTTACCGCCCCAAACTAAGCCCAATCACTTTAAAATTACAAAAAATGATACAAACCATAGCAAACTATGCCAAACTCACCCAAATTACTTCGGCTATCATAAATCACCCCCAACTACCCCTTACCGCCCCAAACTAAGCCCAATCACTTTAAAATTACAAAAAATGATACAAACCATAGCAAACTATGCCAAAATCACCCAAATTACTTGGGCTACCATAAATCATCCCCAACTACCCCTTACCACCCCAAACTAAGCTAAATCACTTTAAAATTACAAAAAATGATACAAACCATAGCAAACTATGCCAAACTCACCCAAATTACTTCGGCTACCATAAATCACCCCCAACTACCCCTTACCTCCACAAACTAAGCCAAATCACTTTAAAATTACAAAAAATGATACAAACCATAGCAAACTATGCCAAACTCACCTAAATTACTTCGGTTACCATAAATTAATAATCATTTTCGATCAAAATCTTCCATTTGGTTGTGTCATTTATAAATGCCTTATCGTATTAAATCATAAAATATTAATAAATATCTGCACATAAAACATATTGTTTCGACTAATAGACGTTATTCTGAATACTAAATTTGCTAATACCAATTTTGATTTTCTTCCACTTTCCAATAATTATTTGTTCCAGTTGAGATGCAAACATAAACGTATTTCTGAATTGCAACACGCTGACGGGGCAAGCCCTACCTTCTCAACATGCGTGAATTTGTATAAACAGCTCTATGGTTTTTAACTTTAAAGCGGTATAAACGCGGTGTAAACCCTAGATTTTCGTGAAAATATCTGAAAATTTCGAAATTCTGCAATTGAATTACAGAACTATTGTTGTGTTCGATAGTAAATTTATATTTGGAGTGGCACTGCCAACTCTGCCACCCCTGACGAGCCCCTTGCTGAATACTCTCCTTCCAGGGAAACTTTTGAAATCAACGGCAAAATAATTTAGGGCGCCTGAATGTGAAAATATCACTGTGTAATAAGTTCAGACTGACGTGGAACACTTGAAATTTCGGTATTCGTTTGTAATTCGTCACAGGTCCATGAAGGAATGCATGTTAATGTAAACAAGTGTTAGTTTGTCGGAAAGGCCGAATAAGATTTTTAACATTCCCGTCAAAATATTTATTTACTTTAGAATGTTAATTTCTTAAATTCATTTCGTGAAAATTATGACGGGCCATACGAGTACACCTGTGCGAGTATTATTTGGTACATACAAATTAATCTCTTTTGTTATCCAAATTGTTTTTATACGCACTAGGCACGTGCACCTCATATAATTGTGAAAATTGCTGCTTCAGCGTCTGGAACGCTGGTATTCAACGTCGCCAAGGTCGAGGCGACGCATCGGTATTCGAAGTTCTATCGCTATTAAATAAATTATTTTATTCCCGATATTCCCGATTTGTTCTTGCCGTTAACCACAACTCTCCCCAATCGATTTTCGAAAAATTTCCAGCGTCGGACCGGACTTCACTTATTATCATACGCTAATTTTTACGTTCAGTTAATGATAGTGGTGTATTTGTTCTTCACCAAACCTGCTCCGGGCAAAATCCGAAATTTTCACTGACATCATACGCTTAAGTATTGTGTGCTTATACACGATTTACACTATTTATTTTACGTACATTGCGTTCATTAATGGTTCTGCATTATTTATAACTAAGATGGAGCAGTTTGAAAATCTAATAGTAAGCGGAGAACAAATACCACCATGTATAATTCCCGTGAAAAGTGATGGAAATAGTCTTTTTTACTATTTTTCCTATTGCATTTTTAATACCGGAAATAGAGCTCAAGAGGTTCGCACTTTAATTCTTCATTTTAAAATTACCAAAATTTTTGTAAAATTTACCTGAATACGTTAAACACCCCAAACATAACGCACCATTCCAAACTATCCCTAAAAGTCATACACTTACCATTCAAAACTACTCCAGGTCAACCCATAATTAAAAAAAAATTACGAATTCTAAGCAAACTATGCCAAACTCGCATAAATGACTTCGAATTCCCCTAAATCACCCCAACCACTTCTTACCAAGCCAACCAAAGCCCAATCACATTATAATTACCAAAAATTTCGTTTAATCCGCCAAAGCTAAACCCTGCCAACCATCAATAACCATTCCAAACAATCCTCAAAGAAACCCATATCATCCGAAACAACCCCAAATCAACCTAATATTTTTGCATTTTTTTGAACCATAGCAAATCACGCCAAATTAACATAAATAACTTCGACTTTTTTTATACATAATTCCCAAATACTTCGTTTTTATGGTGTGAAATTTTGTATTTATATATTTCAACATTGTCTTTAACGTTGTCAGAGAACTAAATGGGAATAATTTGGAATAATTTAGCTTCTCTGTCAACTCTCCTTCTCTTGAAACTTTTGAAAACAACGACAAAATTATTTGGGGCACCTGGATTTGAAAATATCACTCTGTGTAATAAGTTCAGACTGACTAGAGTGAAAAGAAAGGAGCTTGCACCCAGAAACGAAATTAAATGGAACACTTGAAGTTGCAATATTTGTTTGTAATTCGTCACAAGTCCATGAAGGAATGCGTGTTAATGTAAACAAATGTGAGTTTATTGGAGATGCCGAATAAGATTTTTACATTATTGAAGCAGCTTGAGCCTGCCACGTCAAGGGCAAGGTCACAAACGTGAAAAGGCGATGCTCGATTTGGTTTTATTCAATATCTATGCAGAAATTCGCACATTCCAAGCATTGGATAAGCCTTTCTTATCGTTTCTTAGAATTCGAGAATTGCTGGTTCAGCGTGTGGAGCAGTACTCGATCGCGGTGTTTAATTTTAACACAACTACAATTGTGAAAATTGCTGCTCCAGCGTCGGAAACTGTTCGCAAAGTCGCCAAATTCGATGAAGCGACGCATCAGTGTTCGAACGTCTACCACTATCAAATAAAGTATTTTAATTTAACATTTGATCCTCGCGTTAACCAAATCTGCCCCCAATCAATTTTCGAAAAATTACCAGCGTCGAACCGGACTCCACTTATATTTGTACGCTAATTTTTACGTTCAGTTAATGGTAGTGGTGTATTTGTTTTTCACCAAATTTGCCCTGGCTGAAATCCGAAATTTTCACCGTTGTATGTACCAGACATCACTGACATTCATACCCTTAATAATTATGTGCTTATACACGTTTTACACTATTTATTTTACGTACAATGTGTTCATTATTGCTTTACATCATTTATAACTAAGATGGAGAATATAAAAGTGTGTAGGCTTTCACGGTCGGTGTTGTCAACAACGGTGGTATTAATCGGGTTTGTTGACCGTGTTCCATGCGAAGTTCCATGAGGGGGGGTGTAGTGAGCGCCCCGAGAGGCTAACTCAGCAAGTGATCCCCATGAATCTCTGCCAAACGTTTCGTCCACAGCTGCGGTGGACATCTTCAGTGGCGGTGTGGTCGTGGTCGAAGTACTCTCCCAGCTGTCGCGACTGTGACAGCTGGGAGAGTACTTCGACCACGACCACACCGCCACTGAAGATGTCCACCGCAGCTGTGGACGAAACGTTTGGCAGAGATTCATGGGGATCACTTGCTGAGTTAGCCTCTCGGGGCGCTCACTACACCCCCCCTCATGGAACTTCGCATGGAACACGGTCAACAAACCCGATTAATACCACCGTTGTTAAGATGGAGAAGTTAGAAAATCTAGCGATGTACAATTACCACACTGTATTATGAAAGGTGATGGAAATTGTCTTTTTTAATATCTATGGTATTGGTATTGATATTTTAATACTGGAACGGGAGCACAAGAGGTTCGCACTTTAATTGTTCAACAAGTTTGTGTTAATGTAAACAAGTGTGAGTTCGTCGGAGAAGCCGAATAAGATTTTTACATCCACCATATTCCCGTCAAAATATTTATTTATTTTATATAGAATGTTAATTTTGCCGTTAACCAAATTTGCTCCCAATCACCATCGTCGTACCGGACCGTTCAGTTAATGATAATGTTGTTTTTATTTTTCACCAAATCTGCCTCGGCTGAAATCCAAAATTTACAGCGTTGGATCAGACTTTACTGACATTGATACGCGTTTTACACTATTTATTTTACGTAAATACATTGTGTTCATTATTGCTTTACATCATTTATAACTAAGATGGACAAGTTTGAAAATCTAGCGATGCACAAATACCACCAAATACCACATTTTACCACATACCAAAATTTTAATACTGGAAAGGGAGCTCAAAATGTTCGCACTGTAATTGTCCAACCAGTTGCGGCCAGGTTTTAATAATTTTTGTGCAGTTTAGAAGAAGATAATTATGCTGAAGTGTTTGTTTATTCTGAAGATAAGTCAAAATCATCTACATACTGTTCTGTTTGTGAGTTGACTGCAGCAAAAGGAATGGTTCCATTGTGTTTTCAATTTTATCATAACATGATCAGCTAATTTGTAAACTTCGATTTCCCCGAAAATTATCTAAAGTTAATTTCGATTTCCTGGAATCGCTTATAGAACAACTGCGTCTTTGCCTAAAGAGTCTATTCAAGATTTTTCATCTCAGATATCAACCAAGGTATCCTCTTTGTCCAAATCATATTGAAGTACCCGGTCCTGACAACGAAGGTTAATTTCAACAAATTTGTTTATTTTGTGATTGAAAAAGTAGAGGATTCCTGTTTAATTGTATTATAATGTCGATTAGTCAACATCACCACTTTAGTCAACACTGCGTTTATTTAATCTACGTCCGGGCAACGCCGGGTACATTCAGCTAGTTTGTTATAATTTGTACACCTTTTTTTGTAATTTTAAGATGATATGGTTTGGTTTTGTTGTGGTAAGGGATAGTTGGGGGTGATTTACGGTAGCCGAAGTAATTTAGGTGATTCTGGTATAGTTTTTTATGATTTTTAGCATTTTTTTGTCATTTTAAAGTGAGTGGGCTTAGTTTGTTGCTGTAAAGTGTAGTTGGGGGTGATTTTTGATAGCCGAAGTAATTTAGGTGATTCTGGTATAGTTTGTTATGATTTTTAGTATTTTTTTGTAATTTTAAAGTGATTGGGCTTAGTTTGTCGCTGTAAAGTGTAGTTGGGGGTGATTCTTGATAGCCGAAGTAATTTAGGTGAGTTTGGCATAGTTTGCTATGGTTAGTAGCATTTTTTTGTAATTTAAAAGTGATTGGGTTTAGTTTGTTGTGGTAAGGGTTAGTTGGTGATGATTTATGGTAGCCGAAGTAATTTAGGTGAGTTTGGCATTGTTTGCTATGGTTACTAGCATTTTTTTGTAATTTAAAAGTGATTGGGTTTAGTTTGTTGTGGTAAGGGTTAGTTGGTGATGATTTAGAGTAGCCGAAGTAATTTAGGTGAGTCTGGCATAGTTTGTTATGATTTGTACACCTTTTTTTGTAATTTTAAGATGATATGGTTTGGTTTGTTGTGGTAAGGGATAGTTGGGGGTGATTTACGGTAGCCGAAGTAATTTAGGTGATTCTGGTATAGTTTGTTATGATTTTCGTATTTTTTTGTAATTTTAAAGTGATTGGGCTTAGTTTGTTGCTGTAAAGTGTAGTTGGGGGTGATTTTTGATAGCCGAAGTAATTTAGGTGAGTTTGGCATAGTTTGCTATGGTTAGTAGCATTTTTTTGTAATTTAAAAGTGATTAGGTTTAGTTTGTTGTGGTAAGGGTTAGTTGGTGATGATTTATGGTAGCCGAAGTAATTTAGGTGAGTTTGGCATAGTTTGCTATGGTTACTAGCATTTTTTTGTAATTTAAAAGTGATTGGGTTTAGTTTGTTGTGGTAAGGGTTAGTTGGTGATGATTTAGAGTAGCCGAAGTAATTTAGGTGAGTCTGGCATAGTTTGTTATGATTTGTACACCTTTTTTGTAATTTTAAGATGATATGGTTTGGTTTGTTGTGGTAAGGGATAGTTGGGGGTGATTTACGGTAGCCGAAATAATTTAGGTGATTCTGGTATAGTTTGTTATGATTTTCGCATTTTTTTGTAATTTTAAAGTGATTGGGCTTAGTTTGTTGTGGTAAGGGTTAGTTGGTGATGATTTATGGTAGCCGAAGTAATTTAGGTGAGTTTGGCATAGTTTGCTATGGTTACTAGCATTTTTTTGTAATTTAAAAGTGATTGGGTTTAGTTTGTTGTGGTAAGGGTTAGTTGGTGATGATTTAGAGTAGCCGAAGCAATTTAGGTAAGTCTGGCATAGTTTGTTATGATTTATACACATTTCTTTGTAATTTTAAGATGATATGGTTTGTTTTGTTGTGGTAAGGGATAGTTGGGTTGATTTACGGCAGCCGAAGTAATTTAGGTGATTCTGGTATAGTTTGTTATGATTTTTAGCATTTTTTTGTAATTTTAAAGTGATTGGGAATAGTTTGTTGCTGTAAAGTGTAGTTGGGGGTGATTTTTGATAGCCGAAGTAATTTAGGTGAGTTTGGCATAGTTTGCTAAGGTTAGTAGCATTTTTTGTAATTTTAAAGTGATTGGGTTTAGTTTGTTGTGGTAAGGGTTAATTGGTGATGATTTATGGTAGCCGAAGTAATTTAGGTGAGTTTGGCATAGTTTGCTGTGGTTACTAGCATTTTTTTGTAATTTAAAAGGGATTGGGGGTAGTTTGTTGTGGTAAGGGTTAGTTGGTGATGATTTTGAGTAGCCGAAGTAATTTAGGTGAGTCTGGCATAATTTGTTATAATTTGTACACCTTTTTTTGTAATTTTAAGATGATATGGTTTGGTTTTGTTGTGGTAAGGGATAGTTGGGGGTGATTTACGGTAGCCGAAGTAATTTAGGTGATTCTGGTATAGTTTTTTATGATTTTTAGCATTTTTTTGTCATTTTAAAGTGAGTGGGCTTAGTTTGTTGCTGTAAAGTGTAGTTGGGGGTGATTTTTGATAGCCGAAGTAATTTAGGTGATTCTGGTATAGTTTGTTATGATTTTTAGTATTTTTTTGTAATTTTAAAAGTGATTGGGCTTAGTTTGTGGCTGTAAAGTGTAGTTGGGGGTGATTCTTGATAGCCGAAGTAATTTAGGTGAGTTTGGCATAGTTTGCTATGGTTAGTAGCATTTTTTTGTAATTTAAAAGTGATTGGGTTTAGTTTGTTGTGGTAAGGGTTAGTTGGTGATGATTTATGGTAGCCGAAGTAATTTAGGTGAGTTTGGCATAGTTTGCTATGGTTACTAGCATTTTTTTGTAATTTAAAAGTGATTGGGTTTAGTTTGTTGTGGTAAGGGTTAGTTGGTGATGATTTAGAGTAGCCGAAGTAATTTAGGTGAGTCTGGCATACTTTGTTATGATTTGTACACCTTTTTTTGTAATTTTAAGATGATATGGTTTGGTTTGTTGTGGTAAGGGATAGTTGGGGGTGATTTACGGTAGCCGAAGTAATTTAGGTGATTCTGGTATAGTTTGTTATGATTTTCGCATTTTTTTGTAATTTTAAAGTGATTGGGCTTAGTTTGTTGCTGTAAAGTGTAGTTGGGGGTGATTTTTGATAGCCGAAGTAATTTAGGTGAGTTTGGCATAGTTTGCTATGGTTAGTAGCATTTTTTTGTAATTTAAAAGTGATTAGGTTTAGTTTGTTGTGGTAAGGGTTAGTTGGTGATGATTTATGGTAGCCGAAGTAATTTAGGTGAGTTTGGCATAGTTTGCTATGGTTACTAGCATTTTTTTGTAATTTAAAAGTGATTGGGTTTAGTTTGTTGTGGTAAGGGTTAGTTGGTGATGATTTAGAGTAGCCGAAGCAATTTAGGTAAGTCTGGCATAGTTTGTTATGATTTATACACATTTCTTTGTAATTTTAAGATGATATGGTTTGTTTTGTTGTGGTAAGGGATAGTTGGGGGTGATTTACGGCAGCCGAAGTAATTTAGGTGATTCTGGTATAGTTTGTTATAATTTTTAGCATTTTTTTGTAATTTTAAAGTGATTGGGAATAGTTTGTTGCTGTAAAGTGTAGTTGGGGGTGATTTTTGATAGCCGAAGTAATTTAGGTGAGTTTGGCATAGTTTGCTATGGTTAGTAGCATTTTTTGTAGTTTTAAAGCGATTGGGTTTAGTTTGTTGTGGTAAGGGTTAGTTGGTGATGATTTATGGTAGCCGAAGTAATTTAGGTGAGTTTGGCATAGTTTGCTATGGTTACTAGCATTTTGTTGTAATTTAAAAGTGATTGGGTTTAGTTTGTTGTGGTAAGGGTTAGTTGGTGATGATTTATGGTAGCCGAAGTAATATAGGTGAGTTTGGCATAGTTTGATATGGTTACTAGCATTTTTTTGTAATTTAAAAGTGATTGGGTTTAGTTTATTTTGGTAAGGGTTAGTTGGTGATGATTTAGAGTAGCCGAAGTAATTTAAATGAGTCTGGCATAGTTTGTTATGATTTGTACACTTTTTTTGTAATTTTAAGATGATATGGTTTGGTTTGTTGTGGTAAGGAATAGTTGGGAGTGATTTACGGTAGCCGAAGTAATTTAGGTGATTCTGGTATAGGTTGTTATGATTTTTAGCATTTTTCTGTAATTTTAAAATGATTGGGCTTAGTTTGTTGCTGTAAAGTGTAGTTGGGGGTGATTTTTGATAGCCGAAGTAATTTAGGTGAGTTTGGCATAGTTTGCTATGGTTAGTAGCATTTTTTTGTAATTTAAAAGTGATTGGGTTTAGTTTGTTGTGGTAAGGGTTAGTTGGTCATGATTTATGGTAGCCGAAGTAATTTAGGTGAGTTTGGCATAGTTTGCTATGGTTACTAGCATTTTTTTGTAATTTAAATGTGATTGGGTTTAGTTTGTTGTGGTAAGGGTTAGTTGGTGATGATTTAGAGTAGCCGAAGTAATTTAGGTGAGTCTGGCATAGTTTGTTATGATTTGTACACCTTTTTTTGTAATTTTAAGATGATATGGTTTGGTTTGTTGTGGTAAGGGATAGTTGGGGGTGATTTACGGTAGCCGAAGTAATTTAGGTGATTCTGGTATAGTTTGTTATGATTTTCGCATTTTTTTGTAATTTTAAAGTGATTGGGCTTAGTTTGTTGCTGTAAAGTGTAGTTGGGGGTGATTTTTGATAGCCGAAGTAATTTAGGTGAGTTTGGCATAGTTTGCTATGGTTAGTAGCATTTTTTTGTAATTTAAAAGTGATTAGGTTTAGTTTGTTGTGGTAAGGGTTAGTTGGTGATGATTTATGGTAGCCGAAGTAATTTAGGTGAGTTTGGCATAGTTTGCTATGATTACTAGCATTTTTTTGTAATTTAAAAGTGATTGGGTTTAGTTTGTTGCTGTAAAGTGTAGTTGGGGGTGATTTTTGATAGCCGAAGTAATTTAGGTGAGTTTGGCATAGTTTGCTATGGTTAGTAGCATTTTTTTGTAATTTAAATGTGATTAGGTTTAGTTTGTTGTGGTAAGGGTTAGTTGGTGATGATTTATGGTAGCCGAAGTAATTTAGGTGAGCTTGGCATAGTTTGCTATGGTTACTAGCATTTTTTTGTAATTTAAAAGTGATTGGGTTTAGTTTGTTGTGGTAAGGGTTAGTTGGTGATGATTTAGAGTAGCCGAAGCAATTTAGGTAAGTCTGGCATAGTTTGTTATGATTTATACACATTTCTTTGTAATTTTAAGATGATATGGTTTGTTTTGTTGTGGTAAGGGATAGTTGGAGGTGATTTACGGCAGCCGAAGTAATTTAGGTGATTCTGGTATAGTTTGTTATAATTTTTAGCATTTTTTTGTAATTTTAAAGTGATTGGGAATAGTTTGTTGCTGTAAAGTGTAGTTGGGGGTGATTTTTGATAGCCGAAGTAATTTAGGTGAGTTTGGCATAGTTTGCTATGGTTAGTAGCATTTTTTGTAGTTTTAAAGCGATTGGGTTTAGTTTGTTGTGGTAAGGGTTAGTTGGTGATGATTTATGGTAGCCGAAGTAATTTAGGTGAGTTTGGCATAGTTTGCTATGGTTACTAGCATTTTGTTGTAATTTAAAAGTGATTGGGTTTAGTTTGTTGTGGTAAGGGTTAGTTGGTGATGATTTATGGTAGCCGAAGTAATATAGGTGAGTTTGGCATAGTTTGATATGGTTACTAGCATTTTTTTGTAATTTAAAAGTGATTGGGTTTAGTTTATTTTGGTAAGGGTTAGTTGGTGATGATTTAGAGTACCCGAAGTAATTTAAGTGAGTCTGGCATAGTTTGTTATGATTTGTACACTTTTTTTGTAATTTTAAGATGATATGGTTTGGTTTGTTGTGGTAAGGAATAGTTGGGAGTGATTTACGGTAGCCGAAGTAATTTAGGTGATTCTGGTATAGTTTGTTATGATTTTTAGCATTTTTCTGTAATTTTAAAATGATTGGGCTTAGTTTGTTGCTGTAAAGTGTAGTTGGGGGTGATTTTTGATAGCCGAAGTAATTTAGGTGAGTTTGGCATAGTTTGCTATGGTTAGTAGCATTTTTTTGTAATTTAAAAGTGATTGGGTTTAGTTTGTTGTGGTAAGGGTTAGTTGGTCATGATTTATGGTAGCCGAAGTAATTTAGGTGAGTTTGGCATAGTTTGCTATGGTTACTAGCATTTTTTTGTGATTTAAAAGTGATTGGGTTGAGTTTGTTGTGGTAAGGGTTAGTTGGTGATGATTTAGAGTAGCCGAAGTAATTTAGGTGAGTCTGGCATAGTTTGTTATGATTTGTACATCTTTTTTCGTAATTTTAAGATGATATGGTTTGGTTTGTTGTGGTAAGGGATAGTTGGGTGTGATTTACGGTAGCCGAAGTAATTTAGGTGATTCTGGTATAGTTTGTTATGATTTTTAGAATTTTTTTGTAATTTAAAAATGATTGGGCTTAGTTTGTTGCTGTAAAGTGTAGTTGGGGGTGATTTTTGATAGCCGAAGTAATTTAGGTGAGTTTGGCATAGTTTGCTATGGTTAGTAGCATTTTTTTGTAATTTAAATGTGATTGGGTTTAGTTTGTTGTGGTAAGGGTTAGTTGGTGATGATTTATGGTAGCCGAAGTAATTTAGGTGAGTTTGGCATAGTTTGCTATGGTTACTAGCATTTTTTGTAATTTAAAAGTGATTGGGTTTAGTTTGTTGTGGTAAGGGTTAGTTGGTGATGATTTAGAGTAGCCGAAGTAATATAGGTGAGTCTGGCATAGTTTGTTATGATTTGTACACCTTTTTTTGTAATTTTAAGATAATATGGTTTGGTTTGTTGTGGAAAGGGATAGTTGGGGGTGACTTACGGTAGCCGAAGTAATTTAGGAGGTTCTGGTATAGTTTGTTATGATTTTTAGCATTTTTTTGTAATTTTAAAGTGATTGGGCTTAGTTTGTTGCTGTAAAGTGTAGTTGGGTGTGATTTTTGATAGCCGAAGTAATTTAGGTGAGCTTGGCATAGTTTGCTATGGTTAGTAGAATTTTTTTGTAATTTAAAAGTGATTGGGTTTAGTCTGTTGTGGTAAGGGTTAGTTGGTGATGATTTATGGTAGCCGAAATAATATAGGTAAGTTTGGCATAGTTTGCTATGGTTACTAGCATTTTTTGTAATTTAAAAGTGATTGGGTTTAGTTTGTTGTGGTAAGGGTTAGTTGGTGATGATTTAGAGTGGCCGAAGTAATTTAGGTGAGTCTGGCATAGTTTGTTATGATTTGTACATCTTTTTTTGTAATTTTAAGATGATATGGTTTGGTTTGTTGTGGTAAGGGATAGTTGGGGGTGATTTACGGTAGCCGAAGTAATTTAGGTGATTTTGGTATAGTTTGTTATGATTTTTAGCATTTTTTTGTAATTTTAAAGTGATTGGGCTTAGTTTGTTGCTGTAAAGGGTAGTTGGGGGTGATTTTTGATAGCCGAAGTAATTTAGGTGAGTTTGGCATAGTTTGCTATGGTTAGTAGCATTTTTTTGTAATTTAAAAGTGATTGGGTTTAGTTTGTTGTGGTAAGGGTTAGTTGGTGATGATTTATGGTAGCCGAAGTAATATAGGTGAATTTGGCATAGTTTGCTATGGTTACTAGCATTTTTTTTAAATTTAAAAATGATTGGGTTTAGTTTGTTGTGGTAAGGGTTAGTTGGTGATGATTTAGAGAAGCCGAAGTAATTTAGGTGAGTCTGGCATAGTTTGTTATAATTTGTACACCTTTTTTTGTAATTTTAAGATGATATGGTTTGGTTTGTTATGGTAAGGAATAGTTGGGGGTGATTTACGGTAACCGAAGTAATTTAGGTGATTCTGGTATAGTTTGTTATGATTTTTAGCATTTTTTTGTAATTTTAAAGTGATTGGGCTTAGTTTGTTGCTGCAAAGTGTAGTTGAGGTTGATTTTTGATAGCCGTAGTAATTTATTTGAGTTTGGCATAGTTTGCTATGGTTACTAGCATTATTTTGTAATTTAAAAGTGATTGGGTTTAGTTTGTTGTGGTAAGGGTTAGTTGGTGATGATTTAGAGTAGCCGAAGTAATTTAGGTGAGTCTGGCATAGTTTGTTATGATTTGTACACTTTTTTTGAAATTTTAAGATGATATGGTTTGCTTTGTTGTGGTAAGGGATATTTGGGGGTGATTTATGGTAGCCGAAGTAATTTAGGTGAGCTTGGCATAGTTTGCTCTGGTTAGTAGCATTTTTTTGTAATTTAAAAGTGATTGGGTTTAGTTTGTTGTGGTAAGGGTTAGATGGTGATGATTTAGAGTAGCCGAAGTAATTTAGGTGAGTCTGGCATAGTTTGTTATGATTTGTACACCTTTTTTTGTAATTTTAAGATGATATGGTTTGGTTTGTTGTGGTAAGGTATAGTTGGGGGTGATTTACGGTAGCCGAAGTAATTTAGGTGATTCTGGTATAGTTTGTTATGATTTTTAGCATTTTTTTGTCATTTTAAAGTGATTGGGCTTAGTTTGTTGCTGTAAAGTGTAGTTGTGGGTGATTTTTGATAGCCGAAGTAATTTAGGTGAGTTTGGCATAGTTTGCTATGGTTAGTAGCATTTTTTTGTAATTAAAAGTGATTGGGTTTAGTTTGTTGTGGTAAGGGTTAGTTGGTGATGATTTATGGTAGCCGAAGTAATTTAGGTGAGTTTGGTATAGTTTGCTAAGATTACTAGCATTTTTTTGTAATTTAAAAGTGATTGGGTTTAGTTTGTTGTGGTAAGGGTTAGTTGGTGATGATTTAGAGTAGCCGAAATAATTTAGGTAAGTCTGGCATAGTTTGTTATGATTTGTACACCTTTTTTGTAATTTTAAGATGATATGGTTTGGTTTGTTGTGGTAAGGGATAGTTGGGGGTGATTTAGGGTAGCCGAAGTAATTTAGGTGATTCTGGTATAATTTGTTATGATTTTTAGCATTTTTTTGTAATCTTAAAGTGATTGGGCTTAGTTTGTTGCTGTAAAGTGTAGTTGGGGGTGATTTTTGATAGCCGAAGTAATTTAGGTGAGTTTGGCATAGTTTGCTATGGTTAGTAGCATTATTTTGTAATTTAAAAGTGATTGGGTTTAGTTTGTTGTGGTAAGGGTTAATTGGTGATGATTTAGAGTAGCCGAAGTAATTTAGGTGAGTCTGGCATAGTTTGTTATGATTTGTACACTTTTTCTGAAATTTTAAGATGATATGGTTTGGTTTGTTGTGGTAAGGGATAGTTGGGGGTGATTTATGGTAGCCGAAGTAATTTAGGTAATTTAGGTTTGGCATAGTTTGCTATTGTTACTAGCATTTTTTTGTAATTTAAAAGTGATTGGGTTTAGTTTGTTGTGGTAAGGGTTAGATGGTGATGATTTAGAGTAGCCGAAGTAATTTAGATGAGTTTGGCATAGTTTGTTATGATTTGTACACCTTTTTTTGTATTTTTAAGATGATATGGTTTGGTTTGTTGTGGAAAGGGATAGTTGGGGGTGATTTACGGTAGCCGAAGTAATTTAGGTGATTCTGGTATAGTTTGTTATGATTTTTAGAATTTTTTTGTAATTTTAAAGTGATTGGGCTTAGTTTGTTGCTGTAAAGTGTAGTTGGGGGTGATTTTTGATAGCCGAAGTAATTTAGGTGAGTTTGGCATAGTTTGCTATGGTTAGTAGCATTTTTTTGTAATTTAAAAGTTATTGGGTTTAGTTTGTTGTGGTAAGGGTTAGTTGGTGATGATTTATGGTAGCCGAAGTAATATAGGTGAATTTGGCATAGTTTGCTATGGTTACTAGCATTTTTTTTTAATTTAAAAATGATTGGGTTTACTTTGTTGTGGTAAGGGTTAGTTGGTGATGATTTAGAGAAGCCGAAGTAATTTAGGTGAGTCTGGCATAGTTTGTTATAATTTGTACACCTTTTTTTGTAATTTTAAGATGATATGGTTTGGTTTGTTATGGTAAGGAATAGTTGGGGGTGATTTACGGTAACCGAAGTAATTTAGGTGATTCTGGTATAGTTTGTTATGATTTTTAGCATTTTTTTGTAATTTTAAAGTGATTGGGCTTAGTTTGTTGCTGCAAAGTGTAGTTGAGGTTGATTTTTGATAGCCGTAGTAATTTATTTGAGTTTGGCATAGTTTGCTATGGTTACTAGCATTATTTTGTAATTTAAAAGTGATTGGGTTTAGTTTGTTGTGGTAAGGGTTAGTTGGTGATGATTTAGAGTAGCCGAAGTAATTTAGGTGAGTCTGGCATAGTTTGTTATGATTTGTACACTTTTTTTGAAATTTTAAGATGATATGGTTTGCTTTGTTGTGGTAAGGGATAGTTGGGGGTGATTTATGGTAGCCGAAGTAATTTAGGTGAGTTTGGCATAGTTTGCTATGGTTAGTAGCATTTTTTTGTAATTTAAAAGTGATTGGGTTTAGTTTGTTGTGGTAAGGGTTAGATGGTGATGATTTAGAGTAGCCGAAGTAATTTAGGTGAGTCTGGCATAGTTTGTTATGATTTGTACACCTTTTTTTGTAATTTTAAGATGATATGGTTTGGTTTGTTGTGGTAAGATATAGTTGCGGGTGATTTACGGTAGCCGAAGTAATTTAGGTGATTCTGGTATAGTTTGTTATGATTTTTAGCATTTTTTTGTCATTTTAAAGTGATTGGGCTTAGTTTGTTGCTGTAAAGTGTAGTTGTGGGTGATTTTTGATAGCCGAAGTAATTTAGGTGAGTTTGGCATAGTTTGCTATGGTTAGTAGCATTTTTTTGTAATTAAAAGTGATTGGGTTTAGTTTGTTGTGGTAAGGGTTAGTTGGTGATGATTTATGGTAGCCGAAGTAATTTAGGTGAGTTTGGCATAGTTTGCTAAGATTACTAGCATTTTTTTGTAATTTAAAAGTGATTGGGTTTAGTTTGTTGTGGTAAGGGTTAGTTGGTGATGATTTAGAGTAGCCGAAATAATTTAGGTGAGTCTGGCATAGTTTGTTATGATTTGTACACCTTTTTTTGTAATTTTAAGATGATATGGTTTGGTTTGTTGTGGTAAGGGATAGTTGGGGGTGATTTAGGGTAGCCGAAGTAATTTAGGTGATTCTGGTATAATTTGTTATGATTTTTAGCATTTTTTTGTAATCTTAAAGTGATTGGGCTTAGTTTGTTGCTGTAAAGTGTAGTTGGGGGTGATTTTTGATAGCCGAAGTAATTTAGGTGAGTTTGGCATAGTTTGCTATGGTTAGTAGCATTATTTTGTAATTTAAAAGTGATTGGGTTTAGTTTGTTGTGGTAAGGGTTAGTTGGTGATGATTTAGAGTAGCCGAAGTAATTTAGGTGAGTCTGGCATAGTTTGTTATGATTTGTACACTTTTTTTGAAATTTTAAGATGATATGGTTTGGTTTGTTGTGGTAAGGGATAGTTGGGGGTGATTTATGGTAGCCGAAGTAATTTAGGTGAGTTTGGCTTAGTTTGCTATTGTTACTAGCATTTTTTTGTAATTTAAAAGTGATTGGGTTTAGTTTGTTGTGGTAAGGGTTAGATGGTGATGATTTAGAGTAGCCGAAGTAATTTAGATGAGTCTGGCATAGTTTGTTATGATTTGTACACCTTTTTTTGTATTTATAAGATGATATGGTTTGGTTTGTTGTGGAAAGGGATAGTTGGGGGTGATTTACGGTAGCCGAAGTAATTTAGGTGATTCTGGTATAGTTTGTTATGATTTTTAGAATTTTTTTGTAATTTTAAAGTGATTGGGCTTAGTTTGTTGCTGTAAAGTGTAGTTGGGGGTGATTTTTGATAGCCGAAGTAATTTAGGTGAGTTTGGCATAGTTTGCTATGGTTAGTAGCATTTTTTTGTAATTTAAAAGTGATTGGGTTTAGTTTGTTGTGGTAAGGGTTAGTTGGTGATGATTTAGAGTAGCCGAAGTAATTTAGGTGAGTCTGGCACAGTTTGTTATGAGTTGTACACCTTTTTTTGTAATTTTAAGATGATATGGTTTGGTTTGTTGTGGTAAGGGTTAGTTGGGAGTGATTTACGGTAGCCGAAGTAATTTAGGTGATTTTGGTATAGTTTGTTATGATTTTTAGCATTTTTTTGTAATTTTAAAGTGATTGGGCTTAGTTTGTTGCTGTAAAGAGTAGTTGGGCGTGATTTTTGATAGCCGAAGTAATTTAGGTGAGTTTGGCATAGTTTGCTATGGTTAGAAGCATTTTTTTGTAATTTAAAAGTGATTGGGTTTAGTTTGTTGTTGTAAGGGTTAGTTGGTGATGATTTATGGTAGCCGAAGTAATATAGGTGAATTTGGCATAGTTTGCTATGGTTACTAGAATTTTTTTTTAATTTAAAAATGATTGGGTTTAGTTTGTTGTGGTAAGGGTTAGTTGGTGATGATTTAGAGATGCCGAAGTAATTTAGTTGAGTCTGGCATAGTTTGTTATAATTTGTACACCTTTTTTTGTAATTTTAAGATGATATGGTTTGGTTTGTTATGGTAAGGAATAGTTGGGGGTGATTTACGGTAACCGAAGTAATTTAGGTGATTCTGGTATAGTTTGTTATGATTTTTAGCATTTTTTTGTAATTTTAAAGTGATTGGGCTTAGTTTGTTGCTGCAAAGTGTAGTTGAGGTTGATTTTTGATAGCCGTAGTAATTTATTTGAGTTTGGCATAGTTTGCTATGGTTACTAGCATTATTTTGTAATTTAAAAGTGATTGGGTTTAGTTTGTTATGGTAAGGGTTAGTTGGTGATGATTTAGAGTAGCCGAAGTAATTTAGGTAAGTCTGGCATAGTTTGTTATGATTTGTACACTTTTTTTGAAATTTTAAGATGATATGGTTTGCTTTGTTGTGGTAAGGGATAGTTGGGGGTGATTTATGGTAGCCGAAGTAATTTAGGTGAGTTTGGCATAGTTTGCTATGGTTAGTAGCATTTTTTTGTAATTTAAAAGTGATTGGGTTTAGTTTGTTGTGTTAATTTTAAGATGATATGGTTTGGTTTGTTGTGGTAAGGGATAGTTGGGGGTGATTTACGGTAGCCGAAGTAATTTAGGTGATTCTGGTATAGTTTGTTATGATTTTCGCATTTTTTTGTAATTTTAAAGTGATTGGGCTTAGTTTGTTGCTGTAAAGTGTAGTTGGGGGTGATTTTTGATAGCCGAAGTAATTTAGGTGAGTTTGGCATAGTTTGCTATGGTTAGTAGCATTTTTTTGTAATTTAAAAGTGATTAGGTTTAGTTTGTTGTGGTAAGGGTTAGTTGGTGATGATTTATGGTAGCCGAAGTAATTTAGGTGAGTTTGGCATAGTCTGCTATGGTTACTAGCATTTTTTTGTAATTTAAAAGTGATTGGGTTTAGTTTGTTGCTGTAAAGTGTAGTTGGGGGTGATTTTTGATAGCCGAAGTAATTTAGGTGAGTTTGGCATAGTTTGCTATGGTTAGTAGCATTTTTTTGTAATTTAAAAGTGATTAGGTTTAGTTTGTTGTGGTAAGGGTTAGTTGGTGATGATTTATGGTAGCCGAAGTAATTTAGGTGAGCTTGGCATAGTTTGCTATGGTTACTAGCATTTTTTTGTAATTTAAAAGTGATTGGGTTTAGTTTGTTGTGGTAAGGGTTAGTTGGTGATGATTTAGAGTAGCCGAAGCAATTTAGGTAAGTCTGGCATAGTTTGTTATGATTTATACACATTTCTTTGTAATTTTAAGATGATATGGTTTGTTTTGTTGTGGTAAGGGATAGTTGGGGGTGATTTACGGCAGCCGAAGTAATTTAGGTGATTCTGGTATAGTTTGTTATAATTTTTAGCATTTTTTTGTAATTTTAAAGTGATTGGGAATAGTTTGTTGCTGTAAAGTGTAGTTGGGGCTGATTTTTGATAGCCGAAGTAATTTAGGTGAGTTTGGCATAGTTTGCTATGGTTAGTAGCATTTTTTGTAGTTTTAAAGCGATTGGGTTTAGTTTGTTGTGGTAAGGGTTAGTTGGTGATGATTTATGGTAGCCGAAGTAATTTAGGTGAGTTTGGCATAGTTTGCTATGGTTACTAGCATTTTGTTGTAATTTAAAAGTGATTGGGTTTAGTTTGTTGTGGTAAGGGTTAGTTGGTGATGATTTATGGTAGCCGAAGTAATATAGGTGAGTTTGGCATAGTTTGATATGGTTACTAGCATTTTTTTGTAATTTAAAAGTGATTGGGTTTAGTTTATTTTGGTAAGGGTTAGTTGGTGATGATTTAGAGTAGCCGAAGTAATTTAAGTGAGTCTGGCATAGTTTGTTATGATTTGTACACTTTTTTTGTAATTTTAAGATGATATGGTTTGGTTTGTTGTGGTAAGGAATAGTTGGGAGTGATTTACGGTAGCCGAAGTAATTTAGGTGATTCTGGTATAGGTTGTTATGATTTTTAGCATTTTTCTGTAATTTTAAAATGATTGGGCTTAGTTTGTTGCTGTAAAGTGTAGTTGTTGGTGATTTTTGATAGCCGAAATAATTTAGGTGAGTTTGGCATAGTTTGCTATGGTTAGTAGCATTTTTTTGTAATTTAAAAGTGATTGGGTTTAGTTTGTTGTGGTAAGGGTTAGTTGGTCATGATTTATGGTAGCCGAAGTAATTTAGGTGAGTTTGGCATAGTTTGCTATGGTTACTAGCATTTTTTTGTAATTTAAAAGTGATTGGGTTTAGTTTGTTGTGGTAAGGGTTAGTTGGTGATGATTTAGAGTAGCCGAAGTAATTTAGGTGAGTCTGGCATACTTTGTTATGATTTGTACACCTTTTTTTGTAATTTTAAGATGATATGGTTTGTTTTGTTGTGGTAAGGGATAGTTGGGGGTGATTTACGGCAGCCGAAGTAATTTAGGTGATTCTGGTATAGTTTGTTATGATTTTCGCATTTTTTTGTAATTTTAAAGTGATTGGGCTTAGTTTGTTGCTGTAAAGTGTAGTTGGGGGTGATTTTTGATAGCCGAAGTAATTTAGGTGAGTTTGGCATAGTTTGCTATGGTTAGTAGCATTTTTTTGTAATTTAAAAGTGATTAGGTTTAGTTTGTTGTGGTAAGGGTTAGTTGGTGATGATTTATGGTAGCCGAAGTAATTTAGGTGAGTTTGGCATAGTTTGCTATGGTTACTAGCATTTTTTTGTAATTTAAAAGTGATTGGGTTTAGTTTGTTGCTGTAAAGTGTAGTTGGGGGTGATTTTTGATAGCCGAAGTAATTTAGGTGAGTTTGGCATAGTTTGCTATGGTTAGTAGCATTTTTTTGTAATTTAAATGTGATTAGGTTTAGTTTGTTGTGGTAAGGGTTAGTTGGTGATGATTTATGGTAGCCGAAGTAATTTAGGTGAGCTTGGCATAGTTTGCTATGGTTACTAGCATTTTTTTGTAATTTAAAAGTGATTGGGTTTAGTTTGTTGTGGTAAGGGTTAGTTGGTGATGATTTAGAGTAGCCGAAGCAATTTAGGTAAGTCTGGCATAGTTTGTTATGATTTATACACATTTCTTTGTAATTTTAAGATGATATGGTTTGTTTTGTTGTGGTAAGGGATAGTTGGGGGTGATTTACGGCAGCCGAAGTAATTTAGGTGATTCTGGTATAGTTTGTTATAATTTTTAGCATTTTTTTGTAATTTTAAAGTGATTGGGAATAGTTTGTTGCTGTAAAGTGTAGTTGGGGGTGATTTTTGATAGCCGAAGTAATTTAGGTGAGTTTGGCATAGTTTGCTATGGTTAGTAGCATTTTTTGTAGTTTTAAAGCGATTGGGTTTAGTTTGTTGTGGTAAGGGTTAGTTGGTGATGATTTATGGTAGCCGAAGTAATTTAGGTGAGTTTGGCATAGTTTGCTATGGTTACTAGCATTTTGTTGTAATTTAAAAGTGATTGGGTTTAGTTTGTTGTGGTAAGGGTTAGTTGGTGATGATTTATGGTAGCCGAAGTAATATAGGTGAGTTTGGCATAGTTTGATATGGTTACTAGCATTTTTTTGTAATTTAAAAGTGATTGGGTTTAGTTTATTTTGGTAAGGGTTAGTTGGTGATGATTTAGAGTAGCCGAAGTAATTTAAGTGAGTCTGGCATAGTTTGTTATGATTTGTACACTTTTTTTGTAATTTTAAGATGATATGGTTTGGTTTGTTGTGGTAAGGAATAGTTGGGAGTGATTTACGGTAGCCGAAGTAATTTAGGTGATTCTGGTATAGTTTGTTATGATTTTTAGCATTTTTCTGTAATTTTAAAATGATTGGGCTTAGTTTGTTGCTGTAAAGTGTAGTTGGGGGTGATTTTTGATAGCCGAAGTAATTTAGGTGAGTTTGGCATAGTTTGCTATGGTTAGTAGCATTTTTTTGTAATTTAAAAGTGATTGGGTTTAGTTTGTTGTGGTAAGGGTTAGTTGGTCATGATTTATGGTAGCCGAAGTAATTTAGGTGAGTTTGGCATAGTTTGCTATGGTTACTAGCATTTTTTTGTGATTTAAAAGTGATTGGGTTGAGTTTGTTGTGGTAAGGGTTAGTTGGTGATGATTTAGAGTAGCCGAAGTAATTTAGGTGAGTCTGGCATAGTTTGTTATGATTTGTACATCTTTTTTCGTAATTTTAAGATGATATGGTTTGGTTTGTTGTGGTAAGGGATAGTTGGGTGTGATTTACGGTAGCCGAAGTAATTTAGGTGATTCTGGTATAGTTTGTTATGATTTTTAGAATTTTTTTGTAATTTAAAAATGATTGGGCTTAGTTTGTTGCTGTAAAGTGTAGTTGGGGGTGATTTTTGATAGCCGAAGTAATTTAGGTGAGTTTGGCATAGTTTGCTATGGTTAGTAGCATTTTTTTGTAATTTAAATGTGATTGGGTTTAGTTTGTTGTGGTAAGGGTTAGTTGGTGATGATTTATGGTAGCCGAAGTAATTTAGGTGAGTTTGGCATAGTTTGCTATGGTTACTAGCATTTTTTGTAATTTAAAAGTGATTGGGTTTAGTTTGTTGTGGTAAGGGTTAGTTGGTGATGATTTAGAGTAGCCGAAGTAATATAGGTGAGTCTGGCATAGTTTGTTATGATTTGTACACCTTTTTTTGTAATTTTAAGATAATATGGTTTGGTTTGTTGTGGAAAGGGATAGTTGGGGGTGACTTACGGTAGCCGAAGTAATTTAGGAGGTTCTGGTATAGTTTGTTATGATTTTTAGCATTTTTTTGTAATTTTAAAGTGATTGGGCTTAGTTTGTTGCTGTAAAGTGTAGTTGGGGATGATTTTTGATAGCCGAAGTAATTTAGGTGAGCTTGGCATAGTTTGCTATGGTTAGTAGAATTTTTTTGTAATTTAAAAGTGATTGGGTTTAGTCTGTTGTGGTAAGGGTTAGTTGGTGATGATTTATGGTAGCCGAAGTAATATAGGTAAGTTTGGCATAGTTTGCTATGGTTACTAGCATTTTTTGTAATTTAAAAGTGATTGGGTTTAGTTTGTTGTGGTAAGGGTTAGTTGGTGATGATTTAGAGTGGCCGAAGTAATTTAGGTGAGTCTGGCATAGTTTGTTATGATTTGTACACCTTTTTTTGTAATTTTAAGATGATATGGTTTGGTTTGTTGTGGTAAGGGATAGTTGGGGGTGATTTACGGTAGCCGAAGTAATTTAGGTGATTTTTGTATAGTTTGTTATGATTTTTAGCATTTTTTTGTAATTTTAAAGTGATTGGGCTTAGTTTGTTGCTGTAAAGGGTAGTTGGGGGTGATTTTTGATAGCCGAAGTAATTTAGGTGAGTTTGGCATAGTTTGCTATGGTTAGTAGCATTTTTTTGTAATTTAAAAGTGATTGGGTTTAGTTTTTTGTGGTAAGGGTTAGTTGGTGATGATTTATGGTAGCCGAAGTAATATAGGTGAATTTGGCATAGTTTGCTATGGTTACTAGCATTTTTTTTAAATTTAAAAATGATTGGGTTTAGTTTGTTGTGGTAAGGGTTAGTTGGTGATGATTTAGAGAAGCCGAAGTAATTTAGGTGAGTCTGGCATAGTTTGTTATAATTTGTACACCTTTTTTTGTAATTTTAAGATGATATGGTTTGGTTTGTTATGGTAAGGAATAGTTGGGGGTGATTTACGGTAACCGAAGTAATTTAGGTGATTCTGGTATAGTTTGTTATGATTTTTAGCATTTTTTTGTAATTTTAAAGTGATTGGGCTTAGTTTGTTGCTGCAAAGTGTAGTTGAGGTTGATTTTTGATAGCCGTAGTAATTTATTTGAGTTTGGCATAGTTTGCTATGGTTACTAGCATTATTTTGTAATTTAAAAGTGATTGGGTTTAGTTTGTTGTGGTAAGGGTTAGTTGGTGATGATTTAGAGTAGCCGAAGTAATTTAGGTGAGTCTGGCATAGTTTGTTATGATTTGTACACTTTTTTTGAAATTTTAAGATGATATGGTTTGCTTTGTTGTGGTAAGGGATATTTGGGGGTGATTTATGGTAGCCGAAGTAATTTAGGTGAGCTTGGCATAGTTTGCTCTGGTTAGTAGCATTTTTTTGTAATTTAAAAGTGATTGGGTTTAGTTTGTTGTGGTAAGGGTTAGATGGTGATGATTTAGAGTAGCCGAAGTAATTTAGGTGAGTCTGGCATAGTTTGTTATGATTTGTACACCTTTTTTTGTAATTTTAAGATGATATGGTTTGGTTTGTTGTGGTAAGGTATAGTTGGGGGTGATTTACGGTAGCCGAAGTAATTTAGGTGATTCTGGTATAGTTTGTTATGATTTTTAGCATTTTTTTGTCATTTTAAAGTGATTGGGCTTAGTTTGTTGCTGTAAAGTGTAGTTGTGGGTGATTTTTGATAGCCGAAGTAATTTAGGTGAGTTTGGCATAGTTTGCTATGGTTAGTAGCATTTTTTTGTAATTAAAAGTGATTGGGTTTAGTTTGTTGTGGTAAGGGTTAGTTGGTGATGATTTATGGTAGCCGAAGTAATTTAGGTGAGTTTGGCATAGTTTGCTAAGATTACTAGCATTTTTTTGTAATTTAAAAGTGATTGGGTTTAGTTTGTTGTGGTAAGGGTTAGTTGGTGATGATTTAGAGTAGCCGAAATAATTTAGGTGAGTCTGGCATAGTTTGTTATGATTTGTACACCTTTTTTGTAATTTTAAGATGATATGGTTTGGTTTGTTGTGGTAAGGGATAGTTGGGGGTGATTTAGGGTAGCCGAAGTAATTTAGGTGATTCTGGTATAATTTGTTATGATTTTTAGCATTTTTTTGTAATCTTAAAGTGATTGGGCTTAGTTTGTTGCTGTAAAGTGTAGTTGGGGGTGATTTTTGATAGCCGAAGTAATTTAGGTGAGTTTGGCATAGTTTGCTATGGTTAGTAGCATTATTTTGTAATTTAAAAGTGATTGGGTTTAGTTTGTTGTGGTAAGGGTTAATTGGTGATGATTTAGAGTAGCCGAAGTAATTTAGGTGAGTCTGGCATAGTTTGTTATGATTTGTACACTTTTTTTGAAATTTTAAGATGATATGGTTTGGTTTGTTGTGGTAAGGGATAGTTGGGGGTGATTTATGGTAGCCGAAGTAATTTAGGTAATTTAGGTTTGGCATAGTTTGCTATTGTTACTAGCATTTTTTTGTAATTTAAAAGTGATTGGGTTTAGTTTGTTGTGGTAAGGGTTAGATGGTGATGATTTAGAGTAGCCGAAGTAATTTAGATGAGTTTGGCATAGTTTGTTATGATTTGTACACCTTTTTTTTTATTTTTAAGATGATATGGTTTGGTTTGTTGTGGAAAGGGATAGTTGGGGGTGATTTACGGTAGCCGAAGTAATTTAGGTGATTCTGGTATAGTTTGTTATGATTTTTAGAATTTTTTTGTAATTTTAAAGTGATTGGGCTTAGTTTGTTGCTGTAAAGTGTAGTTGGGAGTGATTTTTGATAGCCGAAGTAATTTAGGTGAGTTTGGCATAGTTTGCTATGGTTAGTAGCATTTTTTTGTAATTTAAAAGTTATTGGGTTTAGTTTGTTGTGGTAAGGGTTAGTTGGTGATGATTTATGGTAGCCGAAGTAATATAGGTGAATTTGGCATAGTTTGCTATGGTTACTAGCTTTTTTTTTTAATTTAAAAATGATTGGGTTTACTTTGTTGTGGTAAGGGTTAGTTGGTGATGATTTAGAGAAGCCGAAGTAATTTAGGTGAGTCTGGCATAGTTTGTTATAATTTGTACACCTTTTTTTGTAATTTTAAGATGATATGGTTTGGTTTGTTATGGTAAGGAATAGTTGGGGGTGATTTACGGTAACCGAAGTAATTTAGGTGATTCTGGTATAGTTTGTTATGATTTTTAGCATTTTTTTGTAATTTTAAAGTGATTGGGCTTAGTTTGTTGCTGCAAAGTGTAGTTGAGGTTGATTTTTGATAGCCGTAGTAATTTATTTGAGTTTGGCATAGTTTGCTATGGTTACTAGCATTATTTTGTAATTTAAAAGTGATTGGGTTTAGTTTGTTGTGGTAAGGGTTAGTTGGTGATGATTTAGAGTAGCCGAAGTAATTTAGGTGAGTCTGGCATAGTTTGTTATGATTTGTACACTTTTTTTGAAATTTTAAGATGATATGGTTTGCTTTGTTGTGGTAAGGGATAGTTGGGGGTGATTTATGGTAGCCGAAGTAATTTAGGTGAGTTTGGCATAGTTTGCTATGGTTAGTAGCATTTTTTTGTAATTTAAAAGTGATTGGGTTTAGTTTGTTGTGGTAAGGGTTAGATGGTGATAATTTAGAGTAGCCGAAGTAATTTAGGTGAGTCTGGCATAGTTTGATATGATTTGTACACCTTTTTTTGTAATTTTAAGATGATATGGTTTGGTTTGTTGTGGTAAGGTATAGTTGGGGGTGATTTACGGTAGCCGAAGTAATTTAGGTGATTCTGGTATAGTTTGTTATGATTTTTAGCATTTTTTTGTCATTTTAAAGTGATTGGGCTTAGTTTGTTGCTGTAAAGTGTAGTTGTGGGTGATTTTTGATAGCCGAAGTAATTTAGGTGAGTTTGGCATAGTTTGCTATGGTTAGTAGCATTTTTTTGTAATTAAAAGTGATTGGGTTTAGTTTGTTGTGGTAAGGGTTAGTTGGTGATGATTTATGGTAGCCGAAGTAATTTAGGTGAGTTTGGCATAGTTTGCTAAGATTACTAGCATTTTTTTGTAATTTAAAAGTGATTGGGTTTAGTTTGTTGTGGTAAGGGTTAGTTGGTGATGATTTAGAGTAGCCGAAATAATTTAGGTGAGTCTGGCATAGTTTGTTATGATTTGTACACCTTTTTTTGTAATTTTAAGATGATATGGTTTGGTTTGTTGTGGTAAGGGATAGTTGGGGGTGATTTAGGGTAGCCGAAGTAATTTAGGTGATTCTGGTATAATTTGTTATGATTTTTAGCATTTTTTTGTAATCTTAAAGTGATTGGGCTTAGTTTGTTGCTGTAAAGTGTAGTTGGGGGTGATTTTTGATAGCCGAAGTAATTTAGGTGAGTTTGGCATAGTTTGCTATGGTTAGTAGCATTATTATGTAATTTAAAAGTGATTGGGTTTAGTTTGTTGTGGTAAGGGTTAGTTGGTGATGATTTAGAGTAGCCGAAGTAATTTAGGTGAGTCTGGCATAGTTTGTTATGATTTGTACACTTTTTTTGAAATTTTAAGATGATATGGTTTGGTTTGTTGTGGTAAGGGATAGTTGGGGGTGATTTATGGTAGCCGAAGTAATTTAGGTGAGTTTGGCATAGTTTGCTATTGTTACTAGCATTTTTTTGTAATTTAAAAGTGATTGGGTTTAGTTTGTTGTGGTAAGGGTTAGATGGTGATGATTTAGAGTAGCCGAAGTAATTTAGATGAGTCTGGCATAGTTTGTTATGATTTGTACACCTTTTTTTGTATTTTTAAGATGATATGGTTTGGTTTGTTGTGGAAAGGGATAGTTGGGGGTGATTTACGGTAGCCGAAGTAATTTAGGTGATTCTGGTATAGTTTGTTATGATTTTTAGAATTTTTTTGTAATTTTAAAGTGATTGGGCTTAGTTTGTTGCTGTAAAGTGTAGTTGGGGGTGATTTTTGATAGCCGAAGTAATTTAGGTGAGTTTGGCATAGTTTGCTATGGTTAGTAGCATTTTTTTGTAATTTAAAAGTGATTGGGTTTAGTTTGTTGTGGTAAGGGTTAGTTGGTGATGATTTAGAGTAGCCGAAGTAATTTAGGTGAGTCTGGCACAGTTTGTTATGAGTTGTACACCTTTTTTTGTAATTTTAAGATGATATGGTTTGGTTTGTTGTGGTAAGGGTTAGTTGGGAGTGATTTACGGTAGCCGAAGTAATTTAGGTGATTTTGGTATAGTTTGTTATGATTTTTAGCATTTTTTTGTAATTTTAAAGTGATTGGGCTTAGTTTGTTGCTGTAAAGAGTAGTTGGGCGTGATTTTTGAAAGCCGAAGTAATTTAGGTGAGTTTGGCATAGTTTGCTATGGTTAGTAGCATTTTTTTGTAATTTAAAAGTGATTGGGTTTAGTTTGTTGTGGTAAGGGTTAGTTGGTGATGATTTATGGTAGCCGAAGTAATATAGGTGAATTTGGCATAGTTTGCTATGGTTACTAGCATTTTTTTTTAATTTAAAAATGATTGGGTTTAGTTTGTTGTGGTAAGGGTTAGTTGGTGATGATTTAGAGATGCCGAAGTAATTTAGGTGAGTCTGGCATAGTTTGTTATAATTTGTACACCTTTTTTTGTAATTTTAAGATGATATGGTTTGGTTTGTTATGGTAAGGAATAGTTGGGGGTGATTTACGGTAACCGAAGTAATTTAGGTGATTCTGGTATAGTTTGTTATGATTTTTAGCATTTTTTTGTAATTTTAAAGTGATTGGGCTTAGTTTGTTGCTGCAAAGTGTAGTTGAGGTTGATTTTTGATAGCCGTAGTAATTTATTTGAGTTTGGCATAGTTTGCTATGGTTACTAGCATTATTTTGTAATTTAAAAGTGATTGGGTTTAGTTTGTTATGGTAAGGGTTAGTTGGTGATGATTTAGAGTAGCCGAAGTAATTTAGGTAAGTCTGGCATAGTTTGTTATGATTTGTACACTTTTTTTGAAATTTTAAGATGATATGGTTTGCTTTGTTGTGGTAAGGGATAGTTGGGGGTGATTTATGGTAGCCGAAGTAATTTAGGTGAGTTTGGCATAGTTTGCTATGGTTAGTAGCATTTTTTTGTAATTTAAAAGTGATTGGGTTTAGTTTGTTGTGGTAAGGGTTAGATGGTGATGATTTAGAGTAGCCGAAGTAATTTAGGTGAGTCTGGCATAGTTTGTTATGATTTGTACACCTTTTTTTGTAATTTTAAGATGATATGGTTTGGTTTGTTGTGGTAAGGGATAGTTGGGGGTGATTTAGGGTAGCCGAAGTAATTTAGGTGATTCTGGTATAATTTGTTATGATTTTTAGCATTTTTTTGTAATCTTAAAGTGATTGGGCTTAGTTTGTTGCTGTAAAGTGTAGTTGGGGGTGATTTTTGATAGCCGAAGTAATTTAGGTGAGTTTGGCATAGTGTGCTATGGTTAGTAGCATTATTATGTAATTTAAAAGTGATTGGGTTTAGTTTGTTGTGGTAAGGGTTAGTTGGTGATGATTTAGAGTAGCCGAAGTAATTTAGGTGAGTCTGGCATAGTTTGTTATGATTTGTACACTTTTTTTGAAATTTTAAGATGATATGGTTTGGTTTGTTGTGGTAAGGGATAGTTGGGGGTGATTTATGGTAGCCGAAGTAATTTAGGTGAGTTTGGCATAGTTTGCTATTGTTACTAGCATTTTTTTGTAATTTAAAAGTGATTGGGTTTAGTTTGTTGTGGTAAGGGTTAGATGGTGATGATTTAGAATAGCCGATGTAATTTAGGTGAGTCTGGCATAGTTTGTTATGATTTGTACACCTTTTTTTGTAATTTTAAGATGATATGGTTTGGTTTGTTGTGGTAAGGTATAGTTGGGGGTGATTTACGGTAGCCGAAGTAATTTAGGTGATTCTGGTATAGTTTGTTATGATTTTTAGCATTTTTTTGTCATTTTAAAGTGATTGGGCTTAGTTTGTTGCTGTAAAGTGTAGTTGTAGGTGATTTTTGATAGCCGAAGTAATTTAGGTGAGTTTGGCATAGTTTGCTATGGTTAGTAGCATTTTTTTGTAATTAAAAGTGATTGGGTTTAGTTTGTTGTGGTAAGGGTTAGTTGGTGATGATTTATGGTAGCCGAAGTAATTTAGGTGAGTTTGGCATAGTTTGCTAAGATTACTAGCATTTTTTTGTAATTTAAAAGTGATTGGGTTTAGTTTGTTGTGGTAAGGGTTAGTTGGTGATGATTTAGAGTAGCCGAAATAATTTAGGTGAGTCTGGCATATTTTGTTATGATTTGTACACCTTTTTTTGTAATTTTAAGATGATATGGTTTGGTTTGTTGTGGTAAGGGATAGTTGGGGGTGATTTAGGGTAGCCGAAGTAATTTAGGTGATTCTGGTATAATTTGTTATGATTTTTAGCATTTTTTTGTAATCTTAAAGTGATTGGGCTTAGTTTGTTGGTGTAAAGTGTAGTTGGGTGTGATTTTTGATAGCCGAAGTAATTTAGGTGAGTTTGGCATAGTTTGCTATGGTTAGTAGCATTTTTTTGTAATTTAAAAGTGATTGGGTTTAGTTTGTTGTGGTAAGGGTTAGATGGTGATGATTTAGAGTAGCCGAAGTAATTTAGGTGAGTCTGGCATAGTTTGTTATGATTTGTACACCTTTTTTTGTAATTTTAAGATGATATGGTTTGGTTTGTTGTGGTAAGGTATAGTTGGGGGTGATTTACGGTAGCCGAAGTAATTTAGGTGATTCTGGTAGAGTTTGTTATGATTTTTAGCATTTTTTTGTCATTTTAAAGTGATTGGGCTTAGTTTGTTGCTGTAAAGTGTAGTTGTGGGTGATTTTTGATAGCCGAAGTAATTTAGGTGAGTTTGGCATAGTTTGCTATGGTTAGTAGCATTTTTTTGTAATTAAAAGTGATTGGGTTTAGTTTGTTGTGGTAAGGGTTAGTTGGTGATGATTTATGGTAGCCGAAGTAATTTAGGTGAGTTTGGCATAGTTTGCTAAGATTACTAGCATTTTTTTGTAATTTAAAAGTGATTGGGTTTAGTTTGTTGTGGTAAGGGTTAGTTGGTGATGATTTAGAGTAGCCGAAATAATTTAGGTGAGTCTGGCATAGTTTGTTATGATTTGTACACCTTTTTTTGTAATTTTAAGATGATATGGTTTGGTTTGTTGTGGTAAGGGATAGTTGGGGGTGATTTAGGGTAGCCGAAGTAATTTAGGTGATTCTGGTATAATTTGTTATGATTTTTAGCATTTTTTTGTAATCTTAAAGTGATTGGGCTTAGTTTGTTGCTGTAAAGTGTAGTTGGGGGTGATTTTTGATAGCCGAAGTAATTTAGGTGAGTTTGGCATAGTTTGCTATGGTTAGTAGCATTTTTTTGTAATTTAAAAGTGATTGGGTTTAGTTAGTTGTGGTAAGGTTTAGTTGGTGATGATTTATAGTAGCCGAAGTAATTTAGGTGAGTTTCGCATAGTTTGCTATGGTTACTAGCATTTTTTTGTAATTTAAAAGTGATTGCGTTTAGTTTGTTGTGGTAAGGGTTAGTTGGTGATGATTTAGAGTAGCCCAAGTAATTTAGGTGAGTCTGGCATAGTTTGTTATGATTTGTACACCTTTTTTTGTAATTTTAAGATGATATGGTTTGGTTTATTGTGGTAAGGGATAGTTGGGGGTGATTTACGGTAGCCGAAGTAATTTAGGTGATTCTGGTATAGTTTGTTATGATTTTTAGCATTTTTTTGTAATTTTAAAGTGATTGGGCTTAGTTTGTTGTTGTAAAGTGTAGTTGGGGGTGATTTTTAATAGCCGAAGTAATTTAGGGGAGTTGGCATAGTTTGCTATGGTTAGTAGCATTTTTTTGTAATTTAAAAGTGATTGGGTTTAGTTTGTAGTGGTAAGGGTTAGTTGGTGATGATTTATGGTAGCCAAAGTAATTTAGGTGAGTTTGACATAGTCTGCTATGGTTACTAGCATTTTTTTGTAATTTAAAAGTGATTGGGTTTAGTTTGTTGTGGTAAGGGTTAGTTGGTGATGATTTAGAGATGCCGAAGTAATTTAGGTGAGTCTGGCATAGTTTGTTATAATTTGTACACCTTTTTTTGTAATTTTAAGATGATATGGTTTGGTTTGTTATGGTAAGGAATAGTTGGGGGTGATTTACGGTAACAGAAGTAATTTAGGTGATTCTGGTATAGTTTGTTATGATTTTTAGCATTTTTTTGTAATTTTAAAGTGATTGGGCTTAGTTTGTTGCTGCAAAGTGTAGTTGAGGTTGATTTTTGATAACCGTAGTAATTTATTTGAGTTTGGCATAGTTTGCTATGGTTACTAGCATTATTTTGTAATTTAAAAGTGATTGAGTTTAGTTTGTTATGGTAAGGGTTAGTTGGTGATGATTTAGAGTAGCCGAAGTAATTTAGGTAAGTCTGGCATAGTTTGTTATGATTTGTACACTTTTTTTGAAATTTTAAGATGATATGGTTTGCTTTGTTGTGGTAAGGGATAGTTGGGGGTGATTTATGGTAGCCGAAGTAATTTAGGTGAGTTTGGCATAGTTTGCTATGGTTAGTAGCATTTTTTTGTAATTTAAAAGTGATTGGGTTTAGTTTGTTGTGGTAAGGGTTAGATGGTGATGATTTAGAGTAGCCGAAGTAATTTAGGTGAGTCTGGCATAGTTTGTTATGATTTGTACACCTTTTTTTGTAATTTTAAGATGATATGGTTTGGTTTGTTGTGGTAAGGGATAGTTGGGGGTGATTTAGGGTAGCCGAAGTAATTTAGGTGATTCTGGTATAATTTGTTATGATTTTTAGCATTTTTTTGTAATCTTAAAGTGATTGGGCTTAGTTTGTTGCTGTAAAGTGTAGTTGGGGGTGATTTTTGATAGCCGAAGTAATTTAGGTGAGTTTGGCATAGTTTGCTATGGTTAGTAGCATTATTATGTAATGTAAAATGATTGGGTTTAGTTTGTTGTGGTAAGGGTTAGTTGGTGATGATTTAGAGTAGCCGAAGTAATTTAGGTGAGTCTGGCATAGTTTGTTATGATTTGTACACTTTTTTTGAAATTTTAAGATGATATGGTTTGGTTTGTTGTGGTAAGGGATAGTTGGGGGTGATTTATGGTAGCCGAAGTAATTTAGGTGAGTTTGGCATAGTTTGCTATTGTTACTAGCATTTTTTTGTAATTTAAAAGTGATTGGGTTTAGTTTGTTGTGGTAAGGGTTAGATGGTGATGATTTAGAGTAGCCGAAGTAATTTAGATGAGTCTGGCATAGTTTGTTATGATTTGTACACCTTTTTTTGTATTTTTAAGATGATATGGTTTGGTTTGTTGTGGAAAGGGATAGTTGGGGGTGATTTACGGTAGCCGAAGTAATTTAGGTGATTCTGGTATAGTTTGTTATGATTTTTAGAATTTTTTTGTAATTTTAAAGTGATTGGGCTTAGTTTGTTGCTGTAAAGTGTAGTTGGGGGTGATTTTTGATAGCCGAAGTAATTTAGGTGAGTTTGGCATAGTTTGCTATGGTTAGTAGCATTTTTTTGTAATTTAAAAGTGATTGGGTTTAGTTTGTTGTGGTAAGGGTTAGTTGGTGATGATTTAGAGTAGCCGAAGTAATTTAGGTGAGTCTGGCACAGTTTGTTATGAGTTGTACACCTTTTTTTGTAATTTTAAGATGATATGGTTTGGTTTGTTGTGGTAAGGGTTAGTTGGGAGTGATTTACGGTAGCCGAAGTAATTTAGGTGATTTTGGTATAGTTTGTTATGATTTTTAGCATTTTTTTGTAATTTTAAAGTGATTGGGCTTAGTTTGTTGCTGTAAAGAGTAGTTGGGCGTGATTTTTGATAGCCGAAGTAATTTAGGTGAGTTTGGCATAGTTTGCTATGGTTAGTAGCATTTTTTTGTAATTTAAAAGTGATTGGGTTTAGTTTGTTGTGGTAAGGGTTAGTTGGTGATGATTTATGGTAGCCGAAGTAATATAGGTGAATTTGGCATAGTTTGCTATGGTTACTAGCATTTTTTTTTAATTTAAAAATGATTGGGTTTAGTTTGTTGTGGTAAGGGTTAGTTGGTGATGATTTAGAGATGCCGAAGTAATTTAGGTGAGTCTGGCATAGTTTGTTATAATTTGTACACCTTTTTTTGTAATTTTAAGATGATATGGTTTGGTTTGTTATGGTAAGGAATAGTTGGGGGTGATTTACGGTAACCGAAGTAATTTAGGTGATTCTGGTATAGTTTGTTATGATTTTTAGCATTTTTTTGTAATTTTAAAGTGATTGGGCTTAGTTTGTTGCTGCAAAGTGTAGTTGAGGTTGATTTTTGATAGCCGTAGTAATTTATTTGAGTTTGGCATAGTTTGCTATGGTTACTAGCATTATTTTGTAATTTAAAAGTGATTGGGTTTAGTTTGTTATGGTAAGGGTTAGTTGGTGATGATTTAGAGTAGCCGAAGTAATTTAGGTAAGTCTGGCATAGTTTGATATGATTTGTACACTTTTTTTGAAATTTTAAGATGATATGGTTTGCTTTGTTGTGGTAAGGGATAGTTGGGGGTGATTTATGGTAACCGAAGTAATTTAGGTGAGTTTGGCATAGTTTGCTATGGTTAGTAGCATTTTTTTGTAATTTAAAAGTGATTGGGTTTAGTTTGTTGTGGTAAGGGTTAGATGGTGATGATTTAGAGTAGCCGATGTAATTTAGGTGAGTCTGGCATAGTTTGTTATGATTTGTACACCTTTTTTTGTAATTTTAAGATGATATGGTTTGGTTTGTTGTGGTAAGGTATAGTTGGGGGTGATTTACGGTAGCCGAAGTAATTTAGGTGATTCTGGTATAGTTTGTTATGATTTTTAGCATTTTTTTGTCATTTTAAAGTGATTGGGCTTAGTTTGTTGCTGTAAAGTGTAGTTGTGGGTGATTTTTGATAGCCGAAGTAATTTAGGTGAGTTTGGCATAGTTTGCTATGGTTAGTAGCATTTTTTTGTAATTAAAAGTGATTGGGTTTAGTTTGTTGTGGTAAGGGTTAGTTGGTGATGATTTATGGTAGCCGAAGTAATTTAGGTGAGTTTGGCATAGTTTGCTAAGATTACTAGCATTTTTTTGTAATTTAAAAGTGATTGGGTTTAGTTTGTTGTGGTAAGGGTTAGTTGGTGATGATTTAGAGTAGCCGAAATAATTTAGGTGAGTCTGGCATATTTTGTTATGATTTGTACACCTTTTTTTGTAATTTTAAGATGATATGGTTTGGTTTGTTGTGGTAAGGGATAGTTGGGGGTGATTTAGGGTAGCCGAAGTAATTTAGGTGATTCTGGTATAATTTGTTATGATTTTTAGCATTTTTTTGTAATCTTAAAGTGATTGGGCTTAGTTTGTTGGTGTAAAGTGTAGTTGGGTGTGATTTTTGATAGCCGAAGTAATTTAGGTGAGTTTGGCATAGTTTGCTATGGTTAGTAGCATTTTTTTGTAATTTAAAAGTGATTGGGTTTAGTTTGTTGTGGTAAGGGTTAGATGGTGATGATTTAGAGTAGCCGAAGTAATTTAGGTGAGTCTGGCATAGTTTGTTATGATTTGTACACCTTTTTTTGTAATTTTAAGATGATATGGTTTGGTTTGTTGTGGTAAGGTATAGTTGGGGGTGATTTACGGTAGCCGAAGTAATTTAGGTGATTCTGGTAGAGTTTGTTATGATTTTTAGCATTTTTTTGTCATTTTAAAGTGATTGGGCTTAGTTTGTTGCTGTAAAGTGTAGTTGTGGGTGATTTTTGATAGCCGAAGTAATTTAGGTGAGTTTGGCATAGTTTGCTATGGTTAGTAGCATTTTTTTGTAATTAAAAGTGATTGGGTTTAGTTTGTTGTGGTAAGGGTTAGTTGGTGATGATTTATGGTAGCCGAAGTAATTTAGGTGAGTTTGGCATAGTTTGCTAAGATTACTAGCATTTTTTTGTAATTTAAAAGTGATTGGGTTTAGTTTGTTGTGGTAAGGGTTAGTTGGTGATGATTTAGAGTAGCCGAAATAATTTAGGTGAGTCTGGCATAGTTTGTTATGATTTGTACACCTTTTTTTGTAATTTTAAGATGATATGGTTTGGTTTGTTGTGGTAAGGGATAGTTGGGGGTGATTTAGGGTAGCCGAAGTAATTTAGGTGATTCTGGTATAATTTGTTATGATTTTTAGCATTTTTTTGTAATCTTAAAGTGATTGGGCTTAGTTTGTTGCTGTAAAGTGTAGTTGGGGGTGATTTTTGATAGCCGAAGTAATTTAGGTGAGTTTGGCATAGTTTGCTATGGTTAGTAGCATTTTTTTGTAATTTAAAAGTGATTGGGTTTAGTTAGTTGTGGTAAGGTTTAGTTGGTGATGATTTATAGTAGCCGAAGTAATTTAGGTGAGTTTCGCATAGTTTGCTATGGTTACTAGCATTTTTTTGTAATTTAAAAGTGATTGGGTTTAGTTTGTTGTGGTAAGGGTTAGTTGGTGATGATTTAGAGTAGCCCAAGTAATTTAGGTGAGTCTGGCATAGTTTGTTATGATTTGTACACCTTTTTTTGTAATTTTAAGATGATATGGTTTGGTTTATTGTGGTAAGGGATAGTTGGGGGTGATTTACGGTAGCCGAAGTAATTTAGGTGATTCTGGTATAGTTTGTTATGATTTTTAGCATTTTTTTGTATTTTTAAAGTGATTGGGCTTAGTTTGTTGTTGTAAAGTGTAGTTGGGGGTGATTTTTGATAGCCGAAGTAATTTAGGGGAGTTGGCATAGTTTGCTATGGTTAGTAGCATTTTTTTGTAATTTAAAAGTGATTGGGTTTAGTTTGTAGTGGTAAGGGTTAGTTGGTGATGATTTATGGTAGCCAAAGTAATTTAGGTGAGTTTGACATAGTCTGCTATGGTTACTAGCATTTTTTTGTAATTTAAAAGTGATTGGGTTTAGTTTGTTGTGGTAAGGGTTAGTTGGTGATGATTTAGAGATGCCGAAGTAATTTAGGTGAGTCTGGCATAGTTTGTTATAATTTGTACACCTTTTTTTGTAATTTTAAGATGATATGGTTTGGTTTGTTATGGTAAGGAATAGTTGGGGGTGATTTACGGTAACCGAAGTAATTTAGGTGATTCTGGTATAGTTTGTTATGATTTTTAGCATTTTTTTGTAATTTTAAAGTGATTGGGCTTAGTTTGTTGCTGCAAAGTGTAGTTGAGGTTGATTTTTGATAACCGTAGTAATTTATTTGAGTTTGGCATAGTTTGCTATGGTTACTAGCATTATTTTGTAATTTAAAAGTGATTGAGTTTAGTTTGTTATGGTAAGGGTTAGTTGGTGATGATTTAGAGTAGCCGAAGTAATTTAGGTAAGTCTGGCATAGTTTGTTATGATTTGTACACTTTTTTTGAAATTTTAAGATGATATGGTTTGCTTTGTTGTGGTAAGGGATAGTTGGGGGTGATTTATGGTAGCCGAAGTAATTTAGGTGAGTTTGGCATAGTTTGCTATGGTTAGTAGCATTTTTTTGTAATTTAAAAGTGATTGGGTTTAGTTTGTTGTGGTAAGGGTTAGATGGTGATGATTTAGAGTAGCCGAAGTAATTTAGGTGAGTCTGGCATAGTTTGTTATGATTTGTACACCTTTTTTTGTAATTTTAAGATGATATGGTTTGGTTTGTTGTGGTAAGGTATAGTTGGGGGTGATTTACGGTAGCCGAAGTAATTTAGGTGATTCTGGTATAGTTTGTTATGATTTTTAGCATTTTTTTGTCATTTTAAAGTGATTGGGCTTAGTTTGTTGCTGTAAAGTGTAGTTGTGGGTGATTTTTGATAGCCGAAGTAATTTAGGTGAGTTTGGCATAGTTTGCTATGGTTAGTAGCATTTTTTTGTAATTAAAAGTGATTGGGTTTAGTTTGTTGTGGTAAGGGTTAGTTGGTGATGATTTATGGTAGCCGAAGTAATTTAGGTGAGTTTGGCATAGTTTGCTAAGATTACTAGCATTTTTTTGTAATTTAAAAGTGATTGGGTTTAGTTTGTTGTGGTAAGGGTTAGTTGGTGATGATTTAGAGTAGCCGAAATAATTTAGGTGAGTCTGGCATATTTTGTTATGATTTGTACACCTTTTTTTGTAATTTTAAGATGATATGGTTTGTTTTGTTGTGGTAAGGGATAGTTGGGGGTGATTTAGGGTAGCCGAAGTAATTTAGGTGATTCTGGTATAATTTGTTATGATTTTTAGCATTTTTTTGTAATCTTAAAGTGATTGGGCTTAGTTTGTTGCTGTAAAGTGTAGTTGGGGGTAATTTTTGATAGCCGAAGTAATTTAGGTGAGTTTGGCATAGTTTGCTATGGTTAGTAGCATTTTTTTGTAATTTAAAAGTGATTGGGTTTAGTTTGTTGTTGTAAGGGTTAGATGGTGATGATTTAGAGTAGCCGAAGTAATTTAGGTGAGTCTGGCATAGTTTGTTATGATTTGTACACCTTTTTTTGTAATTTTAAGATGATATGGTTTGGTTTGTTGTGGTAAGGTATAGTTGGGGGTGATTTACGGTAGCCGAAGTAATTTAGGTGATTCTGGTATAGTTTGTTATGATTTTTAGCATTTTTTTGTCATTTTAAAGTGATTGGGCTTAGTTTGTTGCTGTAAAGTGTAGTTGTGGGTGATTTTTGATAGCCGAAGTAATTTAGGTGAGTTTGGCATAGTTTGCTATGGTTAGTAGCATTTTTTTGTAATTAAAAGTGATTGGGTTTAGTTTGTTGTGGTAAGGGTTAGTTGGTGATGATTTATGGTAGCCGAAGTAATTTAGGTGAGTTTGGCATAGTTTGCTAAGATTACTAGCATTTTTTTGTAATTTAAAAGTGATTGGGTTTAGTTTGTTGTGGTAAGGGTTAGTTGGTGATGATTTAGAGTAGCCGAAATAATTTAGGTGAGTCTGGCATATTTTGTTATGATTTGTACACCTTTTTTTGTAATTTTAAGATGATATGGTTTGTTTTGTTGTGGTAAGGGATAGCTGGGGGTGATTTAGGGTAGCCGAAGTAATTTAGGTGATTCTGGTATAATTTGTTATGATTTTTAGCATTTTTTTGTAATCTTAAAGTGATTGGGCTTAGTTTGTTGCTGTAAAGTGTAGTTGGGGGTGATTTTTGATAGCCGAAGTAATTTATGTGAGTTTGGCATAGTTTGCTATGGTTAGTAGCATTTTTTTGTAATTTAAAAGTGATTGGGTTTAGTTAGTTGTGGTAAGGTTTAGTTGGTGATGATTTATAGTAGCCGAAGTAATTTAGGTGAGTTTGGCATAGTTTGCTATGGTTACTAGCATTTTTTTGTAATTTAAAAGTGATTGGGTTTAGTTTGTTGTGGTAAGGGTTAGCTGGTGATGATTTAGAGTAGCCCAAGTAATTTAGGTGAGTCTGGCATAGTTTGTTATGATTTGTACACCTTTTTTTGTAATTTTAAGATGATATGGTTTGGTTTATTGTGGTAAGGGATAGTTGGGGGTGATTTACGGTAGCCGAAGTAATTTAGGTGATTCTGGTATAGTTTGTTATGATTTTTAGCATTTTTTTGTAATTTTAAAGTGATTGGGCTTAGTTTGTTGTTGTAAAGTGTAGTTGGGGGTGATTTTTGATAGCCGAATTAATTTAGGGGAGTTGGCATAGTTTGCTATGGTTAGTAGCATTTTTTTGTAATTTAAAAGTGATTGGGTTTAGTTTGTAGTGGTAAGGGTTAGTTGGTGATGATTTATGGTAGCCAAAGTAATTTAGGTGAGTTTGACATAGTCTGCTATGGTTACTAGCATTTTTTTGTAATTTAAAAGTGATTGGGTTTAGTTTGTTGTGGTAAGGGTTAGTTGGTGATCATTTATGGTAGCCGAAGTAATTTAGGTGAGTTTGGCATAGTTTGCTATGGTTACTAGCATTTTTTTGTAATTTAAAAGTGATTGGGTTTAGTTTGTTGTGTTAAGGGTTAGTTGGTGATAGTTTATGGTAGCCGAAGTAATTTAGGTGAGTCTGGCATATTTTGTTATGATTTGTACACCTTTTTTTGTAATTTTAAGATGATATGGTTTGGTTTGTTGTGGTAAGGGATAGTTGGGGGTGTTTTTAGGTAGCCGAAGTAATTTAGGTGATTCTGGTATAGTTTGTTATGATTTTTAGCATTTTTTTGTAATTTTAAAGTGATTGGGCTTAGTTTGTTGCTGTAAAGTGTAGTTGGGTGTGATTTTTGATAGCCAAAGAAATTTAGGTGAGTCTGGCATAGTTTGTTATGATTTGTACACTTTTTTTCGTAATTTTAAGATGATATGGTTTGGTTTGTTGTGGTAAGGGATAGTTGGGGGTGATTTACGGTAGCCGAAGTAATTTAGGTGATTCTGGTATAGTTTGTTATGATTTTTAGCATTTTTTTGTAATTTTAAAGTGATTGGGCTTTGTTGTTGTAAAGTGTAGTTGGGGGTGATTTTTGATAGCCGAAGTAATTTAGGTGAGTTTGGCATAGTTTGCTATGGTTAGTAGCATTTTTTTGTAATTTAAAAGTGATTGGGTTTAGTTTGTTGTGGTAGGGGTTAGTTGGTGATGATTTAGAGAAGCCGAAGTAATTTAGGTGAGTCTAGCATAGTTTGTTATGATTTGTACACCTTTTTTTTAATTTTAAGATGATATGGTTTGGTTTATTGTGGTAAGGGATAGTTGGGGGTGATTTACGATAGCCGAAGTAATTTAGGTGATTCTGGTGTAGTTTGTTATGATTTTTAGCATTTTTTTGTAATTTTAAAGTGATTGGGCTTAGTTTGTTGCTGTAAAGTGTAGTTGGGTGTGATTTTTGATAGCCGAAGTAATTTAGGTAAATTTGGCATAGTTTGCTATGGTTAGTAGCATTTTTTTGTAATTTAAAAGTGATTGGGTTTAGTTTGTTGTGGTAAGGGTTAGTTGGTGATGATTTAGAGTGGCCGAAGTAATTTAGGTGGGTCTGGCATAGTTTGTTATGATTTGTACACCTTTTTTTCTAATTTTAAGATGATATGGTTTGGTTTGTTGTGGTAAGGGATAGTTGGGGGTGATTTACGGTAGCCGAAGTAATTTAGGTGATTCTGGTATAGTTTGTTATGCTGTTTAGCATTTTTTATAATTTTAAAGTGATTGGGCTTAGTTTGTTGCTGTAAAGTGTAACTGGGGGTGATTTTTGATAGCCGAAGTAATTTAGGTGAGATTGGCATAGTTTGCTATGGTTAGTAGCATTTTTTTGTAATTTAAAAGTGATTGGGTTTAGTTTGTTGTGGTAAGGGTTAGTTGGTGATGATTTAGAGTAGCCGAAGTAATTTAGGTGAGTCTGGCATAGTTTGTTATGATTTGTACACCTTTTTTTGTAATTTTAAGATGATATGGTTTGGTTTGTTGTGGTAAGGGATAGTTGGGGGTGATTTACGGTAACCGAAGTAATTTAGGTGATTCTGGTATAGTTTGTTATGATTTTTAGCATTTTTTTGTAATTTTAAAGTGATTGGGCTTAGTTTGTTGCTGCAAAGTGTAGTTGAGGGTGATTTTTGATAGCCGAAGTAATTTAGGTGAGTTTGGCATAGTTTGCTATGGTTAGTAGCATTTTTTTGTAAATTAAAAGTGATTGGGTTTAGTTTGTTGTGGTAAGGGTTAGTTGGTGATGATTTATGGTAGCCGAAGTAATTTAGGTGAGTTTGGCATAGTTTGCTATGGTTACTAGCATTATTTTGTAATTTAAAAGTGATTGGGTTTAGTTTGTTGTGGTAAGGGTTAGTTGGTGATGATTTAGAGTAGCCGAAGTAATTTAGGTGAGTCTGGCATAGTTTGTTATGATTTGTACACCTATTTTTAAAATTTTAAGATGATATGGTTTGGTTTGTTGTGGTAAGGGATAGTTGGGGGTGATTTATGGTAGCCGAAGTAATTTAGGTGAGTTTGGCATAGTTTGCTGTGGTTACTAGCATTTTTTGTAATTTAAAAGTGATTGGGTTTAGTTTGTTGTGGTAAGGGTTAGATGGTGATGATTTAGAGTAGCCGAAGTAATTTAGGTGAGTCTGGCATAGTTTGTTATGATTTGTACACCTTTTTTTGTAATTTTAAGATGATATGGTTTGGTTTTTGTGGTAAGGTATAGTTGGGGGTGATTTACGGTAGCCGAAGTAATTTAGGTGATTCTGGTATAGTTTGTTATGATTTTTAGCATTTTTTTGTCATTTTAAAGTGATTGGGCTTAGTTTGTTGCTGTAAAGTGTAGTTGTGGGTGATTTTTGATAGCCGAAGTAATTTAGGTGAGTTTGGCATAGTTTGCTATGGTTAGTAGCATTTTTTTGTAATTTAAAAGTGATTGGGTTTAGTTTGTTGTGGTAAGGATTAGTTGGTGATGATATAGAGTAGCCGAAGTAATTTAGGTGAGTCTGGCATAGTTTGTTATGATTTGTACACCTTTTTTTGTAATTTTAAGATGATATGGTTTGGTTTGTTGTGGTAAGGGATAGTTGGGGTTGATTTACGGTACCCGAAGTAATTTAGGTGATTCTGGTATAGTTTGTTATGCTTTTTAGCATTTTTTATAATTTTAAAGTGATTGGGCTTAGTTTGTTGCTGTAAAGTGTAGTTGGGTGTGATTTTTGATAGCCGAAGGAATTTAGGTGAGTCTGGCATAGTTTGTTATGATTTGTACACCTTTTTTTGTAATTTTAAGATGATATGGTTTGGTTTATTGTGGTAAGGGTTGTTGGGGGTGATTTACGGTAGCCGAAGTAATTTAGGTGATTCTGGTATAGTTTGTTATGATTTTTAGCATTTTTTTGTAATTTTAAAGTGATTGGGCTTAGTTTGTTGTTGTAAAGTGTAGTTGGGGGTGATTTTTGATAGCCGAAGTAATTTAGGGGAGTTGGCATAGTTTGCTATGGTTAGTAGCATTTTTTTGTAATTTAAAAGTGATTGGGTTTAGTTTGTAGTGGTAAGGGTTAGTTGGTGATGATTTATGGTAGCCAAAGTAATTTAGGTGAGTTTGGCATAGTCTGCTATGGTTACTAGCATTTTTTTGTAATTTAAAAGTGATTGGGTTTAGTTTGTTGTGGTAAGGGTTAGTTGGTGATCATTTATGGTAGCCGAAGTAATTTAGGTGAGTTTGGCATAGTTTGCTATGGTTACTAGCATTTTTTTGTAATTTAAAAGTGATTGGGTTTAGTTTGTTGTGGTAAGGGTTAGTTGGTGATAGTTTATGGTAGCCGAAGTAATTTAGGTGAGTCTGGCATATTTTGTTATGATTTGTACACCTTTTTTTGTAATTTTAAGATGATATGGTTTGGTTTGTTGTGGTAAGGGATAGTTGGGGGTGTTTTTAGGTAGCCGAAGTAATTTAGGTGATTCTGGTATAGTTTGTTATGATTTTTAGCATTTTGTTGTAATTTTAAAGTGATTGGGCTTAGTTTGTTGCTGTAAAGTGTAGTTGGGTGTGATTTTTGATAGCCAAAGAAATTTAGGTGAGTCTGGCATAGTTTGTTATGATTTGTACACCTTTTTTCGTAATTTTAAGATGATATGGTTTGGTTTGTTGTGGTAAGGGATAGTTGGGGGTGATTTACGGTAGCCGAAGTAATTTAGGTGATTCTGGTATAGTTTGTTATGATTTTTAGCATTTTTTTGTAATTTTAAAGTGATTGGGCTTTGTTGTTGTAAAGTGTAGTTGGGGGTGATTTTTGATAGCCGAAGTAATTTAGGTGAGTTTGGCATAGTTTGCTATGGTTAGTAGCATTTTTTTGTAATTTAAAAGTGATTGGGTTTAGTTTGTTGTGGTAGGGGTTAGTTGGTGATGATTTAGAGAAGCCGAAGTAATTTAGGTGAGTCTGGCATAGTTTGTTATGATTTGTACACCTTTTTTTTAATTTTAAGATGATATGGTTTGGTTTATTGTGGTAAGGGATAGTTGGGGGTGATTTACGATAGCCGAAGTAATTTAGGTGATTCTGGTGTAGTTTGTTATGATTTTTAGCATTTTTTTGTAATTTTAAAGTGATTGGGCTTAGTTTGTTGCTGTAAAGTGTAGTTGGGGGTGATTTTTGATAGCCGAAGTAATTTAGGTAAATTTGGCATAGTTTGCTATGGTTAGTAGCATTTTTTTGTAATTTGAAAGTGATTGGGTTTAGTTTGTTGTGGTAAGGGTTAGTTGGTGATGATTTAGAGTGGCCGAAGTAATTTATGTGGGTCTGGCATAGTTTGTTATGATTTGTACACCTTTTTTTGTAATTTTAAGATGATATGGTTTGGTTTGTTGTGGTAAGGGATAGTTGGGGGTGATTTACGGTAGCCGAAGTAATTTAGGTGATTCTGGTATAGTTTGTTATGCTTTTTAGCATTTTTTATAATTTTAAAGTGATTGGGCTTAGTTTGTTGCTGTAAAGTGTAGTTGGGGGTGATTTTTGATAGCCGAAGTAATTTAGGTGAGATTGGCATAGTTTGCTATGGTTAGTAGCATTTTTTTGTAATTTAAAAGTGATTGGGTTTAGTTTGTTGTGGTAAGGGTTAGTTGGTGATGATTTAGAGTAGCCGAAGTAATTTAGGTGAGTCTGGCATAGTTTGTTATGATTTGTACACCTTTTTTTGTAATTTTAAGATGATATGGTTTGGTTTGTTGTGGTAAGGGATAGTTGGGGGTGATTTACGGTAACCGAAGTAATTTAGGTGATTCTGGTATAGTTTGTTATGATTTTTAGCATTTTTTTGTAATTTTAAAGTGATTGGGCTTAGTTTGTTGCTGCAAAGTGTAGTTGAGGGTGATTTTTGATAGCCGAAGTAATTTAGGTGAGTTTGGCATAGTTTGCTATGGTTACTAGCATTTTTTTGTAACTTAAAAGTGATTGGGTTTAGTTTGTTGTGGTAAGGGTTAGTTGGTGATGATTTATGGTAGCCGAAGTAATTTAGGTGAGTTTGGCATAGTTTGCTATGGTTACTAGCATTATTTTGTAATTTAAAAGTGATTGGGTTTAGTTTGTTGTGGTAAGGGTTAGTTGGTGATGATTTAGAGTAGCCGAAGTAATTTAGGTGAGTCTGGCATAGTTTGTTATGATTTGTACACCTTTTTTTAAAATTTTAAGATGATATGGTTTGGTTTGTTGTGGTAAGGGATAGTTGGGGGTGATTTATGGTAGCCGAAGTAATTTAGGTGAGTTTGGCATAGTTTGCTGTGGTTACTAGCATTTTTTGTAATTTAAAAGTGATTGGGTTTAGTTTGTTGTGGTAAGGGTTAGATGGTGATGATTTAGAGTAGCCGAAGTAATTTAGGTGAGTCTGGCATAGTTTGTTATGATTTGTACACCTTTTTTTGTAATTTTAAGATGATATGGTTTGGTTTTTGTGGTAAGGTATAGTTGGGGGTGATTTACGGTAGCCGAAGTAATTTAGGTGATTCTGGTATAGTTTGTTATAATTTTTAGCATTTTTTTGTCATTTTAAAGTGATTGGGCTTAGTTTGTTGCTGTAAAGTGTAGTTGTGGGTGATTTTTGATAGCCGAAGTAATTTAGGTGAGTTTGGCATAGTTTGCTATGGTTAGTAGCATTTTTTTGTAATTTAAAAGTGATTGGGTTTAGGTTGTTGTGGTAAGGATTAGTTGGTGATGATTTAGAGTAGCCGAAGTAAATTAGGTGAGTCTGGCATAGTTTGTTATGATTTGTACACCTTTTTTTGTAATTTTAAGATGATATGGTTTGGTTTGTTGTGGTAAGGGATAGTTGGGGTTGATTTACGATAGCCGAAGTAATTTAGGTGATTCTGGTGTAGTTTGTTATGATTTTTAGCATTTTTTTGTAATTTTAAAGTGATTGGGCTTAGTTTGTTGCTGTAAAGTGTAGTTGGGGGTGATTTTTGATAGCCGAAGTAATTTAGGTAAATTTGGCATAGTTTGCTATGGTTAGTAGCATTTTTTTGTAATTTAAAAGTGATTGGGTTTAGTTTGTTATGGTAAGGGTTAGTTGGTGATGATTTAGAGTGGCCGAAGTAATTTAGGTGGGTCTGGCATAGTTTGTTATGATTTGTACACCTTTTTTTGTAATTTTAAGATGATATGGTTTGGTTTGTTGTGGTAAGGGATAGTTGGGGGTGATTTACGGTAGCCGAAGTAATTTAGGTGATTCTGGTATAGTTTGTTATGATTTTTAGCATTTTTTTGTAATTTTAAAGTGATTGGGCTTTGTTGTTGTAAAGTGTAGTTGGGGGTGATTTTTGATAGCCGAAGTAATTTAGGTGAGTTTGGCATAGTTTGCTATGGTTAGTAGCATTTTTTTGTAATTTAAAAGTGATTGGGTTTAGTTTGTTGTGGTAGGGGTTAGTTGGTGATGATTTAGAGAAGCCGAAGTAATTTAGGTAAGTCTGACATAGTTTGTTATGATTTGTACACCTTTTTTTTAATTTTAAGATGATATGGTTTGGTTTATTGTGGTAAGGGATAGTTGGGGGTGATTTACGATAGCCGAAGTAATTTAGGTGATTCTGGTGTAGTTTGTTATGATTTTTAGCATTTTTTTGTAATTTTAAAGTGATTGGGCTTAGTTTGTTGCTGTAAAGTGTAGTTGGGGGTGATTTTTGATAGCCGAAGTAATTTAGGTAAATTTGGCATAGTTTGCTATGGTTAGTAGCATTTTTTTGTAATTTAAAAGTGATTGGGTTTAGTTTGTTATGGTAAGGGTTAGTTGGTGATGATTTAGAGTGGCCGAAGTAATTTAGGTGGGTCTGGCATAGTTTGTTATGATTTGTACACCTTTTTTTGTAATTTTAAGATGATATGGTTTGGTTTGTTGTGGTAAGGGATAGTTGGGGGTGATTTACGGTAGCCGAAGTAATTTAGGTAATTCTGGTATAGTTTGTTATGCTTTTTAGCATTTTTTATAATTTTAAAGTGATTGGGCTTAGTTTGTTGCTGTAAAGTGTAGTTGGGGGTGATTTTTGATAGCCGAAGTAATTTAGGTGAGATTGGCATAGTTTGCTATGGTTAGTAGCATTTTTTTGTAATTTAAAAATCATTGGGTTTAGTTTGTTGTGGTAAGGGTTAGTTGGTGATGATTTAGAGTAGCCGAAGTAATTTAGGTGAGTCTGGCATAGTTTGTTATGATTTGTACACCTTTTTTTGTAATTTTAAGATGATATGGTTTGGTTTGTTGTGGTAAGGGATAGTTGGGGGTGATTTACGGTAACCGAAGTAATTTAGGTGATTCTGGTATAGTTTGTTATGATTTTTAGCATTTTTTTGTAATTTTAAAGTGATTGGGCTTAGTTTGTTGCTGCAAAGTGTAGTTGAGGGTGATTTTTGATAGCCGAAGTAATTTAGGTGAGTTTGGCATAGTTTGCTATGGTTAGTAGCATTTTTTTGTAATTTAAAAGTGATTGGGTTTAGTTTGTTGTGGTAAGGGTTAGTTGGTGATGATTTATGGTAACCGAAGTAATTTAGGTGAGTTTGGCATAGTTTGCTATGGTTACTAGCATTATTTTGTAATTTAAAAGTGATTGGGTTTAGTTTGTTGTGGTAAGGGTTAGTTGGTGATGATTTAGAGTAGCCGAAGTAATTTAGGTGAGTCTGGCATAGTTTGTTATGATTTGTACACCTTTTTTTAAAATTTTAAGATGATATGGTTTGGTTTGTTGTGGTAAGGGATAGTTGGGGGTGATATATGGTAGCCGAAGTAATTTAGGTGAGTTTGGCATAGTTTGCTGTGGTTACTAGCATTTTTTGTAATTTAAAAGTGATTGGGTTTAGTTTGTTGTGGTAAGGGTTAGTTGGTGATGATTTAGAGAAGCCGAAGTAATTTAGGTGAGTCTGGCATAGTTTGTTATGATTTGTACACCTTTTTTTTAATTTTAAGATGATATGGTTTGGTTTATTGTGGTAAGGGATAGTTGGGGGTGATTTACGATAGCCGAAGTAATTTAGGTAAATTTGGCATAGTTTGCTATGGTTAGTAGCATTTTTTTGTAATTTAAAAGTGATTGGGTTTAGTTTGTTGTGGTAAGGGTTAGTTGGTGATGATTTAGAGTGGCCGAAGTAATTTAGGTGGGTCTGGCATAGTTTGTTATGATTTGTACACCTTTTTTTGTAATTTTAAGATGATATGGTTTGGTTTGTTGTGGTAAGGGATAGTTGGGGGTGATTTACGGTAGCCGAAGTAATTTAGGTGATTCTGGTATAGTTTGTTATGCTTTTTAGCATTTTTTATAATTTTAAAGTGATTGGGCTTAGTTTGTTGCTGTAAAGTGTAGTTGGGGGTGATTTTTGATAGCCGAAGTAATTTAGGTGAGATTGGCATAGTTTGCTATGGTTAGTAGCATTTTTTTGTAATTTAAAAGTCATTGGGTTTAGTTTGTTGTGGTAAGGGTTAGTTGGTGATGATTTAGAGTAGCCGAAGTAATTTAGGTGAGTCTGGCATAGTTTGTTATGATTTGTACACCTTTTTTTGTAATTTTAAGATGATATGGTTTGGTTTGTTGTGGTAAGGGATAGTTGGGGGTGATTTACGGTAACCGAAGTAATTTAGGTGATTCTGGTATAGTTTGTTATGATTTTTAGCATTTTTTTGTAATTTTAAAGTGATTGGGCTTAGTTTGTTGCTGCAAAGTGTAGTTGAGGGTGATTTTTGATAGCCGAAGTAATTTAGGTGAGTTTGGCATAGTTTGCTATGGTTAGTAGCATTTTTTTGTAATTTAAAAGTGATTGGGTTTAGTTTGTTGTGGTAAGGGTTAGTTGGTGATGATTTATGGTAGCCGAAGTAATTTAGGTGAGTTTGGCATAGTTTGCTATGGTTACTAGCATTATTTTGTAATTTAAAAGTGATTGGGTTTAGTTTGTTGTGGTAAGGGTTAGTTGGTGATGATTTAGAGTAGCCGAAGTAATTTAGGTGAGTCTGGCATAGTTTGTTATGATTTGTACACCTTTTTTTAAAATTTTAAGATGATATGGTTTGGTTTGTTGTGGTAAGGGATAGTTGGGGGTGATTTATGGTAGCCGAAGTAATTTAGGTGAGTTTGGCATAGTTTGCTGTGGTTACTAGCATTTTTTGTAATTTAAAAGTGATTGGGTTTAGTTTGTTGTGGTAAGGGTTAGATGGTGATGATTTAGAGTAGCCGAAGTAATTTAGATGAGTCTGGCATAGTTTGTTATGATTTGTACACCTTTTTTTGTAATTTTAAGATGATATGGTTTGGTTTGTTGTGGTAAGGGATAGTTGGGGTTGATTTACGGTACCCGAAGTAATTTAGGTGATTCTGGTATAGTTTGTTATGCTTTTTAGCATTTTTTATAATTTTAAAGTGATTGGGCTTAGTTTGTTGCTGTAAAGTGTAGTTGGGTGTGATTTTTGATAGCCGAAGAAATTTAGGTGAGTCTGGCATAGTTTGTTATGATTTGTACACCTTTTTTTGTAATTTTAAGATGATATGGTTTGGTTTGTTGTGGTAAGGGATAGTTGGGGGTGATTTACGGTAGCCGAAGTAATTTAGGTGATTCTGGTATAGTTTGTTATGATTTTTAGCATTTTTTTGTAATTTTAAAGTGATTGGGCTTTGTTGTTGTAAAGTGTAGTTGGGGGTGATTTTTGATAGCCGAAGTAATTTAGGTGAGTTTGGCATAGTTTGCTATGGTTAGTAGCATTTTTTTGTAATTTAAAAGTGATTGGGTTTAGTTTGTTGTGGTAGGGGTTAGTTGGTGATGATTTAGAGAAGCCGAAGTAATTTAGGTGAGTCTGGCATAGTTTGTTATGATTTGTACACCTTTTTTTTAATTTTAAGATGATATGGTTTGGTTTATTGTGGTAAGGGATAGTTGGGGGTGATTTACGATAGCCGAAGTAATTTAGGTGATTCTGGTGTAGTTTGTTATGATTTTTAGCATTTTTTTTGTAATTTTAAAGTGATTGGGCTTAGTTTGTTGCTGTAAAGTGTAGTTGGGGGTGATTTTTGATAGCCGAAGTAATTTAGGTGAGATTGGCATAGTTTGCTATGGTTAGTAGCATTTTTTTGTAATATAAAAGTCATTGGGTTTAGTTTGTTGTGGTAAGGGTTAGTTGGTGATGATTTAGAGTAGCCGAAGTAATTTAGGTGAGTCTGGCATAGTTTGTTATGATTTGTACACCTTTTTTTGTAATTTTAAGATGATATGGTTTGGTTTGTTGTGGTAAGGGATAGTTGGGGGTGATTTACGGTAACCGAAGTAATTTAGGTGATTCTGGTATAGTTTGTTATGATTTTTAGCATTTTTTTGTAATTTTAAAGTGATTGGGCTTAGTTTGTTGCTGCAAAGTGTAGTTGAGGGTGATTTTTGATAGCCGAAGTAATTTAGGTGAGTTTGGCATAGTTTTCTATGGTTAGTAGCATTTTTTTGTAATTTAAAAGTGATTGGGTTTAGTTTGTTGTGGTAAGGGTTAGTTGGTGATGATTTATGGTAGCCGAAGTAATTTAGGTGAGTTTGGCATAGTTTGCTATGGTTACTAGCATTATTTTGTAATTTAAAAGTGATTGGGTTTAGTTTGTTGTGGTAAGGGTTAGTTGGTGATGATTTAGAGTAGCCGAAGTAATTTAGGTGAGTCTTGCATAGTTTGTTATGATTTGTACACCTTTTTTTAAAATTTTAAGATGATATGGTTTGGTTTGTTGTGGTAAGGGATAGTTGGGGGTGATTTATGGTAGCCGAAGTAATTTAGGTGAGTTTGGCATAGTTTGCTGTGGTTACTAGCATTTTTTGTAATTTAAAAGTGATTGGGTTTAGTTTGTTGTGGTAAGGGTTAGTTGGTGTTGATTTAGAGAAGCCGAAGTAATTTAGGTGAGGCTGGCATAGTTTGTTATGATTTGTACACCTTTTTTTTAATTTTAAGATGATATGGTTTGGTTTATTGTGGTAAGGGATAGTTGGGGGTGATTTACGATAGCCGAAGTAATTTAGGTGATTCTGGTGTAGTTTGTTATGATTTTTAGCATTTTTTTGTAATTTTAAAGTGATTGGGCTTAGTTTGTTGCTGTAAAGTGTAGTTGGGGGTGATTTTTGATAGCCGAAGTAATTTAGGTAAATTTGGCATAGTTTGCTATGGTTAGTAGCATTTTTTTGTAATTTAAAAGTGATTGGGTTTAGTTTGTTGTGGTAAGGGTTAGTTGGTGATGATTTAGAGTGGCCGAAGTAATTTAGGTGGGTCTGGCATAGTTTGTTATGATTTGTACACCTTTTTTTGTAATTTTAAGATGATATGGTTTGGTTTGTTGTGGTAAGGGATAGTTGGGGGTGATTTACGGTAGCCGAAGTAATTTAGGTGATTCTGGTATAGTTTGTTATGCTTTTTAGCATTTTTTATAATTTTAAAGTGATTGGGCTTAGTTTGTTGCTGTAAAGTGTAGTTGGGGGTGATTTTTGATAGCCGAAGTAATTTAGGTGAGATTGGCATAGTTTGCTATGGTTAGTAGCATTTTTTTGTAATTTAAAAGTCATTGGGTTTAGTTTGTTGTGGTAAGGGTTAGTTGGTGATGATTTAGAGTAGCCGAAGTAATTTAGGTGAGTCTGGCATAGTTTGTTATGATTTGTACACCTTTTTTTGTAATTTTAAGATGATATGGTTTGGTTTGTTGTGGTAAGGGATAGTTGGGGGTGATTTACGGTAACCGAAGTAATTTAGGTGATTCTGGTATAGTTTGTTATGATTTTGAGCATTTTTTTGTAATTTTAAAGTGATTGGGCTTAGTTTGTTGCTGCAAAGTGTAGTTGAGGGTGATTTTTGATAGCCGAAGTAATTTAGGTGAGTTTGGCATAGTTTGCTATGGTTAGTAGCATTTTTTTGTAATTTAAAAGTGATTGGGTTTAGTTTGTTGTGGTAAGGGTTAGTTGGTGATGATTTATAATAGCCGAAGTAATTTAGGTGAGTTTGGCATAGTTTGCTATGGTTACTAGCAATATTTTGTAATTTAAAAATGATTGGGTTTAGTTTGTTGTGGTAAGGGTTAGTTGGTGATGATTTAGAGTAGCCGAAGTAATTTAGGTGAGTCTGGCATAGTTTGTTATGATTTGTACACCTTTTTTTAAAATTTTAAGATGATATGGTTTGGTTTGTTGTGGTAAGGGATAGTTGGGGGTGATTTATGGTAGCCGAAGTAATTTAGGTGAGTTTGGCATAGTTTGCTGTGGTTACTAGCATTTTTTGTAACTTAAAAGTGATTGGGTTTAGTTTGTTGTGGTAAGGGTTAGATGGTGATGATTTAGAGTAGCCGAAGTAATTTAGGTGAGTCTGGCATAGTTTGTTATGATTTGTACACCTTTTTTTGTAATTTTAAGATGATATGGTTTGGTTTTTGTGGTAAGGTATAGTTGGGGGTGATTTACGGTAGCCGAAGTAATTTAGGTGATTCTGTTATAGTTTGTTATGATTTTTAGCATTTTTTTGTCATTTTAAAGTGATTGGGCTTAGTTTGTTGCTGTAAAGTGTAGTTGTGGGTGATTTTTGATAGCCGAAGTAATTTAGGTGAGTTTGGCATAGTTTGCTATGGTTAGTAGCATTTTTTTGTAATTTAAAAGTGATTGGGTTTAGTTTGTTGTGGTAAGGATTAGTTGGTGATGATTTAGAGTAGCCGAAGTAATTTAGGTGAGTCTGGCATAGTTTGTTATGATTTGTACACCTTTTTTTGTAATTTTAAGATGATATGGTTTGGTTTGTTGTGGTAAGGGATAGTTGGGGTTGATTTACGGTACCCGAAGTAATTTAAATGATTCTGGTATAGTTTGTTATGCTTTTTAGCATTTTTTATAATTTTAAAGTGATTGGGCTTAGTTTGTTGCTGTAAAGTGTAGTTGGGGGTGATTTTTGATAGCCGAAGTAATTTAGGTGAGTTTGGCATAGTTTGCTATGGTTAGTAGCATTTTTTTGTAATTTAAAATTGATTGGGTTTAGTTTGTTGTGGTAAGGGTTAGTTGCTGATGATTTATGGTAGCCGAAGTAATTTAGGTGAGTTTGGCATAGTTTGCTATGGTTACTAGCATTTTTTTGTAATTTAAAAGTGATTGGGTTTAGTTTGTTGTGGTAAGGGTTAGTTGGTTATGATTTAGAGTAGCCGAAGTAATTTAGGTGAGTCTGGCATAGTTTGTTATGATTTGTACACCTTTTTTTGTAATTTTAAAATGATATGGTTTGGTTTGTTGTTGTAAGGGATAGTTGGGGGTGATTTACGATAGCCGAAGTAATTTAGGTGATTCTGGTATAGTTTGTTATGATTTTTAGCATTTTTTTGTAATTTTAATGTGATTGGGTTTAGTTTGTTGCTGTAAAGTGTAGTTGGGGGTGATTTTTGATAGCCGAAGTAATTTAGGTGAGTTTGGCATAGTTTGCTATGGTTAGTAGCATTTTTTTGTAATTTAAAATTGATTGGGTTTAGTTTGTTGTGGTAAGGGTTAGTTGCTGATGATTTATGGTAGCCGAAGTAATTTAGGTGAGTTTGGCATAGTTTGCTATGATTTTTAGCATTTTTTTGTAATTTTAAAGTGATTGGGTTTAGTTTGTTGCTGTAAAGTGTAGTTGGGGGTGATTTTTGATAGCCGAAGTAATTTAGGTAAGTTTGGCATAGTTTGCTATGGTTAGTAGCATTTTTTTGTAATTTAAAATTGATTGGGTTTAGTTTGTTGTGGTAAGGGTTAGTTGCTGATGATTTATGGTAGCCGAAGTAATTTAGGTGAGTTTGGCATAGTTTGCTATGGTTAGTAGCTTTTTTTTGTAATTTAAAAGTGATTGGGTTTAGTTTGTTGTGGTAAGGGTTAGTTGGTGATGATTTATGGTAGCCGAAGTAATTTAGGTGAGTCTGGCATAGTTTGTTATGATTTGTACACCTTTTTTTGAAATTTTAAGATGATATGGTTTGGTTTGTTGTGGTAAGGGATAGTTGGGGGTGATTTATGGTAGCCGAAGTAATTTATTTGAGTTTGGCATAGTTTGCTGTGGTTACTAGCATTTTTTGTAATTTAAAAGTGATTGGGTTTAGTTTGTTGTGGTAAGGGTTAGATGGTGATGATTTAGAGTAGCCGAAGTAATTTAGGTGAGTCTGGCATAGTTTGTTATGATTTGTACACCTTTTTTTGTAATTTTAAGATGATATGGTTTGGTTTGTTGTGGTAAGGTATAGTTGGGGGTGATTTACGGTAGCCGAAGTAATTTAGGTGATTCTGGTATAGTTTGTTATGATTCTTAGCATTTTTTTGTCATTTTAAAGTGATTGGGCATAGTTTGTTGCTGTAAAGTGTAGTTGTGGGTGATTTTTGATAGCCGAAGTAATTTAGGTGAGTTTGGCATAGTTTGCTATAATTAGTAGCATTTTTTTGTAATTTAAAAGTGATTGGGTTTAGTTTGTTGTGGTAAGGATTAGTTGGTGATGATTTAGAGTAGCCGAAGTAATTTAGGTGAGTCTGGCATAGTTTGTTATGATTTGTACACCTTTTTTTGTAATTTTAAGATGATATGGTTTGGTTTGTTGTGGTAAGGGATAGTTGGGGGTGATTTACGGTAGCCGAAGTAATTTAGGTGATTCTGGTATAGTTTGTTATGCTTTTTAGCATTTTTTATAATTTTAAAGTTATTGGGCTTAGTTTGTTGCTGTAAAATGTAGTTGGGGGTGATTTTTGATAGCCGAAGTAATTTAGGTGAGTTTGGCATAGTTTGCTATGGTTAGTAGCATTTTTTTGTAATTTAAAAGTGATTGGGTTTAGTTTGTTGTGGTAAGGGTTAGTTGGTGATGATTTATGGAAGCCGAAGTAATTTAGGTGAGTTTCGCATAGTTTGCTATGGTTACTAGCATTTTTTTGTAATTTAAAAGTGATTGGGTTTAGTTTGTTGTGGTAAGGGTTAGATGGTGATGATATAGAGTAGCCGAAGTAATTTTGGTGAGTCTGGCATAGTTTGTTATGATTTGTACACCTTTTTTTGTAATTTTAAGATGATATGGTTTGGTTTGTTGTGGTAAGGGTTAGTTGGGAGTGATTTACGGTAGCCGAAGTAATTTAGGTGATTCTGGTATAGTTTGTTATAATTTTTAGCATTTTTTTGTAATTTTAAAGTGATTGGGCTTAGTTTGTTGCTGTAAAGTGTAGTTGTGGGTGATTTTTGATAGCCGAAATAATTTAGGTGAGTTTGGCATAGTTTGCTATGGTTAGTAGCATTTTTTTGTAATTTGAAAGTGATTGGGTTTAGTTTGTTGTGGTAAGGGTTAGTTGGTGATGATTTATGGTAGCCGAAGTAATTTAGTTGAGTTTGGCATAGTTTGCTATGGTTACTAGCATTTTTTTGTAATTTAAAAGTGATTGGGTTTTATTTTGTTGTGGTAAGGGTTAGTTGGTTATGATTTAGAGTAGCCGAAGTAATTTAGGTGAGTCTGGCATAGTTTGTTATGATTTGTACACCTTTTTTTGTAATTTTAAGATGATATGGTTTGGTTTGTTGTGGTAAGGGATAGTTGGGGATGATTTACGTTAGCCGAAGTAATTTAGGTGATTTTGGTATAGTTTGTTATGATTTTTAGGATTTTTTTGTAATTTTAAAGTGATTGGGCTTAGTTTGTTGCTGTAAAGTGTAGTTGGGAGTGATTTTTGATAGCCGAAGTAATTTAGGTGAGTTTGGCATAGTTTGCTAAGGTTACTAGCATTTTTTTGTAATTTAAAAGTGATTGGGTTTAGTTTGTTGTGGTAAGGGTTAGTTGGTGATGATTTAGAGTAGCCGAAGTAATTTAGGTGAGTCTGGCATAGTTTGTTATGATTTGTACACCTTTTTTTGTAATTTTAAGATGATATGGTTTGGTTTGTTGTGGTAAGGGACAGTTGGGGGTGATTTAGGGTAGCCGAAGTAATTTAGGTGATTCTGGTATAGTTTGTTATGATTTTTAGCATTTTTTTGTAATTTTAAAGTGATTGGGCTTAGTTTGTTGCTGTAAAGTGTAGTTGGGAGTGATTTTTGATAGCCGAAGTAATTTAGGTGAGTTTGGCATAGTTTGCTAAGGTTACTAGCATTTTTTTGTAATTTAAAATTGATTGGGTTTAGTTTGTTGTGGTAAGGGATAGTTGGTTATGATTTGTGGTAGCCGAAGTAATTTAGGTGAGTTTGGCATAGTTTGCTATGGTTACTAGCATTTTTTTGTAATTTAATAGTTATTGGGTTTAGTTTGTTGTAGTAAGGGTTACTTGGTGATGATTTAGAGTAGCTGAAGTAATTTAGGTGATTCTGGCATAGTTTTTTATGATTTGTACACCTTTTTTTGTAATTTTAAGATGATATGGTTTGGTTTGTTGTGGTAAGGGATAGTTGTGGGTGATTTACGGTAGCCGAAGAAATTTAGGTAATTCTGGTATAGTTTGTTATGATTTTTAGCATTTTTTTGTAATTTTAAAGTGATTGGGCTTAGTTTGTTGCTGTAAAGTGTAGTTGGGGGTGATTATTGATAGCCGAAGTAATTTAGGTGAGTTTGGCATAGTTTGATATGGTTAGTAGCATTTTTTTGTAATTTAAAGGTGATTGGGTTTAGTTTGTTGTGGTAAGGGTTAGTTGGTGATGATTTATGGTAGCCGAAGTAATTTAGGTGAGTTTGGCATAGTTTGCTATGGTTACTAGCATTTTTTTGTAATTTAAAAGTGATTGGGTTTAGTTTGTTGTGGTAAGGGTTAGTTGGTGATGATTTATGGTAGCCGAAGTAATTTAGGTGAGTTTGGCATAGTTTGCTATGGTTACTAGCATTTTTTTGTAATTTAAAAGTGATTGGGTTTAGTTTGTTGTGGTAAGGGTTAGTTGGTGATGATTTATGGTAGCCGAAGTAATTTAGGTGAGTTTGGCATAGTTTGCTATGGTTACTAGCATTTTTTTGTAATTTAAAAGTGATTGGGTTTAGTTTGTTGTGGTAAGGGTTAGTTGGTGATGATTTAGAGTAGCCGAAGTAATTTAGGTGAGTCTGGCATAGTTTGTTATGATTTGTACATCTTTTTTTGTAATTTTAAGATGATATGGTTTGGTTTGTTGTGGTAAGGGATAGATGGGGGTGATTTACTGTAGCCGAAGTAATTTAGGAGATTCTGGTATAGTTTGTTATGATTTTTAGCATTTTTTTGTAATTTTAAAGTGATTGGGCTTAGTTTGTTGCTGTAAAGTGTAGTTGGGGGTGATTATTGATAGCCGAAGTAATTTAGGTGAGTTTGGCATAGTTTGATATGGTTAGTAGCATTTTTTTGTAATTTAAAGGTGATTGGGTTTAGTTTGTTGTGGTAAGGGTTAGTTGGTGATGATTTATGGTAGCCGAAGTAATTTAGGTGAGTTTGGCATAGTTTGCTATGGTTACTAGCATTTTTTTGTAATTTAAAAGTGATTGGGTTTAGTTTGTTGTCGTAAGGGTTAGTTGGTGATGATTTAGAGTAGCCGAAGTAATTTAGGTGAGTCTGGCATAGTTTGTTATGATTTGTACACTTTTTTTTGTAATTTTAAGATGATATGGTTTGGTTTGTTGTGGTAAGGGATAGTTGGGGGTGATTTACGGTAGCCGAAGTAATTTAGGTGATTCTGGTAGTTTTTTATGATTTTTAGCATATTTTTGTAATTTTAAAATGATTGGGCTTAGTTTGTTGCTGTAAAGTGTAGTTGGGGTGATTTTTGATAGCCGAAGTAATTTAGGTGAGTTTGGGATAGTTTGTTATGATTTGTACACCTTTTTTTGTAATTTTAAGATGATATGGTTTGGTTTGTTGTGGTAAGGGATAGTTGGGGGTGATTTACGGTAGCCGAAGTAATTTAGGTGATTCTGGTATAGTTTTTTATGATTTTTAGCATTTTTTTGTAATTTTAAAGTGATTGGGCTTAGTTTGTTGCTGTAAAGTGTAGTTGGGGTGATTTTTGATAACCGAAGTAATTTAGGTGAGTCTGGCATAGTTTGCTATGGTTACTAGCATTTTTTTGTAATTTAAAAGCGATTGGGTTTAGTTTGTTGTGGTAAGGGTTAGTTGGTGATGATTTAGAGTAGCCGAAGTAATTTAGGTGAGTCTGGGATAGTTTGTTATGATTTGTACACTTTTTTTTGTAATTTTAAGATGATATGGTTTGGTTTGTTGTGGTAAGGGATAGTTGGGGGTGATTTACGGTAGCCGAAGTAATTTAGGTGATTCTGGTGTAGTTTGTTATGATTTTTAGCATTTTTTGTAATTTTAAAGTGATTGGGCTTAGTTTGTTGCTGTAAAGTGTAGTTGGGTGTGATTTTTGATAGCCGAAGTAATTTAGGTGAGTTTGGCATAATTTGCTATGATTAGTAGAATTTTTTTGTAATTTAAAAGTGATTGGGTTTAGTTTGTTGTGGTAAGGGTTAGTTGGTGATGATTTATGGTAGCCGAAGTAATTTAGGTGAGTTTGGCATAGTTTGCTATGGTTACTAGCATTTTTTTGTAATTTAAAAGTGATTGGGTTTAGTTTGTTGTGGTAAGGGTTAGTTGGTGATGATTTAGAGTAGCCGAAGTAATTTAGGTGAGTCTGGCATAGTTTGTTATGATTTGTACATCTTTTTTTGTAATTTTAAGATGATATGGTTTGGTTTGTTGTGGTAAGTGATAGTTGGGGGTGATTTACGGTAGCCGAAGAAATTTTGGTGATTCTGGTATAGTTTGTTATAATTTTTAGAATTTTTTTTGTAATTTTGAAATTATTGGGCTTAGTTTGGTGCTGTAAAGTGTAGTTGGGGGTGATTTTTGATAGCCGAAGTAATTTAGGTGAGTTTGGCATAGTTTGCTATGGTTAGTAGCATTTTTTTGTAATTTAAAAGTGATTGGGTTTAGTTTGTTGTGGTAAGGGTTAGTTGGTGATGATTTATGGTAGCCGAAGTAATTTAGGTGAGTTTGGCATAGTTTGCTATGGTTACTAGCATTTTTTTTTTATTTAAAAGTGATTGGGTTTAGTTTGTTGTGGTAAGGGTTAGTTGGTGATGATTTAGAGTAGCCGAAGTAATTTAGGTGAGTCTGGCATAGTTTCTTATGATTTGTACATCTTTTTTTGTAATTTTAAGATGATATGGTTTGGTTTGTTGTGGTAAGGGATATATGGGGGTGATTTACGGTAGCCGAAGTAATTTAGGTGATTCTGGTATAATTTGTTATGATTTTTAGCATTTTTTTGTAATTTTAAAGTGATTGGGCTTAGTTTGTTGCTGTAAAGTGTAGTTGGGGGTGATTATTGATAGCCGAAGTAATTTAGGTGAGTTTGGCATAGTTTGATATGGTTAGTAGCATTTTTTTGTAATTTAAAAGTGATTGGGTTTATTTTGTTGTGGTATGGGTTTGTTGGTGATGATTTATGGTAGCCGAAGTAATTTAGGTGAGTTTGGCATAGTTTGCTATGGTTACTAGCATTTTTTTGTAATTTAAAAGTGATTGGGTTTAGTTTGTTGTCGTAAGGGTTACTTGGTGATGATTTAGAGTAGCCGAAGTAATTTAAGTGAGTCTGGCATAGTTTGTTATGATTTGTACACTTTTTTTTGTAATTTTAAGATGATATGGTTTGGTTTGTTGTGGTAAGGGATAGTTGGGGGTGATTTACGGTAGCCGAAGTAATTTAGGTGATTCTGGTATAGTTTTTTATGATTTTTAGCATATTTTTGTAATTTTAAAATGATTGGGCTTAGTTTGTTGCTGTAAAGTGTAGTTGGGGTGATTTTTGATAGCCGAAGTAATTTAGGTGAGTTTGGCATAGTTTGCTATGGTTAGTAGCATTTTTTTGTAATTTAAAATTGATTGGGTTTAGTTTGTTGTGGTAAGGGTTAGTTGCTGATGATTTATGGTAGCCGAAGTAATTTAGGTGAGTTTGGCATAGTTTGCTATGGTTACTAGCATTTTTTTGTAATTTAAAAGTGATTGGGTTTAGTTTGTTGTGGTAAGGGTTAGTTGGTTATGATTTAGAGTAGCCGAAGTAATTTAGGTGAGTCTGGCATAGTTTGTTATGATTTGTACACCTTTTTTTGTAATTTTAAAATGATATGGTTTGGTTTGTTGTTGTAAGGGATAGTTGGGGGTGATTTACGATAGCCGAAGTAGTTTAGGTGATTCTGGTATAGTTTGTTATGATTTTTAGCATTTTTTTGTAATTTTAATGTGATTGGGTTTAGTTTGTTGCTGTAAAGTGTAGTTGGGGGTGATTTTTGATAGCCGAAGTAATTTAGGTGAGTTTGGCATAGTTTGCTATGGTTAGTAGCATTTTTTTGTAATTTAAAATTGATTGGGTTTAGTTTGTTGTGGTAAGGGTTAATTGCTGATGATTTATGGTAGCCGAAGTAATTTAGGTGAGTTTGGCATAGTTTGCTATGATTTTTAGCATTTTTTTGTAATTTTAAAGTGATTGGGTTTAGTTTGTTGCTGTAAAGTGTAGTTGGGGGTGATTTTTGATAGCCGAAGTAATTTAGGTAAGTTTGGCATAGTTTGCTATGGTTAGTAGCATTTTTTTGTAATTTAAAATTGATTGGGTTTAGTTTGTTGTGGTAAGGGTTAGTTGCTGATGATTTATGGTAGCCGAAGTAATTTAGGTGAGTTTGGCATAGTTTGCTATGGTTACTAGCATTTTTTTGTAATTTAAAAATGATTGGGTTTAGTTTGTTGTGGTAAGGGTTAGTTGGTTATGATTTAGAGTAGCCGAAGTAATTTAGGTGAGTCTGGCATAGTTTGTTATGATTTGTACACCTTTTTTTGTAATTTTAAAATGATATGGTTTGGTTTGTTGTTGTAAGGGATTGTTGGGGGTGATTTACGATAGCCGAAGTAATTTAGGTGATTCTGGTATAGTTTGTTATGATTTTTAGCATTTTTTTGTAATTTTAAAGTGATTGGGTTTAGTTTGTTGCTGTAAAGTGTAGTTGGGGGTGATTTTTGATAGCCGAAGTAATTTAGGTGAGTTTGGCATAGTTTGCTATGGTTAGTAGCATTTTTTTGTAATTTAAAAGTGATTGGGTTTAGTTTGTTGTGGTAAGGGTTAGTTGGTGATGATTTATGGTAGCCGAAGTAATTTAGGTGAGTCTGGCATAGTTTGTTATGATTTGTACACCTTTTTTTGAAATTTTAAGATGATATGGTTTGGTTTGTTGTGGTAAGGGATAGTTGGGGGTGATTTATGGTAGCCGAAGTAATTTAGGTGAGTTTGGCATAGTTTGCTGTGGTTACTAGCATTTTTTGTAATTTAAAAGTGATTGGGTTTAGTTTGTTGTGGTAAGGGTTAGATGGTGATGATTTAGAGTAGCCGAAGTAATTTAGGTGAGTCTGGCATAGTTTGTTATGATTTGTACACCTTTTTTTGTAATTTTAAGATGATATGGTTTGGTTTGTTGTGGTAAGGTATAGTTGGGGGTGATTTACGGTAGCCGAAGTAATTTAGGTGATTCTGGTATAGTTTGTTATGATTCTTAGCATTTTTTTGTCATTTTAAAGTGATTGGGCATAGTTTGTTGCTGTAAAGTGTAGTTGTGGGTGATTTTTGATAGCCGAAGTAATTTAGGTGAGTTTGGCATAGTTTGCTATGATTAGTAGCATTTTTTTGTAATTTAAAAGTGATTGGGTTTAGTTTGTTGTGGTAAGGATTAGTTGGTGATGATTTAGAGTAGCCGAAGTAATTTAGGTGAGTCTGGCATAGTTTGTTATGATTTGTACAACTTTTTTTGTAATTTTAAGATGATATGGTTTGGTTTGTTGTGGTAAGGGATAGTTGGGGGTGATTTACGGTAGCCGAAGTAATTTAGGTGATTCTGGTATAGTTTGTTATGCTTTTTAGCATTTTTTATAATTTTAAAGTGATTGGGCTTAGTTTGTTGCTGTAAAATGTAGTTGGGGGTGATTTTTGATAGCCGAAGTAATTTAGGTGAGTTTTGCATAGTTTGCTATGGTTAGTAGCATTTTTTTGTAATTTAAAAGTGATTGGGTTTAGTTTGTTGTGGTAAGGGTTAGTTGGTGATGATTTATGGAAGCCGAAGTAATTTAGGTGAGTTTCGCATAGTTTGCTATGGTTACTAGCATTTTTTTGTAATTTAAAAGTGATTGGGTTTAGTTTGTTGTGGTAAGGGTTAGATGGTGATGATTTAGAGTAGCCGAAGTAATTTTGGTGAGTCTGGCATAGTTTGTTATGATTTGTACACCTTTTTTTGTAATTTTAAGATGATATGGTTTGGTTTGTTGTGGTAAGGGTTAGTTGGGAGTGATTTACGGTAGCCGAAGTAATTTAGGTGATTCTGGTATAGTTTGTTATAATTTTTAGCATTTTTTTGTAATTTTAAAGTGATTGGGCTTAGTTTGTTGCTGTAAAGTGTAGTTGTGGGTGATTTTTGATAGCCGAAATAATTTAGGTGAGTTTGGCATAGTTTGCTATGGTTAGTAGCATTTTTTTGTAATTTGAAAGTGATTGGGTTTAGTTTGTTGTGGTAAGGGTTAGTTGGTGATGATTTATGGTAGCCGAAGTAATTTAGTTGAGTTTGGCATAGTTTGCTATGGTTACTAGCATTTTTTTGTAATTTAAAAGTGATTGGGTTTAGTTTGTTGTGGTAAGGGTTAGTTGGTTATGATTTAGAGTAGCCGAAGTAATTTAGGTGAGTCTGGCATAGTTTGTTATGATTTGTACACTTTTTTTGTAATTTTAAGATGATATGGTTTGGTTTGTTGTGGTAAGGGATAGTTGGGGGTGATTTACGTTAGCCGAAGTAATTTAGGTGATTCTGGTATAGTTTGTTATGATTTTTAGGATTTTTTTGTAATTTTAAAGTGATTGGGCTTAGTTTGTTGCTGTAAAGTGTAGTTGGGAGTGATTTTTGATAGCCGAAGTAATTTAGGTGAGTTTGGCATAGTTTGCTAAGGTTACTAGCATTTTTTTGTAATTTAAAAGTGATTGGGTTTAGTTTGTTGTGGTAAGGGTTAGTTGGTGATGATTTAGAGTAGCCGAAGTAATTTAGGTGAGTCTGGCATAGTTTGTTATGATTTGTACACCTTTTTTTGTAATTTTAAGATGATATGGTTTGGTTTGTTGTGGTAAGGGATAGTTGGGGGTGATTTAGGGTAGCCGAAGTAATTTAGGTGATTCTGGTATAGTTTGTTATGATTTTTAGCATTTTTTTGTAATTTTAAAGTGATTGGGCTTAGTTTGTTGCTGTAAAGTGTAGTTGGGAGTGATTTTTGATAGCCGAAGTAATTTAGGTGAGTTTGGCATAGTTTGCTAAGGTTACTAGCATTTTTTTGTAATTTAAAATTGATTGGGTTTAGTTTGTTGTGGTAAGGGTTAGTTGGTTATGATTTGTGGTAGCCGAAGTAATTTAGGTGAGTTTGGCATAGTTTGCTATGGTTACTAGCATTTTTTTGTAATTTAAAAGTTATTGGGTTTAGTTTGTTGTAGTAAGGGTTACTTGGTGATGATTTAGAGTAGCTGAAGTAATTTAGGTGATTCTGGCATAGTTTGTTATGATTTGTACACCTTTTTTTGTAATTTTAAGATGATATGGTTTGGTTTGTTGTGGTAAGGGATAGTTGTGGGTGATTTACGGTAGCCGAAGAAATTTAGGTAATTCTGGTATAGTTTGTTATAATTTTTAGAATTTTTTTTGTAATTTTGAAATGATTGTGCTTAGTTTGGTGCTGTAAAGTGTAGTTGGGGGTGATTTTTGATAGCCGAAATAATTTAGGTGAGTTTGGCATAGTTTGCTATGGTTAGTAGCATTTTTTTGTAATTTAAAAGTGATTGGGTTTAGTTTGTTGTGGTAAGGGTTAGTTGGTGATGATTTATGGTAGCCGAAGTAATTTAGGTGAGTTTGGCATAGTTTGCTATGGTTACTAGCATATTTTGTAATTTAAAAGTGATTGGGTTTAGTTTGTTGTGGTAAGGGTTAGTTGGTGATGATTTAGAGTAGCCGAAGTAATTTAGGTGAGTCTGGCATAGTTTGTATGATTTGTACACTTTTTTTGTAATTTTGAGATGATATGGTTTGGTTTGTTGTGGTAAGGGATAGTTGGGGGTGATTTACGTAGCCGAAGTAATTTAGGTGATTCTGGTAGTTTTTTATGATTTTTAGCATATTTTTGTAATTTTAAAATGATTGGGCTTAGTTTGTCGCTGTAAAGTGTAGTTGGGGTGATTTTTGATAGCCGAAGTAATTTAGGTGAGTTTGGGATAGTTTGTTATGATTTTTACACCTTTTTTTGTAATTTTAAGATGATATGGTTTGGTTTGTTGTGGTAAGGGATAGTTGGGGGTGATTTACGGTAGCCGAAGTAATTTAGGTGATTCTGGTATAGTTTTTTATGATTTTTAGCATTTTTTTGTAATTTTAAAGTGATTGGGCTTAGATTGTTGCTGTAAAGTGTAGTTGGGGTGATTTTTGATAACCGAAGTAATTTAGGTGAGTCTGGCATAGTTTGCTATGGTTACTAGCATTTTTTTGTAATTTAAAAGTGATTGGGTTTAGTTTGTTGTGGTAAGGGTTAGTTGGTGATGATTTAGAGTAGCCGAAGTAATTTAGGTGAGTCTGGCATAGTTTGTTATGATTTGTACAATTTTTTTTGTAATTTTAAGATGATATGGTTTGGTTTGTTGTGGTAAGGGATAGTTGGGGGTGATTTACGGTAGCCGAAGTAATTTAGGTGATTCTGGTGTAGTTTGTTATGATTTTTAGCATTTTTTGTAATTTTAAAGTGATTGGGCTTAGTTTGTTGCTGTAAAGTGTAGTTGGGTGTGATTTTTGATAGCCGAAGTAATTTAGGTGAGTTTGGCATAATTTGCTATGATTAGTAGAATTTTTTTGTAATTTAAAAGTGATTGGGTTTAGTTTGTTGTGGTAAGGGTTAGTTGGTGATGATTTATGGTAGCCGAAGTAATTTAGGTGAGTTTGGCATAGTTTGCTATGGTTACTAGCATTTTTTTGTAATTTAAAAGTGATTGGGTTTAGTTTGTTGTGGTAAGGGTTAGTTGGTGATGATTTAGAGTAGCCGAAGTAATTTAGGTGAGTCTGGCATAGTTTGTTATGATTTGTACATCTTTTTTTGTAATTTTAAGATGATATGGTTTGGTTTGTTGTGGTAAGTGATAGTTGGGGGTGATTTACGGTAGCCGAAGAAATTTTGGTGATTCTGGTAGTTTGTTATAATTTTTAGAATTTTTTTTGTAATTTTGAAATTATTGGGCTTAGTTTGGTGCTGTAAAGTGTAGTTGGGGGTGATTTTTGATAGCCGAAGTAATTTAGGTGAGTTTGGCATAGTTTGCTATGGTTAGTAGCATTTTTTTGTAATTTAAAAGTGATTGGGTTTAGTTTGTTGTGGTAAGGGTTAGTTGGTGATGATCTATGGTAGCCGAAGTAATTTAGGTGAGTTTGGCATAGTTTGCTATGGTTACTAGCATTTTTTTTTTATTTAAAAGTGATTGGGTTTAGTTTGTTGTGGTAAGGGTTAGTTGGTGATGATTTAGAGTAGCCGAAGTAATTTAGGTGAGTCTGGCATAGTTTCTTATGATTTGTACATCTTTTTTTGTAATTTTAAGATGATATGGTTTGGTTTGTTGTGGTAAGGGATAGATGGGGGTGATTTACGGTAGCCGAAGTAATTTAGGTGATTCTGGTATAGTTTGTTATGATTTTTAGCATTTTTTTGTAATTTTAAAGTGATTGGGCTTAGTTTGTTGCTGTAAAGTGTAGTTGGGGGTGATTATTGATAGCCGAAGTAATTTAGGTGAGTTTGGCATAGTTTGATATGGTTAGTAGCATTTTTTTGTAATTTAAAAGTGATTGGGTTTATTTTGTTGTGGTAAGGGTTTGTTGGTGATGATTTATGGTAGCCGAAGTAATTTAGGTGAGTTTGGCATAGTTTGCTATGGTTACTAGCATTTTTTTGTAATTTAAAAGTGATTGGGTTTAGTTTGTTGTCGTAAGGGTTACTTGGTGATGATTTAGAGTAGCCGAAGTAATTTAAGTGAGTCTGGCATAGTTTGTTATGATTTGTACACTTTTTTTTGTAATTTTAAGATGATATGGTTTGGTTTGTTGTGGTAAGGGATAGTTGGGGGTGATTTACGGTAGCCGAAGTAATTTAGGTGATTCTGGTATAGTTTTTTATGATTTTTAGCATATTTTTGTAATTTTAAAATGATTGGGCTTAGTTTGTTGCTGTAAAGTGTAGTTGGGGTGATTTTTGATAGCCGAAGTAATTTAGGTGAGTTTGGCATAGTTTGCTATGGTTAGTAGCATTTTTTTGTAATTTAAAATTGATTGGGTTTAGTTTGTTGTGGTAAGGGTTAGTTGCTGATGATTTATGGTAGCCGAAGTAATTTAGGTGAGTTTGGCATAGTTTGCTATGATTTTTAGCATTTTTTTGTAATTTTAAAGTGATTGGGTTTAGTTTGTTGCTGTAAAGTGTAGTTGGGGGTGATTTTTGATAGCCGAAGTAATTTAGGTAAGTTTGGCATAGTTTGCTATGGTTAGTAGCATTTTTTTGTAACTTAAAATTGATTGGGTTTAGTTTGTTGTGGTAAGGGTTAGTTGGTAATGATTTATGGTAGCCGAAGTAATTTAGGTGAGTTTGGCATAGTTTGCTATGGTTACTAGCATTTTTTTGTAATTTAAAAGTGATTGGGTTTAGTTTGTTGTGGTAAGGGTTAGTTGGTGATGATTTAGAGTAGCCGAAGTAATTTAGGTGAGTCTGGCATAGTTTGTTATGATTTGTACACCTTTTTTTGTAATTTTAAGATGATATGGTTTGGTTTGTTGTGGTAAGGGATAGTTGGGGGTGATTAACGGTAGCCGAAGTAATTTAGGTGATTCTGGTATAGTTTGTTATGATTTTTAGCATTTTTTTGTCATTTTAAAGTGATTGGGCTTAGTTTGTTGCTGTAAAGTGTAGTTGGGGGGTGATTTTTGATAGCCGAAGTAATTTAGGTGAGTTTGGCATAGTTTGCTATGGTTAGTAGCATTTTTTTGTAATTTAAAAGTGATTGGGTTTAGTTTGTTGTGGTAAGGGTTAGTTGGTAATGATTTATGGTAGCCGAAGTAATTTAGGTGAGTTTGGCATAGTTTGCTATGGTTACTAGCATTTTTTTGTAATTTAAAAGTGATTGGGTTTAGTTTGTTGTGGTAAGGGTTATTTGGTGATGATTTAGAGTAGCCGAAGTAATTTAGGTGAGTCTGGCATAGTTTGTTATGATTTGTACACCTTTTTTTGTAATTTTAAGATGATATGATTTGGTTTGTTGTGGTAAGGGATAGTTGGGAGTGATTTACGGTAGCCGAAGTAATTTAGGTGATTCTGGTATAGTTTGTTATGATTTTTAGCATTTTTTTGTAATTTTAAAGTAATTGGGATTAGTTTGTTGCTGTAAAGTGTAGTTGGGGGTGGTTTTTGATAGCCGAAGTAATTTAGGTGAGTTTGGCATAGTTTGCTATGGTTACTAGCATTTTTTTTTTATTTAAAAGTGATTGGGTTTAGTTTGTTGTGGTAAGGGTTAGTTGGTGATGATTTAGAGTAGCCGAAGTAATTTAGGTGAGTCTGGCATAGTTTCTTATGATTTGTACATCTTTTTTTGTAATTTTAAGATGATATGGTTTGGTTTGTTGTGGTAAGGGATAGATGGGGGTGATTTACGGTAGCCGAAGTAATTTAGGTGATTCTGGTATAGTTTGTTATGATTTTTAGCATTTTTTTGTAATTTTAAAGTGATTGGGCTTAGTTTGTTGCTGTAAAGTGTAGTTGGGGGTGATTATTGATAGCCGAAGTAATTTAGGTGAGTTTGGCATAGTTTGATATGGTTAGTAGCATTTTTTTGTAATTTAAAAGTGATTGGGTTTATTTTGTTGTGGTAAGGGTTTGTTGGTGATGATTTATGGTAGCCGAAGTAATTTAGGTGAGTTTGGCATAGTTTGCTATGGTTACTAGCATTTTTTTGTAATTTAAAAGTGATTGGGTTTAGTTTGTTGTCGTAAGGGTTACTTGGTGATGATTTAGAGTAGCCGAAGTAATTTAAGTGAGTCTGGCATAGTTTGTTATGATTTGTACACTTTTTTTTGTAATTTTAAGATGATATGGTTTGGTTTGTTGTGGTAAGGGATAGTTGGGGGTGATTTACGGTAGCCGAAGTAATTTAGGTGATTCTGGTATAGTTTTTTATGATTTTTAGCATATTTTTGTAATTTTAAAATGATTGGGCTTAGTTTGTTGCTGTAAAGTGTAGTTGGGGTGATTTTTGATAGCCGAAGTAATTTAGGTGAGTTTGGCATAGTTTGCTATGGTTAGTAGCATTTTTTTGTAATTTAAAATTGATTGGGTTTAGTTTGTTGTGGTAAGGGTTAGTTGCTGATGATTTATGGTAGCCGAAGTAATTTAGGTGAGTTTGGCATAGTTTGCTATGATTTTTAGCATTTTTTTGTAATTTTAAAGTGATTGGGTTTAGTTTGTTGCTGTAAAGTGTAGTTGGGGGTGATTTTTGATAGCCGAAGTAATTTAGGTAAGTTTGGCATAGTTTGCTATGGTTAGTAGCATTTTTTTGTAACTTAAAATTGATTGGGTTTAGTTTGTTGTGGTAAGGGTTAGTTGGTAATGATTTATGGTAGCCGAAGTAATTTAGGTGAGTTTGGCATAGTTTGCTATGGTTACTAGCATTTTTTTGTAATTTAAAAGTGATTGGGTTTAGTTTGTTGTGGTAAGGGTTAGTTGGTGATGATTTAGAGTAGCCGAAGTAATTTAGGTGAGTCTGGCATAGTTTGTTATGATTTGTACACCTTTTTTTGTAATTTTAAGATGATATGGTTTGGTTTGTTGTGGTAAGGGATAGTTGGGGGTGATTAACGGTAGCCGAAGTAATTTAGGTGATTCTGGTATAGTTTGTTATGATTTTTAGCATTTTTTTGTCATTTTAAAGTGATTGGGCTTAGTTTGTTGCTGTAAAGTGTAGTTGGGGGGTGATTTTTGATAGCCGAAGTAATTTAGGTGAGTTTGGCATAGTTTGCTATGGTTAGTAGCATTTTTTTGTAATTTAAAAGTGATTGGGTTTAGTTTGTTGTGGTAAGGGTTAGTTGGTAATGATTTATGGTAGCCGAAGTAATTTAGGTGAGTTTGGCATAGTTTGCTATGGTTACTAGCATTTTTTTGTAATTTAAAAGTGATTGGGTTTAGTTTGTTGTGGTAAGGGTTATTTGGTGATGATTTAGAGTAGCCGAAGTAATTTAGGTGAGTCTGGCATAGTTTGTTATGATTTGTACACCTTTTTTTGTAATTTTAAGATGATATGATTTGGTTTGTTGTGGTAAGGGATAGTTGGGAGTGATTTACGGTAGCCGAAGTAATTTAGGTGATTCTGGTATAGTTTGTTATGATTTTTAGCATTTTTTTGTAATTTTAAAGTAATTGGGATTAGTTTGTTGCTGTAAAGTGTAGTTGGGGGTGGTTTTTGATAGCCGAAGTAATTTAGGTGAGTTTGGCATAGTTTGCTATGGTTAGTAGCATTTTTTTGTAATTTAAAAGTGATTGGGTTTAGTTTGTTGTGGTAAGGGTTAGTTGGTGATGATTTATGGTAGCCGAAGTAATTTAAGTGAGTTTGGCATAGTTTGCTATGGTTACTAGCATTTTTTTGTAATTTAAAAGTGATTGGATTTAGTTTGTTGTGGTAAGGGTTAGTTGGTGATGATTTAGAGTAGCCGAAGTAATTTAGGTGAGTCTGGCATAGTTTGTTATGATTTGTACACCTTTTTTTGTAATTTTAAGATGATATGGTTTGGTTTGTTGTGGTAAGGGATAGTTGGGGGTGATTTACGGTAGCCGAAGTAATTTAGGTGATTCTGGTATAGTTTGTTATGATTTTTAGCATTTGTTTGTAATTTTAAAGTGATTGGGCTTAGTTTGTTGCTGTAAAGTGTAGTTGGGAGTGATTTTTGATAGCCGAAGTAATTTAGGTAAGTTTGGCATAGTTTGCTAGGGTTAGTAGCATTTTTTTGTAATTTAAAAGTGATTGGGTTTAGTTTGTTGTGGTAAGGGTTAGTTGGTGATGATTTATGGTAGCCGAAGTAATTTAGGTGAGTTTGGCATAGTTTGCTATGGTTACTAGCATTTTTTTGTAATTTAAAAGTGATTGGGTTAGTTTGTTGTGGTAAGGGTTAGTTGGTGATGATTTAGAGTAGCCGAAGTAATTTAGGTGAGTCTGGCATAGTTTGTTATGATTTGTACACCTTTTTTTGTAATTTTAAGATGATATGGTTTGGTTTGTTGTGGTAAGGGATAGTTGGGGGTGATTAACGGTAGCCGAAGTAATTTAGGTGATTCTGGTATAGTTTGTTATGATTTTTAGCATTTTTTTGTCATTTTAAAGTGGTTGGGCTTAGTTTGTTGCTGTAAAGTGTAGTTGGGGGGTGATTTTTGATAGCCGAAGTAATTTAGGTGAGTTTGGCATAGTTTGCTATGGTTAGTAGCATTTTTTTGTAATTTAAAAGTGATTGGGTTTAGTTTGTTGTGGTAAGGGTTAGTTGGTGATGATTTATGGTAGCCAAAGTAATTTAGGTGAGTTTGGCATAATTTGCTATGGTTACTAGCATTTTTTTGTAATTTAAAAATGATTGGGTTTAGTTTGTTGTGGTAAGGGTTAGTTGGTGATGATTTAGAGTAGCCGAAGTAATTTAGGTGAGTCTGGCATAGTTTGTTATGATTTGTACACCTTTTTTTGTAATTTTAAGATGATATGGTTTGGTTTGTTGTGGTAAGGGATAGTTGGGGGTGATTAACGGTAGCCGAAGTAATTTAGGTGATTCTGGTATAGTTTGTTATGATTTTTAGCATTTTTTTGTCATTTTAAAGGGATTGGGCTTAGTTTGTTGCTGTAAAGTGTAGTTGGGGGGTGATTTTTGATAGCCGAAGTAATTTAGGTAAGTTTGGCATAGTTTGCTATGGTTAGTAGCATTTTTTTGTAATTTAAAAGTGATTGGGTTTAGTTTGTTGTGGTAAGGGTTAATTGGTGATGATTTATGGTAGCCGAAGTAATTTAGGTGAGTTTGGCATAGTTTGCTATGGTTACTAGCATTATTTTGTAATTTAAAAGTGATTGGGTTTAGTTTGTTGTGGTAAGGGTTAGTTGGTGATGATTTAGAGTAGCCGAAGTAATTTAGGTGAGTCTTGCATAGTTTGTTATGATTTGTACACCTTTTTTTAAAATTTTAAGATGATATGGTTTGGTTTGTTGTGGTAAGGGATAGTTGGGGGTGATTTATGGTAGCCGAAGTAATTTAGGTGAGTTTGGCATAGTTTGCTGTGGTTACTAGCATTTTTTGTAATTTAAAAGTGATTGGGTTTAGTTTGTTGTGGTAAGGGTTAGTTGGTGATGATTTAGAGAAGCCGAAGTAATTTAGGTGAGTCTGGCATAGTTTGTTATGATTTGTACACCTTTTTTTTAATTTTAAGATGATATGGTTTGGTTTATTGTGGTAAGGGATAGTTGGGGGTGATTTACGATAGCCGAAGTAATTTAGGTGATTCTGGTGTAGTTTGTTATGATTTTTAGCATTTTTTTGTAATTTTAAAGTGATTGGGCTTAGTTTGTTGCTGTAAAGTGTAGTTGGGGGTGATTTTTGATAGCCGAAGTAATTTAGGTAAATTTGGCATAGTTTGCTATGGTTAGTAGCATTTTTTTGTAATTTAAAAGTGATTGGGTTTAGTTTGTTGTGGTAAGGGTTAGTTGGTGATGATTTAGAGTGGCCGAAGTAATTTAGGTGGGTCTGGCATAGTTTGTTATGATTTGTACACCTTTTTTTGTAATTTTAAGATGATATGGTTTGGTTTGTTGTGGTAAGGGATAGTTGGGGGTGATTTACGGTAGCCGAAGTAATTTAGGTGATTCTGGTATAGTTTGTTATGCTTTTTAGCATTTTTTATAATTTTAAAGTGATTGGGCTTAGTTTGTTGCTGTAAAGTGTAGTTGGGGGTGATTTTTGATAGCCGAAGTAATTTAGGTGAGATTGGCATAGTTTGCTATGGTTAGTAGCATTTTTTTGTAATTTAAAAGTCATTGGGTTTAGTTTGTTGTGGTAAGGGTTAGTTGGTGATGATTTAGAGTAGCCGAAGTAATTTAGGTGAGTCTGGCATAGTTTGTTATGATTTGTACACCTTTTTTTGTAATTTTAAGATGATATGGTTTGGTTTGTTGTGGTAAGGGATAGTTGGGGGTGATTTACGGTAACCGAAGTAATTTAGGTGATTCTGGTATAGTTTGTTATGATTTTTAGCATTTTTTTGTAATTTTAAAGTGATTGGGCTTAGTTTGTTGCTGCAAAGTGTAGTTGAGGGTGATTTTTGATAGCCGAAGTAATTTAGGTGAGTTTGGCATAGTTTGCTATGGTTAGTAGCATTTTTTTGTAATTTAAAAGTGATTGGGTTTAGTTTGTTGTGGTAAGGGTTAGTTGGTGATGATTTATAATAGCCGAAGTAATTTAGGTGAGTTTGGCATAGTTTGCTATGGTTACTAGCATTATTTTGTAATTTAAAAATGATTGGGTTTAGTTTGTTGTGGTAAGGGTTAGTTGGTGATGATTTAGAGTAGCCGAAGTAATTTAGGTGAGTCTGGCATAGTTTGTTATGATTTGTACACCTTTTTTTAAAATTTTAAGATGATATGGTTTGGTTTGTTGTGGTAAGGGATAGTTGGGGGTGATTTATGGTAGCCGAAGTAATTTAGGTGAGTTTGGCATAGTTTGCTGTGGTTACTAGCATTTTTTGTAACTTAAAAGTGATTGGGTTTAGTTTGTTGTGGTAAGGGTTAGATGGTGATGATTTAGAGTAGCCGAAGTAATTTAGGTGAGTCTGGCATAGTTTGTTATGATTTGTACACCTTTTTTTGTAATTTTAAGATGATATGGTTTGGTTTTTGTGGTAAGGTATAGTTGGGGGTGATTTACGGTAGCCGAAGTAATTTAGGTGATTCTGTTATAGTTTGTTATGATTTTTAGCTTTTTTTTGTCATTTTAAAGTGATTGGGCTTAGTTTGTTGCTGTAAAGTGTAGTTGTGGGTGATTTTTGATAGCCGAAGTAATTTAGGTGAGTTTGGCATAGTTTGCTATGGTTAGTAGCATTTTTTTGTAATTTAAAAGTGATTGGGTTTAGTTTGTTGTGGTAAGGATTAGTTGGTGATGATTTAGAGTAGCCGAAGTAATTTAGGTGAGTCTGGCATAGTTTGTTATGATTTGTACACTTTTTTTTGTAATTTTAAGATGATATGGTTTGGTTTGTTGTGGTAAGGGATAGTTGGGGTTGATTTACGGTACCCGAAGTAATTTAAATGATTCTGGTATAGTTTGTTATGCTTTTTAGCATTTTTTATAATTTTAAAGTGATTGGGCTTAGTTTGTTGCTGTAAAGTGTAGTTGGGGGTGATTTTTGATAGCCGAAGTAATTTAGGTGAGTTTGGCATAGTTTGCTATGGTTAGTAGCATTTTTTTGTAATTTAAAATTGATTGGGTTTAGTTTGTTGTGGTAAGGGTTAGTTGCTGATGATTTATGGTAGCCGAAGTAATTTAGGTGAGTTTGGCATAGTTTGCTATGGTTACTAGCATTTTTTTGTAATTTAAAAGTGATTGGGTTTAGTTTGTTGTGGTAAGGGTTAGTTGGTTATGATTTAGAGTAGCCGAAGTAATTTAGGTGAGTCTGGCATAGTTTGTTATGATTTGTACACCTTTTTTTGTAATTTTAAAATGATATGGTTTGGTTTGTTGTTGTAAGGGATAGTTGGGGGTGATTTACGATAGCCGAAGTAATTTAGGTGATTCTGGTATAGTTTGTTATGATTTTTAGCATTTTTTTGTAATTTTAATGTGATTGGGTTTAGTTTGTTGCTGTAAAGTGTAGTTGGGGGTGATTTTTGATAGCCGAAGTAATTTAGGTGAGTTTGGCATAGTTTGCTATGGTTAGTAGCATTTTTTTGTAATTTAAAATTGATTGGGTTTAGTTTGTTGTGGTAAGGGTTAGTTGCTGATGATTTATGGTAGCCGAAGTAATTTAGGTGAGTTTGGCATAGTTTGCTATGATTTTTAGCATTTTTTTGTAATTTTAAAGTGATTGGGTTTAGTTTGTTGCTGTAAAGTGTAGTTGGGGGTGATTTTTGATAGCCGAAATAATTTAGGTAAGTTTGGCATAGTTTGCTATGGTTAGTAGCATTTTTTTGTAATTTAAAATTGATTGGGTTTAGTTTGTTGTGGTAAGGGTTAGTTGCTGATGATTTATGGTAGCCGAAGTAATTTAGGTGAGTTTGGCATAGTTTGCTATGGTTAGTAGCTTTTTTTTGTAATTTAAAAGTGATTGGGTTTAGTTTGTTGTGGTAAGGGTTAGTTGGTGATGATTTATGGTAGCCGAAGTAATTTAGGTGAGTCTGGCATAGTTTGTTATGATTTGTACACCTTTTTTTGAAATTTTAAGATGATATGGTTTGGTTTGTTGTGGTAAGGGATAGTTGGGGGTGATTTATGGTAGCCGAAGTAATTTATTTGAGTTTGGCATAGTTTGCTGTGGTTACTAGCATTTTTTGTAATTTAAAAGTGATTGGGTTTAGTTTGTTGTGGTAAGGGTTAGATGGTGATGATTTAGAGTAGCCGAAGTAATTTAGGTGAGTCTGGCATAGTTTGTTATGATTTGTACACCTTTTTTTGTAATTTTAAGATGATATGGTTTGGTTTGTTGTGGTAAGGTATAGTTGGGGGTGATTTACGGTAGCCGAAGTAATTTAGGTGATTCTGGTATAGTTTGTTATGATTCTTAGCATTTTTTTGTCATTTTAAAGTGATTGGGCATAGTTTGTTGCTGTAAAGTGTAGTTGTGGGTGATTTTTGATAGCCGAAGTAATTTAGGTGAGTTTGGCATAGTTTGCTATGATTAGTAGCATTTTTTTGTAATTTAAAAGTGATTGGGTTTAGTTTGTTGTGGTAAGGATTAGTTGGTGATGATTTAGAGTAGCCGAAGTAATTTAGGTGAGTCTGGCATAGTTTGTTATGATTTGTACACCTTTTTTTGTAATTTTAAGATGATATGGTTTGGTTTGTTGTGGTAAGGGATAGTTGGGGGTGATTTACGGTAGCCGAAGTAATTTAGGTGATTCTGGTATAGTTTGTTATGCTTTTTAGCATTTTTTATAATTTTAAAGTTATTGGGCTTAGTTTGTTGCTGTAAAATGTAGTTGGGGGTGATTTTTGATAGCCGAAGTAATTTAGGTGAGTTTGGCATAGTTTGCTATGGTTAGTAGCATTTTTTTGTAATTTAAAAGTGATTGGGTTTAGTTTGTTGTGGTAAGGGTTAGTTGGTGATGATTTATGGAAGCCAAAGTAATTTAGGTGAGTTTCGCATAGTTTGCTATGGTTACTAGCATTTTTTTGTAATTTAAAAGTGATTGGGTTTAGTTTGTTGTGGTAAGGGTTAGATGGTGATGATATAGAGTAGCCGAAGTAATTTTGGTGAGTCTGGCATAGTTTGTTATGATTTGTACACCTTTTTTTGTAATTTTAAGATGATATGGTTTGGTTTGTTGTGGTGAGGGTTAGTTGGGAGTGATTTACGGTAGCCGAAGTAATTTAGGTGATTCTGGTATAGTTTGTTATAATTTTTAGCATTTTTTTGTAATTTTAAAGTGATTGGGCTTAGTTTGTTGCTGTAAAGTGTAGTTGTGGGTGATTTTTGATAGCCGAAATAATTTAGGTGAGTTTGGCATAGTTTGCTATGGTTAGTAGCATTTTTTTGTAATTTGAAAGTGATTGGGTTTAGTTTGTTGTGGTAAGGGTTAGTTGGTGATGATTTATGGTAGCCGAAGTAATTTAGTTGAGTTTGGCATAGTTTGCTATGGTTACTAGCATTTTTTTGTAATTTAAAAGTGATTGGGTTTAATTTTGTTGTGGTAAGGGTTAGTTGGTTATGATTTAGAGTAGCCGAAGTAATTTAGGTGAGTCTGGCATAGTTTGTTATGATTTGTACACCTTTTTTTGTAATTTTAAGATGATATGGTTTGGTTTGTTGTGGTAAGGGATAGTTGGGGATGATTTACGTTAGCCGAAGTAATTTAGGTGATTCTGGTATAGTTTGTTATGATTTTTAGGATTTTTTTGTAATTTTAAAGTGATTGGGCTTAGTTTGTTGCTGTAAAGTGTAGTTGGGAGTGATTTTTGATAGCCGAAGTAATTTAGGTGAGTTTGGCATAGTTTGCTAAGGTTACTAGCATTTTTTTGTAATTTAAAAGTGATTGGGTTTAGTTTGTTGTGGTAAGGGTTAGTTGGTGATGATTTAGAGTAGCCGAAGTAATTTAGGTGAGTCTGGCATAGTTTGTTATGATTTGTACACCTTTTTTTGTAATTTTAAGATGATATGGTTTGGTTTGTTGTGGTAAGGGATAGTTGGGGGTGATTTAGGGTAGCCGAAGTAATTTAGGTGATTCTGGTATAGTTTGTTATGATTTTTAGCATTTTTTTGTAATTTTAAAGTGATTGGGCTTAGTTTGTTGCTGTAAAGTGTAGTTGGGAGTGATTTTTGATAGCCGAAGTAATTTAGGTGAGTTTGGCATAGTTTGCTATGGTTACTAGCATTTTTTTGTAATTTAAAAGTGATTGGGTTTAGTTTGTTGTGGTAAGGGTTAGTTGGTTATGATTTAGAGTAGCCGAAGTAATTTAGGTGAGTCTGGCATAGTTTGTTATGATTTGTACACCTTTTTTTGTAATTTTAAAATGATATGGTTTGGTTTGTTGTTGTAAGGGATAGTTGGGGGTGATTTACGATAGCCGAAGTAATTTAGGTGATTCTGGTATAGTTTGTTATGATTTTTAGCATTTTTTTGTAATTTTAATGTGATTGGGTTTAGTTTGTTGCTGTAAAGTGTAGTTGGGGGTGATTTTTGATAGCCGAAGTAATTTAGGTGAGTTTGGCATAGTTTGCTATGGTTAGTAGCATTTTTTTGTAATTTAAAATTGATTGGGTTTAGTTTGTTGTGGTAAGGGTTAGTTGCTGATGATTTATGGTAGCCGAAGTAATTTAGGTGAGTTTGGCATAGTTTGCTATGATTTTTAGCATTTTTTTGTAATTTTAAAGTGATTGGGTTTAGTTTGTTGCTGTAAAGTGTAGTTGGGGGTGATTTTTGATAGCCGAAGTAATTTAGGTAAGTTTGGCATAGTTTGCTATGGTTAGTAGCATTTTTTTGTAATTTAAAATTGATTGGGTTTAGTTTGTTGTGGTAAGGGTTAGTTGCTGATGATTTATGGTAGCCGAAGTAATTTAGGTGAGTTTGGCATAGTTTGCTATGGTTAGTAGCTTTTTTTTGTAATTTAAAAGTGATTGGGTTTAGTTTGTTGTGGTAAGGGTTAGTTGGTGATGATTTATGGTAGCCGAAGTAATTTAGGTGAGTCTGGCATAGTTTGTTATGATTTGTACACCTTTTTTTGAAATTTTAAGATGATATGGTTTGGTTTGTTGTGGTAAGGGATAGTTGGGGGTGATTTATGGTAGCCGAAGTAATTTATTTGAGTTTGGCATAGTTTGCTGTGGTTACTAGCATTTTTTGTAATTTAAAAGTGATTGGGTTTAGTTTGTTGTGGTAAGGGTTAGATGGTGATGATTTAGAGTAGCCGAAGTAATTTAGGTGAGTCTGGCATAGTTTGTTATGATTTGTACACCTTTTTTTGTAATTTTAAGATGATATGGTTTGGTTTGTTGTGGTAAGGTATAGTTGGGGGTGATTTACGGTAGCCGAAGTAATTTAGGTGATTCTGGTATAGTTTGTTATGATTCTTAGCATTTTTTTGTCATTTTAAAGTGATTGGGCATAGTTTGTTGCTGTAAAGTGTAGTTGTGGGTGATTTTTGATAGTCGAAGTAATTTAGGTGAGTTTGGCATAGTTTGCTATGATTAGTAGCATTTTTTTGTAATTTAAAAGTGATTGGGTTTAGTTTGTTGTGGTAAGGATTAGTTGGTGATGATTTAGAGTAGCCGAAGTAATTTAGGTGAGTCTGGCATAGTTTGTTATGATTTGTACACCTTTTTTTGTAATTTTAAGATGATATGGTTTGGTTTGTTGTGGTAAGGGATAGTTGGGGGTGATTTACGGTAGCCGAAGTAATTTAGGTGATTCTGGTATAGTTTGTTATGCTTTTTAGCATTTTTTATAATTTTAAAGTTATTGGGCTTAGTTTGTTGCTGTAAAATGTAGTTGGGGGTGATTTTTGATAGCCGAAGTAATTTAGGTGAGTTTGGCATAGTTTGCTATGGTTAGTAGCATTTTTTTGTAATTTAAAAGTGATTGGGTTTAGTTTGTTGTGGTAAGGGTTAGTTGGTGATGATTTATGGAAGCCGAAGTAATTTAGGTGAGTTTCGCATAGTTTGCTATGGTTACTAGCATTTTTTTGTAATTTAAAAGTGATTGGGTTTAGTTTGTTGTGGTAAGGGTTAGATGGTGATGATATAGAGTAGCCGAAGTAATTTTGGTGAGTCTGGCATAGTTTGTTATGATTTGTACACCTTTTTTTGTAATTTTAAGATGATATGGTTTGGTTTGTTGTGGTAAGGGTTAGTTGGGAGTGATTTACGGTAGCCGAAGTAATTTAGGTGATTCTGGTATAGTTTGTTATAATTTTTAGCATTTTTTTGTAATTTTAAAGTGATTGGGCTTAGTTTGTTGCTGTAAAGTGTAGTTGTGGGTGATTTTTGATAGCCGAAATAATTTAGGTGAGTTTGGCATAGTTTGCTATGGTTAGTAGCATTTTTTTGTAATTTGAAAGTGATTGGGTTTAGTTTGTTGTGGTAAGGGTTAGTTGGTGATGATTTATGGTAGCCGAAGTAATTTAGTTGAGTTTGGCATAGTTTGCTATGGTTACTAGCATTTTTTTGTAATTTATAAGTGATTGGGTTTTATTTTGTTGTGGTAAGGGTTAGTTGGTTATGATTTAGAGTAGCCGAAGTAATTTAGGTGAGTCTGGCATAGTTTGTTATGATTTGTACACCTTTTTTTGTAATTTTAAGATGATATGGTTTGGTTTGTTGTGGTAAGGGATAGTTGGGGATGATTTACGTTAGCCGAAGTAATTTAGGTGATTCTGGTATAGTTTGTTATGATTTTTAGGATTTTTTTGTAATTTTAAAGTGATTGGGCTTAGTTTGTTGCTGTAAAGTGTAGTTGGGAGTGATTTTTGATAGCCGAAGTAATTTAGGTGAGTTTGGCATAGTTTGCTAAGGTTACTAGCATTTTTTTGTAATTTAAAAGTGATTGGGTTTAGTTTGTTGTGGTAAGGGTTAGTTGGTGATGATTTAGAGTAGCCGAAGTAATTTAGGTGAGTCTGGCATAGTTTGTTATGATTTGTACACCTTTTTTTGTAATTTTAAGATGATATGGTTTGGTTTGTTGTGGTAAGGGATAGTTGGGGGTGATTTAGGGTAGCCGAAGTAATTTAGGTGATTCTGGTATAGTTTGTTATGATTTTTAGCATTTTTTTGTAATTTTAAAGTGATTGGGCTTAGTTTGTTGCTGTAAAGTGTAGTTGGGAGTGATTTTTGATAGCCGAAGTAATTTAGGTGAGTTTGGCATAGTTTGCTAAGGTTACTAGCATTTTTTTGTAATTTAAAATTGATTGGGTTTAGTTTGTTGTGGTAAGGGTTAGTTGGTTATGATTTGTGGTAGCCGAAGTAATTTAGGTGAGTTTGGCATAGTTTGCTATGGTTACTAGCATTTTTTTGTAATTTAAAAGTTATTGGGTTTAGTTTGTTGTAGTAAGGGTTACTTGGTGATGATTTAGAGTAGCTGAAGTAATTTAGGTGATTCTGGCATAGTTTGTTATGATTTGTACACCTTTTTTTGTAATTTTAAGATGATATGGTTTGGTTTGTTGTGGTAAGGGATAGTTGTGGGTGATTTACGGTAGCCGAAGAAATTTAGGTAATTCTGGTATAGTTTGTTATGATTTTTAGCATTTTTTTGTAATTTTAAAGTGATTGGGCTTAGTTTGTTGCTGTAAAGTGTAGTTGGGGGTGATTATTGATAGCCGAAGTAATTTAGGTGAGTTTGGCATAGTTTGATATGGTTAGTAGCATTTTTTTGTAATTTAAAGGTGATTGGGTTTAGTTTGTTGTGGTAAGGGTTAGTTGGTGATGATTTATGGTAGCCGAAGTAATTTAGGTGAGTTTGGCATAGTTTGCTATGGTTACTAGCATTTTTTTGTAATTTAAAAGTGATTGGGTTTAGTTTGTTGTGGTAAGGGTTAGTTGGTGATGATTTATGGTAGCCGAAGTAATTTAGGTGAGTTTGGCATAGTTTGCTATGGTTACTAGCATTTTTTTGTAATTTAAAAGTGATTGGGTTTAGTTTGTTGTGGTAAGGGTTAGTTGGTGATGATTTATGGTAGCCGAAGTAATTTAGGTGAGTTTGGCATAGTTTGCTATGGTTACTAGCATTTTTTTGTAATTTAAAAGTGATTGGGTTTAGTTTGTTGTGGTAAGGGTTAGTTGGTGATGATTTAGAGTAGCCGAAGTAATTTAGGTGAGTCTGGCATAGTTTGTTATGATTTGTACATCTTTTTTTGTAATTTTAAGATGATATGGTTTGGTTTGTTGTGGTAAGGGATAGATGGGGGTGATTTACGGTAGCCGAAGTAATTTAGGAGATTCTGGTATAGTTTGTTATGATTTTTAGCATTTTTTTGTAATTTTAAAGTGATTGGGCTTAGTTTGTTGCTGTAAAGTGTAGTTGGGGGTGATTATTGATAGCCGAAGTAATTTAGGTGAGTTTGGCATAGTTTGATATGGTTAGTAGCATTTTTTTGTAATTTAAAGGTGATTGGGTTTAGTTTGTTGTGGTAAGGGTTAGTTGGTGATGATTTATGGTAGCCGAAGTAATTTAGGTGAGTTTGGCATAGTTTGCTATGGTTACTAGCATTTTTTTGTAATTTAAAAGTGATTGGGTTTAGTTTGTTGTCGTAAGGGTTAGTTGGTGATGATTTAGAGTAGCCGAAGTAATTTAGGTGAGTCTGGCATAGTTTGTTATGATTTGTACACTTTTTTTTGTAATTTTAAGATGATATGGTTTGGTTTGTTGTGGTAAGGGATAGTTGGGGGTGATTTACGGTAGCCGAAGTAATTTAGGTGATTCTGGTAGTTTTTTATGATTTTTAGCATATTTTTGTAATTTTAAAGTGATTGGGCTTAGTTTGTTGCTGTAAAGTGTAGTTGGGGTGATTTTTGATAGCCGAAGTAATTTAGGTGAGTTTGGGATAGTTTGTTATGATTTGTACACCTTTTTTTGTAATTTTAAGATGATATGGTTTGGTTTGTTGTGGTAAGGGATAGTTGGGGGTGATTTATGGTAGCCGAAGTAATTTAGGTGATTCTGGTATAGTTTTTTATGATTTTTAGCATTTTTTTGTAATTTTAAAGTGATTGGGCTTAGTTTGTTGCTGTAAAGTGTAGTTGGGGTGATTTTTGATAACCGAAGTAGTTTAGGTGAGTCTGGCATAGTTTGCTATGGTTACTAGCATTTTTTTGTAATTTAAAAGCGATTGGGTTTAGTTTGTTGTGGTAAGGGTTAGTTGGTGATGATTTAGAGTAGCCGAAGTAATTTAGGTGAGTCTGGGATAGTTTGTTATGATTTGTACACTTTTTTTTGTAATTTTAAGATGATATGGTTTGGTTTGTTGTGGTAAGGGATAGTTGGGGGTGATTTACGGTAGCCGAAGTAATTTAGGTGATTCTGGTGTAGTTTGTTATGATTTTTAGCATTTTTTGTAATTTTAAAGTGATTGGGCTTAGTTTGTTGCTGTAAAGTGTAGTTGGGTGTGATTTTTGATAGCCGAAGTAATTTAGGTGAGTTTGGCATAATTTGCTATGATTAGTAGAATTTTTTTGTAATTTAAAAGTGATTGGGTTTAGTTTGTTGTGGTAAGGGTTAGTTGGTGATGATTTATGGTAGCCGAAGTAATTTAGGTGAGTTTGGCATAGTTTGCTATGGTTACTAGCATTTTTTTGTAATTTAAAAGTGATTGGGTTTAGTTTGTTGTGGTAAGGGTTAGTTGGTGATGATTTAGAGTAGCCGAAGTAATTTAGGTGAGTCTGGCATAGTTTGTTATGATTTGTACATCTTTTTTTGTAATTTTAAGATGATATGGTTTGGTTTGTTGTGGTAAGTGTTAGTTGGGGGTGATTTACGGTAGCCGAAGAAATTTTGGTGATTCTGGTATAGTTTGTTATAATTTTTAGAATTTTTTTTGTAATTTTGAAATTATTGGGCTTAGTTTGGTGCTGTAAAGTGTAGTTGGGGGTGATTTTTGATAGCCGAAGTAATTTAGGTGAGTTTGGCATAGTTTGCTATGGTTAGTAGCATTTTTTTGTAATTTAAAAGTGATTGGGTTTAGTTTGTTGTGGTAAGGGTTAGTTGGTGATGATTTATGGTAGCCGAAGTAATTTAGGTGAGTTTGGCATAGTTTGCTATGGTTACTAGCATTTTTTTTTTATTTAAAAGTGATTGAGTTTAGTTTGTTGTGGTAAGGGTTAGTTGGTGATGATTTAGAGTAGCCGAAGTAATTTAGGTGAGTCTGGCATAGTTTCTTATGATTTGTACATCTTTTTTTGTAATTTTAAGATGATATGGTTTGGTTTGTTGTGGTAAGGGATAGATGGGGGTGATTTACGGTAGCCGAAGTAATTTAGGTGATTCTGGTATAATTTGTTATGATTTTTAGCATTTTTTTGTAATTTTAAAGTGATTGGGCTTAGTTTGTTGCTGTAAAGTGTAGTTGGGGGTGATTATTGATAGCCGAAGTAATTTAGGTGAGTTTGGCATAGTTTGATATGGTTAGTAGCATTTTTTTGTAATTTAAAAGTGATTGGGTTTATTTTGTTGTGGTAAGGGTTTGTTGGTGATGATTTATGGTAGCCGAAGTAATTTAGGTGAGTTTGGCATAGTTTGCTATGGTTACTAGCATTTTTTTGTAATTTAAAAGTGATTGGGTTTAGTTTGTTGTCGTAAGGGTTACTTGGTGATGATTTAGAGTAGCCGAAGTAATTTAAGTGAGTCTGGCATAGTTTGTTATGATTTGTACACTTTTTTTTGTAATTTTAAGATGATATGGTTTGGTTTGTTGTGGTAAGGGATAGTTGGGGGTGATTTACGGTAGCCGAAGTAATTTAGGTGATTCTGGTATAGTTTTTTATGATTTTTAGCATATTTTTGTAATTTTAAAATGATTGGGCTTAGTTTGTTGCTGTAAAGTGTAGTTGGGGGTGATTTTTGATAGCCGAAGTAATTTAGGTGAGTTTGGCATAGTTTGCTATGGTTAGTAGCATTTTTTTGTAATTTAAAATTGATTGGGTTTAGTTTGTTGTGGTAAGGGTTAATTGCTGATGATTTATGGTAGCCGAAGTAATTTAGGTGAGTTTGGCATAGTTTGCTATGATTTTTAGCATTTTTTTGTAATTTTAAAGTGATTGGGTTTAGTTTGTTGCTGTAAAGTGTAGTTGGGGGTGATTTTTGATAGCCGAAGTAATTTAGGTAAGTTTGGCATAGTTTGCTATGGTTAGTAGCATTTTTTTGTAATTTAAAATTGATTGGGTTTAGTTTGTTGTGGTAAGGGTTAGTTGCTGATGATTTATGGTAGCCGAAGTAATTTAGGTGAGTTTGGCATAGTTTGCTATGGTTACTAGCATTTTTTTGTAATTTAAAAATGATTGGGTTTAGTTTGTTGTGGTAAGGGTTAGTTGGTTATGATTTAGAGTAGCCGAAGTAATTTAGGTGAGTCTGGCATAGTTTGTTATGATTTGTACACCTTTTTTTGTAATTTTAAAATGATATGGTTTGGTTTGTTGTTGTAAGGGATAGTTGGGGGTGATTTACGATAGCCGAAGTAATTTAGGTGATTCTGGTATAGTTTGTTATGATTTTTAGCATTTTTTTGTAATTTTAAAGTGATTGGGTTTAGTTTGTTGCTGTAAAGTGTAGTTGGGGGTGATTTTTGATAGCCGAAGTAATTTAGGTGAGTTTGGCATAGTTTGCTATGGTTAGTAGCATTTTTTTGTAATTTAAAAGTGATTGGGTTTAGTTTGTTGTGGTAAGGGTTAGTTGGTGATGATTTATGGTAGCCGAAGTAATTTAGGTGAGTCTGGCATAGTTTGTTATGATTTGTACACCTTTTTTTGAAATTTTAAGATGATATGGTTTGGTTTGTTGTGGTAAGGGATAGTTGGGGGTGATTTATGGTAGCCGAAGTAATTTAGGTGAGTTTGGCATAGTTTGCTGTGGTTACTAGCATTTTTTGTAATTTAAAAGTTATTGGGTTTAGTTTGTTGTGGTAAGGGTTAGATGGTGATGATTTAGAGTAGCCGAAGTAATTTAGGTGAGTCTGGCATAGTTTGTTATGATTTGTACACCTTTTTTTGTAATTTTAAGATGATATGGTTTGGTTTGTTGTGGTAAGGTATAGTTGGGGGTGATTTACGGTAGCCGAAGTAATTTAGGTGATTCTGGTATAGTTTGTTATGATTCTTAGCATTTTTTTGTCATTTTAAAGTGATTGGGCATAGTTTGTTGCTGTAAAGTGTAGTTGTGGGTGATTTTTGATAGCCGAAGTAATTTAGGTGAGTTTGGCATAGTTTGCTATGATTAGTAGCATTTTTTTGTAATTTAAAAGTGATTGGGTTTAGGTTGTTGTGGTAAGGATTAGTTGGTGATGATTTAGAGTAGCCGAAGTAATTTAGGTGAGTCTGGCATAGTTTGTTATGATTTGTACACCTTTTTTTGTAATTTTAAGATGATATGGTTTGGTTTGTTGTGGTAAGGGATAGTTGGGGGTGATTTACGGTAGCCGAAGTAATTTAGGTGATTCTGGTATAGTTTGTTATGCTTTTTAGCATTTTTTATAATTTTAAAGTGATTGGGCTTAGTTTGTTGCTGTAAAATGTAGTTGGGGGTGATTTTTGATAGCCGAAGTAATTTAGGTGAGTTTGGCATAGTTTGCTATGGTTAGTAGCATTTTTTTGTAATTTAAAAGTGATTGGGTTTAGTTTGTTGTGGTAAGGGTTAGTTGGTGATGATTTATGGAAGCCGAAGTAATTTAGGTGAGTTTCGCATAGTTTGCTATGGTTACTAGCATTTTTTTGTAATTTAAAAGTGATTGGGTTTAGTTTGTTGTGGTAAGGGTTAGATGGTGATGATTTAGAGTAGCCGAAGTAATTTTGGTGAGTCTGGCATAGTTTGTTATGATTTGTACACCTTTTTTTGTAATTTTAAGATGATATGGTTTGGTTTGTTGTGGTAAGGGTTAGTTGGAAGTGATTTACGGTAGCCGAAGTAATTTAGGTGATTCTGGTATAGTTTGTTATAATTTTTAGCATTTTTTTGTAATTTTAAAGTGATTGGGCTTAGTTTGTTGCTGTAAAGTGTAGTTGTGGGTGATTTTTGATAGCCGAAATAATTTAGGTGAGTTTGGCATAGTTTGCTATGGTTAGTAGCATTTTTTTGTAATTTGAAAGTGATTGGGTTTAGTTTGTTGTGGTAAGGGTTAGTTGGTGATGATTTATGGTAGCCGAAGTAATTTAGTTGAGTTTGGCATAGTTTGCTATGGTTACTAGCATTTTTTTGTAATTTAAAAGTGATTGGGTTTAGTTTGTTGTGGTAAGGGTTAGTTGGTTATGATTTAGAGTAGCCGAAGTAATTTAGGTGAGTCTGGCATAGTTTGTTATGATTTGTACACTTTTTTTGTAATTTTAAGATGATATGGTTTGGTTTGTTGTGGTAAGGGATAGTTGGGGGTGATTTACGTTAGCCGAAGTAATTTAGGTGATTCTGGTATAGTTTGTTATGATTTTTAGGATTTTTTTGTAATTTTAAAGTGATTGGGCTTAGTTTGTTGCTGTAAAGTGTAGTTGGGAGTGATTTTTGATAGCCGAAGTAATTTAGGTGAGTTTGGCATAGTTTGCTAAGGTTACTAGCATTTTTTTGTAATTTAAAAGTGATTGGGTTCAGTTTGTTGTGGTAAGGGTTAGTTGGTGATGATTTAGAGTAGCCGAAGTAATTTAGGTGAGTCTGGCATAGTTTGTTATGATTTGTACACCTTTTTTTGTAATTTTAAGATGATATGGTTTGGTTTGTTGTGGTAAGGGATAGTTGGGGGTGATTTAGGGTAGCCGAAGTAATTTAGGTGATTCTGGTATAGTTTGTTATGATTTTTAGCATTTTTTTGTAATTTTAAAGTGATTGGGCTTAGTTTGTTGCTGTAAAGTGTAGTTGGGAGTGATTTTTGATAGCCGAAGTAATTTAGGTGAGTTTGGCATAGTTTGCTAAGGTTACTAGCATTTTTTTGTAATTTAAAATTGATTGGGTTTAGTTTGTTGTGGTAAGGGTTAGTTGGTTATGATTTGTGGTAGCCGAAGTAATTTAGGTGAGTTTGGCATAGTTTGCTATGGTTACTAGCATTTTTTTGTAATTTAAAAGTTATTGGGTTTAGTTTGTTGTAGTAAGGGTTACTTGGTGATGATTTAGAGTAGCTGAAGTAATTTAGGTGATTCTGGCATAGTTTGTTATGATTTGTACACCTTTTTTTGTAATTTTAAGATGATATGGTTTGGTTTGTTGTGGTAAGGGATAGTTGTGGGTGATTTACGGTAGCCGAAGAAATTTAGGTAATTCTGGTATAGTTTGTTATAATTTTTAGAATTTTTTTTGTAATTTTGAAATGATTGTGCTTAGTTTGGTGCTGTAAAGTGTAGTTGGGGGTGATTTTTGATAGCCGAAATAATTTAGGTGAGTTTGGCATAGTTTGCTATGGTTAGTAGCATTTTTTTGTAATTTAAAAGTGATTGGGTTTAGTTTGTTGTGGTAAGGGTTAGTTGGTGATGATTTATGGTAGCCGAAGTAATTTAGGTGAGTTTGGCATAGTTTGCTATGGTTACTAGCATATTTTGTAATTTAAAAGTGATTGGGTTTAGTTTGTTGTGGTAAGGGTTAGTTGGTGATGATTTAGAGTAGCCGAAGTAATTTAGGTGAGTCTGGCATAGTTTGTATGATTTGTACACTTTTTTTTGTAATTTTAAGATGATATGGTTTGGTTTGTTGTGGTAAGGGATAGTTGGGGGTGATTTACGGTAGCCGAAGTAATTTAGGTGATTCTGGTAGTTTTTTATGATTTTTAGCATATTTTTGTAATTTTAAAATGATTGGGCTTAGTTTGTTGCTGTAAAGTGTAGTTGGGGTGATTTTTGATAGCCGAAGTAATTTAGGTGAGTTTGGGATAGTTTGTTATGATTTGTACACCTTTTTTTGTAATTTTAAGATGATATGGTTTGGTTTGTTGTGGTAAGGGATAGTTGGGGGTGATTTACGGTAGCCGAAGTAATTTAGGTGATTCTGGTATAGTTTTTTATGATTTTTAGCATTTTTTTGTAATTTTAAAGTGATTGGGCTTAGATTGTTGCTGTAAAGTGTAGTTGGGGTGATTTTTGATAACCGAAGTAATTTAGGTGAGTCTGGCATAGTTTGCTATGGTTACTAGCATTTTTTTGTAATTTAAAAGCGATTGGGTTTAGTTTGTTGTGGTAAGGGTTAGTTGGTGATGATTTAGAGTAGCCGAAGTAATTTAGGTGAGTCTGGCATAGTTTGTTATGATTTGTACAATTTTTTTTGTAATTTTAAGATGATATGGTTTGGTTTGTTGTGGTAAGGGATAGTTGGGGGTGATTTACGGTAGCCGAAGTAATTTAGGTGATTCTGGTGTAGTTTGTTATGATTTTTAGCATTTTTTTTAATTTTAAAGTGATTGGGCTTAGTTTGTTGCTGTAAAGTGTAGTTGGGTGTGATTTTTGATAGCCGAAGTAATTTAGGTGAGTTTGGCATAATTTGCTATGATTAGTAGAATTTTTTTGTAATTTAAAAGTGATTGGGTTTAGTTTGTTGTGGTAAGGGTTAGTTGGTGATGATTTATGGTAGCCGAAGTAATTTAGGTGAGTTTGGCATAGTTTGCTATGGTTACTAGCATTTTTTTGTAATTTAAAAGTGATTGGGTTTAGTTTGTTGTGGTAAGGGTTAGTTGGTGATGATTTAGAGTAGCCGAAGTAATTTAGGTGAGTCTGGCATAGTTTGTTATGATTTGTACATCTTTTTTTGTAATTTTAAGATGATATGGTTTGGTTTGTTGTGGTAAGTGATAGTTGGGGGTGATTTACGGTAGCCGAAGAAATTTTGGTGATTCTGGTAGAGTTTGTTATAATTTTTAGAATTTTTTTTGTAATTTTGAAATTATTGGGCTTAGTTTGGTGCTGTAAAGTGTAGTTGGGGGTGATTTTTGATAGCCGAAGTAATTTAGGTGAGTTTGGCATAGTTTGCTATGGTTAGTAGCATTTTTTTGTAATTTAAAAGTGATTGGGTTTAGTTTGTTGTGGTAAGGGTTAGTTGGTGATGATCTATGGTAGCCGAAGTAATTTAGGTGAGTTTGGCATAGTTTGCTATGGTTACTAGCATTTTTTTTTTATTTAAAAGTGATTGGGTTTAGTTTGTTGTGGTAAGGGTTAGTTGGTGATGATTTAGAGTAGCCGAAGTAATTTAGGTGAGTCTGGCATAGTTTCTTATGATTTGTACATCTTTTTTTGTAATTTTAAGATGATATGGTTTGGTTTGTTGTGGTAAGGGATAGATGGGGGTGATTTACGGTAGCCGAAGTAATTTAGGTGATTCTGGTATAGTTTGTTATGATTTTTAGCATTTTTTTGTAATTTTAAAGTGATTGGGCTTAGTTTGTTGCTGTAAAGTGTAGTTGGGGGTGATTATTGATAGCCGAAGTAATTTAGGTGAGTTTGGCATAGTTTGATATGGTTAGTAGCATTTTTTTGTAATTTAAAAGTGATTGGGTTTATTTTGTTGTGGTAAGGGTTTGTTGGTGATGATTTATGGTAGCCGAAGTAATTTAGGTGAGTTTGGCATAGTTTGCTATGGTTACTAGCATTTTTTTGTAATTTAAAAGTGATTGGGTTTAGTTTGTTGTCGTAAGGGTTACTTGGTGATGATTTAGAGTAGCCGAAGTAATTTAAGTGAGTCTGGCATAGTTTGTTATGATTTGTACACTTTTTTTTGTAATTTTAAGATGATATGGTTTGGTTTGTTGTGGTAAGGGATAGTTGGGGGTGATTTACGGTAGCCGAAGTAATTTAGGTGATTCTGGTATAGTTTTTTATGATTTTTAGCATATTTTTGTAATTTTAGAATGATTGGGCTTAGTTTGTTGCTGTAAAGTGTAGTTGGGGTGATTTTTGATAGCCGAAGTAATTTAGGTGAGTTTGGCATAGTTTGCTATGGTTAGTAGCATTTTTTTGTAATTTAAAATTGATTGGGTTTAGTTTGTTGTGGTAAGGGTTAGTTGCTGATGATTTATGGTAGCCGAAGTAATTTAGGTGAGTTTGGCATAGTTTGCTATGGTTACTAGCATTTTTTTGTAATTTAAAAGTGATTGGGTTTAGTTTGTTGTGGTAAGGGTTAGTTGGTTATGATTTAGAGTAGCCGAAGTAATTTAGGTGAGTCTGGCATAGTTTGTTATGATTTGTACACCTTTTTTTGTAATTTTAAAATGATATGGTTTGGTTTGTTGTTGTAAGAGATAGTTGGGGGTGATTTACGATAGCCGAAGTAATTTAGGTGATTCTGGTATAGTTTGTTATGATTTTTAGCATTTTTTTGTAATTTTAAAGTGATTGGGTTTAGTTTGTTGCTGTAAAGTGTAGTTGGGGGTGATTTTTGATAGCCGAAGTAATTTAGGTGAGTTTGGCATAGTTTGCTATGGTTAGTAGCATTTTTTTGTAATTTAAAATTGATTGGGTTTAGTTTGTTGTGGTAAGGGTTAGTTGCTGATGATTTATGGTAGCCGAAGTAATTTAGGTGAGTTTGGCATAGTTTGCTATGATTTTTAGCATTTTTTTGTAATTTTAAAGTGATTGGGTTTAGTTTGTTGCTGTAAAGTGTAGTTGGGGGTGATTTTTGATAGCCGAAGTAATTTAGGTAAGTTTGGCATAGTTTGCTATGGTTAGTAGCATTTTTTTGTAACTTAAAATTGATTGGGTTTAGTTTGTTGTGGTAAGGGTTAGTTGCTGATGATTTATGGTAGCCGAAGTAATTTAGGTGAGTTTGGCATAGTTTGCTATGGTTACTAGCATTTTTTTGTAATTTAAAAGTGATTGGGTTTAGTTTGTTGTGGTAAGGGTTAGTTGGTTATGGTTTAGAGTAGCCGAAGTAATTTAGGTGAGTCTGGCATAGTTTGTTATGATTTGTACACCTTTTTTTGTAATTTTAAAATGATATGGTTTGGTTTGTTGTTGTAAGGGATAGTTGGGGGTGATTTACGATAGCCGAACTAATTTAGGTGATTCTGGTATAGTTTGTTATGATTTTTAGCATTTTTTTGTAATTTTAAAGTGATTGGGTTTAGTTTGTTGCTGTAAAGTGTAGTTGGGGGTGATTTTTGATAGCCGAAGTAATTTAGGTGAGTTTGGCATAGTTTGCTATGGTTAGTAGCATTTTTTTGTAATTTAAAAGTGATTGGGTTTAGTTTGTTGTGGTAAGGGTTAGTTGGTGATGATTTATGGTAGCCGAAGTAATTTAGGTGAGTCTGGCATAGTTTGTTATGGTTTGTACACCTTTTTTTGAAATTTTAAGATGATATGGTTTGGTTTGTTGTGGTAAGGGATAGTTGGGGGTGATTTATGGTAGCCGAAGTAATTTAGGTGAGTTTGGCATAGTTTGCTGTGGTTACTAGCATTTTTTGTAATTTAAAAGTGATTGGGTTTAGTTTGTTGTGGTAAGGGTTAGATGGTGATGATTTAGAGTAGCCGAAGTAATTTAGGTGAGTCTGGCATAGTTTGTTATGATTTGTACACCTTTTTTTGTAATTTTAAGATGATATGGTTTGGTTTGTTGTGGTAAGGTATAGTTGGGGGTGATTTACGGTAGCCGAAGTAATTTAGGTGATTCTGGTATAGTTTGTTATGATTCTTAGCATTTTTTTGTCATTTTAAAGTGATTGGGCATAGTTTGTTGCTGTAAAGTGTAGTTGTGGGTGATTTTTGATAGCCGAAGTAATTTAGGTGAGTTTGGCATAGTTTGCTATGATTAGTAGCATTTTTTTGTAATTTAAAAGTGATTGGGTTTAGTTTGTTGTGGTAAGGATTAGTTGGTGATGATTTAGAGTAGCCGAAGTAATTTAGGTGAGTCTGGCATAGTTTGTTATGATTTGTACACCTTTTTTTGTAATTTTAAGATGATATGGTTTGGTTTGTTGTGGTAAGGGATAGTTGGGGGTGATTTACGGTAGCCGAAGTAATTTAGGTGATTCTGGTATAGTTTGTTATGCTTTTTAGCATTTTTTATAATTTTAAAGTGATTGGGCTTAGTTTGTTGCTGTAAAATGTAGTTGGGGGTGATTTTTGATAGCCGAAGTAATTTAGGTGAGTTTGGCATAGTTTGATATGGTTAGTAGCATTTTTTTGTAATTTAAAGGTGATTGGGTTTAGTTTGTTGTGGTAAGGGTTAGTTGGTGATGATTTATGGTAGCCGAAGTAATTTAGGTGAGTTTGGCATAGTTTGCTATGGTTACTAGCATTTTTTTGTAATTTAAAAGTGATTGGGTTTAGTTTGTTGTGGTAAGGGTTAGTTGGTGATGATTTAGAGTAGCCGAAGTAATTTAGGTGAGTTTGGCATAGTTTGCTATGGTTACTAGCATTTTTTTGTAATTTAAAAGTGATTGGGTTTAGTTTGTTGTGGTAAGGGTTAGTTGGTTATGGTTTAGAGTAGCCGAAGTAATTTAGGTGAGTCTGGCATAGTTTGTTATGATTTGTACACCTTTTTTTGTAATTTTAAAATGATATGGTTTGGTTTGTTGTTGTAAGGGATAGTTGGGGGTGATTTACGATAGCCGAACTAATTTAGGTGATTCTGGTATAGTTTGTTATGATTTTTAGCATTTTTTTGTAATTTTAAAGTGATTGGGTTTAGTTTGTTGCTGTAAAGTGTAGTTGGGGGTGATTTTTGATAGCCGAAGTAATTTAGGTGAGTTTGGCATAGTTTGCTATGGTTAGTAGCATTTTTTTGTAATTTAAAAGTGATTGGGTTTAGTTTGTTGTGGTAAGGGTTAGTTGGTGATGATTTATGGTAGCCGAAGTAATTTAGGTGAGTCTGGCATAGTTTGTTATGGTTTGTACACCTTTTTTTGAAATTTTAAGATGATATGGTTTGGTTTGTTGTGGTAAGGGATAGTTGGGGGTGATTTATGGTAGCCGAAGTAATTTAGGTGAGTTTGGCATAGTTTGCTGTGGTTACTAGCATTTTTTGTAATTTAAAAGTGATTGGGTTTAGTTTGTTGTGGTAAGGGTTAGATGGTGATGATTTAGAGTAGCCGAAGTAATTTAGGTGAGTCTGGCATAGTTTGTTATGATTTGTACACCTTTTTTTGTAATTTTAAGATGATATGGTTTGGTTTGTTGTGGTAAGGTATAGTTGGGGGTGATTTACGGTAGCCGAAGTAATTTAGGTGATTCTGGTATAGTTTGTTATGATTCTTAGCATTTTTTTGTCATTTTAAAGTGATTGGGCATAGTTTGTTGCTGTAAAGTGTAGTTGTGGGTGATTTTTGATAGCCGAAGTAATTTAGGTGAGTTTGGCATAGTTTGCTATGATTAGTAGCATTTTTTTGTAATTTAAAAGTGATTGGGTTTAGTTTGTTGTGGTAAGGATTAGTTGGTGATGATTTAGAGTAGCCGAAGTAATTTAGGTGAGTCTGGCATAGTTTGTTATGATTTGTACACCTTTTTTTGTAATTTTAAGATGATATGGTTTGGTTTGTTGTGGTAAGGGATAGTTGGGGGTGATTTACGGTAGCCGAAGTAATTTAGGTGATTCTGGTATAGTTTGTTATGCTTTTTAGCATTTTTTATAATTTTAAAGTGATTGGGCTTAGTTTGTTGCTGTAAAATGTAGTTGGGGGTGATTTTTGATAGCCGAAGTAATTTAGGTGAGTTTGGCATAGTTTGATATGGTTAGTAGCATTTTTTTGTAATTTAAAGGTGATTGGGTTTAGTTTGTTGTGGTAAGGGTTAGTTGGTGATGATTTATGGTAGCCGAAGTAATTTAGGTGAGTTTGGCATAGTTTGCTATGGTTACTAGCATTTTTTTGTAATTTAAAAGTGATTGGGTTTAGTTTGTTGTGGTAAGGGTTAGTTGGTGATGATTTAGAGTAGCCGAAGTAATTTAGGTGAGTCTGGCATAGTTTGTTATGATTTGTACATCTTTTTTTGTAATTTTAAGATGATATGGTTTGGTTTGTTGTGGTAAGGGATAGATGGGGGTGATTTACGGTAGCCGAAGTAATTTAGGAGATTCTGGTATAGTTTGTTATGATTTTCAGCATTTTTTTGTAATTTTAAAGTGATTGGGCTTAGTTTGTTGCTGTAAAGTGTAGTTGGGGGTGATTATTGATAGCCGAAGTAATTTAGGTGAGTTTGGCATAGTTTGATATGGTTAGTAGCATTTTTTTGTAATTTAAAGGTGATTGGGTTTAGTTTGTTGTGGTAAGGGTTAGTTGGTGATGATTTATGGTAGCCGAAGTAATTTAGGTGAGTTTGGCATAGTTTGCTATGGTTACTAGCATTTTTTTGTAATTTAAAAGTGATTGGGTTTAGTTTGTTGTCGTAAGGGTTAGTTGGTGATGATTTAGAGTAGCCGAAGTAATTTAGGTGAGTCTGGCATAGTTTGTTATGATTTGTACACTTTTTTTTGTAATTTTAAGATGATATGGTTTGGTTTGTTGTGGTAAGGAATAGTTGGGGGTGATTTACGGTAGCCGAAGTAATTTAGGTGATTCTGGTAGTTTTTTATGATTTTTAGCATTTTTTTGTAATTTTAAAGTGATTGGGCTTAGTTTGTTGCTGTAAAGTGTAGTTGGGGTGATTTTTGATAGCCGAAGTAATTTAGGTGAGTTTGGGATAGTTTGTTATGATTTATACACCTTTTTTTGTAATTTTATGATGATATGGTTTGGTTTGTTGTGGTAAGGGATAGTTGGGGGTGATTTACGGTAGCCGAAGTAATTTAGGTGATTCTGGTATAGTTTTTTATGATTTTTAGCATTTTTTTGTAATTTTAAAGTGATTGGGCTTAGTTTGTTGCTGTAAAGTGTAGTTGGGGTGATTTTTGATAACCGAAGTAATTTAGTTGAGTCTGGCATAGTTTGCTATGGTTACTAGCATTTTTTTGTAATTTAAAAGCGATTGGGTTTAGTTTGTTGTGGTAAGGGTTAGTTGGTGATGATTTAGAGTAGCCGAAGTAATTTAGGTGAGTCTGGCATAGTTTGTTATGATTTGTACACTTTTTTTTGTAATTTTAAGATGATATGGTTTGGTTTGTTGTGGTAAGGGATAGTTGGGGGTGATTTACGTTAGCCGAAGTAATTTAGGTGATTCTGGTGTAGTTTGTTATGATTTTTAGCATTTTTTGTAATTTTAAAGTGATTGGGCTTAGTTTGTTGCTGTAAAGTGTAGTTGGGTGTGATTTTTGATAGCCGAAGTAATTTAGGTGAGTTTGGCATAGTTTGCTATGGTTAGTAGCATTTTTTTGTAATTTAAAAGTGATTGGGTTTAGTTTGTTGTGGTAAGGGTTAGTTGGTGATGATTTATGGTAGCCGAAGTAATTTAGGTGAGTTTGGCATAGTTTGCTATGGTTACTAGCATTTTTTTGTAATTTAAAAGTGATTGGGTTTAGTTTGTTGTGGTAAGGGTTAGTTGGTGATGATTTAGAGTAGCCGAAGTAATTTAGGTGAGTCAGGCATAGTTTCTTATGATTTGTACATCTTTTTTTGTAATTTTAAGATGATATGGTTTGGTTTGTTGTGGTAAGGGATAGATGGGGGTTATTTACGGTAGCCGAAGTAATTTAGGTGATTCTGGTATAGTTTGTTATGATTTTTAGCATTTTTTTGTAATTTTAAAGTGATTGGGCTTAGTTTGTTGCTGTAAAGTGTAGTTGGGGGTGATTATTGATAGCCGAAGTAATTTAGGTGAGTTTGGCATAGTTTGCTATGGTTACTAGCATTTTTTTGTAATTTAAAAGTGATTGGGTTTAGTTTGTTGTCGTAAGGGTTACTTGGTGATGATTTAGAGTAGCCGAAGTAATTTAAGTGAGTCTGGCATAGTTTGTTATGATTTGTACACTTTTTTTTGTAATTTTAAGATGATATGGTTTGGTTTGTTGTGGTAAGGGATAGTTGAGGGTGATTTACGGTAGCCGAAGTAATTTAGGTGATTCCGGTATAGTTTTTTATGATTTTCAGCATATTTTTGTAATTTTAAAATGATTGGGCTTAGTTTGTTGCTGTAAAGTGTAGTTGGGGTAATTTTTGATAGCCGAAGTAATTTAGGTGAGTTTGGGATAGTTTGTTATGATTTGTACACCTTTTTTTGTAATTTTAAGATGATATGGTTTGGTTTGTTGTGGTAAGGGATAGTTGGAGGTGATTTACGGTTGCCGAAGTAATTTAGGTGATTCTGGTATAGTTTTTTATGATTTTTAGCATTTTTTTGTAATTTTAAAGTGATTGGGCTTAGTTTGTTGCTGTAAAGTGTAGTTGGGGTGATTTTTGATAGCCGAAGTAATTTAGGTGAGTTTGGGATGGTTTGCTATGGTTACTAGCATTTTTTTGTAATTTAAAACTGATTGGGTTTAGTTTGTTGTGGTAAGGGTTAGCTGGTGATGATTTAGAGTAGCCGAAGTAATTTAGGTGAGTCTGGCATAGTTTGTTATGATTTGTACACCTTTTTTTGTAATTTTAAGATGATATGGTTTGGTTTGTTGTGGTAAGGGATAGTTGGGGGTGATTTACGGTAGCCGAAGTAATTTAGGTGATTCTGGTATAGTTTTTTATGATTTTTAGCATTTTTTTGTAATTTTAAAGTGATTGGGCTTAGTTTGTTGCTGTAAAGTGTAGTTGAGGTGATTTTTGATAGCCGAAGTAATTTAGATGTGTTTGGGATAGTTTGCTATGGTTAGTAGCATTTTTTTGTAATTTAAATGTGATTGGGTTTAGTTTGTTGTGGTAAAGGTTAGTTGGTGAAGATTTATGGTAGCCGAAGTAATTTAGGTGAGTTTGGCATAGTTTGCTATGGTTACTAGCATTTTTTTGTAATTTAAAAATGATTGGGTTTAGTTTGTTGTGGTAAGGGTTAGTTGGTGATGATTTAGAGTAGCCGAAGTAATTTAGGTGAGTCTGGCATAGTTTGTTATGATTTGTACACCTTTTTTTGTAATTTTAAGATGATATGGTTTGGTTTGTTGTGGTAAGGTATAGTTGGGGGTGATTTACGGTAGCCGAAGTAATTTAGGTGATTCTGGTATAGCTTGTTATGATTTTTAGTATTTTTTTGTAATATTAAAATGATTGGGCTTAGTTTGTTGCTGTAAAGTGTAGTTGGGGGTGATTTTTGATATCCGAAGTAATTTAGGTGTGTTTGGCATAGTTTGCTATGGTTACTAGCATTTTTTTGTAATTTAAAAGTGATTGGGTTTAGTTTGTTGTGGTAAGGGTTATTTGGTGATGATTTAGAGTAGCCGAAGTAATTTAGGTGAGTCTGGCATAGTTTGTTATGATTTGTACACCTTTTTTTGTAATTTTAAGATGATATGATTTGGTTTGTTGTGGTAAGGGATAGTTGGGAGTGATTTACGGTAGCCGAAGTAATTTAGGTGATTCTGGTATAGTTTGTTATGATTTTTAGCATTTTTTTGTAATTTTAAAGTAATTGGGATTAGTTTGTTGCTGTAAAGTGTAGTTGGGGGTGCTTTTTGATAGCCGAAGTAATTTAGGTGAGTTTGGCATAGTTTGCTATGGTTAGTAGCATTTTTTTGTAATTTAAAAGTGATTGGGTTTAGTTTGTTGTGGTAAGGGTTAGTTGGTGATGATTTATGGTAGCCGAAGTAATTTAAGTGAGTTTGGCATAGTTTGCTATGGTTACTAGCATTTTTTTGTAATTTAAAAGTGATTGGGTTTAGTTTGTTGTGGTAAGGGTTAGATGGTGATGATTTAGAGTAGCCGAAGTAATTTAGGTGAGTCTGGCATAATTTGTTATGATTTGTACACCTTTTTTTGTAATTTTAAGATGATATGGTTTGGTTTGTTGTGGTAAGGGATAGTTGGGGGTGATTTACGGTAGCCGAAGTAATTTAGGTGATTCTGGTATAGTTTGTTATGATTTTTAGCATTTTTTTGTAATTTAAAAGTGATTCGGCATAGTTTGTTGCTGTAAAGTGTAGTTGGGAGTGATTTTTGATAGCCGAAGTAATTTAGGTAAGTTTGGCATAGTTTGCTAGGGTTAGTAGCATTTTTTTGTAATTTAAAAGTGATTGGGTTTAGTTTGTTGTGGTAAGGGTTAGTTGGTGATGATTTATGGTAGCCGAAGTAATTTAGGTGAGTTTGGCATAGTTTGCTATGGTTACTAGCATTTTTTTGTAATTTAAAAGTGATTGGGTTAGTTTGTTGTGGTAAGGGTTAGTTGGTGATGATTTAGAGTAGCCGAAGTAATTTAGGTGAGTCTGGCATAGTTTGTTACGATTTTTAGCATTTTTTTGTCATTTTAAAGTGATTGGGCTTAGTTTGTTGTTGTAAAGTGTAGTTGGGGGGTGATTTTTGATAGCCGAAGTAATTTAGGTGAGTTTGGCATAGTTTGCTATGGTTAGTAGCATTTTTTTGTAATTTAAAAGTGATTGGGTTTAGTTTGTTGTGGTAAGGGTTAGTTGGTGATGGTTTATGGTAGCCGAAGTAATTTAGGTGAGTTTGGCATAGTTTGCTAGGGTTACTAGCATTTTTTTGTAATTTAAAAATGATTGGGTTAATTTGTTGTGGTAAGGGTTAGTTGGTGATGATTTAGAGTAGCCGAAGTAATTTAGGTGAGTCTGGCATAGTTTATTATGATTTGTACACCTTTTTTTGTAATTTTAAGATGATATGGTTTGGTTTGTTGTGGTAAGGTATAGTTGGGGGTGATTTACGGTAGCCGAAGTAATTTAGATGATTCTGGTATAGGTTGTTATGATTTTTAGTATTTTTTTGTAATATTAAAGTGATTGGGCTTAGTTTGTTGCTGTAAAGTGTAGTTGGGGTGATTTTTGATAGCCGAAGTAATTTAGGTGAGTTTGGCATAGTTTGCTATGGTTACTAGCATTTTTTTGTAATTTAAAAGTGATTGGGTTTAGTTTGTTGCGGTAAGGGTTATTTGGTGATGATTTAGAGTAGCAGAAGTAATTTAGGTGAGTCTGGCATAGTTTGTTATGATTTGTACACCTTTTTTTGTAATTTTAAGATGATATGATTTGGTTTGTTGTGGTAAGGGATAGTTGGGAGTGATTTACGGTAGCCGAAGTAATTTAGGTGATTCTGGTATAGTTTGTTATGATTTTTAGCATTTTTTTGTAATTTTAAAATAATTGGGATTAGTTTGTTGCTGTAAAGTGTAGTTGGGGGTGGTTTTTGATAGCCGAAGTAATTTAGGTGAGTTTGGCATAGTTTGCTATGGTTAGTAGCATTTTTTTGTAATTTAAAAGTGATTGGGTTTAGTTTGTTGTGGTAAGGGTTATTTGGTGATGATTTAGAGTAGCCGAAGTAATTTAGGTGAGTCTGGCATAGTTTGTTATGATTTGTACACCTTTTTTTGTAATTTTAAGATGATATGATTTGGTTTGTTGTGGTAAGGGATAGTTGGGAGTGATTTACGGTAGCCGAAGTAATTTAGGTGATTCTGGTATAGTTTGTTATGATTTTTAGCATTTTTTTGTAATTTTAAAGTAATTGGGATTAGTTTGTTGCTGTAAAGTGTAGTTGGGGGTGGTTTTTGATAGCCGAAGTAATTTAGGTGAGTTTGGCATAGTTTGCTATGGTTAGTAGCATTTTTTTGTAATTTAAAAGTGATTGGGTTTAGTTTGTTGTGGTAAGGGTTAGTTGGTGATGATTTATGGTAGCCGAAGTAATTTAAGTGAGTTTGGCATAGTTTGCTATGGTTACTAGCATTTTTTTGTAATTTAAAAGTGATTGGGTTTAGTTTGTTGTGGTAAGGGTTAGTTGGTGATGATTTAGAGTAGCCGAAGTAATTTAGGTGAGTCTGGCATAGTTTGTTATGATTTGTACACCTTTTTTTGTAATTTTAAGATGATATGGTTTGGTTTGTTGTGGTAAGGGATAGTTGGGGGTGATTTACGGTAGCCGAAGTAATTTAGGTGATTCTGGTATAGTTTGTTATGATTTTTAGCATTTGTTTGTAATTTTAAAATGATTGGGCTTAGTTTGTTGCTGTAAAGTGTAGTTGGGAGTGATTTTTGATAGCCGAAGTAATTTAGGTAAGTTTGGCATAGTTTGCTAGGGTTAGTAGCATTTTTTTGTAATTTAAAAGTGATTGGGTTTAATTTGTTGTGGTAAGGGTTAGTTGGTGATGATTTATGGTAGCCGAAGTAATTTAGGTGAGTTTGGCATAGTTTGCTATGGTTACTAGCATTTTTTTGTAATTTAAAAGTGATTGGGTTAGTTTGTTGTGGTAAGGGTTAGTTGGTGATGATTTAGAGTAGCCGAAGTAATTTAGGTGAGTCTGGCATAGTTTGTTATGATTTGTACACCTTTTTTTGTAATTTTAAGATGATATGGTTTGGTTTGTTGTGGTAAGGGATAGTTGGGGGTGATTAACGGTAGCCGAAGTAATTTAGGTGATTCTAATATAGTTTGTTATGATTTTTAGCATTTTTTTGTCATTTTAAAGTGATTGGGCTTAGTTTGTTGCTGTAAAGTGTAGTTGGGGGGTGATTTTTGATAGCCGAAGTAATTTAGGTGAGTTTGGCATAGTTTGCTATGGTTAGTAGCATTTTTTTGTAATTTAAAAGTGATTGGGTTTAGTTTGTTGTGGTAAGGGTTAGTTGGTAATGATTTATGGTAGCCGAAGTAATTTAGGTGAGTTTGGCATAGTTTGCTATGGTTACTAGCATTTTTTTGTAATTTAAAAGTGATTGGGTTTAGTTTGTTGTGGTAAGGGTTATTTGGTGATGATTTAGAGTAGCCGAAGTAATTTAGGTGAGTCTGGCATAGTTTGTTATGATTTGTACACCTTTTTTTGTAATTTTAAGATGATATGATTTGGTTTGTTGTGGTAAGGGATAGTTGGGAGTGATTTACGGTAGCCGAAGTAATTTAGGTGATTCTGGTATAGTTTGTTATGATTTTTAGCATTTTTTTGTAATTTTAAAGTAATTGGGATTAGTTTGTTGCTGTAAAGTGTAGTTGGGGGTGGTTTTTGATAGCCGAAGTAATTTAGGTGAGTTTGGCATAGTTTGCTATGGTTAGTAGCATTTTTTTGTAATTTAAAAGTGATTGGGTTTAGTTTGTTGTGGTAAGGGTTAGTTGGTGATGATTTATGGTAGCCGAAGTAATTTAAGTGAGTTTGGCATAGTTTGCTATGGTTACTAGCATTTTTTTGTAATTTAAAAGTGATTGGATTTAGTTTGTTGTGGTAAGGGTTAGTTGGTGATGATTTAGAGTAGCCGAAGTAATTTAGGTGAGTCTGGCATAGTTTGTTATGATTTGTACACCTTTTTTTGTAATTTTAAGATGATATGGTTTGGTTTGTTGTGGTAAGGGATAGTTGGGGGTGATTTACGGTAGCCGAAGTAATTTAGGTGATTCTGGTATAGTTTGTTATGATTTTTAGCATTTGTTTGTAATTTTAAAGTGATTGGGCTTAGTTTGTTGCTGTAAAGTGTAGTTGGGAGTGATTTTTGATAGCCGAAGTAATTTAGGTAAGTTTGGCATAGTTTGCTAGAGTTAGTAGCATTTTTTTGTAATTTAATAGTGATTGGGTTTAGTTTGTTGTGGTAAGGGTTAGTTGGTGATGATTTATGGTAGCCGAAGTAATTTAGGTGAGTTTGGCATAGTTTGCTATGGTTACTAGCATTTTTTTGTAATTTAAAAGTGATTGGGTTAGTTTGTTGTGGTAAGGGTTAGTTGGTGATGATTTAGAGTAGCCGAAGTAATTTAGGTGAGTCTGGCATAGTTTGTTATGATTTGTACACCTTTTTTTGTAATTTTAAGATGATATGGTTTGGTTTGTTGTGGTAAGGGATAGTTGGGGGTGATTAACGGTAGCCGAAGTAATTTAGGTGATTCTGGTATAGTTTGTTATGATTTTTAGCATTTTTTTGTTATTTTAAAGTGGTTGGGCTTAGTTTGTTGCTGTAAAGTGTAGTTGGGGGGTGATTTTTGATAGCCGAAGTAATTTAGGTGAGTTTGGCATAGTTTGCTATGGTTAGTAGCATTTTTTTGTAATTTAAAAGTGATTGGGTTTAGTTTGTTGTGGTAAGGGTTAGTTGGTGATGATTTATGGTAGCCAAAGTAATTTAGGTGAGTTTGGCATAATTTGCTATGGTTACTAGCATTTTTTTGTAATTTAAAAATGATTGGGTTTAGTTTGTTGTGGTAAGGGTTAGTTGGTGATGATTTAGAGTAGCCGAAGTAATTTAGGTGAGTCTGGCATAGTTTGTTATGATTTGTACACCTTTTTTTGTAATTTTAAGATGATATGGTTTGGTTTGTTGTGGTAAGGGATAGTTGGGGGTGATTAACGGTAGCCGAAGTAATTTAGGTGATTCTGGTATAGTTTGTTATGATTTTTAGCATTTTTTTGTCATTTTAAAGGGATTGGGCTTAGTTTGTTGCTGTAAAGTGTAGTTGGGGGGTGATTTTTGATAGCCGAAGTAATTTAGGTAAGTTTGGCATAGTTTGCTATGGTTAGTAGCATTTTTTTGTAATTTAAAAGTGATTGGGTTTAGTTTGTTGTGGTAAGGGTTAGTTGGTGATGATTTATGGTAGCCGAAGTAATTTAGGTGAGTTTGGCATAGTTTGCTATGGTTACTAGCATTTTTTTGTAATTTAAAAGTGATTGGGTTTAGTTTGTTGTCGTAAGGGTTACTTGGTGATGATTTAGAGTAGCCGAAGTAATTTAAGTGAGTCTGGCATAGTTTGTTATGATTTGTACACTTTTTTTTGTAATTTTAAGATGATATGGTTTGGTTTGTTGTGGTAAGGGATAGTTGGGGGTAATTTACGGTAGCCGAAGTAATTTAGGTGATTCTGGTATAGTTTTTTATGATTTTTAGCATATTTTTGTAATTTTAAAATGATTGGGCTTAGTTTGTTGCTGTAAAGTGTAGTTGGGGTGATTTTTGATAGCCGAAGTAAATTAGGTGAGTTTGGGATAGTTTGTTATGATTTGTACACCTTTTTTTGTAATTTTAAGATGATATGGTTTGGTTTGTTGTGGTAAGGGATAGTTGGGGGTGATTTACGGTAGCCGAAGTAATTTAGGTGATTCTGGTATAGTTTTTTATGATTTTTAGCATTTTTTTGTAATTTTAAAGTGATTGGGCTTAGTTTGTTGCTGTAAAGTGTAGTTGGGGTGATTTTTGATAGCCGAAGTAATTTAGGTGAGTTTGGAATAGTTTGCTCTGGTTACTAGCATTTTTTTGTAATTTAAAACTGATTGGGTTTAGTTTGTTGTGGTAAGGGTTAGTTGGTGATGATTTAGAGTAGCCGAAGTAATTTAGGTGAGTCTGGCATAGTTTGTTATGATTTGCACACCTTTTTTTGTAATTTTAAGATGATATGGTTTGGTTTGTTGTGGTAAGTGATAGTTGGTGGTGATTTACGGTAGCCGAAGTAATTTAGGTGATTCTGGTATAGTTTTTTATGATTTTTAGCATTTTTTTGTAATTTTAAAGTGATTGGGCTTAGTTTGTTGCTGTAAAGTGTAGTTGAGGTGATTTTTGATAGCCGAAGTAATTTAAATGTGATTGGGTTTAGTTTGTTGTGGTAAGGGTTAGTTGGTGAAGATTTATGGTAGCCGAAGTAATTTAGGTGAGTTTGGCATAGTTTGCTATGGTTACTAGCATTTTTTTGTAATTTAAAAATGATTGGGTTTAGTTTGTTGTGGTAAGGGTTAGTTGGTGATGATTTAGAGTAGCCGAAGTAATTTAGGTGAGTCTGGCATAGTTTGTTATGATTTGTACACCTTTTTTTGTAATTTTAAGATGATATGGTTTGGTTTGTTGTGGTAAGGTATAGTTGGGGGTGATTTACGGTAGCCGAAGTAATTTAGGTGATTCTGGTATAGGTTGTTATGATTTTTAGTATTTTTTTGTAATATTAAAGTGATTGGGCTTAGTTTGTTGCTGTAAAGTGTAGTTGGGGGTGATTTTTGATATCCGAAGTAATTTAGGTGAGTTTGGCATAGTTTGCTATGGTTACTAGCATTTTTTTGTAATTTAAAAGTGATTGGGTTTAGTTTGTTGTGGTAAGGGTTATTTGGTGATGATTTAGAGTAGCCGAAGTAATTTAGGTGAGTCTGGCATAGTTTGTTATGATTTGTACACCTTTTTTTGTAATTTTAAGATGATATGATTTGGTTTGTTGTGGTAGGGGATAGTTGGGAGTGATTTACGGTAGCCGAAGTAATTTAGGTGATTCTGGTATAGTTTGTTATGATTTTTAGCATTTTTTTGTAATTTTAAAGTAATTGGGATTAGTTTGTTGCTGTAAAGTGTAGTTGGGGGTGGTTTTTGATAGCCGAAGTAATTTAGGTGAGTTTGGCATAGTTTGCTATGGTTAGTAGCATTTTTTTGTAATTTAAAAGTGATTGGGTTTAGTTTGTTGTGGTAAGGGTTAGTTGGTGATGATTTATGGTAGCCAAAGTAATTTAGGTGAGTTTGGCATAATTTGCTATGGTTACTAGCATTTTTTTGTAATTTAAAAATGATTGGGTTTAGTTTGTTGTGGTAAGGGTTAGTTGGTGATGATTTAGAGTAGCCGAAGTAATTTAGGTGAGTCTGGCATAGTTTGTTATGATTTGTACACCTTTTTTTGTAATTTTAAGATGATATGGTTTGGTTTGTTGTGGTAAGGGATAGTTGGGGGTGATTAACGGTAGCCGAAGTAATTTAGGTGATTCTGGTATAGTTTGTTATGATTTTTAGCATTTTTTTGTCATTTTAAAGGGATTGGGCTTAGTTTGTTGCTGTAAAGTGTAGTTGGGGGGTGATTTTTGATAGCCGAAGTAATTTAGGTAAGTTTGGCATAGTTTGCTATGGTTAGTAGCATTTTTTTGTATTTTAAAAGTGATTGGGTTTAGTTTGTTGTGGTAAGGGTTAGTTGGTGATGATTTATGGTAGCCGAAGTAATTTAGGTGAGTTTGGCATAGTTTGCTATGGTTACTAGCATTTTTTTGTAATTTAAAAGTGATTGGGTTTAGTTTGTTGTCGTAAGGGTTACTTGGTGATGATTTAGAGTAGCCGAAGTAATTTAAGTGAGTCTGGCATAGTTTGTTATGATTTGTACACTTTTTTTTGTAATTTTAAGATGATATGGTTTGGTTTGTTGTGGTAAGGGATAGTTGGGGGTAATTTACGGTAGCCGAAGTAATTTAGGTGATTCTGGTATAGTTTTTTATGATTTTTAGCATATTTTTGTAATTTTAAAATGATTGGGCTTAGTTTGTTGCTGTAAAGTGTAGTTGGGGTGATTTTTGATAGCCGAAGTAAATTAGGTGAGTTTGGGATAGTTTGTTATGATTTGTACACCTTTTTTTGTAATTTTAAGATGATATGGTTTGGTTTGTTGTGGTAAGGGATAGTTGGGGGTGATTTACGGTAGCCGAAGTAATTTAGGTGATTCTGGTATAGTTTTTTATGATTTTTAGCATTTTTTTGTAATTTTAAAGTGATTGGGCTTAGTTTGTTGCTGTAAAGTGTAGTTGGGGTGATTTTTGATAGCCGAAGTAATTTAGGTGAGTTTGGAATAGTTTGCTCTGGTTACTAGCATTTTTTTGTAATTTAAAACTGATTGGGTTTAGTTTGTTGTGGTAAGGGTTAGTTGGTGATGATTTAGAGTAGCCGAAGTAATTTAGGTGAGTCTGGCATAGTTTGTTATGATTTGCACACCTTTTTTTGTAATTTTAAGATGATATGGTTTGGTTTGTTGTGGTAAGGGATAGTTGGTGGTGATTTACGGTAGCCGAAGTAATTTAGGTGATTCTGGTATAGTTTTTTATGATTTTTAGCATTTTTTTGTAATTTTAAAGTGATTGGGCTTAGTTTGTTGCTGTAAAGTGTAGTTGAGGTGATTTTTGATAGCCGAAGTAATTTAAATGTGATTGGGTTTAGTTTGTTGTGGTAAGGGTTAGTTGGTGAAAATTTATGGTAGCCGAAGTAATTTAGGTGAGTTTGGCATAGTTTGCTATGGTTACTAGCATTTTTTTGTAATTTAAAAATGATTGGGTTTAGTTTGTTGTGGTAAGGGTTAGTTGGTGATGATTTAGAGTAGCCGAAGTAATTTAGGTGAGTCTGGCATAGTTTGTTATGATTTGTACACCTTTTTTTGTAATTTTAAGATGATATGATTTGGTTTGTTGTGGTAAGGGATAGTTGGGAGTGATTTACGGTAGCCGAAGTAATTTAGGTGATTCTGGTATAGTTTGTTATGATTTTTAGCATTTTTTTGTAATTTTAAAGTAATTGGGATTAGTTTGTTGCTGTAAAGTGTAGTTGGGGGTGGTTTTTGATAGCCGAAGTAATTTAGGTGAGTTTGGCATAGTTTGCTATGGTTAGTAGCATTTTTTTGTAATTTAAAAGTGATTGGGTTTAGTTTGTTTTGGTAAGGGTTAGTTGGTGATGATTTATGGTAGCCGAAGTAATTTAAGTGAGTTTGGCATAGTTTGCTATGGTTACTAGCATTTTTTTGTAATTTAAAAGTGATTGGGTTTAGTTTGTTGTGGTAAGGGTTAGTTGGTGATGATTTAGAGTAGCCGAAGTAATTTAGGTGAGTCTGGCATAGTTTGTTATGATTTGTACACCTTTTTTTGTAATTTTAAGATGATATGGTTTGGTTTGTTGTGGTAAGGGATAGTTGGGGGTGATTAACGGTAGCCGAAGTAATTTAGGTGATTCTGGTATAGTTTGTTATGATTTTTAGCATTTTTTTGTCATTTTAAAGTGATTGGGCTTAGTTTGTTGCTGTAAAGTGTAGTTGGGGGGTTATTTTTGATAGCCGAAGTAATTTAGGTGAGTTTGGCATAGTTTGCTATGGTTAGTAGCATTTTTTTGTAATTTAAAAGTGATTGGGTTTAGTTTGTTGTGGTAAGGGTTAGTTGGTGATGATTTATGGTAGCCGAAGTAATTTAGGTGAGTTTGGCATAGTTTGCTATGGTTACTAGCATTTTTTTGTAATCTAAAAATGATTGGGTTTAGTTTGTTGTGGTAAGGGTTAGTTGGTGATGATTTAGAGTAGCCGAAGTAATTTAGGTGAGTCTGGCATAGTTTGTTATGATTTGTACACCTTTTTTTGTAATTTTAAGATGATATGGTTTGGTTTGTTGTGGTAAGGTATAGTTGGGGGTGATTTACGGTAGCCGAAGTAATTTAGGTGATTCTGGTATAGGTTGTTATGATTTTTAGTATTTTTTTGTAATACTAAAGTGATTGGGCTTAGTTTGTTGCTGTAAAGTGTAGTTGGGGGTGATTTTTGATAGCCGAAGTAATTTAGGTAAGTTTGGCATAGTTTGCTATGGTTACTAGCATTTTTTTGTAATTTAAAAGTGATTGGGTTTAGTTTGTTGTGGTAAGGGTTATTTGGTGATGATTTAGAGTAGCCGAAGTAATTTAGGTGAGTCTGGCATAGTTTGTTATGATTTGTACACCTTTTTTTGTAATTTTAAGATGATATGATTTGGTTTGTTGTGGTAAGGGATAGTTGGGAGTGATTTACGGTAGCCGAAGTAATCTAGGTGATTCTGGTATAGTTTGTTATGATTTTTAGCATTTTTTTGTAATTTTAAAGTAATTGGGATTAGTTTGTTGCTGTAAAGTGTAGTTGGGGGTGGTTTTTGATAGCCGAAGTAATTTAGGTGAGTTTGGCATAGTTTGCTATGGTTAGTAGCATTTCTTTGTAATTTAAATGTGATTGGGTTTAGTTTGTTGTGGTAAGGGTTAGTTGGTGATGATTTATGGTAGCCGAAGTAATTTAGGTGAGTTTGGCATAGTTTGCTATGGTTACTAGCATTTTTTTGTAATTTAAAAATGATTGGGTTTAGTTTGTTGTGGTAAGGGTTAGTTGGTGATGATTTAGAGTAGCCGAAGTAATTTAGGTGAGTCTGGCATAGTTTGTTATGATTTGTACACCTTATTTTGTAATTTTAATATGATATGGTTTGGTTTGTTGTGGTAAGGGATAGTTGGGGGTGATTTAGAGTAGCCGAAGTAATTTAGGTGAGTCTGGCATAGTTTGTTATGATTTGTACACCTTTTTTTGTAATTTTAAGTTGATATGATTTGGTTTGTTGTGGTAAGGGATAGTTGGGAGTGATTTACGGTAGCCGAAGTAATTTAGGTGATTCTGGTATAGTTTGTTATGATTTTTAGCATTTTTTTGTAATTTTAAAGTAATTGGGATTAGTTTGTTGCTGTAAAGTGTAGTTGGGGGTGGTTTTTGATAGCCGAAGTAATTTAGGTGAGTTTGGCATAGTTTGCTATGGTTAGTAGCATTTTTTTGTAATTTAAAAGTGATTGGGTTTAGTTTGTTGTGGTAAGGGTTAGTTGGTGATGATTTATGGTAGCCGAAGTAATTTAGGTGAGTTTGGCATAGTTTGCTATGGTTACTAGCATTTTTTTGTAATTTAAAAGTGATTGGGTTTAGTTTGTTGTGGTAAGGGTTAGTTGGTGATGATTTAGAGTAGCCGAAGTAATTTAGGTGAGTCTGGCATAGTTTGTTATGATTTGTACACCTTTTTTTGTAATTTTAAGATGATATGGTTTGGTTTGTTGTGGTAAGGGATAGTTGGGGGTGATTAACGGTAGCCGAAGTAATTTAGGTGATTCTGGTATAGTTTGTTATGATTTTTAGCATTTTTTTGTTATTTTAAAGTGATTGGGCTTAGTTTGTTGCTGTAAAGTGTAGTTGGGGGTGATTTTTGATAGCCGAAGTAATTTAGGTGAGTTTGGCATAGTTTGCTATGGTTAGTAGCATTTTTTTGTAATTTAAAAGTGATTGGGTTTAGTTTGTTGTGGTAAGGGTTAGTTGGTGATGATTTATGGTAGCCGAAGTAATTTAGGTGAGTCTGGCATAGTTTGTTATGATTTGTACACCTTTTTTTGTAATTTTAAAATGATATGGTTTGGTTTGTTGTGGTAAGGGATAGTTGGGGGTGATTTACGGTAGCCGAAGTAATTTAGGTGATTCTGGTATAGTTTGTTATGATTTTTAGCATTTTTGTGTAATTCTAAAGTGATTGGGCTTAGTTTGTTGCTGTAAAGTGTAGTTGGGGGTGATTTTTGATAGCCGAAGTAATTTAGGTGAGTTTGGCATAGTTTGCTATGGTTAGTAGCATTTTTTTGTAATTTAAAAGTGATTGGGTTTAGTTTGTTGTGGTAAGGGTTAGTTGGTGATGATTTATGGTAGCCGAAGTAATTTAGGTGAGTTTGGCATAGCTTGCTATGGTTACTAGCATTTTTTTGTAATTTAAAATTGATTGGGTTTAGTTTGTTGTGGTAAGGGTTAGTTGATTATGATTTAGAGTTGCCGAAGTAATTTAGGTGAGTTTGGCATAGTTTGCTATGGTTAGTAGCATTTTTTTGTAATTTAAAAGTGATTGGGTTTAGTTTGTTCTGGTAAGGGTTAGTTGGTGATGATTTATGGTAGCCGAAGTAATTTAGGTGAGTTTGGCATAGTTTGCTATGGTTACTAGCATTTTTTTGTAATTTAAAAGTGATTGGGTTTAGTTTGTTGTGGTAAGGGTTAGTTGGTGATGATTTAGAGTAGCCGAAGTAATTTAGGTGAGTTTGGCATAGTTTGCTATGGTTAGTAGCATTTTTTTGTAATTTAAAAGTGATTGGGTTTAGTTTGTTCTGGTAAGGGTTAGTTGGTGATGATTTATGGTAGCCGAAGTAATTTAGGTGAGTTTGGCATAGTTTGCTATGGTTACTAGCTTTTTTTTGTAATTTAAAAGTGATTGGGTTTAGTTTGTTGTGGTAAGGTTTAGTTGGTGATGATTTAGAGTAGCCGAAGTAATTTAGGTGAGTTTGGCATAGTTTGCTATGGTTACTAGCATTTTTTTGTAATTTAAAAGTGATTGGGTTTAGTTTGTTGTGGTAAGGGTTAGTTGGTGATGATTTATGGTAGCCGAAGTAATTTAGGTGAGTTTGGCATAGTTTGCTATGGTTACTAGCATTTTTTTGTAATTTAAAAGTGATTGGGTTTAGTTTGTTGTGGTAAGGGTTAGTTGGTGATGATTTAGAGTAGCCGAAGTAATTTAGGTGAGTCTGGCATAGTTTGTTATGATTTGTACACCTTTTTTTGTAATTTTAAGATGATATGGTTTGGTTTGTTGTGGTAAGGGATAGTTGGGGGTGATTTACGGTAGCCGAAGTAATTTAGGTGATTCTGGTATAGTTTTTTTATGATTTTTAGCATTTTTTTGTAATTTTAAAGTGATTGGGCTTAGTTTGTTGCTGTAAAGTGTAGTCCGCCTCCAACCGCGACCGGATGAATCGAGTAGTCTGGTCAAGGTTGATGCCGGTCCCAAGCCCGGGCAAAGGAGGAGGGTTGAAGGGTCAGGTTAGCAACCTACCCCTCGGAAAAAAATACACACCGCTCAAAGTACTAGCAATAGCCTCGGAACAGGAAGGACCAAACTGATAGCGACCTCGCAACGAACAAGGATTAAACGATTCATGGCAAATAAAACAATAAGACTAGCAACATGGAATATAATGTCCTGGAACTCTAGGGACCAAGAAATAATAAATGAACTATCTGAAAAACAAATCGACATATGTGCTCTATCGGAGACAAAGAAAAAAGGAAAAGGAACCCATAACTATGGCAAATACATCCTTGCCTATAGCGGCAAAAACAAAGAGGATAGAGCTAAGGAGGGTGTTGGAATACTGATACACCAAAGATTCCATGCTAACATCGAAAATATATTATACATTAATGAAAGAATAATCACCGTAACCTTCAAACTACCAAATGACACTCTACACATAGCAAGCGTATATGCCCCGGACATAAGTAAGTCAAGGATCCAGCGGGAACTATTCTATGAACAATTACAATCCGTCATAAATTCGATACCGCCAAATGAACACCTAATAATTATGGGCGATCTTAACGCAAGAGTTGGTAATTATATAATACCTGGTATTAAACAACGCTTTAACGAAGCTATGGAAAATGACAACGGAGAACTACTCGTGGATTTGTGCAGCCAAAATTACCTAAGAATTAACAACACATTCTTCAACCACGCTGACAAATATAAAACAACCTGGCAAAATACCCGAGGCCAGACATCAGTATTAGATTATATTATCACAAGTCGCAGCATATTACCAGCGCAAATACTGGATGTAAGAACGTTAAACTCTGCAAATATCGGCAGTGACCATAGTTTAGTGCTATGTAGGCTTAGGATGACCCACTCTAAAAAGAGGAAACCGCAACTACATCCAGCTAAACGAGAAAAGCTGAATATAGAAAGCCTAAAGACAGAAAGCACACAAGACCTCTACGCCAGAAGACTCAAGCAAAAAATTAACACCAACAAAATTTACCCAACTGACTCGGTGAACGATGCATGGACAAAGCTGAAGATAAACATCATCTCTGCATCAAAGGAAGCATGCGGCACAAGGACAGTTACCACCGTAACTAACAATACAAGAACTCCTTGGTTTACGAAGGAAATAAAGGTACTAAGTCAGTCAAAGAAAGAAGCGTACCTGAAATATAAATCTTCAAAAACACCATCGGACTACATTAAATATAAGGAAACACGTAACAAAACCAAAGCAAGAATCCGCCAAATTAAAGAAGAATATTGGGAAAGATTTACCAAAGACTTAGAACATGACATAACCGGAGCACAGAATAAAGTATGGAAAATGATTCGGAATCAAAGGAAGGAAATAAATGAACATCTCACCACCTGTAAAATAAGCACAGAGGAGTGGTACGAACATTTCAAAAATATGTACGACCAAATACCAACAGGCAGCGACCACACTAGCAGACAGATAGAGAATAATACTATCATAATAGATATAGAAGACATCGAGAAAGCATTGAAAAGTGTGAGGGGGAGAAAGGCACCAGGGCCGGACGGTATACCAAACGAACTGTTAAAATATGGGGGCGCCGATCTAATGTCAGAACTGACTGTATTGACTCAAAAAATCTTTGACAACCAGGAAATTCCCAAGGAAATGAAGACCAGTGTCACCATACCGATACATAAAAAGGGCGACAAAAAACTACCCGAAAACTATCGAGGAATCACTCTGCTCAGCTCCGTCCTGAAACTTATAACAAAAGTCACTCTGAACAAGCTCAACTTGGAGCTGGAAAATAACGAAGAACAGATGGGATTCCGGAAAAATAGGTCAACCACCGACGCCATATTCGTCATACGACAAATCGTTGAGAAATCGATCGAGTACAACTCTCCGGCCTTCATGTGTTTTGTTGATCTCTCTAAAGCGTTCGACCGTGTGAAGCTCGAAGACGTTATAGCAACCCTCACTGAAAAGGAAGTCTCCAGACCGCTAACTAATCTGATTCAACACCTATACCACGATACGACAACATATATCAAAGCAGGTGATGACACAACAGCAGAAATCCCAACAAGATCCGGAATACGTCAAGGTGACTCGCTAAGCCCTATGTTGTTCAACATCATAATGGACAAAATTATCGACAGCGTCAAGTCTAAGAACGGATACAGAATGGGGGGAAGCAGTGTGAACGTAATATGCTATGCTGACGATGCGGTCCTGATTGCCAGCAGCGAAGACGACCTCCAAAAAACTCTTATTCCAGTTCATAACAACCGCAAAAAACGTCAACATGGATGTATCGAAGGAGAAAACAAAATGCCTGACAATATCAAAGGAACCTCTAAGGTGCAAATTGGAAATCGACGGCCGCGTCATCGAACAAGTAATGACTTACAACTATCTAGGCGTTGATATCTCCAGCGCACGTGATCTGAACAGGGAGGTAATGAAACAATCGAACAAGGGCGCCATAGTGTCGGGTTGCCTGCGAGACGTCATATGGCGGAACAAATACATGTCGGTAACGAATAAAGTCAGAATCTACAAAAGCATAGTAAGACCAACGCTGACATACGCGAGCGAAACTAGAGCTGAGACGAGCAAAACAAAACAAAGGCTCAGAGTAACCGAGATGAGAGCGCTAAGGACGATAGTAGGTGTAACTCTCCACGACAGAATACCTAATCGAGAAATCAGGAAAAAATGTGACATCCAGGACATAATCAAATTCACCAAGACCAGAAGGAAAGAATGGAACGCTCACGTCGATCGCATGGGTGAAGATCGGCTACCAAAAACTGTGCGAGACGGAATCCCCTTCGGCAAAAGACAACCGGGAAGACCACCAAAAAGATGGGCCGAAAGTTGGACCTCATCATCTATAGAATCGCCACCACGATGAGGCCGTATGCTAATGAAAACAGGCAAAATGCCTAAGGAAAAGAGGAAGAAGAAGAAGAAGAAAGTGTAGTCGGGGGTGATTTTTGATAGCCGAAGTAATTTAGGTGAGTTTGGCATAGTTTGCTATGGTTAGTAGCATTTTTTTGTAATTTAAAAGTGATTGGGTTTAGTTTGTTGTGGTAAGGGTTAGTTGGTGATGATTTATGGTAGCCGAAGTAATTTAGGTGAGTTTGGCATAGTTTGCTATGGTTACTAGCATTTTTTTGTAATTTAAATTGATTGGGTTTAGTTTGTTGTGGTAAGGGTTAGTTGGTTATGATTTAGAGTAGCCGAAGTAATTTAGGTGAGTCTGGCATAGTTTGTTATGATTTGTACACCTTTTTTTGTAATTTTAAAATGATATGGTTTGGTTTGTTGTGGTAAGGGATAGTTGGGGGTGATTTACGTTAGCCGAAGTAATTTAGGTGATTCTGGTATAGTTTGTTATAATTTTTAGCATTTTTTTTTTAATTTTAAAGTGATTGGGCTTAGTTTGGTGCTGTAAAGTGAAGTTGGGGATGATTTTTGATAGCCGAAGTAATTTAGGTGAGTCTGGCATAGTTTGTTATGATTTGTACACCTTTTTTGTAATTTTAAGATTATATGGTTTGGTTTGTTGTGGTAAGGGATAGTTGGGGGTGATTTACGGTAGCCGAAGTAATTTAGGTGATTCTGGTAATGTTTGTTATAATTTTTAGCATTTTTTTTGTAATTTTAAAGTGATTGGGCTTAGTTTGGTGATGTCAAGTGTTGTTGGGGGTGATTTTTGATAGCCGAAGTAATTTAGGTGAGTTTGGCATAGTTTGCTATGGTTAGTAGCATTTTTTTGTAACTTAAAAGTGATTGGGTTTAGTTTGTTGTGGTAAGGGTTAGTTGGTGATGATTTATGGTAGCCGAAGTAATTTAGGTGAGTTTGGCATAGTTTGCTATGGTTACTAGCATTTTTTTGTAATTTAAAAGTGATTGGGTTTAGTTTGTTGTGGTAAGGTTTAGTTGGTGATGATTTAAAGTAGCCGAAGTAATTTAGGTGAGTCTGGCATAGTTTGTTATGATTTGTACACCTTTTTTTGTAATTTTAAGATGATATGGTTTGGTTTGTTGTGGTAAGGGATAGTTGGGGGTGATCTACGGTAGCCGAAGTAATTTAGGTGATTCTGGTATAGTTTTTTATGACTTTTAGCATTTTTTTGTAATTTTAAAGTGATTGGGCTTAGTTTGTTGCTGTAAAGTGTAGTTGGGGGTGATTTTTGATAGCCGAAGTAATTTAGGTGAGTTTGGCATAGTTTGCTATGGTTAGTAGCATTTTTTTGTAATTTAAAAGTGATTGGGTTTAGTTTGTTGTGGTAAGGGTTAGTTGGTGATGATTTATGGTAGCCGAAGTAATTTAGGTGAGTTTGGGATAGTTTGCTATGGTTACTAGCATTTTTTTTGTAATTTAAAAATGATTGGGTTTAGTTTGTTGTGGTAAGGGTTAGTTGGTGATGATTTAGAGTAGCCGAAGTAATTTAGGTGAGTTTGGCATAGTTTGCTATGGTTAGTAGCATTTTTTTGTAATTTAAAAGTGATTGGGTTTAGTTTGTTCTGGTAAGGGTTAGTTGGTGATGATTTATGGTAGCCGAAGTAATTTAGGTGAGTTTGGCATAGTTTGCTATGGTTACTAGCATTTTTTTTTAATTTAAAAGTGATTGGGTTTAGTTTGTTGTGGTAAGGGTTAGTTGGTGATGATTTAGAGTAGCCGAAGTAATTTAGGTGAGTCTGGCATAGTTTGTTATGATTTGTACACCTTTTTTTGTAATTTTAAGATGATATGGTTTGGTTTGTTGTGGTAAGGGATAGTTGGGGGTGATTTACGGTAGCCGAAGTAATTTAGGTGATTCTGGTATAGTTTTTTATGATTTTTAGCATTTTTTTGTAATTTTACAGTGATTGGGCTTAGTTTGTTGCTGTAAATTGTAGTTGGGGGTGATTTTTGATAGCCGAAGTAATTTAGGTGAGTTTGGCATAGTTTGCTATGGTTAGTAGCATTTTTTTGTAATTTAAAAGTGATTGGGTTTAGTTTGTTGTGGCAAGGGTTAGTTGGTGATGATTTATGGTAGCCGAAGTAATTTAGGTGAGTTTGGCATAGTTTGCTATGGTTACTAGCATTTTTTTGTATTTTAAAAATGATTGGGTTTAGTTTGTTGTGGTAAGGGTTAGTTGGTGATGATTTAGGGTAGCCGAAGTAATTTAGGTGAGTCTGGCATAGTTTGTTATGATTTGTACACCATTTTTTGTAATTTTAAGATGATATGGTTTGGTTTGTTGTGGTAAGGGATAGTTGGAGGTGATTTACGGTAGCCGAAGTAATTTAGGTGATTCTGGTATCGTTTGTTATGATTTTTAGCATTTTTTTGTAATTTTAAAGTGATTGGGCTTAGTTTGTTGCTGTAAAGTGTAGTTGGGGGTGATTTTTGATAGCTGAAGTAATTTAGGTGAGTTTGGCATAGTTTGCTATGGTTAGTAGCATTTTTTTGTAATTTAAAAGTGATTGGGTTTAGTTTGTTGTGGTAAGGGTTAGTTGGTGATGATTTATGGTAGCCGAAGTAATTTAGGTAAGTTTGGCATAGTTTGCTATGGTTACTAGCATTTTTTTGTAATTTAAAAGTGATTGGGTTTAGTTTGTTGTGGTAAGGGTTAGTTGGTGATGATTTAGAGTAGCCTAAGTAATTTAGGTGAGTCTGGCATAGTTTGTTATGATTTGTACACCTTTTTTTTAATTTTAAGATGATATGGTTTGATTTGTTGTGGTAAGGGATAGTTGGGGGTGATTTACGTTAGCCGAAGTAATTTAGGTGATTCTGGTATAGTTTGTTATAATTTTTAGCATTTTTTTTTAATTTTAAAGTGATTGGGCTTAGTTTGGTGCTGTAAAGTGAAGTTGGGGATGATTTTTGATAGCCGAAGTAATTTAGGTGAGTCTGGCATAGTTTGTTATGATTTGTACACCTTTTTTGTAATTTTAAGATTATATGGTTTGGTTTGTTGTGGTAAGGGATAGTTGGGGTGATTTACGGTAGCTGAAGTAATTTAGGTAATTCTGGTACAGTTTGTTATAATTTTTAGCATTTTTTTTGTAATTTTAAAGTGATTGGGCTTAGTTTGGTGCTGTAAAGTGTAGTTGGGGGTGATTTTTGATAGCCGAGGTAATTTAGGTGAGTTTGGCATAGTTTGCTATGGTTAGTAGCATTTTTTTGTAACTTAAAAGTGATTGGGTTTAGTTTGTTGTGGTAAGGGTTAGTTGGTGATGATTTATGGGAGCCGAAGTAATTTAGGTGAGTTTGGCATAGTTTGCCATGGTTACTAGCATTTTTTTGTAATTTAAAAGTGATTGGGTTTAGTTTGTTGTGGTAAGGTTTAGTTGGTGATGATTTAGAGTAGCCGAAGTAATTTAGGTGAGTCTGGCAAAGTTTGTTATGATTTGTACACCTTTTTTTGTAATTTTAAGATGATATGGTTTGGTTTGTTGTGGTAAGGGATAGTTGGGGGTGATTTACGGTAGCCGAAGTAATTTAGGTGATTCTGGTATAGTTTTTTATGATTTTTAGCATTTTTTTGTAATTTTAAAGTGATTGGGCTTAGTTTGTTGCTGTAAAGTGTAGTTGGGGGTGATTTTTGATAGCCGAAGTAATTTAGGTGAGTTTGGCATAGTTTGCTATGGTTAGTAGCATTTTTTTGTAATTTAAAAGTGATTGGGTTTAGTTTGTTGTGGTAAGGGTTAGTTGGTGATGATTTATGGTAGCCGAAGTAATTTAGGTGAGTTTGGCATAGTTTGCTATGGTTACTAGCATTTTTTTGTAATTTAAAAGTGATTGGGTTTAGTTTGTTGTGGTAAGGGTTAGTTGGTTATGATTTAGAGTAGCCGAAGTAATTTAGGTGAGTCTGGCATAGTTTGTTATGATTTGTACACCTTTTTTTGTAATTTTAAGATGATATGGTTTGGTTTGTTGTGGTAAGGGATAGTTGGGGGTGATTTACGGTAGCCGAAGTAATTTAGGTGATTCTGGTATAGTTTTTTATGATTTTTAGCATTTTTTTGTAATTTTAAAGTGATTGGGCTTAGTTTGTTGCTGTAAAGTGTAGTTGGGGGTGATTTTTAATAGCCGAAGTAATTTAGGTGAGTTTGGCATAGTTTGCTATGGTTAGTAGCATTTTTTTGTAATTTAAAAGTGATTGGGTTTAGTTTGTTGTGGTAAGGGTTAGTTGGTGATGATTTATGGTAGCCGAAGTAATTTAGGTGAGTTTGGCATAGTTTGCTATGGTTACTAGCATTTTTTTGTAATTTAAAAATGATTGGGTTTAGTTTGTTGTGGTAAGGGTTAGTTGGTGATGATTTAGAGTAGCCGAAGTAATTTAGGTGAGTCTGGCATAGTTTGTTATGATTTGTACACCTTTTTTTGTAATTTTAAGATGATATGGTTTGGTTTGTTGTGGTAAGGGATAGTTGGAGGTGATTTACGGTAACCTAAGTAATTTAGGTGATTCTGGTATAGTTTGTTATGATTTTTAGCATTTTTTTGTAATTTTAAAGTGATTGGGCTTAGTTTGTTGCTGTAAAGTGTAGTTGGGGGTGATTTTTGATAGCCGAAGTAATTTAGGTAAGTTTGGCATAGTTTGCTATGGTTAGTAGCATTTTTTTGTAATTTAAAAGTGATTGGGTTTAGTTTGTTGTGGTAAGGGTTAGTTGGTGATGATTTATGGTAGCCGAAGTAATTTAGGTGAGTTTGGCATAGTTTGCTATGGTTACTAGCATTTTTTTGTAATTTAAAAGTGATTGGGTTTAGTTTGTTGTGGTAAGGGTTAGTTGGTTATGATTTAGAGTAGCCGAAGTAATTTAGGTGAGTCTGGCATAGTTTGTTATGATTTGTACACCTTTTTTTGTAATTTTAAGATGATATGGTTTGGTTTGTTGTGGTAAGGGATAGTTGGGGGTGATTTACGGTAGCCGAAGTAATTTAGGTGATTCTGGTATAGTTTTTTATGATTTTTAGCATTTTTTTGTAATTTTAAAGTGATTGGGCTTAGTTTGTTGCTGTAAAGTGTAGTTGGGGGTGATTTTTGATAGCCGAAGTAATTTAGGTGAGTTTGGCATAGTTTGCTATGGTTAGTAGCATTTTTTTGTAATTTAAAAGTGATTGGGTTTAGTTTGTTGTGGTAAGGGTTAGTTGGTGATGATTTATGGTAGCCGAAGTAATTTAGGTGAGTTTGGCATAGTTTGCTATGGTTACTAGCATTTTTTTGTAATTTAAAAATGATTGGGTTTAGTTTGTTGTGGTAAGGGTTAGTTGGTGATGATTTAGAGTAGCCGAAGTAATTTAGGTGAGTTTGGCATAGTTTGCTATGGTTAGTAGCATTTTTTTGTAATTTAAAAGCGATTGGGTTTAGTTTGTTCTGGTAAGGGTTAGTTGGTGATGATTTATGGTAGCCGAAGTAATTTAGGTGAGTTTGGCATAGTTTGTTATGGTTACTAGCATTTTTTTGTAATTTAAAAGTGATTGGGTTTAGTTTGTTGTGGTAAGGGTTAGTTGGTGATGATTTAGAGTAGCCGAAGTAATTTAGGTGAGTCTGGCATAGTTTGTTATGATTTGTACACCTTTTTTTGTAATTTTAAGATGATATGGTTTGGTTTGTTGTGGTAAGGGATAGTTGGCGGTGATTTACGGTAGTCGAAGTAATTTAGGTGATTCTGGTATAGTTTTTTATGATTTTTAGCATTTTTTTGTAATTTTACAGTGATTGGGCTTAGTTTGTTGCTGTAATTTGTAGTTGGGGGTGATTTTTGATAGCTGAAGTAATTTAGGTGAGTTTGGCATAGTTTGCTATGGTTAGTAGCATTTTTTTGTAATTTAAAAGTGATTGGGTTTAGTTTGTTGTGGTAAGGGTTAGTTGGTGATGATTTATGGTAGCCGAAGTAATTTAGGTGAGTTTGGCATAGTTTGCTATGGTTACTAGCATTTTTTTGTAATTTAAAAATGATTGGGTTTAGTTTGTTGTGGTAAGGGTTAGTTGGTGATGATTTAGAGTAGCCGAAGTAATTTAGGTGAGTCTGGCATAGTTTGTTATGATTTGTACACCTTTTTTTGTAATTTTAAGATGATATGGTTTGGTTTGTTGTGGTAAGGGATAGTTGGAGGTGATTTACGGTAGCCGAAGTAATTTAGGTGATTCTGTTATAGTTTGTTATGATTTTTAGCATTTTTTTGTAATTTTAAAATGATTGGGCTTAGTTTGTTGCTGTAAAGTGTAGTTGGGGGTGATTTTTAATAGCCGAAGTAATTTAGGTGAGTTTGGCATAGTTTGCTATGGTTAGTAGCATTTTTTTGTAATTTAAAAGTGATTGGGTTTAGTTTGTTGTGGTAAGGGTTAGTTGGTGATGATTTAGAATAGCCGAAGTAATTTAGGTGAGTCTGGCATAGTTTGTTATGATTTGTACACCTTTTTTGTAATTTTAAAATGATATGGTTTGGTTTTTTGTGGTAAGGGATAGTTGGGGGTGATTTACGGTAGCCGAAGTAATTTAGGTGATTCTGGTATAGTTTGTTATGATTTTTAGCATTTTTTTGTAATTTTAAAGTGATTGGGCTTAGTTTGTTGCTGTAGAGTGTAGTTAGGGGTGATTTTTGATAGCCGAAGTAATTTAGGTGAGTCTGGCATAGTTTGTTATGATTTGTACTCCTTTTTTTGAAATTTTAAGATTATATGGTTTGGTTTGTTGTGGTAAGGGATAGTTGGGGGTGATTTACGGTAGCCGAAGTAATTTAGGTGATTCTGGTATAGTTTGTTATGATTTTTAGCATTTTTTTGTAATTTTAAAGTGATTGGGCTTAGTTTGTTGCTGTAAAGTGTAGTTGGGGGTGATTTTTGATAGCCAGAGTAATTTAGGTGAGTTTGGCATAGTTTGCTATGGTTACTAGCATTTTTTTGTAATTTAAAAGTGATTGGGTTTAGTTTGTTGTGGTAAGGGTTAGTTGGTGATGATTTATGGTAGCCGAAGTAATTTAGGTGAGTTTGGCATAGTTTGCTATGGTTACTAGCATTTTTTTGTAATTTAAAATTGATTGGGTTTAGTTTGTTGTGGTAAGGGTTAGTTGGTGATGATTTAGAGTAGCCGAAGTAATTTAGGTGATTCTGGTATAATTTGTTATGATTTTTAGCATTTTTTTGTAATTTTAAAGTGATTGGGCTTAGTTTGTTGCTGTAAAGTGTAGTTGGGAGTGATTTTTGATAGCCGAAGTAATTTAGGTGAGTTTGGCATAGTTTGCTATAGTTAGTAGCATTTTTTTGTAATTTAAAAGTTATTGGGTTTAATTTGTTTTGGTAAGGGTTAGTTGGTGATGATTTAGAGTAGCCGAAGTAATTTAGGTGAGTTTGGCATTGTTTGTTATGATTTGTACACATTTTTTTGTAATTTTAAGATGATATGGTTTGGTTTGTTGTGGTAAGGGATAGTTGGGGGTGATTTACGGTAGCCGAAGTAATTTAGGTGATTCTGGTATAGTTTGTAATGATTTTTAGCATTTTTTTGTAATTTTAAAGTGATTGGGCTTAGTTTGTTGCTGTAAAGTGTAGTTGGGAGTGATTTTTGATAGCCGAAGTAATTTAGGTGAGTTTGGCATAGTTTGCTATGGTTAGTAGCATTTTTTTGTAATTTAAAAGTGATTGGGTTTAGTTTGTTGTGGTAAAGGTTTGTTGGTGATAATTTATGGTAGTCGAAGTAATTTAAGTGAGTTTGGCATAGTTTGCTATGGATAGTAGCATTTTTTTGTAATTTAAAAGTGATTGGGTTTAGTTTGTTGTGGTAAGGGTTAGTTGGTGATGATTTAGAATAGCCGAAGTAATTTAGGTGAGTCTGGCATAGTTTGTTATGATTTGTACACCTTTTTTGTAATTTTAAGATGATATGGTTTGGTTTGTTGTGGTAAAGTAAAGTTGGGGATGATTTACGGTAGCCGAAGTAATTTAGGTGATTCTGGTATAGTTTGTTATGATTTTTAGCATTATTTTGTAATTTTAAAGTGATTGGGCTTAGTTTGTTGCTGTAAAGTGTAGTTGGGAGTGATTTTTGATAGCCGAAGTAATTTAGGTGAGTTTGGCATAGTTTGCTATGGTTAGTAGCATTTTTTTGTAATTTAAAAGTGATTGGGTTTAGTTTGTTGTGGTAAAGGTTAGTTGGTGATGATTTATAGTAGCCGAAGTAATTTAGGTGAGTTTGGCATAATTTGCTATGGTTAGTAGCATTTTTTTGTAATTTAAAAGTGATTGGGTTTAGTTTGTTGTGGTAAGGGTTAGTTGGTGATGATTTAGAGTAGCCGAAGTAATTTAGGTGATTCTGGTATAATTTGTTATGATTTTTAGCATTTTTTTGTAATTTTAAAGTGATTGGGCTTAGTTTGTTGCTGTAAAGTGTAGTTGGGAGTGATTTTTGATAGCCGAAGTAATTTAGGTGAGTTTGGCATAGTTTGCTATAGTTAGTAGCATTTTTTTGTAATTTAAAAGTTATTGGGTTTAATTTGTTTTGGTAAGGGTTAGTTGGTGATGATTTAGAGTAGCCGAAGTAATTTAGGTGAGTCTGGCATAGTTTGTTTGAATTTGTACACCTTTTTTTTTATTTTAAGATGATATGGTTTGGTTTGTTGTGGTAAGGGATAGTTGGGTGTGATTTACGGTAGCCGAAGTAATTTAGGTGATTCTGGTATAGTTTGTTATGATTTTTAGCATTTTTTTGTAATTTTAAAGTGATTGGGCTTAGTTTGTTGCTGTAAAGTGTAGTTGGGGGTGATTTTTGATAGCCGAAGTAATTTAGGTGAGTTTGGCACAGTTTGCTATGGTTAGTAGCATTTTTATGTAATTTAAAAGTGATTGGGTTTAGTTTGTTGTGGTAAGGGTTATTTGGTGATGATTGATGGTAGCCGAAGTAATTTAGGTGAGTCTGGCATAGTTTGCTATTGTTAGTAGCATTTTTTTGTAATTTAAAAGTGATTGGGTTTAGTTTGTTGTGGTAAGGGTTAGTTGGTGATGATTTATGGTAGCCCAAGTAATTTATGTGAGTTTGGCGTAGTTTGCTATGGTTAGTAGCATTGTTTTGTAATTTAAAAGTGATTGGGTTTAGTTTGTTGTGGTAAGAGTTAGTTGGTGATGATTTAGAGTAGCCGAAGTAATTTAGGTGAGTCTGGCATAGTTTGTTATAATTTGTAAACCTTTTTTTGTAATTTTAAGATGATATGGTTTGGTTTGTTGTGGTAAGAGATAGTTGGAGGTGATTTACGGTAGCCGAAGGAATTTAGGTGATTCTGGTATAGTTTGTTATGATTTTTAGCATTTTTTTGTAATTCTAATGTGATTGGGCTTAGTTTGTTGCTGTAAAGTGTAGTTGGGGTGATTTTTGATAGCCGAAGTAATTTAGGTGAGTTTGGCATAGTTTGCTATGGTTAGTAGCATTTTTTTGTAATTTAAAAGTAATTGGGTTTAGTTTGTTGTGGTAAGGGTTAGTTGGTGATGATTTATGGTAGCCGAAGTAATTTAGGTGAGTTTGGCATAATTTGCTATGGTTAGTAGCATTTTTTTGTAATTTAAAAGTGACTGGGTTTAGTTTGTTGTGGTAAAGGTTAGTTGGTGTTGATTTAGAGTAGCCGAAGTAATTTAGGTAAGTCTGGCATAGTTTGTTATGATTTGTACACCTTTTTTTGTAATTTTAAGATGATATGGTTTTGTTTGTTGTGGTAAGGGATAGTTGGGGGTGATTTACGGTAGCCGAAGTAATTTAGGTGATTCTGGTTTAGTTTGTTATGATTTTTAGCATTTTTTTGTAATTTTAAAGTGATTGGGCTTAGTTTGTTGCTGTAAAGTGTAGTTGGGGGTGATTTTTGTAAGCCGAAGTAATTTAGGTGAGTTTGGCATAATTTGCTATGGTTAGTAGCATTTTTTTGTAATTTAAAAGTGATTGGGTTTAGTTTGTTGTGGTAAGGGTTAGTTGGTGATGATTTAGAGTAGCCGAAGTAATTTAGGTGATTCTGGTATAATTTGTTACGATTTTTAGCATTTTTTTGTAATTTTAAAGTGATTGGGCTTAGTTTGTTGCTGTAAAGTGTAGTTGGGAGTGATTTTTGATAGCCGAAGTAATTTAGGTGAGTTTGGCATAGTTTGCTATAGTTAGTAGCATTTTTTTGTAATTTAAAAGTTATTGGGTTTAATTTGTTTTGGTAAGGGTTAGTTGGTGATGATTTAGAGTAGCCGAAGTAATTTAGGTGAGTCTGGCATAGTTTGTTTGAATTTGTACACCTTTTTTTTTATTTTAAGATGATATGGTTTGGTTTGTTGTGGTAAGGGATAGTTGGGTGTGATTTACGGTAGCCGAAGTAATTTAGGTGATTCTGGTATAGTTTGTTATGATTTTTAGCATTTTTTTGTAATTTTAAAGTGATTGGGATTAGTTTGTTGCTGTAAAGTGTAGTTGGGGGTGATTTTTGATAGCCGAAGTAATTTAGGTGAGTTTGGCACAGTTTGCTATGGTTAGTAGCATTTTTATGTAATTTAAAAGTGATTGGGTTTAGTTTGTTGTGGTAAGGGTTATTTGGTGATGATTGATGGTAGCCGAAGTAATTTAGGTGAGTCTGGCATAGTTTGCTATTGTTAGTAGCATTTTTTTGTAATTTAAAAGTGATTGGGTTTAGTTTGTTGTGGTAAGGGTTAGTTGGTGATGATTTATGGTAGCCCAAGTAATTTATGTGAGTTTGGCGTAGTTTGCTATGGTTAGTAGCATTGTTTTGTAATTTAAAAGTGATTGGGTTTAGTTTGTTGTGGTAAGAGTTAGTTGGTGATGATTTAGAGTAGCCGAAGTAATTTAGGTGAGTCTGGCATAGTTTGTTATAATTTGTACACCTTTTTTTGTAATTTTAAGATGATATGGTTTGGTTTGTTGTGGTAAGAGATAGTTGGAGGTGATTTACGGTAGCCGAAGGAATTTAGGTGATTCTGGTATAGTTTGTTATGATTTTTAGCATTTTTTTGTAATTCTAATGTGATTGGGCTTAGTTTGTTGCTGTAAAGTGTAGTTGGGGTGATTTTTGATAGCCGAAGTAATTTAGGTGAGTTTGGCATAGTTTGCTATGGTTAGTAGCATTTTTTTGTAATTTAAAAGTAATTGGGTTTAGTTTGTTGTGGTAAGGGTTAGTTGGTGATGATTTATGGTAGCCGAAGTAATTTAGGTGAGTTTGGCATAATTTGCTATGGTTAGTAGCATTTTTTTGTAATTTAAAAGTGACTGGGTTTAGTTTGTTGTGGTAAAGGTTAATTGGTGTTGATTTAGAGTAGCCGAAGTAATTTAGGTGAGTCTGGCATAGTTTGTTATGATTTGTACACCTTTTTTTGTAATTTTAAGATGATATGGTTTTGTTTGTTGTGGTAAGGGATAGTTGGGGGTGATTTACGGTAGCCGAAGTAATTTAGGTGATTCTGGTTTAGTTTGTTATGATTTTTAGCATTTTTTTGTAATTTTAAAGTGATTGGGCTTAGTTTGTTGCTGTAAAGTGTAGTTGGGGGTGATTTTTGTAAGCCGAAGTAATTTAGGTGAGTTTGGCATAGTTTGCTATGGTTAGTAGCATTTTTTTGTAATTTAAAAGTGATTGGGTTTAGTTTGTTGTGGTAAGGGTTATTTGGTGATGATTTAGAGTAGCCGAAGTAATTTAGGTAAGTCTGGCATAGTTTGCTATGGTTAGTAGCATTTTTTTGTAATTTAAAAGTGATTGGATTTAGTTTGTTGTGGTAAGGGTTAGTTGGTGATGATTTATGGTAGCCGAAGTAATTTAGGTGAGTTTGGCATAGTTTGTTATGATTTGTACACTTTTTTTTGTAATTTTAAGATGATATAGTTTGGTTTGTTGTGGTAAGGGATAGTTGGGGGTGATTTACGGTAGCCGAAGTAATTTAGGTGATTCTGGTATAGTTTGTTATGATTTTTAGCATTTTTTTGTAATTTTAAAGTGATTGGGCTTAGTTTGTTGCTGTAAAGTGTAGTTGGGGTTGATGTTTGATAGCCGAAGTAATTTAGGTGAGTTTGGCATAGTTTGCTATGGTTAGTAGCATTTTTTTGTAACTTAAAAGTGATTGGGTTTAGTTTGTTGTGGTAAGGGTTAGTTGGTGATGATTTATGGTAGCCGAAGTAATTTAGGTGAGTTTGGCATAGTTTGCTATGGTTAGTAGCATTTTTTTGTAATTTAAAAGTGATTGGGTTTAGTTTGTTGTGGTAAGGGTTATTTGGTGATGATTTAGAGTAGCCGAAGTAATTTAGGTAAGTCTGGCATAGTTTGTTATAATTTGTACACCTTTTTTTTGTAATTTTAAGATGATATGGTGTGGTTTGTTGTGGTAAGGGATAGTTGGGGGTGATTTACGGTAGCCGAAGTAATTTAGGTGATTCTGGTATAGTTTGTTATAATTTTTAGCATTTTTTTGTAATTTTAAAGTGATTGGGCTTAGTTTGTTCCTGTAAAGTGTAGTTGGAGGTGATTTTTGATAGCCGAAGTAATTTAGGTGAGTTTGGCATAGTTTGCTATGGTTAGTAGCATTTTTTTGTAATTTAAAAGTGATTGGATTTAGTTTGTTGTAGTAAGGGTTAGTTGGTGATGATTTATGGTAGCCGAAGTAATTTAGGTGAGTTTGGCATAGTTTGTTATGATTTGTACACCTTTTTTTGTAATTTTAAGATGATATGGTTTGGTTTGTTGTGGTAAGGAATAGTGAGGGGTGATTTACGGTAGCCGAAGTAATTAAGGTGATTCTGGAATAGTTTGTTATGATTTTTAGCATTTTTTTGTAATTTTAAAGTGATTGGGCTTAGTTTGTTGCTGTAAAGTGTAGTTGGGGGTGATTTTTGATTGCCGAAGTAATTTAGGTGGGTTTGGCATAGTTTGCGATGGTTAGTAGCATTTTTTTGTAATTTAAAAATGATTCGGTTTAGTTTGTTGTGGTAAGGGTTACTTGGTGATGATTTATGGTAGCCGAAGTAATTTAGGTGAGTTTGGCATAGTTTGCTATGGTTAGTAGCATTTTTTTGTAATTTAAAATTGATTGGGTTTAGTTTGTTGTGGTAAGGGTTATTTGGTGATGATTTATGGTAGCCGAAGTAATTTAGGTGAGTTTGGCATAGTTTGCTATGGTTAGTGGCATTTTTTTGTAATTTAAAAGTGATTGTTTTTGGTTTGTTGTGGTAAGGGTTAGTTGGTGATGATTTAGAGTAGCCGAAGTAATTTAGGTGAGTCTGGCATAGTTTGTTATGATTTGTACACCTGTTTTTGTAATTTTAAGATGATATGGTTTGGTTTGTTGTGGTAAGGGATTGTTGGGGGTGATTTACGGTAGCCGAAGTAATTTAGGTGATTCTGGTATAGTTTGTTATGATTTTTAGCATTTTTTTGTAATTTTAATGTGATTGGGCTTAGTTTGTTGCTGTAAAGTGTAGTTGGGGTGATTTTTGATAATCGAAGTAATTTAGGTGAGTTTGGCATAGTTTGCTATGGTTAGTAGCATTTTTTTGTAATTTAAAAGTGATTGGGTTTATTTTGTTGTGGTAAGGGTTAGTTGGTGATGATTTATGGTAGCCGAAGTAATTTAGGTGAGTTTGGCATTGTTTGTTATGATTTGTACACATTTTTTTGTAATTTTAAGATGATATGGTTTGGTTTGTTGTGGTAAGGGATAGTTGGGGGTGATTTACGGTAGCCGAAGTAATTTAGGTGATTCTGGAATAGTTTGTTATGATTTTTAGCATTTTTTTGTAATTTTAAAGTGATTGGGCTTAGTTTGTTGCTGTAAAGTGTAGTTGGGGGTGATTTTTGATAGCCGAAGTAATTTAGGTGAGTTTGGCATAGTTTGCTATGGTTAGTAGCATTTTTTTGTAATTTAAAAGTGATTGGGTTTAGTTTGTTGTGGTAAAGCTTAGTTGGTGATAATTTATGGTAGCCGAAGTAATTTAAGTGAGTTTGGCATAGTTTGCTATGGATAGTAGCATTTTTTTGTAATTTAAAAGTGATTGGGTTTAGTTTGTTGTGGTAAGGGTTAGTTCGTGATGATTTAGAATAGCCGAAGTAATTTAGGTGAGTCTGGCATAGTTTGTTATGATTTGTACACCTTTTTTGTAATTTTAAGATGATATGGTTTGGTTTGTTGTGGTAAAGTAAAGTTGGGGATGATTTACGGTAGCCGAAGTAATTTAGGTGATTCTGGTATAGTTTGTTATGATTTTTAGCATTATTTTGTAATTTTAAAGTGATTGGGCTTAGTTTGTTGCTGTAAAGTGTAGTTGGGAGTGATTTTTGATAGCCGAAGTAATTTAGGTGAGTTTGGCATAGTTTGCTATGGTTAGTAGCATTTTTTTGTAATTTAAAAGTGATTGGGTTTAGTTTGTTGTGGTAAAGGTTAGTTGGTGATGATTTATAGTAGCCGAAGTAATTTAGGTGAGTTTGGCATAATTTGCTATGGTTAGTAGCATTTTTTTGTAATTTAAAAGTGATTGGGTTTAGTTTGTTGTGGTAAGGGTTAGTTGGTGATGATTTAGAGTAGCCGAAGTAATTTAGGTGAGTCTGGCATAGTTTGTTTGAATTTGTACACTTTTTTTTTATTTTAAGGTGATATGGTTTGGTTTGTTGTGGTAAGGGATAGTTGGGTGTGATTTACGGTAGCCGAAGTAATTTAGGTGATTCTGGTATAGTTTGTTATGATTTTTAGCATTTTTTTGTAATTTTAAAGTGATTGGGCTTAGTTTGTTGCTGTAAAGTGTAGTTGGGGGTGATTTTTGATAGCCGAAGTAATTTAGGTGAGTTTGGCAAAGTTTGCTATGGTTAGAAGCATTTTTATGTAATTTAAAAGTGATTGGGTTTAGTTTGTTGTGGTAAGGGTTATTTGGTGATGATTGATGGTAGCCGAAGTAATTTAGGTGAGTCTGGCATAGTTTGCTATTGTTAGTAGCATTTTTTTGTAATTTAAAAGTGATTGGGTTTAGTTTGTTGTGGTAAGGGTTAGTTGGTGATGATTTATGGTAGCCCAAGTAATTTATGTGAGTTTGGCGTAGTTTGCTATGGTTAGTAGCATTGTTTTGTAATTTAAAAGTGATTGGGTTTAGTTTGTTGTGGTAAGAGTTAGTTGGTGATGATTTAGAGTAGCCGAAGTAATTTAGGTGAGTCTGGCATAGTTTGTTATAATTTGTACACCTTTTTTTGTAATTTTAAGATGATATGGTTTGGTTTGTTGTGGTAAGAGATAGTTGGAGGTGATTTACGGTAGCCGAAGGAATTTAGGTGATTCTGGTATAGTTTGTTATGATTTTTAGCATTTTTTTGTAATTTTAAAGTGATTGGGCTTAGTTTGTTGCTGTAAAGTGTAGTTGGGGGTGATTTTTGATACCCGAAGTAATTTAGGTGAGTTTGGCATAGTTTTCTATGGTTAGTAGCATTTTTTTGTAATTTAAAAGTGATTGGGCTTAGTTTGTTGTGGTAAAGGTTAGTTGGTGATGATTTATGGTAGCCGAAGTAATTTAGGTGAGTTTGGCATAGTTTGCTATGGTTAGTAGCATTTTTTTGTAATTTAAAAGTGATTGGGTTTAGTTTGTTGTGGTAAGGGTTAGTTGGTGATAATTTAGTGTAGCCGAAGTAATTTAGGTGAGTCTGACATAGTTGGTTATGATTTGTACATCTTTTTTTGTAATTTTAAGATGATATGGTTTGGTTTGTTGTGGTAAGAGATAGTTGGAGGTGATTTACGGTAGCCGAAGGAATTTAGGTGATTCTGGTATAGTTTGTTATGATTTTTAGCATTTTTTTGTAATTTTAAAGTTATTGGGCTTAGTTTGTTGCTGTAAAGTGTAGTTGGGGGTGATTTTTGATACCCGAAGTAATTTAGGTGAGTTTGGCATAGTTTGCTATGGTTAGTAGCATTTTTTTGTAATTTAAATGTGATTGGGTTTAGTTTGTTGTGGTAAAGGTTAGTTGGTTATGATTTATGGTAGCCGAAGTAATTTAGGTGAGTTTGGCATAGTTTGCTATGGTTAGTAGCATTTTTTTGTAATTTAAAGTTGATTGGGTTAAGTTTGTTGTGGTAAGGGTTAGTTATTGATGATTTAGAGTAGCCGAAGTAATTTAGGTGAGTCTGGCATAGTTTGTTACGATTTGTACACCTTTTTTTGTAATTTTAAGATGATATGGTTTGGTTTGTTGTGGTAAAGTAAAGTTGGGGTTGATTTACGGTAGCCGAAGTAATTTAGGTGATTCTGGTATAGTTTGTTTTGATTTTTAGCATTTTTTTGTAATTTTAAAGTGATTGGGCTTAGTTTGTAGCTGTAAAGTGTAGTTGGGGGTGATTTTTGATAGCCGAAGTAATTTAGGTGAGTTTGGCATAGTTTGCTATGGTTAGTAGCATTTTTTTGTAATTTAAAAGTGATTGGGTTTAGTTTGTTGTGGTAAGGGTTAGTTGGTGATGATTTATGGTAGCCGAAGTAATTTAGGTAAGTTTGGCATAGTTTGCTATGGTTAGTAGCATTTTTTTGTAATTTAAATGTGATTGGGTATAGTTTGTTGTGGTAAGGCTTAGTTGGTGATGATTTAGAGTAGCTGAAGTAATTTAGGTGAGTCTGGCATTGTTTGTTATGATTTGTACACCTTTTTTTGTAATTTTAAAATGATATGGTTTGGTTTGTTGTGGTAAGGGATAGTTGGGGGTGATTTACGGTAGCCGAAGAAATTTAGGTGTTTCTGGTATAGTTTGCTATTGTTTTTAGCATTTTTTTGTAATTTTAAAGTGATTGGGCTTAGTTTGTTGCTGTAAAGTGTAGTTGGGGGTGATTTTTGATAGCCGAAGTAATTTAAGTGGGTTTGGCATAGTTTGCTATGGTTAGTAGCATTTTTTTGTAATTTAAAAAGTGATTGGGTTTAGTTTGTTGTGGTAAGGGTTAGTTGGTGATGGTTTATGGTAGCCGAAGTAATTTAGGTGAGTTTGGCATAGTTTGCTATGGTTAGTAGCATTTTTTTTGTAATTTAAAAGTGATTGGGTTTAGTTTGTTGTGGTAAGGGTTAGTTGGTGATGATTTAGAGTAGCCGAAGTAATTTAGGTGAGTCTGGCATAGTTTGTTATGATTTGTACACCTTTTTTTGTAATTTTAAGATGATATTTTTTGGTTTGTTGTGGTAAGGGATAGTTGGGGGTGATTTACGGTAGCCGAAGTAATTTAGGTGATTCTGGTATAGTTTGTTATGATTTTTAGCATTTTTTTGTAATTTTAAAGTGATTGGGCTTAGTTTGTTGCTGTAAAGTGTAGTTGGGGGTGATTTTTGATAGCCGAAGTAATTTAGGTGAGTTTGGCATAGTGTGCTATGGGTAGTGGCATTTTTTTGTAATTTAAAAATGATTGGGTTTAGTTTGTTGTGGTAAAGGTTAGTTGGTGATGATTTATGGTAGCCGAAGTAATTTAGGTGAGTTTGGCATAGTTTGCTATGGTTAGTAGCATTTTTTTGTAATTTAAAAGTGATTGGGTTTAGTTTGTTGTGGTAAGGTTTAGTTGGTGATGATTTATGGTAGCCGAAGTAATTTAAGTGAGTCTGGCATAGTTTGTTATGATTTGTACACCTTTTTTGTAATTTTAAGATGATATGGTTTGGTTTGTTGTGGTAAAGTAAAGTTGGGGGTGATTTACGGTAGCCGAAGTAATTTAGGTGATTCTGGTATAGTTTGTTATGGTTTTTAGCATTTTTTTGTAATTTTAAAGTGATTGGGCTTAGTTTGTTGCAGTAAAGTGTAGTTGGGGGTGATTTTTGATACCCGAAGTAATTTTGGTGAGTTTGGCATAGCTTGCTATGGTTAGTAGCATTTTTTTGTAATTTAAAAGTGATTGGGTTTAGTTTGTTGTGGTAAAGGTTAGTTGGTGATGATTTATGGTAGCCGAAGTAATTTAAGTGAGTTTGGCATAGTTTGCTATGGATAGTAGCATTTTTTTGTAATTTAAAAGTGATTGGGTTTATTTTGTTGTGGTAAGGGTTAGTTGGTGATGATTTATGGTAGCCGAAGTAATTTAGGTGAGTTTGGCATTGTTTGTTATGATTTGTACACATTTTTTTGTAATTTTAAGATGATATGGTTTGGTTAGTTGTGGTAAGGGATAGTTGGGGGTGATTTACGGTAGCCGAAGTAATTTAGGTGATTCTGGTATAGTTTGTAATGATTTTTAGCATTTTTTTGTAATTTTAAAGTGATTGGGCTTAGTTTGTTGCTGTAAAGTGTAGTTGGGGGTGATTTTTGATAGCCGAAGTAATTTAGGTGAGTTTGGCATAGTTTGCTATGGTTAGTAGCATTTTTTTGTAATTTAAAAGTGATTGGGTTTAGTTTGTTGTGGTAAAGCTTAGTTGGTGATAATTTATGGTAGCCGAAGTAATTTAAGTGAGTTTGGCATAGTTTGCTATGGATAGTAGCATTTTTTTGTAATTTAAAAGTGATTGGGTTTAGTTTGTTGTGGTAAGGGTTAGTTGGTGATGATTTAGAATAGCCGAAGTAATTTAGGTGAGTCTGGCATAGTTTGTTATGATTTGTACACCTTTTTTGTAATTTTAAGATGATATGGTTTGGTTTGTTGTGGTAAAGTAAAGTTGGGGATGATTTACGGTAGCCGAAGTAATTTAGGTGATTGTGGTATAGTTTGTTATGATTTTTAGCATTATTTTGTAATTTTAAAGTGATTGGGCTTAGTTTGTTGCTGTAAAGTGTAGTTGGGAGTGATTTTTGATAGCCGAAGTAATTTAGGTGAGTTTGGCATAGTTTGCTATGGTTAGTAGCATTTTTTTGTAATTTAAAAGTGATTGGGTTTAGTTTGTTGTGGTAAAGGTTAGTTGGTGATGATTTATAGTAGCCGAAGTAATTTAGGTGAGTTTGGCATAATTTGCTATGGTTAGTAGCATTTTTTTGTAATTTAAAAGTGATTGGGTTTAGTTTGTTGTGGTAAGGGTTAGTTGGTGATGATTTAGAGTAGCCGAAGTAATTTAGGTGATTCTGGTATAATTTGTTATGATTTTTAGCATTTTTTTGTAATTTTAAAGTGATTGGGCTTAGTTTGTTGCTGTAAAGTGTAGTTGGGAGTGATTTTTGATAGCCGAAGTAATTTAGGTGAGTTTGGCATAGTTTGCTATAGTTAGTAGCATTTTTTTGTAATTTAAAAATTATTGGGTTTAATTTGTTTTGGTAAGGGTTAGTTGGTGATGATTTAGAGTAGCCGAAGTAATTTAGGTGAGTCTGGCATAGTTTGTTTGAATTTGTACACCTTTTTTTTATTTTAAGATGATATGGTTTGGTTTGTTGTGGTAAGGGATAGTTGGGTGTGATTTACGGTAGCCGAAGTAATTTAGGTGATTCTGGTATAGTTTGTTATGATTTTTAGCATTTTTTTGTAATTTTAAAGTGATTGGGCTTAGTTTGTTGCTGTAAAGTGTAGTTGGGGGTGATTTTTGATAGCCGAAGTAATTTAGGTGAGTTTGGCAAAGTTTGCTATGGTTAGTAGCATTTTTATGTAATTTAAAAGTGATTGGGTTTAGTTTGTTGTGGTAAGGGTTATTTGGTGATGATTGATGGTAGCCGAAGTAATTTAGGTGAGTCTGGCATAGTTTGCTATTGTTAGTAGCATTTTTTTGTAATTTAAAAGTGATTGGGTTTAGTTTGTTGTGGTAAGGGTTAGTTGGTGATGATTTATGGTAGCCCAAGTAATTTATGTGAGTTTGGCGTAGTTTGCTACGGTTAGTAGCATTGTTTTGTAATTTAAAAGTGATTGGGTTTAGTTTGTTGTGGTAAGAGTTAGTTGGTGATGATTTAGAGTAGCCGAAGTAATTTAGGTGAGTCTGGCATAGTTTGTTATAATTTGTACACCTTTTTTTGTAATTTTAAGATGATATGGTTTGGTTTGTTGTGGTAAGAGATAGTTGGAGGTGATTTACGGTAGCCGAAGGAATTTAGGTGATTCTGGTATAGTTTGTTATGATTTTTAGCATTTTTTTGTAATTTTAATGTGATTGGGCTTAGTTTGTTGCTGTAAAGTGTAGTTGGGGTGATTTTTGATAGCCGAAGTAATTTAGGTGAGTTTGGCATAGTTTGCTATGGTTAGTAGCATTTTTTTGTAATTTAAAAGTAATTGGGTTTAGTTTGTTGTGGTAAGGGTTAGTTGGTGTTGATTTAGAGTAGCCGAAGTAATTTAGGTGAGTCTGGCATAGTTTGTTATGATTTGTACACCTTTTTTTGTAATTTTAAGATGATATGGTTTGGTTTGTTGTGGTAAGGGATAGTTGGGGGTGATTTACGGTAGCCGAAGTAATTTAGGTGATTCTGGTTTAGTTTGTTATGATTTTTAGCATTTTTTTGTAATTTTAAAGTGATTGGGCTTAGTTTGTTGCTGTAAAGTGTAGTTGGGGGTGATTTTTGATAGCCGAAGTAATTTAGGTGAGTTTGGCATAGTTTGCTATGGTTAGTAGCATTTTTTTGTAATTTAAAAGTGATTGGGTTTAGTTTGTTGTGGTAAGGGTTAGTTGGAGATGATTTATGGTAGCCGAAGTAATTTAGGTGAGTTTGGCATAGTTTGCTATGGTTAGTAGCATTTTTTTGTAATTTAAAAGTGATTGGGTTTAGTTTGTTGTGGTAAGGGTTAGTTGGTGATGATTTAGAGTAGCCGAAGTAATTTAGGTGAGTCTGGCATAGTTTGTTATGATTTGTACACCTTTTTTTGTAATTTTAAGATGATATGGTTTGGTTTGTTGTGGTAAGGGATAGTTGGGGGTGATTTACGGTAGCCGAAGTAATTTAGGTGATTCTGGTATAGTTTGTTATGATTTTTAGCATTTTTTTGTAATTTTAAAGTGATTGGGCTTAGTTTGTTGCTGTAAAGTGTAGTTGGGAGTGATTTTTGATAGCCGAAGTAATTTAGGTAAGTTTGGCATAGTTTGCTATGGGTAGTGGCATTTTTTTGTAATTTAAAAATGATTGGGTTTAGTTTGTTGTGGTAAAGGTTAGTTGGTGATGATTTATGGTAGCCGAAGTAATTTAGGTGAGTTTGGCATAGTTTGCTATGGTTAGTAGCATTTTTTTGTAATTTAAAAGTGATTGGGTTTAGTTTGTTGTGGTAAGGGTTAGTTGGTGATGATTTATGGTAGCCGAAGTAATTTAGGTGAGTTTGGCATAGTTTGCTATGGTTAGTAGCATTTTTTTGTAATTTAAAAGTGATTGGGTTTAGTTTGTTGTAGTAAGGGTTAGTTGGTGATGATTTATGGTAGCCGAAGTAATTTATGTGAGTTTGGCATAGTTTGCTATGGTTAGTAGCATTTTTCTGTAATTTAAAAGTGATTGGGTTTAGTTTGTTGTGGTAAGGGTTAGTTGGTGATGATTTAGTGTAGCCGAAGTAATTTAGGTGAATCTGGCATAGTTTGTTATGATTTGTACACCTTTTTTTGTAATTTTAAGATGATATGGTTTGGTTTGTTGTGGTAAAGTAAAGTTGGGGGTGATTTACGGTAGCCGAAGTAATTTAGGTGATTCTGGTATAGTTTGTTATGATTTTTAGCATTTTTTTGTAATTTTAAAGTGATTGGGCTTAGTTTGTTGCTGTAAAGTGTAGTTGGGGGTGATTTTTGATACCCGAAGTAATTTAGGTGAGTTTGGCATAGTTTTCTATGGTTAGTAGCATTTTTTTGTAATTTAAAAGTGATTGGGCTTAGTTTGTTGTGGTAAAGGTTAGTTGGTGATGATTTATGGTAGCCGAAGTAATTTAGGTGAGTTTGGCATAGTTTGCTATGGTTAGTAGCATTTTTTTGTAATTTAAAAGTGATTGGGTTTAGTTTGTTGTGGTAAGGGTTAGTTGGTGATAATTTAGTGTAGCCGAAGTAATTTAGGTGAGTCTGGCATAGTTGGTTATGATTTGTACATCTTTTTCTGTAATTTTAAGATGATATGGTTTGGTTTGTTGTGGTAAAGTAAAGTTGGGGGTGATTTACGGTAGCCGAAGTAATTTAGGTGATTCTGGTATAGTTTGTTATGATTTTTAGCATTTTTTTGTAATTTTAAAGTTATTGGGCTTAGTTTGTTGCTGTAAAGTGTAGTTGGGGGTGATTTTTGATACCCGAAGTAATTTAGGTGAGTTTGGCATAGTTTGCTATGGTTAGTAGCATTTTTTTGTAATTTAAATGTGATTGGGTTTAGTTTGTTGTGGTAAAGGTTAGTTGGTGATGATTTATGGTAGCCGAAGTAATTTAGGTGAGTTTGGCATAGTTTGCTATGGTTAGTAGCATTTTTTTGTAATTTAAAGTTGATTGGGTTAAGTTTGTTGTGGTAAGGGTTAGTTATTGATGATTTAGAGTAGCCGAAGTAATTTAGGTGAGTCTGGCATAGTTTGTTACGATTTGTACACCTTTTTTTGTAATTTTAAGATGATATGGTTTGGTTTGTTGTGGTAAAGTAAAGTTGGGGGTGGTTTACGGTAGCCGAAGTAATTTAGGTGATTCTGGTATAGTTTGTTATGATTTTTAGCATTTTTTTGTAATTTTAAAGTTATTGGGCTTAGTTTGTTGCTGTAAAGTGTAGTTGGGGGTGATTTTTGATACCCGAAGTAATTTAGGTGAGTTTGGCATAGTTTGCTATGGTTAGTAGCATTTTTTTGTAATTTAAAAGTGATTGGGTTTAGTTTGTTGTGGTAAGGGTTAGTTGGTGATGATTTATGGTAGCCGAAGTAATTTAGGTAAGTTTGGCATAGTTTGCTATGGTTAGTAGCATTTTTTTGTAATTTAAATGTGATTGGGTATAGTTTGTTGTGGTAAGGGTTAGTTGGTGATGATTTAGAGTAGCTGAAGTAATTTAGGTGAGTCTGGCATTGTTTGTTATGATTTGTACACCTTTTTTTGTAATTTTAAAATGATATGGTTTGGTTTGTTGTGGTAAGGGATAGTTGGGGGTGATTTACGGTAGCCGAAGAAATTTAGGTGTTTCTGGTATAGTTTGCTATTGTTTTTAGCATTTTTTTGTAATTTTAAAGTGATTGGGCTTAGTTTGTTGCTGTAAAGTGTAGTTGGGGGTGATTTTTGATAGCCGAAGTAATTTAAGTGGGTTTGGCATAGTTTGCTATGGTTAGTAGCATTTTTTTGTAATTTAAAAAGTGATTGGGTTTAGTTTGTTGTGGTAAGGGTTAGTTGGTGATGGTTTATGGTAGCCGAAGTAATTTAGGTGAGTTTGGCATAGTTTGCTATGGTTAGTAGCATTTTTTTTGTAATTTAAAAGTGATTGGGTTTAGTTTGTTGTGGTAAGGGTTAGTTGGTGATGATTTAGAGTAGCCGAAGTAATTTAGGTGAGTCTGGCATAGTTTGTTATGATTTGTACACCTTTTTTTGGAATTTTAAGATGATATTTTTTGGTTTGTTGTGGTAAGGGATAGTTGGGGGTGATTTACGGTAGCCGAAGTAATTTAGGTGATTCTGGTATAGTTTGTTATGATTTTTAGCATTTTTTTGTAATTTTAAAGTGATTGGGCTTAGTTTGTTGCTGTAAAGTGTAGTTGGGGGTGATTTTTGATAGCCGAAGTAATTTAGGTGAGTTTGGCATAGTGTGCTATGGGTAGTGGCATTTTTTTGTAATTTAAAAATGATTGGGTTTAGTTTGTTGTGGTAAAGGTTAGTTGGTGATGATTTATGGTAGCCGAAGTAATTTAGGTGAGTTTGGCATAGTTTGCTATGGTTAGTAGCATTTTTTTGTAATTTAAAAGTGATTGGGTTTAGTTTGTTGTGGTAAGGTTTAGTTGGTGATGATTTATGGTAGCCGAAGTAATTTAAGTGAGTCTGGCATAGTTTGTTATGATTTGTACACCTTTTTTTGTAATTTTAAGATGATATGGTTTGGTTTGTTGTGGTAAAGTAAAGTTGGGGGTGATTTACGTTAGCCGAAGTAATTTAGGTGATTCTGGTATAGTTTGTTATGGTTTTTAGCATTTTTTTGTAATTTTAAAGTGATTGGGCTTAGTTTGTTGCAGTAAAGTGTAGTTGGGGGTGATTTTTGATACCCGAAGTAATTTTGGTGAGTTTGGCATAGCTTGCTATGGTTAGTAGCATTTTTTTGTAATTTAAAAGTGATTGGGTTTAGTTTGTTGTGGTAAAGGTTAGTTGGTGATGATTTATGGTAGCCGAAGTAATTTAGGTGAGTTTGGCATAATTTGCTATGGTTAGTAGCATTTTTTTGTAATTTAAAAGTGATTGGGTTTAGTTTGTTGTGGTAAGGGTTAGTTGGTGATGATTTATGGTAGCCGAAGTAATTTAGGTGAGTTTGGCATAATTTGCTATGGTTAGTAGCATTTTTTTGCAATTTAAAAGTGATTGGGTTTAGTTTGTTGTGGTAAGGGTTAGTTGGTGATGATTTAGAGTAGCCGAAGTAATTTAGGTGATTCTGGTATAATTTGTTATGATTTTTAGCATTTTTTTGTAATTTTAAAGTGATTGGGCTTAGTTTGTTGCTGTAAAGTGTAGTTGGGAGTGATTTTTGATAGCCGAAGTAATTTAGGTGAGTTTGGCATAGTTTGCTATAGTTAGTAGCATTTTTTTGTAATTTAAAAGTTATTGGGTTTAATTTGTTTTGGTAAGGGTTAGTTGGTGTTGATTTAGAGTAGCCGAAGTAATTTAGGTGAGTCTGGCATAGTTTGTTTGAATTTGTACACCTTTTTTTTTATTTTAAGATGATATGGTTTGGTTTGTTGTGGTAAGGGATAGTTGGGTGTGATTTACGGTAGCCGAAGTAATTTAGGTGATTCTGGTATAGTTTGTTATGATTTTTAGCATTTTTTTGTAATTTTAAAGTGATTGGGCTTAGTTTGTTGCTGTAAAGTGTAGTTGGGGGTGATTTTTGATAGCCGAAGTAATTTAGGTGAGTTTGGCAAAGTTTGCTATGGTTAGTAGCATTTTTATGTAATTTAAAAGTGATTGGGTTTAGTTTGTTGTGGTAAGGGTTATTTGGTGATGATTGATGGTAGCCGAAGTAATTTAGGTGAGTCTGGCATAGTTTGCTATTGTTAGTAGCATTTTTTTGTAATTTAAAAGTGATTGGGTTTAGTTTGTTGTGGTAAGGGTTAGTTGGTGATGATTTATGGTAGCCCAAGTAATTTATGTGAGTTTGGCGTAGTTTGCTATGGTTAGTAGCATTGTTTTGTAATTTAAAAGTGATTGGGTTTAGTTTGTTGTGGTAAGAGTTAGTTGGTGATGATTTAGAGTAGCCGAAGTAATTTAGGTGAGTCTGGCATAGTTTGTTATAATTTGTACACCTTTTTTTGTAATTTTAAGATGATATGGTTTGGTTTGTTGTGGTAAGAGATAGTTGGAGGTGATTTACGGTAGCCGAAGGAATTTAGGTGATTCTGGTATAGTTTGTTATGATTTTTAGCATTTTTTTGTAATTTTAATGTGATTGGGCTTAGTTTGTTGCTGTAAAGTGTAGTTGGGGTGATTTTTGATAGCCGAAGTAATTTAGGTGAGTTTGGCATAGTTTGCTATGGTTAGTAGCATTTTTTTGTAATTTAAAAGTAATTGGGTTTAGTTTGTTGTGGTAAGGGTTAGTTGGTGATGATTTATGGTAGCCGAAGTAATTTAGGTGAGTTTGGCATAATTTGCTATGGTTAGTAGCATTTTTTTGTAATTTAAAAGTGATTGGGTTTAGTTTGTTGTGGTAAAGGTTAGTTGGTGTTGATTTAGAGTAGCCGAAGTAATTTAGGTGAGTCTGGCATAGTTTGTTATGATTTGTACACCTTTTTTTGTAATTTTAAGATGATATGGTTTGGTTTGTTGTGGTAAGGGATAGTTGGGGGTGATTTACGGTAGCCGAAGTAATTTAGGTGATTCTGGTTTAGTTTGTTATGATTTTTAGCGTTTTTTTGTAATTTTAAAGTGATTGGGCTTAGTTTGTTGCTGTAAAGTGTAGTTGGGGGTGATTTTTGATAGCCGAAGTAATTTAGGTGAGTTTGGCATAGTTTGCTATGGTTAGTAGCAATAGTTTGTTATGATTTGTACACCTTTTTTTGTAATTTTAAGATGATATGGTTTGGTTTGTTGTGGTAAGGGATAGTTGGGGGTGATTTACGGTAGCCGAAGTAATTTAGGTGATTCTGGTATAGTTTGTTATGATTTTTAGCATTTTTTTGTAATTTTAAAGTGATTGGGCTTAGTTTGTTGCTGTAAAGTGTAGTTGGGGGTGATTTTTGATAGCCGAAGTAATTTAGGTGAGTTTGGCATAGTTTGCTATGGGTAGTGGCATTTTTTTGTAATTTAAAAATGATTGGGTTTAGTTTGTTATGGTAAAGGTTAGTTGGTGATGATTTATGGTAGCCGAAGTAATTTAGGTGAGTTTGGCATAGTTTGCTATGGTTAGTAGCATTTTTTTGTAATTTAAAAGTGATTGGGTTTAGTTTGTTGTGGTAAAGGTTAGTTGGTGATGATTTATGGTAGCCGAAGTAATTTAGGTAAGTTTGGCATAGTTTGCTATGGTTAGTAGCATTGTTTTGTAATTTAAAAGTGATTGGGTTTAGTTTGTTGTGGTAAGAGTTAGTTGGTGATGATTTAGAGTAGCCGAAGTAATTTAGGTGAGTCTGGCATAGTTTGTTATAATTTGTACACCTTTTTTTGTAATTTTAAGATGATATGGTTTGGTTTGTTGTGGTAAGAGATAGTTGGAGGTGATTTACGGTAGCCGAAGGAATTTAGGTGATTCTGGTATAGTTTGTTATGATTTTTAGCATTTTTTTGTAATTTTAATGTGATTGGGCTTAGTTTGTTGCTGTAAAGTGTAGTTGGGGTGATTTTTGATAGCCGAAGTAATTTAGGTGAGTTTGGCATAGTTTGCTATGGTTAGTAGCATTTTTTTGTAATTTAAAAGTAATTGGGTTTAGTTTGTTGTGGTAAGGGTTAGTTGGTGATGATTTATGGTAGCCGAAGTAATTTAGGTGAGTTTGGCATAATTTGCTATGGTTAGTAGCATTTTTTTGTAATTTAAAAGTGATTGGGTTTAGTTTGTTGTGGTAAGAGCTAGTTGGTGATGATTTAGAGTAGCCGAAGTAATTTAGGTGAGTCTGGCATAGTTATGATTTGTTCACCTTTTTTTGTAATTTTAAGATGATATGGTTTGGTTTGTTGTGGTAAAGTAAAGTTGGGGGTGATTTACGGTAGCCGAAGTAATTTAGGTGATTCTGGTATAGTTTGTTATGATTTTTAGCATTTTTTTGTAATTTTAAAGTGATTGGGCTTAGTTTGTTGCTGTAAAGTGTAGTTGGGGGTGATTTTTGATACCCGAAGTAATTTAGGTGAGTTTGGCATAGTTTTCTATGGTTAGTAGCATTTTTTGTAATTTAAAAGTGATTGGGCTTAGTTTGTTGTGGTAAAGGTTAGTTGGTGATGATTTATGGTAGCCAAAAGTAATTTAGGTGAGTTTGGCATAGTTTGCTATGGTTAGTAGCATTTTTTTGTAATTTAAAAGTGATTGGGTTTAGTTTGTTGTGGTAAGGGTTAGTTGGTGATAATTTAGTGTAGCCGAAGTAATTTAGATGAGTCTGGCATAGTTGGTTATGATTTGTACATCTTTTTTTGTAATTTTAAGATGATATGGTTTGGTTTGTTGTGGTAAAGTAAAGTTGGGGGTGATTTACGGTAGCCGAAGTAATTTAGGTGATTCTGGTATAGTTTGTTATGATTTTTAGCATTTTTTTGTAATTTTAAAGTTATTGGGCTTAGTTTGTTGCTGTAAAGTGTAGTTGGGGGTGATTTTTGATACCCGAAGTAATTTAGGTGAGTTTGGCATAGTTTGCTATGGTTAGTAGCATTTTTTTGTAATTTAAAAGTGATTGGGTTTAGTTTGTTGTGGTAAGGGTTAGTTGGTGATGATTTATGGTAGCCGAAGTAATTTAGGTAAGTTTGGCATAGTTTGCTATGGTTAGTAGCATTTTTTTGTAATTTAAAAGTGATTGGGTTTAGTTTGTTGTGGTAAGGGTTAGTTGGTGATGATTTATGGTAGCCGAAGTAATTTAGGTAAGTTTGGCATAGTTTGCTATGGTTAGTAGCATTTTTTTGTAATTTAAATGTGATTGGGTATAGTTTGTTGTGGTAAGGGTTAGTTGGTGATGATTTAGAGTAGCCGAAGTAATTTAGGTGAGTCTGGCATTGTTTGTTATGATTTGTACACCTTTTTTTGTAATTTTAAAATGATATGGTTTGGTTTGTTGTGGTAAGGGATAGTTGGGGGTGATTTACGGTAGCCGAAGAAATTTAGGTGTTTCTGGTATAGTTTGCTATGGTTTTTAGCATTTTTTTGTAATTTTAAAGTGATTGGGCTTAGTTTGTTGCTGTAAAGTGTAGTTGGGGGTGATTTTTGATAGCCGAAGTAATTTAAGTGGGTTTGGCATAGTTTGCTATGGTTAGTAGCATTTTTTTGTAATTTAAAAAGTGATTGGGTTTAGTTTGTTGTGGTAAGGGTTAGTTGGTGATGGTTTATGGTAGCCGAAGTAATTTAGGTGAGTTTGGCATAGTTTGCTATGGTTAGTAGCATTTTTTTTGTAATTTAAAAGTGATTGGGTTTAGTTTGTTGTGGTAAGGGTTAGTTGGTGATGATTTAGAGTAGCCGAAGTAATTTAGGTGAGTCTGGCATAGTTTGTTATGATTTGTACACCTTTTTTTGTAATTTTAAGATGATATTTTTTGGTTTGTTGTGGTAAGGGATAGTTGGGGGTGATTTACGGTAGCCGAAGTAATTAAGGTGATTCTGGTATAGTTTGTTATGATTTTTAGCATTTTTTTGTAATTTTAAAGTGATTGGGCTTAGTTTGTTGCTGTAAAGTGTTGTTGGGGGTGATTTTTGATAGCCGAAGTAATTTAGGTGAGTTTGGCATAGTGTGCTATGGGTAGTGGCATTTTTTTGTAATTTAAAAATGATTGGGTTTAGTTTGTTGTGGTAAAGGTTAGTTGGTGATGATTTATAGTGGCCGAAGTAATTTAGGTGAGTTTGGCATAATTTGCTATGGTTAGTAGCATTTTTTTGTAATTTAAAAGTGATTGGGTTTAGTTTGTTGTGGTAAGGTTTAGTTGGTGATGATTTATGGTAGCCGAAGTAATTTAAGTGAGTCTGGCATAGTTTGTTATGATTTGTACACCTTTTTTTGTAATTTTAAGATGATATGGTTTGGTTTGTTGTGGTAAAGTAAAGTTGGGGGTGATTTACGGTAGCCGAAGTAATTTAGGTGATTCTGGTATAGTTTGTTATGGTTTTTAGCATTTTTTTGTAATTTTAAAGTGATTGGGCTTAGTTTGTTGCAGTAAAGTGTAGTTGGGGGTGATTTTTGATACCCGAAGTAATTTTGGTGAGTTTGGCATAGCTTGCTATGGTTAGTAGCATTTTTTTGTAATTTAAAAGTGATTGGGTTTAGTTTGTTGTGGTAAAGGTTAGCTGGTGATGATTTATGGTAGCCGAAGTAATTTAGGTGAGTTTGGCATAATTTGCTATGGTTAGTAGCATTTTTTTGTAATTTAAAAGTGATTGGGTTTAGTTTGTTGTGGTAAGGGTTAGTTGGTGATGATTTATGGTAGCCGAAGTAATTTAGGTGAGTTTGGCATAGTTTGCTATAGTTAGTAGCATTTTTTTGTAATTTAAAAGTGATTGGGTTTAGTTTGTTGTGGTAAGGGTTAGTTGGTGATGATTTATGGTAGCCGAAGTAATTTAGGTGAGTTTGGCATAGTTTGCTATGGTTAATAGCATTTTTTTGTAATTTAAAAGTGATTGGGTTTAGTTTGTTGTGGTAAGGGTTAGTTGGTGATGATTTAGTGTAGCCGAAGTAATTTGGGTGAGTCTGGCTTAGTTTGTTATGATTTGTACACCTTTTTTTGTAATTTTAAGATGATATGGTTTGGTTTGTTGTGGTAAAGTAAAGTTGGTGGTGATTTACGGTAGCCGAAGTAATTTGGGTGATTCTGGTATAGTTTGTTATGATTTTTAGCATTTTTTTGTAATTTTAAAGTGATTGGGCTTAGTTTGTTGCTGTAAAGTGTAGTTGGGGGTGATTTTTGATACCCGAAGTAATTTAGGTGAGTTTGGCATAGTTTGCTATGGTTAGTAGCATTTTTTTGTAATTTAAAAGTGATTGGGTTTAGTTTGTTGTGGTAAGGGTTAGTTGGTGATGATTTAGAGTAGCCGAAGTAATTTAGGTGAGTCTGGCATAGTTTGTTATGATTTGTACACCTTTTTTTGTAATTTTAAGATGATATTTTTTGGTTTGTTGTGGTAAGGGATAGTTGGGGGTGATTTACGGTAGCCGAAGTAATTTAGGTGATTCTGGTATAGCTTGTTATGATTTTTAGCATTTTTTTGTAATTTTAAAGTGATTGGGCTTAGTTTGTTGCTGTAAAGTGTAGTTGGGGGTGATTTTTGATAGCCGAAGTAATTTAGGTGAGTTTGGCATAGTTTGCTATGGGTAGTGGCATTTTTTTGTAATTTAAAAATGATTGGGTTTAGTTTGTTGTGGTAAAGGTTAGTTGGTGATGATTTATGGTAGCCGAAGTAATTAAGGTGAGTTTGGCATAGTTTGCTATGGTTAGTAGCATTTTTTTGTAATTTAAAAGTGATTGGGTTTAGTTTGTTGTGGTAAGGTTTAGTTGGTGATGATTTATGGTAGCCGAAGTAATTTAAGCGAGTCTGGCATAGTTTGTTATGATTTGTACACCTTTTTTTGTAATTTTAAGATGATATGGTCTGGTTTGTTGTGGTAAAGTAAAGTTGGGGGTGATTTACGGTAGCCGAAGTAATTTAGGTGATTCTGGTATAGTTTGTTATGGTTTTTAGCATTTTTTTGTAATTTTAAAGTGATTGGGCTTAGTTTGTTGCAGTAAAGTGTAGTTGGGGGTGATTTTTGATACCCGAAGTAATTTTGGTGAGTTTGGCATAGCTTGCTATGGTTAGTAGCATTTTTTTGTAATTTAAAAGTGATTGGGTTTAGTTTGTTGTGGTAAAGGTTAGTTGGTGATGATTTATGGTAGCCGAAGTAATTTAGGTGAGTTTGGCATAATTTGCTATGGTTAGTAGCATTTTTTTGTAATTTAAAAGTGATTGGGTTTAGTTTGTTGTGGTAAGGGTTAGTTGGTGATGATTTATGTTAGCCGAAGTAATTTAGGTGAGTTTGGCATAGTTTGCTATAGTTAGTAGCATTTTTTTGTAATTTAAAAGTGATTGGGTTTAGTTTGTTGTGGTAAGGGTTAGTTGGTGATGATTTATGGTAGCCGAAGTAATTTAGGTGAGTTTGGCATAGTTTGCTATGGTTAATAGCATTTTTTTGTAATTTAAAAGTGATTGGGTTTAGTTTGTTGTGGTAAGGGTTAGTTGGTGATGATTTAGTGTAGCCGAAGTAATTTGGGTGAGTCTGGCTTAGTTTGTTATGATTTGTACTCCTTTTTTTGTAATTTTAAGATGATATGGTTTGGTTTGTTGTGGTAAAGTAAAGTTGGGGGTGATTTATGGTAGCCGAAGTAATTTGGGTGATTCTGGTATAGTTTGTTATGATTTTTAGCATTTTTTTGTAATTTTAAAGTGATTGTATTTAGTTTGTTGCTGTAAAGTGTAGTTGGGGGTGATTTTTGATACCCGAAGTAATTTAGGTGAGTTTGGCATAGTTTGCTATGGTTAGTAGCATTTTTTTGTAATTTAAAAGTGATTGGGTTTAGTTTGTTGTGGTAAAGGTTAGTTGGTGATGATTTATGGTAGCCGAAGTAATTTAGGTGAGTTTGGCATAATTTGCTATGGTTAGTAGCATTTTTTTGTAATTTAAAAGTGATTGGGTTTAGTTTGTTGTGGTAAGGGTTAGTTGGTGATGATTTATGGTAGCCGAAGTAATTTAGGTGAGTTTGGCATAGTTTGCTATAGTTAGTAGCATTTTTTTGTAATTTAAAAGTGATTGGGTTTAGTTTGTTGTGGTAAGGGTTAGTTGGTGATGATTTAGTGTAGCCGAAGTAATTTGGGTGAGTCTGGCTTAGTTTGTTATGATTTGTACACCTTTTTTTGTAATTTTAAGATGATATGGTTTGGTTTGTTGTGGTAAAGTAAAGTTGGGGGTGATTTACGGTAGCCGAAGTAATTTGGGTGATTCTGGTATAGTTTGTTATGATTTTTAGCATTTTTTTGTAATTTTAAAGTGATTGGGCTTAGTTTGTTGCTGTAAAGTGTAGTTGGGGGTGATTTCTGATACCCGAAGTAATTTAGGTGAGTTTGGCATAGTTTGCTATGGGTAGTGGCATTTTTTTGTAATTTAAAAATGATTGGGTTTAGTTTGTTGTGGTAAAGGTTAGTTGGTGATGATTTATGGTAGCCGAAGTAATTTAGGTGAGTTTGGCATAGTTTGCTATGGTTAGTAGCATTTTTTTGTAATTTAAAAGTGATTGGGTTTAGTTTGTTGTGGTAAGGTTTAGTTGGTGATGATTTATGGTAGCCGAAGTAATTTAAGTGAGTCTGGCATAGTTTGTTATGATTTGTACACCTTTTTTTGTAATTTTAAGATGATATGGTTTGGTTTGTTGTGGTAAAGTAAAGTTGGGGGTGATTTACGGTAGCCGAAGTAATTTAGGTGATTCTGGTATAGTTTGTTATGGTTTTTAGCATTTTTTTGTAATTTTAAAGTGATTGGGCTTAGTTTGTTGCAGTAAAGTGTAGTTGGGGGTGATTTTTGATACCCGAAGTAATTTTGGTGAGTTTGGCATAGCTTGCTATGGTTAGTAGCATTTTTTTGTAATTTAAAAGTGATTGGGTTTAGTTTGTTGTGGTAAAGGTTAGCTGGTGATGATTTATGGTAGCCGAAGTAATTTAGGTGAGTTTGGCATAATTTGCTATAGTTAGTAGCATTTTTTTGTAATTTAAAAGTGATTGGGTTTAGTTTGTTGTGGTAAGGGTTAGTTGGTGATGATTTATGGTAGCCGAAGTAATTTAGGTGAGTTTGGCATAGTTTGCTATAGTTAGTAGCATTTTTTTGTAATTTAAAAGTGATTGGGTTTAGTTTGTTGTGGTAAGGGTTAGTTGGTGATGATTTATGGTAGCCGAAGTAATTTAGGTAAGTTTGGCATAGTTTGTTATGGTTAGTAGCATTTTTTTGTAATTTAAAGTTGATTGGGTTTAGTTTGTTGTGGTAAGGGTTAGTTGGTGATGATTTATGGTAGCCGAAGTAATTTAGGTGAGTTTGGCATAGTTTGCTATGGTTAATAGCATTTTTTTGTAATTTAAAAGTGATTGGGTTTAGTTTGTTGTGGTAAGGGTTAGTTGGTGATAATTTAGTGTAGCCGAAGTAATTTAGGTGAGTCTGGCATAGTTTGTTATGATTTTTACACCTTTTTTTGTAATTTTAAGATGATATGGTTTGGTTTGTTGTGGTAAGGGATAGTTGGGGGTGATTTACGGTAGCCGAAGTAATTTAGGTGATTCTGGTATAGTTTGATATGATTTTTAGCATTTTTTTGTAATTTTAAAGTGATTGGGCTTAGTTTGTTGCTGTAAAGTGTAATTGGGGGTGATTTTTGATAGCCGAAGTAATTTAGGTGTGTTTGGCATAGTTTGCTAAATTTAGTAGCATTTTTTTGTAATTTAAAAGTGATTGGGTTTAGTTTGTTGTGGTAAGGGTTAGTTGGTGATGATTTATGGTAGCCGAAGTAATTTAGGTGAGTTTGGCTTAGTTTGCTATGGTTAATAGCATTTTTTTGTAATTTAAAAGTGATTGGGTTTAGTTTGTTGTGGTAAGGGTTAGTTGGTGATGATTTAGTGTAGCCGAAGTAATTTGGGTGAGTCTGGCTTAGTTTGTTATGATTTGTACACCTTTTTTTGTAATTTTAAGATGATATGGTTTGGTTTGTTGTGGTAAAGTAAAGTTGGGGGTGATTTACGGTAGCCGAAGTAATTTGGGTGATTCTGGTATAGTTTGTTATGATTTTTAGCATTTTTTTGTAATTTTAAAGTGATTGGGCTTAGTTTGTTGCTGTAAAGTGTAGTTGGGGGTGATTTTTGATACCCGAAGTAATTTAGGTGAGTTTGGCATAGTTTGCTATGGTTAGTAGCATTTTTTTGTAATTTAAAAGTGATTGGGTTTAGTTTGTTGTGGTAAAGGTTAGTTGGTGATGATTTATGGTAGCCGAAGTAATTTAGGTGAGTTTGGCATAATTTGCTATGGTTAGTAGCATTTTTTTGTAATTTAAAAGTGATTGGGTTTAGTTTGTTGTGGTAAGGGTTAGTTGGTGATGATTTATGGTAGCCGAAGTAATTTAGGTGCGTTTGGCATAGTTTGCTATAGTTAGTAGCATTTTTTTGTAATTTAAAAGTGATTGGGTTTAGTTTGTTGTGGTAAGGGTTAGTTGGTAATGATTTATGGTAGCCGAAGTAATTTAGGTGAGTTTGGCATAGTTTGCTATGGTTAATAGAATTTTTTTGTAATTTAAAAGTGATTGGGTTTAGTTTGTTGTGGTAAGGGTTAGTTGGTGATAATTTAGTGAAGCCGAAGTAATTTAGGTGAGTCTGGCATAGTTTGTTATGATTTGTACACCTTTTTTTGTAATTTTAAGATGATATGGTTTGGTTTGTTGTGGTAAAGTAAAGTTGGGGGTGATTTACGGTAGCCGAAGTAATTTAGGTGATTCTGGTATAGTTTGTTATGATTTCTAGCATTTTTTTGTAATTTTAAAGTTATTGGGCTTAGTTTGTTGCTGTAAAGTGTAGTTGGGGGTGATTTTTGATACCCGAAGTAATTTAGGTGAGTTTGGCATAGTTTGCAATGGTTAGTAGCATTTTTTTGTAATTTAAAAGTGATTGGGTTAAGTTTGTTGTGGTAAAGGTTAGTTGGTGATGATTTATGGTAGCCGAAGTAATTTAGGTAAGTTTGGCATAGTTTGTTATGGTTAGTAGCATTTTTTTGTAATTTAAAGTTGATTGGGTTTAGTTTGTTGTGGTAAGGGTTAGTTGGTGATGATTTATGGTAGCCGAAGTAATTTAGGTGAGTTTGGCATAGTTTGCTATGGTTAATAGCATTTTTTTGTAATTTAAAAGTGATTGGGTTTAGTTTGTTGTGGTAAGGGTTAGTTGGTGATAATTTAGTGAAGCCGAAGTAATTTAGGTGAGTCTGGCATAGTTTGTTATGATTTGTACACCTTTTTTTGTGATTTTAAGATGATATGGTTTGGTTTGTTGTGGTAAAGTAAAGTTGGGGGTGATTTAGGGTAGCCGAAATAATTTAAGTGATTCTGGTATAGTTTGTTTTGATTTTTAGCATTTTTTTGTAATTTTAAAATGATTGGGCTTAGTTTGTTGCTGTAAAGTGTAGTTGGGGGTGATTTTTGATAGCCAAAGTAATTTAGGTGAGTTTGTCATAGTTTGCTATGGTTAGTAGCATTTTTTTGTAATTTAAAAGTGACTGGGTTTAGTTTGTTGTGGTAAGGGTTAGTTGGTGATGATTTAGGGTAGCCGAAATAATTTAAGTGATTCTGGTATAGTTTGTTTTGATTTTTAGCATTTTTTTGTAATTTTAAAATGATTGGGCTTAGTTTGTTGCTGTAAAGTGTAGTTGGGGGTGATTTTTGATAGCCGAAGTAATTTATGTGAGTTTGGCATAGGTTGCTATGGTTAGTAGCATTTTTTTGTAATTTAAAAGTGATTGGGTTTAGTTTGTTGTGGTAAGGGTTAGTTGGTGATGATTTAGAGTAGCCGAAGTAATTTAGGTGAGTCTGGCATAGTTTGTTATGATTTTTACACCTTTTTTTGTAATTTTAAGATGATATGGTTTGGTTTGTTGTGGTAAGGGATAGTTGGGGGTGATTTACGGTAGCCGAAGTAATTTAGGTGATTCTGGTATAGTTTGATATGATTTTTAGCATTTTTTTGTAATTTTAAAGTGATTGGGCTTAGTTTGTTGCTGTAAAGTGTAATTGGGGGTGATTTTTGATAGCCGAAGTAATTTAGGTGTGTTTGGCATAGTTTGCTAAAGTTAGTAGCATTTTTTTGTAATTTAAAAGTGATTGGGTTTAGTTTGTTGTGGTAAGGGTTAGTTGGTGATGATTTATGGTAGCCGAAGTAATTTAGGTGAGTTTGGCTTAGTTTGCTATGGTTACTAGCATTTTTTTTTTGTAATTTAAAAGTTATTGTGTTTAGTGTGTTGTGGTAAGGGATAGTTGGTGATGATTTAGAGTAGCCGAAGTAATTAAGGTGAGTCTGGTATAGTTTGTTATGATATTTAGAATTTTTTCGTAATTTTAATGTGATTGGGCTTAGTTTGTTGCTGTAAAGTGTAGTTGGGGGTGATTTTTGATAGCCGAAGTAATTTAGGTGAGTTTGGCATAGTTTGCTATGGTTAGTAGCATTGTTTTGTAATTTAAAAGTGATTGGGTTTAGTTTGTTGTGGTAAGGGTTAGTTGGTGATGATTTATGGTAGCCGAAGTAATTTAGATGAGTTTGGCATAGTTTGCTATGGTTACTAGCATTTTTTTGTAATTTAAAAGTGATTGGGTTTAGTTTGTTGTGGTAAGGGTTAGTTGGTGATGATTTAGAGTAGCCGAAGTAATTTAGGAGAGTCTGGCATAGTTTGTTATGATTTGTACACCTTTTTTGTAATTTTAAGATGATATGGTTTGGTTTGTTGTGGTAAGGGATATTTGGGGGTGATTTACGGTAGCCGAAGTAATTTAGGTGATTCTGGTATAGTTTGTTATGATTTTTAGCATTTTGTTGTAATTTAAAAGTGATTGGGTTTAGTTTGTTGTGGTAAGGGTTAGTTGGTGATGATTTATGGTAGCCGAAGTAATTTAGATGAGTTTGGCATAGTTTGCTAAGGTTACTAGCATTTTTTTGTAATTTAAAAGTGATTGGGTTTAGTTTGTTGTGGTAAGGGTTAGTTGGTGATGATTTAGAGTAGCTGAAGTAATTTAGTAGAGTCTGGCATAGTTTGTTATGATTTGTACACCTTTTTTGTAATTTTAAGATGATATGGTTTGGTTTGTTGTGGTAAGGGATAGTTGGGGGTGATTTACGGTAGCCGAAGTAATTTAGGTGATTCTGGTATAGTTTGTTATGACTTTTAACATTTTTTTGTAATTTTAAAGTGATTGGGCTTAGTTTGTTGCTGTAAAGTTAGTTGGGGGTGATTTTTGATAGCCGAAGTAATTTAGGTGAGTTTGGCATAGTTTGCTAGGGTTAGTAGCATTTTTTTGTAATTTAAAAGTGATTGGGTTTAGTTTGTTGTGGTAAGGGTTAGTTGGTGATGATTTATGGTAGCCGAAGTAATTTAGGTGAGTTTGGCATAGTTTGCTATGGTTACTAGCATTTTTTTTTGTAATTTAAAAGTGATTGTGTTTAGTTTCTTGTGGTAAGGGTTAGTTGGTGATGATTTAAAGTAGCCGAAGTAATTTAGGTGAGTCTGGTATAGTTTGTTATGATTTTTAGCATTTTTTTGTAATTTTAAAGTGATTGGGCTTAGTTTGTTGCTGTAAAGTGTAGTTGGGGGTGATTTTTGATAGCCGAAGTAATTTAGGTGAGTTTGGCATAGTTTGCTATGGTTAGTAGCATTTTTTTGTAATTTAAAAGTGATTGGGTTTAGTTTGTTGTGGTAAGGGTTAGTTGGTGATGATTTAGAGTAGCCGAAGTAATTTAGGTGAGTCTGGCATAGTTTGTTATGATTTGTACACCTTTTTTGTAATTTTAAAATGATATGGTTTGGTTTGTTGTGGTAAGGGATAGTTTGGGGTGATTTACGGTAGCCGAAGTAATTTAGGTGATTCTGGTATAGTTTGTTATGATTTTTAGCATTTTTTTGTAATTTTAAAATGATTGGGCTTAGTTTGTTGTTGTAAAGTGTAGTTGGGGGTGATTTTTGATAGCCGAAGTAATTTAGGTGAGTTTTGCATAGTTTGCTATAGTTTGTATTTTTTTTTGTAATTTAAAAGTGATTGGGTTTAGTTTGTTGTGGTAAGGGTTAGTTGGTGATGATTTATGGTAGCCGAAGTAATTTAGGTGAGTTTGGCATAGTTTGCTATGGTTACTAGCATTTTTTTGTAATTTAAAAGTGATTGGGTTTAGTTTGTTGTGGTAAGGGTTAGTTGGTGATGATTTAGAGTAGCCGAAGTAATTTAGGTGAGTCTGGCATAGTTTGTTATGATTTGTACACCTTTTTTTGTAATTTTAAGATGATATGGTTTGGTTTGTTGTGGTAAGGGATAGTTGGGGGTGATTTACGGTAGCCAAAGTAATTTAGGTGATTCTGGTATAGTTTGTTATGATTTTTAGCATTTTTTTGTAATTTTAAAGTGATAGGGCTTAGCTTGTTGTAGTAAAGTGTAGTTGGGGGTGATTTTTGATAGCCGAAGTAATTTAGGTGAGTTTGGCATAGTTTGCTATGGTTAGTAGCATTTTTTTGTAATTTAAAAGTGATTGGGTTTAGTTTGTTGTGGTAAGGGTTAGTTGGTGATGATTTATGGTAGCCGAAGTAATTTAGGTGAGTTTGGCATAGTTTGCTATGGTTACTAGCATTTTTTTTGTAATTTAAAAGTGATTGTGTTTAGTTTCTTGTGGTAAGGGTTAGTTGGTGATGATTTAAAGTAGCCGAAGTAATTTAGGTGAGTCTGGTATAGTTTGTTATGATTTGTACACCTTTTTTTGTAATTTTAAGATGATATGGTTGGGTTTGTTGTGGTAAGGGATAGTTGGGGGTGATTTACGGTAGCCGAAGTAATTCAGGTGATTCTGGTATAGTTTGTTATGATTTTTAGCATTTTTTTGTAATTTTAAAGTGATTGGGCTTAGTTTGTAGCTGTAAAGTGTAGTTGGGGGTGATTTTTGATAGCCGAAGTAATTTAGGTGAGTTTGCCATAGTTTGCTATGGTTAGTAGCATTTTTTAGTAATTTAAAAGTGATTGGGTTTAGTTTGTTGTGGCAAGGGTTATTTGGTGATGATTTATGGTAGCCGAAGTAATTTAGGTGAGTTTGGCATAGTTTGCTATGGTTACTAGCATTTTTTTGTAATTTAAAAATGATTGGGTTTAGTTTGTTGTGGTAAGGGTTAGTTGGTTATGATTTACAGTAGCCGAAGTAATTTAGGAGAGTCTGGCATAGTTTGTTATGATTTGTACACCTTTTTTTGTAATTTTAAGATGATATGGTTGGGTTTGTTGTGGTAAGGGATAGTTGGGGGTGATTTACGGTAGCCGAAGTAATTCAGGTGATTCTGGTATAGTTTGTTATGATTTTTAGCATTTTTTTGTAATTTTAAAGTGATTGGGCTTAGTTTGTAGCTGTAAAGTGTAGTTGGGGGTGATTTTTGATAGCCGAAGTAATTTAGGTGAGTTTGGCATAGTTTGCTATGGTTAGTAGCATTTTTTTGTAATTTAAAAGTGATTGGGTTTAATTTGTTGTGGTAAGGGTTAGATGGTGATGATTTATGGTAGCCGAAGTAATTTAGGTGAGTTTGGCATAGTTTGTTATGATTTGTACACCTTTTTTGTAATTTTAAAATGATATGGTTTGGTTTGTTGTGGTAAGGGATAGTTTGGGGTGATTTACGGTAGCCGAAGTAATTTAGGTGATTCTGTTATAGTTTGTTATGATTTTTAGCATTTTTTTGTAATTTTAAAGTGATTGGGTTTAGTTTGTTGCTGTAAAGTGTAGTTGGGGGTGATTTTTGATAGCCGAAGTAATTTAGGTGAGTTTGGCATAGCTTGCTATGGTTAGTATTTTTTTTTGTAATTTAAAAGTGATTGGGTTTAGTTTGTTGTGGTAAGGGTTAGTTGGTGATGATTTATGGTAGCCGAAGTAATTTAGGTTAGTTTGGCATAGTTTGCTATGGTTACTAGCATTTTTTTGTAATTTAAAAGTGATTGGGTTTAGTTTGTTGTGGTAAGGGTTAGTTGGTGATGATTTAGAGTAGCCGAAGTAATTTAGGTGAGTCTGGCATAGTTTGTTATGATTTGTAAACCTTTTTTGTAATTTTAAGATGATATGGTTTGGTTTGTTGTGGTAAGGGATAGTTTGGGGTGATTTACGGTAGCCGAAGTAATTTAGGTGATTCTGGTATCGTTTGTTATGATTTTTAGCATTTTTTTGTAATTTTAAAGTGATTGGGCTTAGTTTGTTGTTGTAAAGTGTAGTTGGGGGTGATTTTTGATAGCCGAAGTAATTTAGGTGAGTTTGGCATAGTTTGCTATGGTTAGTAGCATTTTTTTGTAATTTAAAAGTGATTGGGTTTAGTTTGTTGTAGTAAGGGTTAGTTGGTGATGATTTATGGTAGCCGAAGTAATTTAGGTGAGTTTGGCATAGTTTGCTATGGTTACTAGCATTTTTATTTGTAATTTAAAAGTGATTGGGTTAGTTTCTTGTGGTAAGGGTTAGTTGGTGATGATTTAGAGTAGCCGAAGTAATTTAGGTGAGTCTGGTATAGTTTGTTATGATTTTTAGCATTTTTTTGTAATTTTAAAGTGATTGGGCTTAGCTTGATGCTGTAAAGTGTAGTTGGGGGTGATTTTTGATAGCCGAAGTAATTTAGGTGAGTTTGGCATAGTTTGCTATGGTTAGTAGCATTTTTTTGTAATTTAAAAGTGATTGGGTTTAGTTTGTTGTGGTAAGGGTTATTTGGTGATGATTTATGGTAGCCGAAGTAATTTAGGTGAGTTTGGCATAGTTTGCTATGGTTACTAGCATTTTTTTGTAATTTAAAAGTGATTGGGTTTAGTTTGTTGTGGTAAGGGTTAGTTGGTGATGATTTACATTAGCCGAAGTAATTTAGGTGAGTTTTGCATAGTTTGCTATGGTTAGTATTTTTTTTTGTAATTTAAAAGTGATTGGGTTTAGTTTGTTGTGGTAAGGGTTAGTTGGTGATGATTTATGGTAGCCGAAGTAATTTAGGTGAGTTTGGCATAGTTTGCTATGGTTACTAGCATTTTTTTGTAATTTAAAAGTGATTGGGTTTAGTTTGTTGTGGTAAGGGTTAGTTGGTGATGATTTAGAGTAGCCGAAGTAATTTAGGTGAGTCTGGCATAGTTTGTTATGATTTGTACACCTTTTTTTGTAATTTTAAGATGATATGGTTTGGTTTGTTGTGGTAAGGGATAGTTGGGGGTGATTTACGGTAGCCAAAGTAATTTAGGTGATTCTGGTATAGTTTGTTATGATTTTTAGCATATTTTTGTAATTTTAAAGTGATAGGGCTTAGTTTGTTGTAGTAAAGTGTAGTTGGGGGTGATTTTTGATAACCGAAGTAATTTAGGTGAGTTTGGCATAGTTTGCTATGGTTAGTAGCATTTTTTTGTAATTTAAAAGGTTTAGTTTGTTGTGGTAAGGGTTAGTTGGTGATGATTTATGGTAGCCGAAGTAATTTAGGTGAGTTTGGCATAGTTTGCTATGGTTACTAGCATTTTTTTTTGTAATTTAAAAGTGATTGGGTTTAGTTTGTTGTGGTAAGGGTTAGTTGGTGATGATTTAGAGTAGCCGAAGTAATTTAGGTGAGTCTGGAATAGTTTGTTATGATTTGTACACCTTTTTTGTAATTTTAAAATGATATGGTTTTGTTTGTTGTGGTAAGGGATAGTTTGGGGTGATTTACGGTAGCCGAAGTAATTTAGGTGATTCTGGTATAGTTTGTTATGATTTTTAGCATTTTTTTGTAATTTTAAAGTGATTGGGCTTAGTTTGTAGCTGTAAAGTGTAGTTGGGGGTGATTTTTGATAGCCGAAGTAATTTAGGTGAGTTTGCCATAGTTTGCTATGGTTAGTAGCATTTTTTAGTAATTTAAAAGTGATTGGGTTTAGTTTGTTGTGGCAAGGGTTATTTGGTGATGATTTATGGTAGCCGAAGTAATTTAGGTGAGTTTGGCATAGTTTGCTATGGTTACTAGCATTTTTTTGTAATTTAAAAATGATTGGGTTTAGTTTGTTGTGGTAAGGGTTAGTTGGTTATGATTTACAGTAGCCGAAGTAATTTAGGAGAGTCTGGCATAGTTTGTTATGATTTGTACACCTTTTTTTGTAATTTTAAGATGATATGGTTGGGTTTGTTGTGGTAAGGGATAGTTGGGGGTGATTTACGGTAGCCGAAGTAATTCAGGTGATTCTGGTATAGTTTGTTATGATTTTTAGCATTTTTTTGTAATTTTAAAGTGATTGGGCTTAGTTTGTAGCTGTAAAGTGTAGTTGGGGGTGATTTTTGATAGCCGAAGTAATTTAGGTGAGTTTGGCATAGTTTGCTATGGTTAGTAGCATTTTTTTGTAATTTAAAAGTGATTGGGTTTAATTTGTTGTGGTAAGGGTTAGATGGTGATGATTTATGGTAGCCGAAGTAATTTAGGTGAGTTTGGCATAGTTTGTTATGATTTGTACACCTTTTTTGTAATTTTAAAATGATATGGTTTGGTTTGTTGTGGTAAGGGATAGTTTGGGGTGATTTACGGTAGCCGAAGTAATTTAGGTGATTCTGTTATAGTTTGTTATGATTTTTAGCATTTTTTTGTAATTTTAAAGTGATTGGGTTTAGTTTGTTGCTGTAAAGTGTAGTTGGGGGTGATTTTTGATAGCCGAAGTAATTTAGGTGAGTTTGGCATAGCTTGCTATGGTTAGTATTTTTTTTTGTAATTTAAAAGTGATTGGGTTTAGTTTGTTGTGGTAAGGGTTAGTTGGTGATGATTTATGGTAGCCGAAGTAATTTAGGTTAGTTTGGCATAGTTTGCTATGGTTACTAGCATTTTTTTGTAATTTAAAAGTGATTGGGTTTAGTTTGTTGTGGTAAGGGTTAGTTGGTGATGATTTAGAGTAGCCGAAGTAATTTAGGTGAGTCTGGCATAGTTTGTTATGATTTGTAAACCTTTTTTGTAATTTTAAGATGATATGGTTTGGTTTGTTGTGGTAAGGGATAGTTTGGGGTGATTTACGGTAGCCGAAGTAATTTAGGTGATTCTGGTATCGTTTGTTATGATTTTTAGCATTTTTTTGTAATTTTAAAGTGATTGGGCTTAGTTTGTTGTTGTAAAGTGTAGTTGGGGGTGATTTTTGATAGCCGAAGTAATTTAGGTGAGTTTGGCATAGTTTGCTATGGTTAGTAGCATTTTTTTGTAATTTAAAAGTGATTGGGTTTAGTTTGTTGTAGTAAGGGTTAGTTGGTGATGATTTATGGTAGCCGAAGTAATTTAGGTGAGTTTGGCATAGTTTGCTATGGTTACTAGCATTTTTATTTGTAATTTAAAAGTGATTGGGTTAGTTTCTTGTGGTAAGGGTTAGTTGGTGATGATTTAGAGTAGCCGAAGTAATTTAGGTGAGTCTGGTATAGTTTGTTATGATTTTTAGCATTTTTTTGTAATTTTAAAGTGATTGGGCTTAGCTTGATGCTGTAAAGTGTAGTTGGGGGTGATTTTTGATAGCCGAAGTAATTTAGGTGAGTTTGGCATAGTTTGCTATGGTTAGTAGCATTTTTTTGTAATTTAAAAGTGATTGGGTTTAGTTTGTTGTGGTAAGGGTTATTTGGTGATGATTTATGGTAGCCGAAGTAATTTAGGTGAGTTTGGCATAGTTTGCTATGGTTACTAGCATTTTTTTGTAATTTAAAAGTGATTGGGTTTAGTTTGTTGTGGTAAGGGTTAGTTGGTGATGATTTACATTAGCCGAAGTAATTTAGGTGAGTTTTGCATAGTTTGCTATGGTTAGTATTTTTTTTGTAATTTAAAAGTGATTGGGTTTAGTTTGTTGTGGTAAGGGTTAGTTGGTGATGATTTATGGTAGCCGAAGTAATTTAGGTGAGTTTGGCATAGTTTGCTATGGTTACTAGCATTTTTTTGTAATTTAAAAGTGATTGGGTTTAGTTTGTTGTGGTAAGGGTTAGTTGGTGATGATTTAGAGTAGCCGAAGTAATTTAGGTGAGTCTGGCATAGTTTGTTATGATTTGTACACCTTTTTTTGTAATTTTAAGATGATATGGTTTGGTTTGTTGTGGTAAGGGATAGTTGGGGGTGATTTACGGTAGCCAAAGTAATTTAGGTGATTCTGGTATAGTTTGTTATGATTTTTAGCATATTTTTGTAATTTTAAAGTGATAGGGCTTAGTTTGTTGTAGTAAAGTGTAGTTGGGGGTGATTTTTGATAACCGAAGTAATTTAGGTGAGTTTGGCATAGTTTGCTATGGTTAGTAGCATTTTTTTGTAATTTAAAAGGTTTAGTTTGTTGTGGTAAGGGTTAGTTGGTGATGATTTATGGTAGCCGAAGTAATTTAGGTGAGTTTGGCATAGTTTGCTATGGTTACTAGCATTTTTTTTTGTAATTTAAAAGTGATTGGGTTTAGTTTCTTGTGGTAAGGATTAGTTGGTGATGATTTAGGGTAGCCGAAGTAATTTAGGTGAGTCTGGTATAGTTTGTTTTGATTTTTAGCATTTTTTTGTAATTTTAAAGTGATTGGGCTTAGTTTGTTGCTGTAAAGTGTAGTTGGGGGTGATTTTTGATAGCCGAAGTAATTTAGATGAGTTTGGCATAGTTTGCTATGGTTAGTAGCATTTTTTTGTAATTTAAAAGTGATTGGGTTTAGTTTGTTGTGGTAAGGGTTATTTGGTGATGATTTATGGTAGCCGAAGTAATTTAGGTGAGTTTGGCATAGTTTGCTATGGTTACTAGCATTTTTTTGTAATTTAAAAATGATTGGGTTTAGTTTGTTGTGGTAAGGGTTAGTTGGTTATGATTTACAGTAGCCGAAGTAATTTAGGAGAGTCTCGCATAGTTTGTTATGATTTGTACACCTTTTTTTGTAATTTTAAGATGATATGGTTTGGTTTGTTGTGGTAAGGGATAGTTGGGGGTGATTTACGGTAGCCGAAGTAATTTAGGTGATTCTGGTATAGTTTGTTATGATTTTTAGCATTTTTTTGTAATTTTAAAGTGATTGGGCTTAGTTTGTTGCTGTAAAGTGTAGATGGGGGTGATTTTTGATAGCCGAAGTAATTTAGGTGAGTTTGGCATAGTTTGCTATGGTTAGTAGCATTTTTTTGTAATTTAAAAGTGATTGGGTTTAATTTGTTGTGGTATGGGTTAGTTGGTGATGATTTATGGTAGCCGAAGTAATTTAGGTGAGTTTGGCATAGTTTGCTATGGTTACTAGCATTTTTTTGTAATTTAAAAGTGATTGGGTTTAGTTTGTTGTGGTAAGGGTTAGTTGGTGATGATTTAGAGTAGCCGAAGTAATTTAGGTGAGTCTGGAATAGTTTGTTATGATTTGTACACCTTTTTTGTAATTTTAAAATGATATGGTTTTGTTTGTTGTGGTAAGGGATAGTTTGGGGTGATTTACGGTAGCCGAAGTAATTTAGGTGATTCTGGTATAGTTTGTTATGATTTTTAGCATTTTTTTGTAATTTTAAAGTGATTGGGCTTAGTTTGTTGCTGTAAAGTGTAGTTGGGGGTGATTTTTGATTGCCGAAGTAATTTAGGTGAGTTTGGCATAGTTTGCTATGGTTAGTATTTTTTTTTGTAATTTAAAAGTGATTGGGTTTAGTTTGTTGTGGTAAGGGTTAGTTGGTGATGATTTACATTAGCCGAAGTAATTTAGGTGAGTCTGGCATAGTTTGTTATGATTTGTACACCTTTTTTTGTAATTTTAAGATGATATGGTTTGGTTTGTTGTGGTAAGGGATAGTTGGGGGTAATTTACGGTAGCCGAAATAATTTAGGTGATTCTGGTATAGTTTGTTATGATTTTTAGCATTTTTTGTAATTTTAAAGTGATTGGGCTTAGTTTGTTGCTGTAAAGTGTAGTTGGGGGTGATTTTTGATAGCCGAAGTAATTTAGGTGAGTTTGGCATAGTTTGCTATGGTTAGTATTTTTTTTTGTAATTTAAAAGTGATTGGGTTTAGTTTGTTGTGGTAAGGGTTAGTTGGTGATGATTTATGGTAGCCGAAGTAACTTAGGTGAGTTTGGCATAGTTTGCTATGGTTACTAACATTTTTTTGTAATTTAAAAGTGATTGGGTTTAGTTTGTTTTGGTAAGGGTTAGTTGGTGATGATTTAGAGTAGCCGAAGTAATTTAGGTGAGTCTGGCATAGTTTGTTATGATTTGTACACCTTTTTTGTAATTTTAAGATGATATGGTTTGGTTTGTTGTGGTAAGGGATAGTTGGGGGTGATTTACGGTAGCCAAAGTAATTTAGGTGTTTCTGGTATAGTTTGTTATGATTTTTAGCATTTTTTTGTAATTTTAAAGTGATTGGGCTTAGTTTGTTGCTGTAAAGTGTAGTTGGGGGTGATTTTTGATAGCCGAAGTAATTTAAGTGAGTTTGGCATAGTTTGTTATGGTTAGTAGCATTTTTTTGTAATTTAAAAGTGATTGGGTTTAGTTTGTTGTGGTAAGGGTTAGTTGGTGATGATTTATGGTAGCCGAAGTAATTTAGGTGAGTTTGGCATAGTTTGCTATGGTTACTAGCATTTTTTTTTGTAATTTAAATGTGATTGGGTTTAGTTTCTTGTGGTAAGGGTTAGTTGGAGATGATTTAGAGTAGCCGAAGTAATTTAGGTGAGTCTGGTATAGTTTGTTATGATTTTTAGCATTTTTTTGTAATTTTAAAGTGATTGGGCTTAGTTTGTTGTGGTAAGGGTTAGTTAGTGATGATTTAGAGTAGCCGAAGTAATTTAGGTGAGTTTGGCATAGTTTGCTATGGTTAGTAGCATTTTTTTGTAATTTAGAAGTGATTGGGTTTAGTTTGTTGTGGTAAGGGTTAGTTGGTGATGATTTACAGTAGCCGAAGTAATTTAGGTGAGTCTGGCATAGTTTGTAATGATTTGTACACCTTTTTTTGTAATTTTAAAAGGATATGGTTTGGTTTGTTGTGGTAAGGGATAGTTGGGGGTGATTTACGGTAGCCGAAGTAATTTAGGTAATTCTGGTATAGTTTGTTATGATTTTTAGCATTTTTTTGTAATTTAAAAGTGATTGGGTTTAGTTTGTTGTGGTAAGGGTTATTTGGTGATGATTTATGGTAGCCGAAGTAATTTAGGTGAGTTTGGCATAGTTTGCTATGGTTAGTAGCATTTTTTTGTAATTTAGAAGTGATTGGGTTTAGTTTGTTGTGGTAAGGGTTAGTTGGTGATGATTTACAGTAGCCGAAGTAATTTAGGTGAGTCTGGCATAGTTTGTAATGATTTGTACACCTTTTTTTGTAATTTTAAAATGATATGGTTTGGTTTGTTGTGGTAAGGGATAGTTGGGGGTGATTTACGGTAGCCGAAGTAATTTAGGTAATTCTGGTATAGTTTGTTATGATTTTTAGCATTTTTTTGTAATTTTAAAGTGATTGGGCTTAGTTTGTTGCTGTAAAGTGTAGTTGGGGGTGATTTTTGATAGCCGAAGTAATTTAGGTGAGTTTGGCATAGTTTGTTATGGTTAGTATTTTTTTTTGTAATTTAAAAGTGATTGGGTTTAGTTTGTTGTGGTAAGGGTTAGTTGGTGATGATTTATGGTAGCCGAAGTAATTTAGGTGAGTTTGGCATAGTTTGCTATGGTTACTAGCATTTTTTTGTAATTTAAAAGTGATTGGGTTTAGTTTGTTGTGGTAAGGGTTAGTTGGTGATGATTTAGAATAGCCGAAGTAATTTAGGTGAGTCTGGCATAGTTTGTTATGATTTGTACACCTTTTTTGTAATTTTAAGATGATATGGTTTGGTTTGTTGTGGTAAGGGATAGTTTGGTGTGATTTACGGTAGCCGAAGTAATTTAGGTAATTCTGGTATCGTTTGTTAGGATTTTTAGCATTTTTTTGTAATTTTAAAGTGATTGGGCTTAGTTTGTTGCTGTAAAGTGTAGTTGGGGGTTATTTTTGATAGCCGAAGTAATTTAGGTGAGTTTGGCATAGTTTGCTATAGTTAGTAGCATTTTTTTGTAATTTAAAAGTGATTGGGTTTAGTTTGTTGTGGTAAGGGTTAGTTGGTGTTGATTTATGATAGCCTAAGTTATTTAGGTGAGTTTGGCATAGTTTGCTATGGTTACTAGCATTTTTTTTTGTAATTTAAAAGTGATTGGGTTTAGTTTCTTGTGGTAAGGGTTAGTTGGTGATAATTTAGAGTAGCCGAAGTAATTTAGGAGTCTGGTATAGTTTGTTATGATTTTTAGCATTTTTTTGTAATTTTAAAGTGATTGGGCTTAGTTTGTTGCTGTAAAGTGTAGTTGGGGGTGATTTTTGATAGCCGAAGTAATTTAGGTGAGTTTGCCATAGTTTGCTATGGTTAGTAGCATTTTTTTGTAATTTAAAAGTGATTGGGTTTAGTTTGTTGTGGTAAGGGTTATTTGGTGATGATTTATGGTAGCCGAAGTAATTTAGGTAAGTTTGGCATAGTTTGCTATGGTTACTAGCATTTTTTTGTAATTTAAAAGTGATTGGGTTTAGTTTGTTGTGGTAAGGGTTAGTTGGTGATGATTTACAGTAGCCGAAGTAATTTAGGTGAGTCTGGCATAGTTTGTTATGATTTGTACACCTTTTTTTGTAATTTTAAGATGATATGGTTTGGTTTGTTGTGGTAAGGGATAGTTGGGGGTGATTTACGGTAGCCGAAGTAATTTAGGTGATTCTGGTATAGTTTGTTATGATTTTTAGCATTTTTTTGTAATTTTAAAGTGATTGGGCTTAGTTTGTTGCTGTAAAGTGTAGTTGGGGGTGATTTTTGATAGCCGAAGTAATTTAGGTGAGTTTGGCATAGTTTGCTATAGTTAGTAGCATTTATTTGTAATTTAAAAGTGATTGGGTTTAGTTTGTTGTGGTAAGGGTTAGTTGGTGATGATTTATTCTAGCCGAAGTAATTTAGGTGAGTTTGGCATAGTTTGCTATGGTTACTAGCATTTTTTTGTAATTTAAAAGTGATTGGGTTTAGTTTGTTGTGGTAAGGGTTAGTTGGTGATGATTTACAGTAGCCGAAGTAATTTCGGTGAGTCTGGCATAGTTTGCTATGATTTGTACACCTTTTTTTGTAATTTTAAGATGATATGGTTTGATTTGTTGTGGTAAGGGATAGTTGGGGGTGATTTACGGTAGCCGAAGTAATTTAGGTGATTCTGGTATAGTTTGTTATGATTTTTAGCATTTTTTTGTAATTTTAAAGTGATTGGGCTTAGTTTGTTGCTGTAAAGTGTAGTTGGGAATGATTTTTGATAGCCGAAGTAATTTAGGTAAGTTTGGCATAGTTTGCTATGGTTAGTAGCATTTTTTTGTAATTTAAAAGTGATTGGGTTTAGTTTGTTGTGGTAAGGGTTAGTTGGTGATGATTTATGGTAGCCGAGGTAATTTAGGTGAGTTTGGCATAGTTTGCTATGGTTACTAGCATTTTTTTTGTAATTTAAAAGCGATTGGGTTAAGTTTGTTGTGGTAAGGGTTAGTTGGTGATGCTTTAGAGTAGCCGAAGTAATTTAGGTGAGTCTGGTATAGTTTGTTATGATTTTTAGCATTTTTTTGTAATTTTAAAGTGATTGGGCTTAGTTTGTTGCTGTAAAGTGTAGTTGGGGTGATTTTTGATAGCCGAAGTAATTTAGGTGAGTTTGGCATAGTTTGCTATGGTTAGTAGCATTTTTTTGTAATTTAAAAGTGATTGGGTTTAGTTTGTTGTGGTAAGGGTTAGTTGGTGATGATTTATGGTAGCCGAAGTAATTTAGGTGAGTTTGGCATAGTTTGCTATGGTTACTAGCATTTTTTTTGTAATTTAAATGTGATTGGGTTTAGTTTCTTGTGGTAAGGGTTAGTTGGAGATGATTTAGAGTAGCCGAAGTAATTTAGGTGAGTCTCGTATAGTTTGTTATGATTTTTAGCATTTTTTTGTAATTTTAAAGTGATTGGGCTTAGTTTGTTGCTGTAAAGTGTAGTTGGGGGTGATTTTTGATAGCCGAAGTAATTTAGGTGAGTTTGGCACAGTTTGCTATGGTTAGTATTTTTTTTTGTAATTTAAAAGTGATTGGGTTTAGTTTGTTGTGGTAAGGGTTAGTTGGTGATGATTTATGGTACCCGAAGTAATTTAGGTGAGTTTGGCATAGTTTGCTATGGTTACTAGCATTTTTTTGTAATTTAAAAGTGATTGGGTTTAGTTTGTTGTGGTAAGGGTTAGTTGGTGATGATTTAGAGTAGCCGAAGTAATTTAGGTGAGTCTGGCATAGTTTGTTATGATTTGTACACCTTTTTTTGTAATTTTAAGATGATATGGTTTGGTTTGTTGTGGTAAGGGATAGTTGGGGGTTATTTACGGTAGCCAAAGTAATTTAGGTGATTCTGGTATAGTTTGATATGATTTTTAGCATTTTTTTGTAATTTTAAAGTGATTGGGCTTAGTTTGTTGCTGTAGAGTGTAGTTGGGGGTGATTTTTGATAGCCGAAGTAATTTAGGTGAGTTTCGCATAGTTTGCTATGGTTAGTAGCATTTTTTTGTAATTTAAAAGTGATTGATTTTAGTTTGTTGTGGTAAGGGTTAGTTGGTGATGATTTATGGTAGCCGAAGTTATTTAGGTGAGTTTGGCATAGTTTGCTATGGTTACTAGCATTTTTTTTTGTAATTTAAATGTGATTGGGTTTAGTTTGTTGTGGTAAAGGTTAGTTGGTGATGCTTTAGAGTAGCCGAAGTAATTTAGGTGAGTCTGGTATAGTTTGTTATAATTTTTAGCATTTTTTTGTAATTTTAAAGTGATTGGGCTTAGTTTGTTGCTGTAAAGTGTAGTTGGGGGTGATTTTTGATAGCCGAAGTAATTTAGGTGAGTTTGGCATAGTTTGCTATGGTTAGTAGCATTTTTTTGTAATTTAAAAATGATTGGGTTTAGTTTGTTGTGGTAAGGGTTAGTTAGTGATGATTTATGGCAGCCGAAGTAATTTAGGTGAGTTTGGCATAGTTTGCTATGGTTACTAGCATTTTTTTGTAATTTAAATGTGATTGGGTTTAGTTTGCTGTGGTAAGGGTTAGTTGGTGATGATTTAGAGTAGCCGAAGTAATTTAGGTGAGTCTGGCATAGTTTGTTATGATTTGTACATCTTTTTTTGTAATTTTAAGATGATATGGTTTGGTTTGTTGTGGTAAGGGATAGTTGGGGGTGATTTACGGTAGCCGAAGTAATTTAGGTGATTCTGGTATAGTTTGTTATGATTTTTAGCATTTTTTTGTAATTTTAATGTGATTGTGCTTAGTTTGTTGCTGTAAAGTGTAGTTGGGGGTGATTTTTGATAGCCGAAGTAATTTAGGTGAGTTTGGCATATTTTGCTATGGTTAGTAGAATTTTTTTGTAATTTAAAAGTGATTGGGTTTAGTTTGTTGTGGTAAGGGTTAGTTGGTGATGATTTTTGGTAGCCGAAGTAATTTAGGTGAGTTTGGCATAGTTTGTTATGGTTACTAGCATTTTTTTGTTATTTAAAAGAGATTGGGTATAGTTTGTTGTGGTAAGGGTTAGTTGGTGATGATTTATGGTAGCCGAAGTAATTTAGGTGAGTTTGGCATAGTTTGCTATGGTTACTAGCATTTTTTTTTGTAATATAAAAGTGATTGGCTTTAGTTTGTTGTGGTAAGGGTTAGTTGGTGATGCTTTAGAGTAGCCGAAGTAATTTAGGTGAGTCTGGTATAGTTTGTTATGATTTTTAGCATTTTTTTGTAATTTTAAAGTGATTGGGCTTAGTTTGTTGCTGTAAAGTGTAGTTGGGGGTGATTTTTGATAGCCGAAGTAATTTAGGTGAGTTTGGCATAGTTTGCTATGGTTAGTAGCATTTTTTTGTAATTTAAAAGTGATTGGGTTTAGTTTGTTGTGGTAAGGGTTAGTTGGTGATGATTTATGGTAGCCGAAGTAATTTAGGTGAGTTTGGCATAGTTTGCTATGGTTACTAGCATTTTTTTGTAATTTAAATGTGATTGGGTTTAGTTTGTTGTGGTAAGGGTTAGTTGGTGATGATTTAGAGTAGCCGAGGTAATTTAGGTGAGTCTTCCATAGTTTGTTATGATTTGTACACCTTTTTTTGTAATTTTAATATGATATGGTTTGGTTTGTTGTGGTAAGGGATAGTTGGGGGTGATTTACGGTAGCTGAAGTAATTTAGGTGATTCTGGTATAGTTTGTTATGATTTTTAGCATTTTTTTGTAATTTTAAAATGATTGGGCTTAGTTTGTTGCTGTAAAGTGTAGTTGGGGGTGATTTTTGATAGCCGAAGTAGTTTAGGTGAGTTTGGCATAGTTTGCTATGGTTAGTAGCATTTTTTTGTAATTTAAAAGTGATTGGGTTTAGTTTGTTGTGGTAAGGGTTAGTTGGTGATGATTTATGGTAGCCGAAGTAATTTAGGCGAGTTTGGCATAGTTTGCTATGGTTACTAGCATTTTTTTGTAATTTAAATGTGATTGGGTTTAGTTTGTTGTGGTAAGGGTTAGTTGGTGATGATTTAGAGTAGCCGAAGTAATTTAGGTGAGTCTTCCATAGTTTGTTATGATTTGTACACCTTTTTTTGTAATTTTAATATGATATGGTTTGGTTTGTTGTGGTAAGGGATAGTTGGGGGTGATTTACGGTAGCTGAAGTAATTTAGGTGATTCTGGTATAGTTTGTTATGATTTTTAGCATTTTTTTTAAATTTTAAAGTGATTGGGCTTAGTTTGTTGCTGTAAAGTGTAGTTGGGAGAGATTTTTGATAACCGAAGTAATTTAGGTGAGTTTGGCATAGTTTGCTATGGTTAGTATTTTTTTTTTGTAATTTAAAAGTGATTGGGATTAGTTTGTTGTGGTAAGGGTTAGTTGGTGATGATTTATGGTAGCCGAAGTAATTTAGGTGAGTTTGGCATAGTTTGCTATGGTTAGTAGCATTTTTTTGTAATTTAAAAGTGATTGGGTTTAGTTTGTTGTGGTAAGGGTTAGTTGGTGATGATTTATGGTAGCCGAAGTAATTTAGGTGAGTTTGGCATAGTTTGCTATGGTTACTAGCATTTTTTTGTAATTTAAAAGTGATTGGGTTTAGTTGGTGATGATTTAGAGTAGCCGAAGTAATTTAGGTGAGTCTGGCATAGTTTGTTATGATTTATTCACCTTTTTTTGTAATTTTAAGATGATATGGTTCGGTTTGTTGTGGTAAGGGATAGTTGGGGGTGATTTACGGTAGCCAAAGTAATTTAGGTGATTCTGGTATAGTTTGTTATGATTTTTAGCATTTTTTTGTAATTTTAAAGTGATTGGGCTTAGTTTGTTGTGGTAAGGGTTAGTTGGTGATGATTTATGGTAGCCGAAGTAATTTAGGTGAGTCTGACATAGTTTGTTATGATTTGTACACTTTTTTTTGTAATTTTAAGATGATATGGTTTGGTTTGTTGTGGTAAGCGATAGTTGGGGGTGATTTACGGTAGCCAAAGTAATTTGGGTGATTCTGGTATAGTTTGTTATGATTTTTAGCATTTTTTTGTAATTTTAAAGTGATTTGGCTTAGTTTGTTGCTGTAAAGTGTAGTTGGGGGTGATTTTTGATAGCCGAAGTAATTTAGGTGAGTTTGGCATAATTTGCTATGGTTAGTAGCATTTTTTTGTAATTTAAAAGTGATTGGGTTTAGTTTGTTGTGGTAAGGGTTAGTTGATGATGATTTATGATAGCCGAAGTAATTTAGGTGAGTTTGGCATTGTTTGCTATGGTTACTAGCATTTTTTTTGTAATTTAAAAGTGATTGGGTTTAGTTTGTTGTGGTAAGGGTTAGTTGGTGATGATTTAGAGTAGCCGAAGTAATTTAGGTGAGTTTGGTATAGTTTGTTATGATTTTTAGCATTTTTTTGTAATTTTAAAGTGATTGGGCTTAGTTTGTTGCTGTAAAGTGTAGTTGGGGGTGATTTTTGATAGCCGAAGTAATTTAGGTAAGTTTGGCATAGTTTGCTATGGTTAGTAGCATTTTTTTGTAATATAAAAGTGATTGGGTTTAGTTTGTTGTAGTAAGGGTTAGTTGGTGATGATTTATGGTAGCCGAAGTAATTTAGGTGAGTTTGGCATAGTTTGCTATGGTTACTAGCATTTTTTTGTAATTTAAATGTGATTGGGTTTAGTTTGTTGTGGTAATGGTTAGTTGGTGATGATTTAGAGTAGCCGAAGTAATTTAGGTGAGTCTGACATAGTTTGTTATGATTTGTACACCTTTTTTTGTAATTTTAAAATGATATGGTTTGGTTTGTTGTGGCAAGGGATAGTTGGGGGTGATTTACGGTAGCCAAAGTAATTTGGGTGATTCTGGTATAGTTTGTTATGATTTTTAGCATTTTTTTGTAATTTTAAAGTGATTTGGCTTAGTTTGTTGCTGTAAAGCGTAGTTGGGGGTGATTTTTGATAGCCGAAGTAATTTAGGTGAGTTTGGCATAGTTTGCTATGGTTAGTAGCATTTTTTTGTAATTTAAAAGTGATTGGGTTTAGTTTGTTGTGGTAAGGGTTAGTTGATGATGATTTATGATAGCCGAAGTAATTTAGGTGAGTTTGGCATAGTTTGCAATGGTTACTAGCATTTTTTTTTGTAATTTAAAAGTGATTGGGTTTAGTTTGTTGTGGTAAGGGTTAGTTGGTGATGATTTAGAGTAGCCGAAGTAATTTAGGTGAGTTTGGTATAGTTTGTTATGATTTTTAGCATTTTTTTGTAATTTTAAAGTGATTGGGCTTAGTTTGTTGCTGTAAAGTGTAGTTGGGGGTGATTTTTGATAGCCGAAGTAATTTAAGTGAGTTTGGCATAGTTTGCTATGGTTAGTAGCATTTTTTTGTAATTTAAAAGTGATTGGGTTTAGTTTGTTGTGGTAAGGGTTAGTTGGTGATGTTTTATGGTAGCCGAAGTAATTTAGGTGAGTTTGGCATAGTTTGCTATGGTTACTAGCATTTTTTTGTAATTTAAAAGTGATTGGGTTTAGTTTGTTGTGGTAAGGGTTAGTTGGTGATGATTTAGAGTACCCGAAGTAATTTAGGTGAGTCTGGCATAGTTTGTTATGATTTGTACACCTTTTTTTATAATTTTAAGATGATATGGTTTGGTTTGTTGGGGTATGGGATCGTTGGGGGTGATTTACGGTAGCCGAAGTAATTTAAGTGATTCTGGTATAGTTTGTTATGATTTTTAGCATTTTTTTGTAATTTTAAAGTGATTGGGCTTAGTTTGTTGCTGTAAAGTGTAGTTGGGGGTGATTTTTGATAGCCGAAGTAATTTAGGTGAGTTTGGCATAGTTTGCTATGGTTAGTAGCATTTTTTTGTAATTTAAAAGTGATTGGGTTTAGTTGGTTGTGGTAAGGGTTAGTTGGTGATGATTTAGAGTAGCCAAAGTAATTTAGGTGAGTCTGGCATAGTTTGTTATGATTTGTATACCTTTTTTTGTAATTTTAAGATAATATGGTTTGGTTTGTTGTGGTAAGGGATAGTTGGGGGTGATTTACGGTAGCCGAAGTAATTTAGGTGATTCTGGTATAATTTGTTATAATTTTTAGCATTTTTTTGTAATTTTAAAGTGATTGGGCTTAGTTTGTTGCTGTAAAGTGTAGTTGGGTGTGATTTTTGATAGCCGAAATAATTTAGGTGAGTTTGGCTTAGTTTGCTATGGTTAGTAGCATATTTTTGAAATTTAAAACTAATTGGGTTTAGTTTGTTGTGGTAAGGGTTAGTTGGTAATGATTTATGGTAGCCGAAGTAATTTAGGTGAGTTTGGCATAGTTTGCTAAGGTTACTAGCATTTTTTTGTAATTTAAAAGTGATTGGGTTTAGTTTGTTGTGGTAAGGGTTAGTTGGTGAAGAATTAGAGTAGCCGAAGTAATTTAGGTGGGTCTGGCATAGTTTGTTATGATTTGTACACCTTTTTTTGTAATTTTAAGATGATATGGTTTGGTTTGTTGTGGTAAGGGATAGTTGGGGGTGATTTAGGGTAGCAGAAGTAATTTAGGTGATTCTGGTATAGTTTGTTTTGATTTTTAGCATTTTTTTGTAATTTTAAAGTGATTGGGCTTAGTTTGTTGCTGTAAAGTGTAGTTGGGGGTGATTTTTGATAGCCGGAGTAATTTAGGTGAGTTTGGCATAGTTTGCTATGGTTAGTAGCATTTTTTTGTAATTTAAAAGTGATTGGGTTTAGTTTGTTGTGGTAAGGGTTAGTTGGTGATGATTTATGGTAGCCGAAGTAATTTAGGTGAGTTTGGCATAGTTTGCTATGGTTACTAGCATTTTTTTGTAATTTAAAAGTGATTGGGTTTAGTTTGTTGTGGTAAGGGTTAGTTGGTGATGATTTAGAGTAGCCGAAGTAATTTAGGTGAGTCTGGCATAATTTGTTATGATTTGTACACATTTTTTTGTAATTTTAAGATGATATGGTTTGGTTTGTTGTGGTAAGGGTTAGTTGGGGGTGATTTACGATAGCCGAAGTAATTTAGGTGATTCTGGTATAGTGTGTTATGATTTTTAGCATTTTTTTGTAATTTTAAAGTGATTGGGCTTAGTTTGTTGCTGTAAAGTGTAGTTGGGGGTTATTTTTGATAGCCGAAGTAATTTAAGTGAGTTTGGCATAGTTTGCTATGGTTAGTAGCATTTTTTTGTAATTTAAAAGTGATTGGGTTTAGTTTGTTGTGGTAAGGGTTAGTTGGTGATGATTTAGAGTAGCCGAAGTAATTTAGGTGAGTCTGGCATAGTTTGTTATGATTTGTATACCTTTTTTTGTAATTTTAAGATGATATGGTTTGGTTTGTTGTGGTAAGTGATAGTTGGGGGTGATTTACGGTAGCCGAAGTAATTTAGGTGATTCTGGTATAGTTTGTTATGATTTTTAGCATTTTTTTGTAATTTTAAAGTGATTGGGCTTAGTTTATTGCTGTAAAGTGTAGTTGGGGTGATTTTTGATAGCCGAAGTAATTTAGGTGAGTTTGGCATAGTTTGCTATGGTTAGTAGCATTTTTTTGTAATTTAAATGTGATTGGGTTTAGTTTGTTGTGGTAAGGGTTAGTTGGTGATGATTTAGAGTAGCCGAAGTAATTTAGGTGAGTCTGGCATATTTTGTTATGATTTGTACACCTTTTTTTGTAATTTTAAGATAATATGGTTTGGTTTGTTGTGGTAAGGGATAGTTGGGGGTGATTTACGGTAGCCGAAGTAATTTAGGTGAGTTTGGCATAGTTTGCTATGGTTAGTAGCATTTTTTTGTAATTTAAAAGTGATTGGGTTTAGTTTGTTGTGGTAAGGTTTAGTTGGTGATGATTTATGGTAGCCGAAGTAATTTAGGTAAGTTTGGCATAGTTTGCTATGGTTACTAGCATTTCTTTGTAATTTAAAAGTGATTGGGTTTAGTTTGTTGTGGTAAGGGTTGTTGGTGATGATTTAGAGTAGCCGAAGTAAATTAGGTGAGTCTGACATAGTTTGTTATGATTTGTACACCTTTTTTTGTAATTTTAAGATGATATGGTTTGGTTTGTTGTGGTAAGGGATAGTTGGATGTGATTTACGGTAACCGAAGTAATTTAGGTGATTCTGGTATAGTTTGTTATGATTTTTAGCATTTTTTTGTAATTTTAAAGTGATTGGGATTAGTTTGTTGCTGTCAAGTGTAGTTGGGGGTGATTTTTGATAGCCGAAGTAATTTAGGTGAGTTTGGCATAGTTTGCTATGGTTAGTAGCATTTTTTTGTAATTTAAAAGTGATTGGGTTTAGTTTGTTGTGGTAAGGGTTAGTTGGTGATGATTTATGGTAGCCGAAGTAATTTAGGTGAGTTTGGCATAGTTTGCTATGGTTAGTAGCATTTTTTTGTAATTTAAAAGTGATTGGGTTTAGTTTGTTGTGGTAAGGGTTAGTTGGTGATGATCTATGGTAGCCGAAGTAATTTAGGTGAGTTTGGCATAGTTTGCTATGGTTACTACCATTTTTTTGTAATTTAAAAGTGATTGGGTTTAGTTTGTTGTGGTAAGGGTTAGTTGGTGATGATTTAGAGTAGCCGAAGTAATTTAGGTGAGTCTGTCATAGTTTGTTATGATTTGTACACCTTTTATTGTAATTTTAAGATGATATGATTTGGTTTGTTGTGGTATGGTATAGTTGGGGGTGATTTACGGTAGCCGAAATAATTTAGGTGATTTTGGTATAGTTTGTTATGATTTTTAGCATTTTTTTGTAATTTTAAAGTGATTGGGCTTAGTTTGTTGTTGTAAAGTGTAGTTGGGAGTGATTTTTAATAGCCGGAGTAATTTAAGTGAGTTTGGCATAGTTTGCTATGGTTAGTAGCATTTTTTTGTAATTTAAAAGTGATTGGGTTTAGTTTGTTGTGGTAAGGGTTAGTTGGTGATGATTTATGGTAGCCGAAGTAATTTAGGTGAGTTTGGCATAGTTTGCTATGGTTACTAGCAATTTTTTGTAATTTAAAAGTGATTGGGTTTAGTTTGTTGTGGTAAGGGTTAGTTGGTGATGATTTATGGTAGCCGAAGTAATTAAGGTGAGTTTGGCATAGTTTGCTAAGGTTACTAGCATTTTTTTGTAATTTAAAAGTGATTGGGTTTAGTTTGTTGTGGTAAGGGTTAGTTGGTGATGATTTAGAGTAGCCGAAGTAATTTAGGTGAGTCTGGCATAGTTTGTTATGATTTGTACACCTTTTTTTGTAATTTTAAGATGATATGGTTTGGTTTGTTGTGGTAAGGGATAGTTGGGGGTGATTTAGGGTAGCCGAAGTAATTTAGGTGATTCTGGTATAGTTTGTTTTGTTTTTTAGCATTTTTTTCTAATTTTAAAGTGATTGGGCTTAGTTTGTTGCTGTAAAGTGTAGTTGGGGGTGATTTTTGATAGCCGGAGTAATTTAGGTGAGTTTGGCATAGTTTGCTATGGTTAGTAGCATTTTTTTGTAATTTAAAAGTGATTGGGTTTAGTTTGTTGTGGTAAGGGTTAGTTGGTGATGATTTATGGTAGCCGAAGTAATTTAGGTGAGTTTGGCATAGTTTGCTATGGTTACTAGCATTTTTTTGTAATTTAAAAATGATTGGGTTTAGTTTGTTGTGGTAAGGGTTGTTGGTGATGATTTAGAGTAGCCGAAGTAATTTAGGTGAGTCTGGCATAATTTGTTATGATTTGTACACCTTTTTTTGTAATTTTAAGATGATATGGTTTGGTTTGTTGTGGTAAGGGATAGTTGGGGGTGATTTACGATAGCCGAAGTAATTTAGGTGATTCTGGTATAGTGTGTTATGATTTTTAGCATTTTTTTGTAATTTTAAAGTGATTGGGCTTAGTTTGTTGCTGTAAAGTGTAGTTGGGGGTTATTTTTGATAGCCGAAGTAATTTAAGTGAGTTTGTCATAGTTTGCTATGGTTAGTAGCATTTTTTTGTAATTTAAAAGTGATTGGGTTTAGTTTGTTGTGGTAAGGGTTTGTTGGTGATGATTTATGGTAGCCGAAGTAATTTAGGTGAGTTTGGCATAGTTTGCTATGGTTACTAGCATTTTTTTGTAATTTAAAAGTGATTGGGTTTAGTTTGTTGTGGTAAGGGTTAGTTGGTGATGATTTAGAGTAGCCGAAGTAATTTAGGTGAGTCTGGCATAGTTTGTTATGATTTTTAGCATTTTTTTTGTAATTTTAAAGTGATTGGGCTTAGTTTGTTGCTGTAAAGTGTAGTTAGGGGTGATTTTTGATAGCCGAAACAATTTAGGTGAGTTTGGCATAGTTTGCTATGGTTAGTAGCATTTTTTTGTAATTTAAAAGTGATTGGGTTTAGTTTGTTGTGGTAAGGGTTAGTTGGTGATGATTTAGAGTAGCCGAAGTAATTTAGGTGAGTCTGGCATAGTTTGTTATGATTTGTACACCTTTTTTTGTAATTTTAAGATAATATGGATTGGTTTGTTGTGGTAAGGGATAGTTGGGGGTGATTTACGGTAGCCGAAGTAATTTAGGTGATTCTGGTATAGTTTGTTATAATTTTTAACATTTTTTTGTAATTTTAAAGTGATTGGGCTTAGTTTGTTGCTGTAAAGTGTAGTTGGGTGTGATTTTTGATAGCCGAAATAATTTAGGTGAGTTTGGCATAGTTTGCTATGGTTAGTAGCATATTTTTGTAATTTAAAACTGATTGGGTTTAGTTTGTTGTGGTAAGGGTTAGTTTGTGATGATCTATGGTAGCCGAAGTAATTTAGGTGAGTTTGGCATAGTTTGCTATGGTTACTACCATTTTTTTGTAATTTAAAAGTGATTGGGTTTAGTTTGTTGTGGTAAGGGTTAGTTGGTGATGATTTAGAGTAGCCGAAGTAATTTAGGTGAGTCTGTCATAGTTTGTTATGATTTGTACACCTTTTATTGTAATTTTAAGATGATATGATTTGGTTTGTTGTGGTATGGTATAGTTGGGGGTGATTTACGGTAGCCGAAATAATTTAGGTGATTTTGGTATAGTTTGTTATGATTTTTAGCATTTTTTTGTAATTTTAAAGTGATTGGGCTTAGTTTGTTGTTGTAAAGTGTAGTTGGGAGTGATTTTTAATAGCCGGAGTAATTTAAGTGAGTTTGGCATAGTTTGCTATGGTTAGTAGCATTTTTTTGTAATTTAAAAGTGATTGGGTTTAGTTTGTTGTGGTAAGGGTTAGTTGGTGATGATTTATGGTAGCCGAAGTAATTTAGGTGAGTTTGGCATAGTTTGCTATGGTTACTAGCATTTTTTTGTAATTTAAAAATGATTGGGTTTAGTTTGTTGTGGTAAAAGTTGTTGGTGATGATTTAGAGTAGCCGAAGTAATTTAGGTGAGTCTGGCATAATTTGTTATGATTTGTACACCTTTTTTTGTAATTTTAAGATGATATGGTTTGGTTTGTTGTGGTAAGGGATAGTTGGGTGTGATTTACGATAGCCGAAGTAATTTAGGTGATTCTGGTATAGTGTGTTATGATTTTTAGCATTTTTTTGTAATTTTAAAGTGATTGGGTTTAGTTTGTTGCTGTAAAGTGTAGTTGGGGGTTATTTTTGATAGCCGAAGTAATTTAAGTGAGTTTGTCATAGTTTGCTATGGTTAGTAGCATTTTTTTGTAATTTAAAAGTGATTGGGTTTAGTTTGTTGTGGTAAGGGTTTGTTGGTGATGATTTATGGTTGCCGAAGTAATTTAGGTGAGTTTGGCAGAGTTTGCTATGATTACTAGCATTTTTTTGTAATTTAAAAGTGATTGGGTTTAGTTTGTTGTGGTAAGGGTTAGTTGGTGATGATTTAGAGTAGCCGAAGTAATTTAGGTGAGTCTGGCATAGTTTGTTATGATTTTTAGCATTTTTTTGTAATTTTAAAGTGATTGGGCTTAGTTTGTTGCTGTAAAGTGTAGTTAGGAGTGATTTTTGATAGCCGAAACAATTTAGGTGAGTTTGGCATAGTTTGCTATGGTTAGTAGCATTTTTTTGTAATTTAAAAGTGATTGGGTTTAGTTTGTTGTGGTAAGGGTTAGTTGGTGATGATTTAGAGTAGCCGAAGTAATTTAGGTGAGTCTGGCATAGTTTGTTATGATTTGTACACCTTTTTTTGTAATTTTAAGATAATATGGATTGGTTTGTTGTGGTAAGGGATAGTTGGGGGTGATTTACGGTAGCCGAAGTAATTTAGGTGATTCTGGTATAGTTTGTTATAATTTTTAGCATTTTTTTGTAATTTTAAAGTGATTGGGCTTAGTTTGTTGCTGTAAAGTGTAGTTGGGTGTGATTTTTGATAGCCGAAATAATTTAGGTGAGTTTGGCATAGTTTGCTATGGTTAGTAGCATATTTTTGTAATTTAAAACTGATTGGGTTTAGTTTGTTGTGGTAAGGGTTAGTTGGTAATGATTTATGGTAGCCGAAGTAATTTAGGTGAGTTTGGCATAGTTTGCTATGGTTAGTAGCATTTTTTTGTAATTTAAAAGTGATTGGGTTTAGTTTGTAGTGGTAAGGGTTAGTTGGTGATGATTTAGAGTAGCCGAAGTAATTTAGGTGAGTCTGGCATAGTTTGTTATGATTTGTACACCTTTTTTTGTAATTTTAAGATGATATGGTTTGGTTTGTTGTGGTAAGTGATAGTTGGGGGTGATTTAAGGTAGCCGAAGTAATTTAGGTGATTCTGGTATAGTTTGTTATGATTTTTAGCATTTTTTTGTACTTTTGAAGTGATTGGGCTTAGTTTGTTGCTGTAAAGTGTTGTTGGGGGTGATTTTTGATAGCCGAAGTAATTTAGGTGAGTTTGGCATAGTTTGCTATGGTTAGTAGCATTTTTTTGTAATTTAAATGTGATTGGGTTTAGTTTGTTGTGGTAAGGGTTAGTTGGTGATGATTTAGAGTAGCCGAAGTAATTTAGGTGAGTCTGGCATAGTTTGTTATGATTTGTACACCTTTTTTTGTAATTTTAAGATAATATGGTTTGGTTTGTTGTGGTAAGGGATTGTTGGGGGTGATTTACGGTAGCCGAAGTAATTTAGGTGATTCTGGTATAGTTTGTTATGATTTTTAGCATTTTTTTGTAATTTTAAAGTGATTGGGCTTAGTTTGTTGCTGTAAATTGTAGTTGGGTGTGATTTTTGATAGCCGAAGTAATTTAGGTGAGTTTGGCATAGTTTGCTATGGTTAGTAGCATTTTTTTGTAATTTAAAAGTGATTGGGTTTAGTTTGTTGTGGTAAGGGTTAGTTGGTGATGATTTATGGTAGCCGAAGTAATTTAGGTGAGTTTGGCATAGTTTGCTATGGTTAGTAGCATTTTGTTGTAATTTAAAAGTGATTGGGTTTAGTTTGTTGTGGTAAGGGTTAGTTGGTGATGATTTAGAGTAGCCGAAGTAATTTAGGTGAGTCTGGCATAATTTGTTATGATTTGTACACATTTTTTTGTAATTTTAAGATGATATGGTTTGGTTTGTTGTGGTAAGGGTTAGTTGGGGGTGATTTACGATAGCCGAAGTAATTTAGGTGATTCTGGTATAGTGTGTTATGATTTTTAGCATTTTTTTGTAATTTTAAAGTGATTGGGCTTAGTTTGTTGCTGTAAAGTGTAGTTGGGGGTTATTTTTGATAGCCGAAGTAATTTAAGTGAGTTTGGCATAGTTTGCTATGGTTAGTAGCATTTTTTTGTAATTTAAATGTGATTGGGTCTAGTTTGTTGTGGTAAGGGTTAGTTGGTGATGATTTAGAGTAGCCGAAGTAATTTAGGTGAGTCTGGCATATTTTGTTATGATTTGTACACCTTTTTTTGTAATTTTAAGATAATATGGTTTGGTTTGTTGTGGTAAGGGATAGTTGGGGGTGATTTACGGTAGCCGAAGTAATTTAGGTGAGTTTGGCATAGTTTGCTATGGTTAGTAGCATTTTTTTTGTAATTTAAAAGTGATTGGGTTTAGTTTGTTGTGGTAAGGGATAGTTGGTGATGATTTATGGTAGCCGAAGTAATTTAGGTAAGTTTGGCATAGTTTGCTATGATTACTAGCATTTCTTTGTAATTTAAAAGTGATTGGGTTTAGTTTGTTGTGGTAAGGGTTGTTGGTGATGATTTAGAGTAGCCGAAGTAATTTAGGTGAGTCTGACATAGTTTGTTATGATTTGTACACCTTTTTTTGTAATTTTAAAATGATATGGTTTGGTTTGTTGTGGTAAGGGATAGTTGGATGTGATTTACGGTAGCCGAAGTAATTTAGGTGATTCTGGTATAGTTTGTTATGATTTTTAGCATTTTTTTGTAATTTTAAAGTGATTGGGATTAGTTTGTTGCTGTCAAGTGTAGTTGGGGGTGATTTTTGATAGCCGAAGTAATTTAGGTGAGTTTGGCATAGTTTGCTATGGTTAGTAGCATTTTTTTGTAATTTAAAAGTGATTGGGTTTAGTTTGTTGTGGTAAGGGTTAGTTGGTGATGATTTATGGTAGCCGAAGTAATTTAGGTGAGTTTGGCATAGTTTGCAATGGTTAGTAGCATTTTTTTGTAATTTAAAAATGATTGGGTTTAGTTTGTTGTGGTAAGGGTTAGTTGGTGATGATCTATGGTAGCCGAAGTAATTTAGGTGAGTTTGGCATAGTTTGCTATGGTTACTACAATTTTTTTGTAATTTAAAAGTGATTGGGTTTAGTTTGTTGTGGTAAGGGTTAGTTGGTGATGATTTAGAGTAGCCGAAGTAATTTAGGTGAGTCTGTCATAGTTTGTTATGATTTGTACACCTTTTATTGTAATTTTAAGATGATATGATTTGGTTTGTTGTGGTATGGTATAGTTGGGGGTGATTTACGGTAGCCGAAATAATTTAGGTGATTTTGGTATAGTTTGTTATGATTTTTAGCATTTTTTTGTAATTTTAAAGTGATTGGGCTTAGTTTGTTGTTGTAAAGTGTAGTTGGGAGTGATTTTTAATAGCCGGAGTAATTTAAGTGAGTTTGGCATAGTTTGCTATGGTTAGTAGCATTTTTTTGTAATTTAAAAGTGATTGGGTTTAGTTTGTTGTGGTAAGGGTTAGTTGGTGATGATTTATGGTAGCCGAAGTAATTTAGGTGAGTTTGGCATTGTTTGCTATGGTTACTAGCATTTTTTTGTAATTTAAAAGTGATTGGGTTTAGTTTGTTGTGGTAAGGGTTAGTTGGTGATGATTTAGAATAGCCGAAGTAATTTAGGTGAGTCTGGCATAGTTTGTTATGATTTGTACACCTTTTTTTGTAATTTTAAGATGATATGGTTTGGTTTGTTGTGGTAAGGGATAGTTGGGGGTGATTTAGGGTAGCCGAAGTAATTTAGGTGATTCTGGTATAGTTTGTTTTGTTTTTTAGCATTTTTTTCTAATTTTAAAGTGATTGGGCTTAGTTTGTTGCTGTAAAGTGTAGTTGGGGGTGATTTTTGATAGCCGGAGTAATTTAGGTGAGTTTGGCATAGTTTGCTATGGTTAGTAGCACTTTTTTGTAATTTAAAAATGATTGGGTTTAGTTTGTTGTGGTAAGGGTTGTTGGTGATGATTTAGAGTAGCCGAAGTAATTTAGGTGAGTCTGGCATAATTTGTTATGATTTGTACACCTTTTTTTGTAATTTTAAGATGATATGGTTTGGTTTGTTGTGGTAAGGGATAGTTGGGGGTGATTTACGATAGCCGAAGTAATTTAGGTGATTCTGGTATAGTGTGTTATGATTTTTAGCATTTTTTTGTAATTTTAAAATGATTGGGCTTAGTTTGTTGCTGTAAAGTGTAGTTGGGGGTTATTTTTGATAGCCGAAGTAATTTAAGTGAGTTTGTCATAGTTTGCTATGGTTAGTAGCATTTTTTTGTAATTTAAAAGTGATTGGGTTTAGTTTGTTGTGGTAAGGGTTAGTTGGTGATGATTTAGAGTACCCGAAGTAATTTAGGTGAGTCTGGCATAGTTTGTTATGATTTGTACACCTTTTTTTGTAATTTTAAGATGATATGGTTTGGTTTGTTGGGGTAAGGGATAGCTGGGGGTGATTTACGGTAGCCGAAGTAATTTAGGTGATTCTGGTATAGTTTGTTATGATTTTTAGCATTTTTTTGTAATTTTAAAGTGATTGGGCTTAGTTTGTTGCTGTAAATTGTAGTTGGGTGTGATTTTTGATAGCCGAAGTAATTTAGGTGAGTTTGGCATAGTTTGCTATGGTTAGTAGCATTTTTTTGTAATTTAAAAGTGATTGGGTTTAGTTTGTTGTGGTAAGGGTTAGTTGGTGATGATTTAGAGTAGCCGAAGTAATTTAGGTGAGTCTGGCATAGTTTGTTATGATTTGTACACCTTTTTTTGTAATATTAAGATAATATGGATTGGTTTGTTGTGGAAAGGGATAGTTGGGGGTGATTTACGGTAGCCGAAGTAATTTAGGTGATTCTGGTATAGTTTGTTATAATTTTTAGCATTTTTTTGTAATTTTAAAGTGATTGGGCTTAGTTTGTTGCTGTAAAGTGTAGTTGGGTGTGATTTTTGATAGCCGAAATAATTTAGGTGAGTTTGGCATAGTTTGCTATGGTTAGTAGCATATTTTTGTAATTTAAAACTGATTGGGTTTAGTTTGTTGTGGTAAGGGTTAGTTGGTAATGATTTATGGTAGCCGAAGTAATTTAGGTGAGTTTGGCATAGTTTGCTATGGTTAGTAGCATTTTTTTGTAATTTAAAAGTGATTGGGTTTAGTTTGTAGTGGTAAGGGTTAGTTGGTGATGATTTAGAGTAGCCGAAGTAATTTAGATGAGTCTGGCATAGTTTGTTATAATTTGTACACCTTTTTTTGTAATTTTAAGATAATATGGTTTGGTTTGTTGTGGTAAGGGATTGTTGGGGGTGATTTACGGTAGCCGAAGTAATTTAGGTGATTCTGGTATAGTTTGTTATGATTTTTAGCATTTTTTTGTACTTTTGAAGTGATTGGGCTTAGTTTGTTGCTGTAAAGTGTTGTTGGGGGTGATTTTTGATAGCCGAAGTAATTTAGGTGAGTTTGGCATAGTTTGCTATGGTTAGTAGCATTTTTTTGTAATTTAAAAGTGATTGGGTTTAGTTTGTTGTGGTAAGGGTTAGTTGGTGATGATTTATGGTAGCCGAAGTAATTTAGGTAAGTTTGGCATAGTTTGCTATGGTTACTAGCATTTCTTTGTAATTTAAAAGTGATTGGGTTTAGTTTGTTGTGGTAAGGGTTGTTGGTGATGATTTAGGGTAGCCGAAGTAATTTAGGTGAGTCTGACATAGTTTGTTATGATTTGTACACCTTTTTTTGTAATTTTAAGATGATATGGTTTGGTTTGTTGTGGTAAGGGATAGTTGGATGTGATTTACGGTAGCCGAAGTAATTTAGGTGATTCTGGTATAGTTTGTTATGATTTTTAGCATTTTTTTGTAATTTTAAAGTGATTGGGATTAGTTTGTTGCTGTCAAGTGTAGTTGGGGGTGATTTTTGATAGCCGAAGTAATTTAGGTGAGTTTGGCATAGTTTGCTATGGTTAGTAGCATTTTTTTGTAATTTAAAAGTGATTGGGTTTAGTTTGTTGTGGTAAGGGTTAGTTGGTGATGATTTATGGTAGCCGAAGTAATTTAGGTGAGTTTGGCATAGTTTGCTATGGTTAGTAGCATTTTTTTGTAATTTAAAAATGATTGGGTTTAGTTTGTTGTGGTAAGGGTTAGTTGGTGATGATCTATGGTAGCCGAAGTAATTTAGGTGAGTTTGGCATAGTTTGCTATGGTTACTACCATTTTTTTGTAATTTAAAAGTGATTGGGTTTAGTTTGTTGTGGTAAGGGTTAGTTGGTGATGATTTAGAGTAGCCGAAGTAATTTAGGTGAGTCTGTCATAGTTTGTTATGATTTGTACACCTTTTATTGTAATTTTAAGATGATATGATTTGGTTTGTTGTGGTATGGTATAGTTGGGGGTGATTTACGGTAGCCGAAATAATTTAGGTGATTTTGGTATAGTTTGTTATGATTTTTAGCATTTTTTTGTAATTTTAAAGTGATTGGGCTTAGTTTGTTGTTGTAAAGTGTAGTTGGGAGTGATTTTTAATAGCCGGAGTAATTTAAGTGAGTTTGGCATAGTTTGCTATGGTTAGTAGCATTTTTTTGTAATTTAAAAGTGATTGGGTTTAGTTTGTTGTGGTAAGGGTTAGTTGGTGATGATTTATGGTAGCCGAAGTAATTTAGGTGAGTTTGGCATTGTTTGCTATGGTTACTAGCATTTTTTTGTAATTTAAAAGTGATTGGGTTTAGTTTGTTGTGGTAAGGGTTAGTTGGTGATGATTTAGAATAGCCGAAGTAATTTAGGTGAGTCTGGCATAGTTTGTTATGATTTGTACACCTTTTTTTGTAATTTTAAGATGATATGGTTTGGTTTGTTGTGGTAAGGGATAGTTGGGGGTGATTTAGGGTAGCCGAAGTAATTTAGGTGATTCTGGTATAGTTTGTTTTGTTTTTTAGCATTTTTTTCTAATTTTAAAGTGATTGGGCTTAGTTTGTTGCTGTAAAGTGTAGTTGGGGGTGATTTTTGATAGCCGGAGTAATTTAGGTGAGTTTGGCATAGTTTGCTATGGTTAGTAGCATTTTTTTGTAATTTAAAAATGATTGGGTTTAGTTTGTTGTGGTAAGGGTTGTTGGTGATGATTTAGAGTAGCCGAAGTAATTTAGGTGAGTCTGGCATAATTTGTTATGATTTGTACACCTTTTTTTGTAATTTTAAGATGATATGGTTTGGTTTGTTGTGGTAAGGGATAGTTGGGGGTGATTTACGATAGCCGAAGTAATTTAGGTGATTCTGGTATAGTGTGTTATGATTTTTAGCATTTTTTTGTAATTTTAAAATGATTGGGCTTAGTTTGTTGCTGTAAAGTGTAGTTGGGGGTTATTTTTGATAGCCGAAGTAATTTAAGTGAGTTTGTCATAGTTTGCTATGGTTAGTAGCATTTTTTTGTAATTTAAAAGTGATTGGGTTTAGTTTGTTGTGGTAAGGGTTAGTTGGTGATGATTTAGAGTACCCGAAGTAATTTAGGTGAGTCTGGCATAGTTTGTTATGATTTGTACACCTTTTTTTGTAATTTTAAGATGATATGGTTTGGTTTGTTGGGGTAAGGGATAGCTGGGGGTGATTTACGGTAGCCGAAGTAATTTAGGTGATTCTGGTATAGTTTGTTATGATTTTTAGCATTTTTTTGTAATTTTAAAGTGATTGGGCTTAGTTTGTTGCTGTAAATTGTAGTTGGGTGTGATTTTTGATAGCCGAAGTAATTTAGGTGAGTTTGGCATAGTTTGCTATGGTTAGTAGCATTTTTTTGTAATTTAAAAGTGATTGGGTTTAGTTTGTTGTGGTAAGGGTTAGTTGGTGATGATTTAGAGTAGCCGAAGTAATTTAGGTGAGTCTGGCATAGTTTGTTATGATTTGTACACCTTTTTTTGTAATTTTAAGATAATATGGATTGGTTTGTTGTGGAAAGGGATAGTTGGGGGTGATTTACGGTAGCCGAAGTAATTTAGGTGATTCTGGTATAGTTTGTTATAATTTTTAGCATTTTTTTGTAATTTTAAAGTGATTGGGCTTAGTTTGTTGCTGTAAAGTGTAGTTGGGTGTGATTTTTGATAGCCGAAATAATTTAGGTGAGTTTGGCATAGTTTGCTATGGTTAGTAGCATATTTTTGTAATTTAAAACTGATTGGGTTTAGTTTGTTGTGGTAAGGGTTAGTTGGTAATGATTTATGGTAGCCGAAGTAATTTAGGTGAGTTTGGCATAGTTTGCTATGGTTAGTAGCATTTTTTTGTAATTTAAAAGTGATTGGGTTTAGTTTGTAGTGGTAAGGGTTAGTTGGTGATGATTTAGAGTAGCCGAAGTAATTTAGGTGAGTCTGGCATAGTTTGTTATGATTTGTACACCTTTTTTTGTAATTTTAAGATGATATGGTTTGGTTTGTTGTGGTAAGTGATAGTTGGGGGTGATTTACGGTAGCCGAAGTAATTTAGGTGATTCTGGTATAGTTTGTTATGATTTTTAGCATTTTTTTGTACTTTTGAAGTGATTGGGCTTAGTTTGTTGCTGTAAAGTGTTGTTGGGGGTGATTTTTGATAGCCGAAGTAATTTAGGTGAGTTTGGCATAGTTTGCTATGGTTAGTAGCATTTTTTTGTAATTTAAATGTGATTGGGTTTAGTTTGTTGTGGTAAGGGTTAGTTGGTGATGATTTAGAGTAGCCGAAGTAATTTAGGTGAGTCTGGCATAGTTTGTTATAATTTGTACACCTTTTTTTGTAATTTTAAGATAATATGGTTTGGTTTGTTGTGGTAAGGGATTGTTGGGGGTGATTTACGGTAGCCGAAGTAATTTAGGTGATTCTGGTATAGTTTGTTATGATTTTTAGCATTTTTTTGTAATTTTAAAGTGATTGGGCTTAGTTTGTTGCTGTAAATTGTAGTTGGGTGTGATTTTTGATAGCCGAAGTAATTTAGGTGAGTTTGGCATAGTTTGCTATGGTTAGTAGCATTTTTTTGTAATTTAAAAGTGATTGGGTTTAGTTTGTTGTGGTAAGGGTTAGTTGGTGATGATTTATGGTAGCCGAAGTAATTTAGGTAAGTTTGGCATAGTTTGCTATGGTTACTAGCATTTCTTTGTAATTTAAAAGTGATTGGGTTTAGTTTGTTGTGGTAAGGGTTGTTGGTGATGATTTAGGGTAGCCGAAGTAATTTAGGTGAGTCTGACATAGTTTGTTATGATTTGTACACCTTTTTTTGTAATTTTAAGATGATATGGTTTGGTTTGTTGTGGTAAGGGATAGTTGGGGGTGATTTACGGTAGCCGAAGTAATTTAGGTGATTCTGGTATAGTTTGTTATGATTTTTAGCATTTTTTTGTAATTTTAAAGTGATTGGGATTAGTTTGTTGCTGTCAAGTGTAGTTGGGGGTGATTTTTGATAGCCGAAGTAATTTAGGTGAGTTTGGCATAGTTTGCTATGGTTAGTAGCATTTTTTTGTAATTTAAAAGTGATTGGGTTTAGTTTGTTGTGGTAAGGGTTAGTTGGTGATGATTTATGGTAGCCGAAGGAATTTAGGTGAGTTTGGCATAGTTTGCTATGGTTAGTAGCATTTTTTTGTAATTTAAAAGTGATTTGGTTTAGTTTGTTGTGGTAAGGGTTAGTTGGTGATGATTTATGGTAGCCGAAGTAATTTAGGTGAGTTTGGCATAGTTTGCTATGGTTACTAGCATTTTTTTGTAATTTAAAAGTGATTGGGTTTAGTTTGTTGTGGTAAGGGTTAGTTGGTGATGATTTAGAGTAGCCGAAGTAATTTAGGTGAGTCTGTCATAGTTTGTTATGATTTGTACACCTTTTATTGTAATTTTAAGATGATATGATTTGGTTTGTTGTGGTATGGTATAGTTGGGGGTGATTTACGGTAGCCGAAATAATTTAGGTGATTTTGGTATAGTTTGTTATGATTTTTAGCATTTTTTTGTAATTTTAAAGTGATTGGGCTTAGTTTGTTGTTGTCAAGTGTAGTTGGGAGTGATTTTTAATAGCCGGAGTAATTTAAGTGAGTTTGGCATAGTTTGCTATGGTTAGTAGCATTTTTTTGTAATTTAAAAGTGATTGGGTTTAGTGTGTTGTGGTAAGGGTTAGTTGGTGATGATTTATGGTAGCCGAAGTAATTTAGGTGAGTGTGGCATAGTTTGCTATGGTTACTAGCATTTTTTTGTAATTTAAAAGTGATTGGGTTTAGTTTGTTGTGGTAAGGGTTAGTTGGTGATGATTAATGGTAGCCGAAGTAATTAAGGTGAGTTTGGCATAGTTTGCTAAGGTTACTAGCATTTTTTTGTAATTTAAAAGTGATTGGGTTTAGTTTGTTGTGGTAAGGGTTAGTTGGTGATGATTTAGAGTAGCCGGAGTAATTTAGGTGAGTCTGGCATAGTTTGTTATGATTTGTACACCTTTTTTTGTAATTTTAAGATGATATGGATTGGTTTGTTGTGGTAAGGGATAGTTGGGGGTGATTTAGGGTAACCGAAGTAATTTAGGTTATTCTGGTATAGTTTGTTTTGTTTTTTAGCATTTTTTTGTAATTTTAAAGTGATTGGGCTTAGTTTGTTGCTGTAAAGTGTAGTTGGGGGTGATTTTTGATAGCCGGAGTAATTTAGGTGAGTTTGGCATAGTTTGCTATGGTTAGTAGCATTTTTTTGTAATTTAAAAGTGATTGGGTTTAGTTTGTTGTGGTAAGGGTTAGTTGGTGATGATTTATGGTAGCCGAAGTAATTTAGGTGAGATTGGCATAGTTTGCTATGGTTACTAGCATTTTTTTGTAATTTAAAAGTGATTGGGTTTAGTTTGTTGTGGTAAGGGTTAGTTGGTGATGATTTAGAGTAGCCGAAGTAATTTAGGTGAGTCTGGCATAATTTGTTATGATTTGTACACCTTTTTTTGTAATTTTAAGATGATATGGTTTGGTTTGTTGTGGTAAGGGATAGTTGGGGGTGATTTACGGTAGCCGAAGTAATTTAGGTGATTCTGGTATAGTGTGTTGATTTTTAGCATTTTTTTGTAATTTTAAAGTGATTGGGCTTAGTTTGTTGCTGTAAAGTGTAGTTGGGGGTTATTTTTGATAGCCGAAGTAATTTAAGTGAGTTTGGCATAGTTTGCTATGGTTAGTAGCATTTTTTTGTAATTTAAAAGTGATTGGGTTTAGTTTGTTGTGGTAAAGGTTAGTTGGTGATGATTTATGGTAGCCGAAGTAATTTAGGTGAGTTTGGCATAGTTTGCTATTGTTACTAGCATTTTTTTGTAATTTAAAAGTGATTGGGTTTAGTTTGTTGTGGTAAGGGTTAGTTGGTGATGATTTAGAGTACCCGAAGTAATTTAGGTGAGTCTGGCATAGTTTGTTATGATTTGTACACCTTTTTTTGTAATTTTAAGATGATATGGTTTGGTTTGTTGGGGTAAGGGATAGTTGGGGGTGATTTACGGTAGCCGAAGTAATTTAGGTGATTCTGGTATAGTTTGTTATGATTTTTAGCATTTTTTTGTAATTTTAAAGTGATTGGGCTTAGTTTGTTGCTGTAAAGTGTAGTTGGGTGTGATTTTTGATATCCGAAGTAATTTAGGTGAGTTTGGCATAGTTTGCTATGGTTAGTAGCATTTTTTTGTAATTTAAAAGTGATTGGGTTTAGTTTGTTGTGGTAAGGGTTAGTTGGTGATGATTTAGAGTAGCCGAAGTAAATTAGGTGAGTCTGGCATAGTTTGTTATGATTTGTACACCTTTTTTTGTAATTTTAAGATAATATGGTTTGGTTTGTTGTGGTAAGGGATAGTTGGGGGTGATTTACGGTAGCCGAAGTAATTTAGGTGATTCTGGTATAGTTTGTTATAATTTTTAGCATTTTTTTGTAATTTTAAAGTGATTGGGCTTAGTTTGTTGCTGTAAAATATAGTTGGGGGTGATTTTTGATAGCCGAAGTAATTTAGGTGAGTTTGGCATAGTTTGCTAGGGTTAGTAGCATTTTTTTGTAATTTAAAAGTGATTGGGTTTAGTTTGTTGTGGTAAGGGTTAGTTGGTGATGATTTATGGTAGCCGAAGTAATTTAGGTGAGTTTGGCATAGTTTGCTATGGTTAGTAGCATTTTTTTGTAATTTACAAGTGATTGGGTTTAGTCTGTTGTGGTAAGGGTTAGTTGGTGATGATTTAGAGTAGCCGAAGTAATTTAGGTGGGTCTGGCTTAGTTTGTTATGATTTGTACACCTTTTCTTGTAATTTTAAGATGATATGGTTTGGTTTGTTGTGGTAAGGGATAGTTGGGGGTGATTTACGGTAGCCGAAGTAATTTAGGTGATTCTGGTATAGCTTGTTATGATTTTTAGCATTTTTTTGTAATTTTAAAGTGATTGGGCTTAGTTTGTTGCTGTAAAGTGTAGTTGGGGGTGATTTTTGATAGCCGAAGTAATTTAGGTGAGTTTGGCATAGTTTGCTATGGTTAGTAGCATTTTTTTGTAATTTAAAAGTGATTGGGTTTAGTTTGTTGTGGTAAGGGTTAGTTGGTGATGATTTAGAGTAGCCGAAGTAATTTAGGTGAGTCTGGCATAGTTTGTTATGATTTGTACACCTTTTTTTGTAATTTTAAGATAATATGGTTTGGTTTGTTGTGGTAAGGGATAGTTGGGGGTGATTTACGGTAGCCGAAGTAATTTAGGTGATTCTGGTATAGTTTGTTATGATTTTTAGCATTTTTTTGTAATTTTAAAGTGATTGGGCTTACTTTGTTGCTGTAAAGTGTAGTTGGGTGTGATTTTTGATAGCCGAAGTAATTTAGGTGAGTTTGGCATAATTTGCTATGGTTACTAGCATTTTTTTGTAATTTAAAAGTGATTGGGTTTAGTTTGTTGTGGTAAGGGTTAGTTGGTGATGATTTATGGTAGCCGAAGTAATTTAGGTAAGTTTGGCATAGTTTGGTATGGTTACTAGTATTTCTTTGTAATTTAAAAGTGATTGGGTTTTGTTTGTTGTGGTAAGGGTTGTTGGTGATGATTTAGAGTAGCCGAAGTAATTTAGGTAAGTCTGACATAGTTTGTTATGATTTGTACACCTTTTTTTGTAATTTTAAGATGATATGGTTTGGTTTGTTGTGGTAAGGGATAGTTGGGGGTGATTTACGGTAGCCAAAGTAATTTAGGTGATTCTGGTATAGTTTGTTATGATTTTTAGCATTTTTTTGTAATTTTAAAGTGATTTGGATTAGTTTGTTGCTGTCAAGTGTAGTTGGGGGTGATTTTTGATAGCCGAAGTAATTTAGGTAAGTTTGGCATAGTTTGCTATGGTTAGTAGCATTTTTTTGTAATTTAAAAGTGATTGGGTTTAGTTTGTTGTGGTAAGGGTTAGTTGGTGATGATTTATGGTAGCCGAAGTAATTTAGGTGAGTTTGGCATAGTTTGCTATAGTTAGTAGCATTTTTTTGTAATTTAAAAGTGATTGGGTTTAGTTTCTTGTGGTTTCTGTTGGTGATGATTTAGAGTAGCCGAAGTAATTTAGGTGAGTCTGGCATAGTTTGTTATGATTTGTACACTTTTTTTTGTAATTTTAAGCTGATATGGTTTGGTTTGTTGTGGTAAGGGATAGTTGGGGGTGATTTACGGTAGCCGAAGTAATTTAGGTGATTCTGGTATAGTTTGTTATGATTTTTAGCATTTTTTTGTCATTTTAAAGTGATTGGGCTTAGTTTGTTGCTGTAAAGTGTAGTTGGGGGTGATTTTTGATAGCCGAAGTAATTTAGGTGAGTTTGGCATAGTTTGCTATGGTTAGTAGCATTTTTTTGTAATTTAAAAGTGATTGGGTTTAGTTTGTTGTGGTAAGGGTTGGTTGGTGATGATTTAGAGTAGCCGAAGTAATTTAAGTGAGTCTGGCATAGTTTGTTATGATTTGTACACCTTTTTTTGTAAATTTAAAATAATATGGTTTGGTATGTTGTGGTAAGGGATAGTTGGGGGTGATTTACGGTAGCCGAAGTAATTTAGGTGATTCTGGTATAGCTTGTTATGATTTTTAACATTTTTTTGTAATTTTAAAGTGATTGGGCTTAGTTTGTTACTGTAAATTGTAGTTGGGTGTGATTTTTGAGAGCCGAAGTAATTTAGGTGAGTTTGGCATAGTTTGCTATGGTTAGTAGAATTTTTTTGTAATTTAAAAGTAATTGTGTTTAGTTTGTTGTGGTAAGGGTTAGTTGGTGATGATTTAGAGTAGCCGAAGTAATTTAGGTGAGTCTGGCATAGTTTGTTATGATTTGTAGACCTTTTTTTGTAATTTTAAAATGATATGGTTTGGTTTGTTGTGGTAAGGGATAGTTGGGGGTGATTTACGGTAGCCGAAGTAATTTAGGTGATTCTGGTATAGTTTGTTATGATTTTTAGCATTTTTTTGTAATTTTAAAGTGATTGGGCTTAGTTTGTTGCTGTAAAGTGTAGTTGGGGGTGATTTTTGATAGCCGAAGTAATTTAGGTGAGTTTGGCATAGTTTGCTATAGTTAGTATAATTTTTTTGTAATTTAAAAGTGATTGGGTTTAGTTTGTTGTGGTAAGGGTTAGTTGGTGATGATTTAGAGTAGCCGAAGTAATTTAGGTGAGTCTGGCATAGTTTCTTATGATTTGTTGCGTTGGGGGTATTGTTTGAGTAAAACACGGCATTGAACACTGACTTATTTAATTATGAAAAAACCAAGTAAAGACGCCACTTCGCGTGCGGTGAGCCGATTCTTTTTTTTTATCTACGCAGGCCTTCCCAACTTCCTTGGGCATGCGCTCCTTTCAACGACTTCAAAACCGATCGCCAAATGCGTAAATGAGCGCAACATCCCGGCCGCCTTGAAATAATATTTCAACATAAAACAAATGCAAATTACATGAGCACTAAACATATTAACAAACATTCATTGGCAATTGAAACAGCAATGTCAATTTGCAGTTGAACAATAACACTTGAAAGTTCAAGTGCTGCATCGTTAAAGAGCTCGATCACTTTCGCAACCGGTCGTTTTACTACACTTGTGGAAGTTTTAACGGTCACCATTCTCACTATTCCGTCTGGACCAGGATGGGTATCAATGACTCGTCCTTTGCACCATAGAAGGGAATGAGTCTGTGGTTCCCGAAGTAACACAAGAGCTCCTTGTTGGATATCTGCGTCGAGTTTGCGATGCCATTTTACTCTGGTTTGCAGTATCGTGAGATAATCTTGCGACCACAATTTCCAGAATCGTTGTTGCATTTGTTGTATCATCTGGAGACGACTCAATCGATTTTCTTTGAGATCAACTAGAGACGGTTCTGGTAGCGCCAGTAATGAATCACTCACAAGGAAATGAGCTGGAGTTAGGAATTAGAGGTCGTCGGGATTTGGGGATAAAGGAATGAGTGGCCGAGAATTTAAAATGGCCTCGATTTGAGATATTGTATTAAATTCCTCAAAGGTAAACGTTGAGTTGCCCGTGATTCGGTAAAGATGACGCTTCGCGGATTTGACAGCAGCCTCCCATAGACCACCAAAGTGAGGAGACCTTGCTAGAATGAACTTCCATTGTATTGAATTTTGACTTAAAAATTAAGCCACGGCATCGTTGTGAGAGGATTGAGAGTGGAATGTATACCACTGTTTGATTTCCCGACTTGCTCCGACAAAATTTCTGCCGTTATCGGAGTGAATCTCCCGACATAAGCCCCGTCGTGCAAGAAAACGTTTTAAGCAAGCGAGAAAGGAATCTGTCGTCAAATCGCTTACAGCCTCCAAGTGTACTGCCTTGGTACTAAAGCAAACAAACAGGCAGAGATACCCTTTCGTAGTTCCTTTTCCGCGTCCCTTTCCTTCACGAATTGAAAAGGGTCCTGCAAAGTCTGTACCGCACACCGTGAATGCTCTCGACGGCACAACTCGACTTTCAGGAAGATCACCCATTAACGGTTTGACTGGTTGAGCAATGAAGCGCTTGCATTTGACACAGTTGTGAATGAGTTTTTTAACTGCTGATTTGCCTGATATTATCCAAAGGCGTTGTTTGATATCACTGAGTGTGCATTCACAACCGCCGTGAAAGTGTTGTAGGTGGTATTGTCGCACGACTAACTGAGTGAATAAATGATTTGTTGGTAGAACATATGGGAATTTTTTGTTATACGTGACATGACTGTTACGGATTCTACCGCCTACACGAATGAGACCTTGGTCATCGAGAAAAGGACTTAAACGTTTTAGCCTACTCCTTGAGGAAACTGAATATCCGTTTCTGAGTTGTTGAAACTCATCAGGAAACGATTCTGTTTGAACGTGTTTGATCAGCAACTGTAACGAATGCTGTAATTCAGCGACTGTCAGAGGGCCCAGAGAATTGGGGGGTTTTTGTTGACAAATTCTTGCAAATCGAGTGCAATATGAAAGTACTCGTTGCAATTTAGTCAAGCTTGAATATTGATGGATGAGATCGGATATCAAGAGTGACTCTGTATTCGTACTTATGGCGATTGTGACTGATTTCATTTCAGGAATGTTACTAAGCTGCAAATAAACGGTTGACGTTGGCCATTGTTCGGGAATTTCGGATAACCAACTTGGACCATGCCACCATATGTCGGAATCTGCTAATTGAATAGCGGATGCTCCCCGGCTTAGAATGTCAGCCGAATTGTCCCTTGATCGAACATGATGCCAAATTGCATTGTTAGTTAGCGACAAAATGTCAGCGACTCTGTGTGCTACAAATGTCTTTAATTGATTTGGAACCTTCTTGAGCCAAACCAGTACTATTGAGCTATCGCACCAGTAATGGACTTCATTTATCTGTGTGTTGGATCCTAGCGTTTTGGACAATTGACTGCCAAGTTTAGCAGCTAGATGTGCTGCCATCAATTCCAGTTTGGGAATGGTAATGACCTTTAACGGAGCTACACGCCCCTTTGCACAAAGCAGACGAACTGTGTGCTGTTCAAGTGCATTGGTAGAGCGCAAATAGACACATGCGCCGTAACTGAGCTCAGATGCGTCGGAGAAGACATGAATTTGAATGTGCTTTGGAGAATCGCAAAGCACCTGTCTCGGAATTGTTAAATCTCCAACTTGGGATAATTCGCGCTTGTATGATTGCCATAGCGTATGAAGATCGCATGGAATTGATTTGTCCCAAGATAAATTGTGGAGCCATAGGCGCTGAAGAATGATTTTAGATTTAACGACCACTGGTCCGATTAAGCCTAAAGGGTCAAAGATTGAACTGACTGTTGACAGGATACTCCGTTTCGTAGCTGACGGTTCAGAGTTCCTTTGTTTATATGGATAGCGAAAGACATCCTTCTTTGAGTTCCAATTTAAACCTAAGGTCTTTGACGATTGCGTGTCATCATTGAAATGAGCTATGGTGTGAGTTGAGCCTAAACCACTAAGCAGATTTGGATGGTTGGACGCCCACTTCCGCATGGGGAAGCCATACTTAGAGAGTAGCTCATTTATTTGTTTAATTAGAGTAGCCGCCTTGTTTGCCTCTTCACAACTAGTGATTAGATCATCCACGTAGAAAGAAGTTTTTATTACGGCACATGCTTTAGGAAATCTGTTTGAATTTTGATTCGCGATTTCTTCAATGCATTTGGTTGCAAGATACGGCGCCGAGGAAGTGCCGTAGCTTACTGTGTTCAGCTGGTACGTTTTTATTTCTTCTCGCTGGTCATTTCTCCACAGTATGTTTTGAAAAATGCGGTCGTCTTTGTGAACGAATACCTGTCTATACATTTTTTCGCAATCGCTTGTAAAGGAATATTTGTGCAATCGAAATTGAATTAGTATCGTGAAGAGATCGGACTGCACGACTGGTCCGACGATAAGAACATCATTCAATGATTGTCCACTTGTTGTTTTGCAGCTGGCATCGAATACCACCCGTAATTTTGTCGTTAACTTGTCTGGTCTGACTACTGCGTGGTGCGGGAGAAAGTAAGCTTGTTGAAGTTGCTGTTCTGAATATTCAATGACTGACATGTGACCTAAGTCATCGTAGTCTTTAATGAATTTTGAGTACTGTGAATACAATTAACTGTTTGCCAAAAGGCGTCTTTCCAACGACAGAAATCTTCGCCTTGCCGTGCTCAATGATTCGCCCAACTCGCGTACATTTTCCTTAAATGGAAGTCTGAAAATAAATTTAGATAATTTTCGAGGAAATCGAAGTTTACAAATTAGCTGATCATCTATATATATAAAGCGAAGTGTCCTCACTGACACACTCATTCACTCATTCATCTACACACTGATTGATAATCAACCCACAGCCCAAACCGTGAGGGCTGGAGACTTGAAAATTTAGACACGGGTGTATCATGTGCCGAAACTGAACACTAAGAAGGGATTTTGCGAAATTCGGCCCGGTTCCTTTGTAATTCAATAAAAACCGGCTAAAATAAACAAAAAATGATCCGATCGCGGAGACCGTGTTTATGTTAGAAGCACGTATCTAGCCAAAACAACTTCGACGACGGGCGACCGGTTTACATTAAAAGCACTTATTTAACCTAAACAATTTCAACGTAGAGTTTCTGCTTTCGTGATCATACTTTTGCCGTACCTAGCGAGGCCGCAGATATTTCAATTATAATTTTGATTTCAATTATAATGTCGATCCGTGACTCAATTAAAAATTACCAAATCACTCCAAATTTAATCCGTCAACATTAAACATCCTCAAATATCTCTTACCACTGCAAACTTTACCAAATCAACCCCAAAAAATTCCCGAACTAAGCCAAACTGACATAAATTAGATCCGTTATCTTAAATCATCCCTTACCACCCTTTAGCAACCCCAAGTAACTCCAATCACTTTAAAATAAAACAAAATGACACAAATCATAGCAAACTATCCCTAACTCACCTAAATTACTTCGGCTACCATAAATCACCCCCAACTACCCCTTACCACCCCAAACTCAGCCCAATCACTTTAAAATTACAAAAAATGTTACAAGCAATATCAAACTATGCCAAACTCATCTAAATTACTTCGGTTTCCATTAATCACCCCCAACTACCCCTTACCTCCCCAAAATAGGCTCAATCACTTTAAAATTACAAAAAAATTCTACAAACCGTAGCAAACTGTGCCAAACTACCCTAAATTACTTCGGCTACCATAAATCACCCCGAACTACCCCTTACAACCCCAAAACAAACCCAATCACTTTAAAATTACAAAATATTCAACAAATCATAGCAAACTATGCCTAACTCACCTAAATTACTTCGGCTACCATAAATCACCCCCAACTACCCCTTACAACCCCAAAATAAGCCCAATCATTTTTAAATTACAAAAAATGCTACAAACCATAGCAAACTATGCCAAACTCACTTAAATTACTTTGGCTTCTATAAATCACCCCCAACTACCCCTTACCACCCCAAAATAGGCTCAATCACTTTAAAATTACAAAAAAATTCTACAAACCGTAGCAAACTATGCCAAACTCCCCTAAATTACTTCGGCTACCATAAATCACCCCGAACTACCCCTTACAACCCCAAAATAAGCCCAATCACTTTAAAATTACAAAATATTCAACAAATTATAGCAAACTATGCCTAACTCACCTAAATTACTTCGGCTACCATAAATCACCCCCAACTACCCCTTACCACCCCAAAATAAGCCTAATCACTTTAAAATTACAAAAAATGCTACAAACCATAGCAAACTATGCCAAACTCACTTAAATTACTTTGGCTTCTATAAATCACCCCCAACTACCCCTTACCACCCCAAAATAGGCTCAATCACTTTAAAATTACAAAAAAATTTTACAAACCGTAGCAAACTGTGCCAAACTCCCCTAAATTACTTCGGCTACCATAAATCACCCCGAACTACCCCTTACAACCCCAAAATAAACCCAATCACTTTAAAATTACAAAATATTCAACAAATCATAGCAAACTATGCCTAACTCACCTAAATTACTTCGGCTACCATAAATCACCCCCAACTACCCCTTACAACCCCAAAATAAGCCCAATCACTTTAAAATTACAAAATATTCAACAAATCATAGCAAACTATGCCTAACTCACCTAAATTACTTCGGCTACCATAAATCACCCCCAACTACCCCTTACCACCCCAAAATAAGCCCAATCACTTTAAAATTACAAAAAATGCTACAAACCATAGCAAACTATGCCTAACTCACCAAAATTACTTCGGAAAACATAAATCACCCCCAACAACCCTTTACTACCCCAAAATAAGCCCAATCATTTTTAAATTACAAAAAAATGCTACAAACCATAGCAAACTATGCCTAACTCACCTAAATTACTTAGGCTACCATAAATCACCCCCAACTACCCCTTACCACCCCAAAATAAGCCCAATTACTTTAAAATTACAAAAAATGCTACAAACCATAGCAAACTATGGCAAACTCACTTAAATTACTTTGGCTTCTATAAATCACCCCCAACTACCCCTTACCACCCCAAAATAGGCTCAATCACTTTAAAATTACAAAAAAATTCTACAAACCGTAGCAAACTGTGCCAAACTCCCCTAAATTACTTCGGCTACCATAAATCACCCCGAACTACCCCATACAACCCCAAAATAAACCCAATCACTTTACAATTACAAAATATTCAACAAATCATAGCAAACTATGCCTAACTCACCTAAATTACTTCGGCTACCATAAATCACCCCCAACTACCCCTTACCACCCCAAAATAAGCCCAATCACTTTAAAATTACAAAAAATGCTACAAACCATAGCAAACTATGCCAAACTTACTTAAATTACTTTGGCTTCTATAAATCACCCCCAACTACCCCTTACCACCCCAAAATAGGCTCAATAACTTTAAAATTACAAAAAAATTCTACAAACCGTAGCAAACTATGCCAAACTCCCCTAAATTACTTCGGCTACCATAAATCACCCCGAACTACCCCTTACAACCCCAAAATAAGCCCAATCACTTTAAAACTACAAAATATTCAACAAATTATAGCAAACTATGCCTAACTCACCTAAATTACTTCGGCTACCATAAATCACCCCCAACTACCCCTTACCACCCCAAAATAAGCCAAATCACTTTAAAATTACAAAAAATGCTACAAACCATAGCAAACTATGCCAAACTCACTTAAATTACTTTGGCTTCTATAAATCACCCCCAACTACCCCTTACCACCCCAAAATAGGCTCAATCACTTTAAAATTACAAAAAAATTCTACAAACCGTAGCAAACTGTGCCAAACTCCCCTAAATTACTTCGGCTACCATAAATCACCCCGAACTACCCCTTACAACCCCAAAATAAACCCAATCACTTTAAAATTACAAAATATTCAACAAATCATAGCAAACTATGCCTAACTCACCTAAATTACTTCGGCTACCATAAATCACCCTCAACTACCCCTTACCACCCCAAAATAAGCCCAATCACTTTAAAATTACAAAAAATGCTACAAACCATAGCAAACTATGCCAAACTCACTTAAATTACTTTGGCTTCTATAAATCACCCCCAACTACCCCTTACCACCCCAAAATAAACTCAATCACTTTAAAATTACAAAAAAATTCTACAAACCGTAGCAAACTATGCCAAACTTTCCTAAATTACTTCGGCTACCATAAATCACCCCCAACTACCCCTTACCACCCCAAAATAAGCCAAATCACTTTAAAATTACAAAAAATGCTACAAACCATAGCAAACTATGCCAAACTCACTTAAATTACTTTGGCTTCTATAAATCACCCCCAACTACCCCTTACCACCCCAAAATAGGCTCAATCACTTTAAAATTACAAAAAAATTCTACAAACCGTAGCAAACTGTGCCAAACTCCCCTAAATTACTTCGGCTACCATAAATCACCCCGAACTACCCCTTACAACCCCAAAATAAACCCAATCACTTTAAAATTACAAAATATTCAACAAATCATAGCAAACTATGCCTAACTCACCTAAATTACTTCGGCTACCATAAATCACCCCCAACTACCCCTTACAACCCCAAAATAAGCCCAATCACTTTAAAATTACAAAATATTCAACAAATCATAGCAAACTATGCCTAACTCACCTAAATTACTTCGGCTACCATAAATCACCCCCAACTACCTATTACCACCCCAAAATAAGCCCAATCACTTTAAAATTACAAAAAATGCTACAAACCATAGCAAACTATGCCTAACTCACCAAAATTACTTCGGCAAACATAAATCACCCCCAACAACCCCTTACTACCCCAAAATAAGCCCAATCATTTTAAAATTACAAAAAAATGCTACAAACCATAGCAAACTATGCCTAACTCACCTAAATTACTTAGGCTACCATAAATCACCCCCAACTACCCCTTACCACCCCAAAATAAGCCCAATCACTTTAAAATTACGAAAAATGCTACAAGCCATAGCAAACTATCTCAAACTCACCTAAATTACTTCGGCTACCATAAATCGCCCCAACTACCCCTTACCGCCCCAAAATTAGCCTAATCACTTTAAAATTACAAAAAATGCTACAAAACATAGCAAGCTATGCCAAACTCACTTAAATTACTTCGGCTACCATAAATTAATAATCATTTTCAATCAAAATCTTGTATTTGGTTGTCATTTATAAATTCCTTATCGTATTAAATCGTAAAATATTAATAAATATCTGCACATAAAATATATTGTTTCGACTAATAGACGTTATTCTGAATATTAAATATGCTGATACCTATTTTGATTCTCTTCCACCTTCCAATAAATATTTGTTCCAGTTGAGATGCAAACATAAACGTATTTCTGAATTGCAACACGCTGACGGGGCAAGCCCTACCTTTTCAACATGCGTGCATTTGTATAAACAGCTCTATGGTTTTTAACTTTAAAGAGGTATAAAGGCGGTGTAAGCGCTAGAGTTTCGTAAAAATATCTGAAAAATTCGAAATTCTGCAATTGAATCAGAACTATCTCTGTGTTCGATAGTAAATTTATACTTGGAGTGGCACTGCCAACTCTGCCACTCCTGACGAGGCACCTGCTGACTACTCTCCTTCCAGGGAAACTTTATAAATCAACGTCAAAATAATTTAGGACGCCTGAATGTGAAAATATCACTGTGTAATAAGTTCAGACTGACATGGAACACTTGAAATTTCGATATTTGTTTGTAATTCGTCACAGGTCTATGAAGGAATGCATGTTAATGTAAACAAGTGTTAGTTTGTCGGAGAGACCGAATAAGATTTTTAACATTCCTGTCAAAATATTTATTTACTTTAGAATGTTAATTTCTTAAATTGATTTTGTGAAAATTATGACGGGCCATACGAGTACACCTGTGCGAGTATTATTTGGTGCATACAAATTAATCTCTTTTGTTATCCAAATTGTTTTTATACGCACTAGGCACGTGCACCTCATATAATTGTGAAAATTGCTGCTTCAGCGTCTGGATCGCTGGTACTCAACGTCGCCAAAGTCGAGGCGACGCATCGGTATTCAAAGTTCTATCGCTATAAAATAAATTATTTTAATATAATATTCCCGATTTGTTCTTGCCGTTAACCAAAACTCTCCCCAATCGATTTTCGAAAAATTTCCAGCGTCGGACCGGACTTCACTTATTTTCGTACGCTAATTTTTACGTTCAGTTAATGATAGTGGTGTATTTGTTCTTCACCAAACCTGCTCCGGCCGAAATCCGAAATTTTCACTGACATCATACGCTTAAGTATTGTATGCTTAGACACGATTTATTTACACTATTTATTTTACGTACATTGCGTTCATTATTGTTCTGCATTATTTATAACTAAGATGGAGCAGTTTGAAAATCTAATAGTAAGCGGAGAACAAATGCCACCACGTATAATTCCCGTGAAAAGTGATGGAAATAGTCTTTCTTACTATTTTTCCTATTGCATTTTTAATACCGGAAATAGAGCGAAGAATAACTTCGACTTTTTTTATACATAATTCCTAAATACTTCGTTTTTATGGTGTAAAATTTTGTATTTATATATTTCAACATTGTCTTTAACGTTGTCAGAGAACTAAATGGGAATAATTTGGAATAATTTAGCTTCTATGTCAACTCTCCTTCTCTTGAAACTTTTGAAAACAACGACAAAATTCTTTAGGGCGCCTGGATTTGAAAATATAACTCTGTGTAATAAGTTTATACTGACTAGAGTGAAAAGAAAGGAGCTTGCGCCCAGAAACGAAATTAAATGGAACACTTGAAGTTGAAATATTTGTTTGTAATTCGTCACAAGTCCATGAGGGAATGCGTGTTAATGTAAACAAATGTGAGTTTATTGGAGAGGCCGAATAAGATTTTTACATTATTGAAGCAGCTGGAGCCTGCCACGTCAAGGGCAAGGTCACAAACGTGAAAAGGTGATGCTCGATTAAGTTTGATTGAGTGTCTATGCAGAAATTCGCACATACCAAGCGTTGGATAAGCCTTTCTTATCGTTTCTTAGAATTCGAGAATTGCTGGTTCAGCGTGTGGAGCAGTACTCGATCGCGGTGTTTAATTTTAACACAACTACAATTGTGAAAATTGCTGCTCCAGCGTCGGAAACTCTTCGCAAAGTCGCCAAATTCGATGAGGCGACGCATCAGTGTTCGAAGGTCTACCGCTATCAAATAAAGTATTTTAATTTAACATTTGATCCTCGCGTTAACCAAATCTGCCCCCAATCAATTTTCGAAAAATTATCAGCATCGGACCGGACTCCACTTATATTTGTACGCTAATTTTTACGTTTAGTTAATGATAGTGGCGTATTTGTTTTTCACCAAATTTGCCCCAAAATTTTCACCGTTGTATGTACCAGATATCACTGACATTCATACCAGTGGCGGTGTAAGCGCTAAATTTTCGTAAAAATATCTGAAAAATTCATAATTCTGCAACTGAATTACAGAACTAATTTTGTGTTCGATAGTAAATTTATACTTGGAGTGGCACTGCCAACCCTGCCACCCCTGACGAGCCCCACTGCTGACTACTTTCCTTCCAGAAAAATTTTTGAAATCAGCGGCAAAATAAATTTAGGGCACCTGGATGTGAAAATATCACTATGTAATAAGTTCAGACTGACAAGAGTGAAAAAAACCGCTTGCATCCAGAAACGAAATCAAATGGAACACTTGAAACTTAGATATTTGTTTGTAATTCGTCACAGGTCCATGAAGGCATGCATGTTAATGTAAACAAGTGTTAGTTTGTCGGAGAGGCCGAATAAGATTTTTACACCCACCACATTCCCGTCAAAATATTTATTTACTTTAGTATGTTAATTCATTTTGTGCAAATTATGGCGGGCCAGTCGAGTACACCTGCGCGAGTATTATTTGGTAATCCAAATTCTTTGAATACGCACTAGGCACGTGCACCTAATATAATTGTTAAAATTGCTGCTTCAGCGTCTGGAACGCTGGTACTCAACGTCGCCAAGGTCGAGGCGATGCATCAGTATTCGAAGTTCTATCGCTATTAAATAAATTTTTTTAATATAATATTCCCGATTTGTTCTTGACGTTAAGTAAATATCTCCCCAATCGATTTTCGAAAAATTACCATCGTCGTACCGGGACTCCACTTATATACCGTACGCTAATTTTTACGTTCATTTAATGATAGTGGTGTATTTGATCTTCACCAAACCTGCTCCGGCCAAAATCCGAAATTTGCAGTTTTACCGGATTTCACTGACATCATAAGTAATGTGTGCTTATACACGATTTACACTATTTATTTTATGTACATTGTGTTCATTATTGTTCTGCATTATTTATAACTAAGATGGAGGAATAGTAAGCGGGGTACAAATACCACCACGTATAATTCCTCTGAAAAGTGATGGAAATAGTCTTTTTTACTATCTTTCCTATTGCATTTTATTACCGAAAATAGAGCTCAAGAGGTTCGCACTATAATTGTTCATTTTAAAATTACCAAATTTTCTGTATATTTTACCTGAATACCTAAACATAATGTACCATTCCAAACTACTCTCAAAAATCATACACTTGCCATTCCAAACTACCCCACATCAACCTAAAATGTAAAAAAATTACGAATTACAAGCAAACTACGCTAAACTCGCATAAATTACTTCGACTTCCGCTATATCACCCCAACCACTTCTTACCAAGCCAAACTAAACCCAATCACATTAAAATTACCAAAAGTTTCGTTTAATCCGCCAAAGCTAAACCCCGCCAACCATCAATAACCATTCAAAACAATCCCCAAAAAAAACCTTATCATCCGAAACTACACCAAATACATCGTTTTTATGGTGTGAAATTATTTATTTATATATTTCAACATTCTTCGACGACATTCTTTAACGTTGTTAGAGAACTAAATGGGAATAATTTGGAATAATTCAGCTTCTCTGTCAACTCTCCTTGTCTTGAAGAGTGAAAAAAAAGGAGCTTGCACCCAGAAACGAAATTATCGTCATTTTCCAAATCATATTGAAGTACCCGGTCCTGGCAATGCTGGTTAATTTCAGCAAATTTGTTTATTTTGTGATTGGAAAAGTAGAGCATTCCTGTTTAATTGTATTATAATGTCGATTAGTCTACATCACAAATACACCACTTTTGTCAACACTGCGTTTATTTAATCTACGTCCGGGCAACGCCGGGTACATTCAGCTAGTGTTTTGATAAAATTGAAAACACAATGGAAACATTCCTTTTGCTGCAGTCAACTCACAAACAGAACAGTATGTAGATGATTTTGACTTATCTTCAGAATAAACAAACACTGCAGCATAATTATCTTCTTCTAAACTGCACAAAAATTATTAAAACCTGGCCGCAACTGGTTGGACAATTGAAGTGCGAAACTTTTGAGCTCCCTGTCCAGTATTAAAATTTTGGTATGTGGTAAAATGTGGTATTTGGTGGTATTTGTGCATCGCTAGATTTTCAAACTTGTCCATCTTAGTTATAAATGATGTAAAGCAATAATGAACACAATGTATTTACGTAAAATAAATAGTGTAAAACGCGTATCAATGTCAGTAAAGTCTGATCCAACGCTGTAAATTTTGGATTTCAGCCGTGGTGAAAAATAAAAACACCATTATCATTAACTGAACGGTCCGGTACGACGATGGTGATTGGGAGCAAATTTGGTTAACGGCAAAATTAACATTCTATATAAAATAAATAAATATTTTGACGGCAATATGGTGGATGTAAAAATCTTATTCGGCTTCTCCGACGGACTCGACGATTTATGGTAGCCGAAGTAATTTAAGTGAGTTTGATATAGGGGTAGTTGGGGGTGATTTATAATAGCCGAGGTAATTTTGGTGAGTTTGGCATAGTTTGCTATGGTTTGTGGCATTTTTTGTAATTTTAAAGTGATTGGGCTTAGTTTGGGGCGGTAAGGAGTAGTTGGGGGTGATTTAAGGTAGCCGAAGTAATTTAGGTGAGTTTGCCATAGTTTGCTATAATTTGTAGCATTTTTTGTAATTTTAAAGTGACTGGGCTTAGTTTGGGATGGTAAGGGGTAGTTGGGGGTGATTTATGGTAGCCGAAGTAATTTGGGTGAGTTTGGCATAGTTTGCTATGGTTTGTGGCATTTTTTGTAATTTAAAAGTGATTGGGCTTAGTTTGGGGCGGTAAGGGGTAGTTTGGGGTGATTTATGGTAGCCGAAGTAATTTAGGTGAGTTTGCCATAGTTTGCTATGGTTTGCAGCATTTTTTCTAATTTTAAAGTGATTGGGCTTAGTTTGGGGTGGTAAGGGGTAGTTGGGGGTGAATTTTGGTAGCCGAAATAATGTGTGTGAGTGTGAGAACAGTCTGCTATAATTTGTGTCATTTTGTTTTATTTTCATTATATTTAAGTGATTGGAGTTACTTGGGGTTGCTAAGGGGTGGTAAGGGATGATATAAGATAACGGATCTAATTTGTCAGTTTGGCTTAGTTCGGGAATTTTTTGGGGTTGATTAGGTAAAGTTTGCAATGGTAAGAGATATTTGAGGATTTTTAATGTAGACGGATTAAATTTGGAGTGGTTTGGTAATTTTTAAATGAGTCACGGATCGACATTATAATTGAAATCAAAATTATAATTGAAATATCTGCGCCTCGCTAGGTACGGCAAAAGTATTCAGGAAAGCAGAAAGTGAAAGTGCTTTTAATGTAAACCGGTCGCCCGGCGTCGAAGTTGTTTTGGCTAGACACGTGCAAACGTAACAAAAACACGGTCTCCGCGAGCGGATAATTTTTTGTTTATTTTAACCGGTTTTTATTTAAATACAAAGGAACCGGCCCGAATTTTGCAAAATCTCCTTATTAGCGTTCACTTTCGGCACTTGATACACCCGTGTCTAAAATTTCAAGTCGCCAGCCCTCACGGTTTGGGCTGTGGTTTGTCGGTGAATCAGTGCGTGAATGTGTAGATGAGTGTGTCAGTGAGGACACTTCGCTTTATATATATAGATTTCCTTTGCAAACCTTTCAGTTCGATTTTTCGAATGAAACATGTGCTGCTGATGACCGACTTGGTCTATCGGAAGAGATTGTGAGACGTTTGGTTTGTACACCAAGAGATTCGAGAAGTTGACACTTCTTGGCTAAGAAATTAGTCAAATCCTTCATGGTGGGCAATTTGTCTAAATCGTTCTTAATATTTTCCCTTTCACGCTTGGTTGTTAGATCCATCTTAGTGCTGGTAAGATAGATAAGAATGGAGTCCCACTGCTCGGTTGGCTGATTGAGTGTTTTTAGCGCCCGAACATGTTTAAGGGTTCCATTTAATAACGCTTGCAGATGAACCTGAGATTCTCTTGTCATTGATTCAAGTTCAAAAAGTGATTTTAAATGATCGTAAATGATTCGTGCTCTATTTTCAAATCGTTCCTTTAGAAGGTTAAATGCAATGTCGTAATTTGACGAGCTGATTTCAAGTGATTGGATGACTGCTGCTGCATCACCGCTGAGAGATGTTTTTATATATTGAAATTTTTGGATTGATGTTAGAGATTCATTGTTATGAACTAATGAGTTAAACATGTCATGAAAATTTAACCATTGATCGAGTTGCCCCGTAAAGGTGGGCAAAACGAGTTGAGGTAATTTTACGAGTTGCACCCGATTTTGTGAATTGTTTGCATTAGCACCAGTTTGGTAAGGCCCGTTTGTGAAATCTAACCTGGAATCGCTCGGTGATTGACTATTGCTTTCTCGCCCGGCGTTGCTTTCCTTGTCATCGGTCATTGAACCGGCTTGAGACACACTGTCAAAATTAGTTTGAATGACAGGTTTTTGTGTATAAATTAATTCGGAAAACGTTGCTACTAATAAATAGTAAAGAGTTTCGAACGTGTTTCTCTCCTCTTCATGCGAGGCGGTGTCGGAGACGTTATCAAGTTTCTCGATTTGATCTTGAATGTATTCAAAATCATGCAACAAGGGCTCGACCTTGGCTTTCCTGAGTTGGAGTTCGTTGATTGTTCTTTGGGAGATTGCAGTCAAATCTAGCGTATCTAAGAAATTCTTATTACGAGTTAAATGACTCCCTCCATTGTAAAGGATTGGATGCAAATTTGGGTTATGAATTGTTATCGGGATGCGAAAGGATGTGAGTGACTCACCATTGTTTTGTGCTTGTGCTGCGGCTCGCTATGAGGCGAAAATGAAGTTGCGTGGGAAGATGGCGTCAAGGTTTTTGCACGTTGTTTTCAATTTGATGTCGTCTTGCTTTGCCGTTGATTGCATCCGGCTCGAAGGACCATTTTAATGTTGCGTTGGGGGTATTGTTTGAGTAAAACACGGCATTGAACACTGACTTATTTAATTATGACAAAAACAAGTAAAGACGCCACTTCGCGTGCGGTGAGCCGATTCTTCATTTTTAACTACGCAGGCCTTCCCAACGTCCTTGGGCATGCGCTCCCTTCAACGACTTCAAAACCGAGCGCCAAATGCGTAAATGAGCGCAACAGATTTGTACACCTTTTTTGTAATTTTAAGATGATATGGTTTGGTTTGTTGTGGTAAGGGATAGTTGGGGGTGATTTACGGTAGCCGAAGTAATTTAGGTGATTCTAGTATAGTTTGTTATAATTTTTAGCATTTTTTTGTAATTTTAAAGTGATTGGGCTTAGTTTTTTGCTGTAAAGTGTAGTTGGGGGTGATTTTTGATAGCCGAAGTAATTTAGGTGAGTTTGGCATAGTTTGTTATGATTTTTAGAATTTTTTTGTAATTTTAAAATGATTGGGCTTAGTTTGTTGCTGTAAAGTGTAGTTGGGGGTGATTTTTGATAGCCGAAGTAATTTAGGTGAGTTTGGCATAGTTTGCAATGGTTAGTAGCATTTTTTTTAATTTAAAAGTGATTGGGTTTAGTTTGTTGTGGTAAGGATTAGTTGGTGATGATTTAGAGTAGCCGAAGTAATTTAGGTGAGTCTGGCATAGTTTGTTATGACTTGTACAACTTTCAACAACGGTGGTATTAATCGGGTTTGCTGACCGTGTTCCATGCGAAGTTCCATGAGGGGGGGTGTAGTGAGCGCCCCGAGAGGCTAACTCAGCAAGTGATCCCCATGAATCTCTGCCAAACGTTTCGTCCACAGCTGCGGTGGACATCTTCAGTGGCGGTGTGGTCGTGGTCGAAGTACTCTCCCAGCTGTCACAGTCGCGACTGGCACTTTAATTTTTTTTTTTCGCTTTTGCTGTAAAAAACGCGGTGTGATGTTGCCGTCGCGGCAGCGAAGCAGAAAGGTCAGTGAAGATAGTAATTGACCCTTCTTTTTACGCAAGCCTTCAAAGCGACGAATAAGATGGTAGGCCTCCTCCCCGTAGAGGCGATTTATAAAAGTGTGTAGGCTTTCACGGTCGGTGTTGTCAACAACGGTGGTATTAATCGGGTTTGCTGACCGTGTTCCATGCGAAGTTCCATGAGGGGGGGTGTAGTGAGCGCCCCGAGAGGCTAACTCAGCAAGTGATCCCCATGAATCTCTGCCAAACGTTTCGTCCACAGCTGCGGTGGACATCTTCAGTGGCGGTGTGGTCGTGGTCGAAGTACTCTCCCAGCTGTCACAGTCGCGACTGGCACGTGCCAGCACTGAAGATGTCCACCGCAGCTGTGGACGAAACGTTTGGCAGAGATTCATGGGGATCACTTGCTGAGTTAGCCTCTCGGGGCGCTCACTACACCCCCCCTCATGGAACTTCGCATGGAACACGGTCAGCAAACCCGATTAATACCACCGTTGTTGACAACACCGACCGTGAAAGCCTACACACTTTTGTACACCTTTTTTTGTAATTTTAAGATGATATGGTTTGGTTTGTTGTGGTAAGGGATAGTTGGGGGTGATTTACGGTAGCCGAAGTAATTTAGGTGATTCTGGTGTAGTTTGTTATGATTTTTAGCATTTTTTTGTGATTTTAAAGTGATTGGGCTTAGTTTGTTGCTGTAAAGTGTAGCTGGGGGTGATTTTTGATAGCCGAAGTAATTTAGGTGAGTTTGGCTAGTTTGCTATGGTTAGTAGCATTTTTTTGTAATTTAAAAGTGATTGGGTTTAGTTTGTTGTGGTAAGGGTTAGTTGGTGATGATTTAGAGTGGCCGAAGTAATTTAGGTGAGTCTGGCATAGTTTGTTATGATTTGTACACCTTTTTTTGTAATTTTAAGATGATATGGTTTGGTTTGTTGTGGTAAGGGATAGTTGGGGGTGATTTACGGTAGCCGAAGTAATTTAGGTGATTCTGGTATAGTTTGTTATGATTTTTAGCATTTTTTTGTAATTTTAAAGTGATTGGGCTTAGTTTGTTGCTGCAAAGTGTAGTTGAGGTTGATTTTTGATAGCCGTAGTAATTTAGGTGAGTTTGGCATAGTTTGCTATGGTTAGTAGCATTTTTTTGTAATTTAAAAGTTATTGGGTTTAGTTTGTTGTGGTAAGGGTTAGTTGGTGATGATTTATGGTAGCCGAAGTAATATAGGTGAATTTGGCATAGTTTGCTATTTTTACTAGCATTTTTTTTTTAATTTAAAAATGATTGGGTTTACTTTGTTGTGGTAAGGGTTAGTTGGTGATGATTTAGAGAAGCCGAAGTAATTTAGGTGAGTCTGGCATAGTTTGTTATAATTTGTACACCTTTTTTTGTAATTTTAAGATGATATGGTTTGGTTTGTTATGGTAAGGAATAGTTGGGGGTGATTTACGGTAACCGAAGTAATTTAGGTGATTCTGGTATAGTTTGTTATGATTTTTAGCATTTTTTTGTAATTTTAAAGTGATTGGGCTTAGTTTGTTGCTGCAAAGTGTAGTTGAGGTTGATTTTTGATAGCCGTAGTAATTTATTTGAGTTTGGCATAGTTTGCTATGGTTACTAGCATTATTTTGTAATTTAAAAGTGATTGGGTTTAGTTTGTTGTGGTAAGGGTTAGTTGGTGATGATTTAGAGTAGCCGAAGTAATTTAGGTGAGTCTGGCATAGTTTGTTATGATTTGTACACTTTTTTTGAAATTTTAAGATGATATGGTTTGCTTTGTTGTGGTAAGGGATAGTTGGGGGTGATTTATGGTAGCCGAAGTAATTTAGGTGAGTTTGGCATAGTTTGCTATGGTTAGTAGCATTTTTTTGTAATTTAAAAGTGATTGGGTTTAGTTTGTTGTGGTAAGGGTTAGATGGTGATGATTTAGAGTAGCCGAAGTAATTTAGGTGAGTCTGGCATAGTTTGTTATGATTTGAACACCTTTTTTTGTAATTTTAAGATGATATGGTTTGGTTTGTTGTGGTAAGGTATAGTTGGGGGTGATTTACGGTAGCCGAAGTAATTTAGGTGATTCTGGTATAGTTTGTTATGATTTTTAGCATTTTTTTGTCATTTTAAAGTGATTGGGCTTAGTTTGTTGCTGTAAAGTGTAGTTGTGGGTGATTTTTGATAGCCGAAGTAATTTAGGTGAGTTTGGCATAGTTTGCTATGGTTAGTAGCATTTTTTTGTAATTAAAAGTGATTGGGTTTAGTTTGTTGTGGTAAGGGTTAGTTGGTGATGATTTATGGTAACCGAAGTAATTTAGGTGAGTTTGGCATAGTTTGCTAAGATTACTAGCATTTTTTTGTAATTTAAAAGTGATTGGGTTTAGTTTGTTGTGGTAAGGGTTAGTTGGTGATGATTTAGAGTAGCCGAAATAATTTAGGTGAGTCTGGCATAGTTTGTTATGATTTGTACACCTTTTTTTGTAATTTTAAGATGATATGGTTTGGTTTGTTGTGGTAAGGGATAGTTGGGGGTGATTTAGGGTAGCCGAAGTAATTTAGGTGATTCTGGTATAATTTGTTATGATTTTTAGCATTTTTTTGTAATCTTAAAGTGATTGGGCTTAGTTTGTTGCTGTAAAGTGTAGTTGGGGGTGATTTTTGATAGCCGAAGTAATTTAGGTGAGTTTGGCATAGTTTGCTATGGTTAGTAGCATTATTTTGTAATTTAAAAGTGATTGGGTTTAGTTTGTTGTGGTAAGGGTTAGTTGGTGATGATTTAGAGTAGCCGAAGTAATTTAGGTGAGTTTGGCATAGTTTGCTATGGTTACTAGCATTATTTTGTAATTTAAAAGTGATTAAGTTAAGTTTGTTGTGGTAAGGGTTAGTTGGTGATGATTTAGAGTAGCCGAAGTAATTTAGGTGAGTCTGGCATAGTTTGTTATGATTTGTACACCTTTTTTTAAAATTTTAAGATGATATGGTTTGGTTTGTTGTGGTAAGGGATAGTTGGGGGTGATTTATGGTAGCCGAAGTAATTTAGGTGAGTTTGGCATAGTTTGCTGTGGTTACTAGCATTTTTTGTAATTTAAAAGTGATTGGGTTTAGTTTGTTGTGGTAAGGGTTAGATGGTGATGATTTAGAGTAGCCGAAGTAATTTAGGTGAGTCTGGCATAGTTTGTTATGATTTGTACACCTTTTTTTGTAATTTTAAGATGATATGGTTTGGTTTTTGTGGTAAGGTATAGTTGGGGGTGATTTACGGTAGCCGAAGTAATTTAGGTGATTCTGGTATAGTTTGTTATGATTTTTAGCATTTTTTTGTCATTTTAAAGTGATTGGGCTTAGTTTGTTGCTGTAAAGTGTAGTTGTGGGTGATTTTTGATAGCCGAAGTAATTTAGGTGAGTTTGGCATAGTTTGCTATGGTTAGTAGCATTTTTTTGTAATTTAAAAGTGATTGGGTTTAGTTTGTTGTGGTAAGGATTAGTTGGTGATGATTTAGAGTAGCCGAAGTAAATTAGGTGAGTCTGGCATAGTTTGTTATGATTTGTACACCTTTTTTTGTAATTTTAAGATGATATGGTTTGGTTTGTTGTGGTAAGGGATAGTTGGGGTTGATTTACGGTACCCGAAGTAATTTAGGTGATTCTGGTATGGTTTGTTATGCTTTTTAGCATTTTTTATAATTTTAAAGTGATTGGGCTTAGTTTGTTGCTGTAAAGTGTAGTTGGGTGTGATTTTTGATAGCCGAAGAAATTTAGGTGAGTCTGGCATAGTTTGTTATGATTTGTACACCTTTTTTTGTAATTTTAAGATGATATGGTTTGGTTTGTTGTGGTAAGGGATAGTTGGGGGTGATTTACGGTAGCCGAAGTAATTTAGGTGATTCTGGTATAGTTTGTTATGATTTTTAGCATTTTTTTGTAATTTTAAAGTGATTGGGCTTTGTTGTTGTAAAGTGTAGTTGGGGGTGATTTTTGATAGCCGAAGTAATTTAGGTGAGTTTGGCATAGTTTGCTATGGTTAGTAGCATTTTTTTGTAATTTAAAAGTGATTGGGTTTAGTTTGTTGTGGTAGGGGTTAGTTGGTGATGATTTAGAGAAGCCGAAGTAATTTAGGTGAGTCTGGCATAGTTTGTTATGATTTGTACACCTTTTTTTTAATTTTAAGATGATATGGTTTGGTTTATTGTGGTAAGGGATAGTTGGGGGTGATTTACGATAGCCGAAGTAATTTAGGTGATTCTGGTGTAGTTTGTTATGATTTTTAGCATTTTTTTGTAATTTTAAAGTGATTGGGCTTAGTTTGATGCTGTAAAGTGTAGTTGGGGGTGATTTTTGATAGCCGAAGTAATTTAGGTAAATTTGGCATAGTTTGCTATGGTTAGTAGCATTTTTTTGTAATTTAAAAGTGATTGGGTTTAGTTTGTTGTGGTAAGGGTTAGTTGGTGATGATTTAGAGTGGCCGAAGTAATTTAGGTGGGTCTGGCATAGTTTGTTATGATTTGTACACCTTTTTTTGTAATTTTAAGATGATATGGTTTGGTTTGTTGTGGTAAGGGATAGTTGGGGGTGATTTACGGTAGCCGAAGTAATTTAGGTGATTCTGGTATAGTTTGTTATGATTTTTAGCATTTTTTTGTCATTTTAAAGTGATTGGGCTTAGTTTGTTGCTGTAAAGTGTAGTTGTGGGTGATTTTTGATAGCCGAAGTAATTTAGGTGAGTTTGGCATAGTTTGCTATGGTTAGTAGCATTTTTTTGTAATTAAAAGTGATTGGGTTTAGTTTGTTGTGGTAAGGGTTAGTTGGTGATGATTTATGGTAACCGAAGTAATTTAGGTGAGTTTGGCATAGTTTGCTAAGATTACTAGCATTTTTTTGTAATTTAAAAGTGATTGGGTTTAGTTTGTTGTGGTAAGGGTTAGTTGGTGATGATTTAGAGTAGCCGAAATAATTTAGGTGAGTCTGGCATAGTTTGTTATGATTTGTACACCTTTTTTTGTAATTTTAAGATGATATGGTTTGGTTTGTTGTGGTAAGGGATAGTTGGGGGTGATTTAGGGTAGCCGAAGTAATTTAGGTGATTCTGGTATAATTTGTTATGATTTTTAGCATTTTTTTGTAATCTTAAAGTGATTGGGCTTAGTTTGTTGCTGTAAAGTGTAGTTGGGGGTGATTTTTGATAGCCGAAGTAATTTAGGTGAGTTTGGCATAGTTTGCTATGGTTAGTAGCATTATTTTGTAATTTAAAAGTGATTGGGTTTAGTTTGTTGTGGTAAGGGTTAGTTGGTGATGATTTAGAGTAGCCGAAGTAATTTAGGTGAGTCTGGCATAGTTTGTTATGATTTGTACACTTTTTTTGAAATTTTAAGATGATATAGTTTGGTTTGTTGTGGTAAGGGATAGTTGGGGGTGATTTATGGTAGCCGAAGTAATTTAGGTGAGTTTGGCATAGTTTGCTATTGTTACTAGCATTTTTTTGTAATTTAAAAGTGATTGGGTTTAGTTTGTTGTGGTAAGGGTTAGATGGTGATGATTTAGAGTAGCCGAAGTAATTTAGATGAGTCTGGCATAGTTTGTTATGATTTGTACACCTTTTTTTGTAATTTTAAGATGATATGGTTTGGTTTGTTGTGGAAAGGGATAGTTGGGGGTGTTTTTAAGTAGCCGAAGTAATTTAGGTGATTCTGGTATAGTTTGTTATGATTTTTAGCATTTTTTTGTAATTTTAAAGTGATTGGGCTTAGTTTGTTGCTGTAAAGTGTAGTTGGGTGTGATTTTTGATAGCCAAAGAAATTTAGGTGAGTCTGGCATAGTTTGTTATGATTTGTACACCTTTTTTCTTAATTCTAAGATGATATGGTTTGGTTTGTTGTGGTAAGGGATAGTTGGGGGTGATTTACGGTAGCCGAAGTAATTTAGGTGATTCTGGTATAGTTTGTTATGATTTTTAGCATTTTTTTGTAATTTTAAAGTGATTGGGCTTTGTTGTTGTAAAGTGTAGTTGGTGGTGATTTTTGATAGCCGAAGTAATTTAGGTGAGTTTGGCATAGTTTGCTATGGTTAGTAGCATTTCTTTGTAATTTAAAAGTGATTGGGTTTAGTTTGTTGTGGTAGGGGTTAGTTGGTGATGATTTAGAGAAGCCGAAGTAATTTAGGTGAGTCTGGCATAGTTTGTTATGATTTGTACACCTTTTTTTTAATTTTAAGATGATATGGTTTGGTTTATTGTGGTAAGGGATAGTTGGGGGTGATTTACGATAGCCGAAGTAATTTAGGTGATTCTGGTGTAGTTTGTTATGATTTTTAGCATTTTTTTGTAATTTTAAAGTGATTGGGCTTAGTTTGTTGCTGTAAAGTGTAGTTGTGGGTGATTTTTGATAGCCGAAGTAATTTAGGTGAGTTTGGCATAGTTTGCTATGGTTAGTAGCATTTTTTTGTAATTAAAAGTGATTGGGTTTAGTTTGTTGTGGTAAGGGTTAGTTGGTGATGATTTATGGTAACCGAAGTAATTTAGGTGAGTTTGGCATAGTTTGCTAAGATTACTAGCATTTTTTTGTAATTTAAAAGTGATTGGGTTTAGTTTGTTGTGGTAAGGGTTAGTTGGTGATGATTCAGAGTAGCCGAAATAATTTAGGTGAGTCTGGCATAGTTTGTTATGATTTGTACACCTTTTTTTGTAATTTTAAGATGATATGGTTTGGTTTGTTGTGGTAAGGGATAGTTGGGGGTGATTTAGGGTAGCCGAAGTAATTTAGGTGATTCTGGTATAATTTGTTATGATTTTTAGCATTTTTTTGTAATCTTAAAGTGATTGGGCTTAGTTTGTTGCTGTAAAGTGTAGTTGGGGGTGATTTTTGATAGCCGAAGTAATTTAGGTGAGTTTGGCATAGTTTGCTATGGTTAGTAGCATTATTTTGTAATTTAAAAGTGATTGGGTTTAGTTTGTTGTGGTAAGGGTTAGTTGGTGATGATTTAGAGTAGCCGAAGTAATTTAGGTGAGTCTGGCATAGTTTGTTATGATTTGTACACTTTTTTTGAAATTTTAAGATGATATAGTTTGGTTTGTTGTGGTAAGGGATAGTTGGGGGTGATTTATGGTAGCCGAAGTAATTTAGGTGAGTTTGGCATAGTTTGCTATTGTTACTAGCATTTTTTGTAATTTAAAAGTGATTGGGTTTAGTTTGTTGTGGTAAGGGTTAGATGGTGATGATTTAGAGTAGCCGAAGTAATTTAGATGAGTCTGGCATAGTTTGTTATGATTTGTACACCTTTTTTTGTAATTTTAAGATGATATGGTTTGGTTTGTTGTGGAAAGGGATAGTTGGGGGTGTTTTTAAGTAGCCGAAGTAATTTAGGTGATTCTGGTATAGTTTGTTATGATTTTTAGCATTTTTTTGTAATTTTAAAGTGATTGGGCTTAGTTTGTTGCTGTAAAGTGTAGTTGGGTGTGATTTTTGATAGCCAAAGAAATTTAGGTGAGTCTGGCATAGTTTGTTATGATTTGTACACCTTTTTTCTTAATTCTAAGATGATATGGTTTGGTTTGTTGTGGTAAGGGATAGTTGGGGGTGATTTACGGTAGCCGAAGTAATTTAGGTGATTCTGGTATAGTTTGTTATGATTTTTAGCATTTTTTTGTAATTTTAAAGTGATTGGGCTTTGTTGTTGTAAAGTGTAGTTGGTGGTGATTTTTGATAGCCGAAGTAATTTAGGTGAGTTTGGCATAGTTTGCTATGGTTAGTAGCATTTCTTTGTAATTTAAAAGTGATTGGGTTTAGTTTGTTGTGGTAGGGGTTAGTTGGTGATGATTTAGAGAAGCCGAAGTAATTTAGGTGAGTCTGGCATAGTTTGTTATGATTTGTACACCTTTTTTTTAATTTTAAGATGATATGGTTTGGTTTATTGTGGTAAGGGATAGTTGGGGGTGATTTACGATAGCCGAAGTAATTTAGGTGATTCTGGTGTAGTTTGTTATGATTTTTAGCATTTTTTTGTAATTTTAAAGTGATTGGGCTTAGTTTGTTGCTGTAAAGTGTAGTTGGGGGTGATTTTTGATAGCCGAAGTAATTTAGGTAAATTTGGCATAGTTTGCTATGGTTAGTAGCATTTTTTTGTAATTTAAAAGTGATTGGGTTTAGTTTGTTGTGGTAAGGGTTAGTTGGTGATGATTTAGAGTGGCCGAAGTAATTTAGGTGGGTCTGGCATAGTTTGTTATGATTTGTACAACTTTTTTTGTAATTTTAAGATGATATGGTTTGGTTTGTTGTGGTAAGGGATAGTTGGGGGTGATTTACGGTAGCCGAAGTAATTTAGGTGATTCTGGTATAGTTTGTTATGCTTTTTAGCATTTTTTATAATTTTAAAGTGATTGGGCTTAGTTTGTTGCTGTAAAGTGTAGTTGGGGGTGATTTTTGATAACCGAAGTAATTTAGGTGAGATTGGCATAGTTTGCTATGGTTAGTAGCATTTTTTTGTAATTTAAAAGTGATTGGGTTTAGTTTGTTGTGGTAAGGGTTAGTTGGTGATGATTTAGAGTAGCCGAAGTAATTTAGGTGAGTCTGGCATAGTTTGTTATGATTTGTACACCTTTTTTTGTAATTTTAAGATGATATGGTTTGGTTTGTTGTGATAAGGGATAGTTGGGGGTGATTTACGGTAACCGAAGTAATTTAGGTGATTCTGGTATAGTTTGTTATGATTTTTAGCATTTTTTTGTAATTTTAAAGTGATTGGGCTTAGTTTGTTGCTGCAAAGTGTAGTTGAGGGTGATTTTTGATAGCCGAAGTAATTTAGGTGAGTTTGGCATAGTTTGCTATGGTTAGTAGCATTTTTTTGTAATTTAAAAGTGATTGGGTTTAGTTTGTTGTGGTAAGGATTAGTTGGTGATGATTTAGAGTAGCCGAAGTAAATTAGGTGAGTCTGGCATAGTTTGTTATGATTTGTACACCTTTTTTTGTAATTTTAAGATGATATGGTTTGGTTTGTTGTGGTAAGGGATAGTTGGGGTTGATTTACGGTACCCGAAGTAATTTAGGTGATTCTGGTATAGTTTGTTATGCTTTTTAGCATTTTTTATAATTTTAAAGTGATTGGGCTTAGTTTGTTGCTGTAAAGTGTAGTTGGGTGTGATTTTTGATAGCCGAAGAAATTTAGGTGAGTCTGGCATAGTTTGTTATGATTTGTACACCTTTTTTTGTAATTTTAAGATGATATGGTTTGGTTTGTTGTGGTAAGGGATAGTTGGGGGTGATTTACGGTAGCCGAAGTAATTTAGGTAATTCTGGTATAGTTTGTTATGATTTTTAGCATTTTTTTGTAATTTTAAAGTGATTGGGCTTTGTTGTTGTAAAGTGTAGTTGGGGGTGATTTTTGATAGCCGAAGTAATTTAGGTGAGTTTGGCATAGTTTGCTATGGTTAGTAGCATTTTTTTGTAATTTAAAAGTGATTGGGTTTAGTTTGTTGTGGTAGGGGTTAGTTGGTGATGATTTAGAGAAGCCGAAGTAATTTAGGTGAGTCTGGCATAGTTTGTTATGATTTGTACACCTTTTTTTTAATTTTAAGATGATATGGTTTGGTTTATTGTGGTAAGGGATAGTTGGGGGTGATTTACGATAGCCGAAGTAATTTAGGTGATTCTGGTGTAGTTTGTTATGATTTTTAGCATTTTTTTGTAATTTTAAAGTGATTGGGCTTAGTCTGTTGCTGTAAAGTGTAGTTGGGGGTGATTTTTGATAGCCGAAGTAATTTAGGTAAATTTGGCATAGTTTGCTATGGTTAGTAGCATTTTTTTGTAATTTAAAAGTGATTGGGTTTAGTTTGTTGTGGTAAGGGTTAGTTGGTGATGATTTAGAGTGGCCGAAGTAATTTAGGTGGGTCTGGCATAGTTTGTTATGATTTGTACACCTTTTTTTGTAATTTTAAGATGATATGGTTTGGTTTGTTGTGGTAAGGGATAGTTGGGGGTGATTTACGGTAGCCGAAGTAATTTAGGTGATTCTGGTATAGTTTGTTATGCTTTTTAGCATTTTTTATAATTTTAAAGTGATTGGGCTTAGTTTGTTGCTGTAAAGTGTAGTTGGGGGTGATTTTTGATAGCCGAAGTAATTTAGGTGAGATTGGCATAGTTTGCTATGGTTAGTAGCATTTTTTTGTAATTTAAAAGTGATTGGGTTTAGTTTGTTGTGGTAAGGGTTAGTTGGTAATGATTTAGAGTAGCCGAAGTAATTTAGGTGAGTCTGGCATAGTTTGTTATGATTTGTACACCTTTTTTTGTAATTTTAAGATGATATGGTTTGGTTTGTTGTGGTAAGGGATAGTTGGGGGTGATTTACGGTAACCGAAGTAATTTAGGTGATTCTGGTATAGTTTGTTATGATTTTTAGCATTTTTTTGTAATTTTAAAGTGATTGGGCTTAGTTTGTTGCTGCAAAGTGTAGTTGAGGGTGATTTTTGATAGCCGAAGTAATTTAGGTGAGTTTGGCATAGTTTGCTATGGTTAGTAGCATTTTTTTGTAATTTAAAAGTGATTGGGTTTAGTTTGTTGTGGTAAGGGTTAGTTGGTGATGATTTATGGTAGCCGAAGTAATTTAGGTGAGTCTGGCATAGTTTGTTATGATTTGTACACCTTTTTTTGTAATTTTAAGATGATATGGTTTGGTTTTTGTGGTAAGGTATAGTTGGGGGTGATTTACGGTAGCCGAAGTAATTTAGGTGATTCTGGTATAGTTTGTTATGATTTTTAGCATTTTTTATAATTTTAAAGTGATTGGGCTTAGTTTGTTGCTGTAAAATGTAGTTGGGGGTGATTTTTGATAGCCGAAGTAATTTAGGTGAGTTTGGCATAGTTTGCTATGGTTAGTAGCATTTTTTTGTAATTTAAAAGTGATTGGGTTTAGTTTGTTGTGGTAAGGGTTAGTTGGTGATGATTTATGGTAGCCGAAGTAATTTAGGTGAGTTTGGCATAGTTTGCTATGGTTACTAGCATTATTTTGTAATTTAAAAGTGATTGGGTTTAGTTTGTTGTGGTAAGGGTTAGTTGGTGATGATTTAGAGTAGCCGAAGTAATTTAGGTGAGTCTGGCATAGTTTGTTATGATTTGTACACCTTTTTTTTAAATTTTAAGATGATATGGTTTGGTTTGTTGTGGTAAGGGATAGTTGGGGGTGATTTATGGTAGCCGAAGTAATTTAGGTGAGTTTGGCATAGTTTGCTGTGGTTACTAGCATTTTTTGTAATTTAAAAGTGATTGGGTTTAGTTTGTTGTGGTAAGGGTTAGATGGTGATGATTTAGAGTAGCCGAAGTAATTTAGGTGAGTCTGGCATAGCTTGTTATGATTTGTACACCTTTTTTTGTAATTTTAAGATGATATGGTTTGGTTTGTTGTGGTAAGGTATAGTTGGGGGTGATTTACGGTAGCCGAAGTAATTTAGGTGATTCTGGTATAGTTTGTTATGATTCTTAGCATTTTTTTGTCATTTTAAAGTGATTGGGCTTAGTTTGTTGCTGTAAAGTGTAGTTGTGGGTGATTTTTGATAGCCGAAGTAATTTAGGTGAGTTTGGCATAGTTTGCTATGATTAGTAGCATTTTTTTGTAATTTAAAAGTGATTGGGTTTAGTTTGTTGTGGTAAGGATTAGTTGGTGATGATTTAGAGTAGCCGAAGTAATTTAGGTGAGTCTGGCATAGTTTGTTATGATTTGTACACCTTTTTTTGTAATTTTAAGATGATATGGTTTGGTTTGTTGTGGTAAGGGATAGTTGGGGGTGATTTACGGTAGCCGAAGTAATTTAGGTGATTCTGGTATAGTTTGTTATGCTTTTTAGCATTTTTTATAATTTTAAAGTGATTGGGCTTAGTTTGTTGCTGTAAAATGTAGTTGGGGGTGATTTTTGATAGCCGAAGTAATTTAGGTGAGTTTGGCATAGTTTGCTATGGTTAGTAGCATTTTTTTGTAATTTAAAATTGATTGGGTTTAGTTTGTTGTGGTAAGGGTTAGTTGCTGATGATTTATGGTAGCCGAAGTAATTTAGGTGAGTTTGGCATAGTTTGCTATGGTTACTAGCATTTTTTTGTAATTTAAAAGTGATTGGGTTTAGTTTGTTGTGGTAAGGGTTAGTTGGTTATGATTTAGAGTAGCCGAAGTAATTTAGGTGAGTCTGGCATAGTTTGTTATGATTTGTACACCTTTTTTTGTAATTTTAAAATGATATGGTTTGGTTTGTTGTTCTAAGGGATAGTTGGGGGTGATTTACGATAGCCGAAGTAATTTAGGTGATTCTGGTATAGTTTGTTATGATTTTTGGCATTTTTTTGTAATTTTAAAGTGATTGGGTTTAGTTTGTTGCTGTAAAGTGTAGTTGGGGGTGATTTTTGATAGCCGAAGTAATTTAGGTGAGTTTGGCATAGTTTGCTATGGTTAGTAGCATTTTTTTGTAATTTAAAATTGATTGGGTTTAGTTTGTTGTGGTAAGGGTTAGTTGCTGATGATTTATGGTAGCCGAAGTAATTTAGGTGAGTTTGGCATAGTTTGCTATGATTTTTAGCATTTTTTTGTAATTTTAAAGTGATTGGGTTTAGTTTGTTGCTGTAAAGTGTAGTTGGGGGTGATTTTTGATAGCCGAAGTAATTTAGGTAAGTTTGGCATAGTTTGCTATGGTTAGTAGCATTTTTTTGTAATTTAAAATTGATTGGGTTTAGTTTGTTGTGGTAAGGGTTAGTTGCTGATGATTTATGGTAGCCGAAGTAATTTAGGTGAGTTTGGCATAGTTTGCTATGGTTACTAGCATTTTTTTGTAATTTAAAAGTGATTGGGTTTAGTTTGTTGTGGTAAGGGTTAGTTGGTTATGATTTAGAGTAGCCGAAGTAATTTAGGTGAGTCTGGCATAGTTTGTTAATGATTTGTACACCTTTTTTTGTAATTTTAAAATGATATGGTTTGGTTTGTTGTTGTAAGGGATAGTTGGGGGTGATTTACGATAGCCGAAGTAATTTAGGTGATTCTGGTATAGTTTGTTATGATTTTTAGCATTTTTTTGTAATTTTAAAGTGATTGGGTTTAGTTTGTTGCTGTAAAGTGTAGTTGGGGGTGATTTTTGATAGCCGAAGTAATTTAGGTGAGTTTGGCATAGTTTGCTATGGTTAGTAGCATTTTTTTGTAATTTAAAAGTGATTGGGTTTAGTTTGTTGTGGTAAGGGTTAGTTGGTGATGATTTATGGTAGCCGAAGTAATTTAGGTGAGTCTGGCATAGTTTGTTATGATTTGTACACCTTTTTTTGAAATTTTAAGATGATATGGTTTGGTTTGTTGTGGTAAGGGATAGTTGGGGGTGATTTATGGTAGCCGAAGTAATTTAGGTGAGTTTGGCATAGTTTGCTGTAGTTACTAGCATTTTTTGTAATTTAAAAGTGATTGGGTTTAGTTTGTTGTGGTAAGGGTTAGATGGTGATGATTTAGAGTAGCCGAAGTAATTTAGGTGAGTCTGGCATAGTTTGTTATGATTTGTACACCTTTTTTTGTAATTTTAAGATGATATGGTTTGGTTTGTTGTGGTAAGGTATAGTTGGGGGTGATTTACGGTAGCCGAAGTAATTTAGGTGATTCTGGTATAGTTTGTTATGATTCTTAGCATTTTTTTGTCATTTTAAAGTGATTGGGCTTAGTTTGTTGCTGTAAAGTGTAGTTGTGGGTGATTTTTGATAGCCGAAGTAATTTAGGTGAGTTTGGCATAGTTTGCTATGATTAGTAGCATTTTTTTGTAATTTAAAAGTGATTGGGTTTAGTTTGTTGTGGTAAGGATTAGTTGGTGATGATTTAGAGTAGCCGAAGTAATTTAGGTGAGTCTGGCATAGTTTGTTATGATTTGTACACCTTTTTTTGTAATTTTAAGATGATATGGTTTGGTTTGTTGTGGTAAGGGATAGTTGGGGGTGATTTACGGTAGTCGAAGTAATTTAGGTGATTCTGGTATAGTTTGTTATGCTTTTTAGCATTTTTTATAATTTTAAAGTGATTGGGCTTAGTTTGTTGCTGTAAAATGTAGTTGGGGGTGATTTTTGATAGCCGAAGTAATTTAGGTGAGTTTGGCATAGTTTGCTATGGTTAGTAGCATTTTTTTGTAATTTAAAAGTGATTGGGTTTAGTTTGTTGTGGTAAGGGTTAGTTGGTGATGATTTATGGAAGCCGAAGTAATTTAGGTGAGTTTCGCATAGTTTGCTATGGTTACTAGCATTTTTTTGTAATTTAAAAGTGATTGGGTTTAGTTTGTTGTGGTAAGGGTTAGATGGTGATGATTTAGAGTAGCCGAAGTAATTTTGGTGAGTCTGGCATAGTTTGTTATGATTTGTACACCTTTTTTTGTAATTTTAAGATGATATGGTTTGGTTTGTTGTGGTAAGGGTTAGTTGGGAGTGATTTACGGTAGCCGAAGTAATTTAGGTGATTCTGGTATAGTTTGTTATAATTTTTAGCATTTTTTTGTAATTTTAAAGTGATTGGGCTTAGTTTGTTGCTGTAAAGTGTAGTTGTGGGTGATTTTTGATAGCCGAAATAATTTAGGTGAGTTTGGCATAGTTTGCTATGGTTAGTAGCATTTTTTTGTAATTTGAAAGTGATTGGGTTTAGTTTGTTGTGGTAAGGGTTAGTTGGTGATGATTTATGGTAGCCGAAGTAATTTAGTTGAGTTTGGCATAGTTTGCTATGGTTACTAGCATTTTTTTGTAATTTAAAAGTGATTGGGTTTAGTTTGTTGTGGTAAGGGTTAGTTGGTTATGATTTAGAGTAGCCGAAGTAATTTAGGTGAGTCTGGCATAGTTTGTTATGATTTGTACACCTTTTTTTGTAATTTTAAGATGATATGGTTTGGTTTGTTGTGGTAAGGAATAGTTGGGGGTGATTTACGTTAGCCGAAGTAATTTAGGTGATTCTGGTATAGTTTGTTATGATTTTTAGGATTTTTTTGTAATTTTAAAGTGATTGGGCTTAGTTTGTTGCTGTAAAGTGTAGTTGGGAGTGATTTTTGATAGCCGAAGTAATTTAGGTGAGTTTGGCATAGTTTGCTAAGGTTACTAGCATTTTTTTGTAATTTAAAAGTGATTGGGTTTAGTTTGTTGTGGTAAGGGTTAGTTGGTGATGATTTAGAGTAGCCGAAGTAATTTAGGTGAGTCTGGCATAGTTTGTTATGATTTGTACACCTTTTTTTGTAATTTTAAGATGATATGGTTTGGTTTGTTGTGGTAAGGGATAGTTGGGGGTGATTTAGGGTAGCCGAAGTAATTTAGGTGATTCTGGTATAGTTTGTTATGATTTTTAGCATTTTTTTGTAATTTTAAAGTGATTGGGCTTAGTTTGTTGCTGTAAAGTGTAGTTGGGAGTGATTTTTGATAGCCGAAGTAATTTAGGTGAGTTTGGCATAGTTTGCTAAGGTTACTAGCATTTTTTTGTAATTTAAAATTGATTGGGTTTAGTTTGTTGTGGTAAGGGTTAGTTGGTTATGATTTGTGGTAGCCGAAGTAATTTAGGTGAGTTTGGCATAGTTTGCTATGGTTACTAGCATTTTTTTGTAATTTAAAAGTTATTGGGTTTAGTTTGTTGTAGTAAGGGTTACTTGATGATGATTTAGAGTAGCTGAAGTAATTTAGGTGATTCTGGCATAGTTTGTTATGATTTGTACACCTTTTTTTGTAATTTTAAGATGATATGGTTTGGTTTGTTGTGGTAAGGGATAGTTGTGGGTGATTTACGGTAGCCGAAGAAATTTAGGTAATTCTGGTATAGTTTGTTATAATTTTTAGAATTTTTTTTGTAATTTTGAAATGATTGTGCTTAGTTTGGTGCTGTAAAGTGTAGTTGCGGGTGATTTTTGGTAGCCGAAATAATTTAGGTGAGTTTGGCATAGTTTGCTATGGTTAGTCTCATTTTTTTGTAATTTAAAAATGATTGGGTTTATTTTGTTGTGGTAAGGGTTAGTTGGTGATGATTTATGGTAGCCGAAGTAATTTAGGTAAGTTTGGCATAGTTTGCTATGGTTACTAGCATTTTTTTGTAATTTAAAAATGATTGGGTTTAGTTTGTTGTGGTAAGGGTTAGTTGGTGATGATTTAGAGTAGCCGAAGTAATTTAGGTGAGTCTGGCATAGTTTGTTATGATTTGTACACCTTTTTTTGTAATTTTAAGATGATATGGTTTGGTTTGTTGTGGTAAGGTATAGTTGGGGGTGATTTACGGTAGCCGAAGTAATTTAGGTGATTCTGGTATAGCTTGTTATGATTTTTAGTATTTTTTTGTAATATTAAAGTGATTGGGCTTAGTTTGTTGCTGTAAAGTGTAGTTGGGGGTGATTTTTGATATCCGAAGTAATTTAGGTGAGTTTGGCATAGTTTGCTATGGTTACTAGCATTTTTTTGTAATTTAAAAGTGATTGGGTTTAGTTTGTTGTGGTAAGGGTTATTTGGTGATGATTTAGAGTAGCCGAAGTAATTTAGGTGAGTCTGGCATAGTTTGTTATGATTTGTACACCTTTTTTTGTAATTTTAAGATGATATGATTTGGTTTGTTGTGTTAAGGGATAGTTGGGAGTGATTTACGGTAGCCGAAGTAATTTAGGTGATTCTGGTATAGTTTTTTATGATTTTTAGCATTTTTTTGTAATTTTAAAGTGATTGGGCTTAGTTTGTTGCTGTAAAGTGTAGTTGGGGGTGATTATTGATAGCCGAAGTAATTTAGGTGAGTTTGGCATAGTTTGATATGGTTAGTAGCATTTTTTTGTAATTTAAAAGTGATTGGGTTTATTTTGTTGTGGTAAGGGTTAGTTGGTGATGATTTATGGTAGCCGAAGTAATTTAGGTGAGTTTGGCATAGTTTGCTATGGTTACTAGCATTTTTTTGTAATTTAAAACTGATTGGGTTTAGTTTGTTGTGGTAAGGGTTAGCTGGTGATGATTTAGAGTAGCCGAAGTAATTTAGGTGAGTCTGGCATAGTTTGTTATGATTTGTACACCTTTTTTTATAATTTTAAGATGATATGGTTTGGTTTGTTGTGGTAAGGGATAGTTGGGGGTGATTTACGGTAGCCGAAGTAATTTAGGTGATTCTGGTATAGTTTTTTATGATTTTTAGCATTTTTTTGTAATTTTAAAGTGATTGGGCTTAGTTTGTTGCTGTAAAGTGTAGTTGAGGTGATTTTTGATAGCCGAAGTAATTTAGATGTGTTTGGGATAGTTTGCTATGGTTAGTAGCATTTTTTTGTAATTTAAATGTGATTGGGTTTAGTTTGTTGTGGTAAAGGTTAGTTGGTGAAGATTTATGGTAGCCGAAGTAATTTAGGTAAGTTTGGCATAGTTTGCTATGGTTACTAGCATTTTTTTGTAATTTAAAAATGATTGGGTTTAGTTTGTTGTGGTAAGGGTTAGTTGGTGATGATTTAGAGTAGCCGAAGTAATTTAGGTGAGTCTGGCATAGTTTGTTATGATTTGTACACCTTTTTTTGTAATTTTAAGATGATATGGTTTGGTTTGTTGTGGTAAGGTATAGTTGGGGGTGATTTACGGTAGCCGAAGTAATTTAGGTGATTCTGGTATAGCTTGTTATGATTTTTAGTATTTTTTTGTAATATTAAAGTGATTGGGCTTAGTTTGTTGCTGTAAAGTGTAGTTGGGGGTGATTTTTGATATCCGAAGTAATTTAGGTGAGTTTGGCATAGTTTGCTATGGTTACTAGCATTTTTTTGTAATTTAAAAGTGATTGGGTTTAGTTTGTTGTGGTAAGGGTTATTTGGTGATGATTTAGAGTAGCCGAAGTAATTTAGGTGAGTCTGGCATAGTTTGTTATGATTTGTACACCTTTTTTTGTAATTTTAAGATGATATGATTTGGTTTGTTGTGTTAAGGGATAGTTGGGAGTGATTTACGGTAGCCGAAGTAATTTAGGTGATTCTGGTATAGTTTGTTATGATTTTTAGCATTTTTTTGTAATTTTAAAGTAATTGGGATTAGTTTGTTGCTGTAAAGTGTAGTTGGGGGTGGTTTTTGATAGCCGAAGTAATTTAGGTGAGTTTGGCATAGTTTGCTATGGTTAGTAGCATCTTTTTGTAATTTAAAAGTGATTGGGTTTAGTTTGTTGTGGTAAGGGTTAGTTGGTGATGATTTATGGTAGCCGAAGTAATTTAAGTGAGTTTGGCATAGTTTGCTATGGTTACTAGCATTTTTTTGTAATTTAAAAGTGATTGGGTTTAGTTTGTTGTGGTAAGGGTTAGTTGGTGATGATTTAGAGTAGCCGAAGTAATTTAGGTGAGTCTGGCATAGTTTGTTATGATTTGTACACCTTTTTTTGTAATTTTAAGATGATATGGTTTGGTTTGTTGTGGTAAGGGATAGTTGGGGGTGATTTACGGTAGCCGAAGTAATTTAGGTGATTCTGGTATAGTTTGTTATGATTTTTAGCATTTTTTTGTAATTTAAAAGTGATTCGGCTTAGTTTGTTGCTGTAAAGTGTAGTTGAGAGTGATTTTTGATAGCTGAAGTAATTTAGGTAAGTTTGGCATAGTTTGCTAGGGGTTAGTAGCATTTTTTTGTAATTTAAAAGTGATTGGGTTTAGTTTGTTGTGGTAAGGGTTAGTTGGTGATGATTTATGGTAGCCGAAGTAATTTAGGTGAGTTTGGCATAGTTTGCTATGGTTACTAGCATTTTTTTGTAATTTAAAAGTGATTGGGTTAGTTTGTTGTGGTAAGGGTTAGTTGGTGATGATTTAGAGTAGCCGAAGTAATTTAGGTGAGTCTGGCATAGTTTGTTACGATTTTTAGCATTTTTTTGTCATTTTAAAGTGATTGGGCTTAGTTTGTTGCTGTAAAGTGTAGTTGGGGGGTGATTTTTGATAGCCGAAGTAATTTAGGTGAGTTTGGCATAGTTTGCTATGGTTAGTAGCATTATTTTGTAATTTAAAAGTGATTGGGTTTAGTTTGTTGTGGTAAGGGTTAGTTGGTGATGATTTATGGTAGCCGAAGTAATTTAGGTGAGTTTGGCATAGTTTGCTATGGTTACTAGCATTTTTTTGTAATTTAAAAATGATTGGGTTTAGTTTGTTGTGGTAAGGGTTAGTTGGTGATGATTTAGAGTAGCCGAAGTAATTTAGGTGAGTCTGGCATAGTTTGTTATGATTTGTACACCTTTTTTTGTAATTTTAAGATGATATGGTTTGGTTTGTTGTGGTAAGGTATAGTTGGGGGTGATTTACGGTAGCCGAAGTAATTTAGATGATTCTGGTATAGGTTGTTATGATTTTTAGTATTTTTTTGTAATATTAAAGTGATTGGGCTTAGTTTGTTGCTGTAAAGTGTAGTTGGGGTGATTTTTGATAGCCGAAGTAATTTAGGTGAGTTTGGCATAGTTTGCTATGGTTACTAGCATTTTTTTGTAATTTAAAAGTGATTGGGTTTAGTTTGTTGTGGTAAGGGTTATTTGGTGATGATTTAGAGTAGCCGAAGTAATTTAGGTGAGTCTGGCATAGTTTGTTATGATTTGTACACCTTTTTTTGTAATTTTAAGATGATATGATTTGGTTTGTTGTGGTAAGGGATAGTTGGGAGTGATTTACGGTAGCCGAAGTAATTTAGGTGATTCTGGTATAGTTTGTTATGATTTTTAGCATTTTTTTGTAATTTTAAAGTAATTGGGATTAGTTTGTTGCTGTAAAGTGTAGTTGGGGGTGGTTTTTGATAGCCGAAGTAATTTAGGTGAGTTTGGCATAGTTTGCTATGGTTAGTAGCATTTTTTTGTAATTTAAAAGTGATTGGGTTAAGTTTGTTGTGGTAAGGGTTAGTTGGTGATGATTTAGAGTAGCCGAAGTAATTTAAGTGAGTCTGGCATAGTTTGTTATGATTTGTACATCTTTTTTTGTAATTTTAAGATGATATGGTTTGGTTTGTTATGGTAAGGGATAGATGGGGGTGATTTACGGTAGCCGAAGTAATTTAGGTGATTCTGGTATAGTTTGTTATGATTTTTAGCATAATTTTTATAATTTTAAAGTGATTGGGCTTAGTTTGTTGCTGTAAAGTGTAGTTGGGGGTGATTATTGATAGCCGAAGTAATTTAGGTGAGTTTGGCATAGTTTGATATGGTTAGTAGCATTTTTTTGTAATTTAAAAGTGATTGGGTTTAGTTTGTTGTGGTAAGGGTTAGTTGGTGATGATTTATGGTAGCCGAAGTAATTTAGGTGAGTTTGGCATAGTTTGCTATGGTTACTAGCATTTTTTTGTAATTTAAAAGTGATTGGGTTTAGTTTGTTGTCGTAAGGGTTACTTGGTGATGATTTAGAGTAGCCGAAGTAATTGAAGTGAGTCTGGCATAGTTTGTTATGATTTGTACACTTTTTTTTGTAATTTTAAGATGATATGGTTTGGTTTGTTGTGGTAAGGGATAGTTGGGGGTAATTTACGGTAGCCGAAGTAATTTAGGTGATTCTGGTATAGTTTTTTATGATTTTTAGCATATTTTTGTAATTTTAAAATGATTGGGCTTAGTTTGTTGCTGTAAAGTGTAGTTGGGGTGATTTTTGATAGCCGAAGTAATTTAGGTGAGTTTGGGATAGTTTGTTATGATTTGTACACCTTTTTTTGTAATTTTAAGATGATATGGTTTGGTTTGTTGTGGTAAGGGATAGTTGGGGGTGATTTACGGTGGCCGAAGTAATTTAGGTGATTCTGGTATAGTTTTTTATGATTTTTAGCATTTTTTTGTAATTTTAAAGTGATTGGGCTTAGTTTGTTGCTGTAAAGTGTAGTTGGGGTGATTTTTGATAGCCGAAGTAATTTAGGTGAGTTTGGGATAGTTTGCTATGGTTACTAGCATTTTTTTGTAATTTAAAACTGATTGGGTTTAGTTTGTTGTGGTAAGGGTTAGTTGGTGATTATTTGGAGTAGCCGAAGTAATTTAGGTGAGTCTGGCATAGTTTGTTATGATTTGTACACCTTTTTTTGTAATTTTAAGATGATATGGTTTGGTTTGTTGTGGTAAGGGATAGTTGGGGGTGATTTACGGTAGCCGAAGTAATTTAGGTGATTCTGGTATAGTTTTTTATGATTTTTAGCATTTTTTTGTAATTTTAAAGTGATTGGGCTTAGTTTGTTGCTGTAAAGTGTAGTTGAGGTGATTTTTGATAGCCGAAGTAATTTAAATGTGATTGGGTTTATTTTGTTGTGGTAAGGGTTAGTTGGTGAAGATTTATGGTAGCCGAAGTAATTGAGGTGAGTTTGGCATAGTTTGCTATGGTTACTAGCATTTTTTTGTAATTTAAAAATGATTGGGTTTAGTTTGTTGTGGTAAGGGTTAGTTGGTGATGATTTAGAGTAGCCGAAGTAATTTAGGTGAGTCTGGCATAGTTTGTTATGATTTGTACACCTTTTTTTGTATTTTTAAGATGATATGGTTTGGTTTGTTGTGGTAAGGTATAGTTGGGGGTGATTTACGGTAGCCGAAGTAATTTAGGTGATTCTGGTATAGGTTGTTATGATTTTTAGTATTTTTTTGTAATATTAAAGTGATTGGGCTTAGTTTGTTGGTGTAAATTGTAGTTGGGGGTGATTTTTGATATCCGAAGTAATTTAGGTGAGTTTGGCATAGTTTGCTATGGTTACTAGCATTTTTTTGTAATTTAAAAGTGATTGGGTTTAGTTTGTTGTCGTAAGTGTTATTTGGTGATGATTTAGAGTAGCCGAAGTAATTTAGGTGAGTCTGGCATAGTTTGTTATGATTTGTACACCTTTTTTTGTAATTTTAAGATGATATGATTTGGTTTGTTGTGGTAAGGGATAGTTGGGAGTGATTTACGGTAGCCGAAGTAATTTAGGTGATTCTGGTATAGTTTGTTATGATTTTTAGCATTTTTTTGTAATTTTAAAGTAATTGGGATTAGTTTGTTGCTGTAAAGTGTAGTTGGGGGTGGTTTTTGATAGCCGAAGTAATTTAGGTGAGTTTGGCATAGTTTGCTATGGTTAGTAGCATTTTTTTGTAATTTAAAAGTGATTGGGTTTAGTTTGTTGTGGTAAGGGTTAGTTGGTGATGATTTATGGTAGCCGAAGTAATTTAAGTGAGTTTGGCATAGTTTGCTATGGTTACTAGCATTTTTTTGTAATTTAAAAGTGATTGGGTTTAGTTTGTTGTGGTAAGGGTTAGTTGGTGATGATTTAGAGTAGCCGAAGTAATTTAGGTGAGTCTGGCATAGTTTGTTATGATTTGTACACCTTTTTTTGTAATTTTAAGATGATATGGTTTGGTTTGTTGTGGTAAGGGATAGTTGGGGGTGATTTACGGTAGCCGAAGTAATTTAGGTGATTCTGGTATAGTTTGTTATGATTTTTAGCATTTGTTTGTAATTTTAAAGTGATTGGGCTTAGTTTGTTGCTGTAAAGTGTAGTTGGGAGTGATTTTTGATAGCCGAAGTAATTTAGGTAAGTTTGGCATAGTTTGCTAGGGTTAGTAGCATTTTTTTGTAATTTAAAAGTGATTGGGTTTAGTTTGTTGTGGTAAGGGTTAGTTGGTGATGATTTATGGTAGCCGAAGTAATTTAGGTGAGTTTGGCATAGTTTGCTATGGTTACTAGCATTTTTTTGTAATTTAAAAGTGATTGGGTTAGTTTGTTGTGGTAAGGGTTAGTTGGTGATGATTTAGAGTAGCCGAAGTAATTTAGGTGAGTCTGGCATAGTTTGTTATGATTTGTACACCTTTTTTTGTAATTTTAAGATGATATGGTTTGGTTTGTTGTGGTAAGGTATAGTTGGGGGTGATTTACGGTAGCCGAAGTAATTTAGGTGATTCTGGTATAGGTTGTTATGATTTTTAGTATTTTTTTGTAATATTAAAGTGATTGGGCTTAGTTTGTTGCTGTAAATTGTAGTTGGGGGTGATTTTTGATATCCGAAGTAATTTAGGTGAGTTTGGCATAGTTTGCTATGGTTACTAGCATTTTTTTGTAATTTAAAAGTGATTGGGTTTAGTTTGTTGTGGTAAGGGTTATTTGGTGATGATTTAGAGTAGCCGAAGTAATTTAGGTGAGTCTGGCATAGTTTGTTATGATTTGTACACCTTTTTTTGTAATTTTAAGATGATATAATTTGGTTTGTTGTGGTAAGGGATAGTTGGAAGTGATTTACGGTAGCCGAAGTAATTTAGGTGATTCTGGTATAGTTTGTTATGATTTTTAGCATTTGTTTGTAATTTTAAAGTGATTGGGCTTAGTTTGTTGCTGTAAAGTGTAGTTGGGAGTGATTTTTGATAGCCGAAGTAATTTAGGTAAGTTTGGCATAGTTTGCTAGGGTTAGTAGCATTTTTTTGTAATTTAAAAGTGATTGGGTTTAGTTTGTTGTGGTAAGGGTTAGTTGGTGATGATTTATGGTAGCCGAAGTAATTTAGGTGAGTTTGGCATAGTTTGCTATGGTTACTAGCATTTTTTTGTAATTTAAAAGTGATTGGGTTAGTTTGTTGTGGTAAGGGTTAGTTGGTGATGATTTAGAGTAGCCGAAGTAATTTAGGTGAGTCTGGCATAGTTTGTTATGATTTGTACACCTTTTTTTGTAATTTTAAGATGATATGGTTTGGTTTGTTGTGGTAAGGGACAGTTGGGGGTGATTAACGGTAGCCGAAGTAATTTAGGTGATTCTGGTATAGTTTGTTATGATTTTTAGCATTTTTTTGTCATTTTAAAGTGATTGGGCTTAGTTTGTTGCTGTAAAGTGTAGTTGGGGGGTGATTTTTGATAGCCGAAGTAATTTAGGTGAGTTTGGCATAGTTTGCTATGGTTAGTAGCATTTTTTTGTAATTTAAAAGTGATTGGGTTTAGTTTGTTGTGGTAAGGGTTAGTTGGTGATGATTTATGGTAGCCGAAGTAATTTAGGTGAGTTTGGCATAGTTTGCTATGGTTACTAGCATTTTTTTGTAATTTAAAAATGATTGGGTTTAGTTTGTTGTGGTAAGGGTTAGTTGGTGATGATTTAGAGTAGCCGAAGTAATTTAGGTGAGTCTGGCATAGTTTGTTATGATTTGTACACCTTTTTTTGTAATTTTAAGATGATATGGTTTGGTTTGTTGTGGTAAGGGATAGTTGGGGGTGATTAACGGTAGCCGAAGTAATTTAGGTGATTCTGGTATAGTTTGTTATGATTTTTAGCATTTTTTTGTCATTTTAAAGTGATTGGGCTTAGTTTGTTGCTGTAAAGTGTAGTTGGGAGGTGATTTTTGATAGCCGAAGTAATTTAGGTAAGTTTGGCATAGTTTGCTATGGTTAGTAGCATTTTTTTGTAATTTAAAAGTGATTGGGTTTAGTTTGTTGTGGTAAGGGTTAGTTGGTGATGATTTATGGTAGCCGAAGTAATTTAGGTGAGTTTGGCATAGTTTGCTATGGTTACTAGCATTTTTTTGTAATTTAAAAATGATTGGGTTTAGTTTGTTGTGGTACGGGTTAGTTGGTGATGATTTAGAGTAGCCGAAGTAATTTAGGTGAGTCTGGCATAGTTTGTTATGATTTGTACACCTTTTTTTGTAATTTTAAGATGATATGGTTTGGTTTGTTGTGGTAAGGTATAGTTGGGGGTGATTTACGGTAGCCGAAGTAATTTAGATGATTCTGGTATAGTTTGTTATGATTTTTAGCATTTTTTTGTAATTTTAAAGTAATTGGGATTAGTTTGTTGCTGTAAAGTGTAGTTGGGGGTGGTTTTTGATAGCCGAAGTAATTTAGGTGAGTTTGGCATAGTTTGCTATGGTTAGTAGCATTTTTTTGTAATTTAAAAGTGATTGGGTTTAGTTTGTTGTGGTAAGGGTTAGTTGGTTATGATTTATGGTAGCCGAAGTAATTTAAGTGAGTTTGGAAGTTTGCTATGGTTACTAGCATTTTTTTGTAATTTAAAAGTGATTGGGTTTAGTTTGTTGTGGTAAGGGTTAGTTGGTGATGATTTAGAGTAGCCGAAGTAATTTAGGTGATTCTGGCATAGTTTGTTATGATTTGTACACCTTTTTTTGTAATTTTAAGATGATATGGTTTGGTTTGTTGTGGTAAGGGATAGTTGGGGGTGATTTACGGTAGCCGAAGTAATTTAGGTGATTCTGGTATAGTTTGTTATGATTTTTAGCATTTGTTTGTAATTTTAAAGTGATTGGGCTTAGTTTGTTGCTGTAAAGTGTAGTTGGGAGTGATTTTTGATAGCCGAAGTAATTTAGGTAAGTTTGGCATAGTTTGCTAGGGTTAGTAGCATTTTTTTGTAATTTAAAAGTGATTGGGTTTAGTTTGTTGTGGTAAGGGTTAGTTGGTGATGATTTATGGTAGCCGAAGTAATTTAGGTGAGTTTGGCATAGTTTGCTATGGTTACTAGCATTTTTTTGTAATTTAAAAGTGATTGGGTTAGTTTGTTGTGGTAAGGGTTAGTTGGTGATGATTTAGAGTATCCGAAGTAATTTAGGTGAGTCTGGCATAGTTTGTTATGATTTGTACACCTTTTTTTGTAATTTTAAGATGATATGGTTTGGTTTGTTGTGGTAAGGGATAGTTGGGGGTGATTAACGGTAGCCGAAGTAATTTAGGTAATTCTGGTATAGTTTGTTATGATTTTTAGCATTTTTTTGTCATTTTAAAGTGATTGGGCTTAGTTTGTTGCTGTAAAGTGTAGTTGGGGGGTGATTTTTGATAGCCGAAGTAATTTAGGTGAGTTTGGCATAGTTTGCTATGGTTAGTAGCATTTTTTTGTAATTTAAAAGTGATTGGGTTTAGTTTGTTGTGGTAAGGGTTAGTTGGTGATGATTTATGGTAGCCGAAGTAATTTAGGTGAGTTTGGCATAGTTTGCTATGGTTACTAGCATTTTTTTGTAATTTAAAAATGATTGGGTTTAGTTTGTTGTGGTAAGGGTTAGTTGGTGATGATTTAGAGTAGCCGAAGTAATTTAGGTGAGTCTGGCTAGTTTGTTATGATTTGTACACCTTTTTTTGTAATTTTAAGATGATATGGTTTGGTTTGTTGTGGTAAGGGATAGTTGGGGGTGATTAACGGTAGCCGAAGTAATTTAGGTGATTCTGGTATAGTTTGTTATGATTTTTAGCATTTTTTTGTCATTTTAAAGTGATTGGGCTTAGTTTGTTGCTGTAAAGTGTAGTTGGGGGGTGATTTTTGATAGCCGAAGTAATTTAGGTAAGTTTGGCATAGTTTGCTATGGTTAGTAGCATTTTTTTGTAATTTAAAAGTGATTGGGTTTAGTTTGTTGTGGTAAGGGTTAGTTGGTGATGATTTATGGTAGCCGAAGTAATTTAGGTGAGTTTGGCATAGTTTGCTATGGTTACTAGTATTTTTTTGTAATTTAAAAATGATTGGGTTTAGTTTGTTGTGGTAAGGGTTAGTTGGTGATGATTTAGAGTAGCCGAAGTAATTTAGGTGAGTCTGGCATAGTTTGTTATGATTTGTACACCTTTTTTTGTAATTTTAAGATGATATGGTTTGGTTTGTTGTGGTAAGGTATAGTTGGGGGTGATTTACGGTAGCCGAAGTAATTTAGATGATTCTGGTATAGGTTGTTATGATTTTTAGTATTTTTTTGTAATATTAAAGTGATTGGGCTTACTTTGTTGCTGTAAAGTGTAGTTGGGGGTGATTTTTGATAGCCGAAGTAATTTAGGTGAGTTTGGCATAGTTTGCTATGGTTACTAGCATTTTTTTGTAATTTAAAAGTGATTGGGTTTAGTTTGTTGTGGTAAGGGTTATTTGGTGATGATTTAGAGTAGCCGAAGTAATTTAGGTGAGTCTGGCATAGTTTGTTATGATTTGTACACCTTTTTTTGTAATTTTAAGATGATATGATTTGGTTTGTTGTGGTAAGGGATAGTTGGGAGTGATTTACGGTAGCCGAAGTAATTTAGGTGATTCTGGTATAGTTTGTTATGATTTTTAGCATTTTTTTGTAATTTTAAAGTAATTGGGATTAGTTTGTTGCTGTAAAGTGTAGTTGGGGGTGGTTTTTGATAGCCGAAGTAATTTAGGTGAGTTTGGCATAGTTTGCTATGGTTAGTAGCATTTTTTTGTAATTTAAAAGTGATTGGGTTTTGTTTGTTGTGGTAAGGGTTAGTTGGTGATGATTTATGGTAGCCGAAGTAATTTAGGTGAGTTTGGCATAGTTTGCTATGGTTACTAGCATTTTTTTGTAATTTGAAAGTGATTGGGTTTAGTTTGTTGTGGTAAGGGTTAGTTGGTGATGATTTAGAGTAGCCGAAGTAATTTAGGTGAGTCTGGCATAGTTTGTTATGATTTGTACACTTTTTTTTGTAATTTTAAGATGATATGGTTTGGTTTGTTGTGGTAAGGGATAGTTGGGGGTGATTAACGGTAGCCGAAGTAATTTAGGTGATTCTGGTATAGTTTGTTATGATTTTTAGCATTTTTTTGTCATTTTAAAGTGATTGGGCTTAGTTTGTTGCTGTAAAGTGTAGTTGGGGGGTGATTTTTGATAGCCGAAGTAATTTAGGTGAGTTTGGCATAGTTTGCTATGGTTAGTAGCATTTTTTTGTAATTTAAAAGTGATTGGGTTTAGTTTGTTGTGGTAAGGGGTAGTTGGTGATGATTTAGAGTAGCCGAAGTAATTTAGGTGAGTCTGGCATAGTTTGTTATGATTTGTACACCTTTTTTTGTAATTTTAAGATGATATGGTTTGGTTTGTTGTAGTAAGGTATAGTTGGGGGTGATTTACGGTAGCCGAAGTAATTTAGGTGATTCTGGTATAGTTTGTTATGATTTTTAGTATTTTTTTGTAATATTAAAGTGATTGGGCTTAGTTTGTTGCTGTAAATTGTAGTTGGGGGTGATTTTTGATATCCGAAGTAATTTAGGTGAGTTTGGCATAGTTTGCTATGGTTACTAGCATTTTTTTGTAATTTAAAAGTGATTGGGTTTAGTTTGTTGTGGTAAGGGTTATTTGGTGATGATTTAGAGTAGCCGAAGTAATTTAGGTGAGTCTGGCATAGTTTGTTATGATTTGTACACCTTTTTTTGTAATTTTAAGATGATATGATTTGGTTTGTTGTGGTAAGGGATAGTTGGGAGTGATTTACGGTAGCCGAAGTAATTTAGGTGATTCTGGTATAGTTTGTTATGATTTTTAGCATTTTTTTGTAATTTTAATGTAATTGGGATTAGTTTGTTGCTGTAAAGTATAGTTGGGGGTGGTTTTTGATAGCCGAAGTAATTTAGGTGAGTTTGGCATAGTTTGCTATGGTTAGTAGCATTTTTTTGTAATTTAAAATTGATTGGGTTTAGTTTGTTGTGGTAAGGGTTAGTTGGTGATGATTTATGGTAGCCGAAGTAATTTAAGTGAGTTTGGCATAGTTTGCTATGGTTACTAGCATTTTTTTGTAATTTAAAAGTGATTGGGTTTAGTTTGTTGTGGTAAGGGTTAGTTGGTGATGATTTAGAGTAGCCGAAGTAATTTAGGTGAGTCTGGCATAGTTTGTTATGATTTGTACACCTTTTTTTGTAATTTTAAGATGATATGGTTTGGTTTGTTGTGGTAAGGGATAGTTGGGGGTGATTTACGGTAAACGAAGTAATTTAGGTGATTCTGGTATAGTTTGTTATGATTTTTAGCATTTGTTTGTAATTTTAAAGTGATTGGGCTTAGTTTGTTGCTGTAAAGTGTAGTTGGGAGTGATTTTTGATAGCCGAAGTAATTTAGGTAAGTTGGGCATAGTTTGCTAGGGTTAGTAGCATTTTTTTGTAATTTAAAAGTTATTGGGTTTAGTTTGTTGTGGTAAGGGTTAGTTGGTGATGATTTATGGTAGCCGAAGTAATTTAGGTGAGTTTGGCATAGTTTGCTATGGTTACTAGCATTTTTTTGTAATTTAAAAGTGATTGGGTTAGTTTGTTGTGGTAAGGGTTAGTTGGTGATGATTTAGAGTAGCCGAAGTAATTTAGGTGAGTCTGGCATAGTTTGTTATGATTTGTACACCTTTTTTTGTAATTTTAAGATGATATGGTTTGGTTTGTTGTGGTAAGGGATAGTTGGGGGTGATTAACGGTAGCCGAAGTAATTTAGGTGATTCTGGTATAGTTTGTTATGATTTTTAGCATTTTTTTGTCATTTTAAAGTGATTGGGCTTAGTTTGTTGCTGTAAAGTGTAGTTGGGAGGTGATTTTTGATAGCCGAAGTAATTTAGGTGAGTTTGGCATAGTTTGCTATGGTTAGTAGCATTTTTTTGTAATTTAAAAGTGATTGGGTTTAGTTTGTTGTGGTAAGGGTTAGTTGGTGATGATTTATGGTAGCCGAAGTAATTTAGGTGAGTTTGGCATAATTTGCTATGGTTACTAGCATTTTTTTGTAATTTAAAAATGATTGGGTTTAGTTTGTTGTGGTAAGGGTTAGTTGGTGATGATTTAGAGTAGCCGAAGTAATTTAGGTGAGTCTGGCATAGTTTGTTATGATTTGTACACCTTTTTTTGTAATTTTAAGATGATATGGTTTGGTTTGTTGTGGTAAGGGATAGTTGGGGGTGATTAACGGTAGCCGAAGTAATTTAGGTGATTCTGGTATAGTTTGTTATGATTTTTAGCATTTTTTTGTCATTTTAAAGTGATTGGGCTTAGTTTGTTGCTGTAAAGTGTAGTTGGGGGGTGATTTTTGATAGCCGAAGTAATTTAGGTAAGTTTGGCATAGTTTGCTATGGTTAGTAGCATTTTTTTGTAATTTAAAAGTGATTGGGTTTAGTTTGTTGTGGTAAGGGTTAGTTGGTGGTGATTTATGGTAGCCGAAGTAATTTAGGTGAGTTTGGCATAGTTTGCTATGGTTACTAGCATTTTTTTGTAATTTAAAAATGATTGGGTTTAGTTTGTTGTGGTAAGGGTTAGTTGGTGATGATTTAGAGTAGCCGAAGTAATTTAGGTGAGTCTGGCATAGTTTGTTATGATTTGTACACCTTTTTTTGTAATTTTAAGATGATATGGTTTGGTTTGTTGTGGTAAGGTATAGTTGGGGGTGATTTACGGTAGCCGAAGTAATTTAGATGATTCTGGTATAGGTTGTTATGATTTTTAGTATTTTTTTGTAATATTAAAGTGATTGGGCTTAGTTTGTTGCTGTAAAGTGTAGTTGGGGGTGATTTTTGATAGCCGAAGTAATTTAGGTGTGTTTGGCATAGTTTGCTATGGTTACTAGCATTTTTTTGTAATTTAAAAGTGATTGGGTTTAGTTTGTTGTGGTAAGGGTTATTTGGAGATGATTTAGAGTAGCCGAAGTAATTTAGGTGAGTCTGGCATAGTTTGTTATGATTTGTACACCTTTTTTTGTAATTTTAAGATGATATGATTTGGTTTGTTGTGGTAAGGGATAGTTGGGAGTGATTTACGGTAGCCGAAGTAATTTAGGTGATTCTGGTATAGTTTGTTATGATTTTTAGCATTTTTTTGTAATTTTAAAGTAATTGGGATTAGTTTGTTGCTGTAAAGTGTAGTTGGGGGTGGTTTTTGATAGCCGAAGTAATTTAGGTGAGTTTGGCATAGTTTGCTATGGTTACTAGCATTTTTTTGTAATTTAAAAGTGATTGGGTTTAGTTTGTTGTGGTAAGGGTTAGTTGGTGATGATTTAGAGTAGCCGAAGTAATTTAGGTGAGTCTGGCATAGTTTGTTATGATTTGTACATCTTTTTTTGTAATTTTAAGATGATATGGTTTGGTTTGTTATGGTAAAGGATAGATGGGGGTGATTTACGGTAGCCGAAGTAATTTAGGTGATTCTGGTATAGTTTGTTATGATTTTTAGCATTTTTTTGTAATTTTAAAGTGATTGGGCTTAGTTTGTTGCTGTAAAGTGTAGTTGAGGTGATTTTTGATAGCCGAAGTAATTTAAATGTGATTGGGTTTAGTTTGTTGTGGTAAGGGTTAGTTGGTGATGATTTATGGTAGCCGAAGTAATTTAGGTGAGTTTGGCATAGTTTGCTATGGTTACTAGCATTTTTTTGTAATTTAAAAGTGATTGGGTTTAGTTTGTTGTCGTAAGGGTTACTTGGTGATGATTTAGAGTAGCCGAAGTAATTTAAATGAGTCTGGCATAGTTTGTTATGATTTGTACACCTTTTTTTGTAATTTTAAGATGATATGGTTTGGTTTGTTGTGGTAAGGGATAGTTGGGGGTGATTTACGGTAGCCGAAGTAATTTAGGTGATTCTGGTATAGTTTTTTATGATTTTTAGCATTTTTTTGTAATTTTAAAGTGATTGGGCTTAGTTTGTTGCTGTAAAGTGTAGTTGGGGTGATTTTTGATAGCCGAAGTAATTTAGGTGAGTTTGGGATAGTTTGCTCTGGTTACTAGCATTTTTTGTAATTTAAAACTGATTGGGTTTAGTTTGTTGTGGTAAGGGTTAGTTGGTGATGATTTAGAGTAGCCGAAGTAATTTAGGTGAGTCTGGCATAGTTTGTTATGATTTGTACACCTTTTTTTGTAATTTTAAGATGATATGGTTTGGTTTGTTGTGGTAAGGGATAGTTGGTGGTGATTTACGGTAGCCGAAGTAATTTAGGTGATTCTGGTATAGTTTTTTATAATTTTTAGCATTTTTTTGTAATTTTAAAGTGATTAGGCTTAGTTTGTTGCTGTAAAGTGTAGTTGAGGTGATTTTTGATAGCCGAAGTAATTTAAATGTGATTGGGTTTAGTTTGTTGTGGTAAGGGTTAGTTGGTGAAGATTTATGGTAGCCGAAGTAATTTAGGTGAGTTTGGCATAGTTTGCTAGGGTTACTAGCATTTTTTTGTAATTTAAAAATGATTGGGTTTAGTTTGTTGTGGTAAGGGTTAGTTGGTGATGATTTAGAGTAGCCGAAGTAATTTAGGTGAGTCTGGCATAGTTTGTTATGATTTGTACACCTTTTTTTGTAATTTTAAGATGATATGGTTTGATTTGTTGTGGTAAGGTATAGTTGGGGGTGATTTACGGTAGCCGAAGTAATTTAGGTGATTCTGGTATAGGTTGTTATGATTTTTAGTATTTTTTTGTAATATTAAAGTGATTGGGCTTAGTTTGTTGCTGTAAAGTGTAGTTGGGGGTGATTTTTGATATCCGAAGTAATTTAGGTGAGTTTGGCATAGTTTGCTATGGTTACTAGCATTTTTTTGTAATTTAAAAGTGATTGGGTTTAGTTTGTTGTGGTAAGGGTTATTTGGTGATGATTTAGAGTAGCTGAAGTAATTTAGGTGAGTCTGGCATAGTTTGTTATGATTTGTACACCTTTTTTTGTAATTTTAAGATGATATGATTTGGTTTGTTGTGGTAAGGGATAGTTGGGAGTGATTTACGGTAGCCGAAGTAATTTAGGTGATTCTGGTATAGTTTGTTATGATTTTTAGCATTTTTTTGTAATTTTAAAGTAATTGGGATTAGTTTGTTGCTGTAAAGTGTAGTTGGGGGTGGTTTTTGATAGCCGAAGTAATTTAGGTGAGTTTGGCATAGTTTGCTATGGTTAGTAGCATTTTTTTGTAATTTAAAAGTGATTGGGTTTAGTTTGTTGTGGTAAGGGTTAGTTGGTGATGATTTATGGTAGCCGAAGTAATTTAAGTGAGTTTGGCATAGTTTGCTATGGTTACTAGCATTTTTTTGTAATTTAAAAGTGATTGGGTTTAGTTTGTTGTGGTAAGGGTTAGTTGGTGATGATTTAGAGTAGCCGAAGTAATTTAGGTGAGTCTGGCATAGTTTGTTATGATTTGTACACCTTTTTTTGTAATTTTAAGATGATATGGTTTGGTTTGTTGTGGTAAGGGATAGTTGGGGGTGATTTACGGTAGCCGAAGTAATTTAGGTGATTCTGGTATAGTTTGTTATGATTTTTAGCATTTTTTTGTAATTTTAAAGTGATTGGGCTTAGTTTGTTGCTGTAAAGTGTAGTTGGGAGTGATTTTTGATAGCCGAAGTAATTTAGGTAAGTTTGGCATAGTTTGCTAGGGTTAGTAGCATTTTTTTGTAATTTAAAAGTGATTGGGTTTAGTTTGTTGTGGTAAGGGTTAGTTGGTGATGATTTATGGTAGCCGAAGTAATTTAGGTGAGTTTGGCATAGTTTGCTATGGTTACTAGCATTTTTTTGTAATTTAAAAGTGATTGGGTTAGTTTGTTGTGGTAAGGGTTACTTGGTAATGATTTAGAGTAGCCGAAGTAATTTAGGTGAGTCTGGCATAGTTTGTTATGATTTGTACACCTTTTTTTGTAATTTTAAGATGATATGGTTTGGTTTGTTGTGGTAAGGGATAGTTGGGGGTGATTAACGGTAGCCGAAGTAATTTAGGTGATTCTGGTATAGTTTGTTATGATTTTTAGCATTTTTTTGTCATTTTAAAGTGATTGGGCTTAGTTTGTTGCTGTAAAGTGTAGTTGGGGGGTGATTTTTGATAGCCGAAGTAATTTAGGTGAGTTTGGCATAGTTTGCTATGGTTGGTAGCATTTTTTTGTAATTTAAAAGTGATTGGGTTTAGTTTGTTGTGGTAAGGGTTAGTTGGTGATGATTTATGGTAGCCGAAGTAATTTAGGTGAGTTTGGCATAGTTTGCTATGGTTACTAGCATTTTTTTGTAATCTAAAAATGATTGGGTTTAGTTTGTTGTGGTAAGGGTTAGTTGGTGATGATTTAGAGTAGCCGAAGTAATTTAGGTGAGTCTGGCATAGTTTGTTATGATTTGTACACCTTTTTTTGTAATTTTAAGATGATATGGTTTGGATTGTTGTGGTAAGGTATAGTTGGGGGTGATTTACGGTAGCCAAAGTAATTTAGGTGATTCTGGTATGGGTTGTTATGATTTTTAGTATTTTTTTGTAATACTAAAGTGATTGGGCTTAGTTTGTTGCTGTAAAGTGTAGTTGGGGGTGATTTTTGATAGCCGAAGTAATTTAGGTGAGTTTGGCATAGTTTGCTATGGTTACTAGAATTTTTTTGTAATTTAAAAGTGATTGGGTTTAGTTTGTTGTGGTAAGGGTTATTTGGTGAAGATTTAGAGTAGCCGAAGTAATTTAGGTGAGTCTGGCATAGTTTGTTATGATTTGTACACCTTTTTTTGTAATTTTAAGATGATATGATTTGGTTTGTTGTGGTAAGGGATAGTTGGGAGTGATTTACGGTAGCCGAAGTAATTTAGGTGATTCTGGTATAGTTTGTTATGATTTTTAGCATTTTTTTGTAATTTTAAAGTAATTGGGATTAGTTTGTTGCTGTAAAGTGTAGTTGGGGGTGGTTTTTGATAGCCGAAGTAATTTAGGTTAGTTTGGCATAGTTTGCTATGGTTAGTAGCATTTTTTTGTAATTTAAAAGTGATTGGGTTTAGTTTGTTGTGGTAAGGGTTAGTTGGTGATGATTTATGGTAGCCGAAGTAATTTAGGTGAGTTTGGCATAGTTTGCTATGGTTACTAGCATTTTTTTGTAATTTAAAAGTGATTGGGTTTAGTTTGTTGTGGTAAGGGTTAGTTGGTGATGATTTAGAGTAGCCGAAGTAATTTAGGTGAGTCTGGCATAGTTTGTTATGATTTGTACACCTTTTTTTGTAATTTTAAGATGATATGGTTTGGTTTGTTGTGGTAAGGGATAGTTGGGGGTGATTAACGGTAGCCGAAGTAATTTAGGTGATTCTGGTATAGGTTGTTATGATTTTTAGTATTTTTTTGTAATATTAAAGTGATTGGGCTTAGTTTGTTGCTGTAAAGTGTAGTTGGGGGTGATTTTTGATATCCGAAGTAATTTAGGTGAGTTTGGCATAGTTTGCTATGGTTACTAGCATTTTTTTGTAATTTAAAAGTGATTGGGTTTAGTTTGTTGTGGTAAGGGTTATTTGGTGATGATTTAGAGTAGCTGAAGTAATTTAGGTGAGTCTGGCATAGTTTGTTATGATTTGTACACCTTTTTTTGTAATTTTAAGATGATATGATTTGGTTTGTTGTGGTAAGGGATAGTTGGGAGTGATCTACGGTAGCCGAAGTAATTTAGGTGATTCTGGTATAGTTTGTTATGATTTTTAGCATTTTTTTGTAATTTTAAAGTAATTGGGATTAGTTTGTTGCTGTAAAGTGTAGTTGGGGGTGGTTTTTGATAGCCGAAGTAATTTAGGTGAGTTTGGCATAGTTTGCTATGGTTAGTAGCATTTTTTTGTAATTTAAAAGTGATTGGGTTTAGTTTGTTGTGGTAAGGGTTAGTTGGTGATGATTTATGGTAGCCGAAGTAATTTAAGTGAGTTTGGCATAGTTTGCTATGGTTACTAGCATTTTTTTGTAATTTAAAAGTGATTGGGTTTAGTTTGTTGTGGTAAGGGTTAGTTGGTGATGATTTAGAGTAGCCGAAGTAATTTAGGTGAGTCTGGCATAGTTTGTTATGATTTGTACACCTTTTTTTGTAATTTTAAGATGATATGGTTTGGTTTGTTGTGGTAAGGGATAGTTGGGGGTGATTTACGGTAGCCGAAGTAATTTAGGTGATTCTGGTATAGTTTGTTATGATTTTTAGCATTTTTTTGTAATTTTAAAGTGATTGGGCTTAGTTTGTTGCTGTAAAGTGTAGTTGGGAGTGATTTTTGATAGCCGAAGTAATTTAGGTAAGTTTGGCATAGTTTGCTAGGGTTAGTAGCATTTTTTTGTAATTTAAAAGTGATTGGGTTTAGTTTGTTGTGGTAAGGGTTAGTTGGTGATGATTTATGGTAGCCGAAGTAATTTAGGTGAGTTTGGCATAGTTTGCTATGGTTACTAGCATTTTTTTGTAATTTAAAAGTGATTGGGTTAGTTTGTTGTGGTAAGGGTTACTTGGTAATGATTTAGAGTAGCCGAAGTAATTTAGGTGAGTCTGGCATAGTTTGTTATGATTTGTACACCTTTTTTTGTAATTTTAAGATGATATGGTTTGGTTTGTTGTGGTAAGGGATAGTTGGGGGTGATTAACGGTAGCCGAAGTAATTTAGGTGATTCTGGTATAGTTTGTTATGATTTTTAGCATTTTTTTGTCATTTTAAAGTGATTGGGCTTAGTTTGTTGCTGTAAAGTGTAGTTGGGGGGTGATTTTTGATAGCCGAAGTAATTTAGGTGAGTTTGGCATAGTTTGCTATGGTTGGTAGCATTTTTTTGTAATTTAAAAGTGATTGGGTTTAGTTTGTTGTGGTAAGGGTTAGTTGGTGATGATTTATGGTAGCCGAAGTAATTTAGGTGAGTTTGGAATAGTTTGCTATGGTTACTAGCATTTTTTTGTAATCTAAAAATGATTGGGTTTAGTTTGTTGTGGTAAGGGTTAGTTGGTGATGATTTAGAGTAGCCGAAGTAATTTAGGTGAGTCTGGCATAGTTTGTTATGATTTGTACACCTTTTTTTGTAATTTTAAGATGATATGGTTTGGTTTGTTGTGGTAAGGTATAGTTGGGGGTGATTTACGGTAGCCGAAGTAATTTAGGTGATTCTGGTATAGGTTGTTATGATTTTTAGTATTTTTTTGTAATACTAAAGTGATTGGGCTTAGTTTGTTGCTGTAAAGTGTAGTTGGGGGTGATTTTTGATAGCCGAAGTAATTTAGGTGAGTTTGGCATAGTTTGCTATGGTTACTAGCATTTTTTTGTAATTTAAAAGTGATTGGGTTTAGTTTGTTGTGGTAAGGGTTATTTGGTGATGATTTAGAGTAGCCGAAGTAATTTAGGTGAGTCTGGCATAGTTTGTTATGATTTGTACACCTTTTTTTGTAATTTTAAGATGATATGATTTGGTTTGTTGTGGTAAGGGATAGTTGGGAGTGATTTACGGTAGCCGAAGTAATTTAGGTGATTCTGGTATAGTTTGTTATGATTTTTAGCATTTTTTTGTAATTTTAAAGTAATTGGGATTAGTTTGTTGCTGTAAAGTGTAGTTGGGGGTGGTTTTTGATAGCCGAAGTAATTTAGGTTAGTTTGGCATAGTTTGCTATGGTTAGTAGCATTTTTTTGTAATTTAAAAGTGATTGGGTTTAGTTTGTTGTGGTAAGGGTTAGTTGGTGATGATTTATGGTAGCCGAAGTAATTTAGGTGAGTTTGGCATAGTTTGCTATGGTTACTAGCATTTTTTTGTAATTTAAAAGTGATTGGGTTTAGTTTGTTGTGGTAAGGGTTAGTTGGTGATGATTTAGAGTAGCCGAAGTAATTTAGGTGAGTCTGGCATAGTTTGTTATGATTTGTACACCTTTTTTTGTAATTTTAAGATGATATGGTTTGGTTTGTTGTGGTAAGGGATAGTTGGGGGTGATTAACGGTAGCCGAAGTAATTTAGGTGATTCTGGTATAGTTTGTTATGATTTTTAGCATTTTTTTGTTATTTTAAAGTGTTTGGGCTTAGTTTGTTGCTGTAAAGTGTAGTTGGGGGGTGATTTTTGATAGCCGAAGTAATTTAGGTGAGTTTGGCATAGTTTGCTATGGTTAGTAGTTTTTTTTTGTAATTTAAAAGTGATTGGGTTTAGTTTGTTGTGGTAAGGGTTAGTTGGTGATGATTTATGGTAGCCGAAGTAATTTAGGTGAGTCTGGCATAGTTTGTTATGATTTGTACACCTTTTTTTGTAATTTTAAAATGATATGGTTTGGTTTGTTGTGGTAAGGGATAGTTGGGGGTGATTTACGGTAGCCGAAGTAATTTAGGTGATTCTGGTATAGTTTGTTATGATTTTTAGCATTTTTGTGTAATTCTAAAGTGATTGGGCTTAGTTTGTTGCTGTAAAGTGTAGTTGGGGGTGATTTTTGATAGCCGAAGTAATTTAGGTGAGTTTGGCATAGTTTGCTATGGTTAGTAGCATTTTTTTGTAATTTAAAAGTGATTGGGTTTAGTTTGTTGTGGTAAGGGTTAGTTGGTGATGATTTATGGTAGCCGAAGTAATTTAGGTGAGTTTGGCATAGCTTGCTATGGTTACTAGCATTTTTTTGTAATTTAAAATTGATTGGGTTTAGTTTGTTGTGGTAAGGGTTAGTTGATTATGATTTAGAGTTGCCGAAGTAATTTAGGTGAGTTTGGCATAGTTTGCTATGGTTAGTAGCATTTTTTTGTAATTTAAAAGTGATTGGGTTTAGTTTGTTCTGGTAAGGGTTAGTTGGTGATGATTTATGGTAGCCGAAGTAATTTAGGTGAGTTTGGCATAGTTTGCTATGGTTACTAGCATTTTTTTGTAATTTAAAAGTGATTGGGTTTAGTTTGTTGTGGTAAGGGTTAGTTGGTGATGATTTAGAGTAGCCGAAGTAATTTAGGTGAGTTTGGCATAGTTTGCTATGGTTAGTAGCATTTTTTTGTAATTTAAAAGTGATTGGGTTTAGTTTGTTCTGGTAAGGGTTAGTTGGTGATGATTTATGGTAGCCGAAGTAATTTAGGTGAGTTTGGCATAGTTTGCTATGGTTACTAGCAATTTTTTGTAATTTAAAAGTGATTGGGTTTAGTTTGTTGTGGTAAGGGTGAATTGGTGATGATTTATGGTAGCCGAAGTAATTTAGGTGAGTCTGGCATAGTTTGTTATAATTTGTACACCTTTTTTTGTAATTTTAAGATGATATGGTTTGGTTTGTTGTGGTAAGAGATAGTTGGGGGTGATTTACGGTAGCCGAAGTAATTTAGGTGATTCTGGTATAGTTTTTTTATGATTTTTAGCATTTTTTTGTAATTTTAAAGTGATTGGGGTTAGTTTGTTGCTGTAAAGTGTAGTTGGGGGTGATTTTTGATAGCCGAAGTAATTTAGGTGAGTTTGGCATAGTTTGCTATGGTTAGTAGAATTTTTTTGTAATTTAAAAGTGATTGGGTTTAGTTTGTTGTGGTAAAGGTTAGTTGGTGATGACTTATGGTAGCCGAAGTAATTTAGGTGAGTTTGGCATAGTTTGCTATGGTTACTAGCATTTTTTTGTAATTTAAAAATGATTGGGTTTAGTTTGTTGTGGTAAGGGTTAGTTGGTGATGATTTAGAGTAGCCGAAGTAATTTAGGTGAGTCTGGCATAGTTTGTTATGATTTGTACACCTTTTTTTGTAATTTTAAGATGATATGGTTTGGTTTGTTGTGGTAAGGGATAGTTGGAGGTGATTTACGGTAGCCGAAGTAATTTAGGTGATTCTGGTATAGTTTGTTATGATTTTTAGCATTTTTTTGTAATTTTAAAGTGATTGGGCTTAGTTTGTTGCTGTAAAGTGTAGTCGGGGGTGATTTTTGATAGCCGAAGTAATTTAGGTGTGTTTGGCATAGTTTGCTATGGTTAGTAGCATTTTTTTGTAATTTAAAAGTGATTGGGTTTAGTTTGTTGTGGTAAGGGTTAGTTGGTGATGATTTATGGTAGCCGAAGTAATTTAGGTGAGTTTGGCATAGTTTGCTATGGTTACTAGCATTTTTTTGTAATTTAAATTGATTGGGTTCAGTTTGTTGTGGTAAGGGTTAGTTGGTTATGATTTAGAGTAGCCGAAGTAATTTAGGTGAGTCTGGCATAGTTTGTTATGATTTGTATACCTTTTTTTGTAATTTTAAAATGATATGGTTTGGTTTGTTGTGGTAAGGGATAGTTGGGGGTGATTTACGGTAGCCGAAGTAATTTAGGTGATTCTGGTATAGTTTGTTATGATTTTTAGCATTTTTTTGTAATTTTAACGTGATTGGGCTTAGTTTGTTGCTGTAAAGTGTAGTCGGGGGTGATTTTTGATAGCCGAAGTAATTTAGGTGAGTTTGGCATAGTTTGCTATGGTTACTAGCATTTTTTTGTAATTTAAAAGTGATTGGGTTTAGTTTGTTGTGGTAAGGGTTAGTTGGTGATGATTTATGGTAGCCGAAGTAATTTAGGTGTGTTTGGCATAGTTTGCTATGGTTACTAGCATTTTTTTGTAATTTAAAAATGATTGGGTTTAGTTTGTTGTGGTAAGGGTTAGTTGGTGATGATTTAGAGTAGCCGAAGTAATTTAGGTGAGTCTGGCATAGTTTGTTATGATTTGTACACCTTTTTTTGTAATTTTAAGATGATATGGTTTGGTTTGTTGTGGTAAGGGATAGTTGGAGGTGATTTACGGTAGCCGAAGTAACTTAGGTGATTCTGGTATAGTTTGTTATGATTTTTAGCATTTTTTTGTAATTTTAAAGTGATTGGGCTTAGTTTGTTGCTGTAAAGTGTAGTCGGGGGTGATTTTTGATAGCCGAAGTAATTTAGGTGAGTTTGGCATAGTTTGCTATGGTTAGTAGCATTTTTTTGTAATTTAAAAGTGATTGGGTTTAGTTTGTTGTGGTAAGGGTTAGTTGGTGATGATTTATGGTAGCCGAAGTAACTTAGGTGATTCTGGTATAGTTTGTTATAATTTTTAGCATTTTTTTTTTAATTTTAAAGTGATTGGGCTTAGTTTGGTGCTGTAAAGTGAAGTTGGGGGTGATTTTTGATAGCCGAAGTAATTTAGGTGAGTCTGGCATAGTTTGTTATGATTTGTACACCTTTTTTGTAATTTTAAGATTATATGGTTTGGTTTGTTGTGGTAAGGGATAGTTGGGGGTGATTTACGGTAGCCGAAGTAATTTAGGTGATTCTGGTGTAGTTTGTTATAATTTTTAGCATTTTTTTTGTAATTTTAAAGTGATTGGGCTTAGTTTGGTGCTGTAAAGTGTAGTTGGGGGTGATTTTTGATAGCCGAAGTAAATTAGGTGAGTTTGGCATAGTTTGCTATGGTTAGTAGCAATTTTTTGTAATTTAGAAGTGATTGGGTTTAGTTTGTTGTGGTAAGGGTTAGTTGGTGATGATTTATGGTAGCCGAAGTAATTTAGGTGAGTTTGGCATAGTTTGCTATAGTTACAAGCATTTTTTTGTAATTTAAAAGTGATTGGGTTTAGTTTGTTGTGGTAAGGGTTAGTTGGTGATGATTTAGAGTAGCCGAAGTAATTTAGGTGAGTCTGGCATAGTTTGTTATGATTTGTACACCTTTTTTTCTAATTTTAAGATGATATGGTTTGGTTTGTTGTGGTAAGGGATAGTTGGGGGTGATTTACGGTAGCCGAAGTCATTTAGGTGATTCTGGTATAGTTTTTTATGATTTTTAGCATTTTTTTGTAATTCTAAAGTGATTGGGCTTAGTTTGTTGCTGTAAAGTGTAGTTGGGGGTGATTTTTGACAGCCGAAGTAAATTAGGTGAGTTTGGCATAGTTTGCTATGGTTAGTAGCATTTTTTTGTAATTTAAAATTGATTGGGTTTAGTTTGTTGTGGTAAGGGTTAGTTGGTGATGATTTAGAGTAGCCGATGTAATTTAGGTAAGTCTGGCATAGTTTGTTATGATTTGTACACCTTTTTTTGTGATTTTAAGATGATATGGTTTGGTTTGTTGTGGTACAGGATAGTTGGGGGTGATTTACGGTAGCCGAAGTAATTTAGGTGATTCTGGTATAGTTTTTTTATGATTTTTAAAATTTTTTTGAATATATATAATGTGATTGGGCTTAGTTTGTTGCTGTAAAGTGTAGTTGGAGGTGATTTTTGATAGCCGAAATAATTTAGGTGAGTTTGGCATAGTTTGCTATGGTTACTAGCATTTTTTTGTAATTTAAAAATGATTCGGTTTAGTTTGTTGTGGTAAGGGTTAGTTGGTAATGATTTAGAGTAGCCGAAGTAATTTAGGTGAGTTTGGCATAGTTTGCTATGGTTACTAGCATTTTTTTGTAATTTAAAAGTGATTGGGTTTAGTTTGTTTTGGTAAGGGTTAGTTGGTGATGATTTAGAGTTGCCGAAGTAATTTAGGTGAGTTTGGCATAGTTTGCTATGGTTAGTAGCATTTTTTTAAAATTTAAAAGTGATTGGGTTTAGTTTGTTCTGGTAAGGGTTAGTTGGTGATGATTTATGGTAGCCGAAGTAATTTAGGTGAGTTTGGCATAGTTTGCTATGGTTACTAGCATTTTTTTGTAATTTAAAAGTGATTGGGTTTAGTTTGTTGTGGTAAGGGTTAGTTGGTGATGATTTAGAGTAGCCGAAGTAATTTAGGTGAGTTTGGCATAGTTTGCTATGGTTAGTAGCATTTTTTTGTAATTTAAAAGTGATTGGGTTTAGTTTGTTCTGATAAGGGTTAGTTGGTGATGATTTATGGTAGCCGAAGTAATTTAGGTGAGTTTGGCATAGTTTGCTATGGTTACTAGCATTTTTTTGTAATTTAAAAGTGATTGGGTTTAGTTTGTTGTGGTAAGGGTGAATTGGTGATGATTTAGAGTAGCCGAAGTAATTTAGGTGAGTCTGGCATAGTTTGTTATAATTTGTACACCTTTTTTTGTAATTTTAAGATGATATGGTTTGGTTTGTTGTGGTAAGAGATAGTTGGGGGTGATTTACGGTAGCCGAAGTAATTTAGGTGATTCTGGTATAGTTTTTTTATGATTTTTAGCATTTTTTTGTAATTTTAAAGTGATTGGGCTTAGTTTGTTGCTGTAAAGTGTAGTTGGGGGTGATTTTTGATAGCCGAAGTAATTTAGGTGAGTTTGGCATAGTTTGCTATGGTTAGTAGAATTTTTTTGTAATTTAAAAGTGATTGGGTTTAGTTTGTTGTGGTAAGGGTTAGTTGGTGATGACTTATGGTAGCCGAAGTAATTTAGGTGAGTTTGGCATAGTTTGCTATGGTTACTAGCATTTTTTTGTAATTTAAAAATGATTGGGTTTAGTTTGTTGTGGTAAGGGTTAGTTGGTGATGATTTAGAGTAGCCGAAGTAATTTAGGTGAGTCTGGCATAGTTTGTTATGATTTGTACACCTTTTTTTGTAATTTTAAGATGATATGGTTTGGTTTGTTGTGGTAAGGGATAGTTGGAGGTGATTTACGGTAGCCGAAGTAATTTAGGTGATTCTGGTATAGTTTGTTATGATTTTTAGCATTTTTTTGTAATTTTAAAGTGATTGGGCTTAGTTTGTTGCTGTAAAGTGTAGTCGGGGGTGATTTTTGATAGCCGAAGTAATTTAGGTGAGTTTGGCATAGTTTGCTATGGTTAGTAGCATTTTTTTGTAATTTAAAAGTGATTGGGTTTAGTTTGTTGTGGTAAGGGTTAGTTGGTGATGATTTAGGGTAGCCGAAGTAATTTAGGTGAGTTTGGCATAGTTTGCTATGGTTACTAGCATTTTTTTGTAATTTAAATTGATTGGGTTTAGTTTGTTGTGGTAAGGGTTAGTTGGTTATGATTTAGAGTAGCCGAAGTAATTTAGGTGAGTCTGGCATAGTTTGTTATGATTTGTACACCTTTTTTTGTAATTTTAAAATGATATGGTTTGGTTTGTTGTGATAAGGGATAGTTGGGGGTGATTTACGGTAGCCGAAGTAATTTAGGTGATTCTGGTATAGTTTGTTATGATTTTTAGCATTTTTTTGTAATTTTAAAGTGATTGGGCTTAGTTTGTTGCTGTAAAGTGTAGTTAGGGGTGATTTTTGATAGCCGAAGTAATTTAGGTGAGTCTGGCATAGTTTGTTATGATTTGTACACCTTTTTTTGAAATTTTAACATTATATGGTTTGGTTTGTTGTGGTAAGGGATAGTTGGGGGTGATTTACGGTAGCCGAAGTAATTTAGGTGATTCTGGTATAGTTTGTTATGATTTTTAGCATTTTTTTGTAATTTTAAAGTGATTGGGCTTAGTTTGTTGCTGTAAAGTGTAGTTGGGGGTGATTTTTGATAGCCGGAGTAATTTAGGTGAGTTTGGCATAGTTTGCTATGGTTACTAGCATTTTTTTGTAATTTAAAAGTGATTGGGTTTAGTTTGTTGTGGTAAGGGTTAGTTGGTGATGATTTATGGTAGCCGAAGTAATTTAGGTGTGTTTGCAATAGTTTGCTATGGTTACTAGCATTTTTTTGTAATTTAAAATTGATTGGGTTTAGTTTGTTGTGGTAAGGGTTAGTTGGTGATGATTTAGAGTAGCCGAAGTAATTTAGGTGAGTCTGGCATAGTTTGTTATGATTTGTACACCTTTTTTTTAATTTTAAGATGATATGGTTTGATTTGTTGTGGTAAGTGATAGTTGGGGGTGATTTACGTTAGCCGAAGTAATTTAGGTGATTCTGGTATAGTTTGTTATAATTTTTAGCATTTTTTTTTTAATTTGAAAGTGATTGGGCTTAGTTTTGTGCTGTAAAGTGAAGTTGGGGATGATTTTTGATAGCCGAAGTAATTTAGGTGAGTCTGGCATAGTTTGTTATGATTTGTACACCTTTTTTGTAATTTTAAGATTATATGGTTTGGTTTGTTGTGGTAAGGGATAGTTGGGGGTGATTTACGGTAGCCGAAGTAATTTAGGTGATTCTGGTATAGTTTGTTATAATTTTTAGCATTTTTTTTGTAATTTTAAAGTGATTGGGCTTAGTTTGGTGCTGTCAAGTGTTGTTGGGGGTGATTTTTGATAGCCGAAGTAATTTAGGTGAGTTTGGCATAGTTTGCTATGGTTAGTAGCATTTTTTTGTAACTTAAAAGTGATTGGGTTTAGTTTGTTGTGGTAAGGGTTAGTTGGTGATGATTTATGGTAGCCGAAGTAATTTAGGTGAGTTTGGCATAGTTTGCTATGGTTACTAGCATTTTTTTGTAATTTAAAAGTGATTGGGTTTAGTTTGTTGTGGTAAGGTTTAGTTGGTGATGATTTAAAGTAGCCGAAGTAATTTAGGTGAGTCTGGCATAGTTTGTTATGATTTGTACACCTTTTTTTGTAATTTTAAGATGATATGGTTTGGTTTGTTGTGGTAAGAAATAGTTGATGGTGATCTACGGTAGCCGAAGTAATTTAGGTGATTCTGGTATAGTTTTTTATGATTTTTAGCATTTTTTTGTAATTTTAAAGTGATTGGGCTTAGTTTGTTGCTGTAAAGTGTAGTTGGGGGTGATTTTTGATAGCCGAAGTAATTTAGGTGAGTTTGGCATAGTTTGCTATGGTTAGTAGCATTTCTTTGTAATTTAAAAGTGATTGGGTTTAGTTTGTTGTGGTAAGGGTTAGTTGGTGATGATTTATGGTAGCCGAAGTAATTTAGGTGAGTTTGGGATAGTTTGCTATGGTTACTAGCATTTTTTTTGTAATTTAAAAATGATTGGGTTTAGTTTGTTGTGGTAAGGGTTAGTTGGTGATGATTTAGAGTAGCCGAAGTAATTTAGGTGAGTTTGGCATAGTTTGCTATGGTTAGTAGCATTTTTTTGTAATTTAAAAGTGATTGGGTTTAGTTTGTTCTGGTAAGGGTTAGTTGGTGATGATTTATGGTAGCCGAAGTAATTTAGGTGAGTTTGGCATAGTTTGCTATGGTTACTAGCATTTTGTTGTAATTCAAAAAGTGATTGGGTTTAGTTTGTTGTGGTAAGGGTTAGTTGGTGATGATTTAGAGTAGCCGAAGTAATTTAGGTGAGTCTGGCATAGTTTGTTATGATTTGTACACCTTTTTTTGTAATTTTAAGATGATATGGTTTGGTTTGTTGTGGTAAGGGATAGTTGGGGGTGATTTACGGTAGCCGAAGTAATTTAGGTGATTCTGGTATAGTTTTTTATGATTTTTAGCATTTTTTTGTAATTTTACAGTGATTGGGCTTAGTTTGTTGCTGTAAATTGTAGTTGGGGGTGATTTTTGATAGCCGAAGTAATTTAGGTGAGTTTGCTATGGTTAGTAGCATTTTTTTTGTAATTTAAAAGTGATTGGGTTTAGTTTGTTGTGGCAAGGGTTAGTTGGTGATGATTTATGGTAGCCGAAGTAATTTAGGTGAGTTTGGCATAGTTTGCTATGGTTACTAGCATTTTTTTGTAATTTAAAAATGATTGGGTTTAGTTTGTTGTGTTAAGGGTTAGTTGGTGATGATTTAGGGTAGCCGAAGTAATTTAGGTGAGTCTGGCATAGTTTGTTATGATTTGTACACCTTTTTTTGTAATTTTAAGATGATATGGTTTGGTTTGTTGTGGTAAGGGATAGTTGGAGGTGATTTACGGTAGCCGAAGTAATTTAGGTAATTCTGGTATCGTTTGTTATGATTTTTAGCATTTTTTTGTAATTTTAAAGTGATTGGGCTTAGTTTGTTGCTGTAAAGTGTAGTTGGGGGTGATTTTTGATAGCTGAAGTAATTTAGGTGAGTTTGGCATAGTTTGCTATGGTTAGTAGCATTTTTTTGTAATTTAAAAGTGATTGGGTTTAGTTTGTTGTGGTAAGGGTTAGTTGGTGATGATTTATGGTAGCCGAAGTAATTTAGGTAAGTTTGGCATAGTTTGCTATGGTTACTAGCATTTTTTTGTAATTTAAAAGTGATTGGGTTTAGTTTGTTGTGGTAAGGGTTAGTTGGTGATGATTTAGAGTAGCCTAAGTAATTTAGGTGAGTCTGGCATAGTTTGTTATGATTTGTACACCTTTTTTTTAATTTTAAGATGATATGGTTTGATTTGTTGTGGTAAGGGATAGTTGGGGGTGATTTACGTTAGCCGAAGTAATTTAGGTGATTCTGGTACAGTTTGTTATAATTTTTAGCATTTTTTTTTAATTTTAAAGTGATTGGGCTTAGTTTGGTGCTGTAAAGTGAAGTTGGGGATGATTTTTGATAGCCGAAGTAATTTAGGTGAGTCTGGCATAGTTTGTTATGATTTGTACACCTTTTTTGTAATTTTAAGATTATATGGTTTGGTTTGTTGTGGTAAGGGATAGTTGGGGGTGATTTACGGTAGCTGAAGTAATTTAGGTAATTCTGGTATAGTTTGTTATAATTTTTAGCATTTTTTTTGTAATTTTAAAGTGATTGGGCTTAGTTTGGTGCTGTAAAGTGTAGTTGGGGGTGATTTTTGATAGCCGAGGTAATTTAGGTGAGTTTGGCATAGTTTGCTATGGTTAGTAGCATTTTTTTGTAACTTAAAAGTGATTGGGTTTAGTTTGTTGTGGTAAGGGTTAGTTGGTGATGATTTATGGGAGCCGAAGTAATTTAGGTGAGTTTGGCATAGTTTGCCATGGTTACTAGCATTTTTTTGTAATTTAAAAGTGATTGGGTTTAGTTTGTTGTGGTAAGGTTTAGTTGGTGATGATTTAGAGTAGCCGAAGTAATTTAGGTGAGTCTGGCAAAGTTTTTTTATGATTTGTACACCTTTTTTTGTAATTTTAAGATGATATGGTTTGGTTTGTTGTGGTAAGGGATAGTTGGGGGTGATTTACGGTAGCCGAAGTAATTTAGGTGATTCTGGTATAGTTTTTTATGATTTTTAGCATTTTTTTGTAATTTTAAAGTGATTGGGCTTAGTTTGTTGCTGTAAAGTGTAGTTGGGGGTGATTTTTGATAGCCGAAGTAATTTAGGTGAGTTTGGCATAGTTTGCTATGGTTAGTAGCATTTTTTTGTAATTTAAAAGTGATTGGGTTTAGTTTGTTGTGGTAAGGGTTAGTTGGTGATGATTTATGGTAGCCGAAGTAATTTAGGTGAGTTTGGCATAGTTTGCTATGGTTACTAGCATTTTTTTGTAATTTAAAAATGATTGGGTTTAGTTTGTTGTGGTAAGGGTTAGTTGGTGATGATTTAGAGTAGCCGAAGTAATTTAGGTGAGTTTGGCATAGTTTGCTATGGTTAGTATCATTTTTTTGTAATTTAAAAGTGATTGGGTTTAGTTTGTTCTGGTAAGGGTTAGTTGGTGATAATTTATGGTAGCCGAAGTAATTTAGGTGAGTTAGGCATAGTTTGCTATGGTTACTAGCATTTTTTTGTAATTTAAAAGTGATTGGGTTTAGTTTGTTGTGGTAAGGGTTAGTTGGTGATGATTTAGAGTAGCCGAAGTAATTTAGGTGAGTCTGGCATAGTTTGTTATGATTTGTACACCTTTTTTTGTAATTTTAAGATGATATGGTTTGGTTTGTTGTGGTAAGGGATAGTTGGGGGTGATTTACGGTAGCCGAAGTAATTTAGGTGATTCTGGTATAGTTTTTTATGATTTTTAGCATTTTTTTGTAATTTTACAGTGATTGGGCTTAGTTTGTTGCTGTAAATTGTAGTTGGGGGTGATTTTTGATAGCTTAAGTAATTTAGGTGAGTTTGGCATAGTTTGCTATGGTTAGTAGCATTTTTTTGTAATTTAAAAGTGATTGGGTTTAGTTTGTTGTGGTAAGGGTTAGTTGGTGATGATTTATGGTAGCCGAAGTAATTTAGGTGAGTTTGGCATAGTTTGCTATGGTTACTAGCATTTTTTTGTAATTTAAAAATGATTGGGTTTAGTTTGTTGTGGTAAGGGTTAGTTGGTGATGATTTAGAGTAGCCGAAGTAATTTAGGTGAGTCTGGCATAGTTTGTTATGATTTGTACACCTTTTTTTGTAATTTTAAGATGATATGGTTTGGTTTGTTGTGGTAAGGGATAGTTGGAGGTGATTTACGGTAGCCGAAGTAATTTAGGTGATTCTGGTATAGTTTCTTATGATTTTTAGCATTTTTTTGTAATTTTAAAGTGATTGGGCTTAGTTTGGTGCTGTAAAGTGTAGTTGGGGGTGATTTTTGATAGCCGAAGTAATTTAGGTGAGTTTGGCATAGTTTGCTATGGTTAGTAGCATTTTTTTGTAACTTAAAAGTGATTGGGTTTAGTTTGTTGTGGTAAAAGTTAGTTGGTGATGATTTATGGTAGCCGAAGTAATTTAGGTGAGTTTGGCACAGTTTGCTATGGTTACTAGCATTTTTTTGTAATTTAAAAATGATTGGGTTTAGTTTGTTGTGGTAAGGGTTAGTTGGTGATGATTTAGAGTAGCCGAAGTAATTTAGGTGAGTCTGGCATAGTTTGTTTTGATTTGTACACCTTTTTTTGTAATTTTAAGATGATATGGTTTGGTTTGTTGTGGTAAGGGATAGTTGGAGGTGATTTACGGTAGCCGAAGTAATTTAGGTGATTCTGGTATAGTTTGTTATGATTTTTAGCATTTTTTTGTAATTTTAAAGTGATTGGGCTTAGTTTGTTGCTGTAAAGTGTAGTTGGGGGTGATTTTTGATAGCCGAAGTAATTTAGGTGAGTTTGGCATAGTTTGCTATGGTTAGTAGCATTTTTTTGTAATTTAAAAATGATTGGGTTTAGTTTGTTGTGGTAAGGGTTAGTTGGTGATGATTTATGGTAGCCGAAGTAATTTAGGTGAGTTTGGCATAGTTTGCTATGGTTACTAGCATTTTTTTGTAATTTAAAAGTGATTGGGTTTAGTTTGTTGTGGTAAGGGTTAGTTGGTTATGATTTAGAGTAGCCGAAGTAATTTAGGTGAGTCTGGCATAGTTTGTTATGATTTGTACACCTTTTTTTGTAATTTTAAGATGATATGGTTTGGTTTGTTGTGGTAAGGGATAGTTGGGGGTGATTTACGGTAGCCGAAGTAATTTAGGTGATTCTGGTATAGTTTTTTATGATTTTTAGCATTTTTTTGTAATTTTAAAGTGATTGGGCTTAGTTTGTTGCTGTAAAGTGTAGTTGGGGGTGATTTTTGATAGCCGAAGTAATTTAGGTGAGTTTGGCATAGTTTGCTATGGTTAGTAGCATTTTTTTGTAATTTAAAAGTGATTGGGTTTAGTTTGTTGTGGTAAGGGTTAGTTGGTGATGATTTATGGTAGCCGAAGTAATTTAGGTGAGTTTGGCATAGTTTGCTATGGTTACTAGCATTTTTATGTAATTTAAAAATGATTGGGTTTAGTTTGTTGTGGTAAGGGTTAGTTGGTGATGATTTAGTGTAGCCGAAGTAATTTAGGTGAGTTTGGCATAGTTTGCTATGGTTAGTAGCATTTTTTTGTAATTTAAAAGCGATTGGGTTTAGTTTGTTCTGGTAAGGGTTAGTTGGTGATGATTTATGGTAGCCGAAGTAATTTAGGTGAGTTTGGCATAGTTTGTTATGGTTACTAGCATTTTTATGTAATTTAAAAGTGATTGGGTTTAGTTTGTTGTGGTAAGGGTTAGTTGGTGATGATTTAGAGTAGCCGAAGTAATTTAGGTGAGTCTGGCATAGTTTGTTATGATTTGTACACCTTTTTTTGTAATTTTAAGATGATATGGTTTGGTTTGTTGTGGTAAGGGATAGTTGGCGGTGATTTACGGTAGCCGAAGTAATTTAGGTGATTCTGGTATAGTTTTTTATGATTTTTAGCATTTTTTTGTAATTTTACAGTGATTGGGCTTAGTTTGTTGCTGTAAATTGTAGTTGGGGGTGATTTTTGATAGCTGAAGTAATTTAGGTGAGTTTGGCATAGTTTGCTATGGTTAGTAGCATTTTTTTGTAATTTAAAAGTGATTGGGTTTAGTTTGTTGTGGTAAGGGTTAGTTGGTGATGATTTATGGTAGCCGAAGTAATTTAGGTGAGTTTGGCATAGTTTGCTATGGTTACTAGCATTTTTTTGTAATTTAAAAATGATTGGGTTTAGTTTGTTGTGGTAAGGGTTAGTTGGTGATGATTTAGAGTAGCCGAAGTAATTTAGGTGAGTCTGGCATAGTTTGTTATGATTTGTACACTTTTTTTTGTAATTTTAAGATGATATGGTTTGGTTTGTTGTGGTAAGGGATAGTTGGAGGTGATTTACGGTAGCCGAAGTAATTTAGGTGATTCTGGTATAGTTTGTTATGATTTTTAGCATTTTTTTGTAATTTTAAAGTGATTGGGCTTAGTTTGTTGCTGTAAAGTGTAGTTGGGGGTGATTTTTGATAGCCGAAGTAATTTAGGTGAGTTTGGCATAGTTTGCTATGGTTAGTAGCATTTTTTTGTAATTTAAAAGTGATTGGGTTTAGTTTGTTATGGTAAGGGTTAGTTGGTGATGATTTATGGTAGCCGAAGTTATTTTAGGTGAGTTTGGCATAGTTTGCTATGGTTACTAGCATTTTTTTGTAATTTAAAAATGATTGGGTTTAGTTTGTTGTGGTAAGGGTTAGTTGGTGATGATTTAGAGTAGCCGAAGTAATTTAGGTGAGTTTGGCATAGTTTGCTATGGTTAGTAGCATTTTTTTGTAATTTAAAAGCGATTGGGTTTAGTTTGTTCTGGTAAGGGTTAGTTGGTGATGATTTATGGTAGCCGAAGTAATTTAGGTGAGTTTGGCATAGTTTGCTATGGTTACTAGCATTTTTTTGTAATTTAAAAATGATTGGGTTCAGTTTGTTGTGGTAAGGGTTAGTTGGTGATGATTTAGAGTAGCCGAAGTAATTTAGGTGAGTCTGGCATAGTTTGTTATGATTTGTACACCTTTTTTTGTAATTTTAAGATGATATGGTTTGGTTTGTTGTGGTAAGGGATAGTTGGAGGTGATTTACGGTAGCCGAAGTAATTTAGGTGATTCTGGTATAGTTTGTTATGATTTTTAGCATTTTTTTGTAATTTTAAAGTGATTGGGCTTAGTTTGTTGCTGTAAAGTGTAGTTGGGGGTGATTTTTGATAGCCGAAGTAATTTAGGTGAGTTTGGCATAGTTTGCTATGGTTAGTAGCATTTTTTTGTAATTTAAAAGTGATTGGGTTTAGTTTGTTATGGTAAGGGTTAGTTGGTGATGATTTATGGTAGCCGAAGTTATTTTAGGTGAGTTTGGCATAGTTTGCTATGGTTACTAGCATTTTTTTGTAATTTAAAAATGATTGGGTTTAGTTTGTTGTGGTAAGGGTTAGTTGGTGATGATTTAGAGTAGCCGAAGTAATTTAGGTGAGTTTGGCATAGTTTGCTATGGTTAGTAGCATTTTTTTGTAATTTAAAAGCGATTGGGTTTAGTTTGTTCTGGTAAGGGTTAGTTGGTGATGATTTATGGTAGCCGAAGTAATTTAGGTGAGTCTGGCATAGTTTGTTATGATTTTTAGCATTTTTTTGTAATTTTAAAGTGATTGGGCTTAGTTTGTTGCTGTAAAGTGTAGTTAGGGGTGATTTTTGATAGCCGAAGTAATTTAGGTGAGTCTGGCATAGTTTGTTATGATTTGTACACCTTTTTTTGAAATTTTAAGATTATATGGTTTGGTTTGTTGTGGTAAGGGATAGTTGGGGGTGATTTACGGTAGCCTAAGTAATTTAGGTGATTCTGGTATAGTTTGTTTTGATTTTTAGCATTTTTTTGTAATTTTAAAGTGATTGGGCTTAGTTTGTTGCTGTAAAGTGTAGTTGGGGGTGATTTTTGATAGCCGGAGTAATTTAGGTGAGTTTGGCATAGTTTGCTATGGTTACTAGCATTTTTTTGTAATTTAAAGGTGATTGGGTTTAGTTTGTTGTGGTAAGGGTTAGTTGGTGATGATTTATGGTAGCCGAAGTAATTTAGGTGAGTTTGGCATAGTTTGCTATGGTTACTAGCATTTTTTTGTAATTTAAAAGTAATTGGGTTTAGTTTGTTGTGGTAAGGGTTAGTTGGTGATGATTTAGAGTAGCTGAAGTAATTTAGGTGAGTCTGGCATATTTTGTTATGATTTGTACACCTTTTTTTGTAATTTTAAGATGATATGGTTTGGTTTGTTGTGGTAAGGGATAGTTGGAGGTGATTTACGGTAGCCGAAGTAATTTAGGTGATTCTGGTATAGTTTGTTTTGATTTTTAGCATTTTTTTGTAATTTTAAAGTGATTGGGCTTAGTTTGTTGCTGTAAAGTGTAGTTGGGGGTGATTTTTGATAGCCGGAGTAATTTAGGTGAGTTTGGCATAGTTTGCTATGGTTACTAGCATTTTTTTGTAATTTAAAAGTGATTGGGTTTAGTTTGTTCTGGTAAGGGTTAGTTGGTGATGATTTATGGTAGCCGAAGTAATTTAGGTGAGTTTGGCATAGTTTGCTATGGTTACTAGCATTTTTTTGTAATTTAAAAGTGATTGGGTTTAGTTTGTTGTGGTAAGGGTTAGTTGGTGATGATTTAGAGTAGCCGAAGTAGTTTAGGTGAGTTTGGCATAGTTTGCTGTGGTTAGTAGCATTTTTTTGTAATTTAAAAGTGATTGGGTTTAGTTTGTTCTGGTAAGGGTTAGTTGGTGATGATTTATGGTAGCCGAAGTAATTTAGGTGAGTTTGGCATAGTTTGCTATGGCTACTAGCATTTTTTTGTAATTTAAAAGTGATTGGGTTTAGTTTGTTGTGGTAAGGGTTAGTTGGTGATGATTTAGAGTAGCCGAAGTAATTTAGGTGAGTTTGGCATAGTTTGCTATGGTTAGTAGCATTTTTTTGTAATTTAAAAGCGATTGGGTTTAGTTTTTTCTGGTAAGGGTTAGTTGGTGATGATTTATGGTAGCCGAAGTAATTTAGGTGAGTTTGGCATAGTTTGCTATGGTTACTAGCATTTTTTTGTAATTTAAAAATGATTGGGTTCAGTTTGTTGTGGTAAGGGTTAGTTGGTGATGATTTAGAGTAGCCGAAGTAATTTAGGTGAGTCTGGCATAGTTTGTTATGATTTGTACACCTTTTTTTGTAATTTTAAGATGATATGGTTTGGTTTGTTGTGGTAAGGGATAGTTGGAGGTGATTTACGGTAGCCGAAGTAATTTAGGTGATTCTGGTATAGTTTGTTATGATTTTTAGCATTTTTTTGTAATTTTAAAGTGATTGGGCTTAGTTTGTTGCTGTAAAGTGTAGTTGGGGGTGATTTTTGATAGCCGAAGTAATTTAGGTGAGTTTGGCATAGTTTGCTATGGTTAGTAGCATTTTTTTGTAATTTAAAAGTGATTGGGTTTAGTTTGTTATGGTAAGGGTTAGTTGGTGATGATTTATGGTAGCCGAAGTTATTTTAGGTGAGTTTGGCATAGTTTGCTATGGTTACTAGCATTTTTTTGTAATTTAAAAATGATTGGGTTTAGTTTGTTGTGGTAAGGGTTAGTTGGTGATGATTTAGAGTAGCCGAAGTAATTTAGGTGAGTTTGGCATAGTTTGCTATGGTTAGTAGCATTTTTTTGTAATTTAAAAGCGATTGGGTTTAGTTTGTTCTGGTAAGGGTTAGTTGGTGATGATTTATGGTAGCCGAAGTAATTTAGGTGAGTCTGGCATAGTTTGTTATGATTTTTAGCATTTTTTTGTAATTTTAAAGTGATTGGGCTTAGTTTGTTGCTGTAAAGTGTAGTTAGGGGTGATTTTTGATAGCCGAAGTAATTTAGGTGAGTCTGGCATAGTTTGTTATGATTTGTACACCTTTTTTTGAAATTTTAAGATTATATGGTTTGGTTTGTTGTGGTAAGGGATAGTTGGGGGTGATTTACGGTAGCCTAAGTAATTTAGGTGATTCTGGTATAGTTTGTTTTGATTTTTAGCATTTTTTTGTAATTTTAAAGTGATTGGGCTTAGTTTGTTGCTGTAAAGTGTAGTTGGGGGTGATTTTTGATAGCCGGAGTAATTTAGGTGAGTTTGGCATAGTTTGCTATGGTTACTAGCATTTTTTTGTAATTTAAAGGTGATTGGGTTTAGTTTGTTGTGGTAAGGGTTAGTTGGTGATGATTTATGGTAGCCGAAGTAATTTAGGTGAGTTTGGCATAGTTTGCTATGGTTACTAGCATTTTTTTGTAATTTAAAAGTAATTGGGTTTAGTTTGTTGTGGTAAGGGTTAGTTGGTGATGATTTAGAGTAGCCGAAGTAATTTAGGTGAGTCTGGCATATTTTGTTATGATTTGTACACCTTTTTTTGTAATTTTAAGATGATATGGTTTGGTTTGTTGTGGTAAGGGATAGTTGGAGGTGATTTACGGTAGCCGAAGTAATTTAGGTGATTCTGGTATAGTTTGTTTTGATTTTTAGCATTTTTTTGTAATTTTAAAGTGATTGGGCTTAGTTTGTTGCTGTAAAGTGTAGTTGGGGGTGATTTTTGATAGCCGGAGTAATTTAGGTGAGTTTGGCATAGTTTGCTATGGTTACTAGCATTTTTTTGTAATTTAAAAGTGATTGGGTTTAGTTTGTTCTGGTAAGGGTTAGTTGGTGATGATTTATGGTAGCCGAAGTAATTTAGGTGAGTTTGGCATAGTTTGCTATGGTTACTAGCATTTTTTTGTAATTTAAAAGTGATTGGGTTTAGTTTGTTGTGGTAAGGGTTAGTTGGTGATGATTTAGAGTAGCCGAAGTAGTTTAGGTGAGTTTGGCATAGTTTGCTGTGGTTAGTAGCATTTTTTTGTAATTTAAAAGTGATTGGGTTTAGTTTGTTCTGGTAAGGGTTAGTTGGTGATGATTTATGGTAGCCGAAGTAATTTAGGTGAGTTTGGCATAGTTTGCTATGGCTACTAGCATTTTTTTGTAATTTAAAAGTGATTGGGTTTAGTTTGTTGTGGTAAGGGTTAGTTGGTGATGATTTAGAGTAGCCGAAGTAATTTAGGTGAGTCTGGCATAGTTTGTTATGATTTGTACACCTTTTTTTGTAATTTTAAGATGATATGGTTTGGTTTGTTGTGGTAAGGGATAGTTGGGGGTGATTTACGGTAGCCGAAGTAATTTAGGTGATTCTTGTATAGTTTTTTATGATTTTTAGCATTTTTTTGTAATTTTAAAGTGATTGGGCTTAGTTTGTTGCTGTAAAGTGTAGTTGGGGGTGATTTTTGATAGCCGAAGTAATTTAGGTGAGTTTGGCATAGTTTGCTATGGTTAGTAGCATTTTTTTGTAATTTAAAAGTGATTGGGTTTAGTTTGTTGTGGTAAGGGTTAGTTGGTGATGATTTATGGTAGCCGAAGTAATTTAGGTGAGTTTGGCATAGTTTGCTATGGTTACTAGCATTTTTTTGTAATTTAAAAATGATTGGGTTTAGTTTGTTGTGGTAAGGGTTAGTTGGTGATGATTTAGAGAAGCCGAAGTAATTTAGGTGAGTCTGGCATAGTTTGTTATGATTTGTACACCTTTTTTTGTAATTTTAAGATGATATGGTTTGGTTTGTTGTGGTAAGGGATAGTTGGAGGTGATTTACGGTAGCCGAAGTAATTTAGGTGATTCTGGTATAGTTTGTTATGATTTTTAGCATTTTTTTGTAATTCTAAAGTGATTGGGCTTAGTTTGTTGCTGTAAAGTGTAGTTGGGGGTGATTTTTGATAGCCGAAGTAATTTAGGTGAGTTTGGCATAGCTTGCTATGGTTAGTAGCATTTTTTTGTAATTTAAAAGTGATTGGGTTTAGTTTGTTGTGGTAAGGGTTAGTTGGTGATGATTTATGGTAGCTGAAGTAATTTAGGTGAGTTTGGCATAGTTTGCTATGGTTACTAGCATTTTTTTGTAATTTAAATTGATTGGGTTTAGTTTGTTGTGGTAAGGGTTAGTTGGTTATGATTTAGAGTAGCCGAAGTAATTTAGGTGAGTCTGGCATAGTTTGTTATGATTTGTACACCTTTTTTTTTAATTTTAAAATGATATGGTTTGGTTTGTTGTGGTAAGGGATAGTTGGGGGTGATTTACGGTAGCCGAAGTAATTTAGGTGATTCTGGTATAGTTTGTTATAATTTTTAGCATTTTTTTGTAATTTTAAAGTGATTGGGCTTAGCTTGTTGCTGTAAAGTGTAGTTAGGGGTGATTTTTGATAGCCGAAGTAATTTAGGTGAGTCTGGCATAGTTTGTTATGATTTGTACTCCTTTTTTTGAAATTTTAAGATTATATGGTTTGGTTTGTTGTGGTAAGGGATAGTTGGGGGTGATTTACGGTAGCCGAAGTAATTTAGGTGATTCTGGTATAGTTTGTTATGATTTTTAGCATTTTTTTGTAATTTTAAAGTGATTGGGCTTAGTTTGTTGCTGTAAAGTGTAGTTGGGGGTGATTTTTGATAGCCAGAGTAATTTAGGTGAGTTTGGCATAGTTTGCTATGGTTACTAGCATTTTTTTGTAATTTAAAAGTGATTGGGTTTAGTTTGTTGTGGTAAGGGTTAGTTGGTGATGATTTATGGTAGCCGAAGTAATTTAGGTGAGTTTGGCATAGTTTGCTATGGTTACTAGCATTTTTTTGTAATTTAAAATTGATTGGGTTTAGTTTGTTGTGGTAAGGGTTAGTTGGTGATGATTTAGAGTATCCGAAGTAATTTAGGTGAGTCTGGCATAGTTTGTTATGATTTATACACCTTTTTTTTAATTTTATGATGATATGGTTTGATTTGTTGTGGTAAGGGATATTTGGGGGTGATTTACGTTAGCCGAAGTAATTTAGGTGATTCTGGTATAGTTTGTTATAATTTTTAGCATTTTTTTTTAATTTTAAAGTGATTGGGCTTAGTTTGGTGCTGTAAAGTGAAGTTGGGGATGATTTTTGATAGCCGAAGTAATTTAGGTGAGTCTGGCATAGTTTGTTATGATTTGTACACCTTTTTTGTAATTTTAAGGTTATATGGTTTGGTTTGTTGTGGTAAGGGATAGTTGGGGGTGATTTACGGTAGCCGAAGTAATTTAGGTTATTCTGGTATAGTTTGTTATAATTTTTAGCATTTTTTTTGTAATTTTAAAGTGATTGGGCTTAGTTTGGTGCTGTAAAGTGTAGTTGGGGGTGATTTTTGATAGCCGAAGTAATTTAGGTGAGTTTGGCATAGTTTGCTATGGTTAGTAGCATTTTTTTGTAACTTAAAAGTGATTGGGTTTAGTTTGTTGTGGTAAGGGTTAGTTGGTGATAATTTATGGTAGCCGAAGTAATTTAGGTGAGTTTGGCATAGTTTGCTATGGTTACTAGCATTTTTTTGTAATTTAAAAGTGATTGGGTTTAGTCTGTTGTGGTAAGGTTTAGTTGGTGATGATTTAGAGTAGCCGAAGTAATTTAGGTGAGTCTGGCATAGTTTGTTATGATTTGTACACCTTTTTTTGTAATTTTAAGATGATATGGTTTGGTTTGTTGTGGTAAGGGATAGTTGGTGATGATTTAGAGTAGCCGAAGTAATTTAGGTGAGTTTGGCATAGTTTGCTATGGTTACTAGCATTTTTTTGTAATTTAAAGGTGATTGGGTTTAGTTTGTTGTGGTAAGGGTTAGTTGGTGATGATTTATGGTCGCCGAAGTAATTTAGGTGACTTTGGCATAGTTTGCTATGGTTACTAGCATTTTTTTGTAATTTAAATGTAATTGGGATTAGTTTGTTGTGGTAAGGGTTAGTTGGTGATGATTTAGAGTAGCCGAAGTAATTTAGGTGAGTCTGGCATATTTTGTTATGATTTGTACACCTTTTTTTGTAATTTTAAGATGATATGGTTTCGTTTGTTTTGGTAAGGGATAGTTGGAGGTGATTTACGGTAGCCGAAGTAATTTAGGTGATTCTGGTATAGTTTGTTTTGATTTTTAGCATTTTTTTGTAATTTTAAAGTGATTGGGCTTAGTTTGTTGCTGTAAAGTGTAGTTGGGGGTGATTTTTGATAGCCGGAGTAATTTAGGTGAGTTTGGCATAGTTTGCTATGGTTACTAGCATTTTTTTGTAATTTAAAAGTGATTGGGTTTAGTTTGTTCTGGTAAGGGTTAGTTGGTGATGATTTATGGTAGCCGAAGTAATTTAGGTGAGTTTGGCATAGTTTGCTATGGTTACTAGCATTTTTTTGTAATTTAAAAGTGATTGGGTTTAGTTTGTTGTGGTAAGGGTTAGTTGGTGATGATTTATGGTAGCCGAAGTAATTTAGGTGAGTTTGGCATAGTTTGCTATGGTTAGTAGCATTTTTTTGTAATTTAAAAGTGATTGGGTTTAGTTTGTTCTGGTAAGGGTTAGTTGGTGATGATTTATGGTAGCGGAAGTAATTTAGGTGAGGTTGGCATAGTTTGCTATGGTTACTAGCATTTTTTTGTAATTTAAAAGTGATTGGGTTTAGTTTGTTGTGGTAAGGGTTAGTTGGTGATGATTTAGAGTAGCCGAAGTAATTTAGGTGAGTCTGGCATAGTTTGTTATGATTTGTACACCTTTTTTTGTAATTTTAAGATGATATGGTTTGGTTTGTTGTGGTAAGGGATAGTTGGGGGTGATTTACGGTAGCCGAAGTAATTTAGGTGATTCTGGTATAGTTTTTTATGATTTTTAGCATTTTTTTGTAATTTTAAAGTGATTGGGCTTAGTTTGTTGCTGTAAAGTGTAGTTGGGGGTGATTTTTGATAGCCGAAGTAATTTAGGTGAGTTTGGCATAGTTTGCTATGGTTAGTAGCATTTTTTTGTAATTTAAAAGTGATTGGGTTTAGTTTGTTGTGGTAAGGGTTAGTTGGTGATGATTTATGGTAGCCGAAGTAATTTAGGTGAGTTTGGCATAGTTTGCTATGGTTACTAGCATTTTTTTGTAATTTAAAAATGATTGGGTTTAGTTTGTTGTGGTAAGGGTTAGTTGGTGATGATTTAGAGTAGCCGAAGTAATTTAGGTGAGTCTGGCATAGTTTGTTATGATTTGTACACCTTTTTTTGTAATTTTAAGATGATATGGTTTGGTTTGTTGTGGTAAGGGATAGTTGGAGGTGATTTACGGTAGCCGAAGTAATTTAGGTGATTCTGGTATAGTTTGTTATGATTTTTAGCATTTTTTTGTAATTTTAAAGTGATTGGGCTTAGTTTGTTGCTGTAAAGTGTAGTTGGGGGTGATTTTTGATAGCCGAAGTAATTTAGGTGAGTTTGGCATAGCTTGCTATGGTTAGTAGCATTTTTTTGTAATTTAAAAGTGATTGGGTTTAGTTTGTTGTGGTAAGGGTTAGTTGGTGATGATTTATGGTAGCCGAAGTAATTTAGGTGAGTTTGGCATAGTTTGCTATGGTTACTAGCATTTTTTTGTAATTTAAATTGATTGGGTTTAGTTTGTTGTGGTAAGGGTTAGTTGGTTATGATTTAGAGTAGCCGAAGTAATTTAGGTGAGTCTGGCATAGTTTGTTATGATTTGTACACCTTTTTTTTAATTTTAAAATGATATGGTTTGGTTTGTTGTGGTAAGGGATAGTTGGGGGTGATTTACGGTAGCCGAAGTAATTTAGGTGATTCTGGTATAGTTTGTTATAATTTTTAGCATTTTTTTGTAATTTTAAAGTGATTGGGCTTAGCTTGTTGCTGTAAAGTGTAGTTAGGGGTGATTTTTGATAGCCGAAGTAATTTAGGTGAGTCTGGCATAGTTTGTTATGATTTGTACTCCTTTTTTTGAAATTTTAAGATTATATGGTTTGGTTTGTTGTGGTAAGGGATAGTTGGGGGTGATTTACGGTAGCCGAAGTAATTTAGGTGATTCTGGTATAGTTTGTTATGATTTTTAGCATTTTTTTGTAATTTTAAAGTGATTGGGCTTAGTTTGTTGCTGTAAAGTGTAGTTGGGGGTGATTTTTGATAGCCAGAGTAATTTAGGTGAGTTTGGCATAGTTTGCTATGGTTACTAGCATTTTTTTGTAATTTAAAAGTGATTGGGTTTAGTTTGTTGTGGTAAGGGTTAGTTGGTGATGATTTATGGTAGCCGAAGTAATTTAGGTGAGTTTGGCATAGTTTGCTATGGTTACTAGCATTTTTTTGTAATTTAAAATTGATTGGGTTTAGTTTGTTGTGGTAAGGGTTAGTTGGTGATGATTTAGAGTATCCGAAGTAATTTAGGTGAGTCTGGCATAGTTTGTTATGATTTGTACACCTTTTTTTTAATTTTAAGATGATATGGTTTGATTTGTTGTGGTAAGGTATAGTTGGGGGTGATTTACGTTAGCCGAAGTAATTTAGGTGATTCTGGTATAGTTTGTTATAATTTTTAGCATTTTTTTTTAATTTTAAAGTGATTGGGCTTAGTTTGGTGCTGTAAAGTGAAGTTGGGGATGATTTTTGATAGCCGAAGTAATTTAGGTGAGTCTGGCATAGTTTGTTATGATTTGTACACCTTTTTTTGTAATTTTAAAATGATATGGTTTGGTTTGTTGTGGTAAGGGATAGTTGGGGGTGATTTACGGTAGCCGAAGTAACTTAGGTGATTCTGGTATAGTTTGTTATGATTTTTAGCATTTTATTGTAATTTTAAAGTGATTGGGCTTAGTTTGTTGCTGTAAAGTGTAGTTGGGCGTAATTTTTCATAGCCGAAATAATTTAGGTGAGTCTGGCATAGTTTGTTATGATTTGTACACCTTTTTTCGAAATTTTAAGATTATATGGTTTGGTTTGTCGTGGTAAGGGATAGTTGGGGGTGATTTACGGTAGCCGAAGTAAATTAGGTGATTCTGGTATAGTTTGTTATGATTTTTAGCATTTTTTTTGTAATTTTAAAGTGATTGGGCTTAGTTTGTTGCTGTAAAGTGTAGTTGGGGGTGATTTTTGATAGCCGAAGTAATTTAGGTGCGTTTGGCATAATTTGCTATGGTTAGTAGCATTTTTTTGTAATTTAAAATTGATTGGGCTCAGTTTGTTGTGGTAAGGGTTAGTTGGTGATGATTTATGGTAGCTGAAGTAATTTAGGTGAGTCTGGCATAGTTTGCTATGGTTACTAGCATTTTTTTGTAATTTAAAAGTGATTGGGTTTAGTTTGTTGTGGTAAGGGTTAGTTGGTGATGATTTAGAGTAGCCGAAGTAATTTAGGTGAGTCTGGCATAGTTTGTTATGATTTGTACACCTTTTTTTGTAATTTTAAGATGATATGGTTTGGTTTGTTGTGGTAAGGGATAGTTGGAGGTGATTTACGGTAGCCGAAGTAATTTAGGTAATTCTGGTATAGTTTGTAATGATTTTTAGCATTTTTTTGTAATTTTAAAGTGATTGGGCTTAGTTTGTTGCTGTAAAGTGTAGTTGAGGGTGATTTTTGATAGCCGAAGTAATTTAGGTGAGTTTGGCATAGTTTGCTATGGTTAGTAGCATTTTTTTGTAATTTAAAAGTGATTGGGTTTAGTTTGTTGTGGTAAGGGTTAGTTGGTGATGATTTATGGTAGCCGAAGTAATTTAGGTGAGTTTGGCATAGTTTGCTATGGTTACTAGCATTTTTTTGTAATTTAAAAGTGATTGGGTTTAGTTTGTTGTGTTAAGGGTTAGTTGGTGATGATTTATGGTAGCCGAAGTAATTTAGATGAGTCTGGCATAGTTTGTTATGATTTGTACACCTTTTTTGTAATTTTAAAATGATATGGTTTGGTTTGTTGTGGTAAGGGATAGTTGGTGATGATTTAGAGTAGCCGAAGTAATTTAGGTGAGTCTGGCATAGTTTGTTATGATTTGTTCAACTTTTTTTTAATTTTAAGATGATATGGTTTGGTTTGTTGTGGTAAGGGATAGTTGGGGGTGATTTACGGTAGCCGAAGTAATTTAGGTGATTCTGGTATAGTTTGTTATAATTTTTAGCATTTTTTTTTTAATTTTAAGCTGATTGGGCTTAGTTTGGTGCTGTAAAGTGAAGTTGGGGGTGATTTTTGATAGCCGAAGTAATTTAGGTGAGTCTGGCATAGTTTGTTATGATTTGTACACCTTTTTTGTAATTTTAAGATTATATGGTTTGGTTTGTTGTGGTAAGGGATAGTTGGGGGTGATTTACGGTAGCCGAAGTAATTTAGGTGATTCTGGTATAGTTTGTTATAATTTTTGGCATTTTTTTTGTAATTTTAAAGTGATTGGGCTTAGTTTGGTGCTGTAAAGTGTAGTTGGGGGTGATTTTTATAGCCGAAGTAATTTAGGTGAGTTTGGCATAGTTTGCTATGGTTAGTAGCATTTTTTTGTAACTTAAAAGTGATTGGGTTTAGTTTGTTGTGGTAAGGGTTAGTTGGTGATGATTTATGGTAGCCGAAGTAATTTAGGTTAATTTGGCATAGTTTGCTATGGTTACTAGCATTTTTTTGTAATTTAAAAGTGATTGGGTTTAGTTTGTTGTGGTAAGGGTTAGTTGGTGATGATTTAGAGTAGCCGAAGTAATTTAGGTAAGTATGGCATAATTTGTTATTATTTGTACACCTTTTTTTGTAATTTTAGGATGATATGGTTTGGTTTGTTGAGGTAAGGGATAGATGGGGGTGATTTACGGTAGCCGAAGTAATTTAGGTGATTCTGGTATCGTTTGTTATGATTTTTAGCATTTTTTTGTAATTTTAAAGTGATTGGGCTTAGTTTGTTGCTGTAAAGTGTAGTTGGAGGTGATTTTTGATAGCCGAAGTAATTTAGGTGAGTTTGGCATAGTTTGCTATGGTTAGTAGCATTTTTTTGTAATTTAAAAGTGATTGGGTTTAGTTTGTTGTGGTAAGGGTTAGTTGGTGATGATTTATGGTAGCCGAAGTAATTTAGGTGAGTTTGGCATAGTTTGCTATGGTTACTAGCATTTTTTTGTAATTTAAAAGTGATTGGGTTTAGTTTGTTGTGGTAAGGGTTAGTTGGTGATGATTTAGAGTAGCCGAAGTAATTTAGGTGAGTCTGGCATAGTTTGTTATGATTTGTACACCTTTTTTTGTAATTTTAAGATAATATGGTTTGGTTTGTTGTGGTAAGGGATAGTTGGGGGTGATTTATAGTAGCCGAAGTAATTTAGGTGATTCTGGTATAGTTTGTTATGATTTTTAGCATTTTTTTGTAATTTTAAAGTGATTGGGCTTAGTTTGTTGCTGTAAAGTGTAGTTGGGTGTGATTTTTAATAGCCGAAGTAATTTAGGTGAGTTTGGCATAGTTTGCTATGGTTAGTAGCATTTTTTTGTAATTTAAAAGTGATTGGGTTTAGTTTGTAGTGGTAAGGGTTAGTTGGTGATGATTTATGGTAGCCGAAGTAATTTAGGTGAGTTTGGCATAGTTTCCTATGGTTACTAGCATTTTTTTGTAATTTAAAAGTGATTGGGTTTAGTTTGTTGTGGTAAGTGTTAGTTGGTTATGATCTAGAGTAGCCGAAGTAATTTAGGTGAGTCTGGCATAGTTATGATTTGTACACCTTTTTTTGTAATTTTAAAATGATATGGTTTGGTTTGTTGTGGTAAGGGATAGTTGGGGGTGATTTACGGTAGCCGAAGTAACTTAGGTGATTCTGGTATAGTTTGTTATGATTTTTAGCATTTTTTTGTAATTTTAAAGTGATTGGGCTTAGTTTGTTGCTGTAAAGTGTAGTTGGGCGTAATTTTTCATAGCCGAAATAATTTAGGTGAGTCTGGCATAGTTTGTTATGATTTGTACACCTTTTTTCGAAATTTTAAGATTATATGGTTTGGTTTGTCGTGGTAAGGGATAGTTGGGGGTGATTTACGGTAGCCGAAGTAAATTAGGTGATTCTGGTATAGTTTGTTATGATTTTTAGCATTTTTTTGTAATTTTAAAGTGATTGGGCTTAGTTTGTTGCTGTAAAGTGTAGTTGGGGGTGATTTTTGATAGCCGAAGTAATTTAGGTGAGTTTGGCATAATTTGCTATGGTTAGTAGCATTTTTTTGTAATTTAAAATTGATTGGGCTCAGTTTGTTGTGGTAAGGGTTAGTTGGTGATGATTTATGGTAGCTGAAGTAATTTAGGTGAGTCTGGCATAGTTTGCTATGGTTACTAGCATTTTTTTGTAATTTAAAAGCGATTGGGTTTAGTTTGTTGTGGTAAGGGTTAGTTGGTGATGATTTAGAGTAGCCGAAGTAATTTAGGTGAGTCTGGCATAGTTTGTTATGATTTGTACACCTTTTTTTGTAATTTTAAGATGATAAGGTTTGGTTTAATTGTGGTAAGGGATAGTTGGGGGTGATTTACGGTAGCCGAAGTAATTTAGGTGAGTTTGGCATAGTTTGCTATGGTTACTAGCATTTTTTTGTAATTTAAAAGTGATTGGGTTTAGCTTGTTGTGGTAAGGGTTAGTTGGTGATGATTTAGAGTAGCCGAAGTAATTTAGGTGAGTCTGGCATAGTTTGTTATGATTTGTACATCTTTTTTTGTAATTTTAAGATGATATGGTTTGGTTTGTTGTGGTAAGGGTTAGTTGGTGATGATTTATGGTAGCCGAAGTAACTTAGGTGATTCTGGTATAGTTTGTTATGATTTTTAGCATTTTTTTGTAATTTTAAAGTGATTGGGCTTAGTTTGTTGCTGTAAAGTGTAGTTGGGTGTGATTTTTGATAGCCGAAGTAATTTAGGTGAGTTTGGCATAGTTTGCTATGGTTAGTAGCATTTTTTTGTAATTTAAAAGTGATTGGGTTTAGTTTGTAGTGGTAAGGGTTAGTTGGTGATGATTTATGGTAGCCGAAGTAATTTAGGTGAGTTTGGCATAGTTTGCTATGGTTACTAGCATTTTTTTGTAATTTAAAAGTGATTGGGTTTAGTTTGTTGTGGTAAGTGTTAGTTGGTTATGATCTAGAGTAGCCGAAGTAATTTAGGTGAGTCTGGCTTAGTTTGTTATGATTTGTACACCTTTTTTTGTAATTTTAAAATGATATGGTTTGGTTTGTTGTGGTAAGGGATAGTTGGGGGTGATTTACGGTAGCCGAAGTAATTTAGGTGATTCTGGTATAGTTTGTTATGATTTTTAGCATTTTTTTGTAATTTTAAAGTGATTGGGCTTAGTTTGTTGCTGTAAAGTGTAGTTGGGGGTGATTTTGGATAGCCGAAGTAATTTAGGTGAGTTTGGCATAGTTTGCTATGGTTAGTAGCATTTTTTTGTAATTTAAAAGTGATTGGGTTAGTTTGTTGTGGTAAGGGTTAGTTGGTGATGATTTAGGTAGCCGAAGTAATTTAGGTGAGTTTGGCATAGTTTGCAATGGTTACTAGCATTTTTTTGTAATTTAAAAGTGATTGGGTTTAGTTTGTTGTGGTAAGGGTTAGTTGGTGATGATTTAGAGTAGCCGAAGTAATTTAGGTGAGTCTGGCATAGTTTGTTTTGATTTGTACACCTTTTTTTGTAATTTTAAAATGATATGGTTTGGTTTGTTGTGGTAAGGGAGAGTTGGGGGTGATTTACGGTAGCCGAAGTAATTTAGGTGATTCTGGTATAGTTTGTTATGATTTTTAGCATTTTTTTGTAATTTTAAAGTGATTGGGCTTAGTTTGTTGCTGTAAAGTGTAGTTGGGGGTGATTTTTGATAGCCGAAGTAATTTAGGTGAGTCTGGCATAGTTTGTTATGATTTGTACACCTTTTTTTGTAATTTTAAGATGATAAGGTTTGGTTTAATTGTGGTAAGGGATAGTTGGGGGTGATTTACGGTAGCCGAAGTAATTTAGGTGATTCTGGTATAGTTTGTTATAATTTTTAGCATTTTTTTTGTAATTTTAAAATAATTGGGCTTAGTTTGGTGCTGTAAAGTGTAGTTGGGGGTGATTTTTGATAGCCGAAGTAATTTAGGCGAGTTTGGCATAGTTTGCTATGGTTAGTAGCATTTTTTTGTAATTTAAAAGTGATTGGGTTTAGTTTGTTGTGGTAAGGGTTAGTTGGTGATGATTTATGGTAGCCGAAGTAATTTAGGTGAGTTTGACATAGTTTGCTATGGTTACTAGCATTTTTTTGTAATTTAAAAGTGATTGGGTTTAGTTTGTTGTGGTAAGGGTTAGTTGGTGATGATTTAGAGTAGCCGAAGTAATTTAGGTGAGTCTGGCATAGTTTGTTATGATTTGTACACCTTTTTTTGTAATTTTAATATGATATGGTTTGGTTTGTTGTGGTAAGGGAGAGTTGGGGGTGATTTACGGTAGCCGAAGTAATTTAGGTGATTCTGGTATAGTTTGTTATGATTTTTAGCATTTTTTTGTAATTTTAAAGTGATTGGGCTTAGTTTGTTGCTGTAAAGTGTAGTTGGGCGTGATTTTTGATAGCCGAAGTAATTTAGGTGAGTCTGGCATAGTTTGCTATGGTTACTAGCATTTTTTTGTAATTTACAAGTGATTGGGTTTAGTTTGTTGTAGTAAGGGTTTGTTGGTGATGATTTAGAGTAGCCGGAGTAATTTAGGTGAGTCTGGCATAGTTTGTTATGATTTGTACACCTTTTCTTGTAATTTTAAGATGATATGGTTTGGTTTGTTGTGGTAAGTGATAGTTGGGGGTGATTTACGGTAGCCGAAGTAATTTAGGTGATTCTGGTATAGTTTGTCATGATTTTTAGCATTTATTTGTAATTTTAAAGTGATTGGGCTTAGTTTGTTGCTGTAAAGTGTAGTTGGGGGTGATTTTTGATAGCCGAAGTAATTTAGGTGAGTTTGGCATAGTTTGCTATGGTTAGTAGCATTTTTTTGTAATTTAAAAGTGATTGGGTTTAGTTTGTTGTGGTAAGGGTTAGTTGGTGATGATTTATGGTAGCCGAAGTAATTTAGGTGAGTTTGGCATAGTTTGCTATGGTTACTAGCATTTTTTTGTAATTTAAAAGTGATTGGGTTTAGTTTGTTGTGGTAAGGGTTAGTAGGTGATGATTTAGAGTAGCCGAACTATTTTAGGTGAGTCTGGCATAGTTTGTTATGATTTGTACACCTTTTTTCGTAATTTTAAGATGATATGGTTTGGTTTGTTGTGGTAAGGGATAGTTGAGGGTGATTTACGGTAGCCGAAGTAATTTAGGTGATTCTGGTATAGTTTCTTATGATTTTTAGCATTTTTTTGTAATTTTAAAGTGATTGGGCTTTGTTTGTTGCTGTAAAGTGTAGTTGGGGGTGATTTTTGATAGCCGAAGTAATTTAGGTGAGTTTGGCATAGTTTGCTATGGTTAGTAGCATTTTTTTGTAATTTAAAAGTGATTGGGTATAGTTTGTTGTGGTAAGGGTTAGTTGGTGATGATTTATGGTAGCCGAAGTAATTTAGGTGAGTTTGGCATAGTTTGCTATGGTTACTAGCATTTTTTTGTAATTTAAAAGTGATTGGGTTTAGTTTGTTGTGGTAAAGGTTAGTTGGTGATGATTTAGAGTAGCCGAAGTAATTTAGGTGAGTCTGGCATAGTTTGTTATGATTTATACACCTTTTTTTGTAATTTTAAGATGATATGGTTTGGTTTGTTGTGGGAAGGGATAGTTGGGGGTGATTTACGGTAGCCGAAATAATTTAGGTGATTCTGGTATAGTTTGTTATGATTTTTAGCATTTTATTGTAATTTTAAAGTGATTGGGCTTAGTTTGTTGCTGTAAAGTGTAGTTGGGGGTGGTTTTTGATAGCCGAAGTAATTTAGGTGAGTTTGGCATAGTTTGCTATGGTTAGTAGCATTTTTTTGTAATTTAAAAGTAATTGGGTTTAGTTGGTTGTGGTAAGGGTTAGTTGGTGATGATTTAGAGTAGCCGAAGTAATTTAGGTGAGTCTGGCATAGTTTGTTATGATTTGGACACCTTTTTTGTAATTTTAAGATGATATGGTTTAAATTTGTTGTGGTAAGGGATAGTTGATGGTGATTTACAGTAGCCGAAATAATTTAGGTGATTCTGGTATAGTTTGTTATGATTTTTAGTATTTTTTTGTAATATTAAAGTGATTGGGCTTAGTTTGTTGCTGTAAAGTGTAGTTGGGGGTGATTTTTGATAGCCGAAGTAATTTAGGTGAGTTTGGCATAGTTTTCTATGGTTACTAGCATTTTTTTGTAATTTAAAAGTGATTGGGTTTAGTTTGTTGTGGTAAGGGATAGTTGATGGTGATTTACGGTAGCCGAAGTAATTTAGGTGATTCTGGTATAGTTTGTTATGATTTTTAGTATTTTTTTGTAATATTAAAGTGATTGGGCTTAGTTTGTTGCTGTAAAGTGTAGTTGGGGGTGATTTTTGATAGCCGAAGTAATTTAGGTGAGTTTGGCATATTTTGCTATGGTTAGTAGCATTTTTTTGTAATTTAAAAGTGATTGGGTATAGTTTGTTGTGGTAAGGGTTAGTTGGTGATGATTTATGGTAGCCGAAGTAATTTAGGTGAGTTTGGCATAGTTTACTATGGTTACTAGCATTTTTTTTTAATTTAAAAGTGATTGGGTTTAGTTTGTTGTGGTAAGGGTTAGTTGGTGATGATTTAGAGTAGCCGAAGTAATTTAGGTGAGTCTGGCATAGTTTGTTATGATTTGTACACCTTTTTTTGTAATTTTAAGATGATATGGTTTGGCTTGTTGTGGTAAGGGATAGTTGGGGGTGATTTACGGTAGCCGAAGTAATTTAGGTGATTCTGGTATAGTTTGTTATGATTTTTAGCATTTTTTTGTAATTTAAAGTGATTGGGTTTAATTTGTTGTGGTAAGGGTTAGTTGGTGATGATTTATGGTAGCCGAAGTTATTTAGGTGCGTTTGGCATAGTTTGCTATGGTTACTAGCATTTTTTTGTAATTTTAAGATGATATGGTTTGGTTTGTTGTGGTAAGGGATAGTTGGGGGTGATTTACGGTAGCCGAAGTAATTTAGGTGATTCTGGTATAGTTTGTTATGATTTTTAGCATTTATTTGTAATTTTAAAGTGATTGGGCTTAGTTTGTTGCTGTAAAGTGTAGTTGGGGGTGATTTTTGATAGCCGAAGTAATTTAGGTGAGTTTGGCATAGTTTGCTATGGTTAGTAGCATTTTTTTGTAATTTAAAAGTGATTGGGTTTAGTTTGTTGTGGTAAGGGTTAGTTGGTGATGATTTATGGTAGCCGAAGTAATTTAGGTGAGTTTGGCATAGTTTGCTATGGTTACTAGCATTTTTTTGTAATTTAAAAGTGATTGGGTTTAGTTTGTTGTGGTAAGGGTTAGTTGGTGATGATTTAGAGTAGCCGAAATAATTTAGGTGAGTCTGGCATAGTTTGTTATGATTTGTACACCTTTTTTCGTAATTTTAAGATGATATGGTTTGGTTTGTTGTGGTAAGGGATAGTTGGGGGTGATTTACGGTAGCCGAAGTAATTTAGGTGATTCTGGTATAGTTTGTTATGATTTTTAGCATTTTTTTGTAATTTTAAAGTGATTGGGCTTAGTTTGTTGCTGTAAAGTGTAGTTGGGGGTGATTTTTGATAGCCGAAGTAATTTAGGTGAGTTTGGCATAGTTTGCTATGGTTAGTAGCATTTTTTTGTAATTTAAAAGTGATTAGGTATAGTTTGTTGTGGTAAGGGTTAGTTGGTGATGATTTATGGTAGCCGAAGTAATTTAGGTGAGTTTGGCATAGTTTGCTATGGTTACTAGCATTTTTTTGTAATTTAAAAGTGATTGGGTTTAGTTTGTTGTGGTAAGGGTTAGTTGGTGATGATTTAGAGTAGCCGAAGTAATTTAGGTGAGTCTGGCATAGTTTGTTATGATTTGTACACCTTTTTTCGTAATTTTAAGATGATATGGTTTGGTTTGTTGTGGTAAGGGATAGTTGGGGGTGATTTACGGTAGCCGAAGTAATTTAGGTGATTCTGGTATAGTTTGTTATGATTTTTAGCATTTTTTTGTAATTTTAAAGTGATTGGGCTTAGTTTGTTGCTGTAAAGTGTAGTTGGGGGTGATTTTTGATAGCCGAAGTAATTTAGGTGAGTTTGGCATAGTTTGCTATGGTTAGTAGCATTTTTTTGTAATTTAAAAGTGATTAGGTATAGTTTGTTGTGGTAAGGGTTAGTTGGTGATGATTTATGGTAGCCGAAGTCATTTAGGTGAGTTTGGCATAGTTTGCTATGGTTACTAGCATTTTTTTGTAATTTAAAAGTGATTGGGTTTAGTTTGTTGTAGTAAGGGTTAGTTGGTGATGATTTAGAGTAGCCGAAGTAATTTAGGTGAGTCTGGCATAGTTTGCTATGGTTACTAGCATTTTTTTGTAATTTAAAAGTGATTGGGTTTAGTTTGTTGTGGTAAGTGTTAGTTGGTTATGATCTAGAGTAGCCGAAGTAATTTAGGTGAGTCTGGCATAGTTTGTTATGATTTGTACACCTTTTTTTGTAATTTTAAGATGATATAGTTTGGTTTGTTGTGGTAAGGGATAGTTGGGGGTGATTTACGGTAGCTGAAGTAATTTAGGTGATTCTGGTATAGTTTGTTATGATTTTTAGCATTTTTTTGTAATTTTAAAGTGATTGGGCTTAGTTTGTTGCTGTAAAGTGTTGTTGGGGGTGATTTTTAATAGCCGAAGTAATTTAGGAGAGTTTGGCATAATTTGCTATGGTTAGTAGGATTTTTTTGCAATTTAAAAGTGATTGGATTTAGTTTGTTGTGGTAAGGGTTAGTTGGTGATGATTTATGGTAGCCGAAGTAATTTAGGTGAGTTTGGCATAGTTTGCTATGGTTACTAGCATTTTTTTGTAATTTAAAAGTGATTGGGTTTAGTTTGTTGTGGTAAGTGTTAGTTGGTTATGATCTAGAGTAGCCGAAGTAATTTAGGTGAGTCTGGCATAGTTTGTTATGATTTGTACACCTTTTTTTGTAATTTTAAAATGATATGGTTTGGTTTGTTGTGGTAAGGGATAGTTGGGGGTGATTTACGGTAGCCGAAGTAATTTAGGTGATTCTGGTATAGTTTGTTATGATTTTTAGCATTTTTTTGTAATTTTAAAGTGATTGGGCTTAGTTTGTTGCTGTAAAGTGTAGTTGGGGGTGATTTTTAATAGCCGAAGTAATTTAGGTGAGTTTGGCATAATTTGCTATGGTTAGTAGCATTTTTTTGTAATTTAAAAGTGATTGGGTTTAGTTTGTTGTGGTAAGGGTTAGTTGGTGATGATTTATGGTAGCCGAAGTAACTTTGGTGAATTTGGCATAGTTTGCTATAGTTGCAAGCATTTTTTTGTAATTTAAAAGTGATTGGGTTTAGTTTGTTGTCGTAAGGGTTAGTTGGTGATGATTTAAAGTAGCCGAAGTAATTTAGGTGAGTCTGGCATAGTTTGTTATGATTTGTACAATTTTTTTTGTAATTTTAAGATGATATGGTTTGGTTTGTTGTGGTAAGGGATAGTTGGGGGTGATTTACGGTAGCCGAAGTAATTTAGGTGATTCTGGTGTAGTTTGTTATGATTTTTAGCATTTTTTGTAATTTTAAAGTGATTGGGCTTAGTTTGTTGCTGTAAAGTGTAGTTGGGTGTGATTTTTGATAGCCGAAGTAATTTAGGTGAGTTTGGCATAGTTTGATATGGTTAGTAGCATTTTTTTGTAATTTAAAAGTGATTGGGTTTAGTTTGTTGTGGTAACGGTTAGTTGGTGATGATTTATGGTAGCCGAAGTAACTTAGGTGAGTTTGGCATAGTTTGCTATAGTTACAAGCTTTTTTTTGTAATATAAAAGTGATTGGGTTTAGTTTGTTGTCGTAAGGGTTAGTTGGTGATGATTTAGAGTAGCCGAAGTAATTTAGGTGAGTCTGGCATAGTTTGTTATGATTTGTACAATTTTTTTTGTAATCTTAAGATGATATGGTTTGGTTTGTTGTGGTAAGGGATAGTTGGGGGTGATTTACGGTAGCCGAAGTAATTTAGGTGATTCTGGTGTAGTTTGTTATGATTTTTAGCATTTTTTGTAATTTTAAAGTGATTGGGTTTAGTTTGTTGCTGTAAAGTGTAGTTGGGTGTGATTTTTGATAGCCGAAGTAATTTAGGTGAGTTTGGCATAATTTGCTATGATTAGTAGCATTTTTTTGTAATTTAAAAGTGATTGGGTTTAGTTTGTTGTGGTAAGGGTTAGTTGGTGATGATTTATGGTAGCCGAAGTAATTTAGGTGAGTTTGGCATAGTTTGCTATGGTTACTAGCATTTTTTTGTAATTTAAAATTGATTGGGTTTAGCTTGTTGTGGTAAGGGTTAGTTGGTGATGATTTAGAGTAGCCGAAGTAATTTAGGTGAGTCTGGCATAGTTATAATTTGTACATCTTTTTTTGTAATTTTAAGATGATATGGTTTGGTTTGTTGTGGTAAGGGATAGTGGGGGGTGATTTACGGTAGCCGAAGTAATTTAGGTGATTCTGGTATAGTTTTTTATGATTTTTAGCATATTTTTGTAATTTTAAAGTGATTGGGCTTAGTTTGTTGCTGTAAAGAGTAGTTGGGGGTGATTTTTGATAGCCGAAGTAATTTAGGTGAGTTTGGCATAGTTTGCTATGGTTAGTAGCATTTTTTTGTAATTTAAAAGTGATTGGGTTTAGTTTGTTGTGGTAAGGGTTAGTTGGTGATGATTTATGGTAGCCGAAGAAATTTAGGTGAGTTTGGCATAGTTTGCTATGGTTAGTAGCATTTTTTTGTAATTTAAAAGGATTGTGTTAGTTTGTTGTGGTAAGGGTTAGTTGGTGATGATTTATGGTAGCCGAAGTAATTTAGGTGAGTTTGGCATAGTTTGCTATGGTTACTAGCATTTTTTTGTAATTTAAAAGTGATTGGGTTTAGTTTGTTGTGGTAAGGGTTAGTTGGTGATGATTTAGAGTAGCCGAAGTAATTTAGGTGAGTCTGGCATAGTTTGTTATGATTTGTACACCTTTTTTTGTAATTTTAAAATGATATGGTTTGGTTTGTTGTGGTAAGGGAGAGTTGGGGGTGATTTACGGTAGCCGAAGTAATTTAGGTGATTCTGGTATAGTTTGTTATGATTTTTAGCATTTTTTTGTAATTTTAAAGTGATTGGGCTTAGTTTGTTGCTGTAAAGTGTAGTTGGGCGTGATTTTTGATAGCCGAAGTAATTTAGGTGAGTCTGGCATAGTTTGCTATGGTTACTAGCATTTTTTTGTAATTTACAAGTGATTGGGTTTAGTTTGTTGTAGTAAGGGTTTGTTGGTGATCATTTAGAGTAGCCGGAGTAATTTAGGTGAGTCTGGCATAGTTTGTTATGATTTGTACACCTTTTCTTGTAATTTTAAGATGATATGGTTTGGTTTGTTGTGGTAAGTGATAGTTGGGGGTGATTTACGGTAGCCGAAGTAATTTAGGTGATTCTGGTATAGTTTGTCATGATTTTTAGCATTTATTTGTAATTTTAAAGTGATTGGGCTTAGTTTGTTGCTGTAAAGTGTAGTTGGGGGTGATTTTTGATAGCCGAAGTAATTTAGGTGAGTTTGGCATAGTTTGCTATGGTTAGTAGCATTTTTTTGTAATTTAAAAGTGATTGGGTTTAGTTTGTTGTGGTAAGGGTTAGTTGGTGATGATTTATGGTAGCCGAAGTAATTTAGGTGAGTTTGGCATAGTTTGCTATGGTTACTAGCATTTTTTTGTAATTTAAAAGTGATTGGGTTTAGTTTGTTGTGGTAAGGGTTAGTAGGTGATGATTTAGAGTAGCCGAACTATTTTAGGTGAGTCTGGCATAGTTTGTTATGATTTGTACACCTTTTTTCGTAATTTTAAGATGATATGGTTTGGTTTGTTGTGGTAAGGGATAGTTGGGGGTGATTTACGGTAGCCGAAGTAATTTAGGTGATTCTGGTATAGTTTCTTATGATTTTTAGCATTTTTTTGTAATTTTAAAGTGATTGGGCTTTGTTTGTTGCTGTAAAGTGTAGTTGGGGGTGATTTTTGATAGCCGAAGTAATTTAGGTGAGTTTGGCATAGTTTGCTATGGTTAGTAGCATTTTTTTGTAATTTAAAAGTGATTGGGTATAGTTTGTTGTGGTAAGGGTTAGTTGGTGATGATTTATGGTAGCCGAAGTAATTTAGGTGAGTTTGGCATAGTTTGCTATGGTTACTAGCATTTTTTTGTAATTTAAAAGTGATTGGGTTTAGTTTGTTGTGGTAAAGGTTAGTTGGTGATGATTTAGAGTAGCCGAAGTAATTTAGGTGAGTCTGGCATAGTTTGTTATGATTTATACACCTTTTTTTGTAATTTTAAGATGATATGGTTTGGTTTGTTGTGGGAAGGGATAGTTGGGGGTGATTTACGGTAGCCGAAATAATTTAGGTGATTCTGGTATAGTTTGTTATGATTTTTAGCATTTTTTTGTAATTTTAAAGTGATTGGGCTTAGTTTGTTGCTGTAAAGTGTAGTTGGGGGTGGTTTTTGATAGCCGAAGTAATTTAGGTGAGTTTGGCATAGTTTGCCATGGTTAGTAGCATTTTTTTGTAATTTAAAAGTAATTGGGTTTAGTTGGTTGTGGTAAGGGTTAGTTGGTGATGATTTAGAGTAGCCGAAGTAATTTAGGTGAGTCTGGCATAGTTTGTTATGATTTGGACACCTTTTTTGTAATTTTAAGATGATATGGTTTAAATTTGTTGTGGTAAGGTATAGTTGATGGTGATTTACAGTAGCCGAAGTAATTTAGGTGATTCTGGTATAGTTTGTTATGATTTTTAGTATTTTTTTGTAATATTAAAGTGATTGGGCTTAGTTTGTTGCTGTAAAGTGTAGTTGGGGGTGATTTTTGATAGCCGAAGTAATTTAGGTGAGTTTGGCATAGTTTTCTATGGTTACTAGCATTTTTTTGTAATTTAAAAGTGATTGGGTTTAGTTTGTTGTGGTAAGGGTTAGTTGGTGATGATTTAGAGTAGCCGAAGTAATTTAGGTGAGTCTGGCATAGTTTGTTATGATTTGTACACCTTTTTTGTAATTTTAAGATGATATGGTTTAAATTTGTTGTGGTAAGGGATAGTTGATGGTGATTTACGGTAGCCGAAGTAATTTAGGTAATTCTGGTATAGTTTGTTATGATTTTTAGTATTTTTTTGTAATATTAAAGTGATTGGGCTTAGTTTGTTGCTGTAAAGTGTAGTTGGGGGTGATTTTTGATAGCCGAAGTAATTTAGGTGAGTTTGGCATAGTTTGCTATGGTTAGTAGCATTTTTTTGTAATTTAAAAGTGATTGGGTATAGTTTGTTGTGGTAAGGGTTAGTTGGTGATGATTTATGGTAGCCGAAGTAATTTAGGTGAGTTTGGCATAGTTTGCTATGGTTACTAGCATTTTTTTTTAATTTAAAAGTGATTGGGTTTAGTTTGTTGTGGTAAGGGTTAGTTGGTGATGATTTAGAGTAGCCGAAGTAATTTAGGTGAGTCTGGCATAGTTTGTTATGATTTGTACACCTTTTTTTGTAATTTTAAGATGATATGGTTTGGCTTGTTGTGGTAAGGGATAGTTGGGGGTGATTTACGGTAGCCGAAGTAATTTAGGTGATTCTGGTATAGTTTGTTATGATTTTTAGCATTTTTTTGTAATTTAAAGTGATTGGGTTTAGTTTGTTGTGGTAAGGGTTAGTTGGTGATGATTTATGGTAGCCGAAGTAATTTAGGTGCGTTTGGCATAGTTTGCTATGGTTACTAGCATTTTTTTGTAATTTTAAGATGATATGGTTTGGTTTGTTGTGGTAAGGGATAGTTGGGGGTGATTTACGGTAGCCGAAGTAATTTAGGTGATTCTGGTATAGTTTGTTATGATTTTTAGCATTTATTTGTAATTTTAAAGTGATTGGGCTTAGTTTGTTGCTGTAAAGTGTAGTTGGGGGTGATTTTTGATAGCCGAAGTAATTTAGGTGAGTTTGGCATAGTTTGCTATGGTTAGTAGCATTTTTTTGTAATTTAAAAGTGATTGGGTTTAGTTTGTTGTGGTAAGGGTTAGTTGGTGATGATTTATGGTAGCCGAAGTAATTTAGGTGAGTTTGGCATAGTTTGCTATGGTTACTAGCATTTTTTTGTAATTTAAAAGTGATTGGGTTTAGTTTGTTGTGGTAAGGGTTAGTTGGTGATGATTTAGAGTAGCCGAAATAATTTAGGTGAGTCTGGCATAGTTTGTTATGATTTGTACACCTTTTTTCGTAATTTTAAGATGATATGGTTTGGTTTGTTGTGGTAAGGGATAGTTGGGGGTGATTTACAGTAGCCGAAGTAATTTAGGTGATTCTGGTATAGTTTGTTATGATTTTTAGCATTTTTTTGTAATTTTAAAGTGATTGGGCTTAGTTTGTTGCTGTAAAGTGTAGTTGGGGGTGATTTTTGATAGCCGAAGTAATTTAGGTGAGTTTGGCATAGTTTGCTATGGTTAGTAGCATTTTTTTGTAATTTAAAAGTGATTAGGTATAGTTTGTTGTGGTAAGGGTTAGTTGGTGATGATTTATGGTAGCCGAAGTAATTTAGGTGAGTTTGGCATAGTTTGCTATGGTTACTAGCATTTTTTTGTAATTTAAAAGTGATTGGGTTTAGTTTGTTGTGGTAAGGGTTAGTTGGTGATGATTTAGAGTAGCCGAAGTAATTTAGGTGAGTCTGGCATAGTTTGTTATGATTTGTACACCTTTTTTCGTAATTTTAAGATGATATAGTTTGGTTTGTTGTGGTAAGGGATTGTTGGGGGTGATTTACGTTAGCCGAAGTAATTTAGGTGATTCCGGTATAGTTTGTTATGATTTTTAGCATTTTTTTGTAATTTTAAAATGATTGGGCTTAGTTTGTTGCTGTAAAGTGTAGTTGGGGGTGGTTTTTGATAGCCGAAGTAATTTAGGTGAGTTTGGCATAGTTTGCTATGGTTAGTAGCATTTTTTTGTAATTTAAAAGTAATTGGGTTTAGTTGGTTGTGGAAAGGGTTAGTTGGTGATGATTTATGGTAGCCGAAGTAATTTAGGTGAGTTTGGCATAGTTTGCTATGGTTACTAGCATTTTTTTGTAATTTAAAAGTGATTGGGTTTAGTTTGTTGTGGTAAGGGTTAGTTGGTGATGATTTAGAGTAGCCGAAGTAATTTAGGTGAGTCTGGCATAGTTTGTTATGATTTGTACACCTTTTTTTGTAATTTTAAGATGATATGGTTTGGTTTGTTGTGGTAAGGGATAGTTGGGGGTGATTTACGGTAGCCGAAGTAATTTAGGTGATTCTGGTATAGTTTGTTATGATTTTTAGTATTTTTTTGTAATATTAAAGTGATTGGGCTTAGTTTGTTGCTGTAAAGTGTAGTTGGGGGTGATTTTTGATAGCCGAAGTAATTTAGGTGAGTTTGGCATAGTTTGCTATGGTTACTAGCATTTTTTTGTAATTTAAAAGTGATTGGGTTTAGTTTGTTGTGGTAAGGGTTAGTTGGTGATGATTTAGAGTAGCCTAAGTAATTTAGGTGAGTCTGGCATAGTTTGTTATGATTTATACACCTTTTTTTGTAATTTTAAGATGATAAGGTTTGGTTTGTTGTGGGAAGGGATAGTTGGGGGTGATTTACGGTAGCCGAAATAATTTAGGTGATTCTGGTATAGTTTGTTATGAGTTTTAACATTTTTTTGTAATTTTAAAGTGATTGGGCTTAGTTTGTTGCTGTAAAGTGTAGTTAGGGGTGATTCTTGATAGCCGAAGTAATTTAGGTGAGTTTGGCATAGTTTGCTATGGTTACTAGCATTTTTTTGTAATTTTAAGATGATATGGTTTGGTTTGTTATGGTAAGGGATAGTTGGGGGTGATTTACGGTAGCCGAAGTAATTTAGGTGATTCAGGTATAGTTTGTTATGATTTTTAGAATTTATTTGTAATTTTAAAGTGATTGGGCTTAGTTTGTTGCTGTAAAGTGTAGTTGGGGGTGATTTTTGATTACCGAAGTAATTTAGGTGAGTTTGGCATAGTGTGCTATGGTTAGTAGCATTTTTTTGTAATTTAAAAGTGATTCGGTTTAGTTTGTTGTGGTAAGGGTTAGTTGGTGATGATTTATGGTAGCCGAAGTAATTTAGGTGAGTTTGGCATAGTTTGTTATGGTTACTAGCATTTTTTTGTAATTTAAAAGTGATTGGGTTTAGTTTGTTGTGGTAAGGGTTAGTTGGTGATGATTTAGAGTAGCCGAAGTAATTTAGGTGAGTCTGGCATAGTTTGTTATGATTTGTACACCTTTTTTCGTAATTTTAAGATGATATGGTTTGGTTTGTTGTGGTAAGGGATAGTTGGGGGTGATTTACGGTAGCCGAAGTAATTTAGGTGATTCTGGTATAGTTTGTTATGATTTTTAGCATTTTTTTGTAATTTTAAAGTGATTGGGCTTAGTTTGTTGCTGTAAAGTGTAGTTGGGGGTGATTTTTGATAGCCGAAGTAATTTAGGTGAGTTTGGCATAGTTTGCTATGGTTAGTAGCATTTTTTTGTAATTTAAAAGTGATTAGGTATAGTTTGTTGTGGTAAGGGTTAGTTGGTGATGATTTATGGTAGCCGAAGTCATTTAGGTGAGTTTGGCATAGTTTGCTATGGTTACTAGCATTTTTTTGTAATTTAAAAGTGATTGGGTTTAGTTTGTTGTGGTAAGGGTTAGTTGGTGATGATTTAGAGTAGCCGAAGTAATTTAGGTGTGTCTGGCATAGTTTGTTATGATTTGTACACCTTTTTTTGTAATTTTAAGATGATATGGTTTGGTTTGTTGTGGTAAGGGATAGTTGGGGGTGATTTACGGTAGCCGAAGTAATTTAGGTGATTCTGGTATAGTTTGTTATGATTTTTAGCATTTTTTTGTAATTTAAGAGTGATTGGGTTTAGTTTGTTGTGGTAAGGGTTAGTTGGTGATGATTTAGAGTAGCCGAAGTAATTTAGGTGAGTCTGGCCTAGTTTGTTATGATTTGTCCAACTTTTTTTGTAATTTTAAGATGATATGGTTTGGTTTGTTGTGGTAAGGGATAGTTGGGTTGATTTACGGTAGCCGAAGTAATTTAGGTGATTCTGGTATAGTTTGTTATGATTTTTAGAATTTATTTGTAATTTTAAAGTGATTGGGCTTAGTTTGTTGCTGTAAAGTGTAGTTGGGGGTGATTTTTGATTACCGAAGTAATTTAGGTGAGTTTGGCATAGTGTGCTATGGTTAGTAGCATTTTTTTGTAATTTAAAAGTGATTGGGTTTAGTTTGTTGTGGTAAGGTTTAGTTGGTGATGATTTATGATAGCCGAAGTAATTTAGGTGAGTTTGGCATAGTTTGCTATGGTTACTAGCATTTTTTTGTAATTTAAAAGTGATTGGGTTTAGTTTGTTGTGGTAAGGGTTAGTTGGTGATGATTTAGAGTAGCCGAAGTAATTTAGGTGAGTCTGGCATAGTTTGTTATGATTTGTACACCTTTTTTCGTAATTTTAAGATGATATGGTTTGGTTTGTTGTGGTAAGGGATAGTTGGGGGTGATTTACGGTAGCCGAAGTAATTTAGGTGATTCTGGTATAGTTTGTTATGATTTTTAGCATTTATTTGTAATTTTAAAGTGATTGGGCTTATTTTGTTGCTGTAAAGTGTAGTTGGGGGTGATTTTTGATAGCCGAAGCAATTTAGGTTAGTTTGGCATAGTTTGCTATGGTTAGTAGCATTTTTTTGTAATTTAAAAGTAATTGGGTTTAGTTTGTTGTGGTAAGGGTTAGTTGGTGATGATTTATGGTAGCCGAAGTAATTTAGGTGAGTTTGGCATAGTTTGCTATGGTTACTAGCATTTTTTTGTAATTTAAAAGTGATTGGGTTTAGTTTGTTGTGGTAAGGGTTAGTTGGTGATGATTTAGAGTAGCCGAAGTAATTTAGGTGAGTCTGGCATAGTTTGTTATGATTTGTACACCTTTTTTTGTAATTTTAAGATGATATGGTTTAAATTTGTTGTGGTAAGGGATAGTTGATGGTGATTTACGGTAGCCGAAGTAATTTAGGTGATTCTGGTATAGTTTGTTATGATTTTTAGTATTTTTTTGTAATATTAAAGTGATTGGGCTTAGTTTGTTGCTGTAAAGTGTAGTTGGGGGTGATTTTTGATAGCCGAAGTAATTTAGGTGAGTTTGGCATAGTTTGCTATGGTTACTAGCATTTTTTTGTAATTGAAAAGTGATTGGGTTTAGTTTGTTGTGGTAAGGGTTAGTTGGTGATGATTTAGAGTAGCCGAAGTAATTTAGGTGAGTCTGGCATAGTTTGTTATGATTTGTACCCCTTTTTTTGTAATTTTAAGATGATATGGTTTGGTTTGTTGTGGTAAGGGATAGTTGGGGGTGATTTACGGTAGCCGAAGTAATTTAGGTGATTCTGGTATAGTTTGTTATGATTTTTAGCATTTTTTTGTAATTTTAAAGTGATTGGGCTTAGTTTGTTGCTGTAAAGTGTAGTTGGGGGTGATTTTTGATAGACGAAATACTTTAGGTGAGTTTGGCATAGTTTGCTATGGTTAGTAGCATTTTTTTGTAATTTAAAAGTGATTGGGTTTAGTTTGTTGTGGTAAGGGTCAGTTGGTGATGATTTAGAGTAGCCGAAGTAATTTAGGTGAGTCTGGCATAGTTTGTTATGATTTATACACCTTTTTTTGTAATTTTAAGATGATATGGTTTGGTTTGTTGTGGGAAGGGATAGTTGGGGGTGATTTACGGTAGCCGAAATAATTTAGGTGATTCTGGTATAGTTTGTTATGAGTTTTAACATTTTTTTGTAATTTTAAAGTGATTGGGCTTAGTTTGTTGCTGTAAAGTGTAGTTGGGGGTGATTCTTGATAGCCGAAGTAATTTAGGTGAGTTTGGCATAGTTTGCTATGGTTACTAGCATTTTTTTGTAATTTTAAGATGATATGGTTTGGTTTGTTGTGGTAAGGGATAGTTGGGGGTGATTTACGGTAGCCGAAGTAATTTAGGTGATTCTGGTATAGTTTGTTATGATTTTTAGAATTTATTTGTAATTTTAAAGTGATTGGGCTTAGTTTGTTGCTGTAAAGTGTAGTTTGGGGTGATTTTTGATTACCGAAGTAATTTAGGTGAGTTTGGCATAATGTGCTATGGTTAGTAGCATTTTTTTGTAATTTAAAAGTGATTCGGTTTAGTTTGTTGTGGTAAGGGTTAGTTGGTGATGATTTATGGTAGCCGAAGTAATTTAGGTGAGTTTGGCATAGTTTGCTATGGTTACTAGCATTTTTTTGTAATTTAAAAGTGATTGGGTTTAGTTTGTTGTGGTAAGGGTTAGTTGGTGATGATTTAGAGTAGCCGAAGTAATTTAGGTGAGTCTGGCATAGTTTGTTATGATTTGTACACCTTTTTTCGTAATTTTAAGATGATATGGTTTGGTTTGTTGTGGTAAGGGATAGTTGGGGGTGATTTACGGTAGCCGAAGTAATTTAGGTGATTCTGGTATAGTTTGTTATGATTTTTAGCATTTTTTTGTAATTTTAAAGTGATTGGGCTTAGTTTGTTGCTGTAAAGTGTAGTTGGGGGTGATTTTTGATAGCCGAAGTAATTTAGGTGAGTTTGGCATAGTTTGCTATGGTTAGTAGCATTTTTTTGTAATTTAAAAGTGATTAGGTATAGTTTGTTGTGGTAAGGGTTAGTTGGTGATGATTTATGGTAGCCGAAGTCATTTAGGTGAGTTTGGCATAGTTTGCTATGGTTACTAGCATTTTTTTGTAATTTAAAAGTGATTGGGTTTACTTTGTTGTGGTAAGGGTTAGTTGGTGATGATTTAGAGTAGCCGAAGTAATTTAGGTGTGTCTGGCATAGTTTGTTATGATTTGTACACCTTTTTTTGTAATTTTAAGATGATATGGTTTGGTTTGTTGTGGTAAGGGATAGTTGGGGGTGATTTACGGTAGCCGAAGTAATTTAGGTGATTCTGGTATAGTTTGTTATGATTTTTAGCATTTTTTTGTAATTTAAAAGTGATTGGGTTTAGTTTGTTGTGGTAAGGGTTAGTTGGTGATGATTTAGAGTAGCCGAAATAATTTAGGTGAGTCTGGCATAGTTTGTTATGATTTGTACAACTTTTTTTGTAATTTTAAGATGATATGGTTTGGTTTGTTGTGGTAAGGGATAGTTGGGTTGATTTACGGTAGCCGAAGTAATTTAGGTGATTCTGGTATAGTTTGTTATGATTTTTAGAATTTATTTGTAATTTTAAAGTGATTGGGCTTAGTTTGTTGCTGTAAAGTGTAGTTGGGGGTGATTTTTGATTACCGAAGTAATTTAGGTGAGTTTGGCATAGTGTGCTATGGTTAGTAGCATTTTTTTGTAATTTAAAAGTGATTGGGTTTAGTTTGTTGTGGTAAGGGTTAGTTGGTGATGATTTATGGTAGCCGAAGTAATTTAGGTGAGTTTGGCATAGTTTGCTATGGTTACTAGCATTTTTTTGTAATTTAAAAGTGATTGGGTTTAGTTTGTTGTGGTAAGGGTTAGTTGGTGATGATTTAGAGTAGCCGAAGTAATTTAGGTGAGTCTGGCATAGTTTGTTATGATTTGTACACCTTTTTTTGTAATTTTAAGATGATATGGTTTAAATTTGTTGTGGTAAGGGATAGTTGGGTTGATTTACGGTAGCCGAAGTAATTTAGGTGATTCTGGTATAGTTTGTTATGATTTTTAGAATTTATTTGTAATTTTAAAGTGATTGGGCTTAGTTTGTTGCTGTAAAGTGTAGTTGGGGGTGATTTTTGATTACCGAAGTAATTTAGGTGAGTTTGGCATAGTGTGCTATGGTTAGTAGCATTTTTTTGTAATTTAAAAGTGATTGGGTTTAGTTTGTTGTGGTAAGGGTTAGTTGGTGATGATTTATGGTAGCCGAAGTAATTTAGGTGAGTTTGGCATAGTTTGCTATGGTTACTAGCATTTTTTTGTAATTTAAAAGTGATTGGGTTTAGTTTGTTGTGGTAAGGGTTAGTTGGTGATGATTTAGAGTAGCCGAAGTAATTTAGGTGAGTCTGGCATAGTTTGTTATGATTTGTACACCTTTTTTCGTAATTTTAAGATGATATGGTTTGGTTTGTTGTGGTAAGGGATAGTTGGGGGTGATTTACGGTAGCCGAAGTAATTTAGGTGATTCTGGTATAGTTTGTTATGATTTTTAGCATTTATTTGTAATTTTAAAGTGATTGGGCTTATTTTGTTGCTGTAAAGTGTAGTTGGGGGTGATTTTTGATAGCCGAAGCAATTTAGGTGAGTTTGGCATAGTTTGCTATGGTTAGTAGCATTTTTTTGTAATTTAAAAGTAATTGGGTTTAGTTTGTTGTGGTAAGGGTTAGTTGGTGATGATTTATGGTAGCCGAAGTAATTTAGGTGAGTTTGGCATAGTTTGCTATGGTTACTAGCATTTTTTTGTAATTTAAAAGTGATTGGGTTTAGTTTGTTGTGGTAAGGGTTAGTTGGTGATGATTTAGAGTAGCCGAAGTAATTTAGGTGAGTCTGGCATAGTTTGTTATGATTTGTACACCTTTTTTTGTAATTTTAAGATGATATGGTTTAAATTTGTTGTGGTAAGGGATAGTTGATGGTGATTTACGGTAGCCGAAGTAATTTAGGTGATTCTGGTATAGTTTGTTATGATTTTTACTATTTTTTTGTAATATTAAAGTGATTGGGCTTAGTTTGTTGCTGTAAAGTGTAGTTGGGAGTGATTTTTGATAGCCGAAGTAATTTAGGTGAGTTTGGCATAGTTTGCTATGGTTACTAGCATTTTTTTGTAATTTAAAAGTGATTGGGTTTAGTTTGTTGTGGTAAGGGTTAGTTGGTGATGATTTAGAGTAGCCGAAGTAATTTAGGTGAGTCTGGCATAGTTTGTTATGATTTGTACCCATTTTTTTGTAATTTTAAGATGATATGGTTTGGTTTGTTGTGGTAAGGGATAGTTGGGGGTGATTTACGGTAGCCGAAGTAATTTAGGTGATTCTGGTATAGTTTGTTATGATTTTTAGCATTTTTTTGTAATTTTAAAGTGATTGGGCTTAGTTTGTTGCTGTAAAGTGTAGTTGGGGGTGATTTTTGATAGCCGAAATACTTTAGGTGAGTTTGGCATAGTTTGCTATGGTTAGTAGCATTTTTTTGTAATTTAAAAGTGATTGGGTTTAGTTTGTTGTGGGAAGGGTTAGTTGGTGATGATTTATGGTAGCCGAAGTAATTTAGGTGAGTTTCGCATAGTTTGCTATGGTTACTTGCATTTTTTTGTAATTTAAAAGTGATTGGGTTTAGTTTGTTGTGGTAAGGGTCAGTTGGTGATGATTTAGAGTAGCCGAAGTAATTTAGGTGAGTCTGGCATAGTTTGTTATGATTTGTACACCTTTTTTTTAATTTTGAGATGATATGGTTTGGTTTGTTGTGGTAAGGAATAGTTGGGGGTGGTTTACGGTAGCCGAAGTAATTTAGGTGATTCAGGAATAGTTTGTTATGATTTTTAGCATTTTTTTGTAATTTTAAAGTGATTTGTCTTAGTTTGTTGCTGTAAAGTGTAGTTGGGGGTGATTTTTGATAGCCGAAGTATTTTAGGTGAGTTTGGCATAGTTTGCTATGGTTAGTAGCATTTTTTTGTAATTTAAAAGTGATTGTGTTTAGTTTTTTGTGGTAAGGGTTAGTTGGTGATGATTTATGGTAGCCGAAGTAATTTAGGTGAGTCTGGCATAGTTTGCTATGGTTACTAGCATTTTTTTGTAATTTAAAAGTGATTGGGTTTAGTTTGTTGTGGTAAGGGTCAGTTGGTGATGATTTAGAGTAACCGAAGTAATTTAGGTGAGTCTGGCATAGTTTGTTATGATTTGTACAACTTTTTTTGTAATTTTAAGATGATATGGTTTGGTTTGTTGTGGTAAGGGATTGTTGGGGGTGATTTACGGTAGCCGAAGTAATTTAGGTGATTCTGGTATAGTTTGTTATGATTTTTAGCATTTTTTTGTAATTTTAAAGTGATTGGGCTTAGTTTGTTGCTGTAAAGTGTAGTTGGGGGTGATTTTTGATAGCCGAAGTAATTTAGGTGGGTTTGGCATAGTTTACTATGGTTAGTAGCATTTTTTTGTAATTTAAAAGTGATTGGGTTTAGTTTGTTGTGGGAAGGGTTAGTTGGTGATGATTTATGGTAGCCGAAGTAATTTAGGTGAGTTTGGCATAGTTTGCTATGGTTACTTGCATTTTTTTGTAATTTAAAAGTGATTGGGTTTAGTTTTTTGTGGTAAGGGTTAGTTGGTGACGATTTAGAGTAGCCGAAGTAATTTAGGTGAGTTTGGCATAGTTTGTTATGATTTGTACACCTTTTTTTGTAATTTTAAGATGATATGGTTTGGTTTGTTGTGATAAAGGATAGTTGGGGGTGATTTACGGTAGCCGAAGTAATTAAGGTGATTCTGGTATAGTTTGTTATGATTTTTAGCATTTTTTTGTAATTTTAAAATGATTAGGCTTAGTTTGTTGCTGTAAAGTGTAGTTGGGGGTGATTTTTGATAGCCGAAGTAATTTAGGTGAGTTTGGCATAGTTTGCTATGGTTAGTAGCATTTTTTTGTAACTGGCTGAATGTACCCGGCGTTGCCCGGACGTAGATTAAATAAACGCAGTGTAGACAAAAGTGGTGTACTTGTGATGTTGACTAATCGACATTATAATACAATTAAACAGGAATGCTCTACTTTTCCAATCACAAAATAAACAAATTTGCTGAAATTGACCTGCATTGCCAGGACCGGGTATTTCAATATGATTTCGAAAATGACAATAATTTCGTTTCTGGGTGCAAGCTCTTTTTTTTTCACTCTTTTTCACTCTTCAAGACAAGGAGAGTTGACAGAGAAGCTGAACTATTCCAAATTATTCTTATTTAGTTCTCTATCAACGTTAAAGAATGTCGTCGAAGAATGTTGAAATATATAAATACATAATTTCACACCATAAAAACGATGTATTTGGTGTAGTTTCGGATGATAAGGGTTTTTTTTGGGATTGTTTTGAATGGTTATTGATGGATGGCGGGGTTTAGCTTTGGCGGATTAAACGAAACTTTTGGTAATTTTAATGTGATTGGGTTTAGTTTGGCTTGGTAAGAAGTGGTTGGAGTGATATAGCGGAAGTCGAAGTAATTTATGCGAGTTTAGCGTAGTTTGCTTGGAATTCGTAATTTTTTTACATTTTAGGTTGATGTGGGGTAGTTTGGAATGGCAAGTGTACGATTTTTGAAAGTAGTTTGGAATGGTACATTATGTTTAGGGGTGTTTAACGTATTCAGGTAAAATATACAGAAAATTTGGTAATTTTAAAATGAACAATTATAGTGCGAACCTCTTGAGCTTTATTTTCGGTAATAAAATGCAATAGGAAAGATAGTAAAAAAGGCTATTTCCATCACTTTTCAGAGGAATTATACGTGGTGGTATTTGTACCCCGCTTACTATTCCTCCATCTTAGTTATAAATAATGCAGAACAATAATGAACACAATGTACATAAAATAAATAATGTAAATTGTGTATAAGCACACATTACTTATGATGTCAGTGAAATCCGGTAAAACTGCAAATTTCGGATTTTGGCCGGAGCAGGTTTGGTGAAGATCAAATACACCACTATCATTAAATGAACGTAAAAATTAGCGTACGGTATATAAGTGGAGTCCGGTACGATGATGGTAATTTTTCGAAAATCGATTGGGGAGATATTTACTTAACGTCAAGAACAAATCGGGAATATTATATTAAAAAAATTTATTTAATAGCGATAGAACTTCGAATACTGATGCGTCGCCTCGACCTTGGCGACGTTGAGTACCAGCGTTCCAGACGCTGAAGCAGCAATTTTAACAATTATATTAGGTGCACGTGCCTATTGCGTATTAAAAGAATTTGGATTACCAAATAATACTCGCGCAGGTGTACTCGTATGGCCCGTTATAATTTGCACAAAATGAATTAACATACTAAAGTAAATAAATATTTTGACGGGAATGTGGTGGATGTAAAAATCTTATTTGGCCTCTCCGACAAACTAACACTTGTTTAGATTAACATGCATTCCTTCATGGACCTGTGACGAATTACAAACAAATATCTAAATTTCAAGTGTTCCATTTGATTTCGTTTCTGGATGCAAGCGGTTTTTTCACTCTTGTCAGTCTGAACTTATTACATAGTGATATTGTACCGTCCCGAAAATACCAATAAAGAGTCCGCGCGACTTTTCTAAAGCGCAGCCCGCGGTTCTTGGTAGTTTGGCCCCGTTGGGTTATCGCGAGCGCGCTTCCTGCGTTTTTTTCGTCTTTCGCCGGCAGGATTGTGGCCATCTTGTGATCGACACTCAAGCTGACCACGTGCAACGTGTATCGCGACTCCGTTCGTCTCCCGTTGCCGTCCAGGAGAAGCGTTCCAGAGCCACTTAATCAGCGTTCGTCTCCAGGAGAAGCCGTTCCAGAGCCACTTAATCAGCGTTCGTCTCCAGGAGAAGCCGTTCCAGAGCCACTTAATCAGCGTTCGTGTCCCGTTATCGTCTAGAAGCTGACCACGTGCAACGTGTATCGTGCACTCCGTTCGTCTCCCGTTGCCGTCCAGGAGAAGCCGTTCCAGAGCCACTTAATCAGCGTTCGTCTCCCGTTATCGCCCAGGAGTAGCCGTTCCGGAGCCACTCCGACTCCGGCGTTCATCTCCCGTTACCGTCCAGGAGGAGCCGTTCCAGAGCCACTCCATCGGCGTCCGTCCCCCACACCACTCAACGCCAAAAGGTCAGATCCACCTTTTGCTTATCCGCCCCATCACGACTTCGTAGGCCTTCATATTCGCCGGATTGTTGTTGTTAGTTAAGTTTAGTTTAAGTTTAGTTTTGTAAGCGCGTCGTGGGCCCTCGGACGTAGCGTCTCTCGTGTGTATCGTTTTTCTAGCATTATTAGACCATAAGTAAGAACCGTGTCGTTCATCTCTACCTCGCGCTTCCGTTTATTCCCTTCCGGTTCGGGGAAAACGAACCGGTGGCGCCCAGTTCTCTCCATTTGTTTTCTTTCATTTCGTTTCTCGCAAACCCACGGCCCAGCTCTCCAGCAACCAAGGCAGCCGCCGGAGCAATTGTGCCACCTCCCCGGAGGTTCCGGTATATTTTTGGCGCCCAACGTGGGGCAAGCCGCACTATCTTCTTATCTCGTTTTTCTTCGTTTTCTTCCCTTTTATTTCACGCTTCTTTCGACCTTCGCCGCTGGCCGTTATCGCGTCGGCGATTTCCGCTCGCGTCTCGTGCAGTCTCTCTCTCTCGCGTACTCTCTCTCTCTCGTGCAGTCTCTTTCTCGCGTACTCTCTCTCTCTCGTGCAGCTCCTCTCTCTCGCGCAGTTCATTTTCGGTCCCGAGATGGCGCCGCCATCCCAACGGGAGAAGATGGAGAAGGAACGAGAGTTCCTGGCCCAGGGCCGGGAGGAAGTTATAGGCCTCGTACGTAAGCTGTACGAGGAGATGACGGCCATTACCCCGGAGACCTGGGAGAGGTTCCGTAGTCAGTACGACAGGTTGCAGACCCACGAGGTGGAGGCCAAGGGTCTCCAGCTTAGCATACGTTCATTCAACGCTGGGCTGGACGAGAAGGATCGCCTCCCATTAATCGAGCCCTACAACAACTTCCTGCAGCTGGCCGACGGTTGCAGGAACGCCTACCTTTCCGCAGCCCCCCCTAGAGCGACCCAAGCCACTTCCGATGCCGGCCAGTCCGCCACTTCTTCCGCCACTTCCGCTTCTTCCGCTCTTCCGCAGATCCCGCTACCTTCGTTCTCTGGCGAGCTTCACGACTGGCCGGAGTACTTTTCCGTCTTCCGTTCCCTCGTTGATTCCGACGCCTCCCTAACGCAGATACGAAAATTTCAGTATTTGAGACTATCGTTTTCGGGCGAGGCACAGTCCGCCATTTCTGGTTTTGCGTTGGAGCCCCAGAATTACCCTCTCGCCCTCGACGCCTTGGTTCGCAGATACCAGAACCCGCGTAGGTTGGCGGCCATGTACGCCGACCAGGTACTGGCGTTCGAGCCGCTGAAAAGTGGGAACGCCCAGTGCCTGCGGTCGTGGCGGGCTACCAACGAAAACGCCTTTAACGCGTTGGGAGCGCTGGAGTCGGTGGATGTGGGGGATTTCCTCCAGCTTCACCTGGCGCTGCGGACCCTCGATCCGGCTACAAGGAGAGCATTCGAGAGAAGGCCCAACGCTCCAGCCATCCCGAGCTACCGAAGCTTGGTGGATTTCGTGGCAGAGCGCACCCATCACGCTCCGCTTCCACGCTCCCCAGTCCAGGTCTCTAGCCCCCTCGTTCGAGTGAAGAGGGAGCTAGGAGCTCCAGCCGTATCGGCAGTCGCCACCCCTTCTTCTCAGTTGCGACTATCGCGGCCACTCTCTTCACCTCCCGTTTTCTCTGATACCGTGAAGGCGAGATTTGCCGTCGTCTCGACCAAATCCCCCAGTCCTCGCGCTTCACGCAACCCCCATTTATCGTCTATTTCCGGCCCATCTACCTCCCAGGCTAAACTTCCGACATCTTCCGTCCCGCCTTCGGACACCAAGCCACCAGCCTCCCGAGCTCCTCCCGCTCTTTCGACCCAGGACGTCTCCTGTTGGAATTGCGGAGGGCCGCACAGGTACTCCAACTGTCCGAGCCCTCGAAGGGTGTTTTGTTACCGATGTGGTAGACCTGACGTCTACGTTTCGTCCTGTCCGAAGTGCTCGGGAAACTAAGGGCTGCCGTGCCGCCCTCCCGCAAAGGCACACCTCCCGCCATTCCGCTCCGCTCTTCTCGCGATTTCCGTTCCAGTACCGCGTCACGACTCTCCCCTAATCCATCCCGGCCCGGCAGGGTCGCCTACCCGGTTTCTCAGAAAAAAAGCTGTCTCCCAGCCAAACGTTGGTTCCTCGAGTTCTCTTTCGTTGGGCCGCTTCATGTCGCCCATGCGCTTTTCGACTCTGGCTCCAGTATTTCCCTCGTTGGTAACTCAGGCCTCTCACTTATAGAATCTTTCGTCCCTTCCGTCGCAGTCACTCCATTCGTTGCCGAGGTGGCCAACAGTAACGTCAGCCGCATTTCGAGTCTTTATCACGCGACAATCTGTCTGGCTGGTCGCCACTTCTCAGTCGATTTTTATCACTTACCTTCTCTATCGGTCCCTTTTCTTCTGGGTCTCGACGCAATCTGCGCGGCCGGAATTTGCACCGACGCCGCTCACAACACTTGGTGGTTCGTCGACGACGACACCCACCGAAACCGCTTCCTCTACGGCGAGTCCCTCGCTACGCCCTCCCCCGTCAGTACGGTCCACTCAGGCCTGTCCAGTTTAGACAAATCAGCGAGGCAAGCTTTCGACATTGCTGTTTCGGAGGGAGTCGAGTCGTTAAGAAAATCTCCCGGGTTGACCCAAAAGATAAGCCACAAGATCGACGTCGGAGACGCACGTCCCATCAAACAGAGGCCATACAATTACTCCCCCAAAGTTTTGCAAGCCATGCAGGCCGAATTGGACCGGCTGTTGGCTGAAGGCTTGGTGGAACCTAGCCATTCTCCGTGGGCTTCTCCCGTTGTCATGGTCCGCAAAGGTGATGGCTACCGATTTTGCATCGACTTCCGAAAAGTCAATTCAGTCACGCGAAAAGACTCATACCCTATGCCGAACATGACAAACCTTCTCGATGGACTGACTCAGGCCCATTACCTTTCAAAATTCGACCTTAAACAAGCTTTCCTCCAAGTACCCTTGGCCGATGAAAATTCCCGTGACGTCACCTCTTTCATTGTGCCCGGACGGGGACTCTATCGCTCCCGAGTCATGCCGTTCGGATTAACCAACGCCCCCGCGACCTTTCAAAGACTCGCCGATTCCGTCTTTGGACCCAAACTGCTCCCGCACGTCGTTGTTTTCCTGGACGACATTCTCGTCTGTACCCGCGACTTCAAAACTCACGTCGAGTTGCTCCGTGAAGTTTTCGGCCGTCTACGAGACCCCGGACTTCAGATCAATGCTGAAAAATGCGATTTCGGATGCAGCGAAGTCCGATATTTGGGTTACAGGGTCAATTTCGATGGTCTAGCTATCGACCCGGACAAAACTTCCGCTGTTCTTTCGAACTTCGCCGATTCTTCGGAATGGCCGGCTGGTATCGCCGGTTCATACCAAATTTCTCGACCGTTGTCTCTCCCTTGACCCTCCTTCTCAAGAAAAGTTCCCGCTGGCTTTGGTCTGAAGCACAGTCCGCCGCCTTCGAGGTGCTCAAACTAGCTCTCACATCGGCTCCTGTTCTCGTCCGCCCAGACTTCGACCTCCCGTTTTCGCTGCAAACCGATGCCAGCGGCACTGGTCTCGGCGCTGCTCTCACCCAGGTCCAATCCGGTGAAGAGCGCGTTATCGCGTACTGTTCTCGGTCCCTATCTGCCGCCGAGCGCAATTACTCCGTCACAGAGAGAGAGTGTCTCGCCAACATCTGGGCAATCGAACGAAACCGCCACTATCTCGAGGGTTACGAATTTACCGTCGTCACTGATCATGCGAGCTTGACGTGGCTTCGAAACCTGAAAGACCCCTCTGGTCGCCTTGCTCGTTGGGTCTTGCGTCTCCAGCCACACTCTTTCAAAATCGTTTATCGCAAAGGCAGTCTGAACTGCGTTGCCGATGCACTCTCTCGTCTCAGCCCCGTTTCTATCTCCCTACTTTCCACTACCGCCACTCCCGATCTCGACGTCTGGTACGAGCGAAAATTCCGCTCCGTATCGTCTCATCCCGACCAACACCCCGATTGGCGTGTCAGTGACGGAACCCTGTTCTATCACCGGGAGGCCTTTCTCAAAGGTGAACTCGCTGACCCCAGCGAGGATTGGAAAATTGTCGTCCCATTGCCTCGCCGGCGATCGGTTTTGGAAGAATTCCACGACGACCTTCAAGCAGGACATCTGGGAATTGAGAAGACCCACTGGCGTTTGGGTCGACTCTACCACTGGCCCGGAATGTATCAAGATGTGGTGAGACACGTGTGCCGTTGCAACGTCTGCCAAAAAGTCAAAGCGCCTAATTCCGCTCCCGAAGGTTTGATGTTCCCGCGCTACATCACCGAGCCATGGCAGGAGGTTTCCGCTGACCTTATGGGGCCGTATCCCCGCAGTTCTACCGGTAACGTCTACCTCTTTGTATTCCAAGACCTTTTCTCGAAATGGGTGGAGTTGGTCCCCATCCCCAAAGCGTCTTCGGAGGTTATTACCGTCAAATTTCGGTCGGTGATCCTAAACCGTTTTGGTGCACCGTTGTCGCTGCTTACCGACAACGCCAAGAACTTTGTGAGTTCACTTGTCAAGGACTTAGCTAAGTCTTGCAACATAAGGTTGCAGAACACCCCACTTTACCACTCCCAGGCGAACCCTACTGAACGTTCGAACCGCAACGTTAAGCAACTCATTGTTGCCTACCTTGGTCCCAACCACCAGCGGTGGGACAGTTTTATCGGCGAGGTACAATTCGCACTAAATTCCGTGGTTCAGGAATCGACCAAATTTTCTCCCGCTTTTCTCAACTTCGGTAGGGAAATCCGTTCCGTGAACGAAACCAAACTTCGTGATTCTCCCGATCTCGTCAACGAAGTCCCTGGTTCGCAGCATCGACGCTGGGCTCAGCGGATTTCGAAGCTTAAGGAGCTGCACCACTTGGTGGAAGAACATCAGCTTAAGGCAAGCCTAAGCCAGTCTTGGCGCTATAACCTGCATCGCAGGGAAGCACGCTACCACCCTGGTGACAGGGTACTCCGCCGTTCCGTCCGTCTCTCTTCCGCCGCCGACAACATAGCTTCGAAATTGTTTCCGAAATTCGAAGGCCCCTTTACTGTCGTTTCCGTCAGCCCTACCGGAGTATGCAGACTCCGTGACCCTTCCGGGAAGTCTGCAGGCACCTGGCACCCTTGCAAGCTGAAGCCCTTTCTCGCCTAACTTTTCTCTCGTTTACCTCCCCGTCTCCGGATGAAAAGCCTTGCGCCCTCTGGGGGGGATGTGTACCGTCCCGAAAATACCAATAAAGAGTCCGCGCGACTTTTCGAAAGCGCAGCCCGCGGTTCTGGGGAGTTTTGCCCCGTTGGGTTATCGCGAGCGCGCTTCCCGCGTTTTTTCGTCTTTCGCCGGCAGGATTGTGGCCATCTTGTGATCGACACTCAAGCTGACCACGTGCAACGTGTATCGCGACTCCGTTCGTCTCCCGTTGCCGTCCAGGAGAAGCCGTTCCAGAGCCACTTAATCAGCGTTCGTCTCCAGGAGAAGCCGTTCCAGAGCCACTTAATCAGCGTTCGTCTCCAGGAGAAGCCGTTCCAGAGCCACTTAATCAGCGTTCGTCTCCCGTTATCGTCTAGAAGCTGACCACGTGCAACGTGTATCGTGCACTCCGTTCGTCTCCCGATGCCGTCCTGGAGAAACCGTTCCAGAGCCACTTAATCAGCGTTCGTCTCCCGTTATCGCCCAGGAGTAGCCGTTCCGGAGCCACTCCGACTCCGGCGTTCGTCTCCCGTTACCGTCCAGGAGGAGCCGTTCCAGAGCCACTTCATCGGCGTCCGTCCCCCACACCACTCAACGCCAAAAGGTCAGATCCACCTTTTGCTTATCCGCCCCATCACGATTTCGTGGGCCTTCATATTCGCCGGATTGTTGTTGTTAGTTAAGTTTAGTTTAAGTTTAGTTTTGTAAGCGCGTCGTGGGCCCTCGGACGTAGCGTCTCTCGTGTGTATCGTTTTTCTAGCATTATTAGACCATAAGTAAGTACCGTGTCGTTCTTCTCTACCTCGCGCTTCCGTTTATTCCCTTCCGGTTCGGGGAAAACGAACCGGTGGCGCCCAGTTCTCTCCATTTGTTTTCTTTCATTTCGTTTCTCGCAAACCCACGGCCCAGCTCTCCAGCAACCAAGGCAGCCGCCGGAGCAATTGTGCCACCTCCCCGGAGGTTCCGGTATTATATTTTCACATCCAGGTGCCCTAAATTTATTTTGCCGCTGATTTCAAAATTTTTTCTGGAAGGAAAGTAGTCAGCAGTGGGGCTCGTCAGGGGTGGCAGGGTTGGCAGTGCCACTCCAAGTATAAATTTACTATCGAACACAAAATTAGTTCTGTAATTCAGTTGCAGAATTATGAATTTTTCAGATATTTTCACGAAAATTTAGCGCTTACACCGCCACTGGTATGAATGTCAGTGATATCTGGTACATACAATGGTGAAAATTTCTGGGCAAATTTGGTGAAAAACAAATACACCACTATCATTAACTAACCGTAAAAATTAGGGTACAAATATAAGTGGAGTCCGGTCCGATGCTGATAATTTTTCGAAAATTGATTGGGGGCAGATTTGGTTAACGCGAAGATCAAATGTTAAATTAAAATACTTTATTTGATAGCGGTAGACCTTCGAACACTGATGCGTCGCCTTAGCGAATATGGCGACTTTGCGAACAGTTTCCGACGCTGGAGCAGTAATTTTCACAATTGTAGTTGTGTTAAAATTAAACACCGCGATCGAGTACTGCTCCACACGCTGAACCAGCAATTCTCGAATTCTAAGAAGCGATAAGAAAGGCTTATCCAACGCTTGGTATGTGCGAATTTCTGCATAGACACTCAATCAAACAAAATCGAGCATCGCCTTTTCACGTTTGTGACCTTGCCCTTGACGTGGCAGGCTCCAGCTGCTTCAATAATGTAAAAATCTTATTCGGCCTCTCCAATAAACTCACATTTGTTTACATTAACACGCATTCCCTCATGGACTTGTGACGAATTACAAACAAATATTGCAACTTCAAGTGTTCCATTTAATTTCGTTTCTGGGTGCAAGCTCCTTTCTTTTCACTCTAGTCAGTCTAAACTTATTACACAGAGTTATATTTTCAAATCCAGGCGCCCTAAAGAATTTTGTCGTTGTTTTCAAAAGTTTCAAGAGAAGGAGAGTTGACATAGAAGCTAAATTATTCCAAATTATTCCCATTGAGTTCTCTGACAACGTTAAAGACAATGTTGAAATATATAAATACAAAATTTTACACCATAAAAACGAAGTAATTAGGAATTATGTATAAAAAATGTCGAAGTTATTCTTCGCTCTTGAGATCTATTTCCGGTATTAAAAATGCAATAGGAAAGATAGTAAGAAAGACTATTTCCATCACTTTTCACGGGAATTATACGTGGTGGTATTTGTTCTCCGCTTACTATTAGATTTTCAAACTGCTCCATCTTAGTTATAAATAATGCAGAACAATAATGAACGCAATGTACGTAAAATAAATAGTGTAAATAAATCGTGTATAAGCATACAATACTTAAGCGTATGATGTCAGTGAAAATTTCGGATTTCGGCCGGAGCAGGTTTGGTGAAGAACAAATACACCACTATCATTAACTGAACGTAAAAATTTGCGTACGAAAATAAGTGAAGTCCGGTCCGACGCTGGAAATTTTTCGAAAATCGATTGGGGAGAGTTTTGGTTAACGGCAAGAACAAATCGGGAATATTATATTAAAATAATTTATTTAATAGCGATAGAACTTTGAATACCGATGCGTCGCCTCGACCTTGGCGAGGTTGAGTACCAGCGATCCAGACGCTGAAGCAGCAATTTTCACAATTATATGAGGTGCACGTGCCTAGTGCGTATAAAAACAATTTGGATAACAAAAGAGGTTAATTTGTATGTACCAAATAATATTCGCACAGGTGTACTCGTATGGCCCGTCATAATTTTCACAAAATCAATTTAAGAAATTAACATTCTAAAGTAAATAAATATTTTGACGGGAATGTTAAAAATCTTATTCGGCCTCTCCGACAAACTAACACTTATATACATTAACATACATGCATTCCCTTATGGAACTGTGACGAATTACAAACAAATATCAAAATTTCAAGTGTTCCATGTCAGTCTGAACTTATTACACAGTGATATTTTCACATTCAGGCGCCCTAAATTATTTTGCCGATGATTTATAAAGTTTCCCTGGAAGGAGAGTAGTCAGCAGGGGGCTCGTCAGGTGTGGCAGGGTAAGGGTAAGGGGTAGCTGGGGGCGATTTATGGTAACCGAAGTAATTTAGGTGAGTTTGACATAGTTTGCTATGGTTTGTATAATTTTTGTAATTTTAAAGTGATTGGGCTTATTTTTGGTTGGTAAGGGGTAGTTGGGGGTGATTTATGGTAGCCGAAGTCATTTAGGTGAGTTTGACATGATTTGCTATGGTTTATAGCATTTTTTGTAATTTTAAAGTGATTGGGCTTATTTTGGAGTGGTAAGGGGTAGTTAGGGGTAATTTATGATAGCCAAAGTAATTTAAGTGAGTTCGACATAGTTTGCTATGGTTTGTAGCATTTTTTGTAATTTTAAAGTGATTGGGTTTAGTTTGTGGTTTGTAAGGGGTAATTGGGGGTGATTTATTGTAGCCGAAGTAATTTAAGTGAGTTCGACATAGTTTGCTATGGTTTGTAGCATTTTTTGTAATTTTAAAGTGATTGGGTTTAGTTTGTGGTTTGTAAGGGGTAATTGGGGGTGATTTATTGTAGCCGAAGTAACTTAAGTGAGTTTGGCATAGTTTGCAATGGTTTGTAGCATTTTTTGTAATCTTAAAGTGATTGGGCTTATTTTGGGGTGGTAAGGGGTAGTTGGGTTTGATTTATGGTAGCCGAAGTAATTTAGGGGAGTTTCGCATAGTTTGCTACGATTTGTAGAATTTTTTTGTAATTTTAAAGTGATTGAGTCTATTTTGGGGTGGTAAGGGGTAGTTAGGGGTGATTTATGATAGCCAAAGTAATTTAAGTGAGTTCGACATAGTTTGCTATGGTTTGTAGCATTTTTTGTAATTTTAAAGTGATTGGGTTTAGTTTGTGGTTTGTAAGGGGTAATTGGGGGTGATTTATTGTAGCCGAAGTAATTTAAGTGAGTTTGGCATAGTTTGCAATGGTTTGTAGCATTTTTTGTAATCTTAAAGTGATTGGGCTTATTTTGGGGTGGTAAGGGGTAGTTGGGGTTGATTTATGGTAGCCGAAGTAATTTAGGGGAGTTTCGCATAGTTTGCTACGATTTGTAGAATTTTTTTGTAATTTTAAAGTGATTGAGTCTATTTTGGGGTGGTAAGGGGTAGTTGGAAGTGATTTATGGAAGCCGAAGTAATTTAGATGAGTTTGGCATAGTTTGATATGGCTTGTAACATTTTTTGTAATTTTAAAGTGATTGGGCTTATTTTGGGGTTGTAAGGGGTAGTTGGGGGTGATTTATGGTAGCCGAAGTAATTTAGGTGAGTTAGGCATAGTTTGCTATGATTTGTAGCATTTTTTGTAATTTTATGTGATTGGTCTTATTTTGGGATTGTAAAGGGTAGTTGGGGGTGATTTATGGTAGCCGAAGTAATTTAGGGGAGTTTGGCATAGTTTGCTATGGTTTGTAGAATTTGTAGTAATTTTAAAGTGATTGGGCTTATTTTGGGGTGGTAGGGGGTAATTGGGGGTGATTTATGGTAGCCGAAATAATTTAGGTGAGTTAGGCATAATTTGCTATGGTTTGTAGAATATTTTGTAATTTTAAAGTGATTGGGCTTATTTAGGGATTACAAGGGGTAGTTGGGGGTGATTTATGGTAGCCGAAGTAATTTAGGGGAGTTTGGCACAGTTTGCTACGGTTTGTAGAATTTTTTTGTAATTTTAAAGTGATTGAGCCTATTTTGGGGAGGAAAGGGGTTGTTGGGGGTGATTAATGGAAGCCGAAGTAATTTAGATGAGTTTGGCATAGTTTGATATGCTTGTAACTTTTTTTGTAATTTTAAAGTGATTGGGCTGAGTTTGGGGTGGTAAGGGGTAGTTGGGGGTGATTTATGGTAGCCGAAGTAATTTAGGTGAGTTAGGGATAGTTTGCTATGATTTGTGTCATTTTGTTTTATTTTAAAGTGATTGGAGTTACTTGGGGTTGCTAAAGGGTGGTAAGGGATGATTTAAGCTAAGGGATCTAATTTATGTCAGTTTGGCTTAGTTCGGGAATTTTTTGGGGTTGATTTGGTAAAGTTTGCAATGGTAAGAGATATTTGAGGATGTTTAATGTAGACGGATTAAATTTGCAGTGGTTTTGTAATTTTTAATTGAGTCACGGATCGACATTATAATTGAAATCAAGATTATAATAAAAATATCCGCGGCCTCGCTAGGTACGGTAAAAATTTGATCACAAAAGCAGAAACTCGACGTTAAAATTGTTTAGGTTAAATAAGTGGTTTTAATGTAAACCGGTCGCCGTCGTCGAAGTTGTTTTGGCTAGATACACGGTCTCCGCGATCCGATCATTTTTGTTTATTTTAGCCGGTTTTTATTGAATTACAAAGGAACCGGGCCGAATTTTGCAAAATCCCTTCTTAGCGTTCACTTTCGGCACATGATACACCCGTGTCTAAAATTTCAAGTCGCCAGCCCTCACGGTTTGGGCTGTGGGTTGTCGGTGAATCAGTGAATGTGTAGATGAGTAGATGAGTGTGTCAGTGATGACACTTCGCTTTATATAATAGACTAGCTGAATGTACCCGGCGTTGCCCGGACGTAGATTAAATAAACGTGTTGACAAAAGTGGTGTATTGGCGATGTTGACTAATCGACATTATAATACAATGGGAATGCTCTACCTTGCCTATCACAAAATAAACAAATTTGTTGCAATTAACCTGCGTTGGCAGGACTTCAATATGATTTGGACAAAGAGGATACCTTGGTTGATATCTGAGATGAAAAATCTTGAATAGACTATTTAGGCAAAGACGCAGTTTGGAAGTGTTCTATAAGCGATTCCAGGAAATCGTAATTAACGTTCGGGAAAATAAAAGTTTACAAATTAGCTGATCATGTTATGATAAAGTTGAAAACACAATGGAAACATTTCTCCTGCTGCAGTCATCTCACAAACGGAACAGTATGTGGATGATTTTGACTTATCTTCAGCATAAACAAACTCTTCAGCATAATTATCTCCTTCTGAACTGCACAAAAATTATTAAAACCTGGCCGCAACTTGTTTGACAATTAAAGTGCGAACCTTTTGAGCTCACTTTCCAGTATTAAAATGTCAATACCAATACCATAGATAGTAAAAAAGATATCCATCACCTTTCACGGGAATAATACGGTGTGGTATACTTCTCCATATTAGTTATAAATGATGTACAGCAATAATGAACAAAATGTACGTAAAATAAATAGTGTAAAACGTGTATAAGCACAGAATTATTAAGGGTATGAATGTCAGTGAAGTCTCGTACAACGGTGCAAATTTCGGATTTCAGCCGGGGCAAATTTGGTGAAAAACAAATACACCACTATCATTATCTGAACGTAAAAATTAGCGTACAAATATAAGTGGAGTCCGGTCCATCTCTGGTAATTTTTCGAAAATTGATTGGGACAGATTTGGTTAACGCGAGGAACAAATGAACCACCAAGGAAATGTTAAATTAAAATACTTTATTTGATCTGCATAGATATTAAATCAAACCAAATCGAGCATCGCCTTTTCACGTTTGTGACCTTGCCCTTGACGTGGCAGGCTCAAGCTGCTTCAATAATGCACCGACTAACCCTTACCACAACAAACTAAACCCAATCACTTTTAAATTACAAAAAAATTCTAGTAACCATAGCAAACTATGCCAAACTCACCTAAATTACTTCGGCTACCATAAATCATCACCAACTAACCCTTACCACAACAAACTAAACCTAATCACTTTTAAATTACAAAAAAATGTTACTAACCATTGCAAACTATGCCAAACTCACCTAAATTACTTCGGCTATCAAAAATCACCCCCAACTACACTTTACAGCAACAAGCTAAGCCAAATCACTTTAAAATTACAAAAAAATGCTAAAAATCATATCAAACTATACCAGAATCACCTAAATTACATCGGCTACTCTAAATCATCACCAACTAACCCTTACCACAACAAACTAAACCCAATCACTTTTAAATTACAAAAAAATGCTAGTAACCATAGCAAACTATGCCAAACTCACCTAAATTACTTCGGCTACCATAAATCATCACCAACTAACCCTTACCACAACAAACTAAACCCAATCACTTTTAAATTACAAAAAAATGCTAGTAACCATGGCAAACTATGCCAAACTCACCTAAATTACTTCGACTATCATAAATCATCACCAACTAACCCTTACCACAACAAACTAAACCCAATCACTTTTAAATTACAAAAAAATACTACTAACCATAGCAAACTATGCCAAACTCACCTAAATTACTTCGGCTATCAAAAATCACTCCCAACTACATTTTAAAGCAACAAACTAAGCCCAATCACTTTAAAATTACAAAAAAATGCTAAAAATCAAAACAAACTATACCAGAATCACCTAAATTACTTCGGCTACCGTAAATCACTCCCAACTATCCCTTACTACAACAAACCAAACCATATCTTCTTAAAATTACAAAAAAAGGTGTACAAATCATAACAAACTATGCCAGACTCACCTAAATTACTTCGGCTACTCTAAATCATCACCAACTAACCCATACCACAACAAACTAAACCCAATCACTTTTAAATTACAAAAAAATGCTAGTAACCATAGAAAACTATGCCAAACTAACCTAAATTACTTCGATTACCATAAATAATCACCAACTAACCCTTACCACAACAAACTAAACCCAATCAATTTTAAATTACAAAAAATGCTCCTAACCATAGCAAACTATGCCAAACTCACCTAAATTATTTCGGCTATCAAAAATCACCCCCAACTACACTTTACAGCAACAAACTAAGTTTAATCACTTTAAAATTACAAAAAAATGCTAAAAATCATAACAAACTATACCAGAATCACCTAAATTACTTCGGCTACCGTAAATCACCCCCAACTATCCCTTACCACAACAAACCAAACCATATAATCTTAAAATTACAAAAAAAGGTGTACAAATCATAACAAACTATGCCAGACTCACCTAATTTACTTCGGGTACTTTAAATCATCACCAACTAACCCTTACCACAACAAACTAAACCCAATCACTTTTAAATTACAAAAAAATGCTAGTAACCATAGCAAACTATGCCAAACTCACCTAAATTACTTCGGCTACCATAAATCATCAACAACTAACCCTTACCACAACAAACTAAACCCAATCACTTTTAAATTATAAAAAAATGCTACTAACCATAGCAAACTATGCCAAACTCACCTAAATTACTTCGGCTATCAAAAATCACCCCCAACTACACTTTACAGCAACAAACTAAGCCCAATCACTTTAAAATTACAAAAAAATGCTAAAAATCGTAACAAACTATACCAGAATCACCTAAATTACTTCGCCTACCGTAAATCACCCCCAACTATCCCTTACCACAACAAACCAAACCATATCATCTTAAAATTACAAAAAAAGGTGTACAAATCATAACAAACTATGCCAGACTCATCTAAATTACTTCGGCTACTCTAAATCATCACCAACTAACCCTTACCACAACAAACTAAACCCAATCAATTTTAAATTACAAAAAAATGCTACTAACCATAGCAAACGATGCCAAACTCACCTAAATTACTTCGGCTACCATAAATCATCACCAACTAACCCTTACCACAACAAACTAAGCCCAATCACTTTAAAATTACAAAAAAATGCTAAAAATTATAACAAACTATACCAGAATCACCTAAATTACTTCGGCTACCGTAAATCACCCCCAACTATCCCTTACCCCAACAAACCAAACCATATCATCTTAAAATTACAAAAAAAGGTGTACAAATCATAATAAATTATGCCAGACTCACCTAAATTTCTTCGGCTACTCTAAATCATCACCAACTAACCCTTACCACAAAAAACTAAACCCAATCACTTTTAAATTACAAAAAAATGCTAGTAACCATAGCAAACGATGCCAAACTCACCTAAATTACTTCGGCTACCATAAATCATCACCAACTAACCCTTACCACAACAAACTAAACCCAATCACTTTTAAATTACAAAAAAATGCAACTAACCATAGCAAACTATGCCTAACACACCTAAATTACTTCGGCTATCAAAAATCACCTCCAACTACACTTTACAGCAACAAACTAAGCCCAATCACTTTAAAATTACAAAAAAATGCTAAAAATCATAACAAACGATACCAGAATAACCTAAATTACTTCGGCTACCGTAAATCACCCCCAACTATCCCTTACCACAACAAACCAAACCATATCATCTTAAAATTACAAAAAAAGGTGTACAAATCATAACAAACTATGCCAGACTCACCTAAATTACTTCGGCTACTCTAAATCATCACCAACTAACCCTTACCACAACAAACTAAACCCAATCACTATTAAATTACAAAAAAATGCTAGTAACCATAGCAAACTATGCCAAACTCACCTAAATTACTTCGGCTACCATAAATCATCACCAACTAACCCTTACCACAACAAACTAAACCCAATCACTTTTAAATTACAAAAAAATGCTACTAACCATAGCAAACTATGCCAAACTCACCTAAATTACTTCGGCTATCAAAAATCACCCCCAACTAACCCTTACCACAACAAACTAAGCCCAATCACTTTAAAATTACAAAAAAATGCTAAAAATCATAACAAACTATACCAGAATCACCTAAATTACCTCGGCTACCGTAAACCACCCCCAACTGTCCCTTACCACAACAAACCAAACCAAATCATCTTAAAATTACAAAAAAAGGTGTACAAATCACAACAAACTATGCCAGACTCACCTAAATTACTTCGGCTACTCTAAATCATCACCAACTAACCCTTACCACAACAAACTAAACCCAATCACTTTAAAATTACAAAAAAATGCTAAAAATCATAACAAACTATACCAGAATCACCTAAATTACTTCGGCTACCGTAAATCACCCCCAACTATCCCTTACCACAACAAACCAAACCATATCATCTTAAAATTACAAAAAAAGGTGTACAAATCATAACAAATTATGCCAGACTCACCTAAATTACTTTGGCTACTCTAAATCCTCACCAACTAACCCTTACCACAACAAAGTAAACCCAATCACTTTTAAATTTCAAAAAAATGCTAGTATCCATTTCAAACTATACCAAACTCACCTAAATTACTTCGGCTACCATAAATCATCACCAACTAACCCTTACCACAACAAACTAAACCCATTCACTTTTAAATTACAAAAAAATGCTACTAACCATATCTAACTATGCCAAACTCACCTAAATTACTTCGGCTATCAAAAATAACCCCCAAATACACTTTACAGCAACAAACTAAGCCCAATCACTTTAAAATTACAAAAAAATGCTAAAAATCATAACAAACTATACCAGAATCACCTAAATTACTTCGGCTACCGTAAATCACCCCCAACTATCCCTTACCACAACAAACCAAACCATATCATCTTAAAATTACAAAAAAAGGTGTACAAATCATAACAAACTATGCCAGACTCACCTAAATTACTTCGGCTACTCTAAATCATCACCAACTAACCCTTACCACAACAAACTAAACCCAATCACTTTTAAATTACAAAAAAATGCTAGTAACCATAGCAAACTATGCCAAACTCACCTAAATTACTTCGGCTACCATAAATCATCACCAACTAACCCTTACCACAACAAACTAAACCCAATCACTTTTAAATTACAAAAAAATGCTAGTAACCATAGCAAACTATGCCAAACTCACCTTGTAACATGACGCCACAAAGGGGTGCTGCCGCCACAGAGGGCGCTGTTGCCAACCCCTCCGTCAAGGGAGTCGAAGCTGACTCCCTCTCTTTTGCCAGCTATCGTCGTCGAGCGCGCACTAAATTTTGGTCCCTCTTCGCACGCCCTAAACGCTTCGTTAATTTTCATCTATTCATTCATTCGTTTGTTCAATTACTCGTTTTTACTATTATCATTATTGTTGTTATATTAATTATTAAACACCTTTGTACTACGTGTCGGTTCACCTTCGAACACCCAACCCCTCCAAACTCCGTTACAAACTGGCGCCCAACGTGGGGCTCGAAGAAAACCGCCGAAAACAAGTAAGTGTCGGAATTAATTGCAACATTAAGTGCCGCTAAATCAAAATTACCGTAATTAAAAACGCGTGTGTAAACGGCAACACGTGTTCGAAACGGGATTTTCGCGATCGTGACCGCGACCTAGTCCTGAGATCGCGTACTGTACACGTAACACGTGCTAAGACTGTACCATTGGGATCTCCCGCCGATGAAACAATGGCAGCCCCAGTGCTTATGACCCCGGAACTTCTGCAACAACTTGTGCAAGGTATTCGCGACTCACTACAAGGCCCCGGAAATGCTACGCCGACAATGCCTCCATCAACAAGTGGAAATTTCTCGACGTGCCACACGAGATTTTCTGGAAATCGAGGGGAAGAAGTTGAAGCTTTCATCGACGCCATTGCTGTATTTAAATCATGCGTGAACATGTCCGACGACAATGCGCTGAAAGGACTCCCTATCCTCCTCGACGGACCAGCTCTCACCTGGTTTCATGGAACAAAAGGTGACATGTCAGATTGGGATGAAGCTTTGGTCGCCATGAAACACGCTTTTGGCCAGAATAAACCGCCCTACAAGATTTACAGGGAGCTCTTCGCCCATGAACAGAAAGAAGGTGAGCCAACGGACATTTTTGTTAACAAATGCCGCGCTCTTCTTTCGAAGCTACCACCCAGACAAGTCCTGGACGAGGTCCACAAATTGGATATGGTGTACGGACTCTTGCATCGAAGAATCCGCCAAAAGGTCCCGAGAGACGGAATTATGGATTTTCAGAACCTGATAAACAAGGCGCGCTCTGTAGAAGAGAACTTTATGGAAAGCAACGAAAAGCCCATGAAGCGAGAGAGTGGAAAACCGCGACCCCGTTGTGATTTTTGCCACAACTACGGACACCAGCAAAGCGACTGCCGGAAATTTGCTGCTACGAAGGCGAAGCCAGTCGATCAAACCGCGACGCTTGCAAGACAATCGCAACCGTCAACTTCAGGCCGACCTGCGCTCGTTTGTTTTGGTTGCCAAACGCCCGGATACGTCCGATCACAGTGTCCAAACTGTCGAGCTGCCAATACGAAGAAGCCGAATTCGAGCGAAACGTTATCGGTGGAAATAATGTCAGCTAGCTTCGCACAAACGTCGTCCAGGCCACTACTTCCGATAAACGTACTAGGTTTGTCCGGAGCGGCGTACGTGGACACAGGCGCCAAGTGCACCATTGCGGGACACCGGCTCCTAAACCACTTCCGATCTTGCAATACCCCCTTCGTTGAACAAACAGTACAAATGATTCTCGCGGACGGTCTCTCAAGAACAGTCAAAGCGCAACAATTTGAAGCCGACGTCGTCACCAATGGACAGACATTCCCGACAACATTCCTGGCCATTCCAGACCATGTGCAGAATAAAACAGTGTTAGGAATCGACTTCATTCATGCTGCACGCCTGATCATCGATGTTGCCAACATGCAGTATTCCTTTGCCGGAAACTCGAAGCTCTACAACTTCCTGTCGGAACCCAAGGATCCCACACCAGCAACATCGATTGCCGCAATTGATGTCAGCCCCGTCCTGCGCGACGATGAAGGTTTAACCTTATCACTCGAGGACCGAGTCACTTTTAATAGTCTTTTGGTGGAGAACAAAGACGTATTTGACGAAACAGACAAGGCCACGCCCTATCTGGAACACGCTATCATGCTTCTAGACAATACCCCAATTTCGGTGCCACCTTACCGGTTGTCCCCATTGAAGAAAGGAATTCTGGAAAAGGAAATTTCGGAAATGCTTGACCGAGGTGTAATAGAAGAATGTGAGTCTGCTTATGCCGCCCCGGTAGTTCTCGTTCCCAAGAAGGATGGCAGCCACCGAGTGTGCATCGACTATCGACGACTAAACGCAGTCACCGCACCAGATCGCTATCCTTTGCCAAGAATCGACGACCTGCTTCACGAGGCAAAGCAAACCGCGTACATGTCCACCCTTGATCTGCGCTCAGGCTACTGGCAAATAGCGGTGAGAAAGGAGGATCGTGATAAAACCGCTTTCATCACGCCTTTTGGCATCTACCGTTTCAATCGCATGCCGTTCGGGTTGAAGAACGCGCCTGCCACATTCCAGCGGTTGATGGACAGATTTCGTACGGGTTTGCGCGACATGACTGTTTTAGTTTACTTGGACGATTTAATTGTGATCTCCTCTAGTGTCGAAGAGCATCTTCGTGATCTCGAAATGGTTTTCGCGCGCCTAAGACATTTCAAACTCAACGCGAATCGGAAGAAGTGCACCTTTGCTTGTACGCGCGTCAAATACTTAGGGCATGTTATAACCCCTGATGGAATCACAGCTGACCCAGACAAGATTGCCGCAATCGCTGACCGAAGAGCACCACGAAATGTCCGCGAAGTGTTGTCGTTCTTGCAAACGTGCAGTTGGTTCCGCCGCTTCGTTCCCAACTTTGCAGACGTGTCCCGTCCGTTGAGCGATTTAACAAAGAAAAGTGCGACGTGGAAATGGAACGAAAAGGAAGAGAACGCTTACTCTTCGCTGAAACGACTACTGACGACTGCTCCGATTCTTCGCCAAGCCGACGCCTCCCTGCCATATGTTTTGAAGACGGATGCCAGCGCCTACGCAATCGGTGCATGTCTGTTACAGGGGGAGAGCGAAGATAAACGTCCTGTGGAGTATGCGAGCAGACTGCTTACCAGTGCGGAACGCAACTACAATTGCACAGAGAGGGAAGCTCTTGCAGTGGTCTATGCGGTCCAGAAGTTTCGTGGGTACATAGAAAATTCGAAAATTTGCGTTTCTACTGATCACCAGGCTTTACGGTGGCTTATGTCCTTAAAGTCACCAAGTGGTCGTCTGGCGAGATGGGCCCTGCTTCTGCAGACATACGACTTACACATTAGTTACATCCCTGGCCGTACTAATGTTGTAGCCGACACACTATCAAGACCGCCTGTTCTGGACGACGTTGAGGCTTGCTTCGTCTCGACGTCCATGCCGACGGAGAGCGCTCGTGCCACGCGCGAACGACAAAAAGAAGATCCCGACGTTCAGAAGATAATCAGCTGTTTCGAAAGTTCTGATCCGGATCAGCTTGATTATTCCAGATGGACGGATCGTGGATTCGTTTTAATGAATGGTGTCTTATACCACTATCCCCAAGATGCGGAATCCGAGGAGCCACAACTCGTAATTCCTCGATCTCAAGTACAGGAAATTTTACACGAGTGTCACGACTCGCCGTACGCTGGGCACTATGGCGTTGAGAAGACACTCCAAAAGGTCATGTCCCGTTATTACTGGACCACCATGCGGCGGGACATAACGAAACACATCCAGAAGTGCGTAGAGTGTCAACGATATAAGCCCAGTAATTTGAAGCCTGCTGGACTCCTACAAACTCCTGTGCTAGCACAACGATTCGAAACCATCGCCATCGACTTGTTTGGACCTTTGCCTGCGGCGACTACCGGAGAAAGATGGGTTTTCGCAATTGAGGACACAGCAACCAAGTGGATGGAACTTTTCCCACTAGTAAGTGCTACAGCTGAGGCGTGTGCTAACATCCTGGTGCATGAAGTAATTCTGCGCTACGGCACCCCGCGACGTGTCGTGAGCGACAACGGAGTACAATTTGTCGGAGAAGTCATGCAACTGGCAGCTCACTGTCTAGGATTCCGACAGAGCCTCACGCCTCTCTACCATCCGGAGTCGAACCCCGAAGAGCGACGGAACCGTGATCTGAAGACGCAGCTGGCCATTTTGACAGAACATGATCACACGACCTGGAAAGACAAACTTTCTAGTGTGCGCTTTGCGATGAATAGTGCGCGAAACCTAGCTACGGGTTACACTCCTGCCTACCTATGTTTCGGCCGTGAATTGCGCTCGCCCGCCGAGGTGCATCGCGACCTCCGCGCCGTCATTGACAATGAGAATTTTGTGCCGGAAATCATCCCGCAGCTACGAATAATAGCAGATACCCTGTGCAGAGCCCGCGAAAACAACGAGCTGAAGCAAGACCGTGCCAAGGAATACGCCGATCGAAAACGACGTGATGCAGCCCCATTCGACGTTGGAGACGAAGTGTTGGTGGACGTCCACGCTCTCAGTAACTCCGCACGCTCGTTCACATCGAAGTTTGCGCCTAGACGGGACGGCCCCTACTTGATCAAGGAGAAGGTGTCGCCGACTTCGTACATCATTTCAACAACCGACAATCCGAATGTTGCCTTGGGGAAGTATCATGCATCGGCCCTTCGCCGATTCGTCCGAGAAGACACAGGTCCGCCACAGCCCGTTGTACCAATCCGCAGGAGAGGACGCCCCAGGAAAGAACCCTCCGTGACCTTAGAAAGGCCGCAACGAGAACGCCATCGTCCTGCGCGTTTTTGTTAAAAATGTTTCAGACATCTTGGATCCCACACGAGGCGTACGTGGAATCCAAAGGGGGAGTTTGTAACATGACGCCACAAGGGGGTGCTGCCGCCACAGAGGGCGCTGTTGCCAACCCCTCCGTCAAGGGAGTCGAAGCTGACTCCCTCTCTTTTGCCAGCCATCGTCGTCGAGCGCGCACTAAATTTTGGTCCCTCTTCGCACGCCCTAAACGCTTCGTTAATTTTCATCTATTCATTCATTCGTTTGTTCAATTACTCGTTTTTACTATTATCACTAGCTGAATGTACCCGGCGTTGCCCGGACGTAGATTAAATAAACGCAGTGTTGACTAAAGTGGTGATGTTGACTAATCGACATTATAATACAATTAAACAGGAATCCTCTACTTTTTCAATCACAAAATAAACAAATTTGTTGAAATTAACCTTCGTTGTCAGGACCGGGTACTTCAATATGATTTGGACAAAGAGGATACCTTGGTTGATATCTGAGATGAAAAATCTTGAATAGACTCTTTAGGCAAAGACGCAGTTGTTCTATAAGCGATTCCAGGAAATCGAAATTAACTTTAGATAATTTTCGGGGAAATCGAAGTTTACAAATTAGCTGATCATGTTATGATAAAATTGAAAACACAATGGAACCATTTCTTTTGCTGCAGTCAACTCACAAACAGAACAGTATGTAGATGATTTTGACTTATCTTCAGAATAAACAAACACTTCAGCATAATTATCTTCTTCTAAACTGCACAAAAATTATTAAAACCTGGCCGCAACTGGTTGGACAATTACAGTGCGAACCTTTTGAGCTCCCTTTCCAGTATTAAAATTTTGGTATGTGGTAAAATGTGGTATTTGGTGGTATTTGTGCATCGCTAGATTTTCAAACTTGTCCATCTTAGTTATAAATGATGTAAAGCAATAATGAACACAATGTATTTACGTAAAATAAATAGTGTAAAACGCGTATCAATGTCAGTAAAGTCTGATCCAACGCTGTAAATTTTGGATTTCAGCCGAGGCAGATTTGGTGAAAAATAAAAACAACATTATCATTAACTGAACGGTCCGGTACGACGATGGTGATTGGGAGCAAATTTGGTTAACGGCAAAATTAACATTCTATATAAAATAAATAAATGTTTTGACGGGAATATGGTGGATGTAAAAATCTTATTCGGCTTCTCCGACGAACTCACACTTGTTTACATTAACACAAACTTGTTGAACAATTAAAGTGCGAACCTCTTGTGCTCCCGTTCCAGTATTAAAATATCAATACCAATACCATAGATATTAAAAAAGACAATTTCCATCACCTTTCATAATACGGTGTGGTAATTGTACATCGCTAGATTTTCAAACTTCTCCATCTTAGTTATAAATGATGTAAAGCAATAATGAACACATTGTACGTAAAATAAATAGTGTAAAACGTGTATAAGCACATAATTATTAAGGGTATGAATGTCAGTGATGTCTGGTACATACAACGGTAAAAATTTCGGATTTCAGCCAGGGCAAATTTGGTGAAAAACAAATACACCACTACCATTAACTGAACGTAAAAATTAGCGTACAAATATAAGTGGAGTCCGGTTCGACGCTGGTAATTTTTCGAAAATTGATTGGGGGCAGATTTGGTTAACGCGAGGATCAAATGTTAAATTAAAATACTTTATTTGATAGTGGTAGAGGTTCGAACACTGATGCGTCGCTTCATCGAATTTGGCGACTTTGCGAACAGTTTCCGACGCTGGAGCAGCAATTTTCACAATTGTAGTTGTGTTAAAATTAAACACCGCGATCGAGTACTGCTCCACACGCTGAACCAGCAATTCTCGAATTCTAAGAAACGATAAGAAAGACTTATCCAATGCTTGGAATGTGCGAATTTCTGCATAGATATTGAATAAAACCAAATCGAGCATCGCCTTTTCACGTTTGTGACCTTGCCCTTGACGTGGCAGGCTCAAGCTGCTTCAATAATGTAAAAATCTTATTCGGCATCTCCAATAAACTCACATTTGTTTACATTAACACGCATTCCTTCATGGACTTGTGACGAATTACAAACAAATATTGCAACTTCAAGTGTTCCATTTAATTTCGTTTCTGGGTGCAAGCTCCTTTCTTTTCACTCTAGTCAGTCTGAACTTATTACACAGAGTGATATTTTCAAATCCAGGTGCCCCAAATAATTTTGTCGTTGTTTTCAAAAGTTTCAAGAGAAGGAGAGTTGACAGAGAAGCTAAATTATTCCAAATTATTCCCATTTAGTTCTCTGACAACGTTAAAGACAATGTTGAAATATATAAATACAAAATTTCACACCATAAAAACGAAGTATTTGGGAATTATGTATAAAAAAAGTCGAAGTTATTTATGTTAATTTGGCGTGATTTGCTATGGTTCAAAAAAATGCAAAAATATTAGGTTGATTTGGGGTTGTTTCGGATGATATGGGTTTCTTTGAGGATTGTTTGGAATGGTTATTGATGGTTGGCAGGGTTTAGCTTTGGCGGATTAAACGAAATTTTTGGTAATTATAATGTGATTGGGCTTTGGTTGGCTTGGTAAGAAGTGGTTGGGGTGATTTAGGGGAATTCGAAGTCATTTATGCGAGTTTGGCGTAGTTTGCTTAGAATTCGTAATTTTTTTTTAATTATGGGTTGACCTGGAGTAGTTTTGAATGGTAAGTGTATGACTTTTAGGGATAGTTTGGAATGGTGCGTTATGTTTGGGGTGTTTAACGTATTCAGGTAAATTTTACAAAAATTTTGGTAATTTTAAAATGAAGAATTAAAGTGCGAACCTCTTGAGCTCTATTTCCGGTATTAAAAATGCAATAGGAAAAATAGTAAAAAAGACTATTTCCATCACTTTTCACGGGAATTATACATGGTGGTATTTGTTCTCCGCTTACTATTAGATTTTCAAACTGCTCCATCTTAGTTATAAATAATGCAGAACCATTAATGAACGCAATGTACGTAAAATAAATAATGTAAATCGTGTATAAGCACACAATACTTAAGCGTATGATGTCAGTGAAAATTTCGGATTTTGCCCGGAGCAGGTTTGGTGAAGAACAAATACACCACTATCATTAACTGAACGTAAAAATTAGCGTACGATAATAAGTGAAGTCCGGTCCGACGCTGGAAATTTTTCGAAAATCGATTGGGGAGAGTTGTGGTTAACGGCAAGAACAAATCGGGAATATCGGGAATAAAATAATTTATTTAATAGCGATAGAACTTCAAATACCGATGCGTCGCCTCGACCTTGGCGACGTTGAATACCAGCGTTCCAGACGCTGAAGCAGCAATTTTCACAATTATATGAGGTGCACGTGCCTAGTGCGTATAAAAACAATTTGGATAACAAAAGAGATTAATTTGTATGTACCAAATAATACTCGCACAGGTGTACTCGTATGGCCCGTCATAATTTTCACGAAATGAATTTAAGAAATTAACATTCTAAAGTAAATAAATATTTTGACGGGAATGTTAAAAATCTTATTCGGCCTTTCCGACAAACTAACACTTGTTTACATTAACATGCATTCCTTCATGGACCTGTGACGAATTACAAACGAATACCGAAATTTCAAGTGTTCCACGTCAGTCTGAACTTATTACACAGTGATATTTTCACATTCAGGCGCCCTAAATTATTTTGCCGTTGATTTCAAAAGTTTCCCTGGAAGGAGAGTACTCAGCAAGGGGCTCGTCAGGGGTGGCAGAGTTGGCAGTGCCACTCCAAATATAAATTTACTATCGAACACAACAATAGTTCTGTAATTCAATTGCAGAATTTCGAAATTTTCAGATATTTTCACGAAAATCTAGGGTTTACACCGCGTTTATACCGCTTTAAAGTTAAAAACCATAGAGCTGTTTATACAAATTCACGCATGTTGAGAAGGTAGGGCTTGCCCCGTCAGCGTGTTGCAATTCAGAAATACGTTTATGTTTGCATCTCAACTGGAACAAATAATTATTGGAAAGTGGAAGAAAATCAAAATTGGTATTAGCAAATTTAGTATTCAGAATAACGTCTATTAGTCGAAACAATATGTTTTATGTGCAGATATTTATTAATATTTTATGATTTAATACGATAAGGCATTTATAAATGACACAACCAAATGGAAGATTTTGATTGAAAATGATTATTAATTTATGGTAACCGAAGTAATTTAGGTGAGTTTGGCATAGTTTGCTATGGTTTGTATCATTTTTTGTAATTTTAAAGTGATTTGGCTTAGTTTGTGGAGGTAAGGGGTAGTTGGGGGTGATTTATGGTAGCCGAAGTAATTTGGGTGAGTTTGGCATAGTTTGCTATGGTTTGTATCATTTTTTGTAATTTTAAAGTGATTTAGCTTAGTTTGGGGTGGTAAGGGGTAGTTGGGGATGATTTATGGTAGCCCAAGTAATTTGGGTGAGTTTGGCATAGTTTGCTATGGTTTGTGGCATTTTTTCTAATTTTAAAGTGATTGGGCTTAGTTTGGGGCGGTAAGGGGTAGTTGGGGGTGATTTATAATAGCCGAAGTAATTTGGGTGAGTTTGGCATAGTTTGCTATGGTTTGTGGCATTTTTTGTAATTTTAAAGTGATTGGGCTTAGTTTGGGGCGGTAAGGGGTAGCTGGGGGTGATTTATGGTAGCCGAAGTAATTTGGGTGAGTTTGGCATAGTTTGCTATGGTTTGTAGCATTTTTTGTAATTTTAAAGTGATTTGGCTTAGTTTGGGGCGGTAAGGGGTAGTTGGGGGTGATTTATAATAGCCGAAGTAATTTGGGTGAGTTTGGCATAGTTTGCTATGGTTTGTGGCATTTTTTGTAATTTTAAAGTGATTGGGCTTAGTTTGGGGTGGTAAGGGGTAGTTGGGGGTGATTTAGGATAGCCGAAGTAATTTGGGTGAGTTTGGCATAGTTTGCTATGGTTTGTAGCATTTTTTGTAATTTTAAAGTGATTGGGCTTAGTTTGTGGTGGTAAGGGGTAGTTGGGGGTGATTTATGGTAGCCGTAGTAATTTGGGTGATTTTGGCATAGTTTGCTATGGTTTGTATCATTTTTTGTAATTTTAAAGTGAGTGGGCTTAGTTTGGGGCGGTAAGGGGTAGTTGGGGGTGATTTATAATAGCCGAAGTAATTTGGGTGAGTTTGGCATAGTTTGCTATGGTTTGTGGCATTTTTTGTAATTTTAAAGTGATTGGGCTTAGTTTGGGGTGGTAAGGGGTAGTTGGGGGTGATTTAGGATAGCCGAAGTAATTTGGGTGAGTTTGGCATAGTTTGCTATGGTTTGTAGCATTTTTTGTAATTTTAAAGTGATTGGGCTTAGTTTGTGGTGGTAAGGGGTAGTTGGGGGTGATTTATGGTAGCCGTAGTAATTTGGGTGATTTTGGCATAGTTTGCTATGGTTTGTTTCATTTTTTGTAATTTTAAAGTGAGTGGGCTTAGTTTGGGGCGGTAAGGGGTAGTTGGGGGTGATTTATAATAGCCGAAGTAATTTGGGTGAGTTTGGCATAGTTTGCTATGGTTTGTGGCATTTTTTGTAATTTTAAAGTGATTGGGCTTAGTTTGAGGTGGTAAGGGGTAGTTGGGGGTGATTTATGATAGCCGAAGTAATTTGGGTGAGTTTGGCATAGTTTGCTATGGTTTGTAGCATTTTTTGTAATTTTAAAGTGATTTGGTTTAGTTTGGGGCGGTAAGGGGTAGTTGGGGGTTGATTTATGGTAACCGAAGTAATTTGGTTGAGTTTGGCATAGTTTAGTATGATTTGTAACATTTTTTGTAATTTTAAAGTGATTGCGCTTAGTTTGGGGTGGTAAGGGGTAGTTGGGGGTGATTTATGGTAGCCGAAGTAATTTGGGTGAGTTTGGCATAGTTTGCTATGGTTTGTGGCATTTTTTGTAATTTTAAAGTGATTGGGCTTAGTTTGGGGTGGTAAGGGGTAGTTGGGGGTGATTTATGATAGCCGAAGTAATTTGGGTGAGTTTGGCATAGTTTTGCTATTGTTTGTAGCATTTTTTCTAATTTTAAAGTGATTGGGCTTAGTTTGGGGCGGTAAGGGGTAGTTGGGGGTGAATTTTGGTAGCCGAAATAATGTGTGTGAGTGTGAGAATAGTCTGCTATGGTTTGTGTCATTTTGTTTTATTTTAAAGTGATTGGAGTTACTTGGGGTTGCTAAGGGGTGGTAAGGGATGATTTAAGATAACGGATCTAATTTGTCAGTTTGGCGTAGTTCGGGAATTTTTTGGGGTTGATTTGGTAAAGTTTGTAATGGTAAGAGATATTTGAGGATTTTTAATGTAGGCGGATTAAATTTGGAGTGGTTTGGTAATTTTTAAATGAGTCACGGATCGGGGACATTATAATTGAAATCAAAATTATAATTGAAATATCTGCGCCTCGCTAGGTACGGCAAAAGTATGATCAGGAACGCAGAAAGTGAAAGTGCTTTTAATGTAAACCGGTCGCCCGACGTCGAAGTTGTTTTGGCTAGACACGTGCTTCTAAAAAAAACCCGGTCTCCGCGAGCCGATCATTTTTTGCTTATTTTAACCGGTTTTTATTCGGTTTTTATTTAAATACAAAGGAACCGGACCGAATTTTGCAAAATCTCCTTATTAGCGTTCATTTTCGGCCCTTGATAGACCCGTGTCTAAAATTTCAAGTCTCCAGCCCTCCCGGTTTGGGCTGTAGGTTGTCGGTGAATCAGTGCATGTGTAGATGTGTAGATGTGTAGATGTGTAGATGAGGGTGTCAGTGAGGACACTTCGCTTTATATATATAGACTAGCTGAATGTACCCGGCGTTGCCCGGACGTAGATTAAATATACGCAGTCTTGACAAAAGTGGTGTATTGGTGATGTTAACTAATCGACATTATAATACAATTAAACAGGAATGCTCTACTTAGTCAATCGCAAGATAAAAAATTTGCAATTGTTCAGCAAGAACCAACGGGAAGGTGTAGAGCTCTCTTGCCGGGATAGGGATAAAAGGAAGGAAAAAGGATAACGATAAGTCATAAGTAAAAATTATGGATTGATAAAGAAACTTGTGGATTGATAAAGAAAAATTGTGTATCAGTAAGGGAGAGTGTCGATTAATTAGAAAATACTGAAGAAACAGCAATTGTTTCTTTCACTATTTAATATTTGAAAGTTTGTAAATTCTAGGATTTTTACATTAGACATCACTTGAATATTTTTTTTTGGATTCCGGCCAGAGCAGAGCAGTATTTTACATTTCTGTTCACATCAATGAACTCTTCAATTGCATCAAATGTTATGTCAGACTAAAATAAAAATAAGTGAGGCCAAGTTCACAGCACATATTAAATCTTCACAGATTTGGTTTTTCGTTATCATGTGTTTTTTTACATTCTAGTTGTTGCATTGCAAATATGAATGTAAATGATCCAAATAAACCTTATAAACCATAACATACCATAACATGAACCCCACAAAATTTTTATATGCATCAGTATCAGGCGTATGCCTGCGCACAGTAAAAATCGAACGGGAATAGACGGTGTCCTATCCCAAAAAAAAATTGTTTTGAGAATAATATGTAAAATCCAACTCAACCAGCCTAAAGAAATATTCAAAGCTCTAAACCCTCAGAAGCGATTATAGGGACATCGAAAGTGAGGTTTAATCTAAAAATGAAACGCCACTTTTATTCTGTATATATTATTCTGTTCTCATTTTGAGATCGCTTCTTTGTAAACAATATTGGCAGCTTTATTATCCGGTGCCAATATAACCAAAGAAGATGGATTACTCACTCTTGAGCATGCCACATACAACTGCCCATGCGAAAAACAATCCCCCCTCAGATCGATCCCTGCTTCTTTTAAAGACTGTCCCTGAGATTTATTTATCGTCATTGCAAAACAAACCTTCACAGGGAACTGCAATCTTTTAAATTCAAAGGGGTAATCCGATGGAATGAGCGGGATTCGGGGGATGAATACAGACTCGCCCTGCGCACAACCAGTAAATATACTTGCTTCAATTACGTTTTGGTACAGTTTCGTGATCTGAAGCCTTGTACCATTGCAAAGTTTGGGCGGTTTCAAGTTACGCAGCAACATTATAGGAGTGCCAATCTTCAATTTGAGCTTATGGACAGGCATTCCAGGAGGATTTAAAGAATTCAAAAATTCCACCGGATAATTGACGGCTTCATCATTATTCAATACCGAGTCGACAGATTTGTATGTCAACTCTTCACTCTCAAAGCCATCAAGGATAATATTATTTAATTCATTAGCACTATCATTTTTCGGTGATAAAATGGCTCGTTCTCGCAACCAGGACATAGATTTATCTTTCAAATTTCGAATATCCGGATAAATCTTATCTATTAAATGGGCAACACTTTGAACCACCGTTGCTAGGCTTGACGAAATTTGAATTTTGCCATCTATTTCTGGCGTACGACCCTCACCTAAATTTAATAAAAGTTGCGCAAATTCACCAGCTCCCGTATCACCTCTTAGGTATACTCGCATGTTTTTAGATAATGAAATTTTTTGTATTTTGGGCCACAAATAGGACGATTTCAAGCAAGCATTAACTTCATCAGCCCGAGTTCCTCTCGGTACAACAGGCAGCGTTTGTCTGAAATCTCCTGCTAATACAACGGTAACTTTTCCCATAATCGAAACATTATTTCTAATGTCTCTTAATGTACGGTCAAGAGCCTCAACTGCTTTTTTGTGCGCCATGGTACATTCGTCCCACACAATTAGGCTGCAGTCATAAAGCAATCGAGCGACGTCGCTTTGTTTTGATATGTTGCATAACGGATTATCTGTGGAGTTTAAATTTAGGGGCAATTTAAAAACAGAATGGGCAGTTCTACCACCCTGTAACAAAGTTGCTGCAATTCCCGAAGAGGCCACCGCGATAGCAATTTTATTGGAACTGCGTATTTTCGATAATAACAAATTTATAAGGAATGTTTTTCCTGTACCCCCAGGTGCATCTAAAAAGAAAACTTTGCCGTAGTCTAAGTTTTCTAAAATTTCTAAGTAAACCTCTTTCTGTTCACTTGTAAGTAAAGGTTCGTTTTCTTCGACCGTTTGTAATAAAACTTCAATATCGTAGTTCTTTTCTCTAATATAAACCAAATTTTCCGTAATCTCGTTGGTATAGCGTTTCGGTTGCGGCAATCCAAAATGAGTTAAGGGTTGATCACCGATTGTTAGAATAACATCTTCTAGAAGAATCAATGCCTTGTTGTACACCTCCGTTTTGGCATGTAATTCTTCAACTGCCAGCTCTCTGGCCACCCTTCTGAGAATATCCTCGGACAAACTGTCTTTGTATTTCTCCCAAAGCTGCAATGGGTCGGATACATGACAAAACACTAACATTATTGCAAACAATTCTCTCAGTTTCATCGGTGATTCTGAGATAGTAGCATCTTCTAGTGTGTTTTCCCAATGTTTGTCATCTTCCAACAATCCCAGGGCTTTACATGCGGATTGAAAAGTAGAATGTACTACGCCATTAACCGTCCTAAGACTTAAGAAAGAAGTAGGTCCACGAACCTCATGCAATAGTAGGCGAAGGTAGTAACACTCGGCATTATTGGGATGTACTGTATAAACCCTTCCAAGGACGTTATCTTTTTTTACACCCGGATATTCATCAATATTTTTTCCTAGCTTTCTACGTTGAAATTTATTCTTGTTCCACGTATAATATGAAGGCACTTCGTGGTAAAAAAGGGTTTTGGCAAAATCGTCGTTTCTGCATAAATCAAAAAAGGCCATTAATGTGGTTTTTGGAGGGTTATTGACCCTATCCAAAAGATTGTCTTCATTAAAATAGATTCTCTGTCCATTTTCCAAATGGACGGAAAGATGAACAACAGGAGGAAACCTTTCGTGAATGGGAAAACATAGAATGCGCCAAACAGCTTCCGAAGTGCTTATATATCTTCCCGTTTTATAGATTGCCACCTCATCTAGTTCATTTTGTAGTGCAAAGGCCGCCTGATCGCTGCCTTTATTAACGTATTTGCAGATATATTTGATAGATTTGACAGAATTGCAGTACTCTACGTTAATATGTGCATTAAAAGTGCGAGACAGGACCGGATTAAACGGTACAACCCACCGGTTGTCGAGTTGTTTGCCTTTAATTTCAACAGTGAACCCACCATCTTGCGGTGATCTTCGTCGGTACTTAGGATAACCATCCTCACCTGTCTGTGTATCTCTTATTAATTGTCGAGGATACTTCTTTGAACAGATTCCATCAATCATACACGGAGAATCTCTATTTATGTTACCGCACGGTCCATGAATCATATTGGATTTAATTATTTCGTGAAGAATCGGATCGTCTTCGGGAGACGGAATTTCTGCACAAATCACGTCATCTATTTTATCAGCACAAATTCGGTTTTCCAACCATAGCAAAATATGTACATGTGGAAGTCCTCGTTTCTGCCATTCTACGGAATACATGTAACAGCGAACGCGTCCAAATATTTGAGCCTTGGTTAATAGGTTCATCATTGTTCTCACTTTCAGACGAAAGACGCGGCTAATGACATCATGTCGATCATGCGGCTGTTGTTCGAACAATAATACATCTGTAATATCTTTCCACTTTGGGTTACACGTAAAAGTAATAAATAAATCTGGACGGCCGTAGTGGCGTACGTATGTCAACGCGTCTTGGGTACGTTCATGCATATACCTGGGTCCTCCAGTGAAAGTTGAAGGCAGAATTACTAATCGACCTAACTCAGCAGCATTGGCATCAGCCTTTTTAATTGCATCTTGTAAATGAACGTAATTTTCCGCCCTTAATTTTGTTTGATTATTCTTGATAAAATTTAATCTTTCTGTTTCGATTTTTGCATACATGTCAACTAAAAATTGACTTAGTAAGCTTCGGTAACAGAGAAGATGATTAATTTCGTTCTGTCTAATCATAATGCGAAAAGCATAGAAATTTGCTGCCGAAACGGTTTTATTTAAAGGCATCTTTGAAACAGGGTCAGTTTGAGGTACTGCTATGGAATAACCATCCTCACCTCTACAAAACATTAAGGGATATTGCAACGCGTCGTATGCTCTGTTCAACTCACTTATTCGTTGTAACTTGTCATCGCGACTGTGCAACACAATGTCTCTTTTTTCAAATATCTGACCTTCCATTACTATAGCAATTTCATTGGCGATAGGATTATTGTAACGACCTCGATGAGCGTTTATGGGTTTTCTTTCGGCATGTATGACTACACGGAAATCTTCTGTATTTTGTGGAATATTTTCTATGGCAGCTTTAAAATCTCTAACGTATGTGTTATTCTCGTGAAGCATCTTTTGTAGTTGCGCCACCAAAGCATTATTTACATCAGTAAAATTCCGACACCTAAGAGTTGTTTCTTTCTCGTCTTCTCCCACAAAATATATCTGAAGGAACTTAGGTTCTTCGTTAGTATTAGGTGGCAACAAACTCCCAGCTAAATGGTACACCTGACCTTGAACTTTAAATGTGGGCCTAAAGCTACCTTCAGAAACCTCTTTAGCCGCAAAGGATGTCATTTGAAAACAACCGTTATATTTCCTAATAGAATTTAGAAAATGTTTTGATTTCGGATGTAAAAAGGACAAAAGGCTCCTTATAGGTTCAGGTTGTTGTTCGAATGGTGTTAATTGCACCTTTCCATTGTTGCAACACATGCCAGGTGTCTCCCCCTTCCATTTGAGGGCTTTGCACCATTGGCATATTATGCTCATTTCACCCAATTGTATAGTTTTTTCTGCTTCGTATGCAATACATGGGTCATATTGGAATGCAGAATCAGCCTTTTGCGTCCAAGAAAGTGTCCTTCGTTGAATTCTTTTTTCGTTGCGTGGATCATAACGCGCAACAGCGTTTCTGTTAACCTCTGGGTGCTGTTGTGTATATCTACGAACGGCAGCTCTATGACCTTCGGGATGTTCTTGCGCATGTTTCGCTACAGCAGCTCTGTTAACTTCCGGATGTTCTTGCGCATATTTCGCCACAGCAGCTCTATTAACTTCAGGATGTTGTTGCGCATATTTCGCAACAGCAGCTTTATTCACTTCCGGATGGTCTTGCGCATATTTTGCAACAGCAGCTCTATTAACTTCCAGATGTTCTTGCGCATATTTCGCAACAGCAGCTCTATTAACTTCCGGATGTTCTTGCGCATATTTCGCAACAGCAGCTCTATTAACTTCCGGATGTTTTTGCGCATATTTCGCAACAGCAGCTCTTTTAACTTCCGGATGTTCTTGCGCATATTTCGCAACAGCAGCTCTATTAACTTCCGGATGTTTTTGCGCATATTTCGCAACAGCAGCTCTTTTAACTTCCGGATGTTCTTGCGCATATTTCGCAACGGCAGCTCTATTAACTTCCGGATGTTTTTGGGCATATTTCGCTACAGCAGCTCTATGAACTTCTGGATTTTTTTTTGCGTATTTTACTGAAGCAGCCTTCTTTTGCTCTTTATTTTTTGATGTATATTTCACTGCAGCAATTTTTAGTTGGGTGTTTCTAGTTCTGTTTGAAACACGCGCACGGCGTTTCCTTTTATTTGATGTCTGAGAAGAATTATCTTGAATAGACTCTTCAGACGAAGACGCAATTTGGGAATGTTCTATAAGTCGTGGCACGGGAACTGATTCAAGGACATCGAAATGACCGTTAGATAAATTTCCGGAAAATCTAAGTTTACGAATTGACTGATTATGTTCACCAAATTGCGCATAAAAACTACCGTTATGATATACTTGAAAACAAAATGGAAACATTTCTCCTGCTGCAGTCAACTCACAAACAGAACCATATGTAGATAATTTTGACATATCTTCAGAATAAACAAACTGGTCAGCATAATTATTCCCTTCTCGGTTGCACGATAATAATTGAAACCTTGCCCAATTGGCCGCAACGTGTTGAACAATTAAAGTGCGAACCTCTTGAGCTCTATTTACGGTGTTAAAGATGCAATAGGAAAGAGAATAAAATAGACAATTTCCATCACCTTTCACGGGAAATACACGGTGTGGTATTTGTACTCCGTTTACTATTAGAATTTCAAACTGCTCCATCTTACTTATAAACAATAGATTAGAGCAATAATGAACGCAATGTAAAAAAACTGAAAAACTAAAAATTCAAAAAATAAATGGTGTAAAATGTTTATATGAACAGAATACTTAAGCGTGTGAAGTGCGAGTGAAGTCCGGTCCAACGTTACAAATTTTCTGATTTCAGCCTGGGCAAATTTGATGAAGAACAAATCACTAACACTATCACTCTCACCAACGGAACTTAAAAATAAGCGAAAGCTAAGTAAAAAAGAGTCTGGTCCGACAGTGAAAATGTTTCGAAAATCGGTTTCGGGCAGATTTGGTTAACGCGAACAACGTTAAATTAAAATGCTTTATTCGATACCGATACAACTTCGAATACTGACGCGCTGTCGATCTTGGCGACGTTGACCATGGGATGGAGTACTTACTGTTCCAGGCGCTGAAGCAGCAATTTTATTAGTTGCACGTGCCTTCTATTTCGTATTAATTACGTATTAAAACGGAACAATTCGGGTAGCAAAACAGATTTATTTTTATGTAACATACCCGTCATACATAAATTTCGGATAACGTCGATTGATGTAAGATTATGTATGTTGCAATGGTAGTTGCAATAAATGTTTGTTAGATTGTCTTAGTAAGTTTCGGCCCGTCTCGTCCCATGAAGAATATAATTATAATATTTAATCATACATATTATACGGCATTAAGTATCTGCCACGATTTCCAGAAAACGGCTAATTCAGCAAAAGGCGACGAATACGCAACCACTTGGGATTTCAAGTGGATTGTCGATGTTGACGATCGGCCCAGGCGGAAGTACTTATAACCGAGACCTCTAATTACTGTACACATCGACCATTAAATATATTTTATATTATATTTTACGAATCATTATTTTTATTTTAAGCTCCAATATTTAGGGATAATACATATTGTTGTTTGCTTCTAATATCATTACGTCATTAATTCACATAGTAGTTGTTTTATTTTTAAGAACCGCGATCCAATAATGCTCCACACGCTGTACCCTTTATAATTAAAAATCGTTTCAGACGCTGAAGCAGCAATTTTCACAATATCAAAACAAATGGATCATCGCCTTTTTACTTTTGTTACTTTGCCCTTGACCTGGCAGGCTCCAGCTGCTTCAATAAAGTAAAAATCTTATTTGGCCTCTCCGACGAACTCACACTTGTTTACATTAACACGCATTTTTTTCGTCGACCTGTGACGAATTACAAACAAAGATCGCAACTTCAAGTGTTCCATTTAAATTCGTTTCTGGGTGCAAGCTGCTTTTTTTCACTCTAGTCAATCTGAACTTATTACACAGAATGATATTTTCAAATCCAGGCGCCCTAAATAATTTTGTCGTTGATTTCAAAAGTTTCCCGAGAAGGAGAGAAGCAAAATTATTCCAAATTCTTCCCATTTAGTTCTCTGACAACGTTAAAGACAACATTGAAATATATAGATACAAAATTTCACACCATAATACGGAAGTATTTAGGAATTATGTAAAAAAAAAAGCCGAAATTATTTATGTGAATTTGGCGTGATTTGTTAGGGTTCGTGGCATTTGTTTGTAATATTATGTTTATTTAGGATAGGTTTGGATGTTAAGAGTTTCTTTAGGGATTATTTGGAATCGTTATTGATGGTTGGCGGTGTTTAGCTTTTGCGGGTTAAACTTGCGTAATTTTTAACGGGTAAAATTTTAATATGATTGGGATCATTTTGGGTTGGTAAGAGGTGATTGGGGTGATTCAAGGGAAGCTGAAGTAATTTATGTGAGTTTGGCATAGTTTGCTTGGAGTTCGTACATTTTTTTTTAATTTTGGGTTGATTTGGGGTGGTTTTATACGTTATGTTTGGGAGTGTTTAACGTAGACAGGTAAAATTTACAGAAATTTTGGTAATTAAAAATGAACAATTAAAGTCCATCATTTTTCACGGGAATTATACTGTGTGGTATTTGTAATCCGCTTACTATTAGATTTTCAAACTGCTCCATGTTAGTTATAAATAATATAGAACAACAATGAACACAATGTACGTAAAATAAATAGTGTACACGTGTATAAGCACAAAATACTTATGCGTATGAATTCAAAAAAACAAATACACCACTATCATTAACTGAACGTAAAAATAAGTGTAAGAATGTTAGTGGAGTCGGGGGTCCAACGCTGAAAATGTTTCTACAATCGGTTTCGCGCAGATTTGGTTAACGTGAGAAATGTTAAATTAAAATGTTTTATTTGATACCGATACAACTTCGAATACTGAAGCGCTGTCAATCTTGGAAAGATTGACCGTGCGACAGTAGTACTGTTCCAGCCACTGAAGCAGCAATTTTCACAATTTTATTACGTGTACGTAACTTCTATTGGTAAATGTAACAATCTGGGTAGCAAAACAGATTCATTTGTATGTACCAACGTAAACGTAAACGTCAATTGATGCATGATGACATGACATCCAAGAAGTCCAATGAGGAAGATAATATTATATATTGCAACCGAATGTTAGTTACGTTGTTTTGGCCAGATTCAATCCGTCTCGCCTCGTGAAAAATAATATTTATCATATTTCATCATTTCAACAAAAGGGCGACGACCACTTGGGATTTCAAGTGGATTGTCGACGATCGGCCCAGACGGAAACGAATATATTCGACAAATCGAGACCTCCAATTGTATACATCGACTATGAAACATATTTTCAATTTGACGAATCATTATTTTTATTTAAAGCGACAAAATTTAGTATTAATTAACATAGCTATGCTGAACCAGCAATTTTCGTATACCCGAAAAGCAATAAGAAATAGCGATATCCTATGCTTAGTATGTGCGAGTTTTTGCATAAGATTTTGAATCAAAACTATTGGAACATCGCCTTTTTGCCTTTGTAACTTTGCCCTTGCTCTCGCAAGCTCCAGCTGTTTCAATAATGAAAAAAATTGATTTGGCCTCTGGGACGGACTCACACTTGTTTACAGTAACACGTATTCCTTCATGAACCTGTGACGAAATAAAAACAAATATCGTAACTTCAAGTGTTCAGCTTCATTTCGTTTCTCCACCTCGGATGCTGCGGATGTGTTTTTCCACCGTAAGTGAGTTTAAACTTATTACACATGATATTATTATATTTTTAAATCCAGCCGCCCCCTAAATAATTTTGTTGTTATGATTTCTAAAGTTTGCCGGGACGGAGAGTTTTGTAAGAGCTAATTGTTGCAAATCCTATCCAATTTTGGCTTTCTGACAATGTGAAACTCAACCTTGAAATATGTCCCATTCAAAATACAAAATTTCAAATCATAAAAACGAAAGTATGTAGAAATTATCTTATAACAAACTAATTTTTTTTTTATTTGAGATGTCTGAACCAAGTCCACCGCCACCACAGTCACTACCCCCAGAGTCTCCCATGGAGGAGGGAGACCCTGGGAACACAGTCCCCTGGACTCCGGGGACAGATGACGTGGTCCAGCCGGCCGCCGATCGAGGCCGTGGCGGTAGCCGGGGCTGGGGACGTGGCGGTAGCCGGGGCTGGGGACGTGGCGGTAGCCGGGGCGGCGTGGGCCGGGGCGGCGTGGGCCGTGGTGGCAGCCGGGGCCGGGGACGTGGCGGCAGCCGGGGACGTGGCGGCAACCGGGGCCGGGGCCGTGGCGGCAACCGGGGCGGCAACCGGGGCCGGGGCCGTGGCGGCAACCGGGGCGGCAACCGGGGCCGGGGCCGTGGCGGCAACCAGGGCCGGGGCCGTGGCGGCAACCGGGGCCGGGGCCGTGGTGGCAGCCGGGACCAACAAAATTGGCGGCGCCGCGGCCGCGGCCGCGGTACTGTCATCTTTATATATTGTTAAGTTAAGTTATTGTTAAGTTATTGTTAAGTTAAGTAAGTAAGTTATTATAAGTAATAAATAAATAATAAATGATGGATATGAACTTGTTTTTATACCACCCAATATTCTACAACCATTTAGTTTGCATTTACCTAGAAACAATGTGAGTGACAACTATAAGGTGGTCATTATGACATTACAGTTGATACAAACGTTTGTCATATTTGTTACGCGATTTCTGGCATAGATGTTCAACGATGGATCAGCTAGGATTGCATTTTGTGGTTGTGGCCACAGTTAACGAAATGTGTTTTTTGCCAAATACATAGATTGCCACAATATGCTGTCGTAATTGTCAAGAATTTCCAAATGACGGATGTTCAACCACTTTGATATATTTTCCTAATTAGCAGAAACCCTTGTTTAACCTGGAAATAAAACAGGAACACTGTAACTTTGATCTATGTTAAGTTGGGGATTTAATTAATTAGCACATTATCTGTTATGTATCGTGCAGAAACTTGAAACACGGACTTAAAAAGCAATAATTATTTCGAGTAATATCACGTCTTAACAAAAATATAACCTAACTTTTAAAAGTCAGCTGTGTGTATTGGTTTGAGGACGCCCACTGTCATCAAAGTTGATCATGCGCATATGGTCGAATGCACGTCTCTGAAGAGTTCAAGCCAATATATCCTACTCTCTTTTATGGAAACTCTTTCCGCACACAGCCTCTTATGCGAATGTTCGATATAAATTTTATTAAATATTCGCTTTATATATATAGATAGCTGAATGTACCCGGCGTTGCCCGGACGTAGATTAAATAAACTCAGTGTTGACTAAAGTGGTGATGTTGACTAATCGACATTATAATACAATTAAACAGGAATGCTCTACTTTTCCAATCACAAAATAAACAAATATGCTGAAATTAACCTGCGTTGCCAGGACCGGGTACTTCAATATGATTTGGACAAAGAGGATACCTTGGTTGATATCTGAGATGAAAAATTTTGAATAGTCTCTTTAGGCAGTTGTTCTATAAGCGATTCCAGGAAATCGAAATTAACTTGATATAATTTTAGGGGAAATCGAAGTTTACAAATTAGCTGATCATGTTATGATAAAATTGAAAACACAATGGAACAATTCCTCTTGCTGCAGTCAACTCACAAATAGAACAGTATGTAGATGATTTTGACTTATCTCCGGAATAAACAAACACTTATCTCCTTCTGAACTGCACAAAAATTATTACAACCTGGCCCTAACTGGTTGGACAATTAAAGTGCGAACCTTTTGAGCTCCCTTTCTAGTATTAAAATTTTGGTATGTGGTAAAATGTGGTATTTTATGGTATTTGTGCATCGCTAGATTTTCAAACTTGTCCATCTTAGTTATAAATGATGTAAAGCAATAATGAACACAATGTATTTACGTAAAATAAACAGTGTAAAACGCGTATCAATGTCAGTAATGTCTGGTCCAACGCTGTAAATTTTGGATTTCAGCCGAGGCAGATTTGGTGAAAAATAAATACACCATTATCATTAACTGAACGGTCGTCCGGTACGACGAAGGTGATTGGGAACAAATTTTGTTAACGGCAAAATTAACATTCTAAAATAAATAAATATTTTGACGGGAATATGGTGGATGTGAAAATCTTATTCGGTCTCTCCGACGGACTCACACCTGTTTACATTAACACACACTTGTTGAACAATTAAAGTGCCAACCTATTGAGCTTCCGTTCCAGTATTAAAATATCAATACCAATACCATAGATATAAAAAAAGACAATTTCCATAACCTTTCATAATACGGTGTGGTATTTGTACATCGCTAGATTTTCAAACTTCTCCATCTTAGTTATAAATGATGTAAAGCAATAATAAACACAGTGAACGTAAAATAAATAGTGTAAAACGTGTATAAGCACATAATTATTAAGGATATGAATGTCAGTGATCTCTGGTACATACAACGGTGAAAATTTCGGATTTCAGCCGGGGCAAATTTGGTGAAAAACAAATACACCACTACCATTAACTGAAAGTAAAAATTAGCGTACAAATATAAGTGGAATCCGGTTCGACGCTGGTAATTTTTCGAAAATTGATTGGGGGCAGATTTGGTTAACGCGAGGATCAAATGTTAAATTAAAATACTTTATTTGATAGCGGTAGACCTTCGAACACTGATGCGTCGCCTCATCGAATTTGGCGACTTTGCGAACAGTTTCCGACGCTGGAGCAGCAATTTTCACAATTGTAGTTGTGTTAAAATTAAACACCGCGATCGAGTACTGCTCCACACGCTGAACCAGCAATTCTCGAATTCTAAGAAACGATAAGAAAGGCTTATCCAACGCTTGGTATGGGCGAATTTCTGCATAGATACTCAATCAAACTAAATCGAGCATCGCCTTTTCACGTTTGTGACCTTGCCCTTGTCGTGGCAGGCTCCAGCTGCTTCAATAATGTAAAAATCTTATTCGGCCTCTCCAATAAACTCACATTTGTTTACATTAACACGCATTCCCTCATGGACTTCTGACGAATTACAAACAAATATTGCAACTTCAAGTGTTCCATTTAATTTCGTTTCTGGGTGCAAGCTCCTTTCTTTTCACTCTAGTCAGTCTAAACTTATTATACAGAGTTATATTTTCAAATCCAGGCGCCCTAAAGAATTTTGTCGTTGTTTTCCAAAGTTTCAAGAGAAGGAGAGTTGACATAGAAGCTAAATTATTCCAAATTATACCCATTTAGTTCTCTGACAACGTTAAAGACAATGTTGAAATATATAGATACAAAATTTTACACCATAAAAACGAAGTATTTAGGAATTATGTATAAAAAAAGTCGAAGTTATTCTTCGCTCTTGAGCTCTATTTCCGGTATTAAAAATGCAATAGGAAAGATAGTAAGAAAGACTATTTCCATCACTTTTCACGGGAATTATACGTGGTGGTATTTGTTCTCCGCTTAGTATTAGATTTTCAAACTGCTCCATCTTAGTTATAAATAATGCAGAACCATAATGAACGCAATGTACGTAAAATAAATAGTGTAAATCGTGTATAAGCACACAATACTTAAAATTTCGGATTTTGGCCGGAGCAGGTTTGGTGAAGAACAAATACACCACTATGATTAACTGAACGTAAAAATTAGCGTACGATAATAAGTGACGTCCGGTCCGACGCTGGAAATTTTTCGAAAATCGATTGGGGAGAGTTTTGGTTAACGGCAAGAACAAATCGGGAATATCGGGAATAAAATAATTTATTTAATAGCGATAGAACTTCGAATACCGATGCGTCGCCTCGACCTTGGCGACGTTGAGTACCAGCGTTTCAGACGCTGAAGCAGCAATTTTCACAATAATATGAGGTGCACGTGTCTCGTGCGTATGTAAACAATTTGGATAACAAAAGAGATTAATTTGTATGTACCAAATAATACTCGCACAGGTGTACTCGTATGGCACGTCATAATTTTCACGAAATGAATTTAAGAAATTAACATTCTAAAGTAAATAAATATTTTGACGGGAATGTTAAAAATCTTATTCGGTCTCTCCAACAAACTAACACTTGTTTACATTAACATGCATTCCTTCATGGACCTGTGACGAATTACAAACAAATATCGAAATTTCAAGTGTTCCATGTCAGTCTGAACTTATTACACAGTGATATTTTCACATTCAGGCGCCCTAAATTATTTTGACGTTGATTTATAAAGTTTCCCTGGAAGGAGAGTAGTCAGCAGGTGCCTCGTCAGGGGTGGCAGGGTTGGCAGTGCCACTCCAAGTATAAATTTACTATCGAACACAAAGATAGTTCTGATTCAATTGCAGAATTTCGAATTTTTCAGATATTTTTACGAAACTCTAGCGCTTACACCGCCTTTATACCTCTTTAAAGTTAAAAACCATAGAGCTGTTTATACAAATGCACGCATGTTGAAAAGGTAGGGCTTGCCCCGTCAGCGTGTTGCAATTCAGAAATACGTTTATGTTTGCATCTCAACTGGAACAAATATTTATTGGAAGGTGGAAGAGAATCAGAATAGGTATCAGCATATTTAATATTCAGAATAACGACTATTAGTCGATTTATGGTAACCGAAGTAATTCAGGTGAGTTTGAGATAGTTTGCCATGGTTTGTAGCATTTTTCGTAATTTTAAAGTGATTGGGCTAATTTTGGGGTTGTAAGGGGTAGTTGGGGGTGATTTATGGTAGCCGAAGTAATTTAGGTGAGTTAGGCATAGTTTGCTATGATTTGTTGAATATTTTGTAATTTTAAAGTGATTGGGCTTATTTTGGGGTTGTAAGGGGTAGTTCGGGGTGATTTATGGTAGCCGAAGTAATTTAGGGGAGTTTGGCATAGTTTGCTACGGTTTGTAGAATTTTTTTGTAATTTTAAAGTGATTGAGCCTATTTTGGGGTGGTAAGGGGTAGTTGGGGGTGATTTATGGAAGCCAAAGTAATTTAGATGAGTTTGGCATAGTTTGATAAGGCTTGTAACATTTTTTGTAATTTTAAAGTGATTGGGCTGAGTTTGGGGTGGTAAGGGGTAGTTGGGGGTGATTTATGATAGCCGAAGTAATTTAAGTGAGTTTGGCATAGTTTGCTATGGTTTGTAGCATTTTTTGTAATTTTAAAGTGATTGGGCTTATTTTGGGGTGGTAAGGGGTAGTTGGGGCTGATTTATGGTAGCCGAAGTAATTTAGGTGAGTTAGGCATAGTTTGCTATGGTTTGTAGCATTTTTTTGTAATTTTAAAGTGATTGGGCTTATTTTGGGGTAGTAAGGGGTTGTTGGGGGTGATTTATGTTAGCCGAAGTAATTTAGGTGAGTTAGGCATAGTTTGCTATGGTTTGTAGCATTTTTTGTAATTTTAAAGTGATTGGGCTTATTTTGGGGTAGTAAGGGGTTGTTGGGGGTGATTTATGTTAGCCGAAGTAATTTAGGTGAGTTAGGCATAGTTTGCTATGGTTTGTAGCATTTTTTTGTAATTTTAAAGTGATTGGGCTTATTTTGGGGTAGTAAGGGGTTGTTGGGGGTGATTTATGTTAGCCGAAGTAATTTAGGTGAGTTAGGCATAGTTTGCTATGGTTTGTAGCATTTTTTGTAATTTTAAAGTGATTGGGCTTATTTTGGGGTAGTAAGGGGTTGTTGGGGGTGATTTATGTTAGCCGAAGTAATTTAGGTGAGTTAGGCATAGTTTGCTATGGTTTGTAGCATTTTTTGTAATTTTAAAGTGATTGGGATGAGTTAGGGGTGGTAAGGGGTAGTTGGGGGTGATTTATGTTAGCCGAAGTAATTTAAGTGAGTTAGGCATAGTTTGCTATGGTTTGTAGCATTTTTTGTAATTTTAAAGTGATTGGGATGAGTTAGGGGCGGTAAGGGGTAGTTGGGGGTGATTTATGATAGCCGAAGTAATTTAAGTGAGTTTGGCATAGTTTGCTATGGTTTGTAGCATTTTTTGTAATTTTAAAGTGATTGGGATGAGTTAGGGGTGGTAAGGGGTAGTTGGGGGTGATTTATGTTAGCCGAAGTAATTTAAGTGAGTTAGGCATAGTTTGCTATGGTTTGTAGCATTTTTTGTAATTTTAAAGTGATTGGGATGAGTTAGGGGCGGTAAGGGGTAGTTGGGGGTGATTTATGATAGCCGAAGTAATTTAAGTGAGTTTGGCATAGTTTGCTATGGTTTGTAGCATTTTTTGTAATTTTAAAGTGATTGGGATGAGTTAGGGGTGGTAAGGGGTAGTTGGGGGTGATTTATGTTAGCCGAAGTAATTTAAGTGAGTTAGGCATAGTTTGCTATGGTTTGTAGCATTTTTTGTAATTTTAAAGTGATTGGGCTTATTTTGGGGTAGTAAGGGGTTGTTGGGGGTGATTTATGTTAGCCGAAGTAATTTAGGTGAGTTAGGCATAGTTTGCTATGGTTTGTAGCATTTTTTGTAATTTTAAAGTGATTGGGATGAGTTAGGGGTGGTAAGGGGTAGTTGGGGGTGATTTATGTTAGCCGAAGTAATTTAAGTGAGTTAGGCATAGTTTGCTATGGTTTGTAGCATTTTTTGTAATTTTAAAGTGATTGGGCTTATTTTGGGGTAGTAAGGGGTTGTTGGGGGTGATTTATGTTAGCCGAAGTAATTTGGGTGAGTTAGGCATAGTTTGCTATGGTTTGTAGCATTTTTTGTAATTTTAAAGTGATTGGGCTTATTTTGGGGTGGTAAGGGGTAGTTGGGGGTGATTTATGGAAGCCAAAGTAATTTAGATGAGTTTGGCATAGTTTGGTAAGGTTTGTAACATTTTTTGTAATTTTAAAGTGATTGGGCTTATTTTGGGGTGGTAAGGGGTAGTTGGGGGTGATTTTTGGTAGACGAAATAATATGTGTGAGTTGGACTTAATCTGCCATGATTTGTGTCATTTTGTTTTATTTTAAAGTGATTGGAGTTGCTTGGGGTTGCTAAGGGGTGGTAAGGGATGATTTAAAATAACGGATCTAGTTTATGTCAGTTTGGCATAGTTCGGGAATTTTTTGGGGTTGATTTGGTAAAGTTTGCAGTGGTAAGAGATATTTGAGGATGTTTAATGTTGACGGATTAAATTTGGAGTGATTTGGTAATTTTTAATTGAGTCACGGATCGACATTATAATTGAAATCAAAATTATAATTGAAATATCTGCGGCCTCGCTAGGTACGGCAAAAGTATGATCACGAAAGCAGAAACTCGACGTTGAAATTGTTTAGGTTAAATAAGTGCTTTTAATATAAACCGGTCGCCCGTCGTCGAAGTTGTTTTGGCTAGATACGTGCTTCTAACATAAACACGGTCTCCGCGATCCGATCATTTTTTGTTTATTTTAGCCGGTTTTTATTGAATTACAAAGGAACCGGGCCGAATTTCGCAAAATCCCTTCTTAGTGTTCAGTTTCGGCACATGATACACCCGTGTCTAAAATTTCAAGTCTCCAGCCCTCACGGTTTGGGCTGTGGGTTGATTATGAATCAGTGTGTAGATGTGTAGATGAATGAGTGAATGAATGAGTGTGTCAGTGAGGACACTTCGCTTTATATATATAGATTATTGTTGTTATATTAATTATTAAACACCTTTGTACTACGTGTCGGTTCACCTTCGAACACCCAACCCCTCCAAACTCCGTTACAACCTAAATTACTTCGGCTACCATAAATCATCACCAACTAACCCTTACCACAACAAACTAAACCCAATCACTTTTAAATTACAAAAAAATGCTACTAACCATATCTAACTATGCCAAACTCACCTAAATTACTTCGGCCATCAAAAATAACCCCCAAATACACTTTACAGCAACAATCTAAGCCCAATCACTTTAAAATTACAAAAAAATGCTAAAATTCATAACAAACTATACCAGATTCACCTAAATTACTTCGGCTACCGTAAATCACCCCCAACTATCCCTTACCACAACAAACCAAACCATATCATCTTAAAATTACAAAAAAAGGTGTACAAATCATAACAAACTATGCCAGACTCACCTAAATTACTTCGGCTACTCTAAATCATCACCAACTAACCCTTACCACAACAAACTAAACCCAATCACTTTTAAATTACAAAAAAATGCTAGTAACCATAGCAAACTATGCCAAACTCACCTAAATTACTTCGGCTACCATAAATAATCACCAACTAACCCTTACCACAACAAACTAAGCCCAATCACTTTAAAATTACAAAAAAATGCTAAAAATTATAACAAACTATACCAGAATCACCTAAATTACTTCAGCTATCGTAAATCACCCCCAACTATCCCTTACCACAACAAACCAAACCATATCATCTTAAAATTACAAAAAAAGGTGTACAAATCATAACAAACTGTGCCAGACTCACCTAAATTACTTCGGCTACTCTAAAACATCACCAACTAACCCTTACCACAACTAACTAAACCCAATCACCTTTAAATTACAAAATAATGCTAGTAACCATAGCAAACTATGCCAAACTCACCTAAATTACTTCGGCTACCATATATCATCACCAACTAACCCTTACCACAACAAACTAAACCCAATCACTTTTAAATTACAAAAAAATGCTACTAACCATAGCAAACTATGCCAAACTCACCTAAATTACTTCGGCTATCAAAAATCACCCCCAACTACACTTTACAGCAACAAACTAAGCCCAATCACTTTAAAATTACAAAAAAATGCTAAAAATCATAACAAACTATACCAGAATCACCTAAGTTACTTCGGCTAACGTAAATCATTCCCAACTATCCCTTACCACAACAAACCAAACCATATCATCTTAGAATTACAAAAAAGATGTACAAATCATAACAAACTATGCCAGACTCACCTAAATTACTTCGGCTACTCTAAATCATCACCAACTAACCCTTACCACAACAAACTAAACCCAATCACTTTTAAATTACAAAAAAATGCTAGTAACCATAGCAAACTATGCCAAACTCACCTAAATTACTTCGGCTACCATAAATATCATCACCAACTAACCCTTACCACAACAAACTAAACCCAATCACTTTTAAATTACAAAAAATGCTACTAACCATACCTATGCCAAACTCACCTAAATTACTTCGGCTATCAAAAATCACCAACAACTACACATTACAGCAACAAACTAAGCCCAATCACTTTAAAATTACAAAAAAATGCTAAAAATCATAACAAACTATACCAGAATCACCTAAATTACTTCGGCTCACGTAAATCATCACCAACTAACCCTTACCACAACAAACTAAACCCAATCACTTTTAAATTACAAAAAAATGCTACTAACCATAGCAAACTATGTCAAACTCACCTAAATTACTTCGGCTATCAAAAATCAGCCCAACTACACTTTACAGCAACAAACGAAGCCCAATCACTTTAAAATTACAAAAAAATGCTAAAAATCATAACAAACTATGCCAGACTCACCTAAATTACTTCGGCTACTCTAAATCATCACCAACTAACCCTTACCACAACAAACTAAACCCAATCACTTTTAAATTACAAAAAAATGCTAGTAATTATAGCAAACTATGCCAAACTCACCTAAATTACTTCGGCTACCATAAATCATCACCAACTAACCCTTACCACAACAAACTAAACCCAATCACTTTTAAATTACAAAAAAATGCTAGTAACCATGGCAAACTATGCCAAACTCACCTAAATTACTTCGGCTACAATAAATCATCACCAACTAACCCTTACCACAACAAACTAAACCCTATCACTTTTAAATTACAAAAAAATACTACTAACCATAGCAAACTATGCCAAACTCACCTAAATTACTTCGGCTATCAAAAATCACCCCCAACTACACTTTACAGCAACAAACTAAGCCCAATCACTTTAAAATTTCAAAAAAATGCTAAAAATCATAACAAACTATACCAGAATCACCTAAATTACTTCGGCTACCGTAAATCACCCCCAACTATCCCTTACCGCAACAAACCAAACCATATCATCTTAAAATTACAAAAAAAGTATACAAATCATAACAAATTATGCCAGACTCACCTAAATTACTTCGGCTACTCTAAATCATCACCAACTAACCCTTACCACAACAAACTAAACCCAATCACCTTTAAATTACAAAAAAATGCTAGTAACCATAGCAAACTATGCCAAACTCACCTAAATTACTTCGGCTACCATAAATCATCACCAACTAACCCTTACCACAACAAACTAAACCCAATCACTTTTAACTTACAAAAAAATGCTACTAACCATACCAAACTATGCCAAACTCACCTAAATTACTTCGGCTATCAAAAATCACCCCCAACTACACTTTACAGCAACAAACAAAGCCCAATCACTTTAAAATTACAAAAAAATGCTAAAAATCATAGCAAACTATACCAGAATCACCTAAATTACTTCGGCTACCGTAAATCACCCCCAACTATCCCTTACCACAACAAACCAAACCATATCATCTTAGATTTACAAAAAAGGTGTACAAATCATAACAAACTATGCCAAACTCACCTAAATTACTTCGGCTATCAAAAATCACCAACAACTACACATTACAGCAACAAAGTAAGCCCAATCACTTTAAAATTACAAAAAAATGCTAAAAATCATAACAAACTATACCAGAATCACCTAAATTACTTCGGCTCACGTAAATCACCCCCAACTATCCCTTACCACAACAAACCCAACCATATCATCTTAAAATTACAAAAAAAGGTGTACAAATCATAACAAACTATGCCAGACTCACCTAAATTACTTCGGCTACCCTAAATAATCACCAACTAACCCTTACCCCTACAAACTAAACCGAATCACTTTTAAATTACAAAAAAATGCTAGTAACCATAGCAAACTATGCCAAACTCACCTAAATTACTTCGGCTACCATAAATCATCACCAACTAACCCTTACCACAACAAACTAAACCCAATCACTTTTAACTTACAAAAAAATGCTACTAACCATACCAAACTATGCCAAACTCACCTAAATTACTTCGGCTATCAAAAATCACCCCCAACTACACTTTACAGCAACAAACAAAGCCCAATCACTTTAAAATTACAAAAAAATGCTAAAAATCATAACAAACTATACCAGAATCACCTAAGTTACTTCGGCTACCGTAAATCACCCCCAACTATCCCTTACCACAGCAAACCAAACCATATTATCTTAAAATTACAAAAAAAGGTGTACAAATCATAACAAACTATGCCAGACTCACCTAAATTACTTCGGCTACTCTAAATCATCACCAACTAACCCTTACCACAACAAACTAAACCCAATCACTTTTAAATTACAAAAAAATGCTAGTAACCATGGCAAACTATGCCAAACTCACCTAAATTACTTCGGCTACAATAAATCATCACCAACTAACCCTTACTACAACAAACTAAACCCAATCACTTTTAAATTACAAAAAAATGCTACTAACCATAGCAAACTATGCCAAACTCACCTAAATTACTTCGGCTATCAAAAATCACCAACAACTACACATTACAGCAACAAAATAAGCCCAATCACTTTAAAATTACAAAAAAATGCTAAAAATCATAACAAACTATACCAGAATCACCTAAATTACTTCGGCTAGCGTAAATCACCCCCAACTCTCCCTTACCACAACAAACCAAACCATATCATCTTAAAATTAAAAAAAAGGTGTACAAATCATAACAAACTATGCCAAACTCACCTAAATTACTTCGGCTACTCTAAATCATCTCCAACTAACCCTTACCACAACAATCTAAACCCAATCACTTTTAAATTACAAAAAAATGCTAGTAACCATGGCAAGCTATGCCAAACTCACCTAAATTACTTCGGCTACCATAAATCATCACCAACTAACCCTTACCACAACAAACTAAACTCAATCACTTTTAAATTACAAAAAAATGCTACTAACCATAGCAAACTATGCCAAACTCACCTAAATTACTTCGACTATCAAAAATCACTCCCAACTACACTTTACAGCAACAAACTAAGCCCTAATCACTTTTAAATTTAAAAAAAATGCTAAAAATCATAACAAACTATACTAGAATCACCTAAATTACTTCGGCTACCGTAAATCACCCCCAACTATCCCTTACCACAACAAACCAAACCACATCATCTTAAAATTACAAAAAAAGGTGTACAAATCATAACAAACTATGCCAGACTCACCTAAATTACATCGGCTACTCTAAATCATCACCAACTAACCCTTACCACAACAAACTAAACCCAATCACTTTTAAATTACAAAAAAATGCTAGTAACCATAGCAAACTATGCCAAACTCACCTAAATTACTTCGGCTACCATAAATCATCACCAACTAACCCTTACCACAACAAACTAAACCCAATCACTTTTAAATTACAAAAAACTGCTAGTAACCATGGCAAACTATGCCAAACTCACCTAAATTACTTCGACTACCATAAATCATCACCAACTAACCCTTACCACAACAAACTAAACCCAATCACTTTTAAATTACAAAAAAATACTACTAACCATAGCAAACTATGCCAAACTCACCTAAATTACTTCGGCTATCAAAAATCACCTCCAACTACATTTTAAAGCAACAAACTAAGCCCAATCACTTTAAAATTACAAAAAAATGCTAAAAATCAAAACAAACTATATTAGAATCACCTAAATTACTTCGGCTACCGTAAATCACTCCCAACTATCCCTTACTACAACAAACCAAACCATATCTTCTTAAAATTACAAAAAAAGGTGTACAAATCATAACAAACTATGCCAGACTCACCTAAATTACTTCGGCTACTCTAAATCATCACCAACTAACCCATACCACAACAAACTAAACCCAATCACTTTTAAATTACAAAAAAATGCTAGAACCATAGAAAACTATGCCAAACTCACCTAAATTACTTTGGCTACCATAAATCATCACCAACTAACCCTTACCACAACAAACTAAACCCAATCACTTTTAAATTACAAAAAAATGCTACTAACCATAGCAAACTATGCCAAACTCACCTAAATTACTTCGGCTATCAAAAATCACCCCCAACTACACTTTACAGCAACAAACTAAGCCCAATTACTTTAAAATTACAAAAAAATGCTAAAAATCATAACAAACTATACCAGAATCACCTAAATTACTTCGGCTACCGTAAATCACCCCCAACTATCCCTTACCACAACAAACCAAACCATATCATATAAAAATTACAAAAAAAAGTGTACAAATCATAACAAACTATGCCAGACTCACCTAAATTACTTCGGCTACTCTAAATCATCACCAACTAACCCTTACCACAACAAACTTTACCCAATCACTTTTAAATTACAAAAAAATGCTAGTAACCATAGCAAACTATGCCAAACTCACCTAAATTACTTCGGCTACCATAAATCATCACCAACTAACCCTTACCACAACAAACTAAACCCAATCACTTTTAAATTACAAAAAAATGCTACTAACCATAGCAAACTATGCCAAACTCACCTAAATTACTTCGGCTACTATAAATCATCACCAACTAACCCTTACCACAACAAACTAAACCCAATCACTTTTAAATTACAAAAAAATGCTACTAACCATAGCAAACTATGCCAAACTCACCTAAATTACTTCGGCTATCAAAAATCACCCCAACTACACTTTATAGCAACAAACTAAGCCCAATCACTTTAAAATTACAAAAAAATGCTAAAAATCATAACAAACTATACCAGAATCACCTAAATTACTTCGGCTACCGTAAATCACCCCCAACTATCCCTTACCACAACAAACCAAGCCATATCATCTTAAAATTACAAAAAAAGGTGTACAAATCATAACAAACTATGCCAGACTCACCTAAATTACTTCGGCTACTCTAAATCATCACCAAGTAACCCTTACCACAACAAACTAATCCCAATCAATTTTAAATTACAAAAAAATGCTAGTAACCGTAGCAAACTATGCCAAACTCACCTAAATTACTTAGGCTACCATAAATCATCACCAACTAACCCTTACCACAACAAACTAAACCCAATCACTTTTAAATTACAAAAAAATGCTACTAACCATAGCAAACTATGCCAAACACACCTAAATTACTTCGGCTATCAAAAATCACCCCCAACTACACTTTACAGCAACAAACTAAGCCCAATCACTTTAAAATTACAAAAAAATGCTAAAAATCATAACAAACTATACCAGAATCACCTAAATTACTTCGGCTACCGTAAAGCACCCCCAACTATGCCTTACCACAACAAACCAAACCATATCATCTTAAAATTAGAAAAAAAGGTGTACAAATCATAACAAACTATTCCAGACTCACCTAAATTACTTCGGCTACTCTAAATCATCACCAACTATCCCGTACCACAACAAACTAAACCCAATCACTTTTAAATTACAAAAAAATGCTACTAATCATAGCAAACTAAGCCAAACTCACCTAAATAACTTCGGCTATCAAAATCACCCCCAACTACACTTTACAGCAACAAACTAAGCCCAATCACTTTAAAATTACAAAAAAATGCTAAAAATCATAACAAACTATACCAGAATCACCTAAATTACTTCGGCTACCGTAAATCACCCCCAACTATCTCTTACCACAACAAACCAAACCATATCATCTTAAAATTACAAAAAAAGGTGTACAAATCATAACAAACTATGCCAGACTCACCTAAATTACTTCGGCTACTCTAAATCATCACCAACTAACCCTTACCACAACAAACTAAACCCAATCAGTTTTAAATTACAAAGAAATGCTAGTAACCATAGCAAACTATACCAAACTCACCTAAATTACTTCGGCTACCATAAATCATCACCAACTAACCCTTACCACAACAAACTAAACCCAATCACTTTTAAATTACAAAAAAATGCTACTAACCATATCAAACTATGCCAAACTCACCTAAATTACTTCGGCTATCAAAAATCACCCCCAAATACACTTTACAGCAACAAACTTAGCCCAATCACTTTAAAATTACAAAAAAATGCTAAAAATCATAACAAACTATACCAGAATCACCTAAATTACTTCGGCTACCGTAAATCACCCCCAACCAAACCATATCATCTTAAAATTACAAAAAAAGGTGTACAAATTATAACAAACTATGCCAGACTCACCTAAATTACTTCGGCTACTCTAAATCATCACCAACTAACCCTTACCACAACAAACTAAACCCAATCACTTTTAAATTACAAAAAAATGCTAGTAACCATAGCAAACTATGCCAAACTCTCCTAAATTACTTCGGCTACCATAAATCATCACCAACTAACCCTTACCAAAACAAACTAAACCGAATCACTTTTAAATTACAAAAAAATGCTACTAACCATAGCAAACTATGCCAAACTCACCTAAATTACTTCGGCTATCAAAAATCACTCCCAACTACACTTTACAGCAACAAGCTAAGCCAAATCACTTTAAAATTACAAAAAAATGCTAAAAATCATAACAAACGATACCAGAATCACCTAAATTACTTCGGCTACCGTAAATCACCCCCAACTATCCCTTACCACAACAAACCAAACCATATCATCTTAAAATTACAAAAAAAGGTGTACAAATCATAACAAATTATGCCAGACTCACCTAAATTACTTCGGCTACTCTAAATCATCACCAACTAACCCTTACCACAACAAACTAAACCCAAACAAAAAAATGCTAGTAACCATAGCAAACTATGCCAAACTCACCTAAATTACTTCGGCTACCATAAATCATCACCAACTGACTCTTACCACAACAAACTAAACCCAATCACTTTTAAACTACAAAAAAATCCTACTAACCATAGCAAACTATGCCAAACTCACCTAAATTACTTCGGCTATCAAAAATCACCCCCAAATACACTTTACAGCAACAAACTAAGCCCAATAACTTTAAAATTACAAAAAAATGCTAAAAATCATAACAAACTATACCAGAATCACCTAAATTACTCGGCTACCGTAAATCACCCCCAAACATCCCTTACCACAACAAACCAAACCATATCATCTTAAAATTACAAAAAAAGGTGTACAAATTATAACAAACTATGCCAGACTCACCTAATTTACTTCGGCTTCTCTAAATCATCACCAACTAACCCTTACCACAACAAACTAAACCCTATCACTTTTAAATTACAAAAAAATGCTAGTAACCATAGCAAACTATGCCAAACTCACCTAAATTACTTCGGCTACCATTAATCATCACCAACTAACCCTTACCACAACAAACTAAACCCAATCACTTTTAAATTACAAAAAAATGCTAGTAACCATAGCAAACTATGCCAAACTCACCTAAATTACTTCGGCTACCATTAATCATCACCAACTATCCCTTACCACAACAAACTAAACCCAATCACTTTTAAATTACAAAAAAATGCTAGTAACCATAGCAAACTATGCCAAACTCACCTAAATTACTTCGGCTATCAAAAATCACCCCCAACTACACTTTACAGCAACAAACTAAGCCCAATCACTTTAAAATTACAAAAAAATGCTAAAAATCATAACAAACTATACCAGAATCACCTAAATTACTTCGGCTACCGAAAATCATCCCCAACTATCCCTTACCACAACAAACCAAACCATATCATCTTAAAATTACAAAAAAAGGTGTACAAATTATAACAAACTATGCCAGAATCACCTAATTTACTTCGGCTTCTCTAAATCATCACCAACTAACCCTTACCACAACAAACTAAACCCTATCACTTTTAAATTACAAAAAAATGCTAGTAACCATAGCAAACTATGCCAAACTCACCTAAATTACTTCGGCTACCATAAATCATCACCAACTAACCCTTACCACAACAAACTAAACCCAATCACTTTTAAATTAAAAAAAAATGCTACTAACCATAGCAAACTATGCCAAACTCACCTAAATTACTTCGGCTATCAAAAATCACCCCCAACTACACTTTACAGCAACAAACTAAGCCCAATCACTTTAAAATTACAAAAAAATGCTAAATATCATAACAAACTATACCAGAATCACCTAAATTACTTCGGCTACCGTAAATCACCCCCAACTATCCCTTACCACAACAAACCAAACCATATCATCTTAAAATTACAAAAAAAGGTGTACAAATCATAACAAATTATGCCAAACTCACCTAAATTACTTTGGCTACTCATAATCCTCACCAACTAACCCTTACCACAACAAACTAAACCCAATCACTTTTAAATTACAAAAAAATGCTAGTAACCATAGCAAACTATGCCAAACTCACCTAAATTACTTCGGCTACCATTAATCATCACCAACTATCCCTTACCACAACAAACTAAACCCAATCACTTTTAAATTACAAAAAAATGCAACTAACCATAGCAAACTATGCCAAACTCACCTAAATTACTTCGGCTATCAAAAATCACCCCCAACTACACTTTACAGCAACAAACTAAGCCCAATCACTTTAAAATTACAAAAAAATGCTAAAAATCATAACAAACTATACCAGAATCACCTAAATTACTTCGGCTACCGAAAATCATCCCCAACTATCCCTTACCACAACAAACCAAACCATATCATCTTAAAATTACAAAAAAAGGTGTACAAATTATAACAAACTATGCCAGACTCACCTAATTTACTTCGGCTTCTCTAAATCATCACCAACTAACCCTTACCACAACAAACTAAACCCTATCACTTTTAAATTACAAAAAAATGCTAGTAACCATAGCAAACTATGCCAAACTCACCTAAATTACTTCGGCTACCATAAATCATCACCAACTAACCCTTACCACAACAAACTAAACCCAATCACTTTTAAATTACAAAAAAATGCTACTAACCATATCAAACTATGCCAGACTCACCTAAATTACTTCGGCTACTCTAAATCATCACCAACTAACCCTTACCACAACTAAACCCAATCATTTTTAAATTACAAAAAAATGCTAGTAACCATAGCAAACTATGCCAAACTCACCTAAATTACTTCGGTTACCATAAATCATCACCAACTAACCCTTACCACAACAAGCTAAACCCAATCACTTTTAAATTAAAAGAAAATGCTACTAACCATAGCAAACTATGCCAAACTCACCTAAATTACTTCGGCTATCAAAAATCACCCCCAACTACACTTTACAGCAACAAACTAAGCCCAATCACTTTAAATTTACAAAAAAATGCTAAAAATCATAACAAACTATACCAGAATCACCTAAATTACTTCGGCTATCGTAAATCACCCCCAACTATCTCTTACCACAACAAACCAAACCATATCATCTTAAAATTAAAAAAAAGCTGTACAAATCATAACAAACTATGCCAGACTCACCTAATTTACTTCGGCTACTCTAAATCATCACCAACTAACCCTTACCACAACAAACTAAACCCAATCACTTTTAAATTACAAAAAAATGCTAGTAACCATAGCAAACTATGCCAAACTCACCTAAATTACTTCGGCTACCATAAATCATCACCAACTAACCCTTACCACAACAAACTAAACCCAATCACTTTTAAATTACAAAAAAATGCAACTAACCATAGCAAACTATGCCTAACACACCTAAATTACTTCGGCTATCAAAAATCACCCCCAACTACACTTTACAGCAACAAACTAAGCCCAATCACTTTAAAATTACAAAAAAATGCTAAAAATCATAACAAACTATACCAGAATAACCTAAATTACTTCAGCTACCGTAAATCACCCACAACTATCCCTTACCACAACAAACCAAACCATATTATCTTAAAATTACAAAAAAAAGTGTACAAATCATAACAAACTATTCCAGACTCACCTAAATAACTTCGGCTACTCTAAATCATCACCAACTAACCCTTACCCCAACAAACTAAACCCAATCACTTTTAAATTACAAAAAATGCTAGTAATCATAGCAAACTATGCCAAACTCACCTAAATTACTTCGGCTAACATAAATCATCACCAACTAACCCTTACAACAACAAACTAAACCCAATCACTTTTAAATTACAAAAAAATGCTACTAACCATAGCAAACTATGCCAAACTCACCTAAATTACTTCGGCTATCAAAAATCACCCCCAACTACACTTTACAGCAACAAACTAAGCCCAATCACTTTAAAATTACAAACAAATGCTTAAAATCATAACAAATTATACCAGAATCACCTAAATTACTTCGGCTACCGTAAATCACCCACAACTATCCCTTACCACAACAAACCAAACCATATTATCTTAAAATTACAAAAAAAGGTGTACAAATCATAACAAACTATTCCAGACTCACCTAAATAACTTCGGCTACTCTAAATCATCACCAACTAACCCTTACCCCAACAAACTAAACCCAATCACTTTTAAATTACAAAAAATGCTAGTAACCATAGCAAACTATGCCAAACTCACCTAAATTACTTCGGCTAACATAAATCATCACCAACTAACCCTTACCACAATAAACTAAACCCAATCACTTTTAAATTACAAAAAAATGCTACTAACCATAGCAAACTATGCCAAACTCACCTAAATTACTTCGGCTATCAAAAATCACCCCCAACTACACTTTACAGCAACAAACTAAGCCCAATCACTTTAAAATTACAAACAAATGCTTAAAATCATAACAAATTATACCAAAATCACCTAAATTACTTCGGCTACCGTAAATCACCCCCAACTATCCCATACCACAACAAACCAAACCATATCATCTTAAAATTACAAAAAAAGGTGTACAAATCATAACAAACTATGGCAGACTCACTTAAATTACTTCGGTTACTCTAAATCATCACCAACTAACCCTTACCACAACAAACTAAACCCAATCACTTTTAAATTACAAAAAAATGCTAGTAACCATAGCAAACTATGCCAAACTCACCTAAATTACTTCGGCTACCATAAATCATCACCAACTAACCCTTACCACAACAAACAAAACCCAATCATTTTTAAATTACAAAAAAATACTACTAACCATAGCAAACTATGCCAAACTCACCTAAATTACTTCGGCTATCAAAAATCACCCCCAACTAACCCTTACCACAACAAACTAAGCCCAATCACTTTAAAATTACAAAAAAATGCTAAAAATCATAACAAACTATACCAGAATCACCTAAATTACTTCGGCTACCGTAAATCACCCCCAACTAACCCTTACCACAACAAACTAAACCATATCATCTTAAAATTACAAAAAAAGGTGTACAAATCATAACAAACTATTCCAGACTCACCTAAATAACTTCGGCTACTCTAAATCATCACCAACTAACCCTTACCCCAACAAACTAAACCCAATCACTTTTAAATTACAAAAAATGCTAGTAACCATAGCAAACTATGCCAAACTCACCTAAATTACTTCGGCTAACATAAATCATCACCAACTAACCCTTACCACAATAAACTAAACCCAATCACTTTTAAATTACAAAAAAATGCTACTAACCATAGCAAACTATGCCAAACTCACCTAAATTACTTCGGCTATCAAAAATCACCCCCAACTACACTTTACAGCAACAAACTAAGCCCAATCACTTTAAAATTACAAACAAATGCTTAAAATCATAACAAATTATACCAAAATCACCTAAATTACTTCGGCTACCGTAAATCACCCCCAACTATCCCATACCACAACAAACCAAACCATATCATCTTAAAATTACAAAAAAAGGTGTACAAATCATAACAAACTATGGCAGACTCACTTAAGTTACTTCGGTTACTCTAAATCATCACCAACTAACCCTTACCACAACAAACTAAACCCAATCACTTTTAAATTACAAAAAAATGCTAGTAACCATAGCAAACTATGCCAAACTCACCTAAATTACTTCGGCTACCATAAATCATCACCAACTAACCCTTACCACAACAAACTAAGCCCAATCACTTTAAAATTACAAAAAAATGCTAAAAATCATAACAAACTATTCCAGACTCACCTAAATAACTTCGGCTACTCTAAATCATCACCAACTAACCCTTACCCCAACAAACTAAACCCAATCACCTTTAAATTACAAAATAATGCTAGTAACCATAGCAAACTATGCCAAACTCACCTAAATTACTTCGGCTACCATATATCATCACCAACTAACCCTTACCACAACAAACTAAACCCAATCACTTTTAAATTACAAAAAAATGCTACTAACCATAGCAAACTATGCCAAACTCACCTAAATTACTTCGGCTATCAAAAATCACCCCCAACTACACTTTACAGCAACAAACTAAGCCCAATCACTTTAAAATTACAAAAAAATGCTAAAAATCATAACAAACTATACCAGAATCACCTAAGTTACTTCGGCTAACGTAAATCATCCCCAACTATCCCTTACCACAACAAACCAAACCATATCATCTTAGAATTACAAAAAAGATGTACAAATCATAACAAACTATGCCAGACTCACCTAAATTACTTCGGCTACTCTAAATCATCACCAACTAACCCTTACCACAACAAACTAAACCCAATCACTTTTAAATTACAAAAAAATGCTAGTAACCATAGCAAACTATGCCAAACTCACCTAAATTACTTCGGCTACCATAAATATCATCACCAACTAACCCTTACCACAACAAACTAAACCCAATCACTTTTAAATTACAAAAAATGCTACTAACCATACCTATGCCAAACTCACCTAAATTACTTCGGCTATCAAAAATCACCAACAACTACACATTACAGCAACAAACTCAGCCCAATCACTTTAAAATTACAAAAAAATGCTAAAAATCATAACAAACTATACCAGAATCACCTAAATTACTTCGGCTCACGTAAATCACCCCCAACTATCCCTTACCACAACAAACCAAACCATATCATCTTAAAATTACAAAAAATGGTGTACAAATCATAACAAACTATGCCAGACTCACCTAAATTACTTCGGCTACTCTAAATCATCACCAACTAACCCTTACCACAACAAACTAAACCCAATCACTTTTAAATTACAAAAAAATGCTACTAACCATAGCAAACTATGTCAAACTCACCTAAATTACTTCGGCTATCAAAAATCAGCCCAACTACACTTTACAGCAACAAACTAAGCCCAATCACTTTAAAATTACAAAAAAATGCTAAAAATCATAACAAACTATGCCAGACTCACCTAAATTACTTCGGCTACTCTAAATCATCACCAACTAACCCTTACCACAACAAACTAAACCCAATCACTTTTAAATTACAAAAAAATGCTAGTAATTATAGCAAACTATGCCAAACTCACCTAAATTACTTCGGCTACCATAAATCATCACCAACTAACCCTTACCACAACAAACTAAACCCAATCACTTTTAAATTACAAAAAAATGCTAGTAACCATGGCAAACTATGCCAAACTCACCTAAATTACTTCGGCTACAATAAATCATCACCAACTAACCCTTACCACAACAAACTAAACCCAATCACTTTTGAATTACAAAAAAATACTACTAACCATAGCAAACTATGCCAAACTCACCTAAATTACTTCGGCTATCAAAAATCACCCCCAACTACACTTTACAGCAACAAACTAAGCCCAAACACTTTAAAATTTCAAAAAAATGCTAAAAATCATAACAAACTATACCAGAATCACCTAAATTACTTCGGCTACCGTAAATCACCCCCAACTATCCCTTACCGCAACAAACCAAACCATATCATCTTAAAATTACAAAAAAAGTATACAAATCATAACAAATTATGCCAGACTCACCTAAATTACTTCGGCTACTCTAAATCATCACCAACTAACCCTTACCACAACAAACTAAACCCAATCACCTTTAAATTACAAAAAAATGCTAGTAACCATAGCAAACTATGCCAAACTCACCTAAATTACTTCGGCTACCATAAATCATCACCAACTAACCCTTACCACAACAAACTAAACCCAATCACTTTTAACTTACAAAAAAATGCTACTAACCATACCAAACTATGCCAAACTCACCTAAATTACTTCGGCTATCAAAAATCACCCCCAACTACACTTTACAGCAACAAACAAAGCCCAATCACTTTAAAATTACAAAAAAATGCTAAAAATCATAACAAACTATACCAGAATCACCTAAATTACTTCGGCTACCGTAAATCACCCCCAACTATCCCTTACCACAACAAACCAAACCATATCATCTTAGATTTACAAAAAAGGTGTACAAATCATAACAAACTATGCCAAACTCACCTAAATTACTTCGGCTATCAAAAATCACCAACAACTACACATTACAGCAACAAAGTAAGCCCAATCACTTTAAAATTACAAAAAAATGCTAAAAATCATAACAAACTATACCAGAATCACCTAAATTACTTCGGCTCACGTAAATCACCCCCAACTATCCCTTACCACAACAAACCCAACCATATCATCTTAAAATTACAAAAAAAGGTGTACAAATCATAACAAACTATGCCAGACTCACCTAAATTACTTCGGCTACCCTAAATAATCACCAACTAACCCTTACCCCTACAAACTAAACCGAATCACTTTTAAATTACAAAAAAATGCTAGTAACCATAGCAAACTATGCCAAACTCACCTAAATTACTTCGGCTACCATAAATCATCACCATCTAACCCTTACCACAACAAACTAAACCCAATCACTTTTAAATTACAAAAAAATGCTGCTAACCATAGCAAACTATGCCAAACTCACCTAAATTACTTTGGCTATCAAAAATCACCCCCAACTACACTTTACAGCAACAAACTAAGCCCAATCACTTTAAAATTACAACAAAATGCTAAAAATCATAACAAACTATACCAGAATCACCTAAATTACTTCGGCTCACGTAAATCACCCCCAACTATCCCTTACCACAACAAACCCAACCATATCATCTTAAAATTACAAAAAAAGGTGTACAAATCATAACAAACTATGCCAGACTCACCTAAATTACTTCGGCTACCCTAAATAATCACCAACTAACCCTTACCCCTACAAACTAAACCGAATCACTTTTAAATTACAAAAAAATGCTAGTAACCATAGCAAACTATGCCAAACTCACCTAAATTACTTCGGCTACTATAAATCATCACCATCTAACCCTTACCACAACAAACTAAACCCAATCACTTTTAAATTACAAAAAAATGCTGCTAACCATAGCAAACTATGCCAAACTCACCTAAATTACTTTGGCTATCAAAAATCACCCCCAACTACACTTTACAGCAACAAACTAAGCCCAATCACTTTAAAATTACAACAAAATGCTAAAAATCATAACAAACTATACCAGAATCACCTAAATTACTTCGGCTACCGTAAATCACCCCCAACTACCCCTTACCACAACAAACCAAACCATATCATCGCAAAATTACAAAAAAAAGGTGTTCAAATCATAACAAACTATGCCAGACTCGCCTAAATTACTTCGGCTACTCTAAATCATCACCAACTAACCCTTACCACAACAAACAAAACCCAATCACTTTTAAATTACAAAAAAATGCTACTAATTATAGCAAACTATGCCAATCTCACCTAAATTACTTCGGCTATCAAAAATCACCAACAACTACACATTACAGCAACAAACTAAGCCCAATCACTTTAAAATTACAAAAAAATGCTAAAAATCATAACAAACTATGCCAAACTCACCTAAATTACTTCGGCTATCATAAATCATCACCAACTAACCCTTACCAAAACAAACCAAACCCAATCACTTTTAAATTACAAAAAAATGCTACTAACCATATCAAACTATGCCAAACTCACCTAAATTACTTCGGCTATCAAAAATCACCCCCAACTACACTTTACAGCAACAAACTAAGCCCAATCACGTTAAAATAAGAAAAAATGCTAAAAATCATAACAAACTATACCAGAATCACCTAAATTACTTCGGCTACCGTAAATCACCCCCAACTATCCCTTACCACAACAAACCAAACCATATCATCTTAAAATTACAAAAAAAGGTGAACAAATCATAACAAACTATGCCAGACTCACCTAAATTACTCTAAATCATCACCAACTAACCCTTACCACAACAAACTAAACCCAATCACTTTTAAATTACAAAAAAATGCTAGTAACCATAGCAAACTATGCCAAACTCACCTAAATTACTTGGGCTACCATAAATCATCACCAACTAACCCTTACCACAACAAACTAAACCCAATCACTTTTAAATTACAAAAAATGCTACTAACCATAGCAAACTATGCCAAAGCCACCTAAATTACTTCGGCTATCAAAAAACACCCCCAACTACACTTTACAGCAACAAACTAAGCGCCAATAACTTTAAAATTACAAAAAAATGCTAAAAATCATAACAAATTAAACCAGAATCACCTAAATTACTTCGGCTACCGTAAATCACCCCCAACTATCCCTTACCACAACAAACCAAACCATATCATCTTAAAATTAAAAAAAAGGTGTACAAATCATAACAAACTATGCCAAACTCACCTAAATTACTTCGGCTACTCTAAATCATCTCCAACTAACCCTTACCACAACAATCTAAACCCAATCACTTTTAAATTACAACAAATTGCTAGTAACCATAGCAAACTATGCCAAACTCACCTAAATTACTTCGGCTACCATAAATCATCACCAACTAACCCTTACCACAACAAACTAAACTCAATCACTTTTAAATTACAAAAAAATGCTACTAACCATAGCAAACTATGCCAAACTCACCTAAATTACTTCGACTATCAAAAATCACTCCCAACTACACTTTACAGCAACAAACTAAGCCCTAATCACTTTTAAATTAAAAAAAAATGCTAAAAATCATAACAAACTATACTAGAATCACCTAAATTACTTCGGCTACCGTAAATCACCCCCAACTATCCCTTACCACAACAAACCAAACCACATCATCTTAAAATTACAAAAAAAGGTGTACAAATCATAACAAACTATGCCAGACTCACCTAAATTACATCGGCTACTCTAAATCATCACCAACTAACCCTTACCACAACAAACTAAACCCAATCACTTCTAAATTACAAAAAAATGCTAGTAACCATAGCAAACTATGCCAAACTCACCTAAATTACTTCGGCTACCATAAATCATCACCAACTAACCCTTACCACAACAAACTAAACCCAATCACTTTTAAATTACAAAAAAATGCTAGTAACCATGGCAAACTATGCCAAACTCACCTAAATTACTTCGACTACCATAAATCATCACCAACTAACCCTTACCACAACAAACTAAACCCAATCACTTTTAAATTACAAAAAAATACTACTAACCATAGCAAACTATGTCAAACTCACCTAAATTACTTCGGCTATCAAAAATCACCCCCAACTACATTTTAAAGCAACAAACTAAGCCCAATCACTTTAAAATTACAAAAAAATGCTAAAAATCAAAACAAACTATATTAGAATCACCTAAATTACTTCGGCTACCGTAAATCACTCCCAACTATCCCTTACTACAACAAACCAAACCATATCTTCTTAAAATTACAAAAAAAGGTGTACAAATCATAACAAACTATGCCAGACTCACCTAAATTACTTCGGCTACTCTAAATCATCACCAACTAACCCATACCACAACAAACTAAACCCAATCACTTTTAAATTACAAAAAAATGCTAGTAACCATAGAAAACTATGCCAAACTCACCTAAATTACTTTGGCTACCATAAATCATCACCAACTAACCCTTACCACAACAAACTAAACCCAATCACTTTTAAATTACAAAAAAATGCTACTAACCATAGCAAACTATGCCAAACTCACCTAAATTACTTCGGCTATCAAAAATCACCCCCAACTACACTTTACAGCAACAAACTAAGCCCAATTACTTTAAAATTACAAAAAAATGCTAAAAATCATAACAAACTATACCAGAATCACCTAAATTACTTCGGCTACCGTAAATCACCCCCAACTATCCCTTACCACAACAAACCAAACCATATCATATAAAAATTATAAAAAAAAGTGTACAAATCATAACAAACTATGCCAGACTCACCTAAATTACTTCGGCTACTCTAAATCATCACCAACTAACCCTTACCACAACAAACTTTACCCAATCACTTTTAAATTACAAAAAAATGCTAGTAACCATAGCAAACTATGCCAAACTCACCTAAATTACTTCGGCTACCATAAATCATCACCAACTAACCCTTACCACAACAAACTAAACCCAATCACTTTTAAATTACAAAAAAATGCTACTAACCATAGCAAACTATGCCAAACTCACCTAAATTACTTCGGCTACCATAAATCATCACCAACTAACCCTTACCACAACAAACTAAACCCAATCACTTTTAAATTACAAAAAAATGCTACTAACCATAGCAAACTATGCCAAACTCACCTAAATTACTTCGGCTATCAAAAATCACCCCAACTACACTTTATAGCAACAAACTAAGCCCAATCACTTTAAAATTACAAAAAAATGCTAAAAATCATAACAAACTATACCAGAATCACCTAAATTACTTCGGCTACCGTAAATCACCCCCAACTATCCCTTACCACAACAAACCAAGCCATATCATCTTAAAATTACAAAAAAAGGTGTACAAATCATAACAAACTATGCCAGACTCACCTAAATTACTTCGGCTACTCTAAATCATCACCAAGTAACCCTTACCACAACAAACTAATCCCAATCAATTTTAAATTACAAAAAAATGCTAGTAACCGTAGCAAACTATGCCAAACTCACCTAAATTACTTAGGCTACCATAAATCATCACCAACTAACCCTTACCACAACAAACTAAACCCAACCACTTTTAAATTACAAAAAAATGCTACTAACCATAGCAAACTATGCCAAACACACCTAAATTACTTCGGCTATCAAAAATCACCCCCAACTACACTTTACAGCAACAAACTAAGCCCAATCACTTTAAAATTACAAAAAAATGCTAAAAATCATAACAAACTATACCAGAATCACCTAAATTACTTCGGCTACCGTAAAGCACCCCCAACTATGCCTTACCACAACAAACCAAACCATATCATCTTAAAATTAGAAAAAAAAGTGTACAAATTATAACAAACTATTCCAGACTCACCTAAATTACTTCGGCTACTCTAAATCATCACCAACTATCCCGTACCACAACAAACTAAACCCAATCAATTTTAAATTACAAAAAAATGCTACTAATCATAGCAAACTAAGCCAAACTCACCTAAATAACTTCGGCTATCAAAATCACCCCCAACTACACTTTACAGCAACAAACTAAGCCCAATCACTTTAAAATTACAAAAAAATGCTAAAAATCATAACAAACTATACCAGAATCACCTAAATTACTTCGGCTACCGTAAATCACCCCCAACTATCTCTTACCACAACAAACCAAACCATATCATCTTAAAATTACAAAAAAAGGTGTACAAATCATAACAAACTATGCCAGACTCACCTAAATTACTTCGGCTACTCTAAATCATCACCAACTAACCCTTACCACAACAAACTAAACCCAATCAGTTTTAAATTACAAAGAAATGCTAGTAACCATAGCAAACTATACCAAACTCACCTAAATTACTTCGGCTACCATAAATCATCACCAACTAACCCTTACCACAACAAACTAAACCCAATCACTTTTAAATTACAAAAAAATGCTACTAACCATATCAAACTATGCCAAACTCACCTAAATTACTTCGGCTATCAAAAATCACCCCCAAATACACTTTACAGCAACAAACTTAGCCCAATCACTTTAAAATTACAAAAAAATGCTAAAAATCATAACAAACTATACCAGAATCACCTAAATTACTTCGGCTACCGTAAATCACCCCCAACCAAACCATATCATCTTAAAATTACAAAAAAAGGTGTACAAATCATAACAAACTATGCCAGACTCACCTAAATTACTTCGGCTACTCTAAATCATCACCAACTAACCCTTACCACAACAAACTAAACCCAATCACTTTTAAATTACAAAAAAATGCTAGTAACCATAGCAAACTATGCCAAACTCACCTAAATTACTTCGGCTACCATAAATCATCACCAACTAACCCTTACCACAACAAACTAAACCCAATCACTTTTAAATTACAAAAAAATGCTACTAACCATAGCAAACTATGCCAAACTCACCTAAATTACTTCGGCTACCATAAATCATCACCAACTAACCCTTACCACAACAAACTAAACCCAATCACTTTTAAATTACAAAAAAATGCTACTAACCATAGCAAACTATGCCAAACTCACCTAAATTACTTCGGCTATCAAAAATCACCCCAACTACACTTTATAGCAACAAACTAAGCCCAATCACTTTAAAATTACAAAAAAATGCTAAAAATCATAACAAACTATACCAGAATCACCTAAATTACTTCGGCTACCGTAAATCACTCCCAACTATCCCTTACCACAACAAACCAAGCCATATCATCTTAAAATTACAAAAAAAGGTGTACAAATCATAACAAACTATGCCAGACTCACCTAAATTACTTCGGCTACTCTAAATCATCACCAAGTAACCCTTACCACAACAAACTAATCCCAATCAATTTTAAATTACAAAAAAATGCTAGTAACCGTAGCAAACTATGCCAAACTCACCTAAATTACTTAGGCTACCATAAATCATCACCAACTAACCCTTACCACAACAAACTAAACCCAATCACTTTTAAATTACAAAAAAATGCTACTAACCATAGCAAACTATGCCAAACACACCTAAATTACTTCGGCTATCAAAAAGCACCCCCAACTACACTTTACAGCAACAAACTAAGCCCAATCACTTTAAAATTACAAAAAAATGCTAAAAATCATAACAAACTATACCAGAATCACCTAAATTACTTCGGCTACCGTAAAGCACCCCCAACTATGCCTTACCACAACAAACCAAACCATATCATCTTAAAATTAGAAAAAAAGGTGTACAAATCATAACAAACTATTCCAGACTCACCTAAATTACTTCGGCTACTCTAAATCATCACCAACTATCCCGTACCACAACAAACTAAACCCAATCACTTTTAAATTAAAAAAAAATGCTACTAATCATAGCAAACTAAGCCAAACTCACCTAAATAACTTCGGCTATCAAAATCACCCCCAACTACACTTTACAGCAACAAACTAAGCCCAATCACTTTAAAATTACAAAAAAATGCTAAAAATCATAACAAACTATACCAGAATCACCTAAATTACTTCGGCTACCGTAAATCACCCCCAACCAAACCATATCATCTTAAAATTACAAAAAAAGGTGTACAAATCATAACAAACTATGCCAGACTCACCTAAATTACTTCGGCTACTCTAAATCATCACCAACTAACCCTTACCACAACAAACTAAACCCAATCACTTTTAAATTACAAAAAAATGCTAGTAACCATAGCAAACTATGCCAAACTCTCCTAAATTACTTCGGCTACCATAAATCATCACCAACTAACCCTTACCACAACAAACTAAACCGAATCACTTTTAAATTACAAAAAAATGCTACTAACCATAGCAAACTATGCCAAACTCACCTAAATTACTTCGGCTATCAAAAATCACCCCCAACTACACTTTACAGCAACAAGCTAAGCCAAATCACTTTAAAATTACAAAAAAATGCTAAAAATCATAACAAACGATACCAGAATCACCTAAATTACTTCGGCTACCGTAAATCACCCCCAACTATCCCTTACCACAACAAACCAAACCATATCATCTTAAAATTACAAAAAAAGGTGTACAAATCATAACAAATTATGCCAGACTCACCTAAATTACTTCGGCTACTCTAAATCATCACCAACTAACCCTTACCACAACAAACTAAACCCAAACAAAAAAATGCTAGTAACCATAGCAAACTATGCCAAACTCACCTAAATTACTTCGGCTACCATAAATCTTCACCAACTGACTCTTACCACAACAAACTAAACCCAATCACTTTTAAACTACAAAAAAATCCTACTAACCATAGCAAACTATGCCAAACTCACCTAAATTACTTCGGCTTTCAAAAATCACCCCCAAATACACTTTACAGCAACAAACTAAGCCCAATAACTTTAAAATTACAAAAAAATGCTAAAAATCATAACAAACTATACCAGAATCACCTAAATTACTCGGCTACCGTAAATCACCCCCAACCATCCCTTACCACAACAAACCAAACCATATCATCTTAAAATTACAAAAAAAGGTGTACAAATCATAACAAACTATGCCAGACTCACCTAAATTACTTCGGCTACTCTAAATCATCACCGACTAACCCTTACCACAACAAACTAAACCCAATCACTTTTAAATTACAAAAAAATGCTAGTAACCATAGCAAACTATGCCAAACTCACCTAAATTACTTCGGCTATCAAAAATCACCCCCAACTACACTTTACAGCAACAAACTAAGCCCAATCACTTTAAAATTACAAAAAAATGCTAAAAATCATAACAAACTATACCAGAATCACCTAAATTACTTCGGCTACCGAAAATCATCCCCAACTATCCCTTACCACAACAAACCAAACCATATCATCTTAAAATTACAAAAAAAGGTGTACAAATTATAACAAACTATGCCAGACTCACCTAATTTACTTCGGCTTCTCTAAATCATCACCAACTAACCCTTACCACAACAAACTAAACCCTATCACTTTTAAATTACAAAAAAATGCTAGTAACCATAGCAAACTATGCCAAACTCACCTAAATTACTTCGGCTACCATAAATCATCACCAACTAACCCTTACCACAACAAACTAAACCCAATCACTTTTAAATTAAAAAAAAATGCTACTAACCATAGCAAACTATGCCAAACTCACCTAAATTACTTCGGCTATCAAAAATCACCCCCAACTACACTTTACAGCAACAAACTAAGCCCAATCACTTTAAAATTACAAAAAAATGCTAAAAATCATAACAAACTATACCAGAATCACCTAAATTACTTCGGCTACCGTAAATCACCCCCAACTATCCCTTACCACAACAAACCAAACCATATCATCTTAAAATTACAAAAAAAGGTGTACAAATCATAACAAATTATGCCAAACTCACCTAAATTACTTTGGCTACTCATAATCCTCACCAACTAACCCTTACCACAACAAACTAAACCCAATCACTTTTAAATTTCAAAAAAATGCTAGTAACCATAGCAAACTATGCCAAACTCACCTAAATTACTTCGGCTACCATAAATCATCACCAACTAACCCTTACCACAACAAACTAAACCCAATCACTTTTAAATTACAAAAAAATGCAACTAACCATAGCAAACTATGCCTAACACACCTAAATTACTTCGGCTATCAAAAATCACCCCCAACTACACTTTACAGCAACAAACTAAGCCCAATCACTTTAAAATTACAAAAAAATGCTAAAAATCATAACAAACTATACCAGAATAACCTAAATTACTTCAGCTACCGTAAATCACCCACAACTATCCCTTACCACAACAAACCAAACCATATTATCTTAAAATTACAAAAAAAAGTGTACAAATCATAACAAACTATTCCAGACTCACCTAAATAACTTCGGCTACTCTAAATCATCACCAACTAACCCTTACCCCAACAAACTAAACCCAATCACTTTTAAATTACAAAAAATGCTAGTAATCATAGCAAACTATGCCAAACTCACCTAAATTACTTCGGCTAACATAAATCATCACCAACTAACCCTTACCACAACAAACTAAACCCAATCACTTTTAAATTACAAAAAAATGCTACTAACCTTAGCAAACTATGCCAAACTCACCTAAATTACTTCGGCTATCAAAAATCACCCCCAACTACACTTTACAGCAACAAACTAAGCCCAATCACTTTAAAATTACAAACAAATGCTTAAAATCATAACAAATTATACCAGAATCACCTAAATTACTTCGGCTACCGTAAATCACCCACAACTATCCCTTACCACAACAAACCAAACCATATTATCTTAAAATTACAAAAAAAGGTGTACAAATCATAACAAACTATTCCAGACTCACCTAAATAACTTCGGCTACTCTAAATCATCACCAACTAACCCTTACCCCAACAAACTAAACCCAATCACTTTTAAATTACAAAAAATGCTAGTAACCATAGCAAACTATGCCAAACTCACCTAAATTACTTCGGCTAACATAAATCATCACCAACTAACCCTTACCACAATAAACTAAACCCAATCACTTTTAAATTACAAAAAAATGCTACTAACCATAGCAAACTATGCCAAACTCAATTAAATTACTTCGGCTATCAAAAATCACCCCCAACTACACTTTACAGCAACAAACTAAGCCCAATCACTTTAAAATTACAAACAAATGCTTAAAATCATAACAAATTATACCAAAATCACCTAAATTACTTCGGCTACCGTAAATCACCCCCAACTATCCCATACCACAACAAACCAAACCATATCATCTTAAAATTACAAAAAAAGGTGTACAAATCATAACAAACTATGGCAGACTCACTTAAATTACTTCGGTTACTCTAAATCATCACCAACTAACCCTTACCACAACAAACTAAACCCAATCACTTTTAAATTACAAAAAAATGCTAGTAACCATAGCAAACTATGCCAAACTCACCTAAATTACTTCGGCTACCATAAATCATCACCAACTAACCCTTACCACAACAAACAAAACCCAATCATTTTTAAATTACAAAAAAATACTACTAACCATAGCAAACTATACCAAACTCACCTAAATTACTTCGGCTATCAAAAATCACCCCCAACTAACCCTTACCACAACAAACTAAGCCCAATCACTTTAAAATTACAAAAAAATGCTAAAAATCATAACAAACTATACCAGAATCACCTAAATTACTTCGGCTACCGTAAATCACCCCCAACTATCCCTTACCACAACAAACTAAACCATATCATCTTAAAATTACAAAAAAAGGTGTACAAATCATAACAAACTATTCCAGACTCACCTAAATAACTTCGGCTACTCTAAATCATCACCAACTAACCCTTACCCCAACAAACTAAACCCAATCACTTTTAAATTACAAAAAATGCTAGTAACCATAGCAAACTATGCCAAACTCACCTAAATTACTTCGGCTAACATAAATCATCACCAACTAACCCTTACCACAATAAACTAAACCCAATCACTTTTAAATTACAAAAAAATGCTACTAACCATAGCAAACTATGCCAAACTCACCTAAATTACTTCGGCTATCAAAAATCACCCCCAACTACACTTTACAGCAACAAACTAAGCCCAATCACTTTAAAATTACAAACAAATGCTTAAAATCATAACAAATTATACCAAAATCACCTAAATTACTTCGGCTACCGTAAATCACCCCCAACTATCCCATACCACAACAAACCAAACCATATCATCTTAAAATTACAAAAAAAGGTGTACAAATCATAACAAACTATGGCAGACTCACTTAAATTACTTCGGTTACTCTAAATCATCACCAACTAACCCTTACCACAACAAACTAAACCCAATCACTTTTAAATTACAAAAAAATGCTAGTAACCATAGCAAACTATGCCAAACTCACCTAAATTACTTCGGCTACCATAAATCATCACCAACTAACCCTTACCACAACAAACAAAACCCAATCATTTTTAAATTACAAAAAAATACTACTAACCATAGCAAACTATGCCAAACTCACCTAAATTACTTCGGCTATCAAAAATCACCCCCAACTAACCCTTACCACAACAAACTAAGCCCAATCACTTTAAAATTACAAAAAAATGCTAAAAATCATAACAAACTATACCAGAATCACCTAAATTACTTCGGCTACCGTAAATCACCCCCAACTATCCCTTACCACAACAAACTAAACCATATCATCTTAAAATTACAAAAAAAGGTGTACAAATCATAACAAACTATGCCAGACTCACCTAAATTACTTCGGCTACTCTAAATCATCACCAACTAACCCTTAATACAACAAACTAAACCCAATCAGTTTTAAATTACAAAGAAATGCTAGTAACCATAGCAAACTTTGCCAAACTCACCTAAATTACTTCGGCTACCATAAATCATCAGCAACTAAACCTTACCACAACAAACTAAACCCAATCACTTTTAAATTACAAAAAAATGCTACTAACCATAGCAAACTATGCCAAACTCACCTAAATTACTTCGGCTATCAAAAATCACCCCCAACTACATTTTACAGCAACAAACTAAGCCCAATCACTTTAAAATTACACAAAAATGCTAAAAATCATAACAAACTATACCAGAATCACCTAAATTACTTCGGCTACCGTAAATCACCCCCAACTATCCCTTACCACAACAAACCAAACCATATCATCTTAAAATTACAAAAAAAGGTGTACAAATTATAACAAACTATGCCAGACTCACCTAAATTACTTCGGCTACTCTAACTCATCACCAACTAACCCTTACCACAACAAACTAAACCCAATCACTTTTAAATTACAAAAAAATGCTAGTAACCATAGCAAACTATGCCAAACTCATCTAAATTACTTCGGCTACCATAAATCATCACCAACTAACCCTTACCACAACAAACTAAACCCAATCACTTTTAAATTACAAAAAAATGCTACTAACCATAGCAAACTATGCCAAACTCACCTAAATTACTTCGGCTATCAAAAATCACCGCCAACTACACTTTACAGCAACAAACTAAGCCCAATCATTTTAAAATTACAAAAAAATTCTAAAAATCATAACAAACTATACCAGAATCACCTAAATTACTTCGGCTACCGTAAATCACCCCCAACTATCCCTTATCACAACAAACCAAACCATAGCATTTTAAAATTACAAAAAAAGGTGTACAAATCATAACAAACTAGCTGAATGTACCCGGCGTTGCCCGGACGTAGATTAAATAAACGCAGTGTTGACAAAAGTGGTGTATTTGTGATGTAGACTAATCGACATTATAATACAATTAAACAGGAATGCTCTACTTTTCCAATCAAAAAATAAACAAATTTGCTGAAATTAACCTGCATTGCCAGGACCGGGTACTTCAATATGATTTGGAAAATGACGATAATTTCGTTTCTGGGTGCAAGCTCCTTTTTTTTCACTCTTTTTCACTCTTCAAGAGAAGGAGAGTTGACAGAGAAGCTGAACTATTCCAAATTATTCCCATTTAGTTCTCTAACAACGTTAAAGAATGTCGTCGAAGAATGTTGAAATATATAAATAAATAATTTCACACCATAAAAACGATGTATTTGGTGTAGTTTCGGATGATAAGGTTTTTTTTGGGGATTGTTTTGAATGGTTATTGATAGTTGGCGGGGTTTAGCTTTGGCGGATTAAACGAAACTTTTGGTAATTTTAATGCGATTGGGTTTAGTTTGGCTTGGTAAGAAGTGGTTGGGGTGATATAGCGGAAGTCGAAGTAATTTATGCGGGTTTAGCGTAGTTTGCTTGTAATTCGTAATTTTTTTACATTTTAGGTTGATGTGGGGTAGTTTGGAATGGCAAGTGTATGATTTTTGAGAGTAGTTTGGAATGGTACATTATGTTTAGGAGTGTTTAACGTATTCAGGTAAAATATACAGAAAATTTGGTAATTTTAAAATGAACAATTATAGTGCGAACCTCTTGAGCTCTATTTTCGGTAATAAAATGCAATAGGAAAGATAGTAAAAAAGACTATTTCCATCACTTTTCAAAGGAATTATACGTGGTGGTATTTGTACCCCGCTTACTATTCCTCCATCTTAGTTATAAATAATGCAGAACAATAATGAACACAATGTACATAAAATAAATAGTGTAAATAGTGTATAAGCACACATTACTTATGATGTCAGTGAAATCCGGTAAAACTGCAAATTTCGGATTTTGGCCGGAGCAGGTTTGGTGAAGATCAAATACACCACTATCATTAAATGAACGTAAAAATTAGCGTACGGTATATAAGTGGAGTCCGGTACGACGATGGTAATTTTTCGAAAATCGATTGGGGAGATATTTACTTAACGTCAAGAACAAATCGGGAATATTATATTAAAAAAATTTATTTAAAAGCGATAGAACTTCGAATACTGATTCGTCGCCTCGACCTTGGCGACGTTGAGTACCAGCGTTCCAGACGCTGAAGCAGCAATTTTAACAATTATATTAGGTGCACGTGCCTAGTGCGTATTAAAAGAATTTGGATTACCAAATAATACTCGCGCAGGTGTACTCGACTGGCCCGTCATAATTTGCACAAAATGAATTAACATACTAAAGTAAATAAATATTTTGACGGGAATGTGGTGGGTGTAAAAATCTTATTCGGCCTCTCCGACAAACTAACACTTGTTTACATTAACATGCATGCCTTCATGGACCTGTGACGAATTACAAACAAATATCTAAATTTCAAGTGTTCCATTTGATTTCGTTTCTGGATGCAAGCGGTTTTTTTCACTCTTGTCAGTCTGAACTTATTACATAGTGATATTTTCACATCCTGGTGCCCTAAATTTATTTTGCCGCTGATTTCAAAAATGTTTCTGGAAGGAAAGTAGTCAGCAGTGGGGCTCGTCAGGGGTGGCAGGGTTGGCAGTGCCACTCCAAGTATAAATTTACTATCGAACACAAAATTAGTTTTGTAATTCAGTTGCAGAATTATGAATTTTTCAGATATTTTCACGAAAATTTAGCGCTTACACCGCCGCTGGTATGAATGTCAGTGATATCTGGTACATACAACGGTGAAAATTTCGGGGCAAATTTGGTGAAAAACAAATACACCACTATCATTAACTAAACGTAAAAATTAGCGTACAAATATAAGTGGAGTCCGGTCCGATGCTGATAATTTTTCGAAAATTGATTGGGGGCAGATTTGGTTAACGCGAGGATGAAATGTTAAATTAAAATACTTTATTTGATAGCGGTAGACCTTCGAACACTGATGCGTCGCCTCATCGAATTTGGCGACTTTGCAAACAGTTTCCGACGCAGGAGCAGCAATTTTCACAATTGTAGTTGTGTTAAAATTAAACACCGCGATCGAGTACTGCTCCACACGCTGAACCAGCAATTCTCGAATTCTAAGAAACGATAAGAAAGGCTTATAATCCAACGCTTGGTATGTGCGAATTTCTGCATAGACACTCAAACTAAATCGAGCATCGCCTTTTCACGTTTCTGACCTTGCCCTTGACGTGGCAGGCTCCAGCTGCTTCAATAATGTAAAAATCTTATTCGGCCTCTCCAATAAACTCACATTTGTTTACATTAACACGCATTCCCTCATGGACTTGTGACGAATTACAAACAAATATTTCAACTTCAAGTGTTCCATTTAATTTCGTTTCTGGGCGCAAGCTCCTTTCTTTTCACTCTAGTCAGTCTAAACTTATTACACAGAGTTATATTTTCAAATCCAGGCGCCCTAAAGAATTTTGTCATTGTTTTCAAAAGTTTCTAAATTATTCCAAATTATTCCCATTTAGTTCTCTGACAACGTTAAAGACAATGTTGAAATATATAAGGAAGTATTTAGGAATTATGTATAAAAAAGTCGAAGTTATTCTTCGCTCTTGAGCTCTATTTCCGGTATTAAAAATGCAATAGGAAAGATAGTAAGAAAGACTATTTCCATCACTTTTCACGGGAATTATACGTGGTGGTATTTGTTCTCCGCTTACTATTAGATTTTCAAACTGCTCCATCTTAGTTATAAATAATGCAGAACAATAATGAACGCAATGTACGTAAAATAAATAGTGTAAATAAATCGTGTCTAAGCATACAATACTTAAGCGTATGATGTCAGTGAAAATTTCGGATTTCGGCCGGAGCAGGTTTGGTGAAGAACAAATACACCACTATCATTAACTGAACGTAAAAATTAGCGTACGAAAATAAGTGAAGTCCGGTCCGACGCTGGAAATTTTTCGAAAATCGATTGGGGAGAGTTTTGGTTAACGGCAAGAACAAATCGGCAATATTATATTAAAATAATTTATTTAATAGCGACAGAACTTTGAATACCGATGCGTCGCCTCGACCTTGGCGACGTTGAGTACCACCGATCCAGACGCTGAAGCAGCAATTTTCACAATTATATGAGGTGCACGTGCCTAGTGCGTATAAAAACAATTCGGATAACAAAAGAGATTAATTTGTATGCACCAAATAATACTCGCACAGGTGTACTCGTATGGCCCGTCATAATTTTCACAAAATCAATTTAAGAAATTAACATTCTAAAGTAAATAAATATTTTGACAGGAATGTTAAAAATCTTATTCGGTCTCTCCGACAAACTAACACTTGTTTACATTCTCTGACAACGTTAAAGACAATGTTGAAATATATAGATACAAAATTTTACACCATAAAAACGAAGTATTTAGGAATTATGTATAAAAAAAGTCGAAGTTATTCTTCGCTCTTGAGCTCTATTTCCGGTATTAAAAATGCAATAGGAAAGATAGTAAGAAAGACTATTTCCATCACTTTTCACGGGAATTATACGTGGTGGTATTTGTTCTCCGCTTACTATTAGATTTTCAAACTGCTCCATCTTAGTTATAAATAATGCAGAACCATAATGAACGCAATGTACGTAAAATAAATAGTGTAAATCGTGTATAAGCACACAATACTTAAAATTTCGGATTTTGGCCGGAGCAGGTTTGGTGAAGAACAAATACACCACTATGATTAACTGAACGTAAAAATTAGCGTACGATAATAAGTGACGTCCGGTCCGACGCTGGAAATTTTTCGAAAATCGATTGGGGAGAGTTTTGGTTAACGGCAAGAACAAATCGGGAATATCGGGAATAAAATAATTTATTTAATAGCGATAGAACTTCGAATACCGATGCGTCGCCTCGACCTTGGCGACGTTGAGTACCAGCGTTTCAGACGCTGAAGCAGCAATTTTCACAATAATATGAGGTGTACGTGCCTAGTGCGTATAAAAACAATTCGGATAACAAAAGAGATTAATTTGTATGCACCAAATAATACTCGCACAGGTGTACTCGTATGGCCCGTCATAATTTTCACAAAATCAATTTAAGAAATTAACATTCTAAAGTAAATAAATATTTTGACAGGAATGTTAAAAATCTTATTCGGTCTCTCCGACAAACTAACACTTGTTTACATTAACATGCATTCCTTCATGGACCTGTGTCGAATTACAAACAAATATCGAAATTTCAAGTGTTCCATGTCAGTCTGAACTTATTACACAGTGATATTTTCACATTCAGGCGTCCTAAATTATTTTGACGTTGATTTATAAAGTTTCCCTGGAAGGAGAGTAGTCAGCAGGTGCCTCGTCATGGGTGGCAGGGTTGGCAGTGCCACTCCAAGTATAAATTTACTATCGAACACAAAGATAGTTCTGATTCAATTGAAGAATTTCGAATTTTTCAGATATTTTTACGAAACTCTAGCGCTTACACCGCCTTTATACCTCTTTTTAAGTTAAAAACCATAGAGCTGTTTATACAAATGCACGCATGTTGAAAAGGTAGGGCTTGCCCCGTCAGCGTGTTGCAATTCAGAAATACGTTTATGTTTGCATCTCAACTGAAACAAATAATTATTGGAAGGTGGAAGAGAATCAAAATAGGTATCAGCATATTTAATATTCAGAATAACGACTATTAGTCGGAACAATATATTTTATGTGCAGATATTTATTAATATTTTATGATTTAATACGATAAGGCATTTATAAATAACACAACCAAATAGAAGATTTTGATTGAAAACGATTATTAATTTATGGTAGCCGAAGAAATTTAAGTGAGTTTGGCATAGCTTGCTATGTTTTGTAGCATTTTTGTAATTTTAAAGTGATTAGGCTAATTTTGGGGCGGTAAGGGGTAGTTGGGGGTGATTTATGGTAGCCGAAGTAATTTAGGTGAGTTTGGCATAGTTTGCTATGGTTTGTAGCATTTTTTGTAATTTTAAAGTGATTGGGCTTAGTTTGGGGTGGTAAGGGGTAGTTGGGGGTGATTTATGGTAGCCAAAGTAATTCAGGTGAGTTTGAGATAGTTTGCTATGGCTTGTAGCATTTTTCGTAATTTTAAAGTGATTGGGCTTATTTTGGGGTGGTAAGGGGTAGTTGGGGGTGGTAAGGGGTAGTTGGGGGTGATTTATGGTAGCCGAAGTAATTTAGGTGAGTTTGGCATAGTTTGCTATGGTTTGTAGCATTTTTTGTAATTTTAAAGTGATTGGGCTTATTTTGGGGTGGTAAGGGGTAGTTGGGGGTGATTTATGGTAGCCGAAGTAATTTAGGTGAGTTAAGCATAGTTTGCTATGATTTGTTGAATATTTTGTAATTTTAAAGTGATTGGGCTTATTTTGGGGTTGTAAGGGGTAGTTCGGGTGATTTATGGTAGCCGAAGTAATTTAGGGGAGTTTGGCATAGTTTGCTACGGTTTGTAGAATTTTTTTGTAATTTTAAAGTGGTTGAGCCTATTTTGGGGTGGTAAGGGGTAGTTGGGGGTGATTTATAGAAGCCAAAGTAATTTAAGTGAGTTTGGCATAGTTTGCTATGGTTTGTAGCATTTTTTGTAATTTTAAAGTGATTGGGTTTAGTTTGTGGTTGGTAAGGGGTAGTTGGGGGTGATTTATGGTAGCCGCAGTAATTTAAGTGAGTTTGGCATAGTTTGCCATGGTTTGTAGCATTTTTCGTAATTTTAAAGTGATTGGGCTAATTTTGGGGTTGTAAGGGGTAGTTGGGGGTGATTTATGGTAGCCGAAGTAATTTAGGTGAGTTAGGCATAGTTTGCTATGATTTGTTGAATATTTTGTAATTTTAAAGTGATTGGGCTTATTTTGGGGTTGTAAGGGGTAGTTCGGGGTGATTTATGGTAGCCGAAGTAATTTAGGGGAGTTTGGCATAGTTTGCTACGGTTTGTAGAATTTTTTTGTAATTTTAAAGTGATTGAGCCTATTTTGGGGTGGTAAGGGGTAGTTGGGGGTGATTTATGAAAGCCAAAGTAATTTAGATGAGTTTGGCATAGTTTGATAAGGCTTGTAACATTTTTTGTAATTTTAAAGTGATTGGGCTGAGTTTGGGGTGGTAAGGGGTAGTTGGGGGTGATTTATGATAGCCGAAGTAATTTAGGTGAGTTAGGCATAGTTTGCTATGGTTTGTAGCATTTTTTTGTAATTTTAAAGTGATTGGGCTTATTTTGGGGTAGTAAGGGGTTGTTGGGGGTGATTTATGTTAGCCGAACTAATTTAGGTGAGTTAGGCATAGTTTGCTATGGTTTGTAGCATTTTTTGTAATTTTAAAGTGATTGGGCTTATTTTGGGGTAGTAAGGGGTTGTTGGGGGTGATTTATGTTAGCCGAAGTAATTTAGGTGAGTTAGGCATAGTTTGCTATGGTTTGTAGCATTTTTTGTAATTTTAAAGTGATTGGGCTTATTTTGGGGTAGTAAGGGGTTGTTGGGGGTGATTTATGTTAGCCGAAGTAATTTAGGTGAGTTAGGCATAGTTTGCTATGGTTTGTAGCATTTTTTTGTAATTTTAAAGTGATTGGGCTTATTTTGGGGTAGTAAGGGGTTGTTGGGGGTGATTTATGTTAGCCGAAGTAATTTAAGTGAGTTTGGCATAGTTTGCTATGGTTTGTAGCATTTTTTGTAATTTTAAAGTGATTGGGCTTATTTTGGGGTGGTAAGGGGTAGTTGGGGCTGATTTATGGTAGCCGAAGTAATTTAGGTGAGTTAGGCATAGTTTGCTATGGTTTGTAGCATTTTTTTGTAATTTTAAAGTGATTGGGCTTATTTTGGGGTAGTAAGGGGTTGTTGGGGGTGATTTATGTTAGCCGAAGTAATTTAGGTGAGTTAGGCATAGTTTGCTATGGTTTGTAGCATTTTTTGTAATTTTAAAGTGATTGGGATGAGTTAGGGGTGGTAAGGGGTAGTTGGGGGTGATTTATGTTAGCCGAAGTAATTTAAGTGAGTTAGGCATAGTTTGCTATGGTTTGTAGCATTTTTTGTAATTTTAAAGTGATTGGGATGAGTTAGGGGCGGTAAGGGGTAGTTGGGGGTGATTTATGATAGCCGAAGTAATTTAAGTGAGTTTGGCATAGTTTGCTATGGTTTGTAGCATTTTTTGTAATTTTAAAGTGATTGGGCTTATTTTGGGGTAGTAAGGGGTTGTTGGGGGTGATTTATGTTAGCCGAAGTAATTTAGGTGAGTTAGGCATAGTTTGCTATGGTTTGTAGCATTTTTTGTAATTTTAAAGTGATTGGGCTTATTTTGGGGTAGTAAGGGGTTGTTGGGGGTGATTTATGTTAGCCGAAGTAATTTAGGTGAGTTAGGCATAGTTTGCTATGGTTTGTAGCATTTTTTTGTAATTTTAAAGTGATTGGGCTTATTTTGGGGTAGTAAGGGGTTGTTGGGGGTGATTTATGTTAGCCGAAGTAATTTAAGTGAGTTTGGCATAGTTTGCTATGGTTTGTAGCATTTTTTGTAATTTTAAAGTGATTGGGCTTATTTTGGGGTGGTAAGGGGTAGTTGGGGCTGATTTATGGTAGCCGAAGTAATTTAGGTGAGTTAGGCATAGTTTGCTATGGTTTGTAGCATTTTTTTGTAATTTTAAAGTGATTGGGCTTATTTTGGGGTAGTAAGGGGTTGTTGGGGGTGATTTATGTTAGCCGAAGTAATTTAGGTGAGTTAGGCATAGTTTGCTATGGTTTGTAGCATTTTTTGTAATTTTAAAGTGATTGGGATGAGTTAGGGGTGGTAAGGGGTAGTTGGGGGTGATTTATGTTAGCCGAAGTAATTTAAGTGAGTTAGGCATAGTTTGCTATGGTTTGTAGCATTTTTTGTAATTTTAAAGTGATTGGGATGAGTTAGGGGCGGTAAGGGGTAGTTGGGGGTGATTTATGATAGCCGAAGTAATTTAAGTGAGTTTGGCATAGTTTGCTATGGTTTGTAGCATTTTTTGTAATTTTAAAGTGATTGGGCTTATTTTGGGGTAGTAAGGGGTTGTTGGGGGTGATTTATGTTAGCCGAAGTAATTTGGGTGAGTTAGGCATAGTTTGCTATGGTTTGTAGCATTTTTTGTAATTTTAAAGTGATTGGGATGAGTTAGGGGTGGTAAGGGGTAGTTGGGGGTGATTTATGATAGCCGAAGTAATTTAAGTGAGTTTGGCATAGTTTGCTATGGTTTGTAGCATTTTTTGTAATTTTAAAGTGATTGGGCTTATTTTGGGGTAGTAAGGGGTTGTTGGGGGTGATTTATGTTAGCCGAAGTAATTTAGGTGAGTTAGGCATAGTTTGCTATGGTTTATAGCATTTTTGATAATTTTAAAGTGATTGGGCTTATTTTGGGGTGGTAAGGGGTAGTTGGGGGTGATTTATGGAAGCCAAAGTAATTTAGATGAGTTTGGCATAGTTTGGTAAGGTTTGTAACATTTTTTGTAATTTTAAAGTGATTGGGCTTATTTTCGGGTGGTAAGGGGTAGTTGGGGGTGATTTTTGGTAGACGAAATAATATGTGTGAGTTGGACATAATCTGCCATGATTTGTGTCATTTTGTTTTATTTTAAAGTGATTGGAGTTGCTTGGGGTTGCTAAGGGGTGGTAAGGGATGATTTAAAATAACGGATCTAGTTTATGTCAGTTTGGCATAGTTCGGGAATTTTTTGGGGTTGATTTGGTAAAGTTTGCAGTGGTAAGAGATATTTGAGGATGTTTAATGTTGACGGATTAAATTTGGAGTGATTTGGTAATTTTTAATTGAGTCACGGATCGACATTATAATTGAAATCAAAATTATAATTGAAATATCTGCGGCCTCGCTAGGTACGGCAAAAGTATGATCACGAAAGCAGAAACTCGACGTTGAAATTGTTTAGGTTAAATAAGTGCTTTTAATGTAAACCGGTCGCCCGTCGTCGAAGTTGTTTTGGCTAGATACGTGCTTCTAACATAAACACGGTCTCCGCGATCCGATCATTTTTTGTTTATTTTAGCCGGTTTTTATTGAATTACAAAGGAACCGGGCCGAATTTCGCAAAATCCCTTCTTAGTGTTCAGTTTCGGCACATGATACACCCGTGTCTAAAATTTCAAGTCTCCAGCCCTCACGGTTTGGGCTGTGGGTTGATTATGAATCAGTGTGTAGATGTGTAGATGAATGAGTGAATGAATGAGTGTGTCAGTGAGGACACTTCGCTTTATATATATAGATTATGCCAGACTCACCTAAATTACTTCGGCTACTCTAAATCATCACCAACTAACCCTTACCACAACAAACTAAACCCAATCACTTTTAAATTTCAAAAAAATGCTAGTAACCATAGCAAACTATACCAAACTCACCTAAATTACTTCGGCTACCATAAATCATCACCAACTAACCCTTACCACAACAAACTAAACCCAATCACTTTTAAATTACAAAAAAATGCTACTAACCATATCAAACTATGCCAAACTCACCTAAATTACTTCGGCTATCAAAAATCACCCCCAAATACACTTTACAGCAACAAACTTAGCCCAATCACTTTAAAATTACAAAAAAATGCTAAAAATCATAACAAACTATACCAGAATCACCTAAATTACTTCGGCTACCGTAAATCACCCCCAACCAATCCATATCATCTTAAAATTACAAAAAAAGGTGTACAAATCATAACAAACTATGCCAGACTCACCTAAATTACTTCGGCTACTCTAAATCATCACCAACTAACCCTTACCACAACAAACTAAACCCAATCACTTTTAAATTACAAAAAAATGCTAGTAACCATAGCAAACTATGCCAAACTCTCCTAAATTACTTCGGCTACCATAAATCATCACCAACTAACCGTTACCACAACAAACTAAACCGATTCACTTTTAAATTACAAAAAAATGCTACTAACCATAGCAAACTATGCCAAACTCACCTAAATTACTTCGGCTATCAAAAATCACCCCCAACTACACTTTACAGCAACAAGCTAAGCCAAATCACTTTAAAATTACAAAAAAATGCTAAAAATCATAACAAACGATACCAGAATCACCTAAATTACTTCGGCTACCGTAAATCACCCCCAACTATCCCTTACCACAACAAACCAAACCATATCATCTTAAAATTACAAAAAAAGGTGTACAAATCATAACAAATTATGCCAAACTCACCTAAATTACTTTGGCTACTCATAATCCTCACCAACTAACCCTTACCACAACAAACTAAACCCAATCACTTTTAAATTTCAAAAAAATGCTAGTATCCATAGCAAACTATACCAAACTCACCCAAATTACTTCGGCTACCATAAATCATCACCAACTAACCCTTACCACAACAAACTAAACCCAATCACTTTTAAATTACTAAAAAATGCTACTAACCATATCAAGCTATGCCAAACTCACTTAAATTATTTCGGCTATCAAAAATCACCCCCAAATACACTTTACAGCAACAAACTAAGCCCAATCACTTTAAAATTACAAAAAAATGCTAAAAATCATAACAAACTATACCAGAATCACCTAAATTACTTCTGCTACCGTAAATCACCCCCAACTATCCCTTACCACAACAAACCAAACCATATCATCTTAAAATTAAAAAAAAGCTGTACAAATCATAACAAACTATGCCAGACTCACCTAATTTACTTCGGCTACTCTAAATCATCACCAACTAACCCTTACCACAACAAACTAAACCCAATCACTTTTAAATTACAAAAAAATGCTAGTAACCATAGCAAACTATGCCAAACTCACCTAAATTACTTCGGCTACCATAAATCATCACCAATTAACCCTTACCACAACAAAGTAAACCCAATCACTTTTAAATTACAAAAAAATTCAACTAACCATAGCAAACTATGCCTAACACACCTAAATTACTTCGGCTATCAAAAATCACCCCCAACTACACTTTACAGCAACAAACTAAGCCCAATCACTTTAAAATTACAGAAAAATGCTAAAAATCATAACAAACGATACCAGAATAACCTAAATTACTTCGGCTACCGTAAATCACCCCCAACGATCCCTTACCACAACAAACCAAACCATATCATCTTAAAATTACAAAAAAAGGTGTACAAATCATAACAAACTATGCCAGACTCACCTAAATTACTTCGGCTACTCTAAATCATCACCAACTAACCCTTACCACAACAAACTAAACCCAATCACTTTTAAATTACAAAAAAATGCTAGTAATTATAGCAAACTATGCCAAACTCACCTAAATTACTTCGGCTACCATAAATCATCACCAACTGACCCTTACCACAACAAACTAAACCCAATCACTTTTAAATTACAAAAAAATGCTACTAACCATTGCAAAGTATGCCAATCTCACCTAAATTACTTCGGCTATCAAAAATCACCCCCAACTACACTTTACAGCAACAAACTAAGCCAGATCACTTTAAAATTACAAAAAAATGCTAAAAATCATAACAAACTATACCAGAATCACCTAAATTACTTCTTCTACCGTAAATCACCCCCAACTATCCCTTACCACAACAAACCAAACCATATCATCTTAAAATTACAAAAAAAGGTGTACAAATCATAACAAACTATGCCAGACTCACCTAAATTACTTCGGCTACTCTAAATCATCACCAACTAACCCTTACTACAACAAACTAAACCCAATCACTTTTAAATTACAAAAAAATGCTAGTAACCATAGCAAACTATGCCAAACTCACCTAAATTACTTCGGCTACCATAAATCATCACCAACTGACCCTTACCACAACAAACTAAACCCAATCACTTTTAAATTACAAAAAAATGCTACTAACCATTGCAAAGTATGCCAATCTCACCTAAATTACTTCGGCTATCAAAAATCACCCCCAACTACACTTTACAGCAACAAACTAAGCCAGATCACTTTAAAATTACAAAAAAATGCTAAAAATCATAACAAACTATACCAGAATCACCTAAATTACTTCTTCTACCGTAAATCACCCCCAACTATCCCTTACCACAACAAACCAAACCATATCATCTTAAAATTACAAAAAAAGGTGTACAAATCATAACAAACTATGCCAGACTCACCTAAATTACTTCGGCTACTCTAAATCATCACCAACTAACCCTTACCACAACAAACTAAACCCAATCACTTTTAAATTACAAAAAAATGCTAGTAACCATAGCAAACTATGCCAAACTCACCTAAATTACTTCGGCTATCAAAAATCACCCCCAACTAACCCTTACCACAACAAACTAAACCCAATCACTTTAAAATTACAAAAAAATGCTAAAAATCATAACAAACTATACCAGAATCACCTAAATTACTTCTTCTACCGTAAATCACCCCCAACTATCCCTTACCACAACAAACCAAACCATATCATCTTAAAATTACAAAAAAAGGTGTACAAATCATAACAAACTATGCCAGACTCACCTAAATTACTTCGGCTACTCTAAATCATCACCAACTAACCCTTACCACAACAAACTAAACCCAATCACTTTTAAATTACAAAAAAATGCTAGTAACCATAGCAAACTATGCCAAACTCACCTAAATTACTTCGGCTACCATAAATCATCACCAACTAACCCTTACCACAACAAACTAAACCCAATAACTTTTAAATTACAAAAAAATGCTAGTAACCATAGCAAACTATGCCAAACTCACCTAAATTACTTCGGCTACCATAAATCATCACCAACTGACCCTTACCACAACAAACTAAACCCAATCACTTTTAAATTACAAAAAAATGCTACTAACCATTGCAAAGTATGCCAATCTCACCTAAATTACTTCGGCTATCAAAAATCACCCCCAACTACACTTTACAGCAACAAACTAAGCCAGATCACTTTAAAATTACAAAAAAATGCTAAAAATCATAACAAACTATACCAGAATCACCTAAATTACTTCTTCTACCGTAAATAACCCCCAACTATCCCTTACCACAACAAACCAAACCATATCATCTTAAAATTACAAAAAAAGGTGTACAAATCATAACAAATTATGCCAGACTCACCTAAATTACTTCGGCTACTCTAAATCATCACCAACTAACCCTTACCACAACAAACTAAACCCAATCACTTTTAAATTACAAAAAAATGCTAGTAACCATAGCAAACTATGCCAAACTTACCTAAATTACTTCGGCTATCAAAAATCACCCCCAACTAACCCTTACCACAACAAACTAAACCCAACCACTTTTAAATTACAAAAAAATGCTAGTAACCATAGCAAACGATGCCAAACTCACCTAAATTACTTCGGCTACCATAAACCATCACCAACTAACCCTTACCACAACAAACTAAGCCCAATCACTTTAAAATTACAAAAAAATGCTAAAAATTATAACAAACTATACCAGAATCACCTAAATTACTTCGGCTACCGTAAATCACCCCCAACTATCCCTTACCCCAACAAACCAAACCATATCATCTTAAAATTACAAAAAAAGGTGTACAAATCATAACAAATTATGCCAGACTCACCTAAATTACTTCGGCTACTCTAAATCATCACCAACTAACCCTTACCACAACAAACTGAACCCAATCACTTTTAAATTTCAAAAAAATGCTAGTAACCATAGCAAACTATACCAAACTCACCTAAATTACTTCGGCTACCATAAATCATCACCAACTAACTCTTACCACAACAAACTAAACCCAATCACTTTTAAATTACAAAAAAATGCTACTAACCATATCAAACTATGCCAAACTCACCTAAATTACTTCGGCTATCAAAAATCACCCCCAACTACACTTTACAGCAACAAACTAAGCCCAATCACTTTAAAATTACAAAAAAATGCTAAAAATCATAACAAACTATACCAGAATCACCTAAATTACTTCGGCTATCGTAAATCACCCCCAACTATCCCTTACCACAACAAACCAAACCATATCATCTTAAAATTACAAAAAAAGGTGTACAAATCATAACAAACTATGCCAGACTCACCTAAATTACTTCGGCTACTCTAAATCATTACCAACTAACCCTTACCACAACTAAACCCAATCATTTTTAAATTACAAAAAAATGCTAGTAACCATAGCAAACTATGCCAAACTCACCTAAATTACTTCGGTTACCATAAATCATCACCAACTAACCCTTACCACAACAAGCTAAACCCAATCACTTTTAAATTAAAAGAAAATGCTACTAACCATAGCAAACTATGCCAAACTCACCTAAATTACTTCGGCTATCAAAAATCACCCCCAACTACACTTTACAGCAACAAACTAAGCCCAATCACTTTAAATTTACAAAAAAATGCTAAAAATCATAACAAACTATACCAGAATCACCTAAATTACTTCGGCTATCGTAAATCACCCCCAACTATCCCTTACCACAACAAACCAAACCATATCATCTTAAAATTACAAAAAAAAGTGTACAAATCATAACAAACTATGCCAGACTCACCTAAATTACTTCGGCTACTCTAAATCATCACCAACTAACCCTTACCACAACAAACAAAACCCAATGACTTTTAAATTACAAAAAAATGCTAGTAACCGTAGCAAACTATGCCAAACTCACCTAAATTACTTCGGCTACCATAAATCATCACCAACTAACCCTTACCACAACAAACTAAACCCAATCACTTTTAAATTACAAAAAAATTCTACTAACCATAGCAAACTATGCCAAACTCACCTAAATTACTTCGGCTATCAAAAATCACCCCCAACTACACTTTACAGCAACAAACTAAGCCCAATCATTTTAAAATTACAAAAAAAATGCTAAAAATCATAACAAACTATACCAGAATCACCTAAATTACTTCGGCTACCGTAAATCACCCCCAACTATCCCTTACCACAACAAACCAAACCATATCATCTTAAAATTACAAAAAAAGGTGTACAAATCATAACAAATTATGCCAGACTCACCTAAATTACTTCGGCTACTCTAAATCATCACCAACTAACCCTTACCACAACAAACTAAACCCAATCACTTTTAAATTACAAAAAAATGCTAGTAACCATAGCAAACTATGCCAAACTTACCTAAATTACTTCGGCTATCAAAAATCACCCCCAACTAACCCTTACCACAACAAACTAAACCCAACCACTTTTAAATTACAAAAAAATGCTAGTAACCATAGCAAACGATGCCAAACTCACCTAAATTACTTCGGCTACCATAAACCATCACCAACTAACCCTTACCACAACAAACTAAGCCCAATCACTTTAAAATTACAAAAAAATGCTAAAAATTATAACAAACTATACCAGAATCACCTAAATTACTTCGGCTACCGTAAATCACCCCCAACTATCCCTTACCCCAACAAACCAAACCATATCATCTTAAAATTACAAAAAAAGGTGTACAAATCATAACAAATTATGCCAGACTCACCTAAATTACTTCGGCTACTCTAAATCATCACCAACTAACCCTTACCACAACAAACTGAACCCAATCACTTTTAAATTTCAAAAAAATGCTAGTAACCATAGCAAACTATACCAAACTCACCTAAATTACTTCGGCTACCATAAATCATCACCAACTAACTCTTACCACAACAAACTAAACCCAATCACTTTTAAATTACAAAAAAATGCTACTAACCATATCAAACTATGCCAAACTCACCTAAATTACTTCGGCTATCAAAAATCACCCCCAACTACACTTTACAGCAACAAACTAAGCCCAATCACTTTAAAATTACAAAAAAATGCTAAAAATCATAACAAACTATACCAGAATCACCTAAATTACTTCGGCTATCGTAAATCACCCCCAACTATCCCTTACCACAACAAACCAAACCATATCATCTTAAAATTACAAAAAAAGGTGTACAAATCATAACAAACTATGCCAGACTCACCTAAATTACTTCGGCTACTCTAAATCATTACCAACTAACCCTTACCACAACTAAACCCAATCATTTTTAAATTACAAAAAAATGCTAGTAACCATAGCAAACTATGCCAAACTCACCTAAATTACTTCGGTTACCATAAATCATCACCAACTAACCCTTACCACAACAAGCTAAACCCAATCACTTTTAAATTAAAAGAAAATGCTACTAACCATAGCAAACTATGCCAAACTCACCTAAATTACTTCGGCTATCAAAAATCACCCCCAACTACACTTTACAGCAACAAACTAAGCCCAATCACTTTAAATTTACAAAAAAATGCTAAAAATCATAACAAACTATACCAGAATCACCTAAATTACTTCGGCTATCGTAAATCACCCCCAACTATCCCTTACCACAACAAACCAAACCATATCATCTTAAAATTACAAAAAAAAGTGTACAAATCATAACAAACTATGCCAGACTCACCTAAATTACTTCGGCTACTCTAAATCATCACCAACTAACCCTTACCACAACAAACAAAACCCAATGACTTTTAAATTACAAAAAAATGCTAGTAACCGTAGCAAACTATGCCAAACTCACCTAAATTACTTCGGCTACCATAAATCATCACCAACTAACCCTTACCACAACAAACTAAACCCAATCACTTTTAAATTACAAAAAAATTCTACTAACCATAGCAAACTATGCCAAACTCACCTAAATTACTTCGGCTATCAAAAATCACCCCCAACTACACTTTACAGCAACAAACTAAGCCCAATCATTTTAAAATTACAAAAAAAATGCTAAAAATCATAACAAACTATACCAGAATCACCTAAATTACTTCGGCTACCGTAAATCACCCCCAACTATCCCTTACCACAACAAACCAAACCATATCATCTTAAAATTACAAAAAAAGGTGTACAAATCATAACAAATTATGCCAGACTCACCTAAATTACTTTGGCTACTCTAAATCCTCACCAACTAACCCTTACCACAACAAAGTAAACCCAATCACTTTTAAATTTCAAAAAAATGCTAGTATCCATAGCAAACTATACCAAACCCACCTAAATTACTTCGGCTACCATAAATCATCACCAACTAACCCTTACCACAACAAACTAAACCCAACCACTTTTAAATTACAAAAAAATGCAAGTAACCATAGCAAACGATGCCAAACTCACCTAAATTACTTCGGCTACCATAAATCATCACCAACTAACCCTTACCACAACAAACTAAGCCCAATCACTTTAAAATTACAAAAAAATGCTAAAAATTATAACAAACTATACCAGAATCACCTAAATTACTTCGGCTACCGTAAATCACCCCCAACTATCCCTTACCCCAACAAACCAAACCATATCATCTTAAAATTACAAAAAAAGGTGTACAAATCATAACAAATTATGCCAGACTCACCTAAATTACTTCGGCTACTCTAAATCATCACCAACTAACCCTTACCACAACAAACTAAACCCAATCACTTTTAAATTTCAAAAAAATGCTAGTAACCATAGCAAACTATACCAAACTCACCTAAATTACTTCGGCTACCATAAATCATCACCAACTAACTCTTACCACAACAAACTAAACCCAATCACTTTTAAATTACAAAAAAATGCTACTAACCATATCAAACTATGCCAAACTCACCTAAATTACTTCGGCTATCAAAAATCACCCCCAACTACACTTTACAGCAACAAACTAAGCCCAATCACTTTAAAATTACAAAAAAATGCTAAAAATCATAACAAACTATACCAGAATCACCTAAATTACTTCGGCTATCGTAAATCACCCCCAACTATCCCTTACCACAACAAACCAAACCATATCATCTTAAAATTACAAAAAAAGGTGTACAAATCATAACAAACTATGCCAGACTCACCTAAATTACTTCGGCTACTCTAAATCATCACCAACTAACCCTTACCACAACTAAACCCAATCATTTTTAAATTACAAAAAAATGCTAGTAACCATAGCAAACTATGCCAAACTCACCTAAATTACTTCGGTTACCATAAATCATCACCAACTAACCCTTACCACAACAAGCTAAACCCAATCACTTTTAAATTAAAAGAAAATGCTACTAACCATAGCAAACTATGCCAAACTCACCTAAATTACTTCGGCTATCAAAAATCACCCCCAACTACACTTTACAGCAACAAACTAAGCCCAATCACTTTAAATTTACAAAAAAATGCTAAAAATCATAACAAACTATACCAGAATCACCTAAATTACTTCGGCTATCGTAAATCACCCCCAACTATCTCTTACCACAACAAACCAAACCATATCATCTTAAAATTACAAAAAAAGGTGTACAAATCATAACAAACTATGCCAGACTCACCTAAATTACTTCGGCTACTCTAAATCATCACCAACTAACCCTTACCACAACAAACAAAACCCAATGACTTTTAAATTACAAAAAAATGCTAGTAACCGTAGCAAACTATGCCAAACTCACCTAAATTACTTCGGCTACCATAAATCATCACCAACTAACCCTTACCACAACAAACTAAACCCAATCACTTTTAAATTACAAAAAAATTCTACTAACCATAGCAAACTATGCCAAACTCACCTAAATTACTTCGGCTATCAAAAATCACCCCCAACTACACTTTACAGCAACAAACTAAGCCCAATCATTTTAAAATTACAAAAAAATGCTAAAAATCAGAACAAACTATACCAGAATCACCTAAATTACTTCGGCTACCGTAAATCACCCCCAACTATCCCTTACCACAACAAACCAAACCATATCATCTTAAAATTACAAAAAAAGGTGTACAAATCATAACAAATTATGCCAGACTCACCTAAATTACTTTGGCTACTCTAAATCCTCACCAACTAACCCTTACCACAACAAAGTAAACCCAATCACTTTTAAATTTCAAAAAAATGCTAGTATCCATAGCAAACTATACCAAACTCACCTAAATTACTTCGGCTACCATAAATCATCACCAACTAACCCTTACCACAACAAACTAAACCCATTCACTTTTAAATTACAAAAAAATGCTACTAACCATATCTAACTATGCCAAACTCACCTAAATTACTTCGGCTATCAAAAATAACCCCCAAATACACTTTACAGCAACAAACTAAGCCCAATCACTTTAAAATTACAAAAAAATGCTAAAAATCATAACAAACTATTCCAGAATCACCTAAATTACTTCGGCTACCGTATATCACCCCCAACTATCCCTTACCACAGCAAACCAAACCATATCATCTTAAAATTACAAAAAAAGGTGTACAAATCATAACAAACTATGCCAGACACACCTAAATTACTTCGGCTACTCTAAATCATCACCAACTAACCCTTACCACAACAAACTAAACCCAATCACTTTTAAATTACAAAAAAATGTTAGTAACCATAGCAAACTATGCCAAACTCACCTAAATTACTTCGGCTACCATAAATCATCACCAACTAACCCTTACCACAAAAAACTAAACCCAATCACTTTTACATTACAAAAAAATGCAACTAACCATAGCAAACTATGCCAAACTCACCTAAATTACTTCGGCTATCAAAAATCACCCCCAACTACACTTTACAGCAACAAACTAAGCCCAATCACTTTAAAATTACAAAAAAATGCTAAAAATCATAACAAACGATACCAGAATCACCTAAATTACTTCGGCTACCGTATATCACCCCCAACTATCCCTTACCACAACAAACCAAACCATATCATCTTAAAATTACAAAAAAAGGTGTACAAATCATAACAAACTATGCCAGACTCACTTAATTACTTCGGCTACTCTAAATCATCACCAACTAACCCTTACCACAACAAACTAAACCCAATTAATTTTAAATTACAAAAAAATGCTAGTAACCATAGCAAACTATGCCAAACTCACCTAAATTACTTCGGCTACCATAAATCATCACCAACTGACTCTTACCACAACAAACTATACCCAATCATTTTTAAATTACAAAAAAATTCTACTAACCATTGCAAACTATGCCAATCTCACCTAAATTACTTCGGCTATCAAAAATCACCCCCAACTACACTTTACAGTAACAAACTAAGCCCAATCACTTTAAAATTACAAAAAAATGCTAAAAATCATAACAAACTTTACCAGAATCACCTAAATTACTTCTTCTACCGTAAATCACCCCAACTATCCCTTACCACAACAAACCAAACCATATCATCTTAAAATTACAAAAAAAGGTGTACAAATCATAACAAACTATGCCAGACTCACCTAAATTACTTCGGCTACTCTAAATCATCACCAACTAACTCTTACCACAACAAACTAAACCCAATCACTTTTAAATTACAAAAAAATGCTACTAACCATATCAAACTATGCCAAACTCACCTAAATTACTTCCGCTATCAAAAATCACCCCCAACTACACTTTACAGCAACAAACTAAGCCCAATCACTTTAAAATTACAAAAAAATGCTAAAAATCATAACAAACTATACCAGAATCACCTAAATTACTTCGGCTATCGTAAATCACCCCCAACTATCCCTTACCACAACAAACCAAACCATATCATCTTAAAATTACAAAAAAAGGTGTACAAATCATAACAAACTATGCCAGACTCACCTAAATTACTTCGGCTACTCTAAATCATTACCAACTAACCCTTACCACAACTAAACCCAATCATTTTTAAATTACAAAAAAATGCTAGTAACCATAGCAAACTATGCCAAACTCACCTAAATTACTTCGGTTACCATAAATCATCACCAACTAACCCTTACCACAACAAGCTAAACCCAATCACTTTTAAATTAAAAGAAAATGCTACTAACCATAGCAAACTATGCCAAACTCACCTAAATTACTTCGGCTATCAAAAATCACCCCCAACTACACTTTACAGCAACAAACTAAGCCCAATCACTTTAAATTTACAAAAAAATGCTAAAAATCATAACAAACTATACCAGAATCACCTAAATTACTTCGGCTATCGTAAATCACCCCCAACTATCCCTTACCACAACAAACCAAACCATATCATCTTAAAATTACAAAAAAAGGTGTACAAATCATAACAAACTATGCCAGACTCACCTAAATTACTTCGGCTACTCTAAATCATCACCAACTAACCCTTACCACAACAAACAAAACCCAATGACTTTTAAATTACAAAAAAATGCTAGTAACCGTAGCAAACTATGCCAAACTCACCTAAATTACTTCGGCTACCATAAATCATCACCAACTAACCCTTACCACAACAAACTAAACCCAATCACTTTTAAATTACAAAAAAATTCTACTAACCATAGCAAACTATGCCAAACTCACCTAAATTACTTCGGCTATCAAAAATCACCCCCAACTACACTTTACAGCAACAAACTAAGCCCAATCATTTTAAAATTACAAAAAAAATGCTAAAAATCATAACAAACTATACCAGAATCACCTAAATTACTTCGGCTACCGTAAATCACCCCCAACTATCCCTTACCACAACAAACCAAACCATATCATCTTAAAATTACAAAAAAAGGTGTACAAATCATAACAAATTATGCCAGACTCACCTAAATTACTTTGGCTACTCTAAATCCTCACCAACTAACCCTTACCACAACAAAGTAAACCCAATCACTTTTAAATTTCAAAAAAATGCTAGTATCCATAGCAAACTATACCAAACTCACCTAAATTACTTCGGCTACCATAAATCATCACCAACTAACCCTTACCACAACAAACTAAACCCAACCACTTTTAAATTACAAAAAAATGCAAGTAACCATAGCAAACGATGCCAAACTCACCTAAATTACTTCGGCTACCATAAATCATCACCAACTAACCCTTACCACAACAAACTAAGCCCAATCACTTTAAAATTACAAAAAAATGCTAAAAATTATAACAAACTATACCAGAATCACCTAAATTACTTCGGCTACCGTAAATCACCCCCAACTATCCCTTACCCCAACAAACCAAACCATATCATCTTAAAATTACAAAAAAAGGTGTACAAATCATAACAAATTATGCCAGACTCACCTAAATTACTTCGGCTACTCTAAATCATCACCAACTAACCCTTACCACAACAAACTAAACCCAATCACTTTTAAATTTCAAAAAAATGCTAGTAACTATAGCAAACTATACCAAACTCACCTAAATTACTTCGGCTACCATAAATCATCACCAACTAACTCTTACCACAACAAACTAAACCCAATCACTTTTAAATTACAAAAAAATGCTACTAACCATATCAAACTATGCCAAACTCACCTAAATTACTTCGGCTATCAAAAATCACCCCCAACTACACTTTACAGCAACAAACTAAGCCCAATCACTTTAAAATTACAAAAAAATGCTAAAAATCATAACAAATTATACCAGAATCACCTAAATTACTTCGGCTATCGTAAATCACCCCCAACTATCCCTTACCACAACAAACCAAACCATATCATCTTAAAATTACAAAAAAAGGTGTACAAATCATAACAAACTATGCCAGACTCACCTAAATTACTTCGGCTACTCTAAATCATCACCAACTAACCCTTACCACAACTAAACCCAATCATTTTTAAATTACAAAAAAATGCTAGTAACCATAGCAAACTATGCCAAACTCACCTAAATTACTTCGGTTACCATAAATCATCACCAACTAACCCTTACCACAACAAGCTAAACCCAATCACTTTTAAATTAAAAGAAAATGCTACTAACCATAGCAAACTATGCCAAACTCACCTAAATTACTTCGGCTATCAAAAATCACCCCCAACTACACTTTACAGCAACAAACTAAGCCCAATCACTTTAAATTTACAAAAAAATGCTAAAAATCATAACAAACTATACCAGAATCACCTAAATTACTTCGGCTATCGTAAATCACCCCCAACTATCTCTTACCACAACAAACCAAACCATATCATCTTAAAATTACAAAAAAAGGTGTACAAATCATAACAAACTATGCCAGACTCACCTAAATTACTTCGGCTACTCTAAATCATCACCAACTAACCCTTACCACAACAAACAAAACCCAATGACTTTTAAATTACAAAAAAATGCTAGTAACCGTAGCAAACTATGCCAAACTCACCTAAATTACTTCGGCTACCATAAATCATCACCAACTAACCCTTACCACAACAAACTAAACCCAATCACTTTTAAATTACAAAAAAATTCTACTAACCATAGCAAACTATGCCAAACTCACCTAAATTACTTCGGCTATCAAAAATCACCCCCACCTACACTTTACAGCAACAAACTAAGCCCAATCATTTTAAAATTACAAAAAAATGCTAAAAATCAGAACAAACTATACCAGAATCACCTAAATTACTTCGGCTACCGTAAATCACCCCCAACTATCCCTTACCACAACAAACCAAACCATATCATCTTAAAATTACAAAAAAAGGTGTACAAATCATAACAAATTATGCCAGACTCACCTAAATTACTTTGGCTACTCTAAATCCTCACCAACTAACCCTTACCACAACAAAGTAAACCCAATCACTTTTAAATTTCAAAAAAATGCTAGTATCCATAGCAAACTATACCAAACTCACCTAAATTACTTCGGCTACCATAAATCATCACCAACTAACCCTTACCACAACAAACTAAACCCATTCACTTTTAAATTACAAAAAAATGCTACTAACCATATCTAACTATGCCAAACTCACCTAAATTACTTCGGCTATCAAAAATAACCCCCAAATACACTTTACAGCAACAAACTAAGCCCAATCACTTTAAAATTACAAAAAAATGCTAAAAATCATAACAAACTATTCCAGAATCACCTAAATTACTTCGGCTACCGTATATCACCCCCAACTATCCCTTACCACAGCAAACCAAACCATATCATCTTAAAATTACAAAAAAAGGTGTACAAATCATAACAAACTATGCCAGACACACCTAAATTACTTCGGCTACTCTAAATCATCACCAACTAACCCTTACCACAACAAACTAAACCCAATCACTTTTAAATTACAAAAAAATGTTAGTAACCATAGCAAACTATGCCAAACTCACCTAAATTACTTCGGCTACCATAAATCATCACCAACTAACCCTTACCACAAAAAACTAAACCCAATCACTTTTACATTACAAAAAAATGCAACTAACCATAGCAAACTATGCCAAACTCACCTAAATTACTTCGGCTATCAAAAATCACCCCCAACTACACTTTACAGCAACAAACTAAGCCCAATCACTTTAAAATTACAAAAAAATGCTAAAAATCATAACAAACGATACCAGAATCACCTAAATTACTTCGGCTACCGTATATCACCCCCAACTATCCCTTACCACAACAAACCAAACCATATCATCTTAAAATTACAAAAAAAGGTGTACAAATCATAACAAACTATGCCAGACTCACTTAATTACTTCGGCTACTCTAAATCATCACCAACTAACCCTTACCACAACAAACTAAACCCAATTAATTTTAAATTACAAAAAAATGCTAGTAACCATAGCAAACTATGCCAAACTCACCTAAATTACTTCGGCTACCATAAATCATCACCAACTGACTCTTACCACAACAAACTATACCCAATCATTTTTAAATTACAAAAAAATTCTACTAACCATTGCAAACTATGCCAATCTCACCTAAATTACTTCGGCTATCAAAAATCACCCCCAACTACACTTTACAGTAACAAACTAAGCCCAATCACTTTAAAATTACAAAAAAATGCTAAAAATCATAACAAACTATACCAGAATCACCTAAATTACTTCTTCTACCGTAAATCACCCCAACTATCCCTTACCACAACAAACCAAACCATATCATCTTAAAATTACAAAAAAAGGTGTACAAATCATAACAAACTATGCCAGACTCACCTAAATTACTTCGGCTACTCTAAATCATCACCAACTAACCCTTACCACAACAAACTAAACCCAATCACTTTTAAATTACAAAAAAATGCTAGTAACCATAGCAAACTATGAAAAACTCACCTAAATTACTTCGGCTACCATAAATCATCACCAACTAACCCTTACCACAACAAACTAAACCCAATCATTTTTAAATTACAAAAAAATGCTACTAACCATAGCAAACTATGCCAAACTCACCTAAATTACTTCGGCTATCAAAAATCACCCCCAACTAACCCTTACAACAACAAACTAAACCCAATCACTTTTAAATTACAACAAAATGCTAAAAACTTTTGGTAATTTTAATGTGATTGGGTTTAGTTTGGCTTGGTAAGAAGTGGTTGGGGTGATATAGCGGAAGTCGAAGTAATTTATGCGAGTTTAGCGTAGTTTGCTTGGAATTCGTAATTTTTTTACATTTTAGGTTGATGTGGGGTAGTTTGGAATGGCAAGTGTATGATTTTTGAGAGTAGTTTGGAATGGTACATTATGTTTAGGGGTGTTTAACGTATTCAGGTAAAATATACAGAAAATTTGGTTTGGTTTTCTTGAGCTCTATTTTCGGTAATAAAATGCAATAGGAAAGATAGTAAAAAAGACTATTTCCATCACTTTTCAGAGGAATTATACGTGGTGGTATTTGTACCCCGCCTACTATTCCTCCATCTTAGTTATAAATAATGCAGAACAATAATGAACACAATTTACATAAAATAAATAGTGTAAATTGTGTATAAGCACACATTACTTATGATGTCAGTGAAATCCGGTAAAACTGCAAATTTCGGATTTTGGCCGGAGCAGGTTTGGTGAAGATCAAATACACCACTATCATTAAATGAACGTAAAAATTGGCGTACGGTATATAAGTAGAGTCCGGTACGATGATGGTAATTTTTCGAAAATCGATTGGGGAGATATTTACTTAACGTCAAGAACAAATCGGGAATATTATATTAAAAAAATTTATTTAATAGCGATAAAACTTCGAATACTGATGCGTCGCCTCGACCTTGGCGACGTTGAGTACCAGCGTTCCAGACGCTGAAGCAGCAATTTTAACAATTATATTAGGTGCACGTGCCTATTGCGTATTAAAAGAATTTGGATTACCAAATAATACTCGCGCAGGTGTACTCGTATGGCCCGTCATAATTTGCACAAAATGAGTTAACATACTAAAGTAAATAAATATTTTGACGGGAATGTGGTGGATGTAAAAATCTTATTCGGCCTCTCCGACAAACTAACACTTCTTTAGATTAACATGCATTCCTTCATGGACCTGTGACGAATTACAAACAAATATCTAAATTTCAAGTGTTCCATTTGATTTCGTTTCTGGATGCAAGCGGTTTTTTCACTCTTGTCAGTCTGAACTTATTACATAGTGATATTTTCACATCCAGGTGCCCTAAATTTATTTTGCCGCTGATTTCAAAATTTTTTCTGGAAGGAAAGTAGTCAGCAGTGGGGCTCTTCAGGGGTGGCAGGGTTGGCAGTGCCACTCCAAGTATAAATTTACTATCACACACAAAATTAGTTCTGTAATTCAGTTGCAGAATTATGAATTTTTCAGATATTTTCACGAAAATTTAGCGCTTACACCACCACTGGTATGAATGTCAGTGATATCTGGTACATACAACGGTGAAAATTTCGGGGCAAATTTGGTGAAAAACAAATACACCACTATCATTAACTAAACGTAAAAATTAGGGTACAAATATAAGTGGAGTCCGGTCCGATGCTGATAATTTTTCGAAAATTGATTGGGGGCAGATTTGGTTAACGCGAGGATCAAATGTTAAATTAAAATACTTTATTTGATAGCGGTAGACCTTCGAACACTGATGCGTCGCCTTAGCGAATTTGGCGACTTTGCGAACAGTTTCCGACGCTGGAGCAGCAATTTGCACAAATGTAGTTGTGTTAAAATTAAACACCGCGATCGAGTACTGCTCCACACGCTGAACCAGCAATTCTCGAATTCTAAGAAGCGATAAGAAAGGCTTATCCAACGCTTGGTATGTATGTATTAACTAGCTGAATGTACCCGGCGTTGCCCGGACGTAGATTAAATAAACTCAGTGTTGACTAAAGTGGTGATGTTGACTAATGGACATTATAATACAATTAAACAGGAATGCTCTACTTTTCCAATCACAAAATAAACAAATATGCTGAAATTAACCTGCGTTGCCAGGACCTGGTACTTCAATATGATTTGGACAAAGAGGATACCTTGGTTGATATCTGAGATGAAAAATTTTAAATAGACTCTTTAGGCAGTTGTTCTATAAGCGATTCCAGGAAATCGAAATTAACTTTATATAATTTTAGGGGAAATCGAAGTTTACAAATTAGCTGATCATGTTATGATAAAATTGAAAACACAATGGAACAATTCCTCTTGCTGCAGTCAACTCACAAACAGAACAGTATGTAGATGATTTTGACTTATCTCCGGAATAAACAAACACTTATCTCCTTCTGAACTGCACAAAAATTATTACAACCTGGCCCTAACTGGTTGGACAATTAAAGTGCGAACCTTTTGAGCTCCCCTTCCAGTATTAAAATTTTGGTATGTGGTAAAATGTGGTATTTTATGGTATTTGTGCATCGCTAGATTTTCAAACTTGTCCATCTTAGTTATAAATGATGTAAAGCAATAATGAACACAATGTATTTACGTAAAATAAACAGTGTAAAACGCGTATCAATGTCAGTAATGTCTGGTCCAACGCTGTAAATTTTGGATTTCAGCCGAGGCAGATTTGGTGAAAAATAAATACACCATTATCATTAACTGAACGGTCGTCCGGTACGACGAAGGTGATTGGGAACAAATTTTGTTAACGGCAAAATTAACATTCTAAAATAAATAAATATTTTGACGGGAATATGGTGGATGTAAAAATCTTATTCGGTCTCTCCGACGGACTCACACCTGTTTACATTAACACACACTTGTTGAACAATTAAAGTGCCAACCGATTGAGCTTCCGTTCCAGTATTAAAATATCAATACCAATACCATAGATATAAAAAAAGACAATTTCCATCACCTTTCATAATACGGTGTGGTATTTGTACATCGCTAGATTTTCAAACTTCTCCATCTTAGTTATAAATGATGTAAAGCAATAATAAACACAGTGAACGTAAAATAAATAGTGTAAAACGTGTATAAGCACATAATTATTAAGGGTATGAATGTCAGTGATCTCTGGTACATACATACAACGGTGAAAATTTCGGATTTCAGCCGGGGCAAATTTGGTGAAAAACAAATACACCACTACCATTAACTGAAAGAAAAAATTAGCGTACAAATATAAGTGGAATCCGGTTCGACGCTGGTAATTTTTTGAAAATTGATTGGGGGCAGATTTGGTTAACGCGAGGATCAAATGTTAAATTAAAATACTTTATTTGATAGCGGTAGACCTTCGAACACTGATGCGTCGCCTCATCGAATTTGGCGACTTTGCGAACAGTTTCCGACGCTGGAGCAGCAATTTTCACAATTGTAGTTGTGTAAAAATTAAACACCGCGATCGAGTACTGCTCCACACGCTGAACCAGCAATTCTCGAATTCTAAGAAACGATAAGAAAGGCTTATCCAACGCTTGGTATGTGCGAATTTCTGCATAGATACTCAATCAAACTAAATCGAGCATCGCCTTTTCACGTTTGTGACCTTGCCCTTGACGTGGCAGGCTCCAGCTGCTTCAATAATGTAAAAATCTTATTCGGCGTCTCCAATAAACTCACATTTGTTTACATTAACACGCATTCCCTCATGGACTTCTGACGAATTACAAACAAATATTGCAACTTCAAGTGTTTCATTTAATTTCGTTTCTGGGTGCAAGCTCCTTTCTTTTCACTCTAGTCAGTCTAAACTTATTATACAGAGTTATATTTTCAAATCCAGGCGCCCTAAAGAATTTTGTCGTTGTTTTCCAAAGTTTCAAGAAAAGGAGAGTTGACATAGAAGCTAAATTATTCCAAATTATTCCCATTTAGTTCTCTGACAACGTTAAAGACAATGTTGAAATATATAGATACAAAATTTTACACCATAAAAACGAAGTATTTAGGAATTATGTATAAAAAAAGTCGAAGTTATTCTTCGCCCTTGAGCTCTATTTCCGGTATTAAAAATGCAATAGGAAAGATAGTAAGAAAGACTATTTCCATCACTTTTCACGGGAATTATAAATGGTGGTATTTGTTCTCCGCTTACTATTAGATTTTCAAACTGCTCCATCTTAGTTATAAATAATGCAGAACCATAATGAACGCAATGTACGTAAAATAAATAGGGTAAATCGTGTATAAGCACACAATACTTAAGCGTATGATGTCAGTGAAAATTTCGGATTTTGGCCGGAGCAGGTTTGGTGAAGAACAAATACACCACTATGATTAACTGAACTTAAAAATTAGCGTACGATAATAAGTGACGTCCGGTCCGACGCTGGAAATTTTTCGAAAATCGATTGGGGAGAATTTTGGTTAACGGCAAGAACAAATCGGGAATATCGGGAATAAAATAATTTATTTAATAGCGATAGAACTTCGAATACCGATGCGTCGCCTCGACCTTGGCGACGTTGAGTACCAGCGTTTCAGACGCTGAAGCAGCAATTTTCACAATTGAGGTGCAGGTGCCTAGTGCGTATGTAAACAATTTGGATAACAAAAGAGATTAATTTGTATGTACCAAATAATACTCGCACAGGTGTACTCGTATGGCCCGTCATAATTTTCACGAAATGAATTTAAAAAATTAACATTCTAAAGTAAATAAATATTTTGACAGGAATGTTAAAAATCTTATTCGGTCTCTCCAACAAACTAACATTTGTTTACATTAACATGCATTCCTTCATGGACCTGTGACGAATTACAAACAAATATCGAAATTTCAAGTGTTCCATGTCAGTCTGAACTTATTACACAGTGATATTTTCACATTCAGGCGCCCTAAATTATTTTGACGTTGATTTATAAAGTTTCCCTGGAAGGAGAGTAGTCAGCAGGTGCCTCGTCAGGGGTGGCAGGGTTGGCAGTGCCACTCCAAGTATAAATTTACTATCGAACACAAAGATAGTTCTGATTCAATTGCAGAATTTCGAATTTTTCAGATTTTTTTACGAAACTCTAGCGCTTACACCGCCTTTATACCTCTTTAAAGTTAAAAACCATAGAGCTGTTTATACAAATGCACGCATGTTGAAAAGGTAGGGCTTGCCCCGTCAGCGTGTTGCAATTCAGAAATACGTTTGTGTTTGCATCTCAACTGGAACAAATATTTATTGGAAGGTGGAAGAGAATCAAAATAGGTATCAGCATATTTAATATTCAGAATAACGACTATTAGTCGGAACAATATATTTTATGTGCAGATATTTATTAATATTTTATGATTTAATACGATACGATTATTAATTTATGGTAGCCGAAGTAATTTAAGTGAGTTTGGCATAGCTTGCTTTTTTGTAGCATTTTTTGTAATTTTAAAGTGATTAGGCTAATTTTGGGGCGGTAAGGGGTAGCTGGGGGCGATTTATGGTAGCCGAAGTAATTTAGGTGAGTTTGACATAGTTTGCTATGGTTTGTATAATTTTTGTAATTTTAAAGTGATTGGGCTTATTTTCGGTTGGTAAGGGGTAATTGGGGGTGATTTATGGTAGCCGAAGTCATTTAGGTGAGTTTGACATGGTTTGCTATGGTTTGTAGCATTTTTTGTAATTTTAAAGTGATTGGGCTTAGTTTGGGGTGGTAAGGGGTAGTTGGGGGTGATTTATGGTAGCCGAAGTAATTTAAGTGAGTTTGACATAGTGTGCTTTGGTATGTAACATTTTTTGTAATTTTAAAGTGATTGGGCTTATTTTGGGTTGGTAAGGGGTAGTGGGGGGTGATTTATGGTAGTTGAAGTAATTTAGGTGAGTTTGGAATAGTTTGCTATGGTTTGTAGCATTTTTTGTAATTTTAAAGTGATTGGGCTTAATTTGTGGTGGTAAAGGGTAGTTGGGGGTGATTTATGGTAGCCGAAGTAACTCAGGTGAGTTTGAGATAGTTTGCTATGGTTTGTAGCATTTTTTGTAATTTTAAGGTGATTGGGCTTATTTTGGAGTGGTAAGGGGTAGTTAGGGGTGATTTATGATAGTCAAAGTAATTTAAGTGAGTTCGACATAGTTTGCTATGGTTTGTAGCATTTTTTTGTAATTTAAAAGTGATTGGGTTTAGTTTGTTGTGGTAAGGGTTAGTTGGTGATGATTTATAATAGCCGAAGTAATTTAGGTGAGTTTGGCATAGTTTGTTATGGTTACTAGCATTTTTTTGTAATTTAAAAGTGATTGGGTTTACTTTGTTGTGGTAAGGGTTAGTTGGTGATGATTTAGAGTAGCCGAAGTAATTTAGGTGAGTCTGGCATAGTTTGTTATGGTTTGTACACCTTTTTTTGTAATTTTAAGATGATATGGTTTGGTTTGTTGTGGTAAGGGATAGTTGGGGGTGATTTACGGTAGCCGAAGTAATTTAGGTGATTCTGGTATAGTTTGTTATGATTTTTAGCATTTTTTTGTAATTTTAAAGTGATTGGGCTTAGTTTGTTGCTGTAAAGTGTAGTTGGGGGTGATTTATGGTAGCCGAAGTAATTTAGGTGAGTTAGGGATAGTTTGCTATGATTTGTGTCATTTTGTTTTATTTTAAAGTGATTGGAGTTACTTGGGGTTGCTAAAGGGTGGTAAGGGATGATTTAAGGTAAGGGATCTAATTTATGTCAGTTTGGCTTAGTTCGGGAATTTTTTGGGGTTGATTTGGTAAAGTTTGCAATGGTAAGAGATATTTGAGGATGTTTAATGTAGACGGATTAAATTTGCAGTGGTTTTGTAATTTTTAATTGAGTCACGGATCGACATTATAATTGAAATCAAGATTATAATAAAAATATCCGCGGCCTCGCTAGGTACTGTAAAAATTTGATCACAAAAGCAGAAACTCGACGTTGAAATTGGTTAGGTTAAATAAGTGCTTTTAATCTAAACCGGTCGCCCGTCGTCGAAGTTGTTTTGGCTAGATACGTGCTTCTAACATAAACACGGTCTCCGCGATCCGATCATTTTTGTTTATTTTAGCCGGTTTTTATTGAATTACAAAGGAACCGGGCCGGGCCGGGCCGGGCAAAATCCCTTCTTAGCGTTCACTTTCGGCACATGATACACCCGTGTCTAAAATTTCAAGTCGCCAGCCCTCACGGTTTCGGCTGTGGGTTGTCGGTGAATCAGTGAATGTGTAGATGAGTAGATGAGTGTGTCAGTGATGACACTTCGCTTTATATAATAGACTAGCTGAATGTACCCGGCGTTGCCCGGACGTAGATTAAATAAACGCAGTGTTGACAAAAGTGGTGTATTGGCGATGTTGACTAATCTATTATATAAAGCGAAGTGTCCTCACTGACACACTCATTCATTCACTCATTCATCTACACACTGATTCATAATCAACCCACAGCCCAAACCGTGAGGGCTGGAGACTTGAAATTTTAGACACGGGTGTATCATGTGCCGAAACTGAACACTAAGAAGGGATTTTGCGAAATTCGGCCCGGTTCCTTTGTAATTCAATAAAAACCGGCTAAAATAAACAAAAAATGATCCGATCGCGGAGACCGTGTTTATGTTAGAAGCACGTATCTAGCCAAAACAACTTCGACGACGGGCGACCGGTTTACATTAAAAGCACTTATTTAACCTAAACAATTTCAACGTCGAGTTTCTGCTTTCGTGATCATACTTTTACCGTACCTAGCGAGGCCGCGGATATTTTTATTATAATCTTGATTTCAATTATAATGTCGATCCGTGACTCAATTAAAAATTACAAAACCACTGCAAATTTAATCCGTCTACATTAAACATCCTCAAATATCTCTTACCATTGCAAACTTTACCAAATCAACCCCAAAAAATTCCCGAACTAAGCCAAACTGACATAAATTAGATCCGTTATCTTAAATGATCCCTTACCACCCTTTAGCAACCCCAAGTAACTCCAATCACTTTAAAATAAAACAAAATGACACAAATCATAGCAAACTATCCCTAACTCAACTAAATTACTTCGGCTACCATAAATCACCCCCAACTACCCCTTACCACCCCAAACTCAGCCCAATAACTTTAAAATTACAAAAAATGTTACAAGCAATATCAAACTATGCCAAACTCATCTAAATTACTTCGGCTTCCATTAATCACCCCCAACTACCCCTTACCTCCCCAAAATAGGCTCAATCACTTTAAAACTACAAAAAAATTCTACAAACCGTAGCAAACTGTGCCAAACTCCCCTAAATTACTTCGACTACCATAAATCACCCCCAACTACCCCTTACAACCCCAAAATAAGCCCAATCACTTTAAAATTACAAAATATTCTACAAACCATAGCAAACTATGCCTAACTCACCTAAATTATTTCGGCTACCATAAATCACCCCCAATTACCCCCTACCACCCCAAAATAAGCCCAATCACTTTAAAATTACAAAAAATTCTACAAATCATAGCAAACTATGCCAAACTCCCCTAAATTACTTCGGCTACCATAAATCACCCCCAACTACCCTTTACAATCCCAAAATAAGACCAATCACATAAAATTACAAACAATGATACAAATCATAGCAAACTATGCCTAACACACCTAAATCACTTCGGCTACCATAAATCACCCCCAACTACCCCAAAATAAGCCCAATCACTTTAAAATTACAAAAAATGTTACAAGCCATATCAAACTATACCAAACTCATCTAAATTACTTCGGCTTCCATAAATCACATCCAACTACCCCTTACCACCCCAAAATAGACTCAATCACTTTAAAATTGCAAAAAAATTCTACAAACCGTAGCAAACTATGCCAAACTCCCCTAAATTACTTCGGATACCATAAATCACCCCGAACTACACCTTACAACCCCAAAATAAGCCCAACCACTTTAAAATTTCAAAAAATGTTACAAGCCATGTCAAACTATGCCAAACTCATCTAAATTACTTCGGCTTCCATAAATCACCCCCAACTACTCCTTACCACCCCAAAATATGCTCAATCACTTTAAAATTACAAAAAAATGCTACAAAACATAGCAAGCTATGCCAAACTCACTTAAATTACTTCGGCTACCATAAATTAATAATCATTTTCAATCAAAATCTTCTATTTGGTTGTCATTTATAAATTCCTTATCGTATTAAATCATAAAATATTAATAAATATCTGCACATAAAATATATTGTTTCGACTAATAGACGTTATTCTGAATATTAAATATGCTGATACCTATTTTGATTCTCTTCCACCTTCCAATAAATATTTGTTCCAGTTGAGATGCAAACATAAAGGTATTTCTGAATTGCAACACGCTGACGGGGCAAGCCCTACCTTTTCAACATGCGTGCATTTCTATAAATAGCTCTATGGTTTTTAACTTTAAAGAGGTATAAAGGCGGTGTAAGCGCTAGATTTTCGTAAAAATATCTAAAAAATTCGAAATTCTGCAGTTGAATTACAGAACTATTTTTGTGTTCGATAGTAAATTTATATTTGGAGTGGCACTGCCAACCCTGCCACACCTGACGAGCCCCCTGCTGACTACTCTCCTTCCAGGGAAACTTTGGAAATCAACGGCAAAATAATTTAGGGCGCCTGAATGTGAAAATATCACTGTGTAATAAGTTCAGACTGACATGGAACACTTGAAATTTCGATATTTGTTTGCAATTCGTCACAGTTCCATGAAGGAATGCATGTATGTTAATGTAAACAAGTGTTAGTTTGTCGGAGAGGCCGAATAAGATTTTTAACATTCCCGTCAAAATATTTATTTACTTTAGAATGTTAATTTCTTAAATTGATTTTGTGAAAATTATGACGTGCCATACGAGTACACCTGTGCGAGTATTATTTGGTACATACAAATTAATCTCTTTTGTTATCCAAATTGTTTTTATACGCACTAGGCACGTGCACCTCATATAATTGTGAAAATTGCTGCTTCAGCGTCTGGAACGCTGGTACTCATCGTCGCCAAGGTCGAAGCGACGCATCGGTATTCGAAATTCTATCGCTATTAAATAAATTATTTTAATATAATATTCCCGATTTGTTCTTGCCGTTAACCAAAACTCTCCCCAATCGATTTTCGAAAAATTTCCAGCGTCGGACCGGACTTCACTTATTTTCGTACGCTAATTTTTACGTTCAGTTAATGATAGTGGTGTATTTGTTCTTCACCAAACCTGCTCCGGCCGAAATCCGAAATTGCCGAAATTCATTATTGTTCTGCATTATTTATAACTAAGATGGAGCAGTTTGAAAATCTAATAGTAAGCGGAGAACAAATACCACCACGTATAATTTCCGTGAAAAGTGATGGAAATAGTCTTTCTTACTATCTTTCCTATTGCATTTTTAATACCGGAAATAGAGCTCAAGAGCGAAGAATAACTTCGACTTTTTTTATACATAATTCCTAAATACTTGGTTTTGTGGTGTATAATTTTGTATTTATATATTTCAACATTGTCTTTAACGTTGTCAGAGAACTAAATGGGAATAATTTGGAATAATTTAGCTTCTATGTCAACTCTCCTTCTCTTGAAACTTTTGAAAACAACGACAAAATTCTTTAGGGCGCCTGGATTTGAAAATATAACTCTGTGTAATAAGTTTAGACTGAATAGAGTGAAAAGAAAGGAGCTTGCACCCAGAAACGAAATCAAATGGAACACTTGAAATTTAAATATTTGTTTGTAATTCGTCACAGGTCCATGAAGGCATGCATGTTTATGTAAACAAGTGTTAGTTTGTCGGAGAGGCCGAATAAGATTTTTACACCCACCACATTTCCGTCAAAATATTTATTTACTTTAGTATGTTAATTCATTTTGTGCAAATTATGACGGGCCAGTCGAGTACACCTGCGCGAGTATTTGGTAATCCAAATTCTCTTAATACGCACTAGGCACGTGCACCTAATATAATTGTTAAAATTGCAGCTTCAGCGTCTGGAACGCTGGTACTCAACGTCGCCAAGGTCGAGGCGACGCATCAGTATTCGAAGTTCTATCGCTATTAAATAAAAAATTTTAATATAATATTCCCGATTTGTTCTTGACGTTAAGTAAATATCTCCCCAATCGATTTTCGAAAAATTACCATCGTCGTACCGGACTCCACTTATATACCGTACGCTAATTTTTACGTTCATTTAATGATAGTGGTGTATTTGATCTTCACCAAACCTGCTCCGGCCAAAATCCGAAATTTGCAGTTTTACCGGATTTTACTGACATCATAAGTAATGTGTGCTTATACACGATTTACACTATTTATTTTATGTACATTGTGTTCATTATTGTTCTGCATTATTTATAACTAAGATGGAGGAATAGTAAGCCGGGTACAAATACCACCACGTATAATTCCTCTGAAAAGTGATGGAAATAGTCTTTTTTACTATCTTTCCTATTGCATTTTATTACCGAAAATAGAGCTCAAGAGGTTCGCACTATAATTGTTCATTTTAAAATTACCAAATTTTCTGTATATTTTACCTGAATATGTTAAAAACCCCTAAACATAATGTACCATTCCAAACTACCCTCAAAAATCATACACTTACCATTCAAAACTACCCCAGATCAACCTAAAATGTAAAAAAATTACGAATTCCAAGCAAACTACGCTAAACTCGCATAAATTACTTCGACTTCCGCTATATCACCCCAACCACTTCTTACCAAGCCAAACTAAACCCAATCGCATTAAAATTACCAAAAGTTTCGTTTAATCCGCCAAAGCTAAACCCCGCCAACCATCAATAACCATTCAAAACAATCCCCAAAAAAAACCTTATCATCCGAAACTACACCAAATACATCGTTTTTATGGTGTGAAATTATGTATTTATATATTTCAACATTCTTCGACGACATTCTTTAACGTTGTTAGAGAACTAAATGGGAATAATTTGGAATAGTTCAGCTTCTCTGTCAACTCTCCTTCTCTTGAAGAGTGAAAAAAAAGGAGCTTGCACCCAGAAACGAAATTATCGTCATTTTCCAAATCATATTGAAGTACCCGGTCCTGGCAATGCAGGTTAATTTCAGCAAATTTGTTTATTTTGTGATTGGAAAAGTAGAGCATTCCTGTTTAATTGTATTATAATGTCGATTAGTCTACATCACAAATACACCACTTTTGTCAACACTGCGTTTATTTAATCTACGTCCGGGCAACGCCGGGTACATTCAGCTAGTCGACATTATAATACAATGGGAATGCTCTACCTTGCCTATCACAAAATAAACAAATTTGCTGCAATTAACCTACGTTGGCAGGACTTCTATATGATTTGGGCAAAGAGGATACCTTGGTTGATATCTGAGATGAAAAATCTTGAATAGACTATTTAGGCAAAGACGCAGTTTGGAAGTGTTCTATAAGCGATTCCAGGAAATCGTAATTAACGTTCGGGAAAATAAAAGTTTACAAATTAGCTGATCATGTTATGATAAAGTTGAAAACACAATGGAAACATTTCTCCTGCTGCAGTCATCTCACAAACGGAACAGTATGTGGATGATTTTGACTTATCTTCAGCATAAACAAACTCTTCAGCATAATTATCTCCTTCTGAACTGCACAAAAATTATTAAAACCTGGCCGCAACTTGTTTGACAATTAAAGTGCGAACCTTTTGAGCTCACTTTCCAGTATTAAAATGTCAATACCAATACCATAGATAGTAAAAAAGTATCCATCACCTTTCACGGGAATAATACGGTGTGGTATTTGTACATCGCTATATTTTCAAGCTTCTCCATATTAGTTATAAATGATGTACAGCAATAATGAACAGAATGTACGTAAAATAAATAGTGTAAAACGTGTATAAGCACAGAATTATTAAGGGTATGAATGTCAGTGAAGTCTCAAAAACAAACAAATACACCACTATCATTAACTGAACGTAAAAATTAGCGTACAAATATAAGTGGAGTCCGGTCCATCTCTGGTAATTTTTCGAAAATTGATTGGGACAGATTTGGTTAACGCGAGGAACAAATGAACCACCAAGGAAATGTTAAATTAAAATACTTTATTTGATCTGCATAGATATTAAATCAAACCAAATCGAGCATCGCCTTTTCACGTTTGTGACCTTGCCCTTGACGTGGCAGGCTCAAGCTGCTTCAATAAGGCACCAACTAACCCTTACCACAACAAACTAAACCCAATCACTTTTAAATTACAAAAAAATGCTAGTACCCATAGCAAACTATGCCAAACTCACCTAAATTACTTCGGCTACCATAAATCATCACCAACTAACCCTTACCACAACAAACTAAACCTAATCATTTTTAAATTACAAAAAAATGCTACTAACCGTAGCAAACTATGCCAAACTCACCTAAATTACTTCGGCTATCAAAAATCACCCCCAACTACACTTTACAGCAACAAACTAAGCCCCATCACTTTAAAATTACAAAAAAATGCTAAAAATTATAACAAACGATGCCAGAATCACCTAAATTACTTCGGCTACCATAAATCACCCCCAACTATCCCTTACCACAACAAACCAAACCATATCATCTTAAAATTACAAAAAAAGGTGTACAAATCATAACAAACTATGCCAGACTCACCTAAATTACTTCGGCTACTCTAAATCATCACCAACTAACCCTTACCACAACAAACTAAACCCAATCACTTTTAAATTACAAAAAAATGCTAGTAACCATAGCAAACTATGCCAAACTCACCTAAATTATTTCGGCTACCATAAATCATCACCAACTAACCCTTACCACAACAAACTAAACCCAATCACTTTTAAATTACAAAAAAATGCTACTAACCATAGCAGACTATGCCAAACTCACCTAAATTACTTCGGCTATCAAAAATCACCCCAACTACACTTTACAGCAACAAACTAAGCCCAATCACTTTGAAGTTACAAAAACATGCTAAAAATCATAACAAACTATACCAGAATCACCTAAATTACTTCGGCTACCGTAAATCATCCCCAACTATCCCTTACCACAACAAACCAAACCATATCATCTTAAAATTACAAAAAAAGGTGTACAAATCATAACAAACTATGCCAGACTCACCTAATTTACTTCGGCTTCTCTAAATCATCACCAACTAACCCTTACCACCACAAACTAAACCCAATCACTTTTAAATTACAAAAAAATGCTAGTAACCATAGCAAACTATGCCAAACTCACCTAAATTACTTCGGCTACCATAAATCATCACCAACTAACCCTTACCACAACAAACTAAACCCAATCACTTTTAAATTACAAAAAAAATGCTACTAACCATAGCAAACTATGCCAAACTCACCTAAATTACTTCGGCTATCAAAAATCACCCCCAACTACACTTTACAGCAACAAACTAAGCCCAATCACTTTAAAATTACAAAAAAATGCTAAAAATCATAACAAACTATACCAGAATCACCTAAATTACTTCGGCTACCGTAAATCACCCCCAACTATCCCTTACAACAACAAACCAAACCATATCATCTTAAAATTACAAAAAAAGGTGTACAAATCATAACAAACTATGCCAGACTCACCTAAATTACTTCGGCTACTCAAAATCATCACCAACTAACCCTTACCACAACAAACTAAACCCAATTACTTTTAAATTACAAAAAAATGCTAGTAACCATAGCAAACTATGCCAAACTCACCTAAATTACTTCAGCTACCATAAATCATCATCAACTAACCCTTACCACAACAAACTAAGCCCAATCACTTTAAAATTACAAAAAAATGCTAAAAATCATAACAAACTATACCAGAATCACCTAAATTACTTCGGCTACCGTAAATCACCCCCAACTATCCCTTACCACAACAAACCAAACCTTATCATCTTAAAATTACAAAAAAAGGTGTACAAATCATAACAAATTATGCCAGACTCACCTAAATTACTTCGGCTACTCTAAATCATCACCAACTAACCCTTACCACAACTAACTAAACCCAATCACCTTTAAATTACAAAAAAATGCTAGTAACCATAGCAAACTATGCCAAACTCACCTAAATTACTTCGGCTACCATATATCATCACCAACTAACCCTTACCACAACAAACTAAACCCAATCACTTTTAAATTACAAAAAAATGCTACTAACCATAGCAAACTATGCCAAACTCACCTAAATTACTTCGGCTATCAAAAATCACCCCCAACTACACTTTACAGCAACAAACTAAGCCCAATCACTTTAAAATTACAAAAAAATGCTAAAAATCATAACAAACTATACCAGAATCACCTAAGTTACTTCGGCTAACGTAAATCACCCCCAACTATCCCTTACCACAACAAACCAAACCATATCATCTTAGAATTACAAAAAAGGTGTACAAATCATAACAAACTATGCCAGACTCACCTAAATTACTTCGGCTACTCTAAATCATCACCAACTAACCCTTACCACAACAAACTAAACCCAATCACTTTTAAATTACAAAAAAATGCTAGTAACCATAGCAAACTATGCCAAACTCACCTAAATTACTTCGGCTACCATAAATATCATCACCAACTAACCCTTACCACAACAAACTAAACCCAATCACTTTTAAATTACAAAAAATGCTACTAATTATAGCAAACTATGCCAAACTCACCTAAATTACTTCGGCTATCAAAAATCACCAACAACTACACATTACAGCAACAAACTAAGCCCAATCACTTTAAAATTACAAAAAAATGCTAAAAATCATAACAAACTATGCCAAACTCACCTAAATTACTTCGGCTACCATAAATCATCACCAACTAACCCTTACCAAAACAAACCAAACCCAATCACTTTTAAATTACAATAAAATGCTACTAACCATATCAAACTATGCCAAACTCACCTAAATTACTTCGGCTATCAAAAATCACCCCCAACTACACTTTACAGCAACAAACTAAGCCCAATCACGTTAAAATTACAAAAAAATGCTAAAAATCATAACAAACTATACCAGAATCACCTAAATTACTTCGGCTACCGTAAATCACCCCCAACTATCCCTTACCACAACAAACCAAACCATATCATCTTAAAATTACAAAAAAAGGTGAACAAATCATAACAAACTATGCCAGACTTACCTAAATTACTCTAAATCATCACCAACTAACCCTTACCACAACAAACTAAACCCAATCACTTTTAAATTACAAAAAAATGCTAGTAACCATAGCAAACTATGCCAAACTCACCTAAATTACTTGGGCTACCATAAATCATCACCAACTAACCCTTACCACAACAAACTAAACCCAATCACTTTTAAATTACAAAAAATGCTACTAACCATAGCAAACTATGCCAAAGCCACCTAAATTACTTCGGCTATCAAAAAACACCCCCAACTACACTTTACAGCAACAAACTAAGCCCAATCACTTTAAAATTACAAAAAAATGCTAAAAATCATAACAAATTATACCAGAATCACCTAAATTACTTCGGCTACCGTAAATCACCCCCAACTATCCCTTACCACAACAAACCAAACCATATCATCTTAAAATTAAAAAAAAAGTGTACAAATCATAACAAACTATGCCAAACTCACCTAAATTACTTCGGCTACTCTAAATCATCTCCAACTAACCCTTACCACAACAATCTAAACCCAATCACTTTTAAATTACAAAAAAATGCTAGTAACCATAGCAAACTATGCCAAACTCACCTAAATTACTTCGGCTACCATAAATCATCACCAACTAACCCTTACCACAACAAAATAAACTCAATCACTTTTAAATTACAAAAAAATGCTACTAACCATAGCAAACTATGCCAAACTCACCTAAATTACTTCGACTATCAAAAATCACTCCCAACTACACTATACAGCAACAAACTAAGCCCTAATCACTTTTAAATTAAAAAAAAATTCTAAAAATCATAACAAACTATACTAGAATCACCTAAATTACTTCGGCTACCGTAAATCACCCCCAACTATCCCTTACCACAACAAACCAAACCATATCATCTTAAAATTACAAAAAAAGGTGTACAAATCATAACAAACTATGCCAGACTCACCTAAATTACTTCGGCTACTCTAAATTATCACCAACTAACCCTTACCACAACAAACTTAACCCAATCACTTTTAAATTACAAAAAAATGCTAGTAACCATAGCAAACTATGCCAAACTCACCTAAATTACTTCGGCTACCATAAATCATCACCAACTAACCCTTACCACAACAAACTAAACCCAATCACTTTTAAATTACAAAAAAATGCTACTAACCATAGCAAACTATGCCAAACGCACCTAAATTACTTCGGCTACCATAAATCATCACCAACTAACCCTTACCACAACAAACTAAACCCAATCACTTTTAAATTACAAAAAATGCTACTAACCATAGCAAACTATGCCAAAGCCACCTAAATTACTTCGGCTATCAAAAAACACCCCCAACTACACTTTACAGCAACAAACTAAGCCCAATCACTTTAAAATTACAAAAAAATGCTAAAAATCATAACAAACTATGGCAAACTCACCTAAATTACTTCGGCTACCATAAATCATCACCAACTAACCCTTACCAAAACAAACCAAACCCAATCACTTTTAAATTACAAAAAAATGCTACTAACCATATCAAACTATGCCAAACTCACCTAAATTACTTCGGCTATCAAAAATCACCCCCAACTACACTTTACAGCAACAAACAAAGCCCAATCACGTTAAAATTACAAAAAAATGCTAAAAATCATAACAAACTATACCAGAATCACCTAAATTACTTCGGCTATCGTAAATCACCCCCAACTATCCCTTACCACAACAAACCAAACCATATCATCTTAAAATTAAAAAAAAAGGTGAACAAATCATAACAAACTATGCCAGACTTACCTAAATTACTCTAAATCATCACCAAATAACCCTTACCACAACAAACTAAACCCAATCACTTTTAAATTACAAAAAAATGCTAGTAACCATAGCAAACTATGCCAAACTCACCTAAATTACTTGGGCTACCATAAATCATCACCAACTAACCCTTACCACAACAAACTAAACCCAATCACTTTTAAATTACAAAAAATGCTACTAACCATAGCAAACTATGCCAAAGCCACCTAAATTACTTCGGCTATCAAAAAACACCCCCAACTACACTTTACAGCAACAAACTAAGCCCAATCACTTTAAAATTACAAAAAAATGCTAAAAATCATAACAAATTATACCAGAATCACCTAAATTACTTCGGCTACCGTAAATCACCCCCAACTATCCCTTACCACAACAATCCAAACCATATCATCTTAAAATTAAAAAAAAAGTGTACAAATCATAACAAACTATGCCAAACTCACCTAAATTACTTCGGCTACTCTAAATCATCTCCAACTAACCCTTACCACAACAATCTAAACCCAATCACTTTTAAATTACAAAAAAATGCTAGTAACCATAGCAAACTATGCCAAACTCACCTAAATTACTTCGGCTACCATAAATCATCACCAACTAACCCTTACCACAACAAAATAAACTCAATCACTTTTAAATTACAAAAAAATGCTACTAACCATAGCAAACTATGCCAAACTCACCTAAATTACTTCGACTATCAAAAATCACTCCCAACTACACTTTACAGCAACAAACTAAGCCCTAATCACTTTTAAATTAAAAAAATATTCTAAAAATCATAACAAACTATACTAGAATCACTTAAATTACTTCGGCTACCGTAAATCACCCCCAACTATCCCTTACCACAACAAACCAAACCATATCATCTTAAAATTACAAAAAAAGGTGTACAAATCATAACAAACTATGCCAGACTCACCTAAATTACTTCGGCTACTCTAAATTATCACCAACTAACCCTTACCACAACAAACTTAACCCAATCACTTTTAAATTACAAAAAAATGCTAGTAACCATAGCAAACTATGCCAAACTCACCTAAATTACTTCGGCTACCATAAATCATCACCAACTAACCCTTACCACAACAAACTAAACCCAATCACTTTTAAATTACAAAAAAATGCTACTAACCATAGCAAACTATGCCAAACTCACCTAAATTACTTCGGCTACCATAAATCATCACCAACTAACCCTTACCACAACAAACTAAACCCAATCACTTTTAAATTACAAAAAATGCTACTAACCATAGCAAACTATGCCAAAGCCACCTAAATTACTTCGGCTATCAAAAAACACCCCCAACTACACTTTACAGCAACAAACTAAGCCCAATCACTTTAAAATTACAAAAAAATGCTAAAAATCATAACAAATTATACCAGAATCACCTAAATTACTTCGGCTACCGTAAATCACCCCCAACTATCCGTTACCACAACAAACCAAACCATATCATCTTAAAATTAAAAAAAAGGTGTACAAATCATAACAAACTATGCCAAACTCACCTAAATTACTTCGGCTACTCTAAATCATCTCCAACTAACCCTTACCACAACAATCTAAACCCAATCACTTTTAAATTACAAAAAAATGCTAGTAACCATAGCAAACTATGCCAAACTCACCTAAATTACTTCGGCTACCATAAATCATCACCAACTAACCCTTACCACAACAAACTAAACTCAATCACTTTTAAATTACAAAAAAATGCTACTAACCATAGCAAACTATGCCACACTCACCTAAATTACTTCGACTATCAAAAATCACCCCCAACTACACTTTACAGCAACAAACTAAGCCCAATCACTTTTAAATTTAAAAAAAAATGCTAAAAATCATAACAAACTATACTAGAATCACCTAAATTACTTCGGCTACCGTAAATCACCCCCAACTATCCCTTACCACAAAAAACCAAACCATATCATCTTAAAATTACAAAAAAAGGTGTACAAATCATAACAAACTATGCCAGACTCACCAAAATTGCTTCGCCTACTCTAAATCATCACCAACTAACCCTTACCACAACAAACTATACCCAATCACTTTTAAATTACAAAAAAATGCTAGTAACCATAGCAAACTATGCCAAACTCACCTAAATTACTTCGGCTACCATAAATCATCACCAACTAATCCTTACCACAACAAACTAAACCCAGTCACTTTTAAATTACAAGAGAATGCTACTAACCATAGCAAACTATGCCAAACTCACCTAAATTACTTCGGCTATCAAAAATTACCACCAACTACACTTTACAGCAACAAACTAAGCCCAATCACTTTAAAATGACAAAAAAATGCTAAAAATCATAACAAACTATACCAGAATCACCTAAATTACTTCGGCTAACGTAAATCACCCCCAACTATCCCTTACCACAACAAACCAAACCATATCATCTTAAAATTACAAAAAAAGTTGTACAAATCATAACAAACTATGCCAGACTCACCAAAATTGCTTCGCCTACTCTAAATCATCACCAACTAACCCTTACCACAACAAACTATACCCAATCACTTTTAAATTACAAAAAAATGCTAGTAACCATAGCAAACTATGCCAAACTCACCTAAATTACTTCGGCTACCATAAATCATCACCAACTAATCCTTACCACAACAAACTAAACCCAGTCACTTTTAAATTACAAAAGAATGCTACTAACCATAGCAAACTATGCCAAACTCACCTAAATTACTTCGGCTATCAAAAATCACCCCCAACTACACTTAACTGCAACAAACTAAGCCCAATCACTTTAAAATTACAAAAAAATGCTAAAAATCATAACAAACTATACCAGAATCACCTAAATTACTTCGGCTAACGTAAATCACCCCAAACTCTCCCTTACCACAACAAGCCAAACCATATCGTCTTAAAATTACAAAAAAAGTGTACAAATCATAACAAACTATGCCAGACTCACCTAAATTACTTCGGCTACTCTAAATTATCACCAACTAACCCTTACCACAACAAACTTAACCCAATCACTTTTAAATTACAAAAAAATGCTAGTAACCATAGCAAACTATGCCAAACTCACCTAAATTACTTCGGCTACCATAAATCATCACCAACTAACCCTTACCACAACAAACTAAACCCAATCACTTTTAAATTACAAAAAAATGCTAGTAACCATAGCAAACTATGCCAAACTCACCTAAATTACTTCGGCTACCATAAATCATCACCAACTAACCCTTACCACAACAAACTAAACCCAATCACTTTTAAATTACAAAAAAATGCTACCAACCATAGCAAACTATGCCAAACTCACCTAAATTACTTCGGCTATCAAAAATCACCCCCAACTACACTCTACAGCAACAAACTAAGCTCAATCACTTTAAAATTACAAAAAAATGCTAAAAATCATTACAAACTATACCAGAATCACCTAAATTACTTCGGCTAACGTAAATCACCCCCAACTATCCCTTACCACAACAAACCAAACCATATCATCTTAAAATTACAAAAAAAGTTGTACAAATCATAACAAACTATGCCAGACTCACCAAAATTGCTTCGCCTACTCTAAATCATCACCAACTAACCCTTACCACAACAAACTATACCCAATCACTTTTAAATTACAAAAAAATGCTAGTAACCATAGCAAACTATGCCAAACTCACCTAAATTACTTCGGCTACCATAAATCATCACCAACTAATCCTTACCACAACAAACTAAACCCAGTCACTTTTAAATTACAAAAGAATGCTACTAACCATAGCAAACTATGCCAAACTCACCTAAATTACTTCGGCTATCAAAAATCACCCCCAACTACACTTAACTGCAACAAACTAAGCCCAATCACTTTAAAATTACAAAAAAATGCTAAAAATCATAACAAACTATACCAGAATCACCTAAATTACTTCGGCTAGCGTAAATCACCCCCAACTCTCCCTTACCACAACAAGCCAAACCATATCGTCTTAAAATTACAAAAAAAGTGTACAAATCATAACAAACTATGCCAGACTCACCTAAATTACTTCGGCTACTCTAAATCATCACCAACTAACCCTTACCCCAACAAACTAAACCCAATCACTTTTAAATTACAAAAAAATGCTACTAACCATAGCAAACTATGCCAAACTCACCTAAATTACTTCGGCTACCATAAATCATCACCAACTAACCCTTACCACAACAAACTAAACCCAATCAATTTTAAATTACAAAAAAAAGCTACTAACCATAGCAAACTATGCCGAACACACCTAAATTACTTCGGCTATCAAAAATCACCCCCAACTACACTTTACAGCAACAAACTAAACCCAATCACTTTAAAATTACAAAAAATGCTATAAATCATAACTAACTATACCAGAATCACCTAAATCACTTCGGCTACCCTAAATCACCCCCAACTATCCCTTACCACAACAAACCAAGCCATATCATCTTAAAATTACAAAAAAAGGTGTACAAATCATAACAAACTATGCCAGACTCACCTAAATTACCACAACAAACTAAACCCAATAACTTTTAAATTACAGAAAAATGCTAGTAAGCATAGCAAACTATGCCAAATTCACTTAAATTACTTCGGCTACCATAAATCATCACCAACTAACCCTTACCACAACAAACTAAACCCAATCACTTTTAAATTACAAAAAAATGCTACTAACCATAGCAAACTATGCCAAACTCACCTAAATTACTTCGGCTAACAAAAATCACCACCAACTACACTTTACAGCAACAAACTAAGCCCAATCACTTTAAAATTGCAAAAAAATGCTAAAAATCATAACAAACTATACCAGAATCACCTAAATCACTTCGGCTACCGTAAATCACCCCCAACTATCCCTTACCCCAACAAACCAAACCATATCATTTTAAAATTACAAAAAAGGTGTACAAATCATAACAAACTATGCCAGACTCATCTAAATTACTTCGGCTACTCTAAATCATCACCAACTAACCCTTACCACAACAAACTAAACCCAATCACTTTTAAATTTCAAAAAAATGCTAGTAACCATAGCAAACTATGCCAAACTCACCTAAATTACTTCGGCTATCAAAAATCACCCCCAACTACACTTTACAGCAACAAACTAAGCCCAATCACTTTAAAATTACAAAGAAAAGGTAAAAATCATAGCAAACTATACCAGAATAACCTAAATTACTTCGGCTACCGTAAATCACCCCCAACTATCCCTTACCACAACAAACCAAACCATATCATCTTAAAATTACAAAAAAAGGTGTACAAATTATAACAAATTATGCCAGACTCACCTAAATTACTTCGGCTACTCTAAATCATCACCAACTAACCCTTACCACAACAAAGTAAACCCAATCACTTTTAAATTACAAAAAAATGCTAGTAACCATAGCAAACTATACCAAACTCACCTAAATTATTTCGGCTATTATAAATCATCACCAACTAACCCTTACCACAACAAACTAAACCCAATCACTTTTAAATTACAAAAAAATGCTACTAACCATAGCAAACTATGCCAAACTCACCTAAATTACTTCGGCTATCAAAAATCACCCCCAACTACACTTTACAGCAACAAACTAAGCCCAATCACTTTAAAATTACAAAAAAATGCTAAAAATCATAACGAACTATACCAGAATCACCTAAATTACTTCGGCTACCGTAAATCACCCCCAACTATCCCATACCACAACAAACCAAACCATATCATCTTAAAATTTAAAAAAAACGAGTACAAATCATAACAAACTATGCCAGACTCACCTAAATTACTTAGGCTACACTAAATCATTACCAACTAACCCTTACCACAACAAACTAAACCCAATCACTTTTAAATTACAAAAAAATGCTAGTAACCATAGCAAGCTATGCCAAACTCACCTAAATTACTTCGGCTACCATAAATCATCACCAACTAACCCTTACCACAACAAACTAAACCCAATCACTTTTAAATTACAAAAAAATGCTACCAACCATAGCAAACTATGCCAAACTCACCTAAATTACTTCGGCTATCAAAAATCACCCCCAACTACACTCTACAGCAACAAACTAAGCTCAATCACTTTAAAATTACAAAAAAATGCTAGAAATCATTACAAACTATACCAGAATCACCGAAATTACTTCGGCTAACGTAAATCACCCCCAACTATCCCTTACCACAACAAACCAAACCATATCATCTTAAAATTACAAAAAAAGTTGTACAAATCATAACAAACTATGCCAGACTCACCAAAATTGCTTCGCCTACTCTAAATCATCACCAACTAACCCTTACCACAACAAACTATACCCAATCACTTTTAAATTACAAAAAAATGCTAGTAACCATAGCAAACTATGCCAAACTCACCTAAATTACTTCGGCTACCATAAATCATCACCAACTAATCCTTACCACAACAAACTAAACCCAGTCACTTTTAAATTACAAAAGAATGCTACTAACCATAGCAAACTATGCCAAACTCACCTAAATTACTTCGGCTATCAAAAATCACCCCCAACTACACTTAACTGCAACAAACTAAGCCCAATCACTTTAAAATTACAAAAAAATGCTAAAAATCATAACAAACTATACCAGAATCACCTAAATTACTTCGGCTAGCGTAAATCACCCCCAACTCTCCCTTACCACAACAAGCCAAACCATATCGTCTTAAAATTACAAAAAAAGTGTACAAATCATAACAAACTATGCCAGACTCACCTAAATTACTTCGGCCACTCTAAATTATCACCAACTAACCCTTACCACAACAAACTTAACCCAATCACTTTTAAATTACAAAAAAATGCTAGTAACCATAGCAAACTATGCCAAACTCACCTAAATTACTTCGGCTACCATAAATCATCACCAACTAACCCTTACCACAACAAACTAAACCCAATCACTTTTAAATTACAAAAAAATGCTACTAACCATAGCAAACTATGCCAAACTCACCTAAATTACTTCGGCTACCATAAATCATCACCAACTAACCCTTACCACAACAAACTAAACCCAATCAATTTTAAATTACAAAAAAAAGCTACTAACCATAGCAAACTATGCCGAACACACCTAAATTACTTCGGCTATCAAAAATCACCCCCAACTACACTTTACAGCAACAAACTAAACCCAATCACTTTAAAATTACAAAAAATGCTATAAATCATAACTAACTATACCAGAATCACCTAAATCACTTCGGCTACCCTAAATCACCCCCAACTATCCCTTACCACAACAAACCAAGCCATATCATCTTAAAATTACAAAAAAAGGTGTACAAATCATAACAAACTATGCCAGACTCACCTAAATTACCACAACAAACTAAACCCAATAACTTTTAAATTACAGAAAAATGCTAGTAAGCATAGCAAACTATGCCAAATTCACCTAAATTACTTCGGCTACCATAAATCATCACCAACTAACCCTTACCACAACAAACTAAACCCAATCACTATTAAATTACAAAAAAATGCTACTAACCATAGCAAACTATGCCAAACTCACCTAAATTACTTCGGCTAACAAAAATCACCCCCAACTACACTTTACAGCAACAAACTAAGCCCAATCACTTTAAAATTACAAAAAAATGCTAAAAATCATAACAAACTATACCAGAATCACCTAAATCACTTCGGCTACCGTAAATCACCCCCAACTATCCCTTACCCCAACAAACCAAACCATATCATTTTAAAATTACAAAAAAAGGTGTACAAATCATAACAAACTATGCCAGACTCATCTAAATTACTTCGGCTACTCTAAATCATCACCAACTAACCCTTACCACAACAAACTAAACCCAATCACTTTTAAATTTCAAAAAAATGCTAGTAACCATAGCAAACTATGCCAAACTCACCTAAATTACTTCGGCTATCAAAAATCACCCCCAACTACACTTTACAGCAACAAACTAAGCCCAATCACTTTAAAATTACAAAAAAATGCTAAAAATCATAGCAAACTATACCAGAATAACCTAAATTACTTCGGCTACCGTAAATCACCCCCAACTATCCCTTACCACAACAAACCAAACCATATCATCTTAAAATTACAAAAAAAGTTGTACAAATCATAACAAACTATGCCAGACTCACCAAAATTGCTTCGCCTACTCTAAATCATCACCAACTAACCCTTACCACAACAAACTATACCCAATCACTTTTAAATTACAAAAAATGCTAGTAACCATAGCAAACTATGCCAAACTCACCTAAATTACTTCGGCTACCATAAATCATCACCAACTAATCCTTACCACAACAAACTAAACCCAGTCACTTTTAAATTACAAAAGAATGCTACTAACCATAGCAAACTATGCCAAACTCACCTAAATTACTTCGGCTATCAAAAATCACCCCCAACTACACTTAACTGCAACAAACTAAGCCCAATCACTTTAAAATTACAAAAAAATGCTAAAAATCATAACAAACTAAACCAGAATCACCTAAATTACTTCGGCTAACGTAAATCACCCCCAACTATCCCTTACCACAACAAACCAAACCATATCATCTTAAAATTACAAAAAAAGTTGTACAAATCATAACAAACTATGCCAGACTCACCAAAATTGCTTCGCCTACTCTAAATCATCACCAACTAACCCTTACCACAACAAACTATACCCAATCACTTTTAAATTACAAAAAAATGCTAGTAACCATAGCAAACTATGCCAAACTCACCTAAATTACTTCGGCTACCATAAATCATCACCAACTAATCCTTACCACAACAAACTAAACCCAGTCACTTTTAAATTACAAAAGAATGCTACTAACCATAGCAAACTATGCCAAACTCACCTAAATTACTTCGGCTATCAAAAATCACCCCCAACTACACTTAACTGCAACAAACTAAGCCCAATCACTTTAAAATTACAAAAAAATGCTAAAAATCATAACAAACTATACCAGAATCACCTAAATTACTTCGGCTAGCGTAAATCACCCCCAACTCTCCCTTACCACAACAAGCCAAACCATATCGTCTTAAAATTACAAAAAAAGTGTACAAATCATAACAAACTATGCCAGACTCACCTAAATTACTTCGGCTACTCTAAATTATCACCAACTAACCCTTACCACAACAAACTTAACTCAATCACTTTTAAATTACAAAAAAATGCTAGTAACCATAGCAAACTATGCCAAACTCACCTAAATTACTTCGGCTACCATAAATCATCACCAACTAACCCTTACCACAACAAACTAAACCCAATCACTTTTAAATTACAAAAAAATGCTACTAACCATAGCAAACTATGCCAAACTCACCTAAATTACTTCGGCTACCATAAATCATCACCAACTAACCCTTACCACAACAAACTAAACCCAATCACTTTTAAATTACAAAAAAATGCTACTAATTATAGCAAACTATGCCAAACTCACCTAAATTACTTCGGCTATCAAAAATCACCAACAACTACACATTACAGCAACAAACTAAGCCCAATCACTTTAAAATTACAAAAAAATGCTAAAAATCATAACAAACTATGCCAAACTCACCTAAATTACTTCGGCTACCATAAATCATCACCAACTAACCCTTACCAAAACAAACCAAACCCAATCACTTTTAAATTACAAAAAAATGCTACTAACCATATCAAACTATGCCAAACTCACCTAAATTACTTCGGCTATCAAAAATCACCCCCAACTACACTTTACAGCAACAAACTAAGCCCAATCACGTTAAAATTACAAAAAAATGCTAAAAATCATAACAAGCTATACCAGAATCACCTAAATTACTTCGGCTACCGTAAATCACCCCCAACTATCCCTTACCACATCAAACCAAACCATATCATCTTAAAATTACAAAAAAAGGTGAACAAATCATAACAAACTATGCCAGACTTACCTAAATTACTCTAAATCATCACCAACTAACCCTTACCACAACAAACTAAACCCAATCACTTTTAAATTACAAAAAAATGCTAGTAACCATAGCAAACTATGCCAAACTCACCTAAATTACTTGGGCTACCATAAATCATCACCAACTAACCCTTACCACAACAAACTAAACCCAATCACTTTTAAATTACAAAAAATGCTACTAACCATAGCAAACTATGCCAAAGCCACCTAAATTACTTCGGCTATCAAAAAACACCCACAACTACACTTTACAGCAACAAACTAAGCCCAATCACTTTAAAATTACAAAAAAATGCTAAAAATCATAACAAATTATACCAGAATCACCTAAATTACTTCGGCTACCGTAAATCACCCCCAACTATCCCTTACCACAACAAACCAAACCATATCATCTTAAAATTAAAAAAAAGGTGTACAAATCATAACAAACTATGCCAAACTCACCTAAATTACTTCGGCTACTCTAAATCATCTCCAACTAACCCTTACCACAACAATCTAAACCCAATCACTTTTAAATTACAAAAAAATGCTAGTAACCATAGCAAACTATGCCAAACTCACCTAAATTACTTCGGCTACCATAAATCATCACCAACTAACCCTTACCACAACAAAATAAACTCAATCACTTTTAAATTACAAAAAAATGCTACTAACCATAGCAAACTATGCCAAACTCACCTAAATTACTTCGACTATCAAAAATCACTCCCAACTACACTTTACAGCAACAAACTAAGCCCTAATCACTTTTAATTAAAAAAAAAATGCTAAAAATCATAACAAACTATACTAGAATCACCTAAATTACTTCGGCTACCGTAAATCACCCCCAACTATCCCTTACCACAACAAACCAAACCATATCATCTTAAAATTACAAAAAAAGGTGTACAAATCATAACAAACTATGCCAGACTCACCTAAATTACTTCGGCTACTCTAAATTATCACCAACTAACCCTTACCACAACAAACTTAACCCAATCACTTTTAAATTACAAAAAAATGATAGTAACCATAGCAAACTATGCCAAACTCACCTAAATTACTTCGGCTACCATAAATCATCACCAACTAACCCTTACCACAACAAACTAAACCCAATCACTTTTAAATTACAAAAAAATGCTACTAACCATAGCAAACTATGCCAAACTCACCTAAATTACTTCGGCTACCATAAATCATCACCAACTAACCCTTACCACAACAAACTAAACCCAATCACTTTTAAATTACAAAAAATGCTACTAACCATAGCAAACTATGCCAAAGCCACCTAAATTACTACGGCTATCAAAAAACACCCCCAACTACACTTTACAGCAACAAACTAAGCCCAATCACTTTAAAATTACAAAAAAATGCTAAAAATCATAACAAACTATACCAGAATCACCTAAATTACTTCGGCTAGCGTAAATCACCCCCAACTCTCCCTTACCACAACAAACCAAACCATATCGTCTTAAAATTACAAAAAAGTGTACAAATCATAACAAACTATGCCAGACTCACCTAAATTACTTCGGCTACTCTAAATTATCACCAACTAACCCTTACCACAACAAACTTAACTCAATCACTTTTAAATTACAAAAAAATGCTAGTAACCATAGCAAACTATGCCAAACTCACCTAAATTACTTCGGCTACCATAAATCATCACCAACTAACCATTACCACAACAAACTAAACCCAATCACTTTTAAATTACAAAAAAATGCTACTAACCATAGCAAACTATGCCAAACTCACCTAAATTACTTCGGCTACCATAAATCATCACCAACTAACCCTTACCACAACAAACTAAACCCAATCACTTTTAAATTACAAAAAAATGCTACTAATTATAGCAAACTATGCCAAACTCACCTAAATTACTTCGGCTATCAAAAATCACCAACAACTACACATTACAGCAACAAACTAAGCCCAATCACTTTAAAATTACAAAAAAATGCTAAAAATCATAACAAACTATGCCAAACTCACCTAAATTACTTCGGCTACCATAAATCATCACCAACTAACCCTTACCAAAACAAACCAAACCCAATCACTTTTAAATTACAAAAAAATGCTACTAACCATATTAAACTATGCCAAACTCACCTAAATTACTTCGGCTATCAAAAATCACCCCCAACTACATTTTACAGCAACAAACTAAGCCCAATCACGTTAAAATTACAAAAAAATGCTAAAAATCATAACAAACTATACCAGAATCACCTAAATTACTTCGGCTACCGTAAATCACCCCCAACTATCCCTTACCACATCAAACCAAACCATATCATCTTAAAATTACAAAAAAAGGTGAACAAATCATAACAAACTATGCCAGACTTACCTAAATTACTCTAAATCATCACCAACTAACCCTTACCACAACAAACTAAACCCAATCACTTTTAAATTACAAAAAAATGCTAGTAACCATAGCAAACTATGCCAAACTCACCTAAATTACTTGGGCTACCATAAATCATCACCAACTAACCCTTACCACAACAAACTAAACCCAATCACTTTTAAATTACAAAAAATGCAACTAACCATAGCAAACTATGCCAAAGCCACCTAAATTACTTCGGCTATCAAAAAACACCCCCAACTACACTTTACAGCAACAAACTAAGCCCAATCACTTTAAAATTACAAAAAAATGCTAAAAATCATAACAAATTATACCAGAATCACCTAAATTACTTCGGCTACCGTAAATCACCCCCAACTATCCCTTACCACAACAAACCAAACCATATCATCTTAAAATTAAAAAAAAGGTGTACAAATCATAACAAACTTCTGCCAAACTCACCTAAATTACTTCGGCTACTCTAAATCATCTCCAACTAACCCTTACCACAACAATCTAAACCCAATCACTTTTAAAGTACAAAAAAATGCTAGTAACCATAGCAAACTATGCCAAACTCACCTAAATTACTTCGGCTACCATAAATCATCACCAACTAACCCTTACCACAACAAAATAAACTCAATCACTTTTAAATTACAAAAAAATGCTACTAACCATAGCAAACTATGCCAAACTCACCTAAATTACTTCGACTATCAAAAATCATTCCCAACTACACTTTACAGCAACAAACTAAGCCCTAATCACTTTTAAATTAAAAAAAAATGCTAAAAATTATAACAAACTATACTAGAATCACCTAAATTACTTCGGCTACCGTAAATCACCCCCAACTATCCCTTACCACAACAAACCAAACCATATCATCTTAAAATTACAAAAAAAGGTGTACAAATCATAACAAACTATGCCAGACTCACCTAAATTACTTCGGCTACTCTAAATTATCACCAACTAACCCTTACCACAACAAACTTAACCCAATCACTTTTAAATTACAAAAAAATGATAGTAACCATAGCAAACTATGCCAAACTCACCTAAATTACTTCGGCTACCATAAATCATCACCAACTAACCCTTACCACAACAAACTAAACCCAATCACTTTTAAATTACAAAAAAATGCTACTAACCATAGCAAACTATGCCAAACTCACCTAAATTACTTCGGCTACCATAAATCATCACCAACTAACCCTTACCACAACAAACTAAACCCAATCACTTTGAAATTACAAAAAATGCTACTAACCATAGCAAACTATGCCAAAGCCACCTAAATTACTTCGGCTATCAAAAAACACCCCCAACTACACTTTACAGCAACAAACTAAGCCCAATCACTTTAAAATTACAAAAAAATGCTAAAAATCATAACAAATTATACCAGAATCACCTAAATTACTTCGGCTACCGTAAATCACCCCCAACTATCCCTTACCACAACAAACCAAACCATATCATCTTAAAATTAAAAAAAAGGTGTACAAATCATAACAAACTATGCCAAACTCACCTAAATTACTTCGGCTACTCTAAATCATCTCCAACTAACCCTTACCACAACAATCTAAACCCAATCACTTTTAAATTACAAAAAAATGATAGTAACCATAGCAAACTATGCCAAACTCACCTAAATTACTTCGGCTACCATAAATCATCACCAACTAACCCTTACCACAACAAACTAAACCCAATCAATTTTAAATTACAAAAAAAAGCTACTAACCATAGCAAACTATGCCGAACACACCTAAATTACTTCGACTATCAAAAATCACCCCCAACTACACTTTACAGCAACAAACTAAGCCCAATCACTTTTAAATTAAAAAAAAAATGCTAAAAATCATAACAAACTATACTAGAATCACCTAAATTACTTCGGCTACCGTAAATCACCCCCAACTATCCCTTACCACAAAAAACCAAACCATATCATCTTAAAATTACAAAAAAAGGTGTACAAATCATAACAAACTATGCCAGACTCACCAAAATTGCTTCGCCTACTCTAAATCATCACCAACTAACCCTTACCACAACAAACTATACCCAATCACTTTTAAATTACAAAAAAATGCTAGTAACCATAGCAAACTATGCCAAACTCACCTAAATTACTTCGGCTACCATAAATCATCACCAACTAATCCTTACCACAACAAACTAAACCCAGTCACTTTTAAATTACAAGAGAATGCTACTAACCATAGCAAACTATGCCAAACTCACCTAAATTACTTCGGCTATCAAAAATTACCACCAACTACACTTTACAGCAACAAACTAAGCCCAATCACTTTAAAATGACAAAAAAATGCTAAAAATCATTACAAACTATACCAGAATCACCTAAATTACTTCGGCTAACGTAAATCACCCCCAACTATCCCTTACCACAACAAACCAAACCATATCATCTTAAAATTACAAAAAAAGTTGTACAAATCATAACAAACTATGCCAGACTCACCAAAATTGCTTCGCCTACTCTAAATCATCACCAACTAACCCTTACCACAACAAACTATACCCAATCACTTTTAAATTACAAAAAAATGCTAGTAACCATAGCAAACTACGCCAAACTCACCTAAATTACTTCGGCTACCATAAATCATCACCAACTAATCCTTACCACAACAAACTAAACCCAGTCACTTTTAAATTACAAAAGAATGCTACTAACCATAGCAAACTATGCCAAACTCACCTAAATTACTTCGGCTATCAAAAATCACCCCCAACTACACTTAACTGCAACAAACTAAGCCCAATCACTTTAAAATTACAAAAAAATGCTAAAAATCATAACAAACTATACCAGAATCACCTAAATTACTTCGGCTAGCGTAAATCACCCCCAACTCTCCCTTACCACAACAAGCCAAACCATATCGTCTTAAAATTACAAAAAAAGTGTACAAATCATAACAAACTATGCCAGACTCACCTAAATTACTTCGGCTACTCTAAATTATCACCAACTAACCCTTACCACAACAAACTTAACCCAATCACTTTTAAATTACAAAAAAATGCTAGTAACCATAGCAAACTATGCCAAACTCACCTAAATTACTTCGGCTACCATAAATCATCACCAACTAACCCTTACCACAACAAACTAAACCCAATCACTTTTAAATTACAAAAAAATGCTACTAACCATAGCAAACTATGCCAAACTCACCTAAATTACTTCGGCTACCATAAATCATCACCAACTAACCCTTACCACAACAAACTAAACCCAATCAATTTTAAATTACAAAAAAAAGCTACTAACCATAGCAAACTATGCCGAACACACCTAAATTACTTCGGCTATCAAAAATAACCCCCAACTACACTTTACAGGAACAAACTAAACCCAATCACTTTAAAATTACAAAAAATGCTATAAATCATAACTAACTATACCAGAATCACCTAAATCACTTCGGCTACCCTAAATCACCCCCAACTATCCCTTACCACAACAAACCAAGCCATATCATCTTAAAATTACAAAAAAAGGTGTACAAATCATAACAAACTATGCCAGACTCACCTAAATTACCACAACAAACTAAACCCAATAACTTTTAAATTACAGAAAAATGCTAGTAAGCATAGCAAACTATGCCAAATTCACCTAAATTACTTCGGCTACCATAAATCATCACCAACTAACCCTTACCACAACAAACTAAACCCAATCACTTTTAAATTACAAAAAAATGCTACTAACCATAGCAAACTATGCCAAACTCACCTAAATTACTTCGGCTAACAAAAATCACCCCCAACCACACTTTACAGCAACAAACTAAGCCCAATCACTTTAAAATTACAAAAAAATGCTAAAAATCATAACAAACTATACCAGAATCACCTAAATCACTTCGGCTACCGTAAATCACCCCCAACTATCCCTTACCCCAACAAACCAAACCATATCATTTCAAAATTACAAAAAAAGGTGTACAAATCATAACAAACTATGCCAGACTCATCTAAATTACTTCGGCTACTCTAAATCATCACCAACTAACCCTTACCACAACAAACTAAACCCAATCACTTTTAAATTTCAAAAAAATGCTAGTAACCATAGCAAACTATGCCAAACTCACCTAAATTACTTCGGCTATCAAAAATCACCCCCAACTACACTTTACAGCAACAAACTAAGCCCAATCACTTTAAAATTACAAAAAAATGCTAAAAATCATAGCAAACTATACCAGAATAACCTAAATTACTTCGGCTACCGTAAATCACCCCCAACTATCCCTTACCACAACAAACCAAACCATATCATCTTAAAATTACAAAAAAAGGTGTACAAATTATAACAAATTATGCCAGACTCACCTAAATTACTTCGGCTACTCTAAATCATCACCAACTAACCCTTACCACAACAAAGTAAACCCAATCATTTTTAAATTACAAAAAAATGCTAGTAACCATAGCAAACTATGCCAAACTCACCTAAATTATTTCGGCTATTATAAATCATTACCAACTAACCCTTACCACAACAAACTAAACCCAATCACTTTTAAATTACAAAAAAATGCTACTAACCATAGCAAACTATGCCAAACTCACCTAAATTACTTCGGCTATCAAAAATCACCCCCAACTACACTTTACAGCAACAAACTAAGCCCAATCACTTTAAAATTACAAAAAAATGCTAAAAATCATAACGAACTATACCAGAATCACCTAAATTACTTCGGCTACCGTAAATCACCCCCAACTATCCCATACCACAACAAACCAAACCATATCATCTTAAAATTACAAAAAAACGAGTACAAATCATAACAAACTATGCCAGACTCACCTAAATTACTTAGGCTACACTAAATCATTACCAACTAACCCTTACCACAACAAACTAAACCCAATCACTTTTAAATTACAAAAAAATGCTAGTAACCATAGCAAACTATGCCAAACTCACCTAAATTACTTCGGCTACCATAAATCATCACCAACTAACCCTTACCACAACAAACTAAACCCAATCACTTTTAAATTACAAAAAAATGCTACCAACCATAGCAAACTATGCCAAACTCACCTAAATTACTTCGGCTATCAAAAATCACCCCCAACTACATTTTGCCGCAACAAACTAAGCCCAATCATTTTAAAATTACAAAAAAATGCTAAAAATCATAACAAACTATACCAGAATCACCTAAATTACTTCGGCTACCGTAAATCACCCCCAACTATCCCTTACCACAACAAACCAAACCATATCATCTTAAAATTACAAAAAAAAGTGAACAAATCATAACAAACTAAGCCAGACTCACCTAAATTACTTCGGCTACTCTAAATCATCACCAACTAACCCTTACCACAACAAACTAAACCCAATCAATTTTAAATTACAAAAAAATGCTAGTAACCATAGCAAACAATGCCAAACTCACCTAAATTATTTCGGCTACCATATATCATCACCAACTAACCCTTACCACAACAAACTAAACCCAATCACTTTTAAATTACAAAAAAATGCTACTAACCATAGCAAACTATACCAAACTCACCTAAATTACTTCGGCTATCAAAAATCACCCCCAACTACACTTTATAGCAACAAACTAAGCCCAATCACTTTAAAATTACAAAAAATGCTAAAAATCATAACAAACTATACCAGAATCACCTAAATTACTTCGGCTACTCTAAATCATTACCAATTAACCCTTACCACAACAAACCAAGCCATATCATCTTAAAATTACAAAAAAAGGTGTACAAATCATAACAAACTATGCCAGACTCACCTAAATTACCACAACAAACTAAACCCAATCACTTTTAAATTACAAAAAAATGCTAGTAACCATAGCAAACTATGCCAAACTTACCTAAATTACTTCGGCTACCATAAAAAATCACCAACTAACCCCTACCACAACAAACTAAACCCAATCACATTTAAATTACAAAAAAATGCTACTAACCATAGCAAAATATGCCAAACTCACCTAAATTACTTCGGCTATCAAAAATCACCCCCAACTACACTTTACAGCAACAAACTAAGACCAATCACTTTAAAATTACAAAAAAATGCTAAAAATCATAACAAACTATACCAGAATCACCTAAATTACTTCGGCTACCGTAAATCACCCCCAACTATCCCTTACCACAACAAACCAAACCATATCATCTTAAAATTACAAAAAAAGGTGTACAAATCATAACAAACTATGCCAGACTCACCTAAATTACTTCGGCTACTCTAAATCATCACCAACTAACCCTTACCACAACAAACTAAACCCAATCCCTATTAAATTCCAAAAAAATGCTAGTAACTATAGCAAACTATGCCAAACTCACCTAAATTACTTCGGCTACTATAAATCATCACCAACTAACCCTTACCACAACAAACTAAACCCAATCACTTTTAAATTACAAAAAAATGCTACTAACCATAGCAAACTATGCCAAACTCACCTAAATTACTTTGGCTATCAAAAATCACCCTCAACTACACTTTACAGCAACAAACTAAGCCCAATCACTTTAAAATTACAAAAAAATGCTAAAAATCATAACAAACTATACCAGAATCACCCAAATTACTTCGGCTACCGTAAATCACCCCCAACTATCTCATACCACAACACACCAAACCATATCATCTTAAAATTACAAAAAAACGAGTACAAATCATAACAAACTATGCCAGACTCACCTAAATTACTTAGGCTACTCTAAATCATCACCAACTAACCCTTACGACAACAAACTAAGCCCAATCACTATTAAATTACAAAAAAATGCTAGTAACCATAGCAAACTATGCCAAACTCACCTAAATTACTTCGGCTACCATAAATCATCACCAACTAACCCTTACCACAACAAACTAAACCCAATCACTTTTAAATTACAATAAAATGCTACTAACCATAGCAAACTATGCCAAACTCACCTAAATTACTTCGGCTATCAAAAATCACCCCCAACTACATTTTGCCGCAACAAACTAAGCCCAATCATTTTAAAATTACAAAAAAATGCTAAAAATCATAACAAACTATACCAGAATCACCTAAATTACTTCGGCTACCGTAAATCACCCCCAACTATCCCTTACCACAACAAACCAAACCATATCATCTTAAAATTACAAAAAAAAGTGTACAAATCATAACAAACTAAGCCAGACTCACCTAAATTACTTCGGCTACTCTAAATCATCACCAACTAACCCTTACCACAACAAACTAAACCCAATCAATTTTAAATTACAAAAAAATGCTAGTAACCATAGCAAACAATGCCAAACTCACCTAAATTACTTCGGCTACCATAAATCATCACCAACTAACCCTTACCACAACAAACTAAACCCAATCACTTTTAAATTACAAAAAAATGCTACTAACCATAGCAAACTATGCCAAACTCACCTAAATTACTTCGGCTATCAAAAATCACCCCAACTACACTTTATGGCAACAAACTAAGCCCAATCACTTTAAAATTACAAAAAAATGCTAAAAATCATAACAAACTATACCAGAATCACCTAAATTACTTCGGCTACTCTAAATCATCACCAACTAACCCTTACCACAACAAACTAAACCCCATCACTTTTAAATTACAAAAAAATGCTAGTAAGCATAGCAAACTATGCCAAACTCACCTAAATTACTTCGGCTACCATAAAAAATCACCAACTAACCCCTACCACAACAAACTAAACCCAATCACATTTAAATTACAAAAAAATGCTACTAACCATAGCAAAATATGCCAAACTCACCTAAATTACTTCGGCTACCCTAAATCACCCCCAACTATCCCTTACCACAACAAACCAAGCCATATCATCTTAAAATTACAAAAAAAGGTGTACAAATCATAACAAACTATGCCAGACTCACCTAAATTACCTTAACAAACTAAACCCAATTACTTTTAAATTACAAAAAAATGCTAGTAAGCATAGCAAACTATGCCAAATTCACCTAAATTACTTCGGCTACCATAAATCATCACCAACTAACCCTTACCACAACAAACTAAACCCAATCACTTTTAAATTACAAAAAAATGCTACTAACCATAGCAAACTATGCCAAACTCACCTAAATTCCTTCGGCTAACAAAAATCACCCCCAACTTCACTTTACAGCAACAAACTAAGCCCAATCACTTTAAAATTACAAAAAAATGCTAAAAATCATAACAAACTATACCAGAATCACCTAAATCACTTCGGCTGCCGTAAATCACCCCCAACTATCCCTTACCACAACAAACCAAACCATATCATTTTAAAATTACAAAAAAAGGTGTACAAATCATAACAAACTATGCCAGACTCACCTAAATTACTTCGGCTACTCTAAATCATCACCAACTAACCCTTACCACAACAAACTAAACCCAATCACTTTTAAATTACAAAAAAATGCTAGTAACCATAGCAAACTATGCCAAACTACCCTAAATTACCTTGGCTACCATAAATCATCACCAACTAACCCTTACCACAACAAACTAAGCCCAATCACTTTAAAATTACAAAAAAATGCTAAAAATCATAACAAACGATACCAGAATCACCTAAATTACTTCGGCTACCGTAAATCACCCCCAACAATCCCATACCCCAACAAACCAAACCATATCATCTTAAAATTACAAAAAAAGTTGTACAAATCATAACAAATTATGCCAGACTCACCTAAATTACTTCGGCTACTCTAAATCATCACCAACTAACCCTTACCACAACAAACTATATCCAATCACTTTTAAATTACAAAGAAATGCTAGTAACCATAGCAAACTAATGCCAAACCCACCCAAAATTACTTCGGCTACCATAAATCATCACCAACTAACCCTTACCACAACAAACTAAACCCCCCAATCACTTTTAAATTACAAAAAAATACTACTAACCATAGCAAACTATGCCAAACTCATCTAAATTACTTCGGCTATCAAAAATCACCCCCAACTACACTTTACAGCAACAAAATAAGCCCAATCTCTTTAAAATTACAAAAAAATGCTAAAAATCATAACAAACTATACCAGAATCACCTAAATTATTTCGGCTACCGTAAATCACCCCCAACTATCCCTTACCACAACAAACCAAACCATTTCATCTTAAAATTACAAAAAAAGTGTACAAATCATAACAAACTATGCCAGACTCACCTAAATTACTTCGGCTACTCTAAATCATCACCAACTAACCCTTACCACAACAAACTAAACCCAATCACTTTTAAATTACAAAAAAATGCTAGTAACCATAGCAAATTATGCCAAACTCACCTAAATTACTTCGGCTACCATAAATCATCACCAACTAACCCTTACCACAACAAACTAAACCCAATCACTTTTAAATTACAAAAAAATGCTACTAACCATAGCAAACTATGCCAAACTCACCTAAATTACTTCGGCTATCAAAAATCACCCCCAACTACACTTTACAGCAACAAACTAAGCCAATCACTTTAAAATTACAAAAAAATGCTAAAAATCATAACAAACTATACCAGAATCACTTAAATTACTTCGGCTATCTTAAATCACCCCCAACTATCCCTTACCACAACAAACCAAACCATATCATCTTAAAATTACAAAAAAAGGTGTACAAATCATAACAAACTATGCCAGACTCACCTAAATTACTTCGGCTACTCTAAATCATCACCAACTAACCCTTACCTCAACAAACAAAACCCAATGACTTTTAAATTACAAAAAAATGCTAGTAACCGTAGCAAACTATGCCAAACTCACCTAAATTACTTCGGCTACCATAAATCATCACCAACTAACCCTTACCACAACAAACTAAACCCAATCACTTTTAAATTACAAAAAAATGCTACTAACCATAGCAAACTATGCCAAACTCACCTAAATTACTTCGGCTATCAAAAATCACCCCCAAATACACTTTACAGCAACAAACAAAGCCCAATTACTTTAAAATTACAAAAAAATGCTAAAAATCATAACAAACTATACCAGAATCACCTAAATTACTTCGGCTACCGTAAATCACCCCCAACTATCCCTTACCACAACAAACCAAACCATATCATCTTAAAATTACAAAAAAAGGTGTACAAATCATAACAAACTATGCCAGACTCACCTAAATTACTTCGGCTACTCTAAATCATCACCAACTAACCCTTACCACAACAAATTAAACCCAATCACTTTTAAATTACAAAAAAATGCTAGTAACCATAGCAAACTATGCCAAACTCACCTAAATTACTTCGGCTACCATAAATCATCACCAACTAACCCTTACCACAACAAACTAAACCCAATCACTTTTAAATTACAAAAAAATGCTACTAACCATAGCAAACTATGCCAAACTCACCTAAATTACTTCGGCTATCAAAAATCACCCCCAACTACACTTTACAGCAACAAACTAAACCCAATCACTTTAAAATTACAAAAAAATGCTAAAAATCATAACAAACGATACCAGAATCACCTAAATTACTTCGGCTACCGTAAATCACCCCCAACTATCCCTTACCACAACAAACCAAACCATATCATCTTAAAATTACAAAAAAAGGTGTACAAATCATAACAAACTATGCCAGACTCACCTAAATTACTTCGGCTACTCTAAATCATCACCAACTAACCCTTACCACAACAAACTAAACCCAATCACTTTTAAATTTCAAAAAAATGCTAGTAACCATAGCAAACTATGCCAAACTCACCTAAATTACTTCGGCTACCATAAATCACCACCAACTAACCCTTACCACAACAAACTAAACCCAATCACTTTTAAATTACAAAAAAATGCTACTAACCATAGCAAACTATGCCAAACTCACCTAAATTACTTCGGCTATCAAAAATCACCCCCAACTACACTTTACAGCAACAAACTAAGCCCAATCACTTTAAAATTACAAAAAAATGCTAAAAATCATAACAAACGATACCAGGATCACCTAAATTACTTCGGCTACTCTAAATCATCACCAACTAACCCTTACCACAACAAACCAAACCATTTCATCTTAAAATTACAAAAAAAGTGTACAAATCATAACAAACTATGCCAGACTCACCTAAATTACTTCGGCTACTCTAAATCATCACCAACTAACCCTTACCACAACAAACTAAAACCAATCACTTTTAAATTACAACAAAATGCTAGTAACCATAGCAAACTGTGCCAACCTCACCTAAATTACTTCCGATACCATAAATCATCACCAACTAACCCTTACCACAACAAACTAAACCCAATCACTTTTAAATTACAAAAAAATGCTACTAACCATAGCAAACTATGCCAAACACACCTAAATTACTTCGGCTATCAAAAATCACCCCCAACTACACTTTACAGCAACAAACTAAGCCCAATCACTTTAAAATTACAAAAAAATGCTAAAAATCATAACAAACTATACCAGAATCACCTAAATTCCTTCGGCTAACGTAAATCACCCCCAACTATCCCTTACCACAAAAAACCAAACCATATCATCTTAAAATTACAAAAAAAGGTGTACAAATCATAACAAACTATGCCAGACTCACCTAAATTACTTCGGCTACTCTAAATCATCACCAACTAACCCTTACCACAACAAACTAAACCCAATCACTTTTAAATTACAAAAAAATGCTAGTAACCATAGCAAATTATGCCAAACTCACCTAAATTACTTCGGCTACCATAAATCATCACCAACTAACCCTTACCACAACAAACTAAACCCAATCACTTTTAAATTACAAAAAAATGCTACTAACCATAGCAAACTATGCCAAACTCACCTAAATTACTTCGGCTATCAAAAATCACCCCCAACTACACTTTACAGCAACAAACTAAGCCAATCACTTTAAAATTACAAAAAAATGCTAAAAATCATAACAAACTATACCAGAATCACTTAAATTACTTCGGCTATCTTAAATCACCCCCAACTATCCCTTACCACAACAAACCAAACCATATCATCTTAAAATTACAAAAAAAGGTGTACAAATCATAACAAACTATGCCAGACTCACCTAAATTACTTCGGCTACTCTAAATCATCACCAACTAACCCTTACCACAACAAACTAAACCCAATCACTTTTAAATTACAAAAAAATTGTACTAACAATAGCAAACTATGCCAAACTCACCTAAATTACTTCGGCTACCATAAATCATCACCAACTAACCCTTACCACAACAAACTAAACCCAATCACTTTTAAATTACAAAAAAATTGTACTAACCATAGCAAACTATGCCAAACTCACCTAAATTACTTCGGCTATCAAAAATCTCCCCAACTACACTTTACAGCAACAAACTAAGCCCAATCACTTTAAAATTACAAAAAAATGCTAAAAATCATAACAAACGATACCAGAATCACCTAAATTACTTCGGCTACCGTAAATCACCCCCAACTAGCCCTTACCACAACAAACCAAACCATATCATCTTAAAATTACAAAAAAAGGTGTACAAATCACAACAAACTATGCCAGACTCACCTAAATTACTTCGGCTACTCTAAATCATCACCAACTAACCCTTACCACAACAAACTAAACCCAATCAATTTTAAATTACAAAAAAATGCTAGTAACCATAGCAAACTATGCCAAACTACCCTAAATTACCTCGGCTACTATAAATCATCACCAACTAACCCTTACCACAACAAACTAAGCCCAATCACTTTAAAATTACAAAAAAATGCTAAAAATCATAACAAACGATACCAGAATCACCTAAATTACTTCGGCTACCGTAAATCACCCCCAACAATCCCATACCCCAACAAACCAAACCATATCATCTTAAAATTACAAAAAAAGGTGTACAAATCATAACAAATTATGCCAGACTCACCTAAATTACTTCGGCTACTCTAAATCATCACCAACTAACCCTTACCACAACAAACTATATCCAATCACTTTTAAATTACAAAGAAATGCTAGTAACCATAGCAAACTAATGCCAAACCCACCCAAAATTACTTCGGCTACCATAAATCATCACCAACTAACCCTTACCACAACAAACTAAACCCCCCAATCACTTTTAAATTACAAAAAAATACTACTAACCATAGCAAACTATGCCAAACTCATCTAATTTACTTCGGCTATCAAAAATCACCCCCAACTACACTTTACAGCAACAAAATAAGCCCAATCTCTTTAAAATTACAAAAAAATGCTAAAAATCATAACAAACTATACCAGAATCACCTAAATTATTTCGGCTACCGTAAATCACCCCCAACTATCCCTTACCACAACAAACCAAACCATTTCATCTTAAAATTACAAAAAAAGTGTACAAATCATAACAAACTATGCCAGACTCACCTAAATTACTTCGGCTACTCTAAATCATCACCAACTAACCCTTACCACAACAAACTAAAACCAATCACTTTTAAATTACAACAAAATGCTAGTAACCATAGCAAACTGTGCCAACCTCACCTAAATTACTTCCGATACCATAAATCATCACCAACTAACCCTTACCACAACAAACTAAACCCAATCACTTTTAAATTACAAAAAAATGCTACTAACCATAGCAAACTATGCCAAACTCACCTAAATTACTTCGGCTATCAAAAATCACCCCCAACTACACTTTACAGCAACAAACTAAGCCCAATCACTTTAAAATTACAAAAAAATGCTAAAAATCATAACAAACTATACCAGAATCACCTAAATTCCTTCGGCTAACGTAAATCACCCCCAACTATCCCTTACCACAACAAACCAAACCATATCATCTTAAAATTACAAAAAAAGGTGTACAAATCATAACAAACTATGCCAGACTCACCTAAATTACTTCGGCTACTCTAAATCATCACCAACTAACCCTTACCACAACAAACTAAACCCAATCACTTTTAAATTACAAAAAAATGCTAGTAACCATAGCAAACTATGCCAAACTCACCTAAATTACTTCGGCTACCATAAATCATCACCAACTAACCCTTACCACAACAAACTAAACCCAATCACTTTTAAATTACAAAAAAATGCTACTAACCATAGCAAACTATGCCAAACTCACCTAAATTACTTCGGCTATCAAAAATCACCCCCAACTACACTTTACAGCAACAAACTAAGCCAATCACTTTAAAATTACAAAAAAATGCTAAAAATCATAACAAACTATACCAGAATCACTTAAATTACTTCGGCTATCTTAAATCACCCCCAACTATCCCTTACCACAACAAACCAAACCATATCATCTTAAAATTACAAAAAAAGGTGTACAAATCATAACAAACTATGCCAGACTCACCTAAATTACTTCGGCTACTCTAAATCATCACCAACTAACCCTTACCACAAAAACTAAACCCAATCACTTTTAAATTACAAAAAAATGCTAGTAACCATAGCAAACTATGCTAAAATCACCTAAATTACTTCGGCTACCATAAATCATCACCAACTAACCCTTACCACAACAAACTAAACCAAATCACTTTTAAATTACAAAAAAATGCTACTAACCATAGCAAACTATGCCAAACTAACCTTAATTACTTCGGCTATCAAAAATCACCCCCAACTACACTTTACAGCAACAAACTAAGCCCAATCACTTCAAAATTACAAAAAAATGCTAAAAATCATAACAAACTATACCAGAATCACCTAAATTACTAAGGCTACCGTAAATCACCCCCAACTGTCCCTTACCAAAGCAAACCAAACCATATCATCTTAAAATTACAAAAAACGGTGTACAAATCATAACAAACTATGCCAGACTCACCTAAATTACTTCGGCTTCTCTAACTCATCACCAACTAACCCTTACCACAACAAACTAATCCCAATCACTTTTAAATTACAAAAAATGCTAGTAACCATAGCAAACTATTCCAAACTCACCTAAATTATTTCGGCTACCATAAATCATCACCAACTAACCCTTACCACAACAAACTAAACCCAATCACTTTTAAATTACAAAAAAATGCTACTAACCATAGCAAATTATGCCAAACTCACCTAAATTACTTCGGCTATCAAAAATCACCCCCAACTACACTTTACAGCAACAAACTAAGCCCAATCACTTTAAAATTACAAAAATATGCTAAAAATCATAACAAACTATACCAGAATCACCTAAATTACTTCGGCTACAATAAATCATCACCAACTAACCCTTACCACAACAAACTAAACCCAATCACTTTTAAGTTACAAAAAAATGCTACTAACCGTAGCAAACTATGCCAAACTCACCTAAATTACTTCGGCTATCAAAAATCACCCCCAACTACACTTTACAGCAACAAACTAAGCCCAATCACTTTAAAATTACAAAAAAATGCTAAAAATCATAACAAACCATACCAGAATCACCTAAATTACTTCGGCTACTGTAAATCACCCACAACTATCCCTTACCACAACAAACCAAACCATATCATCTTAAAATTACAAAAAAAGGTGTACAAATCATAACAAACTATGCCAGACTCACCTAAATTACTAAGGCTACCGTAAATCACCCCCAACTGTCCCTTACCAAAGCAAACCAAACCATATCATCTTAAAATTACAAAAAAAGGTGTACAAATCATAACAAACTATGCCAGACTCACCTAAATTACTTCGGCTTCTCTAACTCATCACCAACTAACCCTTACCATAACAAACTAATCCCAATCACTTTTAAATTACAAAAAAATGCTAGTAGCCATAGCAAACTATTCCAAACTCACCTAAATTATTTCGGCTACCATAAATCATCACCAATTAACCCTTACCACAACAAACTAAACCCAATCACTTTTAAATTACAAAAAAATGCTACTAACCATAGCAAATTATGCCAAACTCACCAAAATTACTTCGGCTATCAAAAATCACCCCCAACTACACTTTACAGCAACAAACTAAGCCCAATCACTTTAAAATTACAAAAATATGCTAAAAATCATAACAAACTATATCAGAATCACCTAAATTACTTCGGCTACTGTAAATCACCCACAACTATCCCTTACCACAACAAGCCAAACCATATCATCTTAAAATTACAAAAAAAGGTGTACAAATCATAACAAACTATGCCAGACTCACCTAAATTACTTCGGCTACTCTAAATCATCACCAACTAACCCTTACCACAACAAACTAAACCCAATCACTTTTAAATTACAAAAAAATGCTAGTAACCATAGCAAACTATGCCAAACTCACCTAAATTACTTCGGCTACCATGAATCATCACCAACTAACCCTTACCACAACAAACTAAACCCAATCACTTTTAAATTACAAAAAAATGCTACTAACCATAGCAAACTATGCCAAACTCACCTAAATTACTTCGGCTATCAAAAATCACCCCCAACTACACTTTACAGCAACAAACTAAGCCCAATCACTTTAAAATTACAAAAATATGCTAAAAATCATAACAAACTATACCAGAATCACCTAAATTCGGCCACCGTAAATCACCCCCAACTATCCCTTACCACAACAAACCAAACCATATCATCTTAAAATTACAAAAAAAGGTGTACAAATCATAACAAACTATGCCAGACTCACCTAAATTACTTCGGCTACTCTAAATCATCACCAACTAACACTTACAACAACAAACTAAACCCAATCACTTTTAAATTACAAAAAAATGCTACTAACCATAGCAAACTATGCCAAACTCACCTAAATTACTTCGGCTATCAAAAATAACCCCCAACTACAATTTACAGCAACAAACTAAGCCCAATCACTTTAAAATTACAAAAAAATGCTAAAAATTATAACAAACCATACCAGAATCACCTAAATTACTTCGGCTACTGTAAATCACCCCCAACTATCCCTTACCACAACAAGCCAAACCATATCATCTTAAAATTACAAAAAAAGGTGTACAAATCATAACAAACTATGCCAGACTCACCTAAATTACTTCGGCTACTCTAAATCATCACCAACTAACCCTTACCACAACAAACTAAACCCAATCAATTTTAAATTACAAAAAAATGCTAGTAACCATAGCAAACTATGCCAAACTCACCTAAATTACTTCGGCTACCATAAATCATCACCAACTAACCCTTACCACAACAAACTAAACCCAATCACTTTTAAATTACAAAAAAATGCCACTAACCATAGCAAACTATGCCAAACTCACCTAAATTACTTCGGCTATCAAAAATCATTCCCAACTACACTTTACAGCAACAAACTAAGCCCAATCACTTTAAGATTACAAAAAAATGCTAAAAATCATAACAAACTATACCAGAATCACCTAAATTACTTCGGCTACTGTAAATGACCCCCAACTATCCCTTACCACAACAAACCAAACCATATCATCTTAAAATTACAAAAAAGGTGTACAAATCATAACAAACTATGCCAGACTCACCTAAATTACTTCGGCTACTCTAAATCATCACCAACTAACCCTTACCACAAAAACTAAACCCAATCACTTTTAAATTACAAAAAAATGCTAGTAACCATTGCAAACTATGCCAAACTCACCTAAATTACTTCGGCTACTTTAAATCATCACCAACTAACCCTTACCACAACAAACTAAACCCAATCACTTTTAAATTACAAAAAAATGCTACTAACCATAGCAAACTATGCCAAACTCACCTAAATTACTTCGGCTATCAAAAATCACCCCCAACTACACTTTACAGCAACAAACTAAGCCCAATCACTTTAAGATTACAAAAAAATGCTAAAAATCATAACAAACTATACCAGAATCACCTAATTTACTTCGGCTACCGTAAATCACCCCCAACTATCCCTTACCACAACAAACCAAACCATATCATCTTAAAATTACAAAAAAAGGTGTACAAATCATAACAAACTATGCCAGACTCACCTAAATTACTTCGGCTACTCTAAATCATCACCAACTAACCCTTACCACAACAAACTAAACCCAATCACTGTTAAATTACAAAAAAATGCTACTAACCATAGCAAACTATGCCAAAAACACCTAAATTACTTCGGCTATCAAAAATCATTCCCAACTACACTTTACAGCAACAAACTAAGCCGAATCACTTTAAAATTACAAAAAAATGCTAAAAATCATAACAAACTATACCAGAATTACCTAAATTACGTCGGCTACCGTAAATCACCCCCAACTATCCCTTACCACAACAAACCAAATGATATCATCTTAAAATTACAAAAAAAGGTGTCGAAATCATAACAAACTATGCCAGACTCACCTAAATTACTTCGGCTACTCTAAATCATCACCAACTAACCCTTACCACAACAAACTAAACCCAATCACTTTTAAATTACAAAAAAATGCTACTAACCATAGCAAACTATGCCAAAAACACCTAAATTACTTCGGCTACCATAAATCATCACCAACTAACCCTTACCACAACAAACTAAACAAATTCACTTTTAAATTACAAAAAAATGCTACTAACCATAGCAATCTATGCCAAATTCACCTAAATTACTTCGGCTATCAAAAATCACCCCCAACTACACTTTACAGCAAAAAACTAAGCCCAATCATTTTAAAATTACAAAAAAATGCTAAAAATCATAACAAACTATACCAGAATCACCTAAATTACTTTGGCTAGCGTAAATCACCCCCAACTATCCCTTACCAAAACAAACCAAACCATATCATCTTAAAATTACAAAAAAAGGTGTACAAATCATAACAAACTATGCCAGACTCACCTAAATTACTTCGGCTACTCTAAATCATAACCAACTAACCCTTACCACAACAATCTAAACCCAATCACTTTTAAATTACAAAAAAATGCTAGTAACCATAGCAAACTATGCCAAACTCACCTAAATTACTTCGGCTACCATAAATCATCACCAACTAACCCTTACCACAACAAACTAAACCCAATCACTTTTAAATAAAAAAAAAATGCTACTAACCATAGCAAACTATGCCAAACTCACCTAAATTACTTCGGCTATCAAAAATCACCCCCAACTACACTTTACAGCAACAAACTAAGCCCAATCGCTTTAAAATTACAAAAAAATGTTAAAATTATAACAAACTATACCAGAATCACCTAAATTACTTCGGCTACCGTAAATTACCCCCAACTATCCCTTACCACAACAAACCAAACCATATCATCTTATAATTACAAAAAAAGTTGTACAAATCATAACAAACTCTGCCAGACTCACCTAAATTACTTCGGCTATTCTAAATCATCACCAACTAACCCCTCCCACAACAAACTAAACCCAATCACTTTCAAATTAGAAAAAAATGCTAAAAATCATAACAAACTATACCAGAATCACCTAAATTACTTCGGCTACCGTAAATCACCCCCAACTATCCCTTACCACAACAAACCAAACCATATCATCTTAAAATTACAAAAAAAGGTGTACAAATCATAACAAACTATGCCAGACTCACCTAAATTACTTCGGCTATTCTAAATCATCACCAACTAACCCTTCCCACAACAAACTAAACCCAATCACTTTTAAATTACAAAAAAATGCTACTAACCATAGAAAACTATGCCAAACTCACCTAAATTAATTCGGCTATTAGAAGTCACCCCCAACTACACTCTACATCAACAAACTAAGCCCAATTACTTTAAAATTACAAAAAAATGTTAAAAATCATAACAAGCTATACCAGAATCACCTAAATTACTTCGGCTACCGTAAATCACCCCCAACTATCCCTTACAACAACAAACAAAACCATATCATCTTAAAATTACAAAAAAAGGTGTACAAATCATAACAAACTATGCCAGACTCACCTAAATTACTTCGGCTACTCTAAATCATTACCAACTAACCCTTACCACAACAAACTAGACCCAATCACTTTTAAATTACAAAAAAATGCTACTAACCATAGCAAAATATGCCAAACTCACTTAAATTACTTCGGCTATCAAAAATCACCCCCAACTACACTTTACAGCAACAAACTAAGCCCAATCACTTTAAAATTACAAAAAAATGCTAAAAATCATAACAAACTATACCAGAATCACCTAAATTACTTCGGCTACCGTAAATCACCAACAAATATCCCTTACCACAACAAACCAAACCATATCATCTTAAAATTACAAAAAAAAGTGTACAAATCATAACAAACTATGCCAGACTCACCTAAATTACTTCGGCTACTCTAAATCATCACCAACTAACCCTTACCACAACAAACTAAACCCAATCACTTTTAAATTACAAAAAAATGCTACTAACCATAGCAAACTATGCCAAACTCACCTAAATTACTTCGGCTATCAAAAATAAACCCAACTACACTTTACAGCAACAAACTAAGCCCAATAAATTTAAAATTACAAAAAAAATGCTAAAAATCATAACAAACTATACCAGAATCACCTAAATTACTTAGGCTACCGTAAATCACCCCCAACTATCCCTTACCACAACAAACCAAACCATATCATCTTAAAATTACAAAAAAGGAGTACAAATCATTACAAACTATGCCAGACTCACCTAAATTACTTCGGCTACTCTAAATCATCACCAACTAACCCTTACCACAACAAACTAAACCCAATCACTTTTAAATTACAAAAAAATGCTAGTAACCATAGCAAACTATGCCAAACTAACCAAAATTACTTCGGCTACCATAAATCACCCCCAACTACACTTTACAGCAACAAACTAAGCCTAATCACTTTAAAATTACAAAAAAATGCTAAAAATTATAACAAACTATACCAGAATCACCTAAATTACTTCGGCTACCGTAAATCACCCCCAACTCCCCCTTACCACAACAAATCAAACCATATCATCTTAAAATTACAAAAAAAGGTGTACAAATCATAACAAATTATGCCAGACTCACCTAAAATACTTCGGCTACTCTAAATCATCACCAACTAACCCTTACCACAACAAACTAAACCCAATCACTTTTAAATTACAAAAAAATGCTAGTAACCATAGCAAACTATGCCAAACTAACCAAAATTACTTCGGCTATCAAAAATCACCCCCAACTACACTTTACAGCAACAAACTAAGCCCAATCGCTTTAAAATTACAAAAAAATGCTAAAAATTATAACAAACTATACCAGAATCACCTAAATTACTTCGGCTACTCTAAATCATCACCAACTAACCCTTACCACAACAAACTAGACCCAATCACTTTTAAATTACAAAAAATGCTAGTAACCATAGCAAACTATGCCAAACTCACCTAAATTACTTCGGCTACCATAAATCATCACCAACTAACCCTTACCACAACAAACTAAACCCAATCACTTTTAAATTACAAAAAAATGCTACTAACCATAGCAAACTATGCCAAACTCACCTAAATTACTTCGGCTATCAAAAATCACCCCCAGCTACACTTTACAGCAACAAACTAAGCCCAATCACTTTAAAATTACAAAAAAATGCTAAAAATCATAACAAACTATACCAGAATCACCTAAATTACTTCGGCTACCGTAAATCACCCCCAACTATCCCTTACCACAACAAACCAAACCATATCATCTTAAAATTACAAAAAAGGTGTACAAATCATAACAAACTATGCCAGACTCGCCTAAATTACTTCGGCTACTTTAAATCATCACCAACTAACCCTTACCACAACAAACTTAACCCAATTAATTTTTAATTACAAAAAAATGCCAGTAACCATAACAAACTATGCCAAACTCACCTAAATTACTTCGGCTACCATAAATCATCACCAACTAACCCTTACCACAACAAACTAAACCCAATCACTTTTAAATTACAAAAAAATGCTACTAACGATAGCAAACTATGCCAAACTCACCTAAATTATTTCGGCTATCAAAAATCACCCCAACTACACTTTACAGCAACAAACTAAGCCCAATCACTTTCAAATTACAAAAAAATGCTAAAAATCATAACAAACTATACCAGAATCACCTAAATTACTTCGGCTACCGTAAATCACCCCCAACTATCCCTTACCACAACAAACCAAACCATATCATCTTAAAATTACAAAAAAAGGTGTACAAATCATAACAAACTATGCCAGACTCACCTAAATTACTTCGGCTACTCTAAATCATCACCAACTAACCCTTACCACAACAAACTAAACCCAATCACTGTTAAATTACAAAAAAATGCTACTAACCATAGCAAACTATGCCAAAAACACCTAAATTACTTCGGCTACCATAAATCATCACCAACTAACCCTTACCACAACAAACTAAACCCAATCACTTTTAAATTACAAAAAAATGCTACTAACCATAGCAAACTATGCCAAACTCACCTAAATTACTTCGGTTATCAAAAATCACCCCCAACTACACTTTACAGCAACAAACTAAGCCCAATCACTTTAAAATTACAAAAAAATGTTAAAAATCATAACAAACTATACCAGAATCACCTAAATTACTTCGGCTACCGTAAATCACCCCCAACTATCCCTTATTACAACAAACCAAACCATATCATCTTAAAATTACAAAAAAAGGTGTACAAATCATAACAAACTATGCCAGACTCACCTAAATTACTTCGGCTACTCTAAATCATCACCAACTAACCCTTACCACAACAAACTAAACCCAATCACTTTTAAATTACAAAAAAATGCTTGTAACCATAGCAAACTATGCCAAACTCACCTAAATTATTTCGGCTACCATAAATCATCACCAACTAACCCTTACCACAACAAACTAAACCCAATCACTTTTAAATTACAAAAAAATGCTACTAACCATAGCAAACTATGCCAAACTCACCTAAATTACTTCGGCTATCAAAAATCACCCCCAACTACACTTTACAGCAACAAACTAAGCCCAATCAATTTAAAATTACAAAAAAATGCTAAAAATCATAACAAACTATACCAGAGTCACCTAAATTACTTCGGCTACCGTAAATCACCCCCAACTATCCCTTACCACAACAAACCAAATCATATCATCTTAAAATTACAAAAAAAGGTGTACAAATCATAACAAACTATGCCAGACTCACCTAAATTACTTCGGCTACTCTAAATCATCACCAACTAACCCTTACCACAACAAACTAAACCCAATCACTTTTAAATTACAAAAAAATGCTACTAACCATAGCAAACTATGCCAAAAACACCTAAATTACTTCGGCTACCATAAATCATCACCAACTAACCCTTACCACAACAAACTAAACAAAATCACTTTTAAATTACAAAAAAATGCTACTAACCATAGCAATCTATGCCAAACTCACCTAAATTACTTCGGCTATCAAAAATCACCCCCAACTACACTTTACAGCAACAAACTAAGCCCAATCACTTTAAAATTACAAAAAAATGCTAAAAATCATAACAAACTATACCAGAATCACCTAAATTACTTCGGCTAGCGTAAATCACCCCCAACTATCCCTTACCATAACAAACCAAACCATAACATCTTAAAATTACAAAAAAAGGTGTACAAATCATAACAAACTATGCCAGACTCACCTAAATTACTTCGGCTACTCTAAATCATCACCAAGTAACCCTTACCACAACAATCTAAACCCAATCACTTTTAAATTACAAAAAAATGCTAGTAACCATAGCAAACTATGCCAAACTCACCTAAATTACTTCGGCTACCATAAATCATCACCAACTAACCCTTACCACAACAAACTAAACCCAATCACTTTTAAATTACAAAAAAATGCTACTAACCATAGCAAACTATGCCAAACTCACCTAAATTACTTCGGCTATCAAAAATCACCCCCAACTACACTTTACAGCAACAAACTAAGCCCAATCGCTTTAAAATTACAAAAAAATGTTAAAATTATAACAAACTATACCAGAATCACCTAAATTACTTCGGCTACCGTAAATCACCCCCAACTATCCCTTACCACAACAAACCAAACCATATCATCTTAAAATTACAAAAAATGAGTACAAATCATAACAAACTATGCCAGACTCACCTAAATTACTTCGGCTACTCTAAATCATCACCAACTAACCCTTACCACAACAAACTAAACCCAATCACTTTTAAATTACAAAAAAATGCTAGTAACCATAGCAAACTATGCCAAACTAACCAAAATTACTTCGGCTATCAAAAATCACCCCCAACTACACTTTACAGCAACAAACTAAGCCCAATCGCTTTAAAATTACAAAAAAATGCTAAAAATTATAACAAACTATACCAGAATCACCTAAATTACTTCGGCTACTCTAAATCATCACCAACTAACCCTTAACACAACAAACTAGACCCAATCACTTTTAAATTACAAAAAAATGCTAGTAACCATAGCAAACTATGCCAAACTCACCTAAATTACTTCGGCTACCATAAATCATCACCAACTAACCCTTACCACAACAAACTAAACCCAATCACTTTTAAATTACAAAAAAATGCTAGTAACCATAGCAAACTATGCCAAACTAACCAAAATTACTTCGGTTATCAAAAATCACCCCCAACTACACTTTACAGCAACAAACTAAGCCCAATCGCTTTAAAATTACAAAAAAATGCTAAAAATTTTAACAATCTATACCAGAATCACCTAAATTACTTTGGCTACTCTAAATCATCACCAACTAACCCTTACCACAACAAACTAGACCCAATCACTTTTAAATTACAAAAAAATGCTACTAACCATAGCAAACTATGCCAAACTCACCTAAATTACTTCGGCTATCAAAAATCACCCCCAGCTACACTTTACAGCAACAAACTAAGCCCAATCACTTTAAAATTACAAAAAAATGCTAAAAATCATAACAAACTATACCAGAATCACCTAAATTACTTCGGCTACCGTAAGTCACCCCCAACTATCCCTTACCACAACAAACCGAACCATATCATCTTAACATTACAAAAAAAGGTGTACAAATCATAACAAACTATGCCAGACTCACCTAAATTACTTCGGCTACTTTAAATCATCACCAACTAACCCTTACCACAGCAAACTTAACCCAATTAATTTTTAATTACAAAAAAATGCCAGTAACCATAACAAACTATGCCAAACTCACCTAAATTACTTCGGCTACCATAAATCATCACCAACTAACCCTTACCACAACAAACTAAACCCAATCACTTTTAAATGACAAAAAAATGCTACTAACGATAGCAAACTATGCCAAACTCACCTAAATTATTTCGGCTATCAAAAATCACCCCCAACTACACTTTACAGCAACAAACTAAGCCCAATCACTTTCAAATTACAAAAAAATGCTAAAAATCATAACAAACTATACCAGAATCACCTAAATTACTTCGGCTACCGTAAATCACCCCCAACTATCCCTTACCACAACAAACCAAACCATATCATCTTATAATTACAAAAAAAGTTGTACAAATCATAACAAACTATGCCATACTCACCTAAATTACTTCGGCTACTCTAAATCATCACCAACTAACCCTTACCACAACAAACTAGACCCAATCATTTTTAAATTACAAAAAAATGCTAGTAACCATAGCAAACTATGCCAAACTCACCTAAATTACTTCGGCTACCATAAATCATCACCAACTAACCCTTACCACAACAAACTAAACCCAATCACCTTTAAATTACAAAAAAATGCTACTAACCATAGCAAACTATGCCAAACTCACCTAAATTACTTCGGCTATCAAAAATCACCCCCAGCTACACTTTACAACAACAAACTAAGCCCAATCACTTTAAAATTACAAAAAAATGCTAAAAATCATAACAAACTATACCAGAATCACCTAAATTACTTCGGCTACCGTAAATCACCCCCAACTATCCCTTACCACAACAAACCAAACCATATAATCTTAAAATTACAAAAAAAGGTGTACAAATCATAACAAACTATGCCAGACTCACCTAAATTACTTCGGCTACTTTAAATCATCACCAACTAACCCTTACCACAACAAACTAAACCCAATCACTTTTAAATTACAAAAAAATGCTAGTAACCATAGCAAACTATGCCAAAAACACCTAAATTACTTCGGCTACCATAAATCATCACCAACTAACCCTTACCACAACAAACTAAACAAAATCACTTTTAAATTACAAAAAAATGCTACTAACCATAGCAATCTATGCCAAACTCACCTAAATTACTTCGGCTATCAAAAATCACCCCCAACTACACTTTACAGCAACAAACTAAGCCCAATCGCTTTAAAATTACAAAAAAATGTTAAAATTATAACAAACTATACCAGAATCACCTAAATTACTTCGGCTACCGTAAATCACCCCCAACTATCCCTTACCACAACAAACCAAACCATATCATCTTAAAATTACAAAAAAGGAGTACAAATCATAACAAACTATGCCAGACTCACCTAAATTACTTCGGCTACTCTAAATCATCACCAACTAACCCTTACCACAACAAACTAAACCCAATCACTTTTAAATTACAAAAAAATGCTAGTAACCATAGCAAACTATGCCAAACTAACCAAAATTACTTCGGCTATCAAAAATCACCCCCAACTACACTTTACAGCAACAAACTAAGCCCAATCGCTTTAAAATTACAAAAAAATGCTAAAAATTATAACAAACTATACCAGAATCACCTAAATTACTTCGGCTACTCTAAATCATCACCAACTAACCCTTACCACAACAAACTAGACCCAATCACTTTTAAATTACAAAAAAATGCTAGTAACCATAGCAAACTATGCCAAACTCACCTAAATTACTTCGGCTACCATAAATCATCACCAACTAACCCTTACCACAACAAACTAAACCCAATCACTTTTAAATTACAAAAAAATGCTAGTAACCATAGCAAACTATGCCAAACTAACCAAAATTACTTCGGTTATCAAAAATCACCCCCAACTACACTTTACAGCAACAAACTAAGCCCAATCGCTTTAAAATTACAAAAAAATGCTAAAAATTTTAACAAACTATACCAGAATCACCTAAATTACTTCGGCTACTCTAAATCATCACCAACTAACCCTTACCACAACAAACTAGACCCAATCACTTTTAAATTACAAAAAAATGCTACTAACCATAGCAAACTATGCCAAACTCACCTAAATTACTTCGGCTATCAAAAATCACACCCAGCTACACTTTACAGCAACAAACTAAGCCCAATCACTTTAAAATTACAAAAAAATGCTAAAAATCATAACAAACTATACCAGAATCACCTAAATTACTTCGGCTACCGTAAGTCACCCCCAACTATCCCTTACCACAACAAACCGAACCATATCATCTTAAAATTACAAAAAAAGGTGTACAAATCATAACAAACTATGCCAGACTCACCTAAATTACTTCGGCTACTTTAAATCATCACCAACTAACCCTTACCACAACAAACTTAACCCAATTAATTTTTAATTACAAAAAAATGCCAGTAACCATAACAAACTATGCCAAACTCACCTAAATTACTTCGGCTACCATAAATCATCACCAACTAACCCTTACCACAACAAACTAAACCCAATCACTTTTAAATGACAAAAAAATGCTACTAACGATAGCAAACTATGCCAAACTCACCTAAATTATTTCGGCTATCAAAAATCACCCCCAACTACACTTTACAGCAACAAACTAAGCCCAATCACTTTCAAATTACAAAAAAATGCTAAAAATCATAACAAACTATACCAGAATCACCTAAATTACTTCGGCTACCGTAAATCACCCCCAACTATCCCTTACCACAACAAACCAAACCATATCATCTTATAATTACAAAAAAAGTTGTACAAATCATAACAAACTATGCCATACTCACCTAAATTACTTCGGCTACTCTAAATCATCACCAACTAACCCTTACCACAACAAACTAGACCCAATCATTTTTAAATTACAAAAAAATGCTAGTAACCATAGCAAACTATGCCAAACTCACCTAAATTACTTCGGCTACCATAAATCATCACCAACTAACCCTTACCACAACAAACTAAACCCAATCACCTTTAAATTACAAAAAAATGCTACTAACCATAGCAAACTATGCCAAACTCACCTAAATTACTTCGGCTATCAAAAATCACCCCCAGCTACACTTTACAACAACAAACTAAGCCCAATCACTTTAAAATTACAAAAAAATGCTAAAAATCATAACAAACTATACCAGAATCACCTAAATTACTTCGGCTACCGTAAATCACCCCCAACTATCCCTTACCACAACAAACCAAACCATATAATCTTAAAATTACAAAAAAAGGTGTACAAATCATAACAAACTATGCCAGACTCACCTAAATTACTTCGGCTACTTTAAATCATCACCAACTAACCCTTACCACAACAAACTAAACCCAATCACTTTTAAATTACAAAAAAATGCTAGTAACCATAGCAAACTATGCCAAAAACACCTAAATTACTTCGGCTACCATAAATCATCACCAACTAACCCTTACCACAACAAACTAAACAAAATCACTTTTAAATTACAAAAAAATGCTACTAACCATAGCAATCTATGCCAAACTCACCTAAATTACTTCGGCTATCAAAAATCACCCCCAACTACACTTTACAGCAACAAACTAAGCCCAATCGCTTTAAAATTACAAAAAAATGTTAAAATTATAACAAACTATACCAGAATCACCTAAATTACTTCGGCTACCGTAAATCACCCCCAACTATCCCTTACCACAACAAACCAAACCATATCATCTTAAAATTACAAAAAAGGAGTACAAATCATAACAAACTATGCCAGACTCACCTAAATTACTTCGGCTACTCTAAATCATCACCAACTAACCCTTACCACAACAAACTAAACCCAATCACTTTTAAATTACAAAAAAATGCTAGTAACCATAGCAAACTATGCCAAACTAACCAAAATTACTTCGGCTATCAAAAATCACCCCCAACTACACTTTACAGCAACAAACTAAGCCCAATCGCTTTAAAATTACAAAAAAATGCTAAAAATTATAACAAACTATACCAGAATCACCTAAATTACTTCGGCTACTCTAAATCATCACCAACTAACCCTTACCACAACAAACTAGACCCAATCACTTTTAAATTACAAAAAAATGCTAGTAACCATAGCAAACTATGCCAAACTCACCTAAATTACTTCGGCTACCATAAATCATCACCAACTAACCCTTACCACAACAAACTAAACCCAATCACTTTTAAATTACAAAAAAATGCTAGTAACCATAGCAAACTATGCCAAACTAACCAAAATTACTTCGGTTATCAAAAATCACCCCCAACTACACTTTACAGCAACAAACTAAGCCCAATCGCTTTAAAATTACAAAAAAATGCTAAAAATTTTAACAAACTATACCAGAATCACCTAAATTACTTCGGCTACTCTAAATCATCACCAACTAACCCTTACCACAACAAACTAGACCCAATCACTTTTAAATTACAAAAAAATGCTACTAACCATAGCAAACTATGCCAAACTCACCTAAATTACTTCGGCTATCAAAAATCACACCCAGCTACACTTTACAGCAACAAACTAAGCCCAATCACTTTAAAATTACAAAAAAATGCTAAAAATCATAACAAACTATACCAGAATCACCTAAATTACTTCGGCTACCGTAAGTCACCCCCAACTATCCCTTACCACAACAAACCGAACCATATCATCTTAAAATTACAAAAAAAGGTGTACAAATCATAACAAACTATGCCAGACTCACCTAAATTACTTCGGCTACTTTAAATCATCACCAACTAACCCTTACCACAACAAACTTAACCCAATTAATTTTTAATTACAAAAAAATGCCAGTAACCATAACAAACTATGCCAAACTCACCTAAATTACTTCGGCTACCATAAATCATCACCAACTAACCCTTACCACAACAAACTAAACCCAATCACTTTTAAATGACAAAAAAATGCTACTAACGATAGCAAACTATGCCAAACTCACCTAAATTATTTCGGCTATCAAAAATCACCCCCAACTACACTTTACAGCAACAAACTAAGCCCAATCACTTTCAAATTACAAAAAAATGCTAAAAATCATAACAAACTATACCAGAATCACCTAAATTACTTCGGCTACCGTAAATCACCCCCAACTATCCCTTACCACAACAAACCAAACCATATCATCTTATAATTACAAAAAAAGTTGTACAAATCATAACAAACTATGCCATACTCACCTAAATTACTTCGGCTACTCTAAATCATCACCAACTAACCCTTACCACAACAAACTAGACCCAATCATTTTTAAATTACAAAAAAATGCTAGTAACCATAGCAAACTATGCCAAACTCACCTAAATTACTTCGGCTACCATAAATCATCACCAACTAACCCTTACCACAACAAACTAAACCCAATCACCTTTAAATTACAAAAAAATGCTACTAACCATAGCAAACTATGCCAAACTCACCTAAATTACTTCGGCTATCAAAAATCACCCCCAGCTACACTTTACAGCAACAAACTAAGCCCAATCACTTTAAAATTACAAAAAAATGCTAAAAATCATAACAAACTATACCAGAATCACCTAAATTACTTCGGCTACCGTAAATCACCCCCAACTATCCCTTACCACAACAAACCAAACCATATCATCTTAAAATTACAAAAAAAGGTGTACAAATCATAACAAACTATGCCAGACTCACCTAAATTACTTCGGCTACTTTAAATCATCACCAACTAACCCTTACCACAACAAACTAAACCCAATCACTTTTAAATTACAAAAAAATGCTAGTAACCATAGCAAACTATGCCAAACTAACCAAAATTACTTCGGCTACCATAAATCACCCCCAACTACACTTTACAGCAACAAACTAAGCCTAATCACTTTAAAATTACAAAAAAATGCTAAAAATTATAACAAACTATATCAGAATCACCTAAATTACTTTGGCTACCGTAAATCACCCCCAACTATCCCTTACCACAACAAACCAAACCATATCATCTTAAAATTACAAAAAAGGAGTACAAATCATAACAAACTATGCCAGACTCACCTAAATTACTTCGGCTACTCTAAATCATCACCAACTAACCCTTACCACAACAAACTAAACCCAATAACTTTTAAATTACAAAAAAATGCTAGTAACCATAGCAAACTATGCCAAACTAACCAAAATTACTTCGGCTACCATAAATCACCCCCAACTACACTTTACAGCAACAAACTAAGCCTATTCACTTTAAAATTACAAAAAAATGCTAAAAATTATAACAAACTATACCAGAATCACCTAAATTACTTCGGCTACCGTAAATCACCCCCAACTACCCCTTACCACAACAAATCAAACCATATCATCTTAAAATTACAAAAAAAGGTGTACAAATCATAACAAACTATGCCAGACTCACCTAAAATACTTCGGCTACTCTAAATCATCACCAACTAACCCTTACCACAACAAACTAAACCCAATCACTTTTAAATTACAAAAAAATTCTAGTAACCATAGCAAACTATGCCAAACTAACCAAAATTACTTCGGCTATCAAAAATCACCCCCAACTACACTTTACAGCAACAATATAAGCCCAATCGCTTTAAAATTACAAAAAAATGCTAAAAATTATAACAAACTATACCAGAATCACCTAAATTACTTCGGCTACTCTAAATCATCACCAACTAACCCTTACCACAACAAACTAGACCCAATCACTTTTAAATTACAAAAAAATGCTAGTAACCATAGCAAACTATGCCAAACTCACCTAAATTACTTCGGCTACCATAAATCATCACCAACTAACCCTTACCACAACAAACTAAACCCAATCACTTTTAAATTACAAAAAAATGCTACTAACCTTAGCAAACTATGCCAAACTCACCTAAATTACTTCGGCTATCAAAAATCACCCCCAGCTACACTTTACAGCAACAAACTAAGCCCAATCACTTTAAAATTACAAAAAAATGCTAAAAATCATAACAAACTATACCAGAATCAGCTAAATTACTTCGGCTACCGTAAATCACCCTCAACTATCCCCTACCACAACAAACCAAACCATATCATCTTAAAATTACAAAAAAGGAGTTCAAATCATAACAAACTATGCCAGACTCACCTAAATTACTTCGGCTACTCTAAATCATCACCAACTAAACCTTACCACAACAAACTAAACCCAATCACTTTTAAATTACAAAAAAATGCTAGTAACCATAGCAAACTATGCCAAACTAACCAAAATTACTTCGGCTATCAAAAATCACCCCCAACTACACTTTACAGCAACAAACTAAGATAAATCGCTTTAAAATTACAAAAAAATGCTAAAAATTATAACAAACTATACCAGAAACACCTAAATTACTTCGGCTACTCTAAATCATCACCAACTAACCCTTACCACAACAAACTAGACCCAATCACTTTTAAATTACAAAAAAATGCTAGTAACCATAGCAAATTATGCCAAACTCACCTAAATTACTTCGGCTACCATAAATCATCACCAACTAACCCTTACCACAACAAACTAAACCCAATCACTTTTAAATTACAAAAAAATGCTACTAACCATAGCAAACTATGCCAAACTCACCTAAATTACTTCGGATTTCAAAAATCACCCCCAACTACACTTTACAGCAACAAACTAAGCCCAATCACTTTAAAATTACAAAAAAATGCTAAAAATCATAACAAACTATACCAGAATCACCTAAATTACTTCGGCAGCCGTAAATCACCCCCAACTATCCCTTACCACAACAAACCAAACCATATCATCTTAAAATTACAAAAAATGGTGTACAAATCATAACAAATTATGCCAGACTCACCTGAATTACTTCGGCTACTCTAAATCATCACCAACTAACCCTTACCATAACAAACTAAACCCAATCACTTTTAAATTACAAACAAATGCTAGTAACCATAGCAAACTATGCCAAACCCACCTAAATTACTTCGGCTACCATAAATCATCACCAACTAACCCTTACCACAACAAACTAAACCCAATCACTTTTAAATTACAAAAAAATGCTACTAACCATAGCAGACTATGCCAAACTCACCTAAATTACTTCGGATATCAAAAATTACCCCTAACTACACTTTACAGCAACAAACTAAGCCCAATCATTTTAAAATTACAAAAAAATGCTAAAAATTATAACAAACTATACCAGAAACACCTAAATTACTTCGGCAACCGTAAATCACCCCCAACTATCCCTTACCACAACAAACCAAACCATATCATCTTAAAATTACAAAAAAAGGTGTACAAATCATAACAAAATATGCCAGACTCACCTAAATTACTTCGGCTACTCTAAGTCATCACCAACTAACCCTTACCACAACAAACTAAACCCAATCACTTTTAAATTACAAAAAAATGCTAGTAACCAAAGTAAACTAAGCCAAACTCACCTAAATTACTTCGGCTACCATAAATCATCACCAACTAACCCTTACCACAACAAACTAAACCCAATCACTTTTAAATTACAAAAAAATGCTACTAACCATAGCAAACTATGCCAAACTCACCTAAATTACTTCGGATATCAAAAATCACCCCCAACTACACTTTACAGCAACAAACTAAGCCCAATCACTTTAAAATTACAAAAAAATGCTAAAAATCATAACAAACTATACCAGAATCACCTAAATTACTTCGGCAACCGTATTTCACCCCCAACTATCCCTTACCACATCAAACCAAACCATATCATCTTAAAATTACAAAAAAAGGTGTACAAATCATAACAAATTATGCCAAACTCACCTGAATTATTTCGGCTACTCTAAATCATCACCAACTATCCCTTACCATAACAAAATACCCCCAATCACTTTTAAATTACAAACAAATGCTAGTAACCATAGCAAACTATGCCAAACTCACCTAAATTACTTCGGCTATCAAAAATCACCCCCAACTACACTTTACAGCAACAAACTAAGCGCAATCACTTTAAAATTACAAAAAAATGCTAAAAATCATAACAAACTATACCAGAATCACCAAAATTACTTCGGCTACCGTAAATCACCCCCAACTATCCCTTACCACAACAAACCAAACCATATCATCTTAAAATTACAAAAAAAGGTGTGCAAATCATAACAAACTATGCCAGACTCACCTAAATTACTTCGGCTACTCTAAATCATCACCAACTAACCCATACCACAACAAACTAAACCCAATCACTTTTAAATTACAAAAAAATGCTAGTAACCATAGCAAACTATGCCAAACTCCTAAATTACTTCGGCTACTATAAATAATCACCAACTAACCCTTACCACAACAAACTACACCCAATCATTTTAAATTAGAAAAAAATGCTACTAACCATAGCAAACTATGCCAAACTCACCTAAATTACTTCGGCTATCAAAAATCACACCCAACTACACTTTACAGCAACAAACTAAGCCTAATCACTTTAAAATTACAAAGAAATGCTAAAAATCATAACAAACTATACCAGAATCACCTAAATTACTTCGGCTACCGTAAATCACCCCCAACTAACCCTTACCACAACAAACCAAACCATATCATCTTAAAATTACAAAAAAAGGTGTACAAATCATAAAAACTATGCCAGACTCACCTAAATTACTTCGGCTACACTAAATCATCACCAACTAACCCTTACCACAACAAACTAAACCCAATCACTTTTAAATTACAAAAAAATGCTAGTAACCATAGCAAACTATGCCAAACTCATCTAAATTACTTCGGCTACCATAAATCACAACCAACTAACCCTTACCACAACAAACTAAACCCAATCACTTTTAAATTACAAAAAAATGCTACTAACCATAGCAAACTATGCCAAACTCTCCTAAATTACTTCGGCTATCAAAAATCACCCCCAATTACACTTTACAGCAACAAACTAAGCCCAATCACTTTAAAATTCCAAAAAATGCTAAAAATCATAACAAACTATACCAGAATCACCTAAATTACTTCGGCAACCGTAAATCACCCCCAACTATCCCTTACCACAACAAACCAAACCATATAATCTTAAAATTACAAAACAAAGTGTACAAATCATAACAAACTATGCCAGACTCATCTAAATTACTTCGGCTACTCTATATCATCACCAACTAACCCTTACCACAACAAACTAAACCCAATCACTTTTAAATTACAAAAAAATGCTAGTAACCATAGCAAACTATGCCAAACTTACCTAAATTACTTCGGCTACCATAAATCATCACCAACTAACCCTTACCACAACAAACTAAACCCAATCACTTTTAAATTACAAAAAAATGCTAGTAACCATAGCAAACTATGCCAAACTCATCTAAATTACTTCGGCTACCATAAATCATCACCAACTAACCCTTACCACAACAAACTAAACCCAATCACTTTTAAATTACAAAAAAATGCTACTAACCATAGCAAACTATGCCAAACTCACCTAAATTACTTCGGCTATCAAAAATCACCCCTCAGTACACTTTACAGCAATAAACTAAGCCCAATCACTTTAAAATTAAAAAAAAATGGTAAAAATCATCACAAACTATACCAGAATCACCTAAATTACTTCGGCTACCGTAAATCACCCCCAACCATCCCTTACCACAACAAACCAAACCATATCATCTTAAAATTACAAAAAAAGGTGTACAAATCATAACAAACTATGCCAGACTCACCTAAATTACTTCGGCTACTCTAAATCATCACCAACCAACCCTTACCACAACAAACTAAACCCAATCACTTTTAAATTACAAAAAAATGCTAGTAACCATAGCAAACTATGCCAAACTCACCTAAATTACTTCGGCTACCATAAATCATCACCAACTAACCCTTACCACAACAAACTAAACCCAATCACTTTTAAATTACAAAAAAATGTTACTAACCATAGCAAACTATGCCAAACTCACCTAAATTACTTCGGATATCAAAAATCACCCCTAACTACACTTTACAGCAACAAACTAAGCCCAATCATTTGAAAATTACAAAAAAATTTTAAAGTGATTGGGCTTAGTTTGTTGCTGTAAAGTGTAGTTGGGGGTGATTTTTGATAGCCGAAGTAATTTAAGTGAGTTTGGCATTGTTTGTTATGGTTAGTAGCATTTTTTTGTAATTTAAAAGTGATTGGGTTTAGTTTGTTGTGGTAAGGGTTTGTTGGTGATGATTTATGGTAGCCGAAGTAATTTAGGTGAGTTTGGCATAGTTTGCTATGGTTACTAGCATTTTTTTGTAATTTAAAAATGATTGGGTTTAGTTTGTTGTGGTAAGGGTTAGTTGGTGATGATTTAGAGTAGCCGAAGTAATTTAGGTGATTCTGGTATAGTTTGTTATGATTTTTAGCATTTTTTTGTAATTTTAAAGTGATTGGGCTTAGTTTGTTGCTGTAAAGTGTAGCTGGGGGTGATTTTTGATAGCAGAAGTAATTTAAGTGAGTTTGGCTTAGTTTGCAATGGTTAGTAGCATTTTTTTGTAATTTAATTGTGATTGGGTTTAGTTTGTTGTGGTAAGGGTTAGTTGGTGCTGATTTATGGTAGCCGAAATAATTTAAGTGAGTTTGGCATAGTTTGCTATGGTTACTAGCATTTTTTTTAATTTAAAAGTGATTGGGTTTAGTTTGTTGTGGTAAGGGTTAGTTGGTGATGATTTAGAGTAGCCGAAGTAATTTAGGTGAGTCTGGCATAGTTTGTTATGATTTGTACACCTTTTATTGTAATTTTAAGATGATATGGTTTGGTTTGTTGTGGTAAGGGATAGTTGGGGGTGATTTACGGTAGCCGAAGTAATTTAGGTGATTCTGGTATAGTTTGTTATGATTTTTAGCATTTTTTTGTAATTTAAAAGTGATTGGGTTTAGTTTGTTGTGGTAAGGGTTAGTTGGTGATGATTTATGGTAGCCGAAGTAATTTAGGTGAGTTTGGCATAGTTTGTTATGGTTACTGGCATTTTTTTGTAATTAAAAATTAATTGGGTTAAGTTTGTTGTGGTAAGGGTTAGTTGGTGATGATTTAAAGTAGCCGAAGTAATTTAGGTGAGTCTGGCATAGTTTGTTATGATTTGTACACCTTTTTTTGTAATTTTAAGATGATATGGTTTGGTTTGTTGTGGTAAGGGATAGTTGGTGGTGATTTACGGTAGCCGAAGTAATTTAGGTGATTCTGGTATAGTTTGTTATGATTTTTAGCATTTTTTTGTAATTTTAAAGTGATTGGGCTTAGTTTGTTGCTGTAAAGTGTAGCTGGGGGTGATTTTTGATAGCCGAAGTAATTTAGGTGAGTTTGGCATAGTTTGCTATGGTTAGTAGCATTTTTTTGTAATTTAAAAGTGATTGGGTTTAGTTTGTTGTGGTAAGGGTTAGTTGGTGATGATTTATGGTAGCCGAAGTAATTTAGGTGAGTTTGGCATAGTTTGCTATGGTTACTAGCATTTTTTTGTAATTTAAAAGTGATTGGGTCTAGTTTGTTGTGGTAAGGGTTAGTTGGTGATGATTTAGAGTAGCCGAAGTAATTTAGGTGAGTCTGGCATAGTTTGTTATGATTTGTACAACTTTTTTTGTAATTATAAGATGATATGGTTTGGTTTGTTGTGGTAAGGGATAGTTGGGGGTGATTTACGGTAGCCGAAGTAATTTAGGTAATTCTGGTATAGTTTGTTATGATTTTTAGCATTTTTTTGTAATTTGAAAGTGATTGGGCTTAGTTTGTTGCTGTAAAGTGTAGTTGGGGGTGATTTTTGATAGCCGAAATAATTTAGGTGAGTTTGGCATAGTTTGCTTGCGTTAGTAGCATTTTTTTGTAATTTAAAAGTGATTGGGTTTAGTTTGTTGTGGTAAGGGTTAGTTGGTGATGATTTATGGTAGCCGAAGTAAATTAGGTGAGTTTGGCATAGTTTGTTATGGTTACTGGCATTTTTTTGTAATTAAAAATTAATTGGGTTAAGTTTGTTGTGGTAAGGGTTAGTTGGTGATGATTTAAATTAGCCGAAGTAATTTAGGTGAGTCTGGCATAGTTTGTTATGATTTGTACACCTTTTTTTGAAATTTTAAGATGATATGGTTTGGTTTGTTGTGGTAAGGGATAGTTGGGGGTGATTTACGGTAGCCGAAGTAATTTAGGTGATTCTGGTATAGTTTGTTATGATTTTTAGCATTTTTTTGTAATTTTAAAGTGATTGGGCTTAGTTTGTTGCTGTAAAGTGTAGCTGGGGGTGATTTTTGATAGCCGAAGTAATTTAGGTGAGTTTGGCATAGTTTGCTATGGTTAGTAGCATTTTTTTGTAATTTAAAAGTGATTTGGTTTATTTTGTTGTGGTAAGAGTTAGTTGGTGATGATTTATGGTAGCCGAAGTAATTTAGGTGAGTTTGGCATAGTTTGCTATGGTTACTAGCATTTTTTTGTAATTTAAAAATGATTGGGTCTAGTTTGTTGTGGTAAGGGTTAGTTGGTGATGATTTAGAGTAGCCGAAGTAATTTAGGTGAGTCTGGCATAGTTTGTTATGATTTGTACAACTTTTTTTGTAATTATAAGATGATATGGTTTGGTTTGTTGTGGTAAGGGATAGTTGGGGGTGATTTACGGTAGCCGAAGTAATTTAGGTGATTCTGGTATAGTTTGTTATAATTTTTAGCATTTTTTTGTAATTTTAAAGTGATTAGGCTTAGTTTGTTGCTGTAAAGTGTAGTTGGGGGTGATTTATGGTAGCCGAAGTAATTTTGGTTAGTTTGGCATAGTTTGCTATGGTTACTAGCATTTTTTTGTAATTTAAAAGTGATTGGGTTTAGTTTGTTGTGGTAAGGGTTAGTTGGTGATGATTTAGAGTAGCCGAAGTAATTTAGGTGAGTCTGGCATAGTTTGTTATGATTTGTACTCCTTTTTTGTAATTTTAAGATGATATGGTTTGGTTTGTTGTGGTAAGGGATAGTTGGGGGTGATTTACGGTAGCCGAAGTAATTTAGGTGATTCTGGTATAGTTTGTTATAATTTTTAGCATTTTTTTGTAATTTTAAAGTGATTAGGCTTAGTTTGTTGCTGTAAAGTGTAGTTGGGGGTGATTTATGGTAGCCGAAGTAATTTTGGTTAGTTTGGCATAGTTTGCTATGGTTACTAGCATTTTTTTGTAATTTAAAAGTGATTGGGTTTAGTTTGTTGTGGTAAGGGTTAGTTGGTGATGATTTAAAGTAGCCGAAGTAATTTAGGTGAGTCTGGCATAGTTTGTTATGATTTGTACACCTTTTTTTGTAATTTTAAGATGATATGGTTTGGTTTGTTGTGGTAAGGGATAGTTGGGGGTGATTTACGGTAGCCGAAGTAATTTAGGTGATTCTGGTATAGTTTGTTATGATTTTTAGCATTTTTTTGTAATTTTAAAGTGATTGGGCTTAGTTTGTTGCTGTAAAGTGTAGCTGGGGGTGATTTTTGATAGCCGAAGTAATTTAGGTGAGTTTGGCATAGTTTGCTATGGTTAGTAGCATTTTTTTTAATTTAAAAGTGATTGGGTTTAGTTTGTTGTGGTAAGGGTTAGTTGGTAATGATTTATGGTAGCCGAAGTAATTTAGGTGAGTTTGGCATAGTTTGCTATGGTTACTAGCATTTTTTTGTAATTTAAAAGTGATTGGGTCTAGTTTGTTGTGGTAAGGGTTAGTTGGTGATGATTTAGAGTAGCCGAAGTAATTTAGGTGAGTCTGGCATAGTTTGTTATGATTTGTACAACTTTTTTTGTAATTATAAGATGATATGGTTTGGTTTGTTGTGGTAAGGGATAGTTGGGGGTGATTTACGGTAGCCGAAGTAATTTAGGTGATTCTGGTATAGTTTGTTATGATTTTTAGCATTTTTTTGTAATTTGAAAGTGATTGGGCTTAGTTTGTTGCTGTAAAGTGTAGTTGGGGGTGATTTTTGATAGCCGAAATAATTTAGGTGAGTTTGGCATAGTTTGCTCTCGTTAGTAGCATTTTTTTGTAATTTAAAAGTGATTGGGTTTAGTTTGTTGTGGTAAGGGTTAGTTGGTGATGATTTATGGTAGCCGAAGTATTTTAGGTGAGTTTGGCATAGTTTGCTATGGTTACTAGCATTTTTTTGTAATTTAATAGTGATTGGGTCTAGTTTGTTGTGGTAAGGGTTAGTTGGTTATGATTTAGAGTAGCCGAAGTAATTTAGGTGATTCTGGTATAGTTTGTTATAATTTTTAGCATTTTTTTGTAATTTTAAAGCGATTGGGCTTAGTTTGTTGCTGTAAAGTGTAGTTGGGGGTGATTTTTGATAGCCGAAGTAATTTCGGTTAGTTTGGCATAGTTTGCTATGGTTACTAGCATTTTTTTTAATTTAAAAGTGATTGGGTTTAGTTTGTTGTGGTAAGGGTTAGTTGGTGATGATTTATGGTAGCCGAAGTAATTTAGGTGAGTTTGGCATAGTTTGCTATGGTTACTAGCATTTTTTTGTAATTTAAAAGTGATTGGGTCTAGTTTGTTGTGGTAAGGGTTAGTTGGTGATGATTTAGAGTAGCCGAAGTAATTTAGGTGATTCTGGCATAGTTTGTTATGATTTGTACAACTTTTTTTGTAATTATAAGATGATATGGTTTGGTTTGTTGTGGTAAGGGATAGTTGGGGGTGATTTACGGTAGCCGAAGTAATTTAGGTGATTCTGGTATAGTTTGTTATGATTTTTAGCATTTTTTTGTAATTTGAAAGTGATTGGGCTTAGTTTGTTGCTGTAAAGTGTAGTTGGGGGTGATTTTTGATAGCCGAAATAATTTAGGTGAGTTTGGCATAGTTTGCTCTCGTTAGTAGCATTTTTTTGTAATTTAAAAGTGATTGGGTTTAGTTTGTTGTGGTAAGGGTTAGTTGGTGATGATTTATGGTAGCCGAAGTATTTTAGGTGAGTTTGGCATAGTTTGCTATGGTTACTAGCATTTTTTTGTAATTTAATAGTGATTGGGTCTAGTTTGTTGTGGTAAGGGTTAGTTGGTTATGATTTAGAGTAGCCGAAGTAATTTAGGTGATTCTGGTATAGTTTGTTATAATTTTTAGCATTTTTTTGTAATTTTAAAGCGATTGGGCTTAGTTTGTTGCTGTAAAGTGTAGTTGGGGGTGATTTTTGATAGCCGAAGTAATTTCGGTTAGTTTGGCATAGTTTGCTATGGTTACTAGCATTTTTTTTAATTTAAAAGTGATTGGGTTTAGTTTGTTGTGGTAAGGGTTAGTTGGTGATGATTTATGGTAGCCGAAGTAATTTAGGTGAGTTTGGCATAGTTTGCTATGGTTACTAGCATTTTTTTGTAATTTAAAAGTGATTGGGTCTAGTTTGTTGTGGTAAGGGTTAGTTGGTGATGATTTAGAGTAGCCGAAGTAATTTAGGTGATTCTGGTATAGTTTGTTATAATTTTTAGCATTTTTTTGTAATTTTAAAGCGATTGGGCTTAGTTTGTTGCTGTAAAGTGTAGTTGGGGGTGATTTTTGATAGCCGAAGTAATTTTGGTTAGTTTGGCATAGTTTGCTATGGTTACTAGCATTTTTTTGTAATTTAAAAGTGATTGGGTTTAGTTTGTTGTGGTAAGGGTTAGTTGGTGATGATTTATGGTAGCCGAAGTAATTTAGGTGAGTTTGGCATAGTTTGCTATGGTTACTAGCATTTTTTTGTAATTTAAAAGTGATTGGGTCTAGTTTGTTGTGGTAAGGGTTAGTTGGTGATGATTTAGAGTAGCCGAAGTAATTTAGGTGTTTCTGGTATAGTTTGTTATAATTTTTAGCATTTTTTTGTAATTTTAAAGCGATTTATCTTAGTTTGTTGCTGTAAAGTGTAGTTGAGGGTGATTTTTGATAGCCGAAGTAATTTTGGTTAGTTTGGCATAGGTTGCTATGGTTACTAGCATTTTTTTGTAATTTAAAAGTGATTGGGTTTAGTTTGTTGTGGTAAGGGTTAGTTGGTGATGATTTAGAGTAGCCGAAGTATTTTAGGTGAGTCTGGCATAGTTTGTTATGATTTGTACACCTTTTTTTGTAATTTTAAGATGATATGGTTTGATTTGTTGTGTTAAGGGGTTGTTGGGGGTGATTTACGGTAGCCGAAGTAATTTAGGTGATTCTGGTATAGTTTGTTATGATTTTTAGCATTTTTTTGTAATTTTAAAGTGATTGGGCTTAGTTTGTTGCTGTAAAGTGTAGTTGGGGGTGATTTTTGATATCCGAAGTAATTTAGGTGAGTTTGGCATAGTTTGCTATGGTTAGTAGCATTTTTTTGTAATTTAAAAGTGATTGGGTTTAGTTTGTTGTGGTAAGGGTTAGTTGGTGATGATTTATGGTAGCCGAAGTAATTTAGGTGAGTTTGGCTTAGTTTACTTTGGTTACTAGCATTTTTTTGTAATTTAAAAGTGATTGGGTTTAGTTTGTTGTGGTAAGGGTTAGTTGGTGATGACTTAGAGTAGCCGAAGTAATTTAGGTGAGTCTGGCATATTTTGTTATGATTTGTACACCTTTTTTTGTAATTTTAAGATGATATGGTTTGGTTTGTTGTGGTAAGGGATAGTTGGGGGTGATTTACGGTTGCCGAAGTAATTTAGGTGTTTCTGGTATAGTTTGTTATAATTTTTAGCATTTTTTTGTAATTTTAAAATGATTGGGCTTAGTTTGTTGCTGTAAAGTGTAGTTAGGGGTAATTTTTGATATCCGAAGTAATTTAGGTGAGTTTGGCATAGTCTGCTATGGTTAGTAGCATTTTTTTGTAATTTAAAAGTGATTGGGTTTAGTTTGTTGTGGTAAGGGTTAGTTGGTGATGATTTATGGTAGCCGAAGTAATTTAGGTGAGTTTGGCATAGTTTGCTATGGTTACTAGCTTTTTTTTGTAATTTAAAAGTTATTGGGTTTAGTTTGTTGTGGTAAGGGTTAGTTGGTGATGATTTATGGTAGCCGAAGTAATTTAGGTGGGTTTGGCATAGTTTGCTATGGTTACTAGCATTTGTTTGTAATTTAAAAGTGATTGGGTTTAGTTTGTTATGGTAAGGGTTAGTTGGTGATGATTTAGAGTAGCCGAAGTAATTCAGGTGAGTCTGGCATAATTTGTTATGATTTGTACACCATTTTTTGTAATTTTAAGATGATATGGTTTGGTTTGTTGTGGTAAGGGATAGTTGGGGGTGATTTACGGCTGCCGAAGTAATTTAGGTGATTCTGGTATAGTTTGTTATGATTTTTAGCATTTTTTTGTAATTTTAAAGTGATTGGGCTTAGTTTGTTGCTGTAAAGTGTAGTTGGGGGTGATTTTTGAAATCCGAAGTAATTTAGGTGAGTTTGGCATAGTTTGCTATGGTTAGTAGCATTTTTTTGTAATTTAAAAGTGATTGGGTTTAGTTTGTTGTGGTAAGAGTTAGTTGGTGATGATTTATGGTAGCCGAAGTAATTTAGGTGAGTTTGGCATAGTTTGCTGTGGTTACTAGCATTTTTTTGTAATTTAAAAGTGATTGGGTTTAGTTTGTTGTGGTAAGGGTTAGTTGGTGATGATTTAGAGTAGCCGATGTAATTTAGGTGAGTCTGGCATAGTTTGTTATGATTTGTACACCTTTTTTTGTAATTTTAAGATGATATGGTTTGGTTTGTTGTGGTAAGGGATGGTTGGGGGTGATTAACGGTAGCCGAAGTAATTTAGGTGATTCTGGTATAGTTTGTAATGATTTTTACCATTTTTTTGTAATTTTAAAGTGATTGGGCTTAGTTTATTGCTGTAAAGTGTACTGAGGGGTGATTTTTGATAACCGAAGTAATTTAGGTGAGTTTGGCATAGTTTGCTATGGTTAGTAGCATTTTTTTGTAATTTAAAATGATTGGGTTTAGTTTGTTGTGGTAAGGGTTAGTTGGTGATGATTTATGGTAGCCGAAGTAATTTAGGTGAGTTTGGCATAGTTTGCTATGTTTACTAGCATTTGTTTGTAATTTAAAAGTGATTGGGTTTAGTTTGTTATGGTAAGGGTTAGTTGGTGATGATTTAGAGTAGCCGAAGTAATTCAGGTGAGTCTGGCATAATTTGTTATGATTTGTACACCTTTTTCTGTAATTTTAAGATGATATGGTTTGGTTTGTTGTGGTAAGGGATAGTTGGGGGTGATTTACGGTAGCCGAAGTAATTCAGGTGAGTCTGGCATAATTTGTTATGATTTGTACACCTTTTCTTGTAATTTTAAGATGCTATGGTTTGGTTTGTTGTGGTAAGGGATAGTTGGGGGTGATTTACGGTTGCCGAAGTAATTTAGGTGATTCTGGTATAGTTTATTATGATTTTTAGCATTTTTTTGTAATTTTAAAGTGATTGGGCTTAGTTTGTTGTTGTAAAGTGTAGTTGGGGGTGATTTTTGATAGCCGAAGTAATTTAGGTGAGTTTGGCATAGTTTGCTATGGTTAGTAGCATTTTTTTGTAATTTAAAAGTGATTGGGTTTAGTTTGTTGTGGTAAGGGTTAGTTGGTGATGATTTATGGTAGCCGAAGTAATTTAGGTGAGTTTGGCATAGTTTGCTATGGTTACTAGCTTTTGTTTGTAATTTAAAAGTGATTGGGTTTAGTTTGTTATGGTAAGGGTTAGTTGGTGATCATTTAGAGTAGCCGAAGTAATTCAGGTGAGTCTGGCATAATTTGTTATGATTTGTACGCCTTTTTTTGTAATTTTAAGATGATATGGTTTGGTTTGTTGTAGTAAGGGATAGTTGGGGGTGATTTACGGTTGCCGAAGTAATTTAGGTGATTCTGGTATAATTTGTTATGATTTTTAGCATTTTTTTATAATTTTAAAGTGATTGGGCTTAGTTTGTTGCTGTAAAGTGTAGTTGGGGGTGATTTTTGATATCCGAAGTAATTTAGGTGAGTTTGGCATTGTTTGCTATGGTTAGTAGCATTTTTTTGTAATTTAAAAGTGATTGGGTTTAGTTTGTTGTGGTAAGGGTTAGTTGGTGATGATTTATGGTAGCCGAAGTAATTTAGGTGAGTTTGGCATAGTTTGCTTTGGTTACTAGCATTTTTTTGTAATTTAAAAGTGATTGGGTTTAGTTTTTTGAGGTAAGGGTTAGTTGGTGATGACTTAGAGTAGCCGAAGTAATTTAGGTGAGTCTGGCATAGTTTGTTATGATTTGTACACCTTTTTTTGTAATTTTAAGATGATATGGTTTGGTTTGTTGTGGTAAGGGATAGTTGGGGGTGATTTACGGTAGCCGAAGTAATTTATATAAGTTTGGCATAATTTGCTATGGTTACTAGCATTTTTTTGTAATTTAAAAGTGATTGGGTTTAGTTTGTTGTGGTAAGGGTTAGTTGGTGATGATTTAGAGTAGCCGAAGTAATTTAGGTGAGACTGGCATAATTTGTTATGATTTGTACACCTTGTTTTGTAATTTTAAGATGATATGGCTTGGTTTGTTGTGGTAAGGGATAGTTGGGGGTGATTTACGGTAGCCGAAGTAATTTAGGTGATTCTGGTATAGTTTGTTATAATTTTTAGCATTTTTTTGTAATTTTAAAGTGATTGGGCTTAGGTTGTTGCTGTAAAGTGTAGTTGGGGGTGATTTTTGATAGCCGAAGTAATTTAGGTGTGTTTGGCATAGTTTGCTATGGTTAGTAGCATTTTTTTGTAATTTAAAAGTGATTGGGTTTAGTTTGTTGTGGTAAGGGTTAGTTGGTGATGATTTATGGTAGCCGAAGTAATTTATATAAGTTTGGCATAATTTGCTATGGTTACTAGCATTTTTTTGTAATTTAAAAGTGATTGGGTTTAGTTTGTTGTGGTAAGGGTTAGTTGGTGATGATTTAGAGTAGCCGAAGTAATTTAGGTGAGACTGGCATAATTTGTTATGATTTGTACACCTTGTTTTGTAATTTTAAGATGATATGGCTTGGTTTGTTGTGGTAAGGGATAGTTGGGGGTGATTTACGGTAGCCGAAGTAATTTAGGTGATTCTGGTATAGTTTGTTATAATTTTTAGCATTTTTTTGTAATTTTAAAGTGATTGGGCTTAGGTTGTTGCTGTAAAGTGTAGTTGGGGGTGATTTTTGATAGCCGAAGTAATTTAGGTGTGTTTGGCATAGCTTGCTATGGTTAGTAGCATTTTTTTTAATTTAAAAGTGATTGGGTTTAGTTTGTTGTGGTAAGGGTTAGTTGGTGATGATTTATGGTAGCCGAAGTAATTTAGGTGAGTTTGGCATAGTTTGCTATGGTTACTAGCTTTTTTTTGTAATTTAAAAGTTATTGGGTTTAGTTTGTTGTGATAAGGGTTAGTTGGTGATGATTTATGGTAGCCGAAGTAATTTAGGTGGGTTTGGCATAGTTTGCTATGGTTACTAGCATTTGTTTGTAATTTAAAAGTGATTGGGTTTAGTTTGTTATGGTAAGGGTTAGTTGGTGATGATTTAGAGTAGCCGAAGTAATTCAGGTGAGTCTGGCATAATTTGTTATGATTTGTACACCTTTTTTGTAATTTTAAGATGATATGGTTTGGTTTGTTGTGGTAAGGGATAGTTGGGGGTGATTTACGGCTGCCGAAGTAATTTAGGTGATTCTGGTATAGTTTGTTATGATTTTTAGCATTTTTTTGTAATTTTAAAGTGATTGGGCTTAGTTTGTTGCTGTAAAGTGTAGTTGGGGGTGATTTTTGATATCCGAAGTAATTTAGGTTAGTTTGGCATAGTTTGCTATGGTTAGTAGCATTTTTTTGTAATTTAAAAGTGATTGGGTTTAGTTTGTTGTGGTAAGGGTTAGTTGGTGATGATTTATGGTAGCCGAAGTAATTTAGGAGAGTTTGGCATAGTTTGCTGTGGTTACTAGCATTTTTTTGTAATTTAAAAGTGATTGGGTTTAGTTTGTTGTGGTAAGGGTTAGTTGGTGATGATTTAGAGTAGCCGAAGTAATTTAGGTGAGTCTGGCATAGTTTGCCATGGTTAATAGCATTTGTTTGTAATTTAAAAGTAATTGGGTTTACTTTGTTATGGTAAGGGTTAGTTGGTGATGATTTAGAGTAGCCGAAGTAATTCAGGTGAGTCTGGCATAATCTATATATATAAAGCGAAGTGTCCTCACTGACACACTCATCTACACATCTACACATTCACTGATTCATAATCAACCCACAGCCCAAACCGTGAGGGCTGGAGACTTGAAATTTTAGACACGGGTGTATCATGTGCCGAAACGAAGTGATAAGAAGCGATTTTGCGAAATTCGGCCCGGTTCCTTTGTATTTAAATAAAAACCGGATAAAAACCGGTTAAAATAAACAAAAAATGATCGGCTCGCGGAGACCGTGTTTTTTTTTGTTAGAAGCACGTGTCTAGCCAAAACAACTTCGACGTCGGGCGACCGGTTTACATTAGGCTGAACTCAGACGGACCACTCCCGAACCACACGACAGCGACAAAAGCAGTTTCAACGTCGAGTTTCTGCTTTCCTGATCATACTTTTGCCGTACCTAGCGAGGCGCAGATATTTCAATTATAATTTTGATTTCAATTATAATGTCGATCCGTGACTCATTTAAAAATTACCAAACCACTCCAAATTTAATCCTCATTATCCACATTAAACATCCTCAAATATCTCTTACCATTGCAAACTTCACCAAAGCAACCCCAAAAAATTCCCGAACTACGCCAAACTGGCATAAATTAGATCCGTTATCTTAAATCATCCCTTACCACCCCTTAGCAACCCCAAGTAACTCCAATCACTTTAAAATAAAACAAAATGACACAAACCACAGCAGACTATTTCGAACTCACACACATTATTTCGGCTACCAAAATTCACCCACAACTACCCCTTACCGCCCCAAACTAAGCCCAATCACTTTAAAATTACAAAAATGCTACAAACCATAGCAAACTATGCCAAAATCACCTAAATTACTTCGGCTACCATAAATCACCCCCAACTACCCCTTACCACCCCAAAATAAGCCCAATCACATTAAAATTACAAAAAATGCTACAAACCATAGCAAACTATGTCAAACTCACTTAAATTACTTCGGCTACTATAAATCACCCCCAACTACCCCTTACCACCCCAAATTAAGCCCAATCACTTTAAAATTACAAAAAATGCTACAAACCATAGCAAACTATGTCAAACTCACTTAAATTACTTCGGCTACCATAAATCACCCCCAACTACCCCTTACCACCCCAAACTAAACCAAATCACTTTAAAATTACAAAAAATGTTACAAATCATAGCAAACTATGCCAAACTCACCCAAATTACTTCGGCTACCATAAATCACCCCCAACTACCCCTTACCACCCCAAACTAAGAACAATCACTTTAAAATTACAAAAAATGTTACAAATCATAGCAAACTATGCCAAACTCACCCAAATTACTTCGGCCACCATAAATCACCCCCAACTACCCCTTACCACCCCAAACTAAGCCCAATCACATTAAAATTACAAAAAATGCTACAAACCATAGCAAACTATGTCAAACTCACTTAAATTACTTCGGCTACTATAAATCACCCCCAACTACCCCTTACCACCCCAAATTAAGCCCAATCACTTTAAAATTACAAAAAATGCTACAAACCATAGCAAACTATGTCAAACTCACTTAAATTACTTCGGCTACCATAAATCACCCCCAACTACCCCTTACCACCCCAAACTAAACCAAATCACTTTAAAATTACAAAAAATTCTACAAATAATAGCAAACTATGCCAAACTCACCTAAATTACTTCAGCTACCATAAATCACCCCCAACTACCCCTTACCACCCCAAACTAAGCCAAATCACTTTAAAATTACAAAAAATGATACAAACCATAGCAAACTATGCCAAACTCACGCAAATTACTTCGGCTACCATAAATCACCCCCAACTACCCCTTACCACCCCAAACTAAGCCAAATTACTTTAAAATTACAAAAAATGCTATAAACCATAGCAAACTATGTCAAACTCACTTAAATTACTTCGGCTACCATAAATCACCCCCAACTGCCCCTTACCACCCCAAACTAAGCCAAATCACTTTAAAATTACAAAACATGCTACAAACCATAGCAAACTATGTCAAACTCACTTAAATTACTTCGGCTACCATAAATCACCCCCAACTACCCCTTACCACCCCAAACTAAGCCAAATCACTTTAAAATTACAAAAAATGATACAAACTATAGCAAACTATGCCAAACTCACCCAAACTACTTCGGCTACCATAAATCACCTTCAACTACCCCTTACCACCCCAAACTAAGAACAATCACTTTAAAATTACAAAAAATGCTACAAACCATAGCAAGCTATGTCAAGCTCACCTAAATTACTTCGGCTACCATAAATTACCCCCAACTACCCCTTACCACCCCAAACTAAGAACAATCACTTTAAAATTACAAAAAATGTTACAAATCATAGTAAACTATGCCAAACTCACCTAAATTACTTCGGCTACCATAAATCACCCCCAACTACCCCTTGCCACCCCAAACTAAGCCAATTAACTTTAAAATTACAAAAAATGCTACAAATCATAGCAAACTATGCCAAACTCACCCAAATTACTTCGGCTACCATAAATCACCCCCAACTATCCCTTACCACCCCAAACTAAGCCCAATCACTTTAAAATTACAAAAAATGCTACAAACCATAGCAAACTATGTCAAACTCACTTAAATTACTTCGGCTACCATAAATCAACTTCAACTACCCCTTACCACCCCAAACTAAGCCCAATCACTTTAAAATTACAAAAAATGCTACAAACCATAGCAAACTATGCCAAATTCACCCAAATTACTTCGGCTACCATAAATCACCCCCAAATACCCCTTACAACCCAAACTAAGCCCACTAATTATGTCATAAAATTCCTTACTATTAAGCAAAGTCTTCATTAATTGTTCCTCTATTGCAATCGTTGACAAGTTGATTAAGCGAGATTTGCAAGTACAAGTTTGACTAAATGATTTAATTCTTTTTAAGATGGAAAAAACGTACTGTTGCAGACTTTGTAGGCCAAAAATCATAAAATATTAAGAAATATCTGCATCTAAAATATATTGCTTTGACTAATAGACGTTATTCTGAATATTAAATATGCTGATAAAAATTTTGATTCTCTTCCACCTTCCAATAAATAATTATTCCAGGTGAGATGCAAACATAAACTTATGTTCTGAATTGCAACACGCTGACAGGGCAAGCCCTATCTTCTTAACATGCGTGCATTTGCATTGCAAATAATAAAGACTTTTTCTCCATTGTATAAAGAGCTCTATGGTTTTTAATTTTAAAGCGGTGTAAGCGCTAGATTTTCGTTAAAATATCAAAAAATTCATAATTTTGCAATTGAATTGCAGAACTAATTTTGTGTTCGATAGTAAATTTATACTTGGAGTGGCACTGCCAACCCTGCCACCCCTGATGAGCCCCACTGTTGACTACTCTCCTTTCAGGGAAATTTTTGAAATAAACGGCAAAATAATTTAAGTCGCCTGGATGTGAAAATATCACTGTGTAGTAAGTTCAGACTGACGAGTGAAAAAAACCGCTTTCATACAGAAACGAAATCATATGAAACACTTGAAATTTCGATATTTGTTTGTAATTCGTCACAGGTCCATGAAGGAATGCGTGTTAATCTAAACAAGAGTTAGTTTGTCGGAGAGGCCGAATAAGATTTTTTCATCCACCACATTCCCGTCAAAATAATTATTTACTTTAGAATGTTTATTTTTCTAATTCATTTCGTGAAAATAATGACGGGCCATACGAGTACACCTTTGCGAGTATTATTTTTAATTTTTAATTTACAAATTAATCTCTTTTGTTAGCCAAATTGTTTTAACACGCACTAGGCACGTGCACCTAATATAATTGTGAAAATTGCTGCTTCAGCAGCTGAAACGCTGGTACTCAAAGTCGCCAAGGTCGAGGCGACGCATCAGTATTAAAAGTTCTATCGCTATTAAATAAATTATTTTAATATAATATTCCCGATTTGTTCTTGCCGTTAACCAAAAATTACCATGGTCGTACCGGACCCCACTTATATTCGTACGCTAATTTTTACGTTCAGCTAATGATAGTGGTGTATTTGTTTTTCACCAAACCTGCCCCGGCTGAAATCCGAAATTAGCAGCGTTGGACCAGACTTGACTGACTTTGATACGCGTTTTACACTATTTATTTTACGTAAATACATTGTGTTCATTATTGCATCATTTAAAACTAAGATGGAGCAGTTTGAAAATCTAGCAAATTACAAATACCACAGCGTATAATTTTCATGAAAGCTGATGAAAATTGTCTTTTTTACTATCTGTGGTAATGGTATTGAAATTTTAATACTGGAAAGGGAGCTCAAAAGGTTCTCACTTTAATTGTTCAACAAGTTGCGGCCATGTTTTAATAATTTTGTGCAGCTCAAAAAGAGATATTTATGCTGAAGAGTTTGTTTATTCTGAAGATAAGTCAAAATCATCTACATACTCTTCTGCTGTGAGATGACTGTAGCAGGAGAAATGTTTCCATTGTCTTTTCAACTTTATCATAACATTATCTGCTAATTTGTAAACTTCGATTTTCCCGAAAATTTTCTAACATTAATTTCGATTTTCTGGAATCGCTTATAGAACACCTCCAAACTGCGTCTTTGCCTAAAGAGTCTATACAAAATTTTTCATCTGATATCAACCAAGATATCCTCTTTTTCCAAATTATATACCCAGTCAAGTACCCGGTCCTGGCAATGCAGGTTAATTTCAGCAAATTTGTTTATTTTGTGATTGGAAAAGTAGAGCATTCCTGTTTAATTGTGTAATTGTATTGTAATGTCGATTAGTCTACATCACCAATACACCACTTTTGTCAACACTGCGTTTATTTAATCTACGTCCGGGCAACGCCGGGTACATTCAGCTAGTTTGTTATAATTTGTACACCTTTTTTTGTAATTTTAAGATGATATGGTTTGGTTTGTTGTGGTAAGGGATAGTTGGGGGTGATTTACGGTTGCCGAACTAATTTAGGTGATTCTGGTATAGTTTGTTATGATTTTTAGCATTTTTTTGTAATTTTAAAGTGATTGGGCTTAGTTTGTTGCTGTAAAGTGTAGTTGGGGGTGATTTTTGATATCCGAAGTAATTTAGGTGAGTTTGGCATAGTTTGCTATGGTTAGTAGCATTTTTTTGCAATTTAAAAGTGATTGGGTTTAGTTTGTTGTGGTAAGGGTAAGTTGGTGATGATTTATGGTAGCCGAAGTAATTTAGGTGAGTTTGGCATAGTTTGCTATGGTTAGTAGCATTTTTTTGTAATTTAAAAGTGATTGGGTTTAGTTTGTTGTGGTAAGGGTTAGTTGGTGATGATTTATGGTAGCCTAAGTAATTTAAGTGAGTTTGGCATAGTTTGCTATGGTTACTAGCATTTTTTTTGTAATTTAAAAGTGATTGGGTTTAGTTTGTTGTGGTAAGGGATAGTTGGGGGTGATTTACGGTTGCCGAAGTAATTTAGGTGATTCTGGTATAGTTTGTTATGATTTTTAGCATTTTTTTATAATTTTAAAATGATTGGGCTTAGTTTGTTGCTGTAAAGTGTAGTTGGGGGTGATTTTTGATATCCGAAGTAATTTAGGTGAGTTTGGCATAGTTTGCTATGGTTAGTAGCATTTTTTTGCAATTTAAAAGTGATTGGGTTTAGTTTGTTGTGGTAAGGGTAAGTTGGTGATGATTTATGGTAGCCGAAGTAATTTAGGTGAGTTTGGCATAGTTTGCTATGGTTAGTAGCATTTTTTTGTAATTTAAAAGTGATTGGGTTTAGTTTGTTGTGGTAAGGGTTAGTTGGTGATGATTTATGGTAGCCTAAGTAATTTAAGTGAGTTTGGCATAGTTTGCTATGGTTACTAGCATTTTTTTTGTAATTTAAAAGTGATTGGGTTTAGTTTGTTGTGGTAAGGGATAGTTGGGGGTGATTTACGGTTGCCGAAGTAATTTAGGTGATTCTGGTATAGTTTGTTATGATTTTTAGCATTTTTTTATAATTTTAAAATGATTGGGCTTAGTTTGTTGCTGTAAAGTGTAGTTGGGGGTGATTTTTGATATCCGAAGTAATTTAGGTGAGTTTGGCATTGTTTGCTATGGTTAGTAGCATTTTTTTGTAATTTAAAAGTGATTGGGTTTAGTTTGTTGTGGTAAGGGTTAGTTGGTGATGATTTATGGTAGCCGAAGTAATTTAGGTGAGTTTTGCATAGTTTGCTTTGGTTACTAGCATTTTTTTGTAATTTAAAAGTGATTGGGTTTAGTTTTTTGAGGTAAGGGTTAGTTGGTGATGACTTAGAGTAGCCGAAGTAATTTAGGTGAGTCTGGCATAGTTTGTTATGATTTGTACACCTTTTTTTGTAATTTTAAGATGATATGGTTTGGTTTGTTGTGGTAAGGGATAGTTGGGGGTGATTTACGGTAGCCGAAGTAATTTATATAAGTTTGGCATAATTTGCTATGGTTACTAGCATTTTTTTGTAATTTAAAAGTGATTGGGTTTAGTTTGTTGTGGTAAGGGTTAGTTGGTGATGATTTAGAGTAGCCGAAGTAATTTAGGTGAGACTGGCATAATTTGTTATGATTTGTACACCTTGTTTTGTAATTTTAAGATGATATGGCTTGGTTTGTTGTGGTAAGGGATAGTTGGGGGTGATTTACGGTAGCCGAAGTAATTTAGGTGATTCTGGTATAATTTGTTATAATTTTTAGCGTTTTTTTGTAATTTTAAAGTGGTTGGGCTTAGGTTGTTGCTGTAAAGTGTAGTTGGGGGTGATTTTTGATAGCCGAAGTAATTTAGGTGTGTTTGGCATAGCTTGCTATGGTTAGTAGCATTTTTTTAAATTTAAAAGTGATTGGGTTTAGTTTGTTGTGGTAAGGGTTAGTTGGTGATGATTTATGGTAGCCGAAGTAATTTCCGTGAGTTTGGCATAGTTTGCTATGGTTACTAGCTTTTTTTTGTAATTTAAAAGTTATTGGGTTTAGTTTGTTGTGGTAAGGGTTAGTTGGTGATGATTTATGGTAGCCGAAGTAATTTAGGTGGGTTTGGCATAGTTTGCTATGGTTACTAGCATTTGTTTGTAATTTAAAAGTGATTGGGTTTAGTTTGTTATGGTAAGGGTTAGTTGGTGATGATTTAGAGTAGCCGAAGTAATTCAGGTGAGTCTGGCATAATTTGTTATGATTTGTACACCTTTTTTTGTAATTTTAAGATGATATGGTTTGGTTTGTTGTGGTAAGGGATAGTTGGGGGTGATTTACGGCTGCCGAAGTAATTTAGGTGATTCTGGTAGAGTTTGTTATGATTTTTAGCATTTTTTTGTAATTTTAAAGTGATTGGGCTTAGTTTGTTGCTGTAAAGTGTAGTTGGGGGTGATTTTTGATATCCGAAGTAATTTAGGTTAGTTTGGCATAGTTTGCTATGGTTAGTAGCATTTTTTTGTAATTTAAAAGTGATTGGGTTTAGTTTGCTTTGGTTACTAGCATTTTTTTGTAATTTAAAAGTGATTGGGTTTAGTTTTTTGAGGTAAGGGTTAGTTGGTGATGACTTAGAGTAGCCGAAGTAATTTAGGTGAGTCTGGCATAGTTTGTTATGATTTGTACACCTTTTTTTGTAATTTTAAGATGATATGGTTTGGTTTGTTGTGGTAAGGGATAGTTGGGGGTGATTTACGGTAGCCGAAGTAATTTATATAAGTTTGGCATAATTTGCTATGGTTACTAGCATTTTTTTGTAATTTAAAAGTGATTGGGTTTAGTTTGTTGTGGTAAGGGTTAGTTGGTGATGATTTAGAGTAGCCGAAGTAATTTAGGTGAGACTGGCATAATTTGTTATGATTTGTACACCTTGTTTTGTAATTTTAAGATGATATGGCTTGGTTTGTTGTGGTAAGGGATAGTTGGGGGTGATTTACGGTAGCCGAAGTAATTTAGGTGATTCTGGTATAATTTGTTATAATTTTTAGCGTTTTTTTGTAATTTTAAAGTGGTTGGGCTTAGGTTGTTGCTGTAAAGTGTAGTTGGGGGTGATTTTTGATAGCCGAAGTAATTTAGGTGTGTTTGGCATAGCTTGCTATGGTTAGTAGCATTTTTTTAAATTTAAAAGTGATTGGGTTTAGTTTGTTGTGGTAAGGGTTAGTTGGTGATGATTTATGGTAGCCGAAGTAATTTCCGTGAGTTTGGCATAGTTTGCTATGGTTACTAGCTTTTTTTTGTAATTTAAAAGTTATTGGGTTTAGTTTGTTGTGGTAAGGGTTAGTTGGTGATGATTTATGGTAGCCGAAGTAATTTAGGTGGGTTTGGCATAGTTTGCTATGGTTACTAGCATTTGTTTGTAATTTAAAAGTGATTGGGTTTAGTTTGTTATGGTAAGGGTTAGTTGGTGATGATTTAGAGTAGCCGAAGTAATTCAGGTGAGTCTGGCATAATTTGTTATGATTTGTACACCTTTTTTTGTAATTTTAAGATGATATGGTTTGGTTTGTTGTGGTAAGGGATAGTTGGGGGTGATTTACGGCTGCCGAAGTAATTTAGGTGATTCTGGTAGAGTTTGTTATGATTTTTAGCATTTTTTTGTAATTTTAAAGTGATTGGGCTTAGTTTGTTGCTGTAAAGTGTAGTTGGGGGTGATTTTTGATATCCGAAGTAATTTAGGTTAGTTTGGCATAGTTTGCTATGGTTAGTAGCATTTTTTTGTAATTTAAAAGTGATTGGGTTTAGTTTGTTGTGGTAAGGGTTAGTTGGCGATGATTTATGGTAGCCGAAGTAATTTAGGAGAGTTTGGCATAGTTTGCTGTGGTTACTAGCATTTTTTTGTAATTTAAAAGTGATTGGGTTTAGTTTGTTGTGGTAAGGGTTATTTGGTGATGATTTAGAGTAGCCGAAGTAATTTAGGTGAGTCTGGCATAGTTTGCCATGGTTAATAGCATTTGTTTGTAATTTAAAAGTGATTGGGTTTAGTTTGTTATGGTAAGGGTTAGTTGGTGATGATTTAGAGTAGCCGAAGTAATTCAGGTGAGTCTGGCATAATTTGTTATAATTTGTACACCTTTTTTTGTAATTTTAAGATGATATGGTTTGGTTTGTTGTGGTAAGGGATAGTTGGGGGTGATTTACGGTTGCCGAACTAATTTAGGTGATTCTGGTATAGTTTGTTATGATTTTTAGCATTTTTTTGTAATTTTAAAGTGATTGGGCTTAGTTTGTTGCTGTAAAGTGTAGTTGGGGGTGATTTTTGATATCCGAAGTAATTTAGGTGAGTTTGGCATAGTTTGCTATGGTTAGTAGCATTTTTTTGCAATTTAGAAGTGATTGGGTTTAGTTTGTTGTGGTAAGGGTAAGTTGGTGATGATTTATGGTAGCCGAAGTAATTTAGGTGAGTTTGGCATAGTTTGCTATGGTTAGTAGCATTTTTTTGTAATTTAAAAGTGATTGGGTTTAGTTTGTTGTGGTAAGGGTTAGTTGGTGATGATTTATGGTAGCCGAAGTAATTTAAGTGAGTTTGGCATAGTTTGCTATGGTTACTAGCATTTTTTTTGTAATTTAAAAGTGATAGGGTTTAGTTTGTTGTGGTAAGGGTTAGTTGGGGGTGATTTACGGTAGCCGAAGTAATTTAGGTGATTCTGGTATAGTTTGTTATGATTTTTAGCATTTTGTTGTAATTTTAAAGTGATTGGGCTTAGTTTAGTGCTGTAAAGTGTACTTGGGGGTGATTTTTGATAGCCGAAGTAATTTAGGTGAGTTTGGCATAGTTTGCTATGGTTACTAGCATTTTTTTTGTAATTTAAAAGTGATTGGGTTTAGTTTGTTGTGGTAAGGGTTAGTTGGTGATGATTTATGGTAGCCGAAGTAATTTAGGTGAGTTTGGCATAGTTTGCTATGGTTACTAGCATTTGTTTGTAATTTAAAAGTGATTGGGTTTAGTTTGTTATGGTAAGGGTTAGTTGGTGATGATTTAGAGTAGCCGAAGTAATTTAGGTGAGTCTGGCATAATTTGTTATGATTTGTACATCTTTTTTTGTAATTTTAAGATGATATGGTTTGGTTTGTTGTGGTAAGGGGTAGTTGGAGGTGATTTACGGTTGCCGAAGTAATTTAGGTGATTCTGGTATAGTTTGTTATAATTTTTAGCATTTTTTTGTAATTTTAAAGTGATTGGGCTTAGGTTGTTGCTGTAAAGTGTAGTTGGGGGTGATTTTAGATAGCCGAAGTAATTTAGGTGTGTTTGGCATAGTTTGCTATGGTTAGTAGCATTTTTTTGTAATTTAAAAGTGATTGGGTTTAGTTTGTTGTTGTAAGGGTTAGTTGGTGATGATTTATGGTAGCCGAAGTAATTTAGGTGAGTTTGGCATAGTTTGCTATGGTTACTAGCATTTGTTTGTAATTTAAAAGTGATTGGGTTTAGTTTGTTATGGTAAGGGTTAGTAGGTGATGATTTAGAGTAACCGAAGTAATTCAGGTGAGTCTGGCATAACTTGTTATGATTTGTACACCTTTTTTTGTAATTTTAAGATGATATGGTTTGGTTTGTTGTGGTAAGGGATAGTTGGGGGTGATTTACGGTTGCCGAAGTAATTTAGGTGATTCTGGTATAGTTTGTTATGATTTTTACCATTTTTTTGTAATTTTAAAGTGATTGGGCTTAGTTTAATGCTGTAAAGTGTACTTGGGGGTGATTTTTGATAGCCGAAGTAATTTAGGTGAGTTTGGCATAGTTTGCTATGGTTAGTAGCATTTTTTTGTAATTTAAAAGTGATTGGGTTTAGTTTGTTGTGGTAAGGGTTAGTTGGTGATGATTTATGGTAGCCGAAGTAATTTAGGTAAGTTTGGCATAGTTTGCTATGGTTACTAGCATTTGTTTGTAATTTAAAAGTGATTGGGTTTCGTTTGTTGTGGTAAGGGGTAAGTTGGTGATGATTTAGAGTAGCCGAAGTAATTTAGGTGAGTTTGGCATAGTTTGCTATGGTTAGTAGCATTTTTTTGTAATTTAAAAGTGATTGGGTTTAGTTTGTTGTGGTAAGGGTTAGTTGGTGATGATTTATGGTAGCCGAAGTAATTTAGGTAAGTTTGGCATAGTTTGCTATGGTTACTAGCATTTGTTTGTAATTTAAAAGTGATTGGGTTTAGTTTGTTATGGTAAGGGTTAGTTGGTGATGATTTAGAGTAGCCGAAGTAATTCAGGTGAGTCTGGCATAATTTGTTATGATTTGTACACCTTTTTTTGTAATTTTAAGATGATATGGTTTGGTTTGTTGTGGTAAGGGATAGTTGGGGGTGATTAACGGTTGCCGAAGTAATTTAGGTGATTCTGGTATAGTTTGTTATGATTTTTAGCATTTTTTTGTAATTTTAAAGTGATTGGGCTTAGTTTGTTGCTGTAAAGTGTAGTTGGGGGTGATTTTTGATATCCGAAGTAATTTAGGTGAGTTTGGCATAGTCTGCTATGGTTAGTAGCATTTTTTTGTAATTTAAAAGTGATTGGGTTTAGTTTGTTGTGGTAAGGGTTAGTTGGTGATGATTTATGGTAGCCGAAGTAATTTAGGTGAGTTTGGCATAGTTTGCTGTGGTTACTAGCTTTTTTTTGTAAATTAAAAGTGATTGGGATTAGTTTGTTGTGGTAAGGGTTAGTTGGTGATGATTTAGAGTAGCCGAAGTAATTTAGGTGAGTCTGGCATAGTTTGTTATGATTTGTACACCTTTTTTTGTAATTTTAGGATGATATGGTTTGGTTTGTTGTGGTAAGGGATAGTTGGGGGTGATTTACGGTAGCCGAAGTAATTTAGGTGATTCTTGTATAGTTTGTGATGATTTTTACCATTTTTTTGTAATTTTAAAGTGATTGGGTTTAGTTTAATGCTGTAAAGTGTACTTGGGAGTGATTTTTGATAGCCGAAGTAATTTAGGTGAGTTTGGCATAGTTTGCTATGGTTAGTAGCATTTTTTTGTAATTTAAAAGTGATTGGGTTTAGTTTGTTGTGGTAAGGGTTAGTTGGTGATGATTTATGGTAGCCGAAGTAATTTAGGTAAGTTTGGCATAGTTTGCTATGGTTACTAGCATTTTTTTGTAATTTAAAAGTGATTGGGTTTAGTTTGTTGTGGTAAGGGGTAAGTTGGTGATGATTTAGAGTAGCCGAAGTAATTTAGGTGAGTCTGGCATAGTTTGTTATAATTTGTACACCTTGTTTTGTAATTCTAAGATGATATGGTTTGGTTTGTTGTGGTAAGGGATAGTTGGGGGTGATTTACGGTAGCCGAAGTAATTTAGGTGATTCTGGTATAGTTTGTGATAATTTTTACTATTTTTTTGTAATTTTAAAGTGATTGGGCTTAGTTTAGTTTTGTAAAATGTACTTGGGGGTGATTTTTGATAGCCGAAGTAATTTAGGTGAGTTTGGCATAGTTTGCTATGGTTAGTAGCATTTTTTTGTAATTTAAAAGTGATTGGGTTTAGTTTGTTGTGGTAAGGGTTAGTTGGTGATGATTTATGGTAGCCGAAGTAATTTAGGTAAGTTTGGCATAGTTTGCTATGGTTACTAGCATTTTTTTGTAATTTAAAAGTGATTGGGTTTAGTTTGTTGTGGTAAGGGTTAGTTGGTGATGATTTAGAGTAGCCGAAGTAATTTAGGTGTATCTGGCATAGTTTGTTATGATTTGTAAACCTTGTTTTGTAATTTTAAGATGATATGGTTTGGTTTGTTGTGGTAAGGGATAGTTGGGGGTGATTTACGGTAGCCGAAGTAATTTAGGTGATTCTGGTATAGTTTGTTATGATTTTTAGCACTTTTTTGTAATTTTAAAGTGATTGGGCTTAGTTTGTTGCTGTAAAGTGTAGTTGGGGGTGATTTTTGATAGCCGAAGTAATTTAGGTAAGTTTGGCATAGTTTGCTATGGTTAGTAGCATTTTTTTGTAATTTAAAAGTGATTGGGTTTAGTTTGTTGTGGTAAGGGTTAGTTGGTGAAGATTTATGGTACCCGAAGTAATTTAGGTGAGTTTGGCATAGTTTGCTATGGTTACTAGCATTTTTTTGTAATTTTAAAGTGATTGGGTTTAGTTTGTTGTGGTAAGGGTTAGTTGGTGATGATTTAGAGTAGCCGAAGTAATTTAGGTGTATCTGGCATAGTTTGTTATGATTTGTACACCTTGTTTTGTAATTTTAAGATGATATGGTTTGGTTTGTTGTGGTAAGGGATAGTTGGGGGTGATTTACAGTAGCCGAAGTAATTTAGGTGATTCTGGTATAGTTTGTTATGATTTTTAGCACTTTTTTGTAATTTTAAAGTGATTGGGCTTAGTTTGTTGCTGTAAAGTGTAGTTGGGGGTGATTTTTGATAGCCGAAGTAATTTAGGTAAGTTTGGCATAGTTTGCTATGGTTAGTAGCATTTTTTTGTAATTTAAAAGTGATTGGGTTTAGTTTGTTGTGGTAAGGGTTAGTTGGTGATGATTTATGGTACCCGAAGTAATTTAGGTGAGTTTGGCATAGTTTGCTATGGTTACTAGCATTTGTTTGTAATTTAAAAGTGATTGGGTTTAGTTTGTTATGGTAAGGGTTAGTTGGTGATGATTTAGAGTAGCCGAAGTAATTCAGGTCAGTCTGGCATAATTTGTTATGATTTGTACACCTTTTTTTTGTAATTTTAAGATAATATGGTTTGGTTTGTTGTGGTAAGGGATAGTTGAGTGTGATTTACGGTTGCCGAAGTAATTTAGGTGATTCTGGTATAGTTTGTTATAATTTTTAGCATTTTTTTGTAATTTTAAAGTGATTGGGCTTAGTTTGTTGCTGTAAAGTGTAGTTGGGGGTGATTTTTGATATCCGAAGTAATTTAGGTAAGTTTGGCATAGTTTGCTATGGTTAGTAGCATTTTTTTGTAATTTAAAAGTGATTAAGTTTAGTTTGTTGTGGTAAGGGTTAGTTGGTGATGATTTATGGTAGCCGAAGTAATTTAGGTGAGTTTGGCATAATTTGCTTTGGTTACTAGCATTTTTTTGTAATTTAAAAGTGATTGGGTTTAGTTTGTTGTGGTAAGGGTTAGTTGGTGATGATTTAGAGTAGCCGAAGTAATTCAGGTGAGTCTGGCATAATTTGTTATGATTTGTACACCTTTTTTTGTAGTTTTAAGATAATATGGTTTGGTTTGTTGTGGTAAGGGATAGTTGAGTGTGATTTACCGTTTCCGAAGTAATTTAGGTGATTCTGGTATAGTTTGTTATGATTTTTAGCATTTTTTTGTAATTTTAAAGTGATTGGGCTTAGTTTGTTGCTGTAAAGTGTAGTTGGGGGTGATTTTTGATATCCGAAGTAATTTAGGTGAGTTTGGCATAGTTTGCTATGGTTAGTAGCATTTTTTTGTAATTTAAAAGTGATTGGGTTTAGTTTGTTGTGGTAAGGGTTAGTTGGTGATGATTTATGGTAGCCGAAGTAATTTAGGTGAGTTGGCATAGTTTGCTTTGGTTACTAACATTTTTTTGTAATTTAAAAGTGATTGGGTTTAGTTTGTTGTGGTAAGGGTGAGTTGGTGATGACTTAGAGTAGCCGAAGTATTTTAGGTGTGTCTGGCATAGTTTGTTATGATTTGTACACCTTTTTTTGTAATTTTAAGATGATATGGTTTGGTTTGTTGTGGTAAGGGATAGTTGGGGGTGATTTACGGTAGCCGAAGTAATTTAGGTGATTCTGGTATAGTTTGTGATAATTTTTACAATTTTTTTGTAATTTTAAAGTGATTGGGCTTAGTTTAGTGCTGTAAAGTGTACTTGGGGGTGATTTTTGATAGCCGAAGTAATTTATGTGAGTTTGGCATAGCTTGCTATGGTTAGTAGCATTTTTTTGTAATTTAAAAGTGATTGGGTTTAGTTTGTTGTGGTAAGGGTTAGTTGGTGATGATTTATGGTAGACAAAGTAATTTAGGTGAGTTTGACATAGTTTGCTATGGTTACTAGCATTTGTTTGTAATTTAAAAGTGATTGGGTTTAGTTTGTTATGGTAAGGGTTAGTTGGTGATGATTTAGAGTAGCCGAAGTAGTTCAGGTGAGTCTGGCATAATTTGTTATGATTTGTACACCTTTTTTTGTAATTTTAAGATGATATGGTTTGGTTTGTTGTGGTAAGGGATAGTTGGGGGTGATTTACGGTTGCCGAAGTAATTTAGGTGATTCTGGTATAGTTTGTTATGATTTTTAGCATTTTTTTGTAATTTTAAAGTGATTGGGCTTAGTTTGTTGCTGTAAAGTGTAGTTGGGGGTGGCTTTTGATATCCGAAGTAATTTAGGTTAGTTTGGCATAGTTTGCTATGGTTAGTAGCATTTTTTTGTAATTTAAAAGTGATTGGGTTTAGTTTGTTGTGGTAAGGGTTAGTTGGTGATGATTTATGGTAGCCGAAGTAATTTAGGTGAGTTTGGCATAGTTTGCTGTGGTTACTAGCATTTTTTTGTAATTTAAAAGTGATTGGGTTTAGTTTGTTGTGGTAAGGGTTAGTTGGTGATGATTTAGAATAGCCGAAGTAATTTAGGTGAGTCTGGCATAGTTTGCTATGGTTACTAGCATTTGCTTATAATTTAAAAGTAATTGGGTTTAGTTTGTTATGGTAAGGGTTAGTTGGTGATGATTTAGAGTAGCCGAAGTAATTCAGGTGAGTCTGGCATAATTTGTTATGATTTGTACACCTTTTTTTGTAATTTTAAGATGATATGGTCTGGTTTGTTGTGGTAAGGGATAGTTGGGGGTGATTTACGGTTGCCGAAGTAATTTAGGTGATTCTGGTATAGTTTGTTATGATTTTTAGCATTTTTTTGTAATTTTAAAGTGATTGGGCTTATTTTGTTGCTGTAAAGTGTAGTTGGGGGTGATTTTTGATATCCGAAGTAATTTAGGTGAGTTTGGCATAGTTTGCTATGGTTAGTAGCACTTTTTTGTAATTTAAAAGTGATTGGGTTTAGTTTGTTGTGGTAAGTGTTAGTTGGTGATGATTTATGGTAGCCGAAGTAATTTAGGTGAGTTTGGCATAGTTTGCTTTGGTTACTAGCATTTTTTTGTAATTTAAAGTGATTGGGTTTAGTTTGTTGTGGTAAGGGTTAGTTGGTGAGGATTTATGGTTGCCGAAGTAATTTAGGTGAGTTTGGCATAGTTTGCTTTGGTTACTAGCATTTTTTTGTAATTTAAAGTGATTGGGTTTAGTTTGTTGTGGTAAGGGTTAGTTGGTGATGATTTATGGTAGCCGAAGTAATTTAGGTGAGTTTGGCATAGTTTGCTATGGTTACTAGCATTTGTTTGTAATTTAAAAGTGATTGGGTTTAGTTTGTTATGGTAAGGGTTAATTGGTGATGATTTAGAGTAGCCGAAGTAATTCAGGTGAGTCTGGCATAATTTGTTATGATTTGTACACCTTTTTTTTGTAATTTTAAGATGATATGGTTTGGTTTGTTGTGGTAAGGGATAGTTGGGGGTGATTTACGGTTGCCGAAGTAATTTAGGTGATTCTGGTATAGTTTGTTATGATTTTTAGCATTTTTTTGTAATTTTAAAATGATTGGGCTTAGTTTGTTGCTGTAAAGTGTAGTTGGGGGTGATTTTTGATATCCGAAGTAATTTAGGTGAGTTTGGCATAGTTTGCTATGGTTAGTAGCATTTTTTTGTAATTTAAAAGTGATTGTGTTTAGTTTGTTGTGGTAAGGGTTAGTTGGTTATGATTTATGGTAGCCGAAGTAATTTAGGTGAGTTTGGCATAGTTTGCTTTGGTTACTAGCATTTTTTTGTAATTTAAAAGTGATTGGGTTTAGTTTGTTGTGGTAATGGTTAGTTGGTGATGATTTATGGTAGCCGAAGTAATTTAGGTGAGTTTGGCATAGTTTGCCATGGTTACTAGCATTTGTTTGTAATTTAAAAGTGATTGGGTTTAGTTTGTTATGGTAAGGGTTAGTTGGTGATGATTTAGAGTAGCCGAAGTAATTCAGGTGAGTCTGGCATAATTTGTTATGATTTGTACACCTTTTTTTGTAATTTAAAGATGATATGGTTTGGTTTGTTATGGTAAGGGATAGTTGGGGGTGATTTACGGTTGCCGAAGTAATTTAGGTGATTCTGGTATAGTTTGTTATGATTTTTAGCATTTTTTTGTAATTTTAAAGTGATTGGGCTTAGTTTGTTGCTGAAAAGTGTAGTTGGGGGTGATTTTTGATATCCGAAGTAATTTAGGTGAGTTTGGCATAGTTTGCTATAGTTAGTAGCATTTTTTTGTAATTTAAAAGTGATTGGGTTTAGTTTGTTGTGGTAAGGGTTAGTTGGTGATGATTTATGGTAGCCGAAGTAATTTAGGTGAGTTTGGCATAGTTTGCTGTGGTTACTAGTATTTTTTTGTAATTTAAAAGTGATTGGGTTTAGTTTGTTGTGGTAAGGGTTAGCTGGTGATGATTTAGAGTAGCCGAAGTAATTTAGGTGAGTCTGGCATAGTTTGTTATGATTTGTACACCTTTTTTTGTAATTTTAAGATGATATGGTTTGGTTTGTTGTGGTAAGGGATAGTTGGGGGTGATTTACGGTAGCCGAAGTAATTTAGGTGATTCTGGTATAGTTTGTGATAATTTTTACCATTTTTTTGTAATTTTAAACTGATTGGGCTTAGTTTAGTGCTGTAAAGTGTACTTGGGAGTGATTTTTGATATCCGAAGTAATTTAGGTGAGTTTGGCATAGTTTGCTATGGTTAGTAGCATTTTTTTGTAAAAAAAAGTGATTGTGTTTAGTTTGTTGTGGTAAGGGTTAGTTGGTGATGATTTATGGTAGCCGAAGTAATTTAGGTGAGTTTGGCATAGTTTGCTTTGGTTACTAGCATTTTTTTGTAATTTAAAAGTGATTGGGTTTAGTTTGTTGTGGTAATGGTTAGTTGGTGATGATTTATGGTAGCCGAAGTAATTTAGGTGAGTTTGGCATAGTTTGCTATGGTTAGTAGCATTTTTTTGTAATTTAAAAGTGATTGTGTTTAGTTTGTTGTGGTAAGGGTTAGTTGGTGATGATTTATGGTAGCCGAAGTAATTTAGGTGAGTTTGGCATAGTTTGCTTTGGTTACTAGCATTTTTTTGTAATTTAAAAGTGATTGGGTTTAGTTTGTTATGGTAAGGGTTAGTTGGTGATGATTTAGAGTAGCCGAAGAAGTAATTCAGGTGAGTCTGGCATAATTTGTTATGATTTGTACACCTTTTTTTGTAATTTTAAGATGATATGGTTTGGTTTGTTGTGGTAAGGGATAGTTGGGGGTGATTTACGGTTGCCGAAGTAATTTAGGTGATTCTGGTATAGTTGGTTATGATTTTTATCATTTTTTTGTAATTTTAAAGTGATTGGGCTTAGTTTGTTGCTGTAAAGTGTAGTTGGGGGTTATTTTTGATATCCGAAGTAATTTAGGTGAGTTTGGCATAGTTTGCTATAGTTAGTAGCATTTTTTTGTAATTTAAAAGTGATTGGGTTTAGTTTGTTGTGGTAAGGGTTAGTTGGTGATGATTTATGGTAGCCGAAGTAATTTAGGTGAGTTTGGCATAGTTTGCTGTGGTTACTAGTATTTTTTTGTAATTTAAAAGTGATTTGGTTTAGTTTGTTGTGGTAAGGGTTAGCTGGTGATGATTTATGGTAGCCGAAGTAATTTAGGTGAGTTTGGCATAGTTTGCTGTAGTTACTAGCATTTTTTTGTAATTTAAAAGTGATTGGGTTTAGTTTGTTGTGGTAAGGGTTAGTTGGTGATGATTTAGAGTAGCCGAAGTAATTTAGGTGAGTCTGGTATAGTTTGCTATGGTTACTAGCATTTGTTTGTAATTTAAAAGTGATTGGGTTTAGTTTGTTATGGTAAGGGTTAGTTGGTGATGATTTAGAGTAGCCGAAGTTATTCAGGTGAGTCTGGCATAATTTGTTATGAATTGTACACCTTTTTTTGTAATTTTAAGATGATATGGTTTTGTTTGTTGTGGTAAGGGATAGTTGGGGGTGATTTACGGTTGCCGAAGTAATTTAGGTGATTCTGGTAAAGTTTGTAATAATTTTTACCATTTTTTTGAAATTTTAAAGTGATTGGGCTTAGTTTGTTGCTGTAAAGTGTAGTTGGGGGTGATTTTTGATATCCGAAGTAATTTAGGTTAGTTTGGCATAGTTTGCTATGGTTAGTAGCATTTTTTTGTAATTTAAAAGTGATTGGGTTTAGTTTGTTGTGGTAAGGGTTAGTTGGTGATGATTTATGGTAGCCGAAGTAATTTAGGTGAGTTTGGCATAGTTTGCTTTGGTTACTAGCATTTTTTTGTAATTTAAAAGTGATTGGGTTTAGTTTGTTGTGGTAAGGGGTAAGTTGGTGATGATTTAGAGTAGCCGAAGTAATTTAGGTGAGTCTGGCATAGTTTGTTATAATTTGTAGACCTTGTTTTGTAATTTTAAGAAGATATGGTTTGGTTTGTTGTGGTAAGGGATAGTTGGGGGTGATTTACGGTAGCCGAAGTAATTTAGGTGATTCTGGTAAAGTTTGTAATAATTTTTACCATTTTTTTGAAATTTTAAAGTGATTGGGCTTATTTTAGTGCTGTAAAGTGTACTTGGGGGTGATTTTTGATAGCCGAAGTAATTTAGGTGAATTTGGCATAGTTTGCTATGGTTAGTAGCATTTTTTTGTAATTTAAAAGTGATTGGGTTTAGTTTGTTGTGGTAAGGGTTAGTTGGTGATGATTTATGGTAGCCGAAGTAATTTAGGTAAGTTTGGCATAATTTGCTATGGTTACTAGCATTTGTTTGTAATTTAAAAGTGATTGGGTTTAGTTTGTTATGGTAAGGGTTAGTTGGTGATGATTTAAAGTAGCCGAAGTAATTCAGGTGAGTCTCGCATAATTTGTTATGATTTGTACACCTTTTTTTGTAATTTTAAGATGATATGGTTTGGTTTGTTGTGGTAAGGAATAGTTGGGGGTGATTTACGGTTGCCGAAGTAATTTAGGTGATTCTGGTATAGTTTGTTATGATTTTTAGCATTTTTTTGTAATTTTAAAGTGATTGGGCTTAGTTTGTTGCTGTAAAGTGTAGTTGGGGGTGATTTTTGATATCCGAAGTAATTTAGGTTAGTTTGGCATAGTTTGCTATGGTTAGTAGCATTTTTTTGTAATTTAAAAGTGATTGGGTTTAGTTTGTTGAGGTAAGGGTTAGTTGGTGATGATTTATGGTAGCCGAAGTAATTTAGGTGAGTTTGGCATAGTTTGCTGTAGTTACTAGCATTTTTTTGTAATTTAAAAGTGATTGGGTTTAGTTTGTTGTGGTAAGGGTTAGTTGGTGATGATTTAGAGTAGCCGAAGTAATTTAGGTGAGTCTGGCATAGTTTGCTATGGTTACTAGCATTTGTTTGTAATTTAAAAGTGATTGGGTTTAGTTTGTTATGGTAAGGGTTAGTTGGTGATGATTTAGAGTAGCCGAAGTTATTCAGGTGAGTCTGGCATAATTTGTTATGAATTGTACACCTTTTTTTGTAATTTTAAGATGATATGGTTTTGTTTGTTGTGGTAAGGGATAGTTGGGGGTGATTTACGGTTGCCGAAGTAATTTAGGTGATTCTGGTATAGTTTCTTATGATTTTTAGCATTTTTTTGTAATTTTAAAGTGATTGGGCTTAGTTTGTTGCTGTAAAGTGTAGTTGGTTGTGATTTTTGATATCCGAAGTAATTTAGGTGAGTTTGGCATAGTTTGCTATGGTTAGTAGCATTTTTTTGTAATTTAAAAGTGATTGGGTTTAGTTTGTTGTGGTAAGGGTCAGTTGGTGATGATTTATGGTAGCCGAAGTAATTTAGGTGAGTTTGGCATAGTTTGCTTTGGTTACTAGCATTTTTTTGTAATTTAAAGTGATTGGGTTTAGTTTGTTGTGGTAAGGGTTAGTTGGTGATGATTTATGGTAGCCGAAGTAATTTAGGTGAGTTTGGCATAATTTGCTATGGTTACTAGCATTTGTTTGTAATTTAAAAGTGATTGGGTTTAGTTTGTTATGGTAAGGGTTAGTTGGTGATGATTTAAAGTAGCCGAAGTAATTCAGGTGAGTCTGGCATAATTTGTTATGATTTGTACACCTTTTTTTGTAATTTTAAGATGATATGGTTTGGTTTGTTGTGGTAAGGAATAGTTGGGGGTGATTTACGGTTGCCGAAGTAATTTAGGTGATTCTGGTATAGTTTGTTATGATTTTTAGCATTTTTTTGTAATTTTAAAGTGATTGGGCTTAGTTTAGTGCTGTAAAGTGTACTTGGGGGTGATTTTTGATAGCCGAAGTAATTTAGGTGAGTTTGGCATAGTTTGCTATGGTTAGTAGCATTTTTTTGTAATTTAAAAGTGATTGGGTTTAGTTTGTTGTGGTAAGGGTTAGTTGGTGATGATTTATGGTAGCCGAAGTAATTTAGGTAAGTTTGGCATAGTTTGCTATGGTTACTAGCATTTTTTTGTAATTTAAAAGTGATTGGGTTTAGTTTGTTGTGGTAAGGGTTAGTTGGTGATGACTTAGAGTAGCCGAAGTAATTTAGGTGAGTCTGGCATAGTTTGTTATGATTTGTACACCTTTTTTTGTAATTTTAAGATGATATGGTTTGGTTTGTTGTGGTAAGGGATAGTTGGGGGTGATTTACGGTAGCCGAAGTAATTTAGGTGATTCTGATATAGTTTGTTATGATTTTTATAATTTTTTTGTAATTTTAAAGTGATTGGGCTTAGTTTAGTGCTGTAAAGTGTATTTGGGGGTGATTTTTGATATCCAAAGTAATTTAGGTGAGTTTGGCATAGTTTGCTATGGTTAGTAGCAGTTTTTTGTAATTTAAAAGTGATTGGGTTTAGTTTGTTGTGGTAAGGATTAGTTGGTGATGATTTATGGTAGCCGAAGTAATTTAGGTGAGTTTGGCATAGTTTGCTTTGGTTACTAGCATTTTTTTGTAATTTAAAAGTGATTGGGTTTAGTTTGTTGTGGTAAGGGTTAGTTGGTGATGATTTATGGTAGCCGAAGTAATTTAGGTGAGTTTGGCATAGTTTGCTATGGTTACTAGCATTTGTTTGTAATTTAAAAGTGATTGGGTTTAGTTTGTTATGGTAAGGGTTAGTTGGTGATGATTTAGAGTAGCCGAAGTAATTCAGGTGAGTCTGGCATAATTTGTTATGATTTGTACACCTTTTTTTGTAATTTGAAGATGATATGGATTGGTTTGTTGTGGTAAGGGATAGTTGGTGATGATTTAGAGTAGCCGAAGTAATTTAGGTGAGTCTGGCATAGTTTGTTATGATTTGTACACCTTTTTTTGTAATTTTAAAATGATATGGTTTGGTTTGTTGTGGTGAGGGATAGTTGGGGGTGATTTACGTTAGCCGAAGTAATTTAGGTGATTCTGGTATAGTTTGTTATGATTTTTAGCATTTTTTTGTAATTTTAAAGTGATTGGGCTTAGTTTGTTGCTGTAAAGTGTAGTTGGGGGTGATTTTTGATAGCCATAGTAATTTAGGTGGGTTTGGCATAGTTTGCTATGGTTAGTAGCATTTTTTTGTAATTTTAAAGTGATTGGGCTTAGTTTGTTGCTGTAAAGTGTAGTTGGGGGTGATTTTTGATAGCCGAAGTAATTTAGGTGAGTTTGGCATAGTTTGCAATGGTTAGTAGCATTTTTTGTAATTTAAAAGTGATTGGGTTTAGTTTGTTGTTGTAAGGGTTAGTTGGTGATGATTTATGGTGGCCGAAGTAATTTAGGTGAATTTGGCATACTTTGCTATGGTTACTAGCATTTTTTTGTAATTTAAAAGTGATTGGGTTTAGTTTGTTGTGGTAAAGGTTAGTTGGTGATGATTTAGAGTAGCCGAAGTAATTTAGGTGAGTCTGGCATAGTTCGTTATGATTTGTACAACTTTTTTTGTAATTTTAAGATGATATGGTTTGGTTTGTTTTGGTAAGGGATAGTTGCGGGTGATTTACGGTAGCCGAAGTAATTTAGGTGATTCTGGTATAGTTTGTTATGATTTTTAGCATTTTTTTGTAATTTTAAAATGATTTCGCTTAGTTTGTTGCTGTAAAGTGTAGTTGGGGGTGATTTTTGATAGCCGAAGTAATTTAGGTGAGTTTGGCATAGTTTGCTATGGTTAGTAGCATTTTTTTGTAATTTAAAAGTGATTGGGTTTAGTTTGTTGTGGTAAGGGTTAGTTGGTGATGATTTATGGTAGCCGAAGTAATTTAGGTGAGTTTGGCATAGTTTGCTATGGTTAGTAGCATTTTTTTGTAATTTAAAAGTGATTGGGTTTAGTTTTCTTGTGGTAAGTATTAGTTGGTGATGATTTATGGTAGCCGAAGTAATTTAGGTGAGTTTGGCATAGTTTGCTATGGTTACTAGCATTTTTTTGTAATTTAAAAGTGATTGGGTTTAGTTTGTTGTGGTAAGGGTTAGTTGGTGATGATTTAGAGTAGCCGAAGTAATTTAGGTGAGTCTGGCATAGTTTGTTATGATTTGTACACCTTTTTTTGTAATTTTAAGATGATATGGTTTGGTTTGTTGTGGTAAGGGGTAGTTGGGGGTGATTTACGGTAGCCGAAGTAATTTAGGTGTTTCAGGTATAGTTTGTTATCATTTTTGGCATTTTTTTGTAATTTTAAAGTGATTGGGTTTAGTTTGTTGCTGTAAAGTGTAGATGGGGGTGATTTTTGATAGCCGAAGTAATTTAGGTAAGTTTGGCATAGTTTGCTATGGTTAGTAGCATTTTTTTGTAATTTAAAAGTGATTGGGTTTAGTTTGTTGTGGTAAGGGTTAGTTGGTGATGATTTATGGTAGCCGAAGTAATTTAGGTGAGTTTGGCATAGTTTGCTATGGTTAGTAGCATTTTTTTGTAATTTAAAAGTGTTGGGTTTAGTTTGTTGTGGTAAGGGTTAGTTGGTGATGATTTATGGTAGCCGAAGTAATTTAGGTGAGTTTGGCATAGTTTGCTATGGTTACTAGCATTTTTTTGTAATTTAAAAGTGATTGGGTTTAGTTTGTTGTGGTAAGGGTTAGTTGGTGATAATTTAGAGTAGCCTAAGTAATTTAGGTGAGTCTGGCATAGTTTGTTATGATTTGTACACCTTTTTTTGTAATTTTAAGATGATATGGTTTGGTTTGTTGTGGTAAGGGATAGTTGGGGGTGATTTACGGTAGCCGAAGTAATTTAGGTGATTCTGGTATAGTTTGTTATCATTTTTAGCATTTTTTTGTAATTTTAAAGTGATTGGGCTTAGTTTGTTGCTGTAAAGTATAGTTGGGGGTGATTTTTGATAGCCAAAGTAATTTAGGTGAGTTTAGCATAGTTTGCTATGGTTAGTAGCATTTTTTTGAAATTTAAAAGTGATTGGGTTTAGTTTGTTGTGGTAAGGGTTAGTTGGTGATGATTTATGGTAGCCGAAGTAATTTAGGTGAGTTTGGCATAGTTTGCTATGGTTACTAGCATTTTTTTGTAATTTAAAAGTGATTGGGTTTAGTTTGTTGTGGTAAGGGTTAGTTGGTGATGATTTAGAGTAGCCGTAGTAATTTAGGTGAGTCTGGCATAGTTTGTTATGATTTGTACACCTTTTTTTGTAATTTTAAGATGATATGGTTTGGTTTGTTGTGGAAAGGGATAGTTGGGGGTGATTTACGGTAGCCGAAGTAATTTCGGTGATTCTGGTATAGGTTGTTATCATTTTTAGCATTTTTTTGTAATTTTAAAGTGATTGGGCTTAGTTTGTTGCTGTAAAGTGTAGTTAGGGGTGATTTTTCATAGCCGAAATAATTTAGGTGAGTTTGGCATAGTTTGCTATGGTTAGTAGCATTTTTTGTAATTTAAAAGTGATTGGGTTTAGTTTTCTTGTGGTAAGTATTAGTTGGTGATGATTTATGGTAGCCGAAGTAATTTAGGTGAGTTTGGCATAGTTTGCTATGGTTACTAGCATTTTTTTGTAATTTAAAAGTGATTGGGTTTAGTTTGTTGTGGTAAGGGTTAGTTGGTGATGATTTAGAGTAGCCGAAGTAATTTAGGTGAGTCTGGCATAGTTTGTTATGATTTGTACACCTTTTTTTGTAATTTTAAGATGATATGGTTTGGTTTGTTGTGGTAAGGGGTAGTTGGGGGTGATTTACGGTAGCCGAAGTAATTTAGGTGATTCAGGTATAATTTGTTATCATTTTTGGCATTTTTTTGTAATTTTAAAGTGATTGGGTTTAGTTTGTTGCTGTAAAGTGTAGTTGGGGGTGATTTTTGATAGCCGAAGTAATTTAGGTAAGTTTGGCATAGTTTGCTATGGTTAGTAGCATTTTTTTGTAATTTAAAAGTGATTGGGTTTAGTTTGTTGTGGTAAGGGTTTGTTGGTGATGATTTATGGTAGCCGAAGTAATTTAGGTGAGTTTGGCATAGTTTGCTATGGTTAGTAGCATTTTTTTGTAATTTAAAAGTGTTGGGTTTAGTTTGTTGTGGTAAGGGTTAGTTGGTGATGATTTATGGTAGCCGAAGTAATTTAGGTGAGTTTGGCATAGTTTGCTATGGTTACTAGCATTTTTTTGTAATTTAAAAGTGATTGGGTTTAGTTTGTTGTGGTAAGGGTTAGTTGGTGATAATTTAGAGTAGCCTAAGTAATTTAGGTGAGTCTGGCATAGTTTGTTATGATTTGTACACCTTTTTTTGTAATTTTAAGATGATATGGTTTGGTTTGTTGTGGTAAGGGATAGTTGGGGGTGATTTACGGTAGCCGAAATAATTTAGGTGATTCTGGTATAGTTTGTTATGATTTTTAGCATTTTTTTGTAATTTTAAAGTGATTGGGCTTAGTTTGTTGCTGTAAAGTGTAGTTGGGGGTGATTTTTGATAGCCGAAGTAATTTAGGTGAGTTTGGCATAGTTTGCTATGGTTAGTAGCATTTTTTTGTAATTTAAAAGTGATTGGGTTTAGTTTGTTGTGGTAAGGGTTAGTTGGTGATGATTTATGGTAGCCGAAGTAATTTAGGTGAGTTTGGCATAGTTTGCTATGGTTAGTAGCATTTTTTTGTAATTTAAAAGTGATTGGGTTTAGTTTGTTGTGGTAAGGGTTAGTTGGTGATGATTTATGGTAGCCAAAGTAATTTAGGTGAGTTTGGCATAGTTTGCTATGGTTAGTAGCATTTTTTTGTAATTTAAAAGTGATTGGGTTTAGTTTGTTGTGGTAAGGGTTATTTGGTGATGATTTATGGTAGCCGAAGTAATTTTAGGTGAGTTTGGCATAGTTTGCTATGGTTACTAGCATTTTTTTGTAATTTAAAAGTGATTGGGTTTAGTTTGTTGGGGTAAGGGTTAGTTGGTGATAATTTAGAGTAGCCGTAGTAATTTAGGTGAGTCTGGCATAGTTTGCTATGATTTGTACACCTTTTTTTGTAATTTTAAGATGATATGGTTTGGTTTGTTGTGGTAAGGGATAGTTGGGGGTGATTTACGGTAGCCGAAGTAATTTAGGTGATTCTGGTTTAGTTTGTTATCATTTTTAGCATTTTTTTGTAATTTTAAAGTGATTGGGCTTAGTTTGTTGCTGTAAAGTGTAGTTGGGGGTGATTTTTGATAGCCGAAGTAATTTAGGTGTGTTTAGCATAGTTTGCTTTGGTTAGTAGCATTTTTTTGAAATTTAAAAGTGATTGGGTTTAGTTTGTTGTGGTAAGGGTTAGTTGGTGATGATTTATGGTAGCCGAAGTAATTTAGGTGAGTTTGGCATAGTTTGCTATGGTCACTAGCATTTTTTTGTAATTTAAAAGTGATTGGGTTTAGTTTGTTGTGGTAAGGGTTATTTGGTGATGATTTATGGTAGCCGAAGTAATTTTAGGTGAGTTTGGCATAGTTTGCTATGGTTACTAGCATTTTTTTGTAATTTAAAAGTGATTGGGTTTAGTTTGTTGGGGTAAGGGTTAGTTGGTGATAATTTAGAGTAGCCGTAGTAATTTAGGTGAGTCTGGCATAGTTTGCTATGATTTGTACACCTTTTTTTGTAATTTTAAGATGATATGGTTTGGTTTGTTGTGGTAAGGGATAGTTGAAGGTGATTTACGGTAGCCGAAGTAATTTAGGTGATTCTGGTATAGTTTGTTATCATTTTTAGCATTTTTTTGTAATTTTAAAGTGATTGGGCTTAGTTTGTTGCTGTAAAGTGTAGTTGGGGGTGATTTTTGATAGCCGAAGTAATTTAGGTGAGTTTAGCATAGTTTGCTTTGGTTAGTAGCATTTTTTTGAAATTTAAAAGTCATTGGGTTTAGTTTGTTGTGGTAAGGGTTAGTTGGTGATGATTTATGGTAGCCGAAGTAATTTAGGTGAGTTTGGCATAGTTTGCTATGGTTACTAGCATTTTTTTGTAATTTAAAAGTGATTGGGTTTAGTTTGTTGTGGTAAGGGTTAGTTGGTGATGATTTAGAGTAGCCGAAGTAATTTAGGTGAGTCTGGCATAGTTTGTTATGATTTGTACACCTTTTTTTGTAATTTTAAGATGATATGGTTTGGTTTGTTGTGGTAAGGGGTAGTTGGGGGTGATTTACGGTAGCCGAAATAATTTAGGTGATTCTGGTATAGTTTGTTATGATTTGTACACCTTTTTTTGTAATTTTAAGATGATATGGTTTGGTTTGTTGTGGTAAGGGATAGTTGGGGGTGATTTACGGTAGCCGAAATAATTTAGGTGATTCTGGTATAGTTTGTTATGATTTTTAGCATTTTTTTGTAATTTTAAAGTGATTGGGCTTAGTTTGTTGCTGTAAAGTGTAGTTGGGGGTGATTTTTGATAGCCGAAGTAATTTAGGTGAGTTTGGCATAGTTTGCTATGGTTAGTAGCATTTTTTTGTAATTTAAAAGTGATTGGGTTTAGTTTGTTGTGGTAAGGGTTAGTTGGTGATGATTTATGGTAGCCGAAGTAATTTAGGTGAGTTTGGCATAGTTTGCTATGGTTAGTAGCATTTTTTTGTAATTTAAAAGTGATTGGGTTTAATTTGTTGTGGTAAGGGTTAGTTGGTGATGATTTATGGTAGCCAAAGTAATTTAGGTGAGTTTGGCATAGTTTGCTATGGTTAGTAGCATTTTTTTGTAATTTAAAAGTGATTGGGTTTAGTTTGTTGTGGTAAGGGTTATTTGGTGATGATTTATGGTAGCCGAAGTAATTTTAGGTGAGTTTGGCATAGTTTGCTATGGTTACTAGCATTTTTTTGTAATTTAAAAGTGATTGGGTTTAGTTTGTTGGGGTAAGGGTTAGTTGGTGATAATTTAGAGTAGCCGTAGTAATTTAGGTGAGTCTGGCATAGTTTGCTATGATTTGTACACCTTTTTTTGTAATTTTAAGATGATATGGTTTGGTTTGTTGTGGTAAGGGATAGTTGGGGGTGATTTACGGTAGCCGAAGTAATTTAGGTGATTCTGGTATAGTTTGTTATCATTTTTAGCATTTTTTTGTAATTTTAAAGTGATTGGGCTTAGTTTGTTGCTGTAAAGTGTAGTTGGGGGTGATTTTTGATAGCCGAAGTAATTTAGGTGAGTTTAGCATAGTTTGCTTTGGTTAGTAGCATTTTTTTGAAATTTAAAAGTGATTGGGTTTAGTTTGTTGTGGTAAGGGTTAGTTGGTGATGATTTATGGTAGCCGAAGTAATTTAGGTGAGTTTGGCATAGTTTGCTATGGTCACTAGCATTTTTTTGTAATTTAAAAGTGATTGGGTTTAGTTTGTTGTGGTAAGGGTTATTTGGTGATGATTTATGGTAGCCGAAGTAATTTTAGGTGAGTTTGGCATAGTTTGCTATGGTTACTAGCATTTTTTTGTAATTTAAAAGTGATTGGGTTTAGTTTGTTGGGGTAAGGGTTAGTTGGTGATAATTTAGAGTAGCCGTAGTAATTTAGGTGAGTCTGGCATAGTTTGCTATGATTTGTACACCTTTTTTTGTAATTTTAAGATGATATGGTTTGGTTTGTTGTGGTAAGGGATAGTTGGGGGTGATTTACGGTAGCCGAAGTAATTTAGGTATTCTGGTATAGTTTGTTATCATTTTTAGCATTTTTTTGTAATTTTAAAGTTATTGGGCTTAGTTTGTTGCTGTAAAGTGTAGTTGGGGGTGATTTTTGATAGCCGAAGTAATTTAGGTGAGTTTAGCATAGTTTGCTTTGGTTAGTAGCATTTTTTTGAAATTTAAAAGTGATTGGGTTTAGTTTGTTGTGGTAAGGGTTAGTTGGTGATGATTTATGGTAGCCGAAGTAATTTAGGTGAGTTTGGCATAGTTTGCTATGGTTACTAGCATTTTTTTGTAATTTAAAAGTGATTGGGTTTAGTTTGTTGTGGTAAGGGTTAGTTGGTGATGATTTAGAGTAGCCGAAGTAATTTAGGTGAGTCTGGCATAGTTTGTTATGATTTGTACACCTTTTTTTGTAATTTTAAGATGATATGGTTTGGTTTGTTGTGGTAAGGGGTAGTTGGGGGTGATTTACGGTAGCCGAAATAATTTAGGTGATTCTGGTATAGTTTGTTATGATTTTTAGCATTTTTTTGTAATTTTAAAGTGATTGGGCTTAGTTTGTTGCTGTAAAGTATAGTTGGGGGTGATTTTTGATAGCCAAAGTAATTTAGGTAAGTTTGGCATAGTTTGCTATGGTTAGTTGCATTTTTTTGTAATTTAAAGGCGATTGGGTTTAGTTTGTTGTGGTAAGGGTTAGTTGGTGATGATTTATGGTAGCCGAAGTAATTTAGGTGAGTTTGGCATAGTTTGCTATGGTTACTAGCATTTTTTTGTAATTTAAAAGTGATTGGGTTTAGTTTGTTGGGGTAAGGGTTAGTTGGTGATGATTTAGAGTTGCCGTAGTAATTTAGGTGAGTCTGGCATAGTTTGTTATGATTTGTACATCGTTTTTTGTAATTTTAAGATGATATGGTTTGGTTTGTTGTGGTAAGGGATAGTTGGGGGTGATTTACGGTAGCCGAAGTAATTTAGATGATTCTGGTGTAGTTTGTTATCATTTTTAGCATTTTTTGGTAATTTTAAAGTGATTGGGCTTAGTTTGTTGCTGTAAAGTGTAGTTGGGGGTGATTTTTGATAGCCGAAGTAATTTAGGTGAGTTTGGCATAGTTTGCTATGGTTAGTAGCATTTTTTTGTAATTTAAAAGTGATTGGGTTTAGTTTGTTGTGGTAAGGGTTAGTTGGTGATGATTTATGGTAGCCGAAGTAATTTAGGTGAGTTTGGCATAGTTTGCTATGGTTACTAGCATTTTTTTGTAATTTAAAAGTGATTGGGTTTAGTTTGTTGTGGTAAGAGTTAGTTGGTGATGATTTAGAGTAGCCGAAGTAATTTAGGTGAGTCTGGCATAGTTTGTTATTATTTGTACACCTTTTTTTGTAATTTTAAGATGATATGGTTTAGTTTGTTGTGGTAAGGGATATTTGGGGGTGATTTACGGTAGCCGAAGTAATTTAGGTGATTCTGGTATAGTTTGTTATGATTTTTAGCATTTTTTTGTAATTTTAAAGTGATTGAGCTTAGTTTGTTGCTGTAAAGTGTAGTTGGGGGTGATTTTTGATAGCCGAAGTAATTTAGGTGAGTTTGGCATAGTTTGCTATGGTTAGTAGCATTTTTTTGTAATTTAAAAATGATTGGGTTTAGTTTGTTGTGGTAAAGGTTAGTTGGTGATGATTTATGGTAGCCGAAGTAATTTAGGTGAGTTTAGCATAGTTTGCTATGGTTAGTAGAATTTTTTTGTAATTTAAAGGTGATTGGGTTTAGTTTGTTGTGGTAAGGGTTAGTTGGTGATGATTTATGGTAGCCGAAGTAATTTAGGTGAGTTTGGCATAGTTTGCTATGGTTAGTAGCATTTTTTTGTAATTTAAAAGTGATTGAGTTTAGTTTGTTGTGGTAAGAGTTATTTGGTGATGATTTATGGTAGCCGAAGTAATTTAGGTGAGTTTGGCATAGTTTGCTATGGTTACTAGCATTTTTTTGTAATTTAAAAGTGATTGGGTTTAGTTTGTTGGGGTAAGGGTTAGTTGGTGATGATTTAGAGTAGCCGTAGTAATTTAGGTGAGTCTGGCATAGTTTGTTATGATTTGTACACCGTTTTTTGTAATTTTAAGATGATATGGTTTGGTTTGTTGTGGTAAGGGATAGTTGGGGGTGATTTACGGTAGCCGAAGTAATTTAGGTGATTCTGGTGTAGTTTGTTATCATTTTTAGCATTTTTTTTGTAATTTTAAAGTGATTGGGCTTAGTTTGTTGCTGTAAAGTGTAGTTGGGAATGATTTTTGATAGCCGAAGTAATTTAGGTGAGTTTGGCATAGTTTGCTATGGTTAGTAGCATTTTTTTGTAATTTAAAAGTGATTGGGTTTAGTTTGTTGTGGTAAGGGTTAGTTGGTGATGATTTATGGTAGCCGAAGTAATTTAGGTGAGTTTAGCATAGTTTGCTATGGTTAGTAGAATTTTTTTGTAATTTAAAAGTGATTGGGTTTAGTTTGTTGTGGTAAGGGTTAGTTGGTGATGATTTATGGTAGCCGAAGTAATTTAGGTGAGTTTGGCATAGTTTGCTATGGTTAGTAGCATTTTTTTGTAATTTAAAAGTGATTGAGTTTAGTTTGTTGTGGTAAGGGTTATTTGGTGATGATTTATGGTAGCCGAAGTAATTTAGGTGAGTTTGGCATAGTTTGCTATGGTTACTAGCATTTTTTTGTAATTTAAAAGTGATTGGGTTTAGTTTGTTGGGGTAAGGGTTAGTTGGTGATGATTTAGAGTAGCCGTAGTAATTTAGGTGAATCTGGCATAATTTGTTATGATTTGTACACCGTTTTTTGTAATTTTAAGATGATATGGTTTGGTTTGTTGTGGTAAGGGTTAGTTGGGGGTGATTGACGGTAGCCGAAGTAATCTAGGTGATTCTGGTGTAGTTTGTTATCATTTTTAGCATTTTTTTGTAATTTTAAAGTGATTGGGCTTAGTTTGTTGCTGTAAAGTGTAGTTGGGGGTGATATTTGATAGCCGAAGTAATTTAGGTGAGTTTGGCATAGTTTGCTATGGTTAGTAGCATTTTTTTGTAATTTAAAAGTGATTGGGTTTAGTTTGTTGTGGTAAGGGTTAGTTGGTGATGATTTATGGTAGCCGAAGTAATTTAGGTGAGTTTGGCATAGTTTGCTACGGTTACTAGCATTTTTTTGTAATTTAAAAGTGATTGGGTTTAGTTTGTTGTGGTAAGGGTTAGTTGGTGATGATTTAGAGTAGCCGTAGTAATTTAGGTGAGTCTGGCATAGTTTGTTATGATTTGTACACCTTTTTTTGTAATTTTAAGATGATATGGTTTGGTTTGTTGTGGTAAGGGATAGTTGGGGGTGATTTACGGTAGCCGAAGTAATTTAGGTGATTCTGGTATAATTTGTTATCATTTTTAGTATTTTTTTGTAATTTTAAAGTGTTTGGGCTTAGTTTGTTGCTGTAAAGTGTAGTTAGGGGTGATTTTTGATAGCCGAAGTAATTTAGGTGAGTTTGGCATATTTTGCTATGATTAGAAGCATTTTCTTGTAATTTAAAAGTGATTGGGTTTAGTTTGTAGTGGTAAGGGTTAGTTGGTGATGATTTATGGTAGCCGAAGTAATTTAGGTGAGTTTGGCATAGTTTGCTATGGTTACTAGCATTTTTTTGTAATTTAAAAGTGATTGGGTTTAGTTTGTAGTGGTAAGGGTTAGTTGGTGATGATTTAGAGTAGCCGAAGTAATTTAGGTGAGTCTGGCATAGTTTGTTATTATTTGTACACCTTTTTTTGTAATTTTAAGATGATATGGTTTAGTTTGTTGTGGTAAGGGATAGTTGGGGGTGATTTACGGTAGCCGAAGTAATTTAGGTGATTTTGGTATAGTTTGTTATGATTTTTAGCATTTTTTTGTAATTTTAAAGTGATTGGGCTTAGTTTGTTGCTGTAAAGTGTAGTTGGGGGTGATTTTTGATAGCCGAAGTAATTTAGGTGAGTTTGGCATAGTTTGCTATGGTTAGTAGCATTTTTTTGTAATTTAAAAGTGATTGGGTTTAGTTTGTTGTGGTAAGGGTTAGTTGGTGATGATTTATGGTAGCCGAAGTAATTTAGGTGAGTTTGGCATAGTTTGCTATGGTTACTAGCATTTTTTTGTAATTTAAAAGTGATTGGGTTTAGTTTGTAGTGGTAAGGGTTAGTTGGTGATGATTTAGAGTAGCCGAAGTAATTTAGGTGAGTCTGGCATAGTTTGTTATTATTTGTACACCTTTTTTTGTAATTTTAAGATGATATGGTTTAGTTTGTTGTGGTAAGGGATAGTTGGGGGTGATTTACGGTAGCCGAAGTAATTAAGGTGATTCTGGTATAGTTTGTTATGATTTTTAGCATTTTTTTGTAATTTTAAAGTGATTGGGCTTAGTTTGTTGCTGTAAAGTGTAGTTGGGGGTGATTTTTGATAGCCGAAGTAATTTAGTTGAGTTTGGCATAGTTTGCTATGGTTAGTAGCATTTTTTTGTAATTTAAAAGTGATTGGGTTAATTTGTTGTGGTAAGGGTTAGTTGGTGATGATTTATTGTAGCCGAAGTAATTTAGGTGAGTTTGGCATAGTTTGCTATGGTTAGTAGCATTTTTTTGTAATTTAAATGTGATTGGGTTTAGTTTGTTGTGGTAAGGGTTAGTTGGTGATGATTTATGGTAGCCAAAGTAATTTCGGTGAGTTTGGCATAGTTTGCTATGGTTAGTAGCATTTTTTTGTAATTTAAAATTGATTGGGTTTAGTTTGTTGTGGTAAGGGTTATTTGGTGATGATTTATGGTATAGTTTGTTATGATTTTTAGCATTTTTTTGTAATTTTAAAGTGATTGGGCTTAGTTTGTTGCTGTAAAGTGTAGTTGGGGGTGATTTTTGATAGCCGAAGTAATTTGGGTGAGTTTGTCATAGTTTGCTATGGTTAGTAGCATTTTTTTGTAATTTAAAAGTGATTGGGTTTAGTTTGTTGTGGTAAGGGTTAGTTGGTGATGATTTAGAGTAGCCGAAGTAATTTATGTGAGTCTGGCATAGTTTGTTATGATTTGTACACCTTTTTTTGTAATTTTAAGATGATATGGTTTGGTTTGTTGTGGTAAGGGATAGTTGGGGGTGATTTACGGTAGCCGAAGTAATTTAGGTGGTTGTGGTATAGTTTGTTATGATTTTTAGCATTTTTTTGTAATTTTAAAGTGATTGGGCTTAGTTTGTTGCTGTAAAGTGTAGTTGGGGGTGATTTTTGATAGCCGAAGTAATTTAGGCGAGTTTGGCATAGTTTGTTATGGTTAGTAGCATTTTTTTGTATTTTAAAAGTGATTGGGTTTAGTTTGTTGTGGTAAGAGTTAGTTGGTGATGATTTATGGTAGCCGAAGTAATTTAGGTGAGTTTGGCATAGTTTGCTATGGTTACTAGCATTTTTTTGTAATTTAAAAGTGATTGGGTTTAGTTTGTTGTGGTAAGGGTTAGTTGGTGATGATTTAGAGAAGCCGAAGTAATTTAGGTGAGTCTGGCATAGTTTGTTATGATTTGTACACCTTTTTTTGTAATTTTAGGATAATATGGTTTGGTTTGTTGTGGTAAGGGATAGTTGGGGGTGATTTACTTTAGCCGAAGTAATTTAGGTGATTCTGGTAGTGTTTGTTATGATTTTAAGCATTTTTTTGTAATTTTAAAGTGATTAGGCTTAGTTTGTTGCTTTAAAGTGTAGTTGGGGGTGATTTTTGATAGCCGAAGTAATTTAGGAGAGTTTGGCATAGTTTGCTATGGTTAGTAGATTTTTTTGTAATTTAAAAGTGATTGGGTTTAGTTTGTTGTGGTAAGGGTTAGTTGGTGATGATTTAGTGTAGCCGAAGTAATTTAGGTGAGTCTGGCATAGTTTGTTATGATTTGTACACCTTTTTTTGTAATTTTAAGATGATGTGGTTAGGTTTGTTGTGGTAAGGGATAGTTGGGGGTGATTTACGTTAGCCGTAGTAATTTAGGTTATTCTGGTATAATTTGTTATGATTTTTAGCATTTTTTTGTAATTTTAAAGTGATTGGGTTTAGTTTGTTGCTGTAAAGTGTAGTTGGGGGTGATTTTTGATAGCCGAAGTAATTTAGGTGAGTTTGGCATAGTTTGCTATGGTTAGTAGCATATTTTTTTAATTTAAATGTGATTGGGTTTAGTTTGTTGTGGTAAGGCTTAGTTGGTGATGATTTATAGTAGCCGAAGTAATTTAGGTGAGTTTGGCATAGTTTGCTATGGTTAGTAGCATTTTTTTGTAATTTAAAAGTAATTGGGTTTAGTTTGTTGTGGTAAGGGTTAGTTGGTGATAATTTAGAGTAGCCGAAGTAATTTAAATGAGTCTGGCATAGTTTGTTATGATTTGTACACCTTTTTTTGTAATTTTAAGATCGTATGGTTTGGTTTGTTGTGGTAAGGGTTAGTTGGGGGGTGATTTACGGTAGCCGAAGTAATTTAGGTGATTCTGGTATAGTTTGTTATGATTTTTAGCATTTTTTTGTAATTTTAAAGTGATTGGGCTTAGTTTGTTGCTGTAAAGTGTAGTTGGGGGTGATTTTTGATAGCCGAAGTAATTTAGGTGAGTTTGGCATAGTTTGCTATGGTTAGTAGCATTTTTTTGTAATTTAAAAGTGATTGGGTTTAGTTTGTTGTGGAAAGGGTTCGTTGGTGATGATTTATGGTAGCCAAAGTAATTTAGGTGAGTTTGGCATAGTTTGCTATGGTTACTAGCATTTTTTTGTAATTTAAAAGTGATTGGGTTTAGTTTGTTGTGGTAAGGGTTAGTTGGTGATGATTTAGAGTAGCCGAAGTAATTTAGGTGAGTCTGGCATAGTTTGTTAAGATTTGTACACCTTTTTTTGTAATATTAAGATGATATGGTTTGGTTTGGTGTGGTAAGGGATAGTTGAGGGTGATTTACGGTAGCCGAAGTAATTTAGGTGATTCTGGTATAGTTTGTTATGATTTTTAGCATTTTTTTGTAATTTTAACGTGATTGGGCTTAGTTTGTTGCTGTAAAGTGTAGTTGGGGTGGTTTTTGATAGCCAAAGTAATTTAGGTGAGTTTGGCATAGTTTGATATGGTTAGTAGCATTTTTTTGTAATTTAAAAGTGATTGGGTTTAGTTTGTTGTGGTAAGGGTTAGTTGGTGATGATTTATGGTAGCCGAAGTAATTTAGGTGAGTTTGGCATAGTTTGCTATGGTTACTAGCATTTTTTTGTAATTTAAAAGTGATTGGGTTTAGTTTGTTGTGGTAAGAGTTAGTTGGTGATGATTTAGAGTAGCCGAAGTAATTTAGGTGAGTCTGGCATAGTTTGTTATTATTTGTACACCTTTTTTTGTAATTTTAAGATGATATGGTTTAGTTTGTTGTGGTAAGGGATATTTGGGGGTGATTTACGGTAGCCGAAGTAATTTAGGTGATTCTGGTATAGTTTGTTATGATTTTTAGCATTTTTTTGTAATTTTAAAGTGATTGAGCTTAGTTTGTTGCTGTAAAGTGTAGTTGGGGGTGATTTTTGATAGCCGAAGTAATTTAGGTGAGTTTGGCATAGTTTGCTATGGTTAGTAGCATTTTTTTGTAATTTAAAAATGATTGGGTTTAGTTTGTTGTGGTAAAGGTTAGTTGGTGATGATTTATGGTAGCCGAAGTAATTTAGGTGAGTTTAGCATAGTTTGCTATGGTTAGTAGAATTTTTTTGTAATTTAAAAGTGATTGGGTTTAGTTTGTTGTGGTAAGGGTTAGTTGGTGATGATTTATAGTAGCCGAAGTAATTTAGGTGAGTTTGGCATAGTTTGCTATGGTTAGTAGCATTTTTTTGTAATTTAAAAGTCATTGAGTTTAGTTTGTTGTGGTAAGAGTTATTTGGTGATGATTTATGGTAGCCGAAGTAATTTAGGTGAGTTTGGCATAGTTTGCTATGGTTACTAGCATTTTTTTGTAATTTAAAAGTGATTGGGTTTAGTTTGTTGGGGTAAGGGTTAGTTGGTGATGATTTAGAGTAGCCGTAGTAATTTAGGTGAGTCTGGCATAGTTTGTTATGATTTGTACACCGTTTTTTGTAATTTTAAGATGATATGGTTTGGTTTGTTGTGGTAAGGGATAGTTGGGGGTGATTTACGGTAGCCGAAGTAATTTAGGTGATTCTGGTGTAGTTTGTTATCATTTTTAGCATTTTTTTGTAATTTTAAAGTAATTGGGCTTAGTTTGTTGCTGTAAAGTGTAGTTGGGGGTGATTTTTGATAGCCGAAGTAATTTAGGTGAGTTTGGCATAGTTTGCTATGGTTAGTAGCATTTTTTTGTAATTTAAAAGTGATTGGGTTTAGTTTGTTGTGGTAAGGGTTAGTTGGTGATGATTTATGGTAGCCGAAGTAATTTAGGTGAGTTTAGCATAGTTTGCTATGGTTAGTAGAATTTTTTTGTAATTTAAAAGTGATTGGGTTTAGTTTGTTGTGGTAAGGGTTAGTTGGTGATGATTTATGGTAGCCGAAGTAATTTAGGTGAGTTTGGCATAGTTTGCTATGGTTAGTAGCATTTTTTTGTAATTTAAAAGTGATTGAGTTTAGTTTGTTGTGGTAAGGGTTATTTGGTGATGATTTATGGTAGCCGAAGTAATTTAGGTGAGTTTGGCATAGTTTGCTATGGTTACTAGCATTTTTTTGTAATTTAAAAGTGATTGGGTTTAGTTTGTTGGGGTAAGGGTTAGTTGGTGATGATTTAGAGTAGCCGTAGTAATTTAGGTGAGTCTGGCATAATTTGTTATGATTTGTACACCGTTTTTTGTAATTTTAAGATGATATGGTTTGGTTTGTTGTGGTAAGGGATAGTTGGGGGTGATTGAAGGTAGCCGAAGTAATCTAGGTGATTCTGGTGTAGTTTGTTATCATTTTTAGCATTTTTTTGTAATTTTAAAGTGATTGGGCTTAGTTTGTTGCTGTAAAGTGTAGTTGGGGGTGATTTTTGATAGCCGAAGTAATTTAGGTGAGTTTGGCATAGTTTGCTATGGTTAGTAGCATTTTTTTGTAATTTAAAAGTGATTGGGTTTAGTTTGTTGTGGTAAGGGTTAGTTGGTGATGATTTATGGTAGCCGAAGTAATTTAGGTGAGTTTGGCATAGTTTGCTATGGTTACTAGCATTTTTTTGTAATTTAAAAGTGATTGGGTTTAGTTTGTTGTGGTAAGGGTTAGTTGGTGATGATTTAGAGTAGCCGTGGTAATTTAGGTGAGTCTGGCATAGTTTGTTATGATTTGTACACCTTTTTTTGTAATTTTAAGATGATATGGTTTGGTTTGTTGTGGTAAGGGATAGTTGGGGGTGATTTACGGTAGCCGAAGTAATTTAGGTGATTCTGGTATAATTTGTTATCATTTTTAGTATTTTTTTGTAATTTTAAAGTGTTTGGGCTTAGTTTGTTGCTGTAAAGTGTAGTTAGGGGTGATTTTTGATAGCCGAAGTAATTTAGGTGAGTTTGGCATATTTTGCTATGATTAGAAGCATTTTCTTGTAATTTAAAAGTGATTGGGTTTAGTTTGTTGTGGTAAGGGTTAGTTGGTGATGATTTATGGTAGCCGAAGTAATTTAGGTGAGTTTGGCATAGTTTGCTATGGTTACTAGCATTTTTTTGTAATTTAAAAGTGATTGGGTTTAGTTTGTAGTGGTAAGGGTTAGTTGGTGATGATTTAGAGTAGCCGAAGTAATTTAGGTGAGTCTGGCATAGTTTGTTATTATTTGTACACCTTTTTTTGTAATTTTAAGATGATATGGTTTAGTTTGTTGTGGTAAGGGATAGTTGGGGGTGATTTACGGTAGCCGAAGTAATTTAGGTGATTCTGGTATAGTTTGTTATGATTTTTAGCATTTTTTTGTAATTTTAAAGTGATTGGGCTTAGTTTGTTGCTGTAAAGTGTAGTTGGGGGTGATTTTTGATAGCTGAAGTAATTTAGGTGAGTTTGGCATAGTTTGCTATGGTTAGTAGCATTTTTTTGTAATTTAAAAGTGATTGGGTTTAGTTTGTTGTGGTAAGGGTTAGTTGGTGATGATTTATTGTAGCCGAAGTAATTTAGGTGAGTTTGGCATAGTTTGCTATGGTTAGTAGCATTTTTTTGTAATTTAAATGTGATTGGGTTTAGTTTGTTGTGGTAAGGGTTAGTTGGTGATGATTTATGGTAGCCAAAGTAATTTAGGTGAGTTTGGCATAGTTTGCTATGGTTAGTAGCATTTTTTTGTAATTTAAAAGTGATTGGGTTTAGTTTGTTGTGGTAAGGGTTATTTGGTGATGATTTATGGTAGCCGAAGTAATTTAGGTGAGTTTGGCATAGTTTGCTATGGTTACTAGCATTTTTTTGTAATTTAAAAGTGATTGGGTTTAGTTTGTTGGGGTAAGGGTTAGTTGGTGATGATTTAGAGTAGCCGTAGTAATTTAGGTGAGTCTTGCATAGTTTGCTATGATTTGTACACCTTTTTTTGTAATTTTAAGATGATATGGTTTGGTTTGTTGTGGTAAGGGATAGTTGGGGGTGATTTACGGTAGCCGAAGTAATTTAGGTGATTCTGGTATAGTTTGTTATCATTTTTAGCATTTTCTTGTAATTTTAAATTGATTGGGCTTATTTTTTTGCTGTAAGGTGTAGTTGGGGGTGATTTTTGATAGCCGAAGTAATTTAGGTGAGTTTGGCATAGTTTGCTATGGTTAGTAGCATTTTTTTGAAATTTAAAAGTGATTGGGTTTAGTTTGTTGTGGTAAGGGTTAGTTGGTGATGATTTATGGTAGCCGAAGTAATTTAGGTGAGTTTGGCATAGTTTGCTATGGTTACTAGCATTTTTTTGTTATTTAAAAGTGATTGGGTTTAGTTTGTTGTGGTAAGGGTTAGTTGGTGATGATTTAGAGTAGCCGTAGTAATTTAGGTGAGTCTGGCATAGTTTTTTATGATTTGTACACCTTTTTTTGTAATTTTAAGATGATATGGTTTGGTTTGTTGTGGTTAGGGATAGTTGGGGGTGATTTACGGTAGCCGAAGTAATTTAGGTGATTCTGGTATAGTTTGTTATCATTTTTAGAATTTTTTTGTAATTTTAAAGTGATTGGGCTTAGTTTGTTGCTGTAAAGTGTAGTTAGGGGTGATTTTTGATAGCCGAAATAATTTAGGTGAGTTTGGCATAGTTTGCTTTGGTTACTAGCATTTTTTTGTAATTTAAAACTGATTGGGTTTAGTTTTCTTGTGGTAAGGATTAGTTGGTGATGATTTATGGTAGCCGAAGTAATTTAGGTGAGTTTGGCATAGTTTGCTATGGTTACTAGCATTTTTTTGTAATTTAAAAGTGATTGGGTTTAGTTTGTTGGGGTAAGGGTTAGTTGGTGATGATTTAGAGTAGCCGTAGTAATTTAGGTGAGTCTGGCATAATTTGTTATGATTTGTACACCGTTTTTTGTAATTTTAAGATGATATGGTTTGGTTTGTTGTGGTAAGGGATAGTTGGGGGTGATTGACGGTAGCCGAAGTAATCTAGGTGATTCTGGTGTAGTTTGTTATCATTTTTAGCATTTTTTTGTAATTTTAAAGTGATTGGGCTTAGTTTGTTGCTGTAAAGTGTAGTTGGGGGTGATTTTTGATAGCCGAAGTAATTTAGGTGAGTTTGGCATAGTTTGCTATGGTTAGTAGCATTTTTTTGTAATTTAAAAGTGATTGGGTTTAGTTTGTTGTGGTAAGGGTTAGTTGGTGATGATTTATGGTAGCCGAAGTAATTTAGGTGAGTTTGGCATAGTTTGCTATGGTTACTAGCATTTTTTTGTAATTTAAAAGTGATTGGGTTTAGTTTGTTGTGGTAAGGGTTAGTTGGTGATGATTTAGAGTAGCCGTAGTAATTTAGGTGAGTCTGGCATAGTTTGTTATGATTTGTACACCTTTTTTTGTAATTTTAAGATGATATGGTTTGGTTTGTTGTGGTAAGGGATAGTTGGGGGTGATTTACGGTAGCCGAAGTAATTTAGGTGATTCTGGTATAATTTGTTATCATTTTTAGTATTTTTTTGTAATTTTAAAGTGTTTGGGCTTAGTTTGTTGCTGTAAAGTGTAGTTAGGGGTGATTTTTGATAGCCGAAGTAATTTAGGTGAGTTTGGCATATTTTGCTATGATTAGAAGCATTTTCTTGTAATTTAAAAGTGATTGGGTTTAGTTTGTTGTGGTAAGGGTTAGTTGGTGATGATTTATGGTAGCCGAAGTAATTTAGGTGAGTTTGGCATAGTTTGCTATGGTTACTAGCATTTTTTTGTAATTTAAAAGTGATTGGGTTTAGTTTGTAGTGGTAAGGGTTAGTTGGTGATGATTTAGAGTAGCCGAAGTAATTTAGGTGAGTCTGGCATAGTTTGTTATTATTTGTACACCTTTTTTTGTAATTTTAAGATGATATGGTTTAGTTTGTTGTGGTAAGGGATAGTTGGGGGTGATTTACGGTAGCCGAAGTAATTTAGGTGATTCTGGTATAGTTTGTTATGATTTTTAGCATTTTTTTGTAATTTTAAAGTGATTGGGCTTAGTTTGTTGCTGTAAAGTGTAGTTGGGGGTGATTTTTGATAGCCGAAGTAATTTAGGTGAGTTTGGCATAGTTTGCTATGGTTAGTAGCATTTTTTTGTAATTTAAAAGTGATTGGGTTTAGTTTGTTGTGGTAAGGGTTAGTTGGTGATGATTTATGGTAGCCGAAGTAATTTAGGTGAGTTTGGCATAGTTTGCTATGGTTACTAGCATTTTTTTGTAATTTAAAAGTGATTGGGTTTAGTTTGTAGTGGTAAGGGTTAGTTGGTGATGATTTAGAGTAGCCGAAGTAATTTAGGTGAGTCTGGCATAGTTTGTTATTATTTGTACACCTTTTTTTGTAATTTTAAGATGATATGGTTTAGTTTGTTGTGGTAAGGGATAGTTTGGGGTGATTTACGGTAGCCGAAGTAATTTAGGTGATTCTGGTATAGTTTGTTATGATTTTTAGCATTTTTTTGTAATTTTAAAGTGATTGGGCTTAGTTTGTTGCTGTAAAGTGTAGTTGGGGGTGATTATTGATAGCCGAAGTAATTTAGGTGAGTTTGGCATAGTTTGCTATAGTTAGTAGCATTTTTTTGTAATTTAAAAGTGATTGGGTTTAGTTTGTTGTGGTAAGGGTTAGTTGGTGATGATTTATTGTAGCCGAAGTAATTTAGGTGAGTTTGGCATAGTTTGCTATGGTTAGTAGCATTTTTTTGTAATTTAAATGTGATTGGGTTTAGTTTGTTGTGGTAAGGGTTAGTTGGTGATGATTTATGGTAGCCAAAGTAATTTAGGTGAGTTTGGCATAGTTTGCTATGGTTAGTAGCATTTTTTTGTAATTTAAAAGTGATTGGGTTTAGTTTGTTGTGGTAAGGGTTATTTGGTGATGATTTATGGTAGCCGAAGTAATTTAGGTGAGATTGGCATAGTTTGCTATGGTTACTAGCATTTTTTTGTAATTTAAAAGTGATTGGGTTTAGTTTGTTGGGGTAAGGGTTAGTTGGTGATGATTTAGAGTAGCCGTAGTAACTTAGGTGAGTCTGGCATAGTTTGCTATGATTTGTACACCTTTTTTTGTAATTTTAAGATGATATGGTTTGGTTTGTTGTGGTAAGGGATAGTTGGGGGTGATTTACGGTAGCCGAAGTTATTTAGGTAATTCTGGTATAGTTTGTTATCATTTTTAGCATTTTCTTGTAATTTTAAATTGATTGGGCTTATTTTTTTGCTGTAAGGTGTAGTTGGGGGTGATTTTTGATAGCCGAAGTAATTTAGGTGAGTTTGGCATAGTTTGCTATGGTTACTAGCATTTTTTTGTTATTTAAAAGTGATTGGGTTTAGTTTGTTGTGGTAAGGGTTAGTTGGTGATGATTTATGGTAGCCGAAGTAATTTAGGTGAGTTTGGCATAGTTTGCTATGGTTACTAGCATTTTTTTGTTATTTAAAAGTGATTGGGTTTAGTTTGTTGTGGTAAGGGTTAGTTGGTGATGATTTAGAGTAGCCGTAGTAATTTAGGTGAGTCTGGCATAGTTTTTTATGATTTGTACACCTTTTTTTGTAATTTTAAGATGATATGGTTTGGTTTGTTGTGGTTAGGGAGAGTTGGGGGTGATTTACGGTAGCCGAAGTAATTTAGGTGATTCTGGTATAGTTTGTTATCATTTTTAGCATTTTTTTGTAATTTTAAAGTGATTGGGCTTAGTTTGTTGCTGTAAAGTGTAGTTAGGGGTGATTTTTGATAGCCGAAATAATTTAGGTGAGTTTGGCATAGTTTGCTATGGTTAGTAGCATTTTTTTGTAATTTAAAACTGATTGGGTTTAGTTTTCTTGTGGTAAGGATTAGTTGGTGATGATTTATGGTAGCCGAAGTAATTTAGGTGAGTTTGGCATAGTTTGCTATGGTTACTAGCATTTTTTTGTAATTTAAAAGTGATTGGGTTTAGTTTGTTGTGGTAAGGGTTAGTTGGTGATGATTTAGAGTAGCCGAAGTAATTTAGGTGAGTCTGGCATAGTTTGTTATGATTTGTACATCTTTTTTTGTAATTTTAAGATGATATGGTTTGGTTTGTTGTGGTAAGGGGTAGTTGGGGGTGATTTACGGTAGCCGAAATAATTTAGGTGATTCTGGTATAATTTGTTATGATTTTTAGCATTTTTTTGTAATTTTAAAGTGATTGGGCTTAGTTTGTTGCTGTAAAGTATAGTTGGGGGTGATTTTTGATAGGCGAAGTAATTTAGGTAAGTTTGGCATAGTTTGCTATGGTTAGTAGCATTTTTTTGTAATTTAAAAGTGATTGGGTTTAGTTTGTTGTGGTAAGGGTTAGTTGGTGATGATTTATGGTAGCCGAAGTAATTTAGGTGAGTTTGGCATAGTTTGCTATGGTTACTAGCATTTTTTTGTAATTTAAAAGTGATTGGGTTTAGTTTGTTGTGGTAAGGGTTAGTTGGTGATGATTTATAGTAGCCGAAGCAATTTAGGTGAGTCTGGCATAGTTTGTTATGATTTGTACATCTTTTTTTGTAATTTTAAGATAATATGGTTTGGTTTGTTGTGGTAAGGGATAGTTGGGGGTGATTTACGGTAGCCGAAGTAATTTAGGTGATACTGGTATAGTTTGTTATGATTTTTAGAATTTTTTTGTAATTTTAAAGTGATTGGGCTTAGTTTGTTGCTTTAAAGTGTAGTTGGGGGTGATTTTTGATAGCCGAAGTAATTTAGGCGAGTTTGGCATAGTTTGTTATGGTTAGTAGCATTTTTTTGTATTTTAAAAGTGATTGGGTTTAGTTTGTTGCTGTAAAGTATAGTTGGGGGTGATTTTTGATAGGCGAAGTAATTTAGGTAAGTTTGGCATAGTTTGCTATGGTTAGTAGCATTTTTTTGTAATTTAAAAGTGATTGGGTTTAGTTTGTTGTGGTAAGGGTTAGTTGGTGATGATTTATGGTAGCCGAAGTAATTTAGGTGAGTTTGGCATAGTTTGCTATGGTTACTAGCATTTTTTTGTAATTTAAAAGTGATTGGGTTTAGTTTGTTGTGGTCAGGGGTAAGTTGGTGATGATTTAGAGTAGCCGAAGTAATTTATGTGAGTCTGGCATAGTTTGTTATGATTTGTACACCTTTTTTTGTAATTTTAAGATGATATGGTTTGGTTTGTTGTGGTAAGGGAGAGTTGGGGGTGATTTACGGTAGCCGAAGTAATTTAGGTGGTTTTGGTATAGTTTGTTATGATTTTTAGCATTTTTTTGTAATTTTAAAGTGATTGGGCTTAGTTTGTTGCTGTAAAGTGTAGTTGTGGGTGATTTTTGATAGCCGAAGTAATTTAGGCGAGTTTGGCATAGTTTGTTATGGTTAGTAGCATTTTTTTGTATTTTAAAAGTGATTGGGTTTAGTTTGTTGTGGTAAGAGTTAGTTGGTGATGATTTATGGTAGCCGAAGTAATTTAGGTGAGTTTGGCATAGTTTGCTATGGTTACTAGCATTTTTTTGTAATTTAAAAGTGATTGGGTTTAGTTTGTTGTGGTAAGGGTTAGTTGGTGATGATTTAGAGAAGCCGAAGTAATTTAGGTGAGTCTGGCATAGTTTGTTATGATTTGTACACCTTTTTTTGTAATTTTAGGATAATATGGTTTGGTTTGTTGTGGTAAGGGATAGTTGGGGGTGATTTACTTTAGCCGAAGTAATTTAGGTGATTCTGGTAGTGTTTGTTATGATTTTAAGCATTTTTTTGTAATTTTAAAGTGATTAGGCTTAGTTTGTTGCTTTAAAGTGTAGTTGGGGGTGATTTTTGATAGCCGAAGTAATTTAGGAGAGTTTGGCATAGTTTGCTATGGTTAGTAGATTTTTTTGTAATTTAAAAGTGATTGGGTTTAGTTTGTTGTGGTAAGGGTTAGTTGGTGATGATTTAGTGTAGCCGAAGTAATTTAGGTGAGTCTGGCATAGTTTGTTATGATTTGTACACCTTTTTTTGTAATTTTAAGATGATGTGGTTAGGTTTGTTGTGGTAAGGGATAGTTGGGGGTGATTTACGTTAGCCGTAGTAATTTAGGTTATTCTGGTATAGTTTGTTATGATTTTTAGCATTTTTTTTTAATTTTAAAGTGATTGGGTTTAGTTTGTTGCTGTAAAGTGTAGTTGGGGGTGATTTTTGATAGCCGAAGTAATTTAGGTGAGTTTGGCATAGTTTGCTATGGTTAGTAGCATATTTTTTTAATTTAAATGTGATTGGGTTTAGTTTGTTGTGGTAAGGCTTAGTTGGTGATGATTTATAGTAGCCGAAGTAATTTAGGTGAGTTTGGCATAGTTTGCTATGGTTAGTAGCATTTTTTTGTAACTTAAAAGTAATTGGGTTTAGTTTGTTGTGGTAAGGGTTAGTTGGTGATAATTTAGAGTAGCCGAAGTAATTTAAATGAGTCTGGCATAGTTTGTTATGATTTGTACACCTTTTTTTGTAATTTTAAGATCGTATGGTTTGGTTTGTTGTGGTAATTGTTAGTTGGGGGGTGATTTACGGTAGCCGAAGTAATTTAGGTGATTCTGGTATAGTTTGTTATGATTTTTAGCATTTTTTTGTAATTTTAAAGTGATTGGGCTTAGTTTGTTGCTGTAAAGTGTAGTTGGGGGTGATTTTTGATAGCCGAAGTAATTTAGGTGAGTTTGGCATAGTTTGCTATGGTTAGTAGCATTTTTTTGTAATTTAAAAGTGATTGGGTTTAGTTTGTTGTGGAAAGGGTTCGTTGGTGATGATTTATGGTAGCCAAAGTAATTTAGGTGAGTTTGGCATAGTTTGCTATGGTTACTAGCATTTTTTTGTAATTTAAAAGTGATTGGGTATAGTTTGTTGTGGTAAGGGTTAGTTGGTGATGATTTAGAGTAGCCGAAGTAATTTAGGTGAGTCTGGCATAGTTTGTTAAGATTTGTACACCTTTTTTTGTAATATTAAGATGATATGGTTTGGTTTGTTGTGGTAAGGGATAGTTGAGGGTGATTTACGGTAGCCGAAGTAATTTAGGTGATTCTGGTATAGTTTGTTATGATTTTTAGCATTTTTTTGTAATTTTAACGTGATTGGGCTTAGTTTGTTGCTGTAAAGTGTAGTTGGGATGATTTTTGATAGCCGAAGTAATTTAGGTAAGTTTGGCATAGTTTGCTATGGTTAGTAGCATTTTTTTGTAATTTAATAGTGATTGGGTTTAGTTTCTTGTGGTAAGGGTTAGTTGGTTATGATTTATGGTAGCCGAAGTAATTTAGGTGAGTTTAGCATAGTTTGCTATGGTTACTAGTATTTTTTTGTAATTTAAAAGTGATTGGGTTTGGTTTGTTGTGGTAAGGGTTAGTTGGTGATGATTTAGAGTAGCCGAAGTAATTTAGGTGAGTCTGGCATAGTTTGTTATGATTTGTACACCTTTTTTTGTAATTCTAAGATGATATGGTTTGGTTTGTTGTGGTAAGGGATAGTTGGGGGTGATTTACGGTAGCCGAAGTAATTTAGGTGATTCTGGTATAGTTTGTTATGATTTTTAGCATTTTTTGTAATTTTAAAGTGATTGGGCATAGTTTGTTGCTGTAAAGTGTACTTGGGGGTGATTTTTGATAGCCGAAGTAATTTAGGTGAGTTTGGCATAGTTTGCTATGGTTAGTAGCATTTTTTTGTAATTTAAATGTGATTGGGTTTAGTTTTGTTGTAGTAAGGGTTAGTTGGTGATGATTTATGGTAGCCGAAGTAATTTAGGTAAGTTTGGCATAGTTTGCTATGGTTACTAGCATTTTTTTGTAATTTAAAAGTGATTGGGTTTAGTTTGTTGTGGTAAGGGTTAGTTGGTGATGATTTAGAGTAGCCGAAGCAATTTAGGTGAGTCTGGCATAGTTTGTTATGATTTGTATACCTTTTTTTGTAATTTTAAAATGATATAGTTTCATTTTTTGTGGTAAGGGATAGTTGGGGGTGATTTACGGTAGCCGAAGTAATTTAGTTGATTCTGGTATAGTTTGTTATGATTTTTAGCATTTTTTTGTAATTTTAAAGTAATTGGGCTTATTTTGTTGCTGTAAATTGTAGTTGGGGGTGGTTTTTGATAGCCGAAGTAATTTAGGTGAGTTTGGCATAGTTTGATATGGTTAGTAGCATTTTTTTGTAATTTAAAAGTTATTGGGTTTAGTTTGTTGTGGTAAGGGTTAGTTGGTGATGATTTATGGTAGCCGAAGTAATTTAGGTGAGTTTGGCATAGTTTGCTATGGTTACTAGCATTTTTTTGTAATTTAAAAGTGATTGGGTACAGTTTGTTGTGGTAAGTGTTAGTTGGTGATGATTTAGAGAAGCCGAAGTAATTTAGGTGAGTCTGGCATAGTTTCTTATGATTTGTACACCTTTTTTTGTAATTTTAAGATGATATGGTTTGGTTTGTTGTGGTAAGGGATAGTTGGGGGTGATTTACGGTAGCCGAAGTAATTTAGGTGATTCTGGTATAGTTTGTTATGATTTTTAGCATTTTTTTGTAATTTTAAAGTGATTGGGCTTAGTTTGTTGCTGTAAAGTGTAGTTGGGGATGATTTTTAATAGCCGAAGTAATTTAGGTGAGTTTGGCATAGTTTGCTATGGTTACTAGCATTTTTTTGTAATTTAAAAGTGATTGGGTATAGTTTGTTGTGGTAAGGGTTAGCTGGTGATGATTTTTGGTAGCCGAAGTAATTTAGGTGAGTTTGGCATAGTTTGCTATGGTTACTAGCATTTTTTTGTAATTTAAAAGTGATTGGGTTTAGTTTGTTGTGGTAAGTGTTAGTTGGTGATGATTTAGAGTAGCCGAAGTAATTTAGGTGAGTCTGGCATAGTTTGTTATGATTTGTACACTTTTTTTTGTAATTTTAAGATGATATGGTTTGGTTTGTTGTGGTAAGGGATAGTTGGGGGTGATTTACGGTAGCCGAAGTAATTTAGGTGATTCTGGTATAGTTTGTTATGATTTTTAGCATTTTTTTGTAATTTTAAAGTGATTGGGTTTAGTTTGTTGCTGTAAAGTGTAGTTGGGGGTGATTTTTGATAGCCGAAGTAATTTAGGTGAGTTTGGCATAGTTTGCTATGGTTAGTAGCATTTTTTTGTAATTTAAAAGTGATTGGGTTTAGTTTGTTGTGGTAAGGGTTAGTTGGTTATGATTTATGGTAGCCGAAGTAATTTAGGTGAGTTTGGCATAGTTTGCTATGGTTACTAGCATTTTTTTGTAATTTAAAAGTGATTGGGTTTAGTTTGTTGTGGTAAGGGTTAGTTGGTGATGATTTAGAGTAGCCGAAGTAATTTAGGTGAGTCTGGCATAGTTTGTTATGATTTGTACACCGTTTTTTGTAATTTTAAGATGATATGATTTGGTTTGTTGTGGGAAGTGATAGCTGAGGGTGATTTACGGTAGCCGAAGTAATTTAGGTGATTCTGGTATAGTTTGTTATGATTTTTAGCATTTTTTTGTAATTTTAAAGTGATTGGGCTTAGTTTGTTGCTGTAAAGTGTAGTTGGGGGTGATTTTTGATAGCCGAAGTAATTTAGGTGAGTTTGTCATAGTTTGCTATGGTTAGTAGCATTTTTTTGTAATTTAAAAGTGATTGGGTTTAGTTTGTTGTGGTAAGGGTTTGTTGGTGATGATTTAGAGTAGCCGAAGTAATTTATGTGAGTCTGGCATAGTTTGTTATGATTTGTACACCTTTTTTTGTAATTTTAAGATGATATGGTTTGGTTTGTTGTGGTAAGGGATAGTTGGGGGTGATTTACGGTAGCCGAAGTAATTTAGGTGGTTGTGGTATAGTTTGTTATGGTTTTTAGCATTTTTTTGTAATTTTAAAGTGATTGGGCTTAGTTTGTTGCTGTAAAGTGTAGTTGGGGGTGATTTTTGATAGCCGAAGTAATTTAGGCGAGTTTGGCATAGTTTGCTATGGTTAGTAGCATTTTTTTGTATTTTAAAAGTGATTGGGTTTAGTTTGTTGTGGTAAGAGTTAGTTGGTGATGATTTATGGTAGCCGAAGTAATTTAGGTGAGTTTGGCATAGTTTGCTATGGTTACTAGCATTTTTTTGTAATTTAAAAGTGATTGGGTTTAGTTTGTTGTGGTAAGGGTTAGTTGGTGATGATTTAGAGAAGCCGAAGTAATTTAGGTGAGTCTGGCATAGTTTGTTATGATTTGTACACCTTTTTTTGTAATTTTAGGATAATATGGTTTGGTTTGTTGTGGTAAGGGATAGTTGGGGGTGATTTACTTTAGCCGAAGTAATTTAGGTGATTCTGGTAGAGTTTGTTATGATTTTAAGCATTTTTTTGTAATTTTAAAGTGATTAGGCTTAGTTTGTTGCTTTAAAGTGTAGTTAGGGGTGATTTTTGATAGCCGAAGTAATTTAGGTGAGTTTGGCATAGTTTGCTATGGTTAGTAGCATTTTCTTGTAATTTAAAAGTGATTGGGTTTAGTTTGTTGTGGTAAGGGTTAGTTGGTGAAGATTTATGGTAGCCGAAGTAATTTAGGTGAGTTTGGCATAGTTTGCTATGTTTACTAGCATTTTTTTGTAATTTAAAAGTGATTGGGTTTAGTTTGTTGTGGTAAGGGTTAGTTGGTGATGATTTAGAGTAGCCGAAGTAATTTAGGTGAGTCTGGCATAGTTTGTTATAATTTGTACACCTTGTTTTGTAATTTTAAGATGATATGATATGGTAGCCGAAGTAATTTAGGTGAGTTTGGCATAGATTGCTATGGTTACTAGCATTTTTTTGTAATTTAAAAGTGATTGGGTTTAGTTTGTTGTGGTAAGGGTTAGTTGGTGATGATTTATAGTAGCCGAAGTAATTTAGGTGAGTCTGGCATAGTTTGTTATGATTTGTACATCTTTTTTTGTAATTTTAAGATAATATGGTTTGGTTTGTTGTGGTAAGGGATAGTTGGGGGTGATTTACGGTAGCCGAAGTAATTTAGGTGATACTGGTATAGTTTGTTATGATTTTTAGAATTTTTTTGTAATTTTAAAGTGATTGGGCTTAGTTTGTTGCTGTAAAGTGTAGTTGGGGGTGTTTTTTGATAGCCGAAGTAATTTAGGTGAATTTGGCATAGTTTGCTATGGTTAGTAGCATTTTTTTGTAATTTAAAAGTGATTAGGTATAGTTTGTGGTGGTAAGGGTTAGCTGCTGATGATTTATGGTAGCCGAAGTAATTTAGGTGAGTTTGGCATAGTTTGCTATGGTTACTAGCATTTTTTTGTAATTTAAAAGTGATTGGGTTTAGTTTGTTGTGGTAAGGGTTAGTTGGTGATGATTTAGAGTAGCCGAAGTAATTTAGGTGAGTCTGGCATAGTTTGTTATAATTTGTACACCTTGTTTTGTAATTTTAAGATGATATGATATGGTAGCCGAAGTAATTTAGGTGAGTTTGGCATAGTTTGCTATGGTTACTAGCATTTTTTTGTAATTTAAAAGTGATTGGGTTTAGTTTGTTGTGGTAAGGGTTAGTTGGTGATGATTTAGAGTAGCCGAAGTAATTTAGGTGAGTCTGGCATAGTTTGTTATAATTTGTACACCTTGTTTTGTAATTTTAAGATGATATGATATGGTAGCCGAAGTAATTTAGGTGAGTTTGGCATAGTTTGCTATGGTTACTAGCATTTTTTTGTAATTTAAAAGTGATTGGGTTTAGTTTGTTGTGGTAAGGGTTAGTTGGTGATGATTTAGAGTAGCCGAAGTAATTTATGTGAGTCTGGCATAGTTTGTTATGATTTGTACACCTTTTTTTGTAATTTTAAGATGATATAATTTGGTTTGTTGTGGTAAGGGATAGTTGGGGGTGATTTACGGTAGCCGAAGTAATTTAGGTGGTTGTGGTATAGTTTGTTATGATTTTTAGCATTTTTTTGTAATTTTAAAGTGATTGGGCTTAGTTTGTTGCTGTAAAGTGTAGTTGGGGGTGATTTTTGATAGCCGAAGTAATTTAGGCGAGTTTGGCATAGTTTGCTATGGTTAGTAGCATTTTTTTGTATTTTAAAAGTGATTGGGTTTAGTTTGTTGTGGTAAGAGTTAGTTGGTGATGATTTATGGTAGCCGAAGTAATTTAGGTGAGTTTGGCATAGTTTGCTATGGTTACTAGCATTTTTTTGTAATTTAAAAGTGATTGGGTTTAGTTTGTTGTGGTAAGGGTTAGTTGGTGATGATTTAGAGAAGCCGAAGTAATTTAGGTGAGTCTGGCATAGTTTGTTATGATTTGTACACCTTTTTTTGTAATTTTAGGATAATATGGTTTGGTTTGTTGTGGTAAGGGATAGTTGGGGGTGATTTACTTTAGCCGAAGTAATTTAGGTGATTCTGGTAGAGTTTGTTATGATTTTAAGCATTTTTTTGTAATTTTAAAGTGATTAGGCTTAGTTTGTTGCTTTAAAGTGAAGTTGGGGGTGATTTTTGATAGCCGAAGTAATTTAGGAGAGTTTGGCATAGTTTGCTGTGGTTAGTAGATTTTTTTGTAATTTAAAAGTGATTGGGTTTAGTTTGTTGTGGTAAGGGTTAGTTGGTGATGATTTAGTGTAGCCGAAGTAATTTAGGTGAGTCTGGCATAGTTTGTTATGATTTGTACACCTTTTTTTGTAATTTTAAGATGATGTGGTTAGGTTTGTTGTGGTAAGGGATAGTTGGGGGTGATTTACGGTAGCCGTAGTAATTTAGGTTATTCGGGTATAGTTTGTTATGATTTTTAGCATTTTTTTGTAATTTTAAAGTGATTGGGTTTAGTTTGTTGCTGTAAAGTGTAGTTGGGGGTGATTTTTGATAGCCGAAGTAATTTAGGTGAGTTTGGCATAGTTTGCTATGGTTAGTAGCATTTTTTTGTAATTTAAAAGTGATTGGGTTTAGTTTGTTGTGGTAAGGGTTAGTTGGTGATGATTTATCGTAGCTAAAGTAATTTAGGTGAGTTTGGCATAGTTTGCTATATTTACTAGCATTTTTTTGTAATTTAAAAGTGATTGGGTTTAGTTTGTTGTGGTAAGGGTTAGTTGGTGATGATTTAGAGTAGCCAAAGTAATTTAGGTGAGTCTGGCATAGTTTATTATGATTTGTACACCTTTTTTTGTAATTTTAAGATGATATGGTTTGGTTTGTTGTGGTAAGGGATAGTTGGGGGTGATTTACGGTAGCCGAAGTAATTTAGGTAATTCTGGTATAGTTTGTTATTATTTTTAGCATTTTTTTGTAATTTTAAAGTGATTGGGCTTAGTTTGTTACTGTAAAGTGTAGTTGGGGGTGATTTTTGATAGCCGAAGTAATTTAGGTGAGTTTGGGATAGTTTGCTATGGTTAGGAGCATTTTTTTGTAATTTAAAAGTGATTGGGTTTAGTTTGTTGTGGTAAGGGTTAGTTGGTGATGATTTAGAGTAGCCGAAGTAATTTAGGTGAATCTGGCATAGTTTGTTATGATTTGTACACCTTTTTTTGTAATTTTAAGATGATATGGTTTGGTTTGTTGTGGTAAGGGATTGTTGGGGATGATTTACGGTAGCCGAAGTAATTTAGGTGATTCTGGTATAGTTTGTTATGATTTTTAGCATTTTTTTGTAGTTTTAAAGTGATTGGGCTTAGTTTGTTGCTGTAAAGTGTAGTTGGGGGTGATTTTTGATATTCGAAGTAATTTAGGTGAGTTTGGCATAGTTTGCTATGGTTAGTAGCATTTTTTTGTAATTTAAAAGTGATTGGGTTTAGTTTGTTGTGGTAAGGGTTAGTTGGTGATGATTTAGAGTAGCCGAAGTAATTTAGGTGAGTCTGGCATAGTTTGTTATGATTTGTACACCTTTTTTTGTAATTTTAAGATGATATGGTTTGGTTTGTTGTGGTAAGGGATAGTTGGGGGTGATTTCTATGTATGTAGCGGTGCATTCCTATGTAGGACCGCTGCATTCAGGCCTTGCGGCCCATTATGCCCGCCCTCCTCTCCCCGCTCACCCTACTCAAGTCCTGACCTTTCTATGAAGCTCAGTATCTTGGGCCAGGGGAGCGTATGGAGCTCTTCAATAGGGACCTAATGTGCTCCTAGAAAATTTGCCCTACTGTGACTTAAAGGGCCACAGGTGGACAGCAGATGAATTGGAGTTTCCTCGTCTTCATTGCACAGCCGACATCTACGTTCCTCCGAGAGGCCCATGATGTTAAGATGTCGCCTCAACTGGCAGTGTCCCGTTAGGACACCCACCAGCCTCCTCAGTCTGGTCCGACTGAGCTTTAGCATCCGTCCCCGAGCTGCCGAGCTGGCCACTCCCTTTATCAGGGATTTGGCCTGCCTCAGCCCGCTGATATTCCTCCAGTAGGAGTCAAATTGAGACTTGAGCGCACTTTGCGTCCTCTGTCTCAAGTAACCACTACTTACGCCGCACGAGAGCTGCGGGCCGAGATACGGCGTCTCCGCAGCCTCTCTAGCCAACTCATCAGCCCTTTCGTTACCTGCCACGCCCGTATGGCCTGGAACCCATACGACCGTGACCGCATTCACCTCTGCCAATCTTGACAGCGCATGTCTACAGTCCAGCACCAATCTGGATCTCACCTCGTTTGAGTTGAGGGCCCCGATGGCTGCCTGACTGTCCGTACAAATGAAGATGTGGCTGCCCGAGTATTCTCTCTCGAGATTCTCCTGCGCACATCTCAGGATAGCGAACAATTCCGCTTGAAAGACGCTCGGGTAAGTCCCCAGCGGAAAGGAAACTTCCACTCTGGGTGTTTTACCAAAGATGCCTGCGCCAGTACCCTCTCCCGTTTTGGACCCGTCTGTGTACCAGACTAGTCCTTTCGGCGTGAGCATATCTTCTCCTTTTATCCTCCAGTCTTCCCTTGATGGGATCCTGGTCTTAAAGGGTTTATTGAAACGCCAGATGCGTTCCATATCGTCCCTGATCATCCCAGAGTACAAGTCATTGCACCCCGGGATGGATACGGGCCAATGATAGGCTCCCTCTGGTCGCCCCCTCGTTTCCAACCTTAGCTTTGTCACCGCCCTGAAGGCCTCGGCCCTAACCCTGAGGTGAAGGGGCTCGAGACCCAATAGGGCCTCCATCGCCGCGGTAGGCGTTGTTCTCAGAGCTCCGGTCACCATGAGGCATCCCAGTCTCTGAACACGTCCCAAATTCGCCCTGATCGACTGCCGCTCCGTAGAGCGCCACCAGACCAAGGCACCGTAAGTTACTATAGGTCTGACTATCGTAGTGTATAGCCAGAAAGACACCTGAGGTTGTAGACCCCATGTGCTGCCCCAGAACCGACGGCACGCCCAAAAGGTGGTCGTCGCCTTCCGCACTTGGCTTCCCACATGGTCAGTCCAAGAGAGTTTCGGATCCAAGGTTACCCCTAGATATTTAACCCTCTCGGCCAACTTTAGTGTGACGCCTTGGATACATGGCCACTGGACCGTGTCCACCTTCCTTTTCCTGGTAAAGAGCATAAGTTCCATTTTCGACGGATTCATCGAAAGGCCCTTACTACCACACCACCTATTGACCATACCCAGGGCTCTTTGCATGAGCTCCGTGATTGGTCCCAAAAACTTTCCCTGTATAATTATACAGAGATCGTCCGCATATGCTTGCGCATAGAACCCATTCTCATTAAGGTCCTCCAGAAGGCCGTCCAGGAGAAGCGACCACAGGAGAGGAGAAAGAACTCCCCCCTGCGGACAGCCCCTCGCTACCACGGCTTGAGTGGAAGCCCCTCTCAGAGATGACTGAATGCGGCGTCCCTCGAGCATGCGCCGTATCCAGGTAACAATGGTCCGGTGAATGCCGTGCTCGAAGGCGGCGTCGCATAACGAATCAAACGAAGGGTTGCTGAAGGCGCCTTCGACGTCAAGAAAGGCAGCAAGTGCCCATTCCTTCTTCAGAATGGCGTCCTCCGCTCTTGCAACTAGCTGGTGGAGCGCCGTTTCTGTGGACCGACCAGTTCTATAAGCGTGCTGGTTGGGATGGATGGGAAACGTGTGAAGAGCCCCATCTTTGATGTGCCTATCAACCAATCTCTCACTGAGTTTCAGCAAGAAGGAAGAGAGGCTGATAGGACGGAAGTCTTTCGGCTGGTCATGTTGCAATTTCCCATCCTTAGGCATGAACACCACCTTAACCTGTCTCCAAGAAGGTGGGATGTGGCTCAGGGCGATAGACGCCCGGATAATGTGGTACAACGGACCGATGAGACACTCCCCCGCCTCCTGAAGGAGAGCCGGGAAGATCCCGTCTGGACCCGCCGCTTTAAACGGTGCGAACGTAGAGATCGCCCATCTTATTTTGTCGTAGGAAACGATCTCCGAGGCAGTGTGCCAGTCCCTAGCCGGGCCGGACCACCGATCAGTCTCGTCATTGTTCGTTGTTGGTTCGGAAAAGTGCGTCTCCACGAGGAGCTCCAAGGCCGCCGCGTCAGAGTCCGTAAACGACCCGTCCGGCAGCCTCAGCGCCCCCACGCGGGCGCTCCCCCCCAGAACTTTCCTTAGCTTAGCAACTTCTGAAAGACCTTCCATGTTCGCACAGAAGTTCCTCCAGCTGTCCCTTTTCCTCTTTTTTATGAGGCCTTTGAACCGTCTTTGGGAGTCCTTGTAGGATTCCCACTCCGGTTGCCGGTAAATGCGCATGGCCCGGTTCAACTTTTTCCTAGTCTCCCGTCTTAGCGCCTCTAGCTCGCCGTTCCACCATGGTGGTTGTTTATCCTGCCCAGTTCTCAAAGGGCAGTTCGACTCGAAGGAGGAAATTATGTCCCCACGAAGAGCGTTGACTTCATGGTCCAAATCCGCCCTAGTACGTGGTCTAATTCGTTTGTCCCCAAGTTTCGCCTGTAAGTCCCTCCGGTAGGAGTTCCAATCAGTGGCCTTAGGGTTCCTGTACGTCCTAGTCGAGACCTCGATTTGGAGCGCTATTTTGAATTGAATGTACCGATGATCCGAGAGCGACGGCTCATCTAGTACCTTCCAATTCTTGATCCGCTGTGCGACCGTGCTGGAACACAGAGTAATGTCTATTACTTCCTTTCGTACACTAGTCACGAAGGTGGGTTCGGATCCGCGATTAGCGACCTCCAGCCCCGTATAAGTAATGAATTCGAGCAGTGCTGATCCCCTCCTGTTGGTGTCGCTGCTTCCCCACACCGTGTGGTGAGAGTTCGCATCGCAGCCCACTATCAGGGACCAGGACTTATTCCTACAGAACTCCACTAGGTCACACAGTTCCTGTGTTGGCGGTGGAGTCGGTGAATCGAACGGCAGGTACGCTGAGCACATTACCACGCGTCTCTCTCCGATCTGATCGATAGTGACAGCCACCAGGTCTCGATGGCAGAACCTCGGTAGCTCCTGTGCCTGCACTTGTTTGTTGACAAGTACAGCCGCTCTCGGCCTTTCCGACTTACCCTGGAACACACAAATGTTACTACAGCTTACTCCGCGCACCCTGTCCCCTATGGAGTAGGGTTCTTGGATGAGGGAGATGTGTGTCTTCCCCGCAGACAAGCGACGACTAAGCAAACTAGTCGCCTCGTAGCTGCGGTGCAAGTTGATCTGGAGGCACGATAGCCCCGCCGCTATTGAATTAGCGACGGTGGCCATCAAGGCTCCTTGCGTGAAGCAGAGCCCGAGGGTGAAGGCGGTGCCGGGGGGACCGGATGGTCTCCCCGCCCCGTCCCCGAGCTATCGGGCTCCTTATGTGATGGTGCAGCCCCACCGGAGGAGCCCAAGTCCCAAAAGCGGGCCTTGAGGACACCGGTGTACGCCGTCCATCCTGCATTTGCGAGGGCTTTGTAGGAGCCCTCGTCCACCCCTAGGATGACCCTAACCTGGTTGCCCACGGTTGAGGCATCGTAGGTCCTCCATGTACCCGTACGGAGGTCCGGATTTCGACGTGCCATGCGCTGGAGCGCTTGCGGCACCTTGTCAATAGTGGTCCTCAATGAGCAGCCCACCTTTTTCGTCTTAGGTATCTGTTCCTGCTCTAACCAAACGAGAGCCGGAACGTCCCTAATGCAACCAAGGCTGGCTTTTATCCAGGCCTTGGATTCTTCGTCTGCACAGGTCACCTTAATGGCGCCCTGCGCAGACCTTGTAAAGTCGTCGAAGCCGGGCAAGCGAGAGCCCTCAGGGAGCTCGTCGATCACCCGTTCCAACTCGGCTTCGATTGCGGCCGCCTCCTGTTCCGTGAGGGGTACCTCCGGGAATCCCTTCCCGACGATCGCCCCCCTCAGCCCAGATGCCGCCGCTTGAGCAAAGGAAGAGGGTCTCATGGCGATCCGCCTAGCCCTCTTCACCCGATCACCTGCCGGTGACGGAGTGCTGGAGGAAGGCAGGGACCGCTTGGTCCCCCCCTCCCTTGCCTGGGACGAGCCAGGTGCTGGTTCACTGGTTCCCTCCAAAGGAGGGAGACTCACAGTCCCGGCGACCCTGGCTCGCGCGTTTTTACGCCGCTGCGCCCCACTTCGTCGCTTGCCGCGCAATTGTGGTTTTTCAATTGTGTTTTTGTTTGTGTTCATATTCGTCCCACGAGTACCCAGGAAGGAAAGACCACTCCACCAGAGCCTGGTTTGGCAGAGCTAGGCTAAATACTCCGAAAGGGCGCCCGGTATCTCGGAGGCTCCGTTCGCGACACTGCACCCCCAGTGCCATGCAGCCTTCAGCACGGATCGCGTAACACCTTAGCTTGGGGGGTTGGTTCGCAACGCGGCTTTAGCTCCGGGAAGCGAGGGTTTTAGTTCTCGTCCCGGAACGTATGGCCAGCGTTGGCTAGTGGTTCGCACCACCAGTCGTGCCCCTATCCACCACCCGGGGACGCGCCCGCTAGGCTCCCAACCAACGGGTGGGGGTGATTTACGGTAGCCGAAGTAATTTAGGTGATTCTGGTATAGTTTGTTATGATTTTTAGCATTTTTTTGTAATTTTAAAGTGATTGGGCTTAGTTTGTTGCTGTAAAGTGTAGTTGGGGGTGATTTTTGATAGCCGAAGTAATTTAGGTGAGTTTGGCATAGTTTGCTATGGTTAGTAGCATTTTTTTGTAATTTAAAAGTGATTGGGTTTAGTTTGTTGTGGTAAGGGTTAGTTGGTGATGATTTATGGTAGCCGAAGTAATTTAGGTGAGTTTGGCATAGTTTGCTATGGTTACTAGCATTTTTTTGTAATTTAAAAGTGATTGGGATAAGTTTGTTGTGGTAAGGGTTAGTTGGTGATGATTTAGAGTAGCCGAAGTAATTTAGGTGAGTCTGGCATAGTTTGTTATGATTTGTACACCTTTTTTTGTAATTTTAAAATGATATGGTTTGGTTTGTTGTGGTAAGAAATAGTTGGGGTAGATTTACGGTAACCGAAGTAATTTAGGTGATTCTGGTTTAGTTTGTTATGATTTTTAGCATTTTTTTGTAATTTAAAAGTGATTGGGCTTAGTTTGTTGCTGTAAAGTGTAGCTGGGTGTGATTTTTGATAGCCGAAGTAATTTAGGTGAGTTTGGCATAGTTTGCTATGGTTAGTAGCATTTTTTTGTAATTTAAAAGTGATTGGGTTTAGTTTGTTGTGGTAAGGGTTAGTTGGTGATGATTTATTGTAGCCGAAGTAATTTAGGTGAGTTTGGCATAGTTTGCTATGGTTACTAGCATTTTTTTGAAATTTAAAAGTGATTGGGTTTAGTTTGTTGTGGTAAGGGTTAGTTGGTGATGATTTAGAGTAGCCGAAGTAATTTAGGTGAGTCTGGCATAGTTTGTTATGATTTGTACACCTTTTTTTGTAATTTTAAGATGATATGGTTTGGTTTGTTGTGGTAAGAGATAGTTGGGGGTGATTTACGGTAGCCGAAGTAATTTAGGTGATTTTGGTATAGTTTGTTATGATTTTTAGCATTTTTTTGTAATTTTAAAGTGATTGGGCTTAGTTTGTTGCTGTAAAGTGTAGTTGGGGGTGATTTTTGATAGCCGAAGTAATTTAGGTGAGTTTGGCATAGTTTGCTATGGTTAGTAGCATTTTTTTGTAATTTAAAAATGATTGGGTTTAGTTTGTTGTGGTAAGGGTTAGTAGGTGATGATTTATGGTAGCCGAAGTAATTTAGGTGAGTTTGGCATAGTTTGCTATAGTTAATAGCATTTTTTTGTAATTTAAAAGTGATTGGGTTTAGTTTGTTGTGGTAAGGGTAAGTTGGTGATGATTTAGAGTAGCCGAAGTAATTTAGGTGATTCTGGCATAATTTGTTATGATTTGTACACCTTTTTTTGTAATTTTAAGATAATATGGTTTGGTTTGTTGTGGTAAGGGATAGTTGGGGATGATTTACGGTAGCCGAAGTAATTTAGGTGATTCTGGTATAGTTTGTTATGATTTTTAGCATTTTTTTGTAATTTTAAAGTGATTGGGCTAAGTTTGTTGCTGTAAAGTGTAGTTGGGGGTGATTTTTGATAGCCGAAGTAATTTAGGTGAGTTTGGCATAGTTTGCTATGGTTAGTAGCATTTTTTTGTAATTTAAAAGTGATTGGGTTTAGTTTGTTGTGGTAAGGGTTAGTTGGTGATGATTTATGGTAGCCGAAGTAATTTAGGTGAGTTTGGCATAGTTTGCTATGGTTACTAGCATTTTTTTGTAATTTAAAAGTGATTGGGTTTAGTTTGTTGTGGTAAGGGTTAGTTGGTGATGATTTAGAGTAGCCGAAGTAATTTAGGTGAGTCTAGCATAATTTGTTATGATTTGTACACCTTTTTTTGTAATTTTAAGATGATATGGTTTGGTTTGTTGTGGTAAAGGATAGTTGGGGGTGATTTACGGTAGCCGAAGTAATTTAGGTGATTCTGGTATAGTTTGTTATGATTTTTAGCATTTTTTTGTTATTTTAAAATAATTGGGCTTAGTTTGTTGCTGTAAAGTGTAGTTGGGGGTGATTTTTGATAGCCGAAGTAATTTAGGTGCGTTTGGCATAGTTTACTATGGTTAGTAGCATTTTTTTGTAATTTAAAAGTGATTGGGTTTAGTTTGTTGTGGTAAGGGTTAGTTGGTGATGATTTATGGTAGCCGAAGTAATTTAGGAGAGTTTGGCATAGTTTGCTATGGTTACTAGCATTTTTTTGTAATTTAAAAGTGATTGGGTTTAGTTTGTTGTGGTAAGGGTTAGTTGGTGATGATTTAGAGTAGCCGAAGTAATTTAGGTAATTCTGGCATAGTTTGTTATGATTTGTACACCTTTTTTTGTAATTTTAAGATGATATAGTTTGGTTTGTTGTGGTAAGGGATAGTTGGGGGTAATTTACGGTAGCCGAAGTTATTTAGGTGATTCTGGTATAGTTTGTTATGATTTTTAAAATTTTTTTGTAATTTTAAAGTGATTGGGCTTAGTTTGTTGCTGTAAAGTGTAGTTGGGGGTGATTTTTGATAGCCGAAGTAATTTAGGTGAGTTTGGCATAGTTTGCTATGGTTAGTAGCATTTTTTTGTAATTTAAAAGTGATTGGGTTTAGTTTGTTGTGGTAAGGGTTAGTTGGTGATGATTTAGAGTAGCCGAAGTAATTTAGGTGAGTCTGGTATAGTTTGTTATGATTTTTAGCATTTTTTTGTAATATTAATGTGATTGGGTTTAGTTTGTTGCTGTAAAGTGTAGTTGGGGGTGATTTTTAATAGCCGAAGTAATTTAGGTGAGTTTGGCATAGTTTGCTATGGTTAGTAGCATTTTTTTGTAATTTAAAAGTGATTGGGTTTAGTTTGTTGTGGTAAGGGTTAGTTGGTGATGATTTATGGTAGCCGAAGTAATTTAGGATAGTTTGGCATAGTTTGCTATGGTTACTAGCATTTTTTTGTAATTTAAATGTGATTGGGTTTAGTTTGTTGTGGTAAGGGTTAGTTGGTGATGATTTAGAGTAGCCGAAGTAATTTAGGTGAGTCTGGCATAGTTTGTTATGATTTGTACACCTTTTTTTGTAATTTTAAGATGATATGGTTTGGTTTGTTGTGGTAAGGGATAGTTGGGGGTGATTTACGGTAGCCGAAGTAATTTAGGTGATTCTGGTATAGTTTGTTATGATTTTTAGCATTTTTTTGTAATTTTAAAGTGATTGGGCTTAGTTTGTTGCTGTAAAGTGTAGTTGGGGGTGATTTTTGATAGCCGAAGTAATTTAGGTGAGTTTGGCATAGTTTCCTATGGTTAGTATTTTTTTTTGTAATTTTAAAGTGATTGGGTGTAGTTTCTTGTGGTAAGGGTTAGTTGGTGATGATTTATGATAGCCGAAGTAATTTAGGTGAGTTTGGCATAGTTTGCTATGGTTAGTAGCATTTTTTTGTAATTTAAAAGTGATTGGGTTTAGTTTGTTGTGGTAAGGGTTAGTTGGTGATGATTTATGGTAGCCGAAGTAATTTAGGTAAGTCTGGCATAGTTTGTTATGATTTGTACACCTTTTTTTGTAATTTTAAGATGATATGGTTTGGATTGTTGTGGTAAGGGATAGTTGGGGGTAATTTACGGTAGCCGAAGTTATTTAGGTGATTCTGGTATAGTTTGTTATGATTTTTAGCATTTTTTTGTAATTTCAAAGTTATTGGGCTTAGTTTGTTGCTGTAAAGTGTAGTTGGGGGTGATTTTTGATAGCCGAAGTAATTGAGGTGAGTTTGGCATAGTTTGCTATAGTTAGTAGGATTTTTTTGTAATTTAAAAGTGATTGGGTTTAGTTTGTTGTGGGAAGGGTTAGTTGGTGATGATTTATGGTAGCCGAAGTAATTTAGGTGAGTTTGGCATAGTTTGCGATGGTTACTAGCATTTTTTTGTAATTTAAAAGTGATTGGGTTTAGTTTGTTGTGGTAAGGGTTAGTTGGTGATGATTTAGAGTAGCCGAAGTAATTTAGGTGAGTCTGGCATAGTTTGTTATGATTTGTACACCATTTTTTGTAATTTTAAGATGATATGGTTTGGTTTGTTGTGGTAAGGGATAGTTGGGGGTGATTTACTGTAGCCGAAGTAATTTAGGTGATTCTGGTATAGTTTGTTATGATTTTTAGCATTTTTTTGTAATTTTAAAGTGATTGGGCTTAGTTTGTTGCTGTAAAGTGTAGTTTGGGGTGATTTTTGATAGCCGAAGTAATTTAGGTGAGTTTGGCATAGTTTGCTATGGTTAGTAGCATTTTTTTTGTAATTTAAAAGTGATTGGGTTTAGTTTGTTGTGGTAAGGGTTAGTTGGTGATGATTTATGGTAGCCGAAGTAATTTAGGTGAGTTTGGCATAGTTTGCTATGGTTACTAGCATTTTTTTGTAATTTAATAGTGATTGGGTTTAGTTTGTTGTGATAAGGGTTAGTTGGTGATGATTTAGAGTAGCCGAAGTAATTTAGGTGAGTCTGGCATAGTTTGTTATGATTTGTACATTTTTTTTTGTAATTTTAAGATGATATGGTTTGGTTTGTTGTGGTAAGGGATAGTTGAGGGTGATTTACGGTAGCCGAATTAATTTAGGTGATTCTGGTATAGTTTGTTATGATTTTTAGCATTTTTTTTGTAATTTTAAAGTGATTGGGCTTAGTTTGTTGCTGTAAAGTGTATTTGGGGGTGATTTTTAATAGCCGAAGTAATTTAGGTGAGTTTGGCATAGTTTTCTATGGTTAGTAGCATTTTTTTGTAATTTAAAAGTGATTGGGTTTAGTTTGTTGTGGTCAGGGTTAGTTGGTGATGATTTATAGTAGCCGAAGGAATTTAGGTGAGTTTGGCATAGTTTGCTATGGTTACTAGAATTTTTTTGTAATTTAAAAATAATTGGGTTTAGTTTGTTGTGGTAAATGTTAGTTGGAGGTGATTTAGAGTAGCCGAAGTAATTTAGGTGAGTCTGGCATAGTTTGTTATGATTTGTACACTTTTTTTGTAATTTTAAGATGATATGGTTTGGTTTGTTGTGGTAAGGGATAGTTGGGGGTGATTTACGGTAGCCGAAGTAATTTAGGTGATTCTGGTATAGTTTGTTATGATTTTTAGCATTTTATTGTAATTTTAAAGTGATTGGGCTTAGTTTGTTGCTGTAAAGTGTAGTTGGGGGTAATTTTTGATAGCCGAAGTAATTTAGGTGAGTTTGGCATAGTTTGCTATGGTTAGTAGCATTTTTTTGTAATTTAAAAGTGATTGGGTTTAGTTTGTTGTGGTAAAGGTTAGTTGGTGATGATTTATGGTAGCCGAAGTAATTTAGGTGAGTCTGGCATAGTTTGTTATGATTTGTACACCTTTTTTTGTAATTTTAAGATGATATGGTTTGGTTTGTTGTGGTAAGGGATAGTTGGGGGTGATTTACGGTAGCCGAAGTAATTTAGGTGATTCTGGTATAGTTTGTTATGATTTTTAGCATTTTTTTAAATTTTAAAGTGATTGGGCTTAGTTTGTTGCTGTAAAGTGTAGTTGGGGGTGATTTTTTATAGCCGAAGTAATTTAGGTGAGTTTGGCATAGTTTGCTATGGTTAGAAGCATTTTTTTGTAATTTAAAAATGATTAAGTTTAGTTTGTTGTGTTAAGGGTTAGTTGGTGATGATTTATGGTAGCCGAAGTAATTTCGGTGAGTTTGGCATAGTTTGCTATGGTTACTAGCATTTTGTTGTAATTTAAAAGTGATTGGGTTTAGTTTGTTGAGGTAAGGGTTAGTTGGTGATGATTTAGAGTAGCCGAAGTAATTTAGGTGAGTCTGGCATAGTTTCTTATGATTTGTACACCTTTTTTTGTAATTTTAAGATGATATGGTTTGGTTTGTTGTGGTAAGGGTTATTTGGGGGTGATTTACGGTAGCCGAAATAATTTAGGTGATTCTGGTATAGTTTGTTATGAATTTTAGCATTTTTTTGTAATTTTAACGTGATTGGGCTTAGTTTGTTGCTGTAAAGTGTAGTTGGGGGTGATTTTTGATAGCCGAAGTTATTTAGGTAAGTTTGGCATAGTTTGCTATGGTTAGTAGCATTTTTTTGTAATTTAAAAGTGATTGGGTTTAGTTTGTTGTGGTAAGGGTTAGTTGGTGATGATTTATGGTAGCCGAAGTAATTTAGGTGAGTTTGGCATAGTTTGCTATGATTACTAGCATTTTTTTGTAATTTAAAATTGATTGGGTTTAGTTTGTTGTGGTAAGGGTTAGTTGGTGATGATTTAGAGTAGCCGAAGTAATTTAGGTGAGTCTGGCATAGTTTGTTATGATTTGTACACCTTTTTTTGTAATTTTAAGATGATATGGTTTGGTTTGTTGTGGTAAGGGATATTTGGGGGTGATTTACGGTAGCCGAAGTAATTTAGGTTATTCTGGTATAGTTTGTTATGATTTTTAGCATTTTTTTGTAATTTTAAAGTGACTGGGCTTAGTTTGTTGCTGTAAAGTGTAGTTGGGGGTGATTTTTGATAGCCGAAGTAATTTTGGTGAGTTTGGCATAGTTTGCTATGGTTAGTAGCATTTTTTTGTAATTTAAATGTGATTGGGTTTAGTTTGTTGTGGTAAGGGTTAGTTGGTAATGATTTATGCTAGCCGAAGTAATTTAGGTGAGTTTGGCATAGTTTGCATTGGTTACTAGCATTTTTTTGTAATTTAAAAGTGATTGGGTTTAGTTTGTTGTGGTAAGGGTTAGTTGGTGATGATTTAGAATAGCCGACGTAATTTAGGTGAGTCTGGCATAGTTTGTTATGATTTGTACACCTTTTTTTGTAATTTTAAGATGATATGGTTTGGTTTGTTGTGGTAAGGGATAGTTGGGGGTGATTTACGGTAGTCGAAGTAATTTAGGTGATTCTGGTATAGTTTGTTAGGATTTTTAGCATTTTTTTGTAATTTTAAAGTGACTGGGCTTAGTTTGTTGCTGTAAAGTGTAGTTGGGGGTGATTTTTGATAACCGAAGTAATTTAGGTGAGATTGGCATAGTTTGCTATGGTTAGTAGCATTTTTTTGTAATTTAAATGTGATTGGGTTTAGTTTGTTGTGGTAAGGGATTGTTGGTGATGAATTATGGTAGCCGAAGTAATTTAGGTGAGTTTGGCATAGTTTGCTATGGTTACTAGCATTTTTTTGTAATTTAAAAGTGATTGGGTTTAGTTTGTTGTGGTAAGGGTTAGCTGGTGATGATTTAGATTAGCCGAAGTAATTTAGGTGAGTCTGGCATAGTTTGTTATGATTTGTACACCATTTTTGTAATTTTAAGATGATATGGTTTAGTTTGTTGTGGTAAGGGATAGTTGGGGTTGATTTACGGTAGCCGAAGTAATTTAGGTGATTCTGGTATAGTTTGTTATGATTTTTAGCATTTTTTTGTAATTTTAAAGTGACTGGGCTTAGTTTGTTGCTGTAAAGTGTAGTTGGGGGTGATTTTTGATAGCCGAAGTAATTTTGGTGAGTTTGGCATAGTTTGCTATGGTTAGTAGCATTTTTTTGTAATTTAAATGTGATTGGGTTTAGTTTGTTGTGGTAAGGGTTAGTTGGTAATGATTTATGCTAGCCGAAGTAATTTAGGTGAGTTTGGCATAGTTTGCATTGGTTACTAGCATTTTTTTGTAATTTAAAAGTGATTGGGTTTAGTTTGTTGTGGTAAGGGTTAGTTGGTGATGATTTAGAATAGCCGACGTAATTTAGGTGAGTCTGGCATAGTTTGTTATGATTTGTACACCTTTTTTTGTAATTTTAAGATGATATGGTTTGGTTTGTTGTGGTAAGGGATAGTTGGGGGTGATTTACGGTAGTCGAAGTAATTTAGGTGATTCTGGTATAGTTTGTTAGGATTTTTAGCATTTTTTTGTAATTTTAAAGTGATTGGGCTTAGTTTGTTGCTGTAAATTGTAGTTGGGGGTGATTTTTGATAGCCGAAGTAATTTAGGTGAGTTTGGCATAGTTTGCTATGGTTAGTAGCAATTTTTTGTAATTTAAAAGTGATTGGGTTTAGTTTGTTGTGGTAAGGGTTAGTTGGTGATGATTTATGGTAGCCGAAGTAATTTAGGTGAGTTTGGCATAGTTTGCTATGGTTACTAGCATTTTTTTGTAATTTAATAGTGATTGGGTTTAGTTTGTTGTGATAAGGGTTAGTTGGTGATGATTTAGAGTAGCCGAAGTAATTTAGGTGAGTCTGGCATAGTTTGTTATGATTTGTAAATTTTTTTTTGTAATTTTAAGATGATATGGTTTGGTTTGTTGTGGTAAGGGATAGTTGAGGGTGATTTACGGTAGCCGAAGTAATTTAGGTGATTCTGGTATAGTTTGTTATGATTTTTAGCATTTTTTTGTAATTTTAAAGTTATTGGGCTTAGTTTGTTGCTGTAAAGTGTAGTTGGGGTGATTTTTGATAGCCGAAGTAATTTAGGTGAGTTTGGCATAGTTTGCTATGGTTAGTAGCATTTTTTTGTAATTTAAAAGTGATTGGGTTTAGTTTGTTGTGGTCAGGGTTAGTTGGTGATGATTTATGATAGCCGAAGGAATTTAGGTGAGTTTGGCATAGTTTGCTATGGTTATTAGCATTTTTTTGTAATTTAAAAATAATTGGGTTTAGTTTGTTGTGGTAAAGGTTAGTTGGTGGTGATTTAGAGTAGCCGAAGTAATTTAGGTGAGTCTGGCATAGTTTGTTATGATTTGTACACTTTTTTTGTAATTTTAAGATGATATGGTTTGGTTTGTTGTGGTAAAGGTTAGTTGGTGATGATTTATGGTAGCCGAAGTAATTTAGGTGATTTTGGCATAGTTTGCTATGGTTACTAGCATTTTATTGTAATTTAAAAGTGATTGGGTATAGTTTGTTGTGGTAAGGGTTAGTTGGTGATGATTTAGAGAAGCCGAAGTAATTTAGGTGAGTCTGGCATAGTTTGTTATAATTTGTACAACTTTTTTTGTAATTTTAAGATGATATGGTTTGGTTTGTTGTGGTAAGGGATAGTTGGGGGTGATTTACGGTAGCCGAAGTAATTTAGGTGATTCTGGTGTAGCTTGTTATGATTTTTAGCATTATTTGTAATTTTAAAGTGATTGGGCTTAGTTTGTTGCTGTAAAGTGTAGTTGGGGGTGATTTTTGATAGCCGAAGTAATTTAGGTGAGTTTGGCATAGTTTGCTATGGTTAGTAGCATTTTTTTGTAATTTAAAAGTGATTGGGTTTAGTTTGTTGTTGTAAGGGTTAGTTGGTGATGATTTAGAGTAGCCGAAGTAATTTAGGTGAGTCTGGCATAGTTTGTTATGATTTGTACACCTTTTTTTGTAATTTTTAAATGATATGGTTTGGTTTGTTGTGGTAAGGAATAGTTGGGGGTGATTTACGATAGCCGAAGTAATTTAGGTGATTCTGGTATAGTTTGTTATGATTTTTAGCATTTTTTGTAATTTTAAAGTGATTGGGCTTAGTTTGTTGCTGTAAAGTGTAGTTGGGAGTGATTTTTGATAGCCGAAGTAATTTAAGTGACTTTGGCATAGTTTGCTATAGTTAGTAGCATTTTTTTGTAATTTAAAAGTGATTGGGTATAGTTTGTTGTGGTAAGGGTTAGTTGGTGATGATTTATGGTAGCCGAAGTAATTTAGGTGAGTTTGGCATAGTTTGCTATGGTTACTAGCATTTTTTTTGTAATTTAAAAGTGATTGGGTTTAGTTTGTTGTGGTAAGGGTTAGTTGGTGATGATTTAGAGTAGCCGAAGTAATTTAGGTGAGTCTGGCATAGTTTGTTATGATTTGTACACCTTTTTTTGTAATTTTAAGATGATATGGTTTGGTTTGTTGTGGTAAGGGATAGTTGGGGGTGATTTACGGTAGCCGAAGTAATTTAGGTGATTCTGGTATAGTTTGTTATGATTTTTAGCATTTTTTTGTAATTTTTAGGTGATTGGGCTTAGTTTGTTGCTGTAAAGTGTAGTTGGGGGTGATTTTTGATAGCCGAAGTAATTTAGGTGAGTTTGGCATAGTTTGCTATGGTTAGTAACATTTTTTTGTAATTTAAAAATGATTAAGTTTAATTTGTTGTGGTAAGGGTTAGTTGGTGATGAGTTATGGTAGCCGAAGTAATTTCGGTGAGTTTGGCATAGTTTGCTATGGTTACTAGCATTTTTTTGTAATTTAAAAGTGATTGGGTTTAGTTTGTTGAGGTAAGGGTTAGTTGGTGATGATTTAGAGTAGCCGAAGTAATTTAGGTGAGTCTGGCATAGTTTGTTATGATTTGTACACCTTTTTTTGTAATTTTAAAATGATATGGTTTGGTTTGTTGTGGTAAGGGTTAGTTGGGGGTGATTTACGGTAGCCGAAGTAATTTAGGTGATTCTGGTATAGTTTGTTATGATTTTTAGCATTTTTTTGTAATTTTAAAGTGATTGGGCTTAGTTTGTTGCTGTAAAGTGTAGTTGGGGGTGATTTTTGATAGCCGAAATAATTTAGGTAAGTTTGGCATAGTTTGCTATGGTTAGTAGCATTTTTTTGTAATTTAAAAGTGATTGGGTTTAGTTTGTTGTGGTAAGGGATAGTTGGTGATGATTTATGGTAGCCGAAGTAATTTAGGTGAGTTTGGCATAGTTTGCTATGGTTACTAGAATTTTTTTGTAATTTAAAAGTGATTGGGTTTAGTTTGTTGTGGTAAGGGTTAGTTGGTGATGATTTAGAGTAGCCGAAATAATTTAGGTGAGTCTGGCATACTTTGTTATGATTTGTACACCTTTTTTTGTAATTTTAAGATGATATGGTTTGGTTTGTTGTGGTAAGGGATAGTTGGGGGTGATTTACGGTAGCCGTAGTAATTTAGGTGATTCTGGTATAGTTTGTTATGATTTTTAGCATTTTTTTGTAATTTTAAAGTGATTGGGCTTAATTTGTTGCAGTAAAGTGTAGTTGGGGGTGATTTTTGATAGCCGAGGTAATTTAGGTGAGTTTGGCTTAGTTTGCTGTGGTTAGTAGCATTTTTTTGTAATTTAAAAGTGATTGGGTTTAGTTTGTTGTAATAAGGGTTAGTTGGTGATGATTTATGGTAGCCGAAGTAATTTAGGTGAGTTTGGCATAGTTTGTTATGATTTGTACACCTTTTTTGTAATTTTAAGATGATATGGTTTGGTTTGTTGTGGTAAGGGATAGTTGGGGGTGATTTACGGTAGCCGAAGTAATTTAGGTGATTTTGGTATAGTTTGTTATGATTTTTAGCATTTTTTTGTAATTTTAAAGTGATTGGGCTTAGTTTGTTGCTGTAAAGTGTAGTTGGGGGTGATTTTTGATAGCCGAAGTAATTTAGGTGAGTTTGGCATAGTTTGCTATGGGTAGTATTTTTTTTGTAATTTAAATTGATTGGGTTTAGTTTGTTGTGGTAAGGGTTAGTTGGTGATGATTTATGGTAGCCGAAGTAATTTAGGTGAGTTTGGCATAGTTTGCTATGGTTACTAGCATTTTTTTGTAATTTAAAAGTGATTGGGTTTAGTTTGTTGTGGTAAGGGTTAGTTGGTGATGATTTAGAGTAGCCGAAGTAATTTAGGTGAGTCTAGCATAGTTTGTTATGATTTGTAAAACTTTTTTATGTAATTTTAAGATGATATGGTTTGGTTTGTTGTGGTAAGGGTTAGTTGGGGGTGATTTACGGTAGCCGAAGTAATTTAGGTGATTCTGGTATACTTTGTTATGATTTTTAGCATTTTTTTGTAATTTTAAAGTGATTGGGCTTAGTTTGTTGCTGTAAAGTGTAGTTGGGGGTGATTTTTGATAGCCGAAGTAATTTAGGTGAGTTTGGCATAGTTTGCTATGGTTAGTAGCATTTTTTTGTAATTTAAAAGTGATTGGGTTTAGTTTGTTGTGGTAAGGGTTAGTTGGTGATGATTTATGGTAGCCGAAGTAATTTAGGTGAGTTTGGCATAGTTTGCTATGGTTACTAGCATTTTTTTGAAATTTAATAGTGATTGGGTTTAGTTTGTTGTGATAAGGGTTAGTTGGTGATGATTTAGAGTAGCCGAAGTAATTTAGGTGAGTCTGGCATAGTTTGTTATGATTTGTAAATTTTTTTTTGTAATTTTAAGATGATATGGTTTGGTTTGTTGTGGTAAGGGATAGTTGAGGGTGATTTACGGTAGCCGAAGTAATTTAGGTGATTCTGGTATAGTTTGTTATGATTTTTAGCATTTTTTTGTAATTTTAAAGTGATTGGGCTTAGTTTGTTGCTGTAAAGTGTAGTTGGGGTGATTTTTGATAGCCGAAGTAATTTAGGTGAGTTTGGCATAGTTTGCTATGGTTAGTAGCATTTTTTTGTAATTTAAAAGTGATTGGGTTTTGTTTGTTGTGGTCAGGGTTAGTTGGTGATGATTTATGATAGCCGAAGGAATTTAGGTTAGTTTGGCATAGTTTGCTATGATTAATAGCATTTTTTTGTAATTTAAAAATAATTGGGTTTAGTTTGTTGTGGTAAAGGTTAGTTGGTGGTGATTTAGAGTAGCCGAAATAATTTAGGTGAGTCTGGCATAGTTTGTTATGATTTGTACACTTTTTTTGTAATTTTAAGATGATATGGTTTGGTTTGTTGTGGTAAAGGTTAGTTGGTGATGATTTATGGTAGCCGAAGTAATTTAGGTGATTTTGGCATAGTTTGCTATGGTTACTAGCATTTTTTTGTAATTTAAAAGTGATTGGGTTTAGTTTGTTGTGGTAAGGGTTAGTTGGTGATGATTTAGAGAAGCCGAAGTAATTTAGGTGAGTCTGGCATAGTTTGTTATAATTTGTACAACTTTTTTTGTAATTTTAAGATGATATGGTTTGGTTTGTTGTGGTAAGGGATAGTTGGGGGTGATTTACGGTAGCCGAAGTAATTTAGGTGATTCTGGTATAGCTTGTTATGATTTTTAGCATTTTTTTGTAATTTTAAAGTGATTGGGCTTAGTTTGTTGCTGTAAAGTGTAGTTGGGGGTGATTTTTGATAGCCGAAGTAATTTAGGTGAGTTTGGCATAGTTTGCTATGGTTAGTAGCATTTTTTTGTAATTTAAAAGTGATTGGGTTTAGTTTGTTGTTGTAAGGGTTAGTTGGTGATGATTTAGAGTAGCCGAAGTAATTTAGGTGAGTCTGGCATAGTTTGTTATGATTTGTACACCTTTTTTTGTAATTTTAAGATGATATGGTTTGGTTTGTTGTGGTAAGGAATAGTTGGGGGTGATTTACGATAGCCGAAGTAATTTAGGTGATTCTGGTATAGTTTGTTATGATTTTTAGCATTTTTTGTAATTTTAAAGTGATTGGGCTTAGTTTGTTGCTGTAAAGTGTAGTTGGGAGTGATTTTTGATAGCCGAAGTAATTTAAGTGACTTTGGCATAGTTTGCTATAGTTAGTAGCATTTTTTTGTAATTTAAAAGTGATTGGGTATAGTTTGTTGTGGTAAGGTTTAGTTGGTGATGATTTATGGTAGCCGAAGTAATTTAGGTGAGTTTGGCATAGTTTGCTATGGTTACTAGCATTTTTTTGTAATTTAAAAGTGATTGGGTTTAGTTTGTTGTGGTAAGGGTTAGTTGGTGATGATTTAGAGTAGCCGAAGTAATTTAGGTGAGTCTGGCATAGTTTGTTATGATTTGTACACCGTTTTTTGTAATTTTAAGATGATATGGTTTGGTTTGTTGTGGTAGGGGATAGTTGGGGGTGATTTACGGTAGCCGAAGTAATTTAGGTGATTCTGGTATAGTTTGTTATGATTTTTAGCATTTTTTTGTAATTTTTAAGTGATTGGGCTTAGTTTGTTGCTGTAAAGTGTAGTTGGGGGTGATTTTTGATAGCCGAAGTAATTTAGGTGAGTTTGGCATAGTTTGCTATGGTTAGTAGCATTTTTTTGTAATTTAAAAATGATTAAGTTTAGTTTGTTGTGGTAAGGGTTAGTTGGTGATGAGTTATGGTAGCCGAAGTAATTTCGGTGAGTTTGGCATAATTTGCTATGGTTACTAGCATTTTTTTGTAATTTAAAAGTGATTGGGTTTAGTTTGTTGAGGTAAGGGTTAGTTGGTGATGATTTAGAGTAGCCGAAGTAATTTAGGTGAGTCTGGCATAGTTTGTTATGATTTGTACACCTTTTTTTGTAATTTTAAGATGATATGGTTTCGTTTGTTGTGGTAAGGAATAGTTGGGGGTGATTTACGATAGCCGAAGTAATTTAGGTGATTCTGGTATAGTTTGTTATGATTTTTAGCATTTTTTTGTAATTTTAAAGTGATTGGGCTTAGTTTGTTGCTGTAAAGTGTAGTTGGGGGTGATTTTTGATAGCCGAAGTAATTTAGGTGAGTTTGGCATAGTTTGCTATGGTTAGTAGCATTTTTTTGTAATTTAAAAGTGATTGGGTTTAGTTTGTTGTGGTAAGGGTTAGTTGGTGATGATTTATGGTAGCCGAAGTAATTTAGGTGAGTTTGGCATAGTTTGCTATGGTTACTAGCATTTTTTTGTAATTTAATAGTGATTGGGTTTAGTTTGTTGTGATAAGGGTTAGTTGGTGATGATTTAGAGTAGCCGAAGTAATTTAGGTGAGTCTGGCATAGTTTGTTATGATTTGTAAATTTTTTTTTGTAATTTTAAGATGATATGGTTTGGTTTGTTGTGGTAAGGGATAGTTGAGGGTGATTTACGGTAGCCGAAGTAATTTAGGTGATTCTGGTATAGTTTGTTATGATTTTTAGCATTTTTTTGTAATTTTAAAGTGATTGGGCTTAGTTTGTTGCTGTAAAGTGTAGTTGGGGTGATTTTTGATAGCCGAAGTAATTTAGGTGAGTTTGGCATAGTTTGCTATGGTTAGTAGCATTTTTTTGTAATTTAAAAGTGATTGGGTTTTGTTTGTTGTGGTCAGGGTTAGTTGGTGATGATTTATGATAGCCGAAGGAATTTAGGTTAGTTTGGCATAGTTTGCTATGATTAATAGCATTTTTTTGTAATTTAAAAATAATTGGGTTTAGTTTGTTGTGGTAAAGGTTAGTTGGTGGTGATTTAGAGTAGCCGAAGTAATTTAGGTGAGTCTGGCATAGTTTGTTATGATTTGTACACTTTTTTTGTAATTTAAAATGATATGGTTTGGTTTGTTGTGGTAAAGGTTAGTTGGTGATGATTTATGGTAGCCGAAGTAATTTAGGTGATTTTGGCATAGTTTGCTATGGTTACTAGCATTTTTTTGTAATTTAAAAGTGATTGGGTTTAGTTTGTTGTGGTAAGGGTTAGTTGGTGATGATTTAGAGAAGCCGAAGTAATTTAGGTGAGTCTGGCATAGTTTGTTATAATTTGTACAACTTTTTTTGTAATTTTAAGATGATATGGTTTGGTTTGTTGTGGTAAGGGATAGTTGGGGGTGATTTACGGTAGCCGAAGTAATTTAGGTGATTCTGGTATAGCTTGTTATGATTTTTAGCATTTTTTTGTAATTTTAAAGTGATTGGGCTTAGTTTGTTGCTGTAAAGTGTAGTTGGGGGTGATTTTTGATAGCCGAAGTAATTTAGGTGAGTTTGGCATAGTTTGCTATGGTTAGTAGCATTTTTTTGTAATTTAAAAGTGATTGGGTTTAGTTTGTTGTTGTAAGGGTTAGTTGGTGATGATTTAGAGTAGCCGAAGTAATTTAGGTGAGTCTGGCATAGTTTGTTATGATTTGTACACCTTTTTTTGTAATTTTAAGATGATATGGTTTGGTTTGTTGTGGTAAGGAATAGTTGGGGGTGATTTACGATAGCCGAAGTAATTTAGGTGATTCTGGTATAGTTTGTTATGATTTTTAGCATTTTTTGTAATTTTAAAGTGATTGGGCTTAGTTTGTTGCTGTAAAGTGTAGTTGGGAGTGATTTTTGATAGCCGAAGTAATTTAAGTGACTTTGGCATAGTTTGCTATAGTTAGTAGCATTTTTTTGTAATTTAAAAGTGATTGGGTATAGTTTGTTGTGGTAAGGGTTAGTTGGTGATGATTTATGGTAGCCGAAGTAATTTAGGTGAGTTTGGCATAGTTTGCTATGGTTACTAGCATTTTTTTGTAATTTAAAAGTGATTGGGTTTAGTTTGTTGTGGTAAGGGTTAGTTGGTGATGATTTAGAGTAGCCGAAGTAATTTAGGTGAGTCTGGCATAGTTTGTTATGATTTGTACACCGTTTTTTGTAATTTTAAGATGATATGGTTTGGTTTGTTGTGGTAGGGGATAGTTGGGGGTGATTTACGGTAGCCGAAGTAATTTAGGTGATTCTGGTATAGTTTGTTATGATTTTTAGCATTTTTTTGTAATTTTTAAGTGATTGGGCTTAGTTTGTTGCTGTAAAGTGTAGTTGGGGGTGATTTTTGATAGCCGAAGTAATTTAGGTGAGTTTGGCATAGTTTGCTATGGTTAGTAGCATTTTTTTGTAATTTAAAAATGATTAAGTTTAGTTTGTTGTGGTAAGGGTTAGTTGGTGATGAGTTATGGTAGCCGAAGTAATTTCGGTGAGTTTGGCATAGTTTGCTATGGTTACAAGCATTTTTTTGTAATTTAAAAGTGATTGGGTTTAGTTTGTTGAGGTAAGGGTTAGTTGGTGATGATTTAGAGTAGCCGAAGTAATTTAGGTGAGTCTGGCATAGTTTGTTATGATTTGGACACTTTTTTTGTAATTTTAAGATGATATGGTTTGGTTTGTTGTGGTAATGGGTAGTTGGGGGTGATTTACGGTAGCCGAAGTAATTTAGGTGATTCTGGTATAGTTTGTTATGATTTTTAGCATTTTTTTGTAATTTTAAAGTGATTGGGCTTAGTTTTTTGCTGTAAAGTGTAGTTGGGGGTGATTTTTGATAGCCGAAGTAATTTAGGTGTGTTTGGCATAGTTTGCTATGGTTAGTAGCATTTTTTTGTAATTTAAATGTGATTGGGTTTAGTTTGTTGTGGTAAGGGTTAGTTGGTGATGATTTATGGTAGCCGAAGTAATTTAGGTGAATTTGGCATAGTTTGCTATGGTTACTAGCATTTTTGTGTAATTTAAAAGTGATTGGGTTTAGTTTGTTGTTGTAAGGGTTAGTTGGTGATGATTTAGAGTAGCCGAAGTAATTTAGGTGAGTCTGGCATAGTTTGTTATGATTTGTACACCTTTTTTTGTAATTTTAAGATGATATGGTTTGATTTGTTGTGGTAAGGAATAGTTGGGGGTGATTTACGATAGCCGAAGTAATTTAGGTGATTCTGGTATAGTTTGTTATGATTTTTAGCATTTTTTGTAATTTTAAAGTGATTGGGCTTAGTTTGTTGCTGTAAAGTGTAGTTGGGAGTGATTTTTGATAGCCGAAGTAATTTAAGTGACTTTGGCATAGTTTGCTATAGTTAGTAGCATTTTTTTGTAATTTAAAAGTGATTGGGTATAGTTTGTTGTGGTAAGGGTTAGTTGGTGATGATTTATGGTAGCCGAAGTAATTTAGGTGAGTTTGGCATAGTTTGCTATGGTTTCTAGCATTTTTTTGTAATTTAAAAGTGATTGGGTTTAGTTTGTTGTGGTAAGGGTTAGTTGGTGATGATTTAGAGTAGCCGAAGTAATTTAGGTGAGTCTGGCATAGTTTGTTATGATTTGTACACCGTTTTTTGTAATTTTAAGATGATATGGTTTGGTTTGTTGTGGTAGGGGATAGTTGGGGGTGATTTACGGTAGCCGAAGTAATTTAGGTGATTCTGGTATAGTTTGTTATGATTTTTAGCATTTTTTTGTAATTTTAAAGTGATTGGGCTTAGTTTGTTGCTGTAAAGTGTAGTTGGGGGTGATTTTTGATAGCCGAAGTAATTTAGGTGAGTTTGGCATAGTTTGCTATGGTTACTAGCATTTTTTTGTAATTTAATAGTGATTGGGTTTAGTTTGTTGTGATAAGGGTTAGTTGGTGATGATTTATGGTAGCCGAAGTAATTTAGGTGAGTTTGGCATAGTTTGCTATGGTTACTAGCATTTTTTTGTAATTTAATAGTGATTGGGTTTAGTTTGTTGTGATAAGGGTTAGTTGGTGATGATTTAGAGTAGCCGAAGTAATTTAGGTGAGTCTGGCATAGTTTGTTATGATTTGTAAATTTTTTTTTGTAATTTTAAGATGATATGGTTTGGTTTGTTGTGGTAAGGGATAGTTGAGGGTGATTTACGGTAGCCGAAGTAATTTAGGTGATTCTGGTATAGTTTGTTATGATTTTTAGCATTTTTTTGTAATTTTAAAGTGATTGGGCTTAGTTTGTTGCTGTAAAGTGTAGTTGGGGTGATTTTTGATAGCCGAAGTAATTTAGGTGAGTTTGGCATAGTTTGCTATGGTTAGTAGCATTTTTTTGTAATTTAAAAGTGATTGGGTTTAGTTTGTTGTGGTCAGGGTTAGTTGGTGATGATTTATGACAGCCGAAGGAATTTAGGTGAGTTTGGCATAGCTTGCTATGGTTATTAGCATTTTTTTGTAATTTAAAAATAATTGGGTTTAGTTTGTTGTGGTAAAGGTTAGTTGGTGGTGATTTAGAGTAGCCGAAGTAATTTAGGTGAGTCTGGCATAGTTTGTTATGATTTGTACACTTTTTTTGTAATTTTAAGATGATATGGTTTGGTTTGTTGTGGTAAAGGTTAGTTGGTGATGATTTATGGTAGCCGAAGTAATTTAGGTGATTTTGGCATAGTTTGCTATGGTTACTAGCATTTTTTTGTAATTTAAAAGTGATTGGGTTTAGTTTGTTGTGGTAAGGGTTAGTTGGTGATGATTTAGAGAAGCCGAAGTAATTTAGGTGAGTCTGGCATAGTTTGTTATAATTTGTACAACTTTTTTTGTAATTTTAAGATGATATGGTTTGGTTTGTTGTGGTAAGGGATAGTTGGGGGTGATTTACGGTAGCCGAAGTAATTTAGGTGATTCTGGTATAGTTTGTTATGATTTTTAGCATTTTTTTGTAATTTTAAAGTGATTGGGCTTAGTTTGTTGCTGTAAAGTGTAGTTGGAGGTGATTTTTGATAGCCGAAGTAATTTAGGTGAGTTTGGCATAGTTTGCTATGGTTAGTAGCATGTTTTTGTAATTTAAAAGTGATTGGGTTAAGTTTGTTGTGGTAAGGGTTAGTTGGTGATGATTTATGGTAGCCGAAGTAATTTAGGTGAGTTTGGCATAGTTTGCTATGGTTACTAGCATTTTTTTGTAATTTAAAAGTGATTGGGTTTAGTTTGTTGTGGTAAGGGTTAGTTGGTGATGATTTAGAGTAGCCGAAGTAATTTAGGTGAGTCTGGCATAGTTTGTTATGATTTGGACACTTTTTTTGTAATTTTAAGATGATATGGTTTGGTTTGTTGTGGTAATGGGTAGTTGGGGGTGATTTACGGTAGCCGAAGTAATTTAGGTGATTCTGGTATAGTTTGTTATGATTTTTAGCATTTTTTTGTAATTTTAAAGTGATTGGGCTTAGTTTGTTGCTGTAAAGTGTAGTTGGGGGTGATTTTTGATAGCCGAAGTAATTTAGGTGTGTTTGGCATAGTTTGCTATGGTTAGTAGCATTTTTTTGTAATTTAAATGTGATTGGGTTTAGTTTGTTGTGGTAAGGGTTAGTTGGTGATGATTTATGGTAGCCGAAGTAATTTAGGTGAGTTTGGCATAGTTTGCTATGGTTACTAGCATTTTTGTGTAATTTAAAAGTGATTGGGTTTAGTTTGTTGTGGTAAGGGTTAGTTGGTGATGATTTAGAGTAGCCGAAGTAATTTAGGTGAGTCTGGCATAGTTTGTTATGATTTGTACACTTTTTTTTGTAATTTTAAGATGATATGGTTTGGTTTGTTGTGGTAAGGGATAGTTGGGGTTGATTTACGGTAGCCGAAGTAATTTAGGTGATTCTGGTATAGTTTGTTATGATTTTTAGCATTTTTTTGTAATTTTAAAGTGATTGGGCTTAGTTTGTTGCTGTAAAGTGTAGTTGGGGGTGATTTTTGATAGCCGAAGTAATTTAGGTGAGTTTGGCATAGTTTGCTATGGTTACTAGCATTTTTGTGTAATTTAAAAGTGATTGGGTTTAGTTTGTTGTGGTAAGGGTTAGTTGGTGATGATTTAGAGTAGCCGAAGTAATTTAGGTGAGTCTGGCATAGTTTGTTATGATTTGTACACCTTTTTTTGTAATTTTAAGATGATATGGTTTGGTTTGTTGTGGTAAGGGATAGTTGGGGGTGATTTACGGTAGCCGAAGTAATTTAGGTGATTCTGGTATAGTTTGTTATGATTTTTAGCATTTTTTTGTAATTTTAAAGTGATTGGGCTTAGTTTGTTGCTGTAAAGTGTAGTTGGAGGTGATTTTTGATAGCCGAAGTAATTTAGGTGAGTTTGGCATAGTTTGCTATGGTTAGTAGCATTTTTTTGTAATTTAAAAGTGATTGGGTTAAGTTTGTTGTGGTAAGGGTTAGTTGGTGATGATTTATGGTAGCCGAAGTAATTTAGGTGAGTTTGGCGTAGTTTGCTATGGTTACTAGCATTTTTTTGTAATTTAAAAGTGATTGGGTTTAGTTTGTTGTGGTAAGGGTTAGTTGGTGATGATTTAGAGTAGCCGAAGTAATTTAGGTGAGTCTGGCATAGTTTGTTATGATTTGGACACTTTTTTTGTAATTTTAAGATGATATGGTTTGGTTTGTTGTGGTAATGGGTAGTTGGGGGTGATTTACGGTAGCCGAAGTAATTTAGGTGATTCTGGTATAGTTTGTTATGATTTTTAGCATTTTTTTGTAATTTTAAAGTGATTGGGCTTAGTTTTTTGCTGTAAAGTGTAGTTGGGGGTGATTTTTGATAGCCGAAGTAATTTAGGTGTGTTTGGCATAGTTTGCTATGGTTAGTAGCATTTTTTTGTAATTTAAATGTGATTGGGTTTAGTTTATTGTGGTAAGGGTTAGTTGGTGATGATTTATGGTAGCCGAAGTAATTTAGGTGAGTTTGGCATAGTTTGCTATGGTTGCTAGCATTTTTGTGTAATTTAAAAGTGATTGGGTTTAGTTTGTTGTGGTAAGGGTTAGTTGGTGATGATTTAGAGTAGCCGAAGTAATTTAGGTGAGTCTGGCATAGTTTGTTATGATTTGTACACCTTTTTTTGTAATTTTAAGATGATATGGTTTGGTTTGTTGTGGTAAGGGATAGTTGGGGGTGATTTACGGTAGCCGAAGTAATTTAGGTGATTCTGGTATAGTTTGTTATGATTTTTAGCATTTTTTTGTAATTTTAAAGTGATTGGGCTTAGTTTGTTGCTGTAAAGTGTAGTTGGGGGTGATTTTTGATAGCCGAAGTAATTTAGGTGAGTTTGGCATAGTTTGCTATGATTAGTAGCATTTTTTTGTAATTTAAAAGTGATTGGGTTTAGTTTGTTGTGGTAATGGTTAGTTGGTGATGATTTAGAGTAGCCGAAGTAATTTAGGTGAGTCTGGCATAATTTGTTATGATTTGTACACCTTTTTTTGTAATTTTAAGATGATATGGTTTGGTTTGTTGTGGTAAGGGATAGTTGGGGGTATTTTACGGTAGCCGAAGTAATTTAGGTGATTCTGGTATAGTTTGTTATGATTTTTAGCATTTTTTTGTAATTTTAAAGTGATTGGGCTTAGTTTGTTGCTGTAAAGTGTAGTTGGAGGTGATTTTTGATAGCCGAAGTAATTTAGGTGAGTTTGGCATAGTTTGCTATGGTTAGTAGCATGTTTTTGTAATTTAAAAGTGATTGGGTTAAGTTTGTTGTGGTAAGGGTTAGTTGGTGATGATTTATGGTAGCCGAAGTAATTTAGGTGAGTTTGGCATAGTTTGCTATGGTTACTAGCATTTTTTTGTAATTTAAAAGTGATTGGGTTTAGTTTGTTGTGGTAAGGGTTAGTTGGTGATGATTTAGAGTAGCCGAAGTAATTTAGGTGAGTCTGGCATAGTTTGTTATGATTTGGACACTTTTTTTGTAATTTTAAGATGATATGGTTTGGTTTGTTGTGGTAATGGGTAGTTGGGGGTGATTTACGGTAGCCGAAGTAATTTAGGTGATTCTGGTATAGTTTGTTATGATTTTTAGCATTTTTTTGTAATTTTAAAGTGATTGGGCTTAGTTTGTTGCTGTAAAGTGTAGTTGGGGGTGATTTTTGATAGCCGAAGTAATTTAGGTGTGTTTGGCATAGTTTGCTATGGTTAGTAGCATTTTTTTGTAATTTAAATGTGATTGGGTTTAGTTTGTTGTGGTAAGGGTTAGTTGATGATGATTTATGGTAGCCGAAGTAATTTAGGTGAGTTTGGCATAGTTTGCTATGGTTACTAGCATTTTTGTGTAATTTAAAAGTGATTGGGTTTAGTTTGTTGTGGTAAGGGTTAGTTGGTGATGATTTAGAGTAGCCGAAGTAATTTAGGTGAGTCTGGCATAGTTTGTTATGATTTGTACACCTTTTTTTGTAATTTTAAGATGATATGGTTTGGTTTGTTGTGGTAAGGGATAGTTGGGGGTGATTTACGGTAGCCGAAGTAATTTAGGTGATTCTGGTATAGTTTGTTATGATTTTTAGAATTTTTTTGTAATTTTAAAGTGATTGGGCTTAGTTTGTTGCTGTAAAGTGTAGTTGGGGGTGATTTTTGATAGCCGAAGTAATTTAGGTGAGTTTGGCATAGTTTGCTATGGTTACTAGCATTTTTGTGTAATTTAAAAGTGATTGGGTTTAGTTTGTTGTGGTAAGGGTTAGTTGGTGATGATTTAGAGTAGCCGAAGTAATTTAGGTGAGTCTGGCATAGTTTGTTATGATTTGTACACCTTTTTTTGTAATTTTAAGATGATATGGTTTGGTTTGTTGTGGTAAGGGATAGTTGGGGGTGATTTACGGTAGCCGAAGTAATTTAGGTGATTCTGGTATAGTTTGTTATGATTTTTAGCATTTTTTTGTAATTTTAAAGTGATTGGGCTTAGTTTGTTGCTGTAAAATGTAGTTGGGGGTGATTTTTGATAGCCGAAGTAATTTAGGTGAGTTTGGCATAGTTTGCTATGATTAGTAGCATTTTTTTGTAATTTAAAAGTGATTGGGTTTAGTTTGTTGTGGTAATGGTTAGTTGGTGATGATTTAGAGTAGCCGAAGTAATTTAGGTGAGTCTGGCATAATTTGTTATGATTTGTACACCTTTTTTTGTAATTTTAAGATGATATGGTTTGGTTTGTTGTGGTAAGGGATAGTTGGGGGTGATTTACGGTAGCCGAAGTAATTTAGGTGATTTTGGCATAGTTTGCTATGGTTACTAGCATTTTTTTGTAATTTAAAAGTGATTGGGTTTAGTTTGTTGTGGTAAGGGTTAGTTGGTGATGATTTAGAGGAGCCGAAGTAATTTAGGTGAGTCTGGCATAGTTTGTTATGATTTGTACACCTTTTTTTGTAATTTTAAAATGATATGGTTTGGTTTGTTGTGGTAAGGGATAGTTGGGGGTGATTTACGGTCGGTGATTCTGGTATAGTTTGTTATGATTTTTAGCATTTTTTTGTAATTTTAAAGTGATTGGGATTAGTTTGTTGCTGTAAAGTGTAGTTGGGGGTGATTTTTGATAGCCGAAGTAATTTAGGTGAGTTTGGCATAGTTTGCTATGGTTAGTAGCATTTTTTTTGTAATTTAAAAGTGATTGGGTTTAGTTTGTTGTGGTAAGGGTTAGTTGGTGATGATTTATGGTAGCCGAAGTAATTTAGTTTGTTACTGTAAAGTGTAGTTGGGGGTGATTTTTGATAGCCGAAGTAATTTAGGTGAGTTTGGCATAGTTTGCTATGGTTAGTATGTTGTGGTAAAAGTTAGTTGGAGATGATTTAGAGTAGCCGAAGTAATTTAGGTGAGTCTGGCATAGTTTGTTATGATTTGTACACCTTTTTTTGTAATTTTAAGATGATATGGTTTGGTTTGTTGTGGTAAGGGATAGTTGGGGGTGATTTACGGTAGCCGAAGTAATTTAGGTGATTTTGGCATAGTTTGCTATGGTTACTAGCATTTTTTTGTAATTTAAAAGTGATTGGGTTTAGTTTGTTGTGGTAAGGGTTAGTTGGTGATGATTTAGAGGAGCCGAAGTAATTTAGGTGAGTCTGGCATAGTTTGTTATGATTTGTACACCTTTTTTTGTAATTTTAAAATGATATGGTTTGGTTTGTTGTGGTAAGGGATAGTTGGGGGTGATTTACGGTCGGTGATTCTGGTATAGTTTGTTATGATTTTTAGCATTTTTTTGTAATTTTAAAGTGATTGGGATTAGTTTGTTGCTGTAAAGTGTAGTTGGGGGTGATTTTTGATAGCCGAAGTAATTTAGGTGAGTTTGGCATAGTTTGCTATGGTTAGTAGCATTTTTTTTGTAATTTAAAAGTGATTGGGTTTAGTTTGTTGTGGTAAGGGTTAGTTGGTGATGATTTATGGTAGCCGAAGTAATTTAGTTTGTTGCTGTAAAGTGTAGTTGGGGGTGATTTTTGATAGCCGAAGTAATTTAGGTGAGTTTGGCATAGTTTGCTATGGTTAGTATGTTGTGGTAAGAGTTAGTTGGAGATGATTTAGAGTAGCCGAAGTAATTTAGGTGAGTCTGGCATAGTTTGTTATGATTTGTACACCTTTTTTTGTAATTTTAAGATGATATGGTTTGGTTTGTTGTGGTAAGGGATAGTTGGGGGTGATTTACTGTAGCCGAAGTAATTTAGGTGATTCTGGTATAGTTTGTTATGATTTTTAGCATTTTTTTGTAATTTTAAAGTGATTGGGCGCAAGTTTGTTGCTGTAAAGTGTAGTTGGGGGTGATTTTTGATAGCCAAAGTAATTTAGGTGAGTTTGGCATAGTTTGCTATGGTTAGTAGCATTTTTTTGTAATTTAAAAGTGATTGGGTTTAATTTGTTATGGTAAGGGATAGTTGGTGATGATTTATGGTAGCCGAAGTAATTTAGGTGAGTTTGGCATAGTTTGCTATGGTTACCAGCATTTTTTTTAATTTAAAAGTGATTGGGTTTAGTTTGTTGTGGTAAGGGTTAGTTGGTGACGAATTAGGAGTAGCCGAAGTAATTTAGGTGATTCTGGTATAGTTTGTTATGATTTTTAGCATTTTTTTGTAATTTTAAAGTGATTGGGCTTAGTTTGTTGCTGTAAAGTGTAGTTGGGGGTGATTTTTGATAGCCGAAGTAATTTAGGTGAGTTTGGCATAGTTTGCTATGGTTAGTAGCATTTTTTTGTAATTTGAAAGTGATTGGGTTTAGTTTGTTGTGGTAAGGGTTAGTTGGTGATGATTTATGGTAGCCGAAATAATTTAGGTGAGTTTGGCATAGTTTGCTATGGTTACTAGCATTTTTTGTAATTTAAAAGTGATTGGGTTTAGTTTGTTGTGGTGAGGGTTAGTTGGTGATGATTTAGAGTAGCCGAAGTAATTTAGGTGAGTCTGGCATAGTTTGTTATGATTTGTACACCTTTTATGTAATTTTAAGATGATATGGTTTGTTTTGTTGTGGTAAGGGATAGTTGGGGGTGATTTACGGTAGCCGAAGTAATTTAGGTTATTCTGGTATAGTTTGTTATAATTTTTAGCATTTTTTTGTAATTTAAAAGTGATTGGGTTTAGTTTGTTGTGGTAAGGGTTAGTTGGTAATGATTTATGGTAGTTGAAGTAATTTAGGTGAGTTTGGCATAGTTTGCTATTGTTACTAGCAGTTTTTTGTAATTTAAAAGTGCTTGGGTTTATTTTGTTGTGGTTAGTTGGTGACGATTTATAGTAGCCGAAGTAATTTAGGTGAGTCTGGCATAGTTTGTTATGATTTGTACACCTTTTTTAGTAATTTTAAAATGATATGGTTTGGTTTGTTGTGGTAAGGAATAGTTGGAGGTGATTTACGGTAGCCGAAGTTATTTAGGTGATTCTGGTATAGTTTGTTATGATTTTTAGCATTTTTTTGTAATTTTAAAGTGATTGGGCTTAGTTTGTTGCTGTAAAGTGTAGTTGGGGGTGATTTTTGATAGCCGAAGTAATTTAGGTGTGTTTGGCATAGTTTGCTATGGTTAGTAGCATTTTTTTGTAATTTAAATGTGATTGGGTTTAGTTTGTTGTGGTAAGGGTTAGTTGGTGATGATTTATGGTAGCCGAAGTAATTTAGGTGAGTTTGGCATAGTTTGCTATGGTTACTAGCATTTTTGTGTAATTTAAAAGTGATTGGGTTTAGTTTGTTGTGGTAAGGGTTAGTTGGTGATGATTTAGAGTAGCCGAAGTAATTTAGGTGAGTCTGGCATAGTTTGTTATGATTTGTACACCTTTTTTTGTAATTTTAAGATGATATGGTTTGGTTTGTTGTGGTAAGGGATAGTTGGGGGTGATTTACGGTAGCCGAAGTAATTTAGGTGATTCTGGTATAGTTTGTTATGATTTTTAGCATTTTTTTGTAATTTTAAAGTGATTGGGCTTAGTTTGTTGCTGTAAAGTGTAGTTGGGGGTGATTTTTGATAGCCGAAGTAATTTAGGTGAGTTTGGCATAGTTTGCTATGGTTACTAGCATTTTTGAGTAATTTAAAAGTGATTGGGTTTAGTTTGTTGTGGTAAGGGTTAGTTGGTGATGATTTAGAGTAGCCGAAGTAATTTAGGTGAGTCTGGCATAGTTTGTTATGATTTGTACACCTTTTTTTGTAATTTTAAGATGATATGGTTTGGTTTGTTGTGGTAAGGGATAGCTGAGGGTGATTTACGGTAGCCGAAGTAATTTAGGTGATTCTGGTATAGTTTGTTATGATTTTTAGCATTTTTTTGTAATTTTAAAGTGATTGGGCTTAGTTTGTTGCTGTAAAGTGTAGTTGGGGGTGATTTTTGATAGCCGAAGTAATTTAGGTGAGTTTGGCATAGTTTGCTATGATTAGTAGCATTTTTTTGTAATTTAAAAGTGATTGGGTTTAGTTTGTTGTGGTAATGGTTAGTTGGTGATGATTTAGAGTAGCCGAAGTAATTTAGGTGAGTCTGGCATAATTTGTTATGATTTGTACACCTTTTTTTGTAATTTTAAGATGATATGGTTTGGTTTGTTGTGGTAAGGGATAGTTGGGGGTGATTTACGGTAGCCGAAGTAATTTAGGTGATTTTGGCATAGTTTGCTATGGTTACTAGCATTTTTGTGTAATTTAAAAGTGATTGGGTTTAGTTTGTTGTGGTAAGGGTTAGTTGGTGATGATTTAGAGTAGCCGAAGTAATTTAGGTGAGTCTGGCATAGTTTGTTATGATTTGTACACCTTTTTTTGTAATTTTAAGATGATATGGTTTGGTTTGTTGTGGTAAGGGATAGTTGGGGGTGATTTACGGTAGCCGAAGTAATTTAGGTGATTCTGGTATAGTTTGTTATGATTTTTAGCATTTTTTTGTAATTTTAAAGTGATTGGGCTTAGTTTGTTGCTGTAAAGTGTAGTTGGGGGTGATTTTTGATAGCCGAAGTAATTTAGGTGAGTTTGGCATAGTTTGCTATGGTTAGTAGCATTTTTTTGTAATTTAAAAGTGATTTGGTTTAGTTTGTTGTGGTAAGGGTTAGTTGGTGATGATTTATGTTAGCCGAAGTAATTTAGGTGAGTTTGGCATAGTTTGCTATGGTTACTAGCATTTTTTTGTAATTTAAAAGTGATTGGGTTTAGTTTGTTGTGGTAAGGGTTAGTTGGTGATGATTTATGGTAGCCGAAGTAATTTAGGTGAGTTTGGCATAGTTTGCTATAGTTACTAGCATTTTTTTGTAATTTAAAAGTGATTGGGTTTAGTTTGTTGTGGTAAGGGTTAGTAGGTGATGATTTAGAGTAGCCGAAAAAATTTAGGTGAGTCTGGCATAGTTTGTTATGATTTGTACACCTTTTTTTGTAATTTTAAGATGATATGGTTTGGTTTGTTGCGGTAAGGGATAGTTGGGGGTGATTTACGGTAGCCGAAGTAATTTAGGTGATTCTGGTATAGTTTGTTATGATTTTTAGCATTTTTTTGTAATTTTAAAGTGATTGCGCTTAGTTTGTTGCTGTAAAGTGTAGTTGGGGGTGATTTTTGATAGCCGAAATAATTTAGGTGAGTTTGGCATAGTTTGCTATGGTTAGTAGCATTTTTTTGTAATTTAAAGTGATTGGGTTTAGTTTGTTGTGGTAAGGGTTAGTTGGTGATGATTTATGGTAGCCGAAGTAATTTAGGTGAGTTTGGCATAGTTTGCTATGGTTACTAGCATTTTTTTGTAATTTAAAAGTGATTGGGTTTAGTTTGTTGTGGTAAGGGTTAGTTGGTGATGATTTAGAGTAGCCGAAGTAATTTAGGTGAGTCTGGCATAGTTTGTTATGATTTGTACACCTTTTTTGTAATTTTAAGATGATATGATTTGTTTTGTTGTGGTAAGGGATAGTTGGGGGTGATTTACGGTAGCCGAAGTAATTTAGGTTATTCTGGTATAGTTTGTAATAATTTTTAGCATTTTTTTGTAATTTTAAAGTGATTGGGCTTAGTTTGTTGCTGTAAAGTGTAGTTGGGGGTGATTTTTGATAGCCGAAGTAATTTTGGTGAGTTTGGCATAGTTTGCTAGGGTTAGTAGCATTTTTTTGTAATTTAAAAGTGATTGGGTTTAGTTTGATGTGGTAAGGGTTAACTGGTGATGATTTATGGTAGCCGAAGTAATTTAGGTGAGTTTGGCATAGTTTGCAATGGTTACTAGCATTTTTTTGTAATTTAAAAGTGATTGGGTTTAGTTTGTTGTGGTAACGGTTAGTTGGTGATGATTTAGAGTAGCCGAAGTAATTTAGGTGAGTCTGGCATAGTTTGTTATGATTTAAACACCTTTTTTTGTAATTTTAAGATGATATGGTTTGGTTTGTTGTGGTAAGGGATAGTTGGGGGTGATTTACGGTAGCCGAAGTAATTTAGGTGATTCTGGTATAGTTTGTTATGATTTTTAGCATTTTTTTGTAATTTTAAAGTGATTGGGCTTAGTTTGTTGCTGTAAAGTGTAGTTGGGGGTGATTTTTGATAGCCGAAGTAATTTAGGTAAGTTTGGCATAGTTTGCTATGGTTAGTAGCATTTTTTTGTAATTTAAAAGTGATTAGGTTTAGTTTGTTGTGGTAAGGGTTAGTTGGTGATGATTTATGGTAGCCGAAGTAATTTAGGTGAGTTTGGCATAGTTTGCTATGGTTACTAGCATTTTTTTGTAATTTAAAAGTGATTGGGTTTAGTTTGTTGTGGTAAGGGTTAGTTGGTAATGATTTAGAGTAGCCGAAGTAATTTAGGTGAGTCTACCATAATTTGTTATGATTTGTACACCTTTTTTTTAATTTTAAGATGATATGGTTTGGTTTGTTGTGGTAAGGGATAGTTGAGGGTGATTTACGGTAGCCGAAGTAATTTAGGTGATTCTGGTATAGTTTGTTATGATTTTTAGCATTTTTTTGTAATTTTAAAGTGATTGGGCTTAGTTTGTTGCTGTAAAGTGTAGTTGGGGGTGATTTTTGATAGCCGAAGTAATTTAGGTGAGTTTGGCATAGTTTGCTATGGTTAGTAGCATTTTTTTGTAATTTAAAAGTGATTGGGTTTAGTTTGTTGTGGTAAGGGTTAGTTGGTGATGATTTATGGTAGCCGAAATAATTTAGGTGAGTTTGGCATAGTTTGCTATGGTTACTAGCATTTTTTTGTAGTTTAAAAGTGATTGGGTTTAGTTTGTTGTGGTAAGGGTTAGTTGGTGATGATTTAGAGTAGCCGAAGTAATTTAGGTGAGTCTGGCATAGTTTGTTATGATTTGTACACCTTTTTTTGTAATTTTAAGATGATATGGTTTGGTTTGTTGTGGTAAGGGATAGTTGGGGGTGATTTACGGTAGCCGAAGTAATTTAGGTGATTCTGGTATAGTTTGTTATGATTTTTAGCATTTTTTTGTAATTTTTAAGTAATTGGGCTTAGTTTGTTGCTGTAAAGTGTAGTTGGGGGTGAGTTTTGAAAGCCGAAGTAATTTAGGTGAGTTTGGCATAATTTGCTATGGTTAATAGCATTTTTTTTTAATTTAAAAGTGATTGGGTTTAGTTTGTTGTGGTAAGGGTTATTTGGTGATGATTTATGGTAGCCGAAGTAATTTAGGTGAGTTTGGCATAGTTTGTTATGGTTACTAGCATTTTTTTGTAATTTACAAGTGATTGGGTTTAGTTTGTTATGGTAAGGGTTAGTTGGTGACGATTTATGGTAGCCGAAATAATTTAGGTGAGTTTGGCATAGTTTGCTATGGTTACTAGCATTTTTTTGTAATTTAAAAGTGATTGGGTTTAGTTTGTTGTGGTAAGGGTTAGTTGGTGATGATTTAGAGTAGCCGAAGTAATTTAGGTGAGTCTGGCATAGTTTGTTATGATTTGTACACCTTTTTTTGTAATTTTAAGATGATATGGTTTGGTTTGTTGTGGTAAGGGATAGTTGGGGGTGATTTACGGTAGCCGAAGTAATTTAGGTGATTCTGGTATAGTTTGTTATGATTTTTAGCATTTTTTTGTAATTTTAAAGTGATTGGGCTTAGTTTGTTGCTGTAAATTGTAGTTGGGTTTGATTTTTGATAGCCGAAGTAATTTAGTTGAGTTTGGCATAGTTTGCTATGGTTAGTAGCATTTTTTTGTAATTTAAAAGTGATTGGGTTTAGTTTGTTGAGGTAAGGGTTAGTTGGTGATGATTTATGGTAGCCGAAGTAATTTAGGTGAGTTTGGCATAGTTTGCTATGGTTACAAGCATTTTTTTGTAATTTAAAAGTGATTGGGTTTAGTTTGTTGTGGTAAGGGTTAGTTGGTGATGATTTAGAGTTCTCGAAGTAATTTAGGTGAGTCTGGCATAGTTCGTTATGATTTGTACACCTTTTTTTGTAATTTTAAGATGATATGGTTTGGTTTGTTTTGGTAAGGGATAGTTGGGGGTGATTTACGGTAGCTAAAGTAATTTAGGTGATTCTGGTATAGTTTGTTATGATTTTTAGCATTTTTTTGTAATTTTAAAGTGATTGGGCTTAGTTTGTTGCTGTAAAGTGTAGTTGGGGGTGATTTTTGATAGCCGAAGTAACTTAGGTGAGTTTGGCATAATTTGCTATGGTTAGTAGCATTTTTTTGTAATTTAAAAGTGATTGGGTTTAGTTTGTTGTGGTAAGGGTTAGTTGGTGATGATTTATGGTAGCCGAAGTAATTTAGGTGAGTTTGGCATTGTTTGTTATGATTTGTACAACTTTTTTTGTAATTTTAAGATGATATGGTTTGGTTTGTTGTGGTATGGGATAGTTGGGGGTTATTTTCGGTAGCCGAAGTAATTTAGGTGATTCTGGTATAGTTTGTTAAGATTTTTAGCATTTTTTTGTAATTTTAAAGTGATTGGGCTTAGTTTGTTGCTGTAAATTGTAGTTGGGTTTGATTTTTGATAGCCGAAGTAATTTAGTTGAGTTTGGCATAGTTTGCTATGGTTAGTAGCATTTTTTTGTAATTTAAAAGTGATTGGGTTTACTTTGTTGAGGTAAGGGTTAGTTGGTGATGATTTATGGTAGCCGAAGTAATTTAGGTGAGTTTGGCATAGTTTGCTATAGTTACTAGCATTTTTTTGTAATTCAAAAGTGATTGGGTTTAGTTTGTTGTGGTAAGGGTTAGTTGGTGATGATTTAGAGTAGCCGAAATAATTTAGGTGAGTCTGGCATAGTTTGTTATGATTTGTACACTTTTTTTTGCAATTTTAAGATGATATGGTTTGGTTTGTTGTGGTAAGGGATAGTTGAGGGTTATTTACGGTAGCCAAAGTAATTTAGGTGATTCTGGTATAGTTTGTTATGATTTTTAGCATTTTTTTGTAATTTTAAAGTGATTGGGCTTAGTTTGTTGCTGTAAAGTGTAGTTGGGGGTGATTTTTGACAGCCGAAGTAATTTAGGTGAGTTTGGCATAGTTTGCTATGTTTAGTAGGATTTTTTTGTAATTTAAAAGTGATTGGGTTTAGTTTGTTGTGGTAAGGGTTAGTTGGTGATGATTTATAGTAGCCGAAGTAATTTAGGTGAGTTTGGCATAGTTTGCTATGGTTACTAGCATTTTTTTGTAATTTAAAAGTGATTGGGTTTAGTTTGTTGTGGTAAGGGTTAGTTGGTGATGATTTAGAGTAGCCTAAGTAATTTAGGTGAGTCTGGCATATTTTGTTATGATTTGTACACCTTTTTTTGTAATTTTAAGATGATATGGATTGGTTTGTTGTGGTAAAGGATAGTTGGAGGTGATTTACGGTAGCCGAAGTAATTTAGGTGATTCTGGTATAGTTTGTTATGATTTTTAGCATTTTTTTGTAATTTTAAAGTGATTGGGTTTAGTTTGTTGCTGTAAAGTGTAGTTGGGGGTGATTTTTGATAGCCGAAGTAACTTAGGTGAGTTTGGCATAGTTTGCTATGTTTAGTAGGATTTTTTTGTAATTTAAAAGTGATTGGGTTTAGTTTGTTGTGGTAAGGGTTAGTTGGTGATGATTTATAGTAGCCGAAGTAATTTAGGTGAGTTTGGCATAGTTTGCTATGGTTACTAGCATTTTTTTGTAATTTAAAAGTGATTGGGTTTAGTTTGTTGTGGTAAGGGTTAGTTGGTGATGATTTAGAGTAGCCGAAGTAATTTAGGTGAGTTTGGCATAGTTTGTTATGATTTGTACACCTTTTTTTGTAATTTTAAGATGATATGGTTTGGTTTGTTGTGGTATGGGATAGTTGGGGGTGATTTACGGTAGCCGAAGTAATTTAGGTGATTCTGGTATAGTTTGTTATGATTTTTAGCATTTTTTTGTAATTTTAAAGTGATTGGGCTTAGTTTGTTGCTGTAAATTGTAGTTGGGTTTGATTTTTGATAGCCGAAGTAATTTAGTTGAGTTTGGCATAGTTTGCTATGGTTAGTAGCATTTTTTTGTAATTTAAAAGTGATTGGGTTTAGTTTGTTGAGGTAAGGGTTAGTTGGTGATGATTTATGGTAGCCGAAGTAATTTAGGTGAGTTTGGCATAGTTTGCTATAGTTACTAGCATTTTTATGTAATTCAAAAGTGATTGGGTTTAGTTTGTTGTGGTAAGGGTTAGTTGGTGATGATTTAGAGTAGCCGAAGTAATTTAGGTGAGTCTGGCATAGTTTGTTATGATTTGTACACCTTTTTTTGCAATTTTAAGATGATATGGTTTGGTTTGTTGTGGTAAGGGATAGTTGGGGGTGATTTACGGTAACTAAAGTAATTTAGGTGATTCTGGTATAGTTTGTTATGCTTTTTAGCATTTTTTTGTAATTTTAAAGTGATTGGGCTTAGTTTGTTGCTGTAAAGTGTAGTTGGGGGTGATTTTTGATAGCCGAAGTAACTTAGGTGAGTTTGGCATAGTTTGCTATGGTTACAAGCATTTTTTTGTAATTTAAAAGTGATTGGGTTTAGTTTGTTGTGGTAAGGGTTAGTTGGTGATGATTTAGAGTAGTCGAAGTAATTTAGGTGAGTCTGGCATAGTTTGTTATGATTTGTACACCTTTTTTTGTAATTTTAAGATGATATGGTTTGGTTTGTTGTGGTTAGGGATAGTTGGGGGTGATTTACGGTAGCTAAAGTAATTTAGGTGATTCTGGTATAGTTTGTTATGATTTTTAGCATTTTTTTGAAATTTTAAAGTGATTGGGCTTAGTTTGTTGCTGTAAAGTGTAGTTGGGGGTGATATTTGATAGCCGAAGTAACTTAGGTGAGTTTGGCATAGTTTGCTATGGTTAGTAGCATTTTTTTGTAATTTAAAAGTGATTGGGTTTAGTTTGTTGTGGTAAGGGTTAGTTGGTGATGATTTATGGTAGCCGAAGTAATTTAGGTGAGTTTGGCATAGTTTGTTATGATTTGTACACCTTTTTTTGTAATTTTAAGATGATGTGGTTTGGTTTGTTGTGGTATGGGATAGTTGGGGGTGATTTACGGTAGCCGAAGTAATTTAGGTGATTCTGGTATAGTTTGTTATGATTTTTAGCATTTTTTTGTAATTTTAAAGTGATTGGGCTTAGTTTGTTGCTGTAAATTGTAGTTGGGTTTGATTTTTGATAGCCGAAGTAATTTAGTTGAGTTTGGCATAGTTTGCTATGGTTAGTAGCATTTTTTTGTAATTCAAAAGTGATTGGGTTTACTTTGTTGAGGTAAGGGTTAGTTGGTGATGATTTAGAGTAGCCGAAGTAATTTAGGTGAGTCTGGCATAGTTTGTTATGATTTGTACACCTTTTTTTGCAATTTTAAGATGATATGGTTTGGTTTGTTGTGGTAAGGGATAGTTGAGGGTTATTTACGGTAGCCGAAGTAATTTAGGTGATTCTGGTATAGTTTGTTATGATTTTTAGCATTTTTTTGTTATTTTAAAGTGATTGGGCTTAGTTTGTTGCTGTAAAGTGTAGTTGGGGGTGATTTTTGACAGCCGAAGTAATTTAGGTGAGTTTGGCATAGTTTGCTATGTTTAGTAGGATTTTTTTGTAATTTAAAAGTGATTGGGTTTAGTTTGTTGTGGTAAGGGTTAGTTGGTGATGATTTATAGTAGCCGAAGTAATTTAGGTGAGTTTGGCATAGTTTGCTATGGTTACTAGCATTTTTTTGTAATTTAAAAGTGATTGGGTTTAGTTTGTTGTGGTAAGGGTTAGTTGGTGATGATTTAGAGTAGCCGAAGTAATTTAGGTGAGTCTGGCATATTTTGTTATGATTTGTACACCTTTTTTTGTAATTTTAAGATGATATGGATTGGTTTGTTGTGGTAAAGGATAGTTGGAGGTGATTTACGGTAGCCGAAGTAATTTAGGTGATTCTGGTATAGTTTGTTATGATTTTTAGCATTTTTTTGTAATTTTAAAGTGATTGGGTTTAGTTTGTTGCTGTAAAGTGTAGTTAGGGGTGATTTTTGATAGCCGAAGTAATTTAGGTGAGTTTGGCATAGTTTGCTATGGTTAGTAGCATTTTTTTGTAATTTAAAAGTGATTGGGATTAGTTTGTTGTGGTAAGGGTTAGTTGGTGATGGTTTATGGTAGCCGAAGTAATTTAGGTGAGTTTGGCATAGTTTGCTATGGTTACTAGCATTTTTATATAATTTAAAAGTGATTGGGTTTAGTTTGTTATGGTAAGGGTTAGTTGGTGATGATTTAGAGTAGCCGAAGTAATTTAGGTGAGTTTGGCATAGTTTGCTATGGTTACTAGCATTTTTTTGTAATTTAAAATTGATTGGGTTTAGTTTGTTGTGGTAAGGGTTAGTTGGTGATGATTTAGAGTAGCCGAAGTAATTTAGGTGATTCTGGTATAGTTTGTTATGATTTTTAGCATTTTTTTGTAATTTTAAAGTAATTGGGCTTAGTTTGTTGCTGTAAAGTGTAGTTGGGGGTGAGTTTTGAAAGCCGAAGTAATTTAGGTGAGTTTGGCATAATTTGCTATGGTTAATAGCATTTTTTTGTAACTTAAAAGTGATTGGGTTTAGTTTGTTGTGATAAGGGTTATTTGGTGATGATTTATGGTAGCCGAAGTAATTTAGGTGAGTTTGGCATAGTTTGCTATGATTACTAGCATTTTTTGTAATTTAAAAGTGATTAGGTTTAGTTTGTTGTGGTAAGGGTTAGTTGGTGATGATTTTGAGTAGCCGAAGTAATTTAGGTGAGTCTGGCATAGTTTGTTATGATTTGTACACCTTTTTTGTAATTTTAAGATGATATGGTTTGGTTTGTTGTGGTAAGGGATGCTTGGAGGTGATTTACGGTAGCCGAAGTAATTTAGGTGATTTTAGTATTGTTTGTTATGATTTTTAGCATTTTTTTATAATTTTAAAGTGATTGGGCTTAGTTTGTTGCTGTAAAGTGTAGTTGGGGGTGATTTTTGATAGCCGAAGTAATTTAGGTGAGTTTGGCATAGTTTGCTATGGTTAGTGGCATTTTTTTGTAATTTAAAAATGATTGGGTTTAGTTTGTTGTGGTAAGGGTTAGTTGGTGATGATTTATGGTAGCCGAAGTAATTTAGGTGATTTTGGCATAGTTTGCTATGGTTAGAAGCTTTTTTTTGTAATTTAAAAGTGATTGGGTTTTGTTTGTTGTGGTAAGGGTTAGTTGGTGATGATTTAGAGTAGCCGAAGTAATTTAGGTGAGTCTGGCATAATTTGTTATGATTTGTAAACCTTTTTTTGTAATTTTAAGATGATATGGTTTGGTTTGTTGTGGTAAGGGATAGTTGGGGGTGATTTAGGGTAGCCGAAGTAATTTAGGTGATTCTGGTATAGTTTGTTATGATTTTTAGCATTTTTTTGTAATTTTAAAGTGATTGGGTTTAGTTTGTTGCTGTAAATTGTAGTTGGGTTTGATTTTTGATAGCCGAAGTAATTTAGTTGAGTTTGGCATAATTTGCTATGGTTAGTAGCATTTTTTTGTAATTTAAAAGTGATTGGGTTTACTTTGTTGAGGTAAGGGTTAGTTGGTGATGATTTATGGTAGCCAAAGTAATTTAGGTGAGTTTGGCATAGTTTGCTATAGTTACTAGCATTTTTTTGTAATTCAAAAGTGATTGGGTTTAGTTTGTTGTGGTAAGGGTTAGTTGGTGATGATTTAGAGTAGCCGAAGTAATTTAGGTGAGTCTGGCATAGTTTGTTATGATTTGTACACCTTTTTTTGCAATTTTAAGATGATATGGTTTGGTTTGTTGTGGTAAGGGATAGTTGGGGGTTATTTACGGTAGCCGAAGTAATTTAGGTGATTCTGGTATAGTTTGTTATAATTTTTAGCATTTTTTTGTAATTTTAAAGTGGTTGGGCTTAGTTTGTTGCTGCAAAGTGTAGTTGGGGATGATTTTTGACAGCCGAAGTAATTTAGGTGAGTTTGGCATAGTTTGCTATGTTTAGTAGCATTTTTTTGTAATTTCGAAGTGATTGGGTTTAGTTTGTTGTGGTAAGGGTTAGTTGGTGATGATTTATAGTAGCCGAAGTAATTTAGGTGAGTTTGGCATAGTTTGCTATGGTTAGTAGCATTTTTTTGTAATTTAAAAGTGATTGGGTTTAGTTTGTTGTGGTAAGGGTTAGTTGGTGATGATTTATGGTAGCCGAAGTAATTTAGGTGAATTTGGCATAGTTTGCTATGGTTACTAGCATTTTTTTGTAATTTAAAAGTGATTGGGGTTAGTTTGTTGTGGTAAGGGTTAGTTGGTGATGATTTAGAGTAGCCGAAGTAATTTAGGTGAGTCTGGCATAATTTGTTATGATTTGTACACCTTTTTTTGTAATTTTAAGATGATATGGTTTGGTTTGTTGTGGTAAGGGATAGTTGGAGGTGATTTACGGTAGCCGAAGTAATTTAGGTGATTCTGGTATAGTTTGTTATAATTTTAACATTTTTTTGTAATTTTAAAGTGGTTGGGCTTAGTTTGTTGCTGCAAAGTGTAGTTGGGGATGATTTTTGACAGCCGAAGTAATTTAGGTGAGTTTGGCATAGTTTGCTATGTTTAGTAGCATTTTTTTGTAATTTCGAAGTGATTGGGTTTAGTTTGTTGTGGTAAGGGTTAGTTGGTGATGATTTATAGTAGCCGAAGTAATTTAGGTGAGTTTGGCATAGTTTGCTATGGTTAGTAGCATTTTTTTGTAATTTAAAATTGATTGGGTTTAGTTTGTTGTGGTAAGGGTTAGTTGGTGATGATTTATGGTAGCCAAAGTAATTTAGGTGAGTTTGGCATAGTTTGCTATGGTTACTAGCATTTTTTTGTAATTTAAAAGTGATTGGGGTTAGTTTGTTGTGGTAAGGGTTAGTTGGTGATGATTTAGAGTAGCCGAAGTAATTTAGGTGAGTCTGGCATAATTTGTTATGATTTGTACACCTTTTTTTGTAATTTTAAGATGATATGGTTTGGTTTGTTGTGGTAAGGGATAGTTGGAGGTGATTTACGGTAGCCGAAGTAATTTAGGTGATTCTGGTATAGTTTGTTATGATTTTTAGCATTTTTTTGTAATTTTAAAGTGATTGGGCTTAGTTTGTTGCTGTAAAATGTAGTTGGGAGTGATTTTTGACAGCCGAAGTAATTTAGGTGAGTTTCGCATAGTTTGCTATGGTTAGTAGCTATTTTTTGTAATTTAAAAGTGATTGGGTTTAGTTTGTTGTGGTAAGGGTTAGTTGGTGATGGTTTATGGTAGCCGAAGTAATTTAGGTGAGTTTGGCATAGTTTGCTATGGTTAGTAGCATTTTTTTGTAATTTAAAAGTGATTGGGTTTTGTTTGTTGTGGTAAGGGTTAGTTGGTGATGATTTAGAGTAGCCGAAGTAATTTAGGTGAGTCTGGCATAGTTTGCTATGGTTAGTAGCATTTTTTTGTAATTTAAAAGTGATTGGGTTTAGTTTGTTGTGGTAAGGGTTAGTTGGTGATGATTTATGGTAGCCGAAGTAATTTAGGTGAGTTTGGCATAGTTTGCTATGGTTACTAGCATTTTTTTGTAATTTAAAAGTGATTGGGGTTAGTTTGTTGTGGTAAGGGTTAGTTGGTGATGATTTAGAGTAGCCGAAGTAATTTAGGTGAGTCTGGCATAATTTGTTATGATTTGTACACCTTTTTTTGTAATTTTAAGATGATATGGTTTGGTTTGTTGTGGTAAGGGATAGTTGGAGGTGATTTACGGTAGCCGAAGTAATTTAGATGATTCTGGTATAGTTTGTTATGATTTTTAGCATTTTTTTGTAATTTTATAGTGATTGGGCTTAGTTTGTTGCTGTAAAGTGTAGTTGGGGGTGATTTTTGATATCCGAAGTAATTTAGGTGAGTTTGGCATAGTTTGCTATGGTTAGTGGCATTTTTTTGTAATTTAAAAATGATTGGGTTTAGTTTGTTGTGGTAAGGGTTAGTTGGTGATGATTTATGGTAGCCGAAGTAATTTAGGTGATTTTTGCATAGTTTGCTATGGTTACAAGCATTTTTTTGTAATTTAAAAGTGATTGGGTTTTGTTTGTTGTGGTAAGGGTTAGTTGGTGATGATTTATAGTAGCCGAAGTAATTTAGGTGAGTTTGGCATAGTTTGCTATGGTTAGTAGCATTTTTTTGTAATTTAAAATTGATTGGGTTTAGTTTGTTGTGGTAAGGGTTAGTTGGTGATGATTTATGGTAGCCAAAGTAATTTAGGTGAGTTTGGCATAGTTTGCTATGGTTACTAGCATTTTTTTGTAATTTAAAAGTGATTGGGGTTAGTTTGTTGTGGTAAGGGTTAGTTGGTGATGATTTAGAGTAGCCGAAGTAATTTAGGTGAGTCTGGCATAATTTGTTATGATTTGTACACCTTTTTTTGTAATTTTAAGATGATATGGTTTGGTTTGTTGTGGTAAGGGATAGTTGGAGGTGATTTACGGTAGCCGAAGTAATTTAGGTGATTCTGGTATAGTTTGTTATGATTTTTAGCATTTTTTTGTAATTTTAAAGTGATTGGGCTTAGTTTGTTGCTGTAAAATGTAGTTGGGAGTGATTTTTGACAGCCGAAGTAATTTAGGTGAGTTTCGCATAGTTTGCTATGGTTAGTAGCTATTTTTTGTAATTTAAAAGTGATTGGGTTTAGTTTGTTGTGGTAAGGGTTAGTTGGTGATGGTTTATGGTAGCCGAAGTAATTTAGGTGAGTTTGGCATAGTTTGCTATGGTTAGTAGCATTTTTTTGTAATTTAAAAGTGATTGGGTTTTGTTTGTTGTGGTAAGGGTTAGTTGGTGATGATTTAGAGTAGCCGAAGTAATTTAGGTGAGTCTGGCATAGTTTGCTATGGTTAGTAGCATTTTTTTGTAATTTAAAAGTGATTGGGTTTAGTTTGTTGTGGTAAGGGTTAGTTGGTGATGATTTATGGTAGCCGAAGTAATTTAGGTGAGTTTGGCATAGTTTGCTATGGTTACTAGCATTTTTTTGTAATTTAAAAGTGATTGGGGTTAGTTTGTTGTGGTAAGGGTTAGTTGGTGATGATTTAGAGTAGCCGAAGTAATTTAGGTGAGTCTGGCATAATTTGTTATGATTTGTACACCTTTTTTTGTAATTTTAAGATGATATGGTTTGGTTTGTTGTGGTAAGGGATAGTTGGAGGTGATTTACGGTAGCCGAAGTAATTTAGATGATTCTGGTATAGTTTGTTATGATTTTTAGCATTTTTTTGTAATTTTATAGTGATTGGGCTTAGTTTGTTGCTGTAAAGTGTAGTTGGGGGTGATTTTTGATATCCGAAGTAATTTAGGTGAGTTTGGCATAGTTTGCTATGGTTAGTGGCATTTTTTTGTAATTTAAAAATGATTGGGTTTAGTTTGTTGTGGTAAGGGTTAGTTGGTGATGATTTATGGTAGCCGAAGTAATTTAGGTGATTTTTGCATAGTTTGCTATGGTTACAAGCATTTTTTTGTAATTTAAAAGTGATTGGGTTTTGTTTGTTGTGGTAAGGGTTAGTTGGTGATGATTTAGAGTAGCCGAAGTAATTTAGGTGAGTCTGGCATAATTTGTTATGATTTGTAAACCTTTTTTTGTAATTTTAAGATGATATGGTTTGGTTTGTTGTGGTAAGGGATAGTTGGGGGTGATTTACGGTAGCCGAAGTAATTTAGGTGATTCTGGTATAGTTTGTTATAATTTTTAGCATTTTTTAGTAATTTTAAAGTGATTGGGCTTAGTTTGTTGCTGTAAATTGTAGTTGGGTTTGATTTTTGATAGCCGAAGTAATTTAGTTGAGTTTGGCATAATTTGCTATGGTTAGTAGCATTTTTTTGTAATTTAAAAGTGATTGGGTTTACTTTGTTGAGGTAAGGGTTAGTTGGTGATGATTTATGGTAGCCAAAGTAATTTAGGTGAGTTTGGCATAGTTTGCTATAGTTACTAGCATTTTTTTGTAATTCAAAAGTGATTGGGTTTAGTTTGTTGTGGTAAGGGTTAGTTGGTGATGATTTAGAGTAGCCGAAGTAATTTAGGTGAGTCTGGCATAGTTTGTTATGATTTGTACACCTTTTTTTGCAATTTTAAGATGATATGGTTTGGTTTGTTGTGGTAAGGGATAGTTGGGGGTTATTTACGGTAGCCGAAGTAATTTAGGTGATTCTGGTATAGTTTGTTATAATTTTTAGCATTTTTTTGTAATTTTAAAGTGGTTGGGCTTAGTTTGTTGCAGCAAAGTGTAGTTGGGGATGATTTTTGACAGCCGAAGTAATTTAGGTGAGTTTGGCATAGTTTGCTATGTTTAGTAGCATTTTTTTGTAATTTCGAAGTGATTGGGTTTAGTTTGTTGTGGTAATGGTTAGTTGGTGATGATTTATAGTAGCCGAAGTAATTTAGGTGAGTTTGTCATAGTTTGCTATGGTTAGTAGCATTTTTTTGTAATTTAAAAGTGATTGGGTTTAGTTTGTTGTGGTAAGGGTTAGTTGGTGATGATTTATGGTAGCCGAAGTAATTTAGGTGAGTTTGGCATAGTTTGCTATGGTTACTAGCATTTTTTTGTAATTTAAACGTGATTGGGGTTAGTTTGTTGTGGTAAGGGTTAGTTGGTGATGATTTAGAGTAGCCGAAGTAATTTAGGTGAGTCTGGCATAATTTGTTATGATTTGTACACCTTTTTTTGTAATTTTAAGATGATATGGTTTGGTTTGTTGTGGTAAGGGATAGTTGGAGGTGATTTACGGTAGCCGAAGTAATTTAGGTGATTCTGGTATAGTTTGTTATGATTTTTAGCATTTTTTTGTAATTTTAAAGTGATTGGGCTTAGTTTGTTGCTGTAAAATGTAGTTGGGAGTGATTTTTGACAGCCGAAGTAATTTAGGTGAGTTTCGCATAGTTTGCTATGGTTAGTAGCATTTTTTTGTAATTTAAAAGTGATTGGGTTTAGTTTGTTGTGGTAAGGGTTAGTTGGTGATGGTTTATGGTAGCCGAAGTAATTTAGGTGAGTTTGGCATAGTTTGCTATGGTTACAAGCATTTTTTTGTAATTTAAAAGTGATTGGGTTTAGTTTGTTGTGTTAAGGTTTAGTTGGTGATGATTTAGAGTAGCCGAAGTAATTTAGGTGAGTCTGGCATAGTTTGTTATGATTTGTACACCTTTTTTTGTAATTTTAAGATGATACGGTTTGGTTTGTTGTGGTAAGGGATAGTTGTGGGTGATTTACGGTAGCCGAAGTAATTTAGGTGATTCTGGTATAGTTTGTTATGATTTTTAGCATTTTTTAGTAATTTTAAAGTAATTGGGCTTAGTTTGTTGCTGTAAAGTGTAGTTGGGGGTGATTTTTGATAGCCGAAGTAATTTAGGTGAGTTTGGCATAATTTGCTAAGGTTAGTAGCAATTTTTTGTAATTTAAAAATGCTTGGGTTTAGTTTGTTGTGGTAAGGGTTAGTTGGTGATGATTTATAGTAGCCGAAGTAATTTAGGTGAGCTTGGCATAGTTTGCTATGGTTACTAGCATTTTTTTGTAATTTAAAATTGATTGGGTTTAGTTTGTTTTGGTAAGGGTTAGTTGGTGATGATTTAGAGTAGCCGAAGTAATTTAGATGAGTCTGGCATAGTTTGTTATGATTTGTACACCTTTTTTTGTAATTTTAAGATGATATGGTTTGGTTTGTTGTGGTAAGGGATAGTTGGAGGTGATTTACGGTAGCCGAAGTAATTTAGGTGATTCTGGTATAGTTTGTTATGATTTTTAGCATTTTTTTGTAATTTTAAAGTGATTGGGTTTAGTTTGTTGCTGTAAAGTGTAGTTGGGGGTGATTTTTGATAGCCGAAGTAATTTAGGTGAGTTTGGCATAGTTTGCTATGGTTAGTAGCATTTTTTTGTAATTTAAAAGTGATTGGGTTTAGTTTGTTGTGGTAAGGGTTAGTTGGTGATGATTTATGTTAGCCGAAGTAATTTAGGTGAGTTTGGCATAGTTTGCTATGGTTACTAGCATTTTTTTGTAATTTAAAAGTTATTGGGTTTAGTTTGTTGTGGTAAGGGTTAGTTGGTGATGATTTAGAGTAGCCGAAGTAATTTAGGTGAGTCTGGCATAGTTTGTTATGATTTGTACACCTTTTTTTGTAATTTTAAGATGATATGGTTTTGTTTGTTGTGGTAGGGGATAGTTGGGGGTGATTTACGGTAGCCGAAGTAATTTTGGTGATTCTGGTATAGTTTGTTATGATTTTTAGCATTTTTTTGTAATTTTAAAGTTATTGGGTTTAGTTTGTTGCTGTAAAGTGTAGTTGGGGGTGATTTTTGATAGCCGAAGTAATTTAGGTGAGTTTGGCATAGTTTGCTATGGTTAGTAGCATTTTTTTGTAATTTAAAATTGATTGAGTTTAGTTTGTTGTGGTAAGGGTTAGTTGGTGATGATTTAGAGTAGCCGAAGTAATTTAGGTGAGTCTGGCATAGTTTGTTATGATTTGTACACCTTTTTTTGTAATTTTAAGATGATATGGTTTGGTTTGTTGTAGTAAGGGATATTTGGGGGTGATTTACGGTAGCCGAAGTAATTTAGGTGATTCTGGTATAGTTTGTTATGATTTTTAGCATTTTTTTGTAATTTTAAAGTGATTGGGCTTAGTTTGTTGCTGTAAAGTGTAGTTGGGGATGATTTTTGATAGCCGAAGTAACTTAGGTGAGTTTGGCATAGTTTGCTATGGTTAGTAGCATTTTTTTGTAATTTAAAAGTGATTGGGTTTAGTTTGTTGTGGTAAGGGTTAGTTGGTGATGATTTATGGTAGCCGAAGTAATTTAGGTGAGTTTGGCATAGTTTGCTATGGTTACTAGCATTTTTTTGTAATTTAAAATTGATTGGGTTTAGTTTGTTGTGGTCAGGGTTAGTTGGTGATGATTTAGAGTAGCCGAAGTAATTTAGGTGAGTCTGGCATAGTTTGTTATGATTTGTACACCTTTTTTGTAATTTTAAGATGATATGGTTTGGTTTGTTGTGGTAAGGGATAGTTGGGGGTGATTTACGGTAGCCGAAGTAATTTAGGTGATTCTGGTATAGTTTGTTATGATTTTTAGCATTTTTTTGTAATTTTAAAGTGATTGGGCTTAGTTTGTTGCTGTAAAATGTAGTTGGGAGTGATTTTTGACAGCCGAAGTAATTTAGGTGAGTTTCGCATAGTTTGCTATGGTTAGTAGCATTTTTTTGTAATTTAAAAGTGATTGGGTTTAGTTTGTTGTGGTAAGGGTTAGTTGGTGATGGTTTATGGTAGCCGAAGTAATTTAGGTGAGTTTGGCATAGTTTGCTATGGTTAGTAGCATTTTTTTGTAATTTAAAAGTGATTGAGTTTAGTTAGTTGTGGTAAGGGTTAGTTGGTGATGATTTATGGTAGCCGAAGTAATTTAGGTGAGTTTGGCATAGTTTGCTATGGTTACAAGCATTTTTTTGTAATTTAAAAGTGATTGGGTTTAGTTTGTTGTGTTAAGGTTTAGTTGGTGATGATTTAGAGTAGCCGAAGTAATTTAGGTTAGTCTGGCATAGTTTGTTATGATTTGTACACCTTTTTTTGTAATTTTAAGATGATACGGTTTGGTTTGTTGTGGTAAGGGGTAGTTGGGGGTGATTTACGGTAGCCGAAGTAATTTAGGTGATTCTGGTATAGTTTGTTATGATTTTTAGCATTTTTTAGTAATTTTAAAGTAATTGGGCTTAGTTTGTTGCTGTAAAGTGTAGTTGGGGGTGATTTTTGATAGCCGAAGTAATTTAGGTGAGTTTGGCATAATTTGCTAAGGTTAGTAGCAATTTTTTGTAATTTAAAAATGCTTGGGTTTAGTTTGTTGTGGTAAGGGTTAGTTGGTGATGATTTATAGTAGCCGAAGTAATTTAGGTGAGCTTGGCATAGTTTGCTATGGTTACTAGCATTTTTTTGTAATTTAAAATTGATTGGGTTTAGTTTGTTTTGGTAAGGGTTAGTTGGTGATGATTTAGAGTAGCCGAAGTAATTTAGATGAGTCTGGCATAGTTTGTTATGATTTGTACACCTTTTTTTGTAATTTTAAGATGATATGGTTTGGTTTGTTGTGGTAAGGGATAGTTGCAGGTGATTTACGGTAGCCGAAGTAATTTAGGTGATTCTGGTATAGTTTGTTATGATTTTTAGCATTTTTTTGTAATTTTAAAGTGATTGGGTTTAGTTTGTTGCTGTAAAGTGTAGTTGGGGGTGATTTTTGATAGCCGAAGTAATTTAGGTGAGTTTGGCATAGTTTGCTATGGTTAGTAGCATTTTTTTGTAATTTAAAAGTGATTGGGTTTAGTTTGTTGTGGTAAGGGTTAGTTGGTGATGATTTATGTTAGCCGAAGTAATTTAGGTGAGTTTGGCATAGTTTGCTATGGTTACTAGCATTTTTTTGTAATTTAAAAGTGATTGGGTTTAGTTTGTTGTGGTAAGGGTTAGTTGGTGATGATTTAGAGTAGCCGAAGTAATTTAGGTGAGTCTGGCATAGTTTGTTATGATTTGTACACCTTTTTTTGTAATTTTAAGATGATATGGTTTTGTTTGTTGTGGTAGGGGATAGTTGGGGGTGATTTACGGTAGCCGAAGTAATTTTGGTGATTCTGGTATAGTTTGTTATGATTTTTAGCATTTTTTTGTAATTTTAAAGTTATTGGGTTTAGTTTGTTGCTGTAAAGTGTAGTTGGGGGTGATTTTTGATAGCCGAAGTAATTTAGGTGAGTTTGGCATAGTTTGCTATGGTTAGTAGAATTTTTTTGTAATTTAAAATTGATTGGGTTTAGTTTGTTGTGGTAAGGGTTAGTTGGTGATGATTTAGAGTAGCCGAAGTAATTTAGGTGAGTCTGGCATAGTTTGTTATGATTTGTACACCTTTTTTGTAATTTTAAGATTATATGGTTTGGTTTGTTGTAGTAAGGGATAGTTGGGGGTGATTTACGGTAGCCGAAGTAATTTAGGTGATTCTGGTATAGTTTGTTATGATTTTTAGCATTTTTTTGTAATTTTAAAGTGATTGGGCTTAGTTTGTTGCTGTAAAGTGTAGTTGGGGGTGATTTTTGATAGCCGAAGTAACTTAGGTGAGTTTGGCATAGTTTGCTATGGTTAGTAGCATTTTTTTGTAATTTAAAAGTGATTGGGTTTAGTTTGTTGTGGTAAGGGTTAGTTGGTGATGATTTATGGTAGCCGAAGTAATTTAGGTGAATTTGGCATAGTTTGCTATGGTTACTAGCATTTTTTTGTAATTTAAAATTGATTGGGTTTAGTTTGTTGTGGTAAGGGTTAGTTGGTGATGATTTAGAGTAGCCGAAGTGATTTAGGTGAGTCTGGCATAGTTTGTTATGATTTGTACACCTTTTTTGTAATTTTAAGATGATATGGTTTGGTTTGTTGTGGTAAGGGATAGTTGGGGGTGATTTACGGTAGCCGAAGTAATTTAGGTGATTCTGGTATAGTTTGTTATGATTTTTAGCATTTTTTTTTAATTTTAAAGTGATTGGGCTTAGTTTGTTGCTGTAAAGTGTAGTTGGGGGTGATTTTTGATAGCCGAAGTAATTTAGGTGAGTTTGGCATAGTTTGCTACGGTTAGTAGCATTTTTTTGTAATTTAAAAGTGATTGGGTTTAGTTTGTTATGGTAAGGGTTAGTTGGTGACGATTTATGGTAGCCGAAATAATTTAGGTGAGTTTGGTATAGTTTGCTATGGTTACTAGCATTTTTTTGTTATTTAAAATTGATTGGGTTTAGTTTGTTGTGGTAAGGGTTAGCTGGTGATGATTTAGAGTAGCCGAAGTAATTTAGGTGAGTCTGGCATAGTTTGTTATGATTTGTACACCTTTTTTGTAATTTTAAGATGATATGGTTTGGTTTGTTGTGGTAAGGGATAGTTGGGGGTGATTTACGGTAGCCGAAGTAATTTAGGTGATTCTGGTATAGTTTGTTATGATTTTTAGCATTTTTTTTTAATTTTAAAGTGATTGGGCTTAGTTTGTTGCTGTAAAGTGTAGTTGGGGGTGATTTTTGATAGCCGAAGTAATTTAGGTGAGTTTGGCATAGTTTGCTACGGTTAGTAGCATTTTTTTGTAATTTAAAAGTGATTGGGTTTAGTTTGTTGTGGTAAGGGTTAGTTGGTGATGGTTTATGGTAGCCGAAGTAATTTAGGTGAGTTTGGCATAGTTTGCTATGGTTAGTAGCATTTTTTTGTAATTTAAAAGTGATTGAGTTTAGTTAGTTGTGGTAAGGGTTAGTTGGTGATGATTTATGGTAGCCGAAGTAATTTAGGTGAGTTTGGCATAGTTTGCTATGGTTACAAGCATTTTTTTGTAATTTAAAAGTGATTGGGTTTAGTTTGTTGTGTTAAGGTTTAGTTGGTGATGATTTAGAGTAGCCGAAGTAATTTAGGTTAGTCTGGCATAGTTTGTTATGATTTGTACACCTTTTTTTGTAATTTTAAGATGATACGGTTTGGTTTGTTGTGGTAAGGGGTAGTTGGGGGTGATTTACGGTAGCCGAAGTAATTTAGGTGATTCTGGTATAGTTTGTTATGATTTTTAGCATTTTTTAGTAATTTTAAAGTAATTGGGCTTAGTTTGTTGCTGTAAAGTGTAGTTGGGGGTGATTTTTGATAGCCGAAGTAATTTAGGTGAGTTTGGCATAATTTGCTAAGGTTAGTAGCAATTTTTTGTAATTTAAAAATGCTTGGGTTTAGTTTGTTGTGGTAAGGGTTAGTTGGTGATGATTTATAGTAGCCGAAGTAATTTAGGTGAGCTTGGCATAGTTTGCTATGGTTACTAGCATTTTTTTGTAATTTAAAATTGATTGGGTTTAGTTTGTTTTGGTAAGGGTTAGTTGGTGATGATTTAGAGTAGCCGAAGTAATTTAGATGAGTCTGGCATAGTTTGTTATGATTTGTACACCTTTTTTTGTAATTTTAAGATGATATGGTTTGGTTTGTTGTGGTAAGGGATAGTTGCAGGTGATTTACGGTAGCCGAAGTAATTTAGGTGATTCTGGTATAGTTTGTTATGATTTTTAGCATTTTTTTGTAATTTTAAAGTGATTGGGTTTAGTTTGTTGCTGTAAAGTGTAGTTGGGGGTGATTTTTGATAGCCGAAGTAATTTAGGTGAGTTTGGCATAGTTTGCTATGGTTAGTAGCATTTTTTTGTAATTTAAAAGTGATTGGGTTTAGTTTGTTGTGGTAAGGGTTAGTTGGTGATGATTTATGTTAGCCGAAGTAATTTAGGTGAGTTTGGCATAGTTTGCTATGGTTACTAGCATTTTTTTGTAATTTAAAAGTGATTGGGTTTAGTTTGTTGTGGTAAGGGTTAGTTGGTGATGATTTAGAGTAGCCGAAGTAATTTAGGTGAGTCTGGCATAGTTTGTTATGATTTGTACACCTTTTTTTGTAATTTTAAGATGATATGGTTTTGTTTGTTGTGGTAGGGGATAGTTGGGGGTGATTTACGGTAGCCGAAGTAATTTTGGTGATTCTGGTATAGTTTGTTATGATTTTTAGCATTTTTTTGTAATTTTAAAGTTATTGGGTTTAGTTTGTTGCTGTAAAGTGTAGTTGGGGGTGATTTTTGATAGCCGAAGTAATTTAGGTGAGTTTGGCATAGTTTGCTATGGTTAGTAGAATTTTTTTGTAATTTAAAATTGATTGGGTTTAGTTTGTTGTGGTAAGGGTTAGTTGGTGATGATTTAGAGTAGCCGAAGTAATTTAGGTGAGTCTGGCATAGTTTGTTATGATTTGTACACCTTTTTTGTAATTTTAAGATCATATGGTTTGGTTTGTTGTAGTAAGGGATAGTTGGGGGTGATTTACGGTAGCCGAAGTAATTTAGGTGATTCTGGTATAGTTTGTTATGATTTTTAGCATTTTTTTGTAATTTTAAAGTGATTGGGCTTAGTTTGTTGCTGTAAAGTGTAGTTGGGGGTGATTTTTGATAGCCGAAGTAACTTAGGTGAGTTTGGCATAGTTTGCTATGGTTAGTAGCATTTTTTTGTAATTTAAAAGTGATTGGGTTTAGTTTGTTGTGGTAAGGGTTAGTTGGTGATGATTTATGGTAGCCGAAGTAATTTAGGTGAATTTGGCATAGTTTGCTATGGTTACTAGCATTTTTTTGTAATTTAAAATTGATTGGGTTTAGTTTGTTGTGGTAAGGGTTAGTTGGTGATGATTTAGAGTAGCCGAAGTGATTTAGGTGAGTCTGGCATAGTTTGTTATGATTTGTACACCTTTTTTGTAATTTTAAGATGATATGGTTTGGTTTGTTGTGGTAAGGGATAGTTGGGGGTGATTTACGGTAGCCGAAGTAATTTAGGTGATTCTGGTATAGTTTGTTATGATTTTTAGCATTTTTTTTTAATTTTAAAGTGATTGGGCTTAGTTTGTTGCTGTAAAGTGTAGTTGGGGGTGATTTTTGATAGCCGAAGTAATTTAGGTGAGTTTGGCATAGTTTGCTACGGTTAGTAGCATTTTTTTGTAATTTAAAAGTGATTGGGTTTAGTTTGTTATGGTAAGGGTTAGTTGGTGACGATTTATGGTAGCCGAAATAATTTAGGTGAGTTTGGTATAGTTTGCTATGGTTACTAGCATTTTTTTGTTATTTAAAATTGATTGGGTTTAGTTTGTTGTGGTAAGGGTTAGCTGGTGATGATTTAGAGTAGCCGAAGTAATTTAGGTGAGTCTGGCATAGTTTGTTATGATTTGTACAACTTTTTTGTAATTTTAAGATGATATGGTTTGGTTTGTTGTGGTAAGGGATAGTTGCGGGTGATTTACGGTAGCCGAAGTAATTTAGGTGATTCTGGTATAGTTTGTTATGATTTTTAGCATTTTTTTGTAATTTTAAAGTAATTGGGCTTAGTTTGTTGCTGTAAAGTGTAGTTGGGGGTGAGTTTTGAAAGCCGAAGCAATTTAGGTGAGTTTGGCATAATTTGATATGGTTAATAGCATTTTTTTGTAATTTAAAAGTGATTGGGTTTAGTTTGTTATGGTAAGGGTTAGTTGGTGACGATTTATGGTAGCCGAAATAATTTAGGTGAATTTGGTATAGTTTGCTATGGTTACTAGCATTTTTTTGTTATTTAAAATTGATTGGGTTTAGTTTGTTGTGGTAAGGGTTAGCTGGTGATGATTTAGAGTAGCCGAAGTAATTTAGGTGAGTCTGGCATAGTTTGTTATGATTTGTACAACTTTTTTGTAATTTTAAGATGATATGGTTTGGTTTGTTGTGGTAAGGGATAGTTGCGGGTGATTTACGGTAGCCGAAGTAATTTAGGTGATTCTGGTATAGTTTGTTATGATTTTTAGCATTTTTTTGTAATTTTAAAGTAATTGGGCTTAGTTTGTTGCTGTAAAGTGTAGTTGGGGGTGAGTTTTGAAAGCCGAAGCAATTTAGGTGAGTTTGGCATAATTTGATATGGTTAATAGCATTTTTTTGTAATTTAAAAGTGATTGGGTTTAGTTTGTTGTGGTAAGGGTTATTTGGTGATGATTTATGGTAGCCGAAGTAATTTAGGTGAGTTTGGCATAGTTTGCTATGGTTACTAGCATTTTTTTGTAATTTAAAATTGATTGGGTTTAGTTTGTTGTGGTAAGGGTTAGTTGGTGATGATTTAGAGTAGCCGAAGTAATTTAGGTGAGTCTGGCATAGTTTGTTATGATTTGTACAACTTTTTTGTAATTTTAAGATGATATGGTTTGGTTTGTTGTGGTAAGGGATAGTTGGGGGTGATTTACGGTAGCCGAAGTAATTTAGGTGATTCTGGTATAGTTTGTTATGATTTTTAGCATTTTTTTGTAATTTTAAAGTAATTGGGCTTAGTTTGTTGCTGTAAAGTGTAGTTGGGGGTGAGTTTTGAAAGCCGAAGTAATTTAGGTGAGTTTGGTATAATTTGCTATGGTTAATAGCATTTTTTTGTAACTTTAAAGTGATAGGGTTTAGTTTGTTGTGATAAGGGTTATTTGGTGATGATTTATGGTAGCCGAAGTAATTTAGGTGAGTTTGGCATAGTTTGCTATGGTTACTAGCATTTTTATGTAATTTAAAAGTGATTGGGTTTAGTTTGTTGTGGTAAGGGTTAGTTGGTGATGATTTAGAGTAGCCGAAGTAATTTAGGTGAGTCTGGCATAGTTTGTTATGATTTGTACACCTTTTTTTGTAATTTTAATATGATATGGTTTGGTTTGTTGTGGTAAGGGATAGTTGGAGGTGATTTACGGTAGCCGAAGTAATTTAGGTGATTCTGGTATTGTTTGTTATGATTTTTAGCATTTTTTTGTAATTTTAAAGTGATTGGGCTTAGTTTGTTGCTGTAAAGTGTAGTTGGGGGTGATTTTTGATAGCCGAAGTAATTTAGGTGAGTTTGGCATAGTTTGCTATGGTTAGTGGCATTTTTTTGTAATTTAAAAATGATTGAATTTAGTTTGTTGTGGTAAGGGTTAGTTGGTGATGATTTATGGTAGCCGAAGTAATTTAGGTGATTTTGGCATAGTTTGCTATGGTTACTAGCATTTTTTTGTAATTTAAATGTGATTGGGTTTTGTTTGTTGTGGTAAGGCTTAGTTGGTGATGATTTAGAGTAGCCGAAGTAATTTAGGTGAGTCTGGCATAATTTGTTATGATTTGTACACCTTTTTTTGTAATTTTAAGATGATATGGTTTGGTTTGTTGTGGTAAGGGATAGTTGGGGGTGATTTACGGTAGCCGAAGTAATTTAGGTGATTCTGGTATAGTTTGTTATGATTTTTAGCATTTTTTTGTAATTTTAAAGTGATTGGGCTTAGTTTGTTGCTGTAAATTGTAGTTGGGTTTGATTTTTGATAGCCAAAGTAATTTAGTTGAGTTTGGCATAGTTTGCTATGGTTATTAGCATTTTTTTGTAATTTAAAAGTGATTGGGTTTAGTTTGTTGAGGTAAGGGTTAGTTGGTGATGATTTATGGTAGCCGAAGTAATTTAGGTGAGTTTGGCATAGTTTGCTATGGTTACAAGCATTTTTTTGTAATTTAAAAGTGATTGGGTTTAGTTTGTTGTGGTAAGGGTTAGTTGGTGATGATTTAGAGTAGCCGAAGTAATTTAGGTGAGTCTGGCATAGTTTGTTATGATTTGTACACCTTTTTTAGTAATTTTAAGATGATATGGTTTGGTTTGTTGTGGTAAGGGATAGTTGGGGGTGATTTACGGTAGCCGAAGTAATTTAGGTAATTCTGGTATATTTTGTTATGATTTTTAGCATTTTTTTGTTATTTTAAAGTGATTGGGCTTAGTTTGTTGCTGTAAAGTGTAGTTGGGGGTGATTTTTGATAGCCGAAGTAATTTAGGTGAGTCTGGCATAGTTTGTTATGATCTGTACACCTTTTTTTGTAATTTTATTTTGATATGGTTTGGTTTGTTGTGGTAAGGGATAGTTGGGGGTGATTTACGGTAGCCGAAGTAATTTAGGTGATTCTGGTATAGTTTGTTATGATTTTTAGCATTTTTTTGTAATTTTAAAGTGATTGCGCTTAGTTTGTTTCTGTAAAGTGTAGTTGGGGGTGATTTTTGATAGCCGAAGTAATTTAGGTGAGTTTGGCATAGTTTGCTATGATTAGTAGCATTTTTTTGTAATTTAAAAGTGATTGGGATTAGTTTGTTGTGGTAAGGGTTAGTTGGTGATAGTTTATGGTAGCAGAAGTAATTTAGGTGAGTTTGGTATAGTTTGCTATGGTTACTAGAATTTTTTTGTCATTTAAAAGTGATTGGGTTTAGTTTGTTGTGGTAAGGGTTAGTTGGTGATGATTTAGAGTAGCCGAAGTAATTTAGGTGAGTCTGGCATAGTTTGTAATGATTTGTACATCTTTTTTTGTAATTTTAAGATGATATGGTTTGGTTTGTTTTGGTAAGGGATAGTTGGGGGGTTTACGGTAGCCGAAGTAATTTAGGTGATTCTGGTATAGTTTGTTATGATTTTTAGCATTTTTTTGTAATTTTAAAGTGATTGGGCTTAGTTTGTTGCTGTAAATTGTAGTTGGGTTTGATTTTTGATAGCCGAAGTAATTTAGTTGTGTTTGGCATAGTTTGCTATGGTTAGTAGCATTTTTTTGTAATTTAAAAGTGATTGGGTTTAGTTTGTTGTGGTAAGGGTTAGTTGGTGATGATTTATAGTAGCCGAATTAATTTAGGTGAATTTGGCATAGTTTGCTATGGTTACAACCATTTTTTTGTAATTTAAAAGTGATTGGGTTTAGTTTGTTGTGGTAAGGGTTAGTTGGTGATGATTTAGAGTTGCCGAAGTAATTTTGGTGAGTCTGGCATAGTTTGTTATGATTTGTACACTTTTTTTTGTAATTTTAAGATGATATGGTTTGGTTTGTTGTGGTAAGGGATAGTTGGGGGTGATTTACGGTAGCCGAAGTAATTTAGGTGATTCTGGTATAGTTTTAATGATTTTTAGCATTTTTTTTTAATTTTAAAGTGATTGGGCTTAGTTTGTTGCTGTAAAATGTAGTTGGGAATGATTTTTGACAGCCGAAGTAATTTAGGTGAGTTTCGCATAGTTTGCTATGGTTAGTAGCATTTTTTTGTAATTTAAAAGTGATTGGGTTTAGTTTGTTGTGGTAAGGGTTAGTTGGTGATGGTTTATGGTAGCCGAAGTAATTTAGGTGAGTTTGGCATAGTTTGCTATGGTTAGTAGCATTTTTTTGTAATTTAAAAGTGATTGAGTTTAGTTAGTTCTGGTAAGGGTTAGTTGGTGATGATTTATGGTAGCCGAACTAATTTAGGTGAGTTTGGCATAGTTTGCTATGGTTACAAGCATTTTTTTGTAATTTAAAAGTGATTGGGTTTAGTTTGTTGTGTTAAGGTTTAGTTGGTAATGATTTAGAGTAGCCGAAGTAATTTAGGTGAGTCTGGCATAGTTTGTTATGATTTGTACACCTTTTTTTGTAATTTTAAGATGATACGGTTTGGTTTGTTGTGGTAAGGGATAGTTGGGGGTGATATACGGTAGCCGAAGTAATTTAGGTAATTCTGGTATAGTTTGTTATGATTTTTAGCATTTTTTAGTAATTTTAAAGTAATTGGGCTTAGTTTGTTGCTGTAAAGTGTAGTTGGGGGTGATTTTTGATAGCCGAAGTAATTTAGGTGAGTTTGGCATAGTTTGCTATGGTTAGTAGCATTTTTTTGTAATTTAAAAGTGATTGGGTTTAGTTTGTTGTGGTAAGGGTTAGTTGGTGATGATTTATGTTAGCCGAAGTAATTTAGGCGAGTTTGGCATAGTTTGCTATGGTTACTAGCATTTTTTTGTAATTTAAAAGTGATTGGGTTTAGTTTGTTGTGGTAAGGGTTAGTTGGTGATGATTTAGAGTAGCCGAAGTAATTTAGGTGAGTCTGGCATAGTTTGTTATGATTTGTACATCTTTTTTTGTAATTTTAAGATGATATGGTTTTGTTTGTTGTGGTAGGGGATAGTTGGGGGTGATTTACGGTAGCCGAAGTAATTTTGGTGATTCTGGTATAGTTTGTTATGATTTTTAGCATTTTGTTGTAATTTTAAAGTGATTGGGTTTAGTTTGTTGCTGTAAAGTGTAGTTGGGGGTGATTTTTGATAGCCGAAGTAATTTAGGTGTGAGTTTGGCATAATTTGCTATGGTTAATAGCATTTTTTTGTAATTTAAAAGTGATTGGGTTTAGTTTGTTGTGGTAAGGGTTATTTGGTGATGATTTAGAGTAGCCGAAGTAATTTAGGTGAGTCTGGCATAATTTGTTATGATTTGTACAACTTTTTTGTAATTTTAAGATGATATGGTTTGGTTTGTTGTGGTAAGGGATAGTTGGGGGTGATTTACGGTAGCCGAAGTAATTTAGGTGAGTTTGGCATAGTTTGCTATGGTTACTAGCATTTTTTTGTAATTTAAAATTGATTGGGTTTAGTTTGTTGTGGTAAGGGTTAGTTGGTGATGATTTAGAGTAGCCGAAGTAATTTAGGTGAGTCTGGCATAGTTTGTTATGATTTGTACAACTTTTTTGTAATTTTAAGATGATATGGTTTGGTTTGTTGTGGTAAGGGATAGTTGGGGGTGATTTTTGATAGCCGAAGTAATTTAGGTGAGTTTGGCATAGTTTGCTATGGTTAGTGGCATTTTTTTGTAATTTAAAAATGATTGAATTTTGTTTGTTGTGGTAAGGGTTAGTTGGTGATGATTTATGGTAGCCGAAGTAATTTAGGTGAGTTTGGCATAGTTTGCTATGGTTACTAGCATTTTTATGTAATTTAAAAGTGATTGGGATTAGTTTGTTGTGGTAAGGGTTAGTTGGTGATGATTTAGAGTAGCCGAAGTAATTTAGGTGAGTCTGGCATAATTTGTTATGATTTGTACAACTTTTTTGTAATTTTAAGATGATATGGTTTGGTTTGTTGTGGTAAGGGATAGTTGGGGGTGATTTACGGTAGCCGAAGTAATTTAGGTGATTCTGGTATAGTTTGTTATGATTTTTAGCATTTTTTTGTAATTTTAAAGTAATTGGGCTTAGTTTGTTGCTGTAAAGTGTAGTTGGGGGTGAGTTTTGAAAGCCGAAGTAATTTAGGTGTGAGTTTGGCATAATTTGCTATGGTTAATAGCATTTTTTTGTAATTTAAAAGTGATTGGGTTTAGTTTGTTGTGGTAAGGGTTTTTTGGTGATGATTTATGGTAGCCGAAGTAATTTAGGTGAGTTTGGCATAGTTTGCTATGGTTACTAGCATTTTTTTGTAATTTAAAAGTGATTGGGTTTAGTTTGATATGGTAAGGGTAAGTTGGTGACGATTTATGGTAGCCGAAATAATTTAGGTGAGTTTGGCATAGTTTGCTATGGTTACTAGCATTTTTTTGTAATTTAAAATTGATTGGGTTTAGTTTGTTGTGGTAAGGGTTAGTTGGTGATGATTTAGAGTAGCCGAAGTAATTTAGGTGAGTCTGGCATAGTTTGTTATGATTTGTACAACTTTTTTGTAATTTTAAGATGATATGGTTTGGTTTGTTGTGGTAAGGGATAGTTGGGGGTGATTTACGGTAGCCGAAGTAATTTAGGTGATTCTGGTATAGTTTGTTATGATTTTTAGCATTTTTTTGTAATTTTAAAGTAATTGGGCTTAGTTTGTTGCTGTAAAGTGTAGTTGGGGGTGAGTTTTGAAAGCCGAAGTAATTTAGGTGAGTTTGGTATAATTTGCTATGGTTAATAGCATTTTTTTGTAACTTAAAAGTGATAGGGTTTAGTTTGTTGTGATAAGGGTTATTTGGTGATGATTTATGGTAGCCGAAGTAATTTAGGTGAGTTTGGCATAGTTTGCTATGGTTACTAGCATTTTTATGTAATTTAAAAGTGATTGGGTTTAGTTTGTTGTGGTAAGGGTTAGTTGGTGATGATTTAGAGTAGCCGAAGTAATTTAGGTGAGTCTGGCATAGTTTGTTATGATTTGTACACCTTTTTTTTAATTTTAAGATGATATGGTTTGGTTTGTTGTGGTAAGGGATAGTTGGAGGTGATTTACGGTAGCCGAAGTAATTTAGGTGATTCTGGTATTGTTTGTTATGATTTTTAGCATTTTTTTGTAATTTTAAAGTGATTGGGCTTAGTTTGTTGCTGTAAAGTGTAGTTGGGGGTGATTTTTGATAGCCGAAGTAATTTAGGTGAGTTTGGCATAGTTTGCTATGGTTAGTGGCATTTTTTTGTAATTTAAAAATGATTGAATTTAGTTTGTTGTGGTAAGGGTTAGTTGGTGATGATTTATGGTAGCCGAAGTAATTTAGGTGAGTTTGGCATAGTTTGCTATGGTTACTAGCATTTTTATGTAATTTAAAAGTGATTGGGATTAGTTTGTTGTGGTAAGGGTTAGTTGGTGATGATTTAGAGTAGCCGAAGTAATTTAGGTGAGTCTGGCATAATTTGTTATGATTTGTACACCTTTTTTTGTAATTTTAAGATGATATGGTTTGGTTTGTTGTGGTAAGGGATAGTTGGGGGTGATTTACGGTAGCCGAAGTAATTTAGGTGATTCTGGTATAGTTTGTTATGATTTTTAGCATTTTTTTGTAATTTTAAAGTGATTGGGCTTAGTTTGTTGCTGTAAATTGTAGTTGGGTTTGATTTTTGATAGCCGAAGTAATTTAGTTGAGTTTGGCATAATTTGCTATGGTTAGTAGCATTTTTTTGTAATTTAAAAGTGATTGGGTTTACTTTGTTGAGGTAAGGGTTAGTTGGTGATCATTTATGGTAGCCGAAGTAATTTAGGTGAGTTTGGCATAGTTTGCTATAGTTACTAGCATTTTTTTGTAATTCAAAAGTGATTGGGTTTAGTTTGTTGTGGTAAGGGTTAGTTGGTGATGATTTAGAGTAGCCGAAGTAATTTAGGTGAGTCTGGCATAGTTTGTTATGATTTGTACACCTTTTTTTGCAATTTTAAGATGATATGGTTTGGTTTGTTGTGGTAAGGGATAGTTGGGGGTTATTTACGGTAGCCGAAGTAATTTAGGTGATTCTGGTATAGTTTGTTATGATTTTTAGCATATTTTTGTAATTTTAAAGTGATTGGGCTTAGTTTGTTGCGCAAAGTGTAGTTGGGGGTGATTTTTGACAGCCGAAGTAATTTAGGTGAGTTTGGCATAGTTTGCTATGTTTAGTAGCATTTTTTTGTAATTTAAAAGTGATTGGGTTTAGTTTCTTGTGGTAAGGATTAGTTGGTGATGATTTATAGTAGCCGAAGTAATTTAGGTGAGTTTGGCATAGTTTGCTATGGTTACTAGCATTTTTTTGTAATTTAAAAGTGATTGGGTTTAGTTTGTTGTGGTAAGGGTTAGTTGGTGATGATTTAGAGTAGCCGAAGTAATTTAGGTGAGTCTGGCATATTTTGTTATGATTTGTACACCTTTTTTTGTAATTTTAAGATGATATGGATTGGTTTGTTGTGGTAAAGGATAGTTGAAGGTGATTTACGGTAGCCGAAATAATTTAGGTGATTCTGGTATAGTTTGTTATGATTTTTAGCATTTTTTTGCAATTTTAAAGTGATTAGGCTTAGTTTGTTGCTGTAAAGTGTAGTTAGGGGTGATTTTTGATAGCCGAAGTAATTTAGGTGAGTTTGGCATAGTTTGCTATGGTTAGTAGCATTTTTTTGTAATTTAAAAGTGATTGGGATTAGTTTGTTGTGGTAAGGGTTAGTTGGTGATGGTTTATGGTAGCCGAAGTAATTTAGGTGAGTTTGGCATAGTTTGCTATGGTTACTAGAATTTTTTTGTCATCTAAATGTGATTGGGTTTAGTTTGTTGTGGTAAGGGTTAGTTGGTGATGATTTAGAGTAGCCGAAGTAATTTAGGTGAGTCTGGCATAGTTTGTAATGATATGTACACCTTTTTTTGTAATTTTAAGATGATATGGTTTGGTTTGTTTTGGTAAGGGATAGTTGGGGGTGATTTACGGTAGCCGAAGTAATTTAGGTGATTCTGGTATAGTTTGTTATGATTTTTAGCATTTTTTTGTAATTTTAAAGTGATTGGGCTTAGTTTGTTGCTGTAAATTGTAGTTGGGTTTGATTTTTGATAGCCGAAGTAATTTAGTTGAGTTTGGCATAGTTTGCTATGGTTATTAGCATTTTTTTGTAATTTAAAAGTGATTGGGTTTAGTTTGTTGAGGTAAGGGTTAGTTGGTGATGATTTATGGTAGCCGAAGTAATTTAGGTGAGTTTGGCATAGTTTGCTAAGGTTACAAGCATTTTTTTGTAATTTAAAAGTGATTGGGTTTAGTTTGTTGTGGTAAGGGTTAGTTGGTGATGATTTAGAGTAGCCGAAGTAATTTAGGTGAGTCTGGCATAATTTGTTATGATTTGTACACCTTTTTTAGTAATTTTAAGATGATATGGTTTGGTTTGTTGTGGTAAGGGATAGTTGGGGGTGATTTACGGTAGTCGAAGTAATTTAGGTAATTCTGGTATATTTTGTTATGATTTTTAACATTTTTTTGTTATTTTAAAGTGATTGGGTTTAGTTTGTTGCTGTAAAGTGTAGTTGGGGGTGATTTTTGATAGCCGAAGTAATTTAGGTGAGTCTGGCATAGTTTGTTATGATTTGTACACCTTTTTTTGTAATTTTAAAATGATATGGTTTGGTTTGTTGTGGTAAGGGATAGTTGGGGGTGATTTACGGTAGCCGAAGTAATTTAGGTGATTCTGGTATAGTTTGTTATGATTTTTAGCATTTTTTTGTAATTTTAAGGTGATTGCGCTTAGTTTGTTTCTGTAAAGTGTAGTTGGGGGTGATTTTTGATAGCCGAAGTAATTTAGGTGAGTTTGGCATAGTTTGCTATGATTAGTAGCATTTTTTTGTAATTTAAAAGTGATTGGGATTAGTTTGTTGTGGTAAGGGTTAGTTGGTGATGGTTTATGGTAGCAGAAGTAATTTGGGTGAGTTTGGCATAGTTTGCTATGGTTACTAGAATTTTTTTGTCATTTAAAAGTGATTGGGTTTAGTTTGTTGTGGTAAGGGTTAGTTGGTGATGATTTAGAGTAGCCGAAGTAATTTAGGTGAGTCTGGCATAGTTTATAATGATTTGTACATCTTTTTTTGTAATTTTAAGATGATATGGTTTGGTTTGTTTTGGTAAGGGATAGTTGGGGGGATTTACGGTAGCCGAAGTAATTTAGGTGATTCTGGTATAGTTTGTTATGATTTTTAGCATTTTTTTGTAATTTTAAAGTAATTGGGCTTAGTTTGTTGCTGTAAATTGTAGTTGGGTTTGATTTTTGATAGCCGAAGTAATTTAGTTGTGTTTGGCATAGTTTGCTATGGTTAGTAGCATTTTTTTGTAATTTAAAAGTGATTGGGTTTAGTTTGTTGTGGTAAGGGTTAGTTGGTGATGATTTATAGTAGCCGAATTAATTTAGGTGAGTTTGGCATAGTTTGCAATGGTTACAAGCATTTTTTTGTAATTTAAAAGTGATTGGGTTTAGTTTGTTGTGGTAAGGGTTAGTTGGTGATGATTTAGAGTTGCCGAAGTAATTTAGGTGAGTCTGGCATAGTTTGTTATGATTTGTACACCTTTTTTTGTAATTTTAAAATGATACGGTTTGGTTTGTTGTGGTAAGGGATAGTTGGGGGTGATTTACGGTAGCCGAAGTAATTTAGGTGATTCTGGTATAGTTTGTTATGATTTTTAGCATTTTTTTGTAATTTTAAAGTCATTGGGCTTAGTTTGTTGCTGTAAATTGTAGTTGGGTTTGATTTTTGATAGCCGAAGTAATTTAGTTGTGTTTGGCATAGTTTGCTATGGTTAGTAGCATTTTTTTGTAATTTAAAAGTGATTGGGTTTAGTTTGTTGAGGTAAGGGTTAGTTGGTGATGATTTATGGTAGCCGAAGTAATTTAGGTGAGTTTGGCATAATTTGCTATGGTTACAAGCATTTTTTTGTAATTTAAAAGTAATTGGGTTTAGTCTGTTGAGGTAAGGGTTAGTTGGTGATGATTTAGAGTAGCCGAAGTAAATTAGGTGAGTCTGGCATAGTTTGTTATGATTTGTACACTTTTTTTTGTAATTTTAAGATGATATGGTTTGGTTTGTTGTGGTAAGGGATAGTTGGGGGTGATTTACGGTAGCCGAAGTAATTTAGGTGATTCTGGTATAGTTTGTTATGATTTTTAGCATTTTTTTGTAATTTTAAAGTGATTGGGCTTAGTTTGTTGCTGTAAAGTGTAGTTGGGGGTGATTTTTGATAGCCGAAGTAAGTTAGGTGAGTTTGGCATAGTTTGCTATGGTTAGTAGCATTTTTTTGTAATTTAAAAGTGATTGGGTTTAGTTTGTTGTGGTAAGGGTTAGTTGGTGATGATTTATGGTAGCCGAAGTAATTTAGGTGAGTTTGGCATAGTTTGCTATGGTTACTAGCATTTTTTTGTAATTTAAAAGTGATTGGGGTTAGTTTTTTGTGGTATGGGTTAGTTGGTGATGATTTAGAGTAGCCGAAGTAATTTAGGTGAGTCTGGCATAATTTGTTATGATTTGTACACCTTTTTTTGTAATTTGAAGATGATATGGTTTGGTTTGTTGTTTTAAGGGATAGTTGGAAGTGATTTACGGTAGCCGAAGTAATTTAGGTGATTCTGGTATAGTTTGTTATGATTTTAAGCATTTTTTTGTAATTTTAAAGTGTTTGGGCTTAGTTTGTTGCTGTAAAGTGTAGTTGGGAGTGATTTTTGACAGCCGAAGTAATTTAGGTGAGTTTGACATAGTTTGCTATGGTTAGTAGCATTTTTTTGTAATTTAAAAGTGATTGGGTTTAGTTTGTTGTGGTAAGGGTTAGTTGGTGATGATTTATAGTAGCCGAAGTAATTTAGGTGAGTTTGGCATAGTTTGCTATGGTTACTAGCATTTTTTTGTAATTTAAAAGTGATTGGGTTTAGTTTGTTTTGGTAAGGGTTAGTTGGTGATGATTTATAGTAGCCGAAGTAATTTAGGTGAGTTTGGCATAGTTTGCTATGGTTACTAGCATTTTTTTGTAATTTAAAAGTGATTGGGTTTAGTTTGTTGTGGTAAGGGTTAGTTGGTGATGGTTTATGGTAGCCGAAGTAATTTAGGTGAGTTTGGCATAGTTTGCTATGGTTAGTAGCATTTTTTTGTAATTTAAAAGTGATTGAATTTAGTTAGTTGTGGTAAGGGTTAGTTGGTGATGATTTATGGTAGCCGAAGTAATTTAGGTGAGTTTGGCATAGTTTGCTATGGTTACAAGCATTTTTTTGTAATTTAAAAGTGATTGGGTTTAGTTTGTTGTGTTAAGGTTTAGTTGGTGATGATTTAGAGTAGCCGAAGTAATTTAGGTGAGTCTGGCATAGTTTGTTATGATTTGTACACCTTTTTTTGTAATTTTAAGATGATACGGTTTGGTTTGTTGTGGTAAGGGATAGTTGGGGGTGATTTACGGTAGCCGTAGTAATTTAGGTGATTCTGGTATAGTTTGTTATAATTTTTAGCATTTTGTTGTAATTTTAAAGTAATTGGGCTTAGTTTGTTGCTGTAAAGTGTAGTTGGGGGTGATTTTTGATAGCCGAAGTAATTTAGGTGAGTTTGGCATAGTTTGCTATGGTTAGTAGCAATTTTTTGTAATTTAAAAATGCTTGGGTTTAGTTTGTTGTGGTAAGGGTTAGTTGGTGATGATTTATAGTAGCCGAAGTAATTTAGGTGAGTTTGGCATAGTTTGCTATGGTTACTAGCATTTTTTTGTAATTTAAAAGTGATTGGGTTTAGTTTGTTTTGGTAAGGGTTAGTTGGTGATGATTTGGAGTAGCCGAAGTAATTTAGATGAGTCTGGCATAGTTTATTATGATTTGTACACCTTTTTTTGTAATTTTAAGATGATATGGTTTGGATTGTTGTGGTAAGGGATAGTTGGAGGTGATTTACGGTAGCCGAAGTAATTTAGGTGATTCTGGTATAGTTTGTTATGATTTTTAGCATTTTTTTGTAATTTTAAAGTGATTGGGTTTAGTTTGTTGCTGTAATGTGTAGTTGGGGGTGATTTTTGATAGCCGAAGTAATTTAGGTGAGTTTGGCATAGTTTGCTATGGTTAGTAGCATTTTTTTGTAATTTAAAAGTGATTGGGTTTAGTTTGTTGTGGTAAGGGTTAGTTGGTAATCTATATATATATAAAGCGAAGTGTCCTCACTGACACACTCATCTACACATCTACACATCTACACATCTACACATTCACTGATTCACCGACAACCTACAGCCCAAACCGGGAGGGCAGGAGACTTGAAATTTTAGACACGGGTCTATCAAGGGCCGAGAATGAACGCTAATAAGGAGATTTTGCAAAATTCGGTCCGGTTCCTTTGTATTTAAATAAAAACCGAATAAAAACCGGTTAAAATAAGCAAAAAATGATCGGCTCGCGGAGACCGGGTTTTTTTTAGAAGCACGTGTCTAGCCAAAACAACTTCGACGTCGGGCGACCGGTTTACATTAAAAGCACTTTCACTTTCTGCGTTCCTGATCATACTTTTGCCGTACCTAGCGAGGCGCAGATATTTCAATTAAAATTTTGATTTCAATTATAATGTCCCCGATCCGTGACTCATTTAAAAATTACCAAACCACTCCAAATTTAATCCGCCTACATTAAAAATCCTCAAATATCTCTTACCATTGCAAACTTTACCAAATCAACCCCAAAAAATTCCCGAACTACGCCAAACTGACAAATTAGATCCGTTATCTTAATTCATCCCTTACCACCCCTTAGCAACCCCAAGTAACTCCAATCACTTTAAAATAAAACAAAATGACACAAACCATAGCAGACTATTCTCACACTCACACACATTATTTCGGCTACCAAAATTCACCCCCAACTACCGCTTACCACCCCAAACTAAGCCCAATCACTTTAAAATTAGAAAAAATGCTACAAACAATAGCAAAACTATGCCAAACTCACCCAAATTACTTCGGCTACCATAAATCACCCCCAACTACCCCTTACCACCCCAAACTGAGCCCAATCACTTTAAAATTACAAAAAATGATACAAACCATAGCAAACTATGCCAAACTCACCCAAATTACTTTGGCTACCATAAATCACCCCCAACTACCCCTTACCACCCCAAACTAAGAACAATCACTTTAAAATTACAAAAAATGTTACAAATCATAGCAAACTATGCCAAACTCACCCAAATTACTTCGGCTACCATAAATCACCCCCAACTACCCCTTACCACCCCAAACTAAACCCAATCACTTTAAAATTACAAAAAATGCCACAAACCATAGGAAACTATGCCAAACTCACCCAAATTACTTCGGCTACCATAAATCACCCCCAACTACCCCTTACCACCCCAAACTAAGAACAATCACTTTAAAATTACAAAAAATGCTACAAACCATAACAAACTATGCCAAACTGACCAAAATTACTTCGGCTAGCATAAATCACCCCCAACTACCCCTTACCGCCCCAAACTAAGAACAATCACTTTAAAATTACAAAAAATGCTACAAACCATAACAAATAATTCCAAAATCACCTAAATTACTACGGCTACCATAAATTACCCCCAACTACCCCTTACCACCCCAAACTAAGAACAATCACTTTAAAATTACAAAAAATGCCACAAACCATAGGAAACTATGCCAAACTTACCCAAATTACTTCGGCTATCATAAATCACCCCCCACTAACCCTTACCACCCCAAACTAAGAACAATCACTTTAAAATTACAAAAAATGCTACAAACCATAACAAACTATTCCAAAATCACCCAAATTACTTTGGCTACCATAAATCACCCCCAACTACCACTTACCACCCCAAACTAAGAACAATCACTTTAAAATTACAAAAAATGTTACAAATCATAGCAAACTATGCCAAACTCACCCAAATTACTTCGGCTACCATAAATCACCCCCAACTTCCCCTTACCATCCCAAACTAAACCAAATCACTTTAAAATTAGAAAAAATGCTGCAAACCATAGCAAAACAATTCCAAACTCATCTAAATTACTTCGGCTACCATAAATCACCCCCAACTACCCCTTACCACCCCAAACTAAGCCCAATTACTTTAAAATTACAAAAAGTTTTACAAATCATAGCAAACTATGCCAAACTCACCCAAATTACTTCGGCCACCATAAATCACCCCCAACTACCCCTTACCACCCCAAACTAAGCCCAATCACTTTAAAATTACAAAAAATGCTACAAACCATAGCAAAACAATTCCTAACCCATCTAAATTACTTCGGCTACCATAAATCACCCCCAACTACCCCTTACCACCCCAAACTAAGCCCAATCACTTTAAAATTATTGAAAATGCTACAAACCATTTTTACGTTCACTTAATGATATTGGTGTATTTGTTTTTCCCCAAACCTACCCCGGCTGAAATCCGAAATTTGCAGTGTTGAACCGGACTTCGCTGACATTCATACGCTTAAGTATTATGTGTTTATAAATGTTTTACACTATTTATTTGACGTACATTGTCTTCATTAATGCTCTACATTATTTATAACTAAGATCGAGCAGATAGAAAATCTAATCTAGCTGAATATAGCCGGCGTTGCCTGGGCGTACAACCGTGGACAGTGAAGAATAACACTTTAGCCGGCGGGTGTGATGCAAATACCGACTCAATGACAATATGTCATAGAGTCGGTATTTGCATAACACGGGTGTTATTCTTGACTGTCCATGGCTGTACATATAAACGCTGTGTTGACAATGGTGGTGTATTAGCGATGTTGACTAATCGACATTATAATACAATTAAACATAATTAAACTTGAGCTTATTGTGTGAGAGAGACCGGCTTCTTTCTCATCCCTACTCCGTGCTGTTTGCTAACGGGGATAACTAATCGATTAATTGATCACTTATCGACCACTGAGAGAGGAAGATTTCAATTTTAAAGTTGCAATATCGACCCTATTGCACAAATCTGGATGAAAGTAAAAATACAAATATCGCTATTAAAATGTAGGGGTTGGTGGTAGAAGGGCGAAAATTATTGTTTGGATATTTTTTGATGCAAATTAAAAAAATTTTGTTCAACTTTTTTTTATTATAAATATAAATTATTTATTTTATTAACATATATAAAGGTTTCGCGGCCTCTCCGCCAACCGTGGCCTCTGGCTCGCCAATTGTGACTGCCGCGGCCCCTTCCGCCGCCACGGCCCCTTCCGCCCCCACGGCCCCTTCCGCCGCCACGGCCCCTTTCGCCGCCACGGCCTCGGTCGCCGCCATGGCCCTTTCGGCTGCCACGGCCTCGGTCGCCGCGACCGCCACGGGCGCCGCTATGGAAGCGCTCGCCGCCACGGCCACTGTCGCCGGAATGACTTTCGGCGGTGGTCGGCTGGATCACATCCTGTGGCCTCGGGTCTTCCTCCTCCTCCATGCGAGACTCCGGGGCTGCGGTCGAAGGAGGTGGCGAAGTCGTGGCTTGGGTTGTTTCAGCCATCTCAAATCAAAAACAAGAAAAATAAATTTGTTATAAGATAATTCTTAAATACTTTCGTTTTTGTGATTTGATATTTTGTATTTTGAAGGGGACATATTTCAACTCGCGTTTTACGTCGTCAGAGAGCCAAAATGGATAGAATTTGGAATAATTTAGCTTCTCTGTCAACACTCCGTCCCGGCAAACTTTACAAATCATAACAATAAAATTATTTAGAGAGCGGCTGGATTTAAAAATACAACAATATCATGTGTAATGAATTTAGACTTACTTACCGTGGATAAAAATGTCACCTCCCTGAGTGCAGAAACGAAATGAAACGGAACACTTGAAGTTGCGATATATATTTTTTTTTATTTCGTTACAGGTTCATGAAGGAATACATGCCTTCGGCACCACGCGCACTGAATCGACTCGGATCGGTCGGATCGGCACGGCACAATCGGCATGTTTTGGTATACATGAAATTAAATGAGGGCCCGCACACTGGATCGGATCGGTCGGTTCAGACCGGTCGGATCGTCTCGGCATCGGCAGAGAATGATCGAAGAGGCAAAAACTGCCGAAAGGTCCAACGGCTTTCCGCATTTTGGTCGACATCTGCAATTGTAAAGCAATCTGCAAATGTAAATATGCATCCAAAAAATAGCCGTGCCGCCTCCACCACCATAAGGTGATCAACATAAACACTCTGTATTACGAAAAAACCACCACGATACAATTAAACTGTTATTAATTATCCTATTTTAATCATTCAACAACCACATAAGACATCTATAAGAGCATATTTTTTATTATATTTTTATATATTATATATTATGTAAATAGTTGTTAAAAACAAACTGTACTAAATGAGCTGCTGAAATCACCGAAGGTGCCGACTGTGCCGATTCAATGCGCGGTATACGCTGTCGTGCCGATCGTACCGTGCCGATCCGACCGGTCCGAGTCGATTCAGTGCGCGCACACTCTAAACAAGTGTGAGTCCGTCCGAGAGGCCGAATCAAAGTATTACATTTTTGAAACAGCTTGCGAGAGCAAGGGCAAAGTTACAAAGGCTAAAAGACGATGTTCCATTAGTTTTTATTTAAAATCTTATGCAAAAATTCGCACATACTAAGCATAGGATATCGCTATTTCTTATTGCTTTTCGAGTATACGAAAATTGCTGGTTCAGCATAGCTCTGTTAATTAATACTAAATTTTGTCGCTTTTGTACATAATTCTGGAGATGCCGAGTCAGCGTCTGGATAGTTCGGCGCTGCTGACTGGTTCGACTTGTGGCTGGTAATGCATTGTAATGGGAACGCATGATTGAACTCACACGGGCCACACGCTGACATCTGGCCCGACGACTGTCGCACCGTTTGTAACTTCCGGTTTGTCGCTGTCGTGTGGTTCTGGAGTGGTCCGTCTGAGCTCAGCCTTAACCCAATCTGCCCGAAACCGGTTTCTAAACATTTTCACTGTCGGACCAGACTCTTTTTTACTTATCTTACGCTTATTTTTAAGTTCCGTTGGTGAGAGTGATTTGTTCTTCATCAAATTTGCCCCGGCTGAAATCAGAAAATTTGTAGCGTTGGACCGGACTTCACTCACACTTCACACACTTAAGTATTCTGTTCATATAAACATTTTACACCATTTATTTTTGGAATTTTTAGTTTTTCAGTTTTTTTTTTACATTGCGTTCATTATTGCTCTAATCTATTGTTTATAAGTAAGATGGAGCAGTTTGAAATTCTAATAGTAAACGGAGTACAAATACCACACCGTGTAATTCCCGTGAAAGGTGATGGAAATTGTCTTTTTTACTCTCTTTCCTATTGCTTTTTTAACACCGTAAATAGAGCTCAAGAGGTTCGCACATTAATTGTTCAACACGTTGCGGCCAATTGGGCCAGGTTTCAATTATTATCGTGCAACCGAGAAGGGAATAATTATGCTGACCAGTTTGTTTATTCTGAAGATATGTCAAAATTATCTACATATGGTTCTGTTTGTGAGTTGACTGCAGCAGGAGAAATGTTTCCATTTTGTTTTCAAGTATATCATAACGGTAGTTTTTATGCGCAATTTGGTCAACATAATCAGTCAATTCGTAAACTTAGATTTTCCGGAAATTTATCTAACGGTCATTTCGATGTCCTTGAATCACTTCCTGAGCCACGACTTATAGAACATTCCCAAATTGCGTCTTCGACTAAAGAGTCTATTCAAGATAATTCTTCTCAGACATCACATAAAAGGAAACGCCGTGCGCGTTTTTCAAACAGAACTAGAAACACCCAACTAAAAATTTCTGCCGTAAAAAATGCATCAAAAAATAAAGAGCACAAGAAGGCTGCTTCAGTGAAATACGCAAAAAAAAATCCAGAAGTTCATAGAGCTGCTGTAGCGAAATATGCCCAAAAACATCCCGAAGTTAATAGAGCTGCTGTTGCGAAATATGCGCAACAACATCCGGAAGTTAATAGAGCTGCTGTTGCGAAATATGCGCAAGAACATCCGGAAGTTAAAAGAGCTGCTGTTGCGAAATATGCGCAACAACATCCGGAAGTTAATAGAGCTGCTGTTGCGAAATATGCGCAAGAACATCCGGAAGTTAAAAGAGCTGCTGTTGCGAAATATGCGCAACAACATCCGGAAGTTAATAGAGCTGCTGTTGCGAAATATGCGCAAGAACATCCGGAAGTTAAAAGAGCTGCTGTTGCGAAATATGCGCAACAACATCCGGAAGTTAATAGAGCTGCTGTTGCGAAATATGCGCAAGAACATCCGGAAGTTAAAAGAGCTGCTGTTGCGAAATATGCGCAACAACATCCGGAAGTTAATAGAGCTGCTGTTGCGAAATATGCGCAAGAACATCCGGAAGTTAAAAGAGCTGCTGTTGCGAAATATGCGCAACAACATCCGGAAGTTAATAGAGCTGCTGTTGCGAAATATGCGCAAGAACATCCGGAAGTTAACAGAGCTGCTGTTGCGAAACATGCGCAAGAACATCCCGAAGGTCATAGAGCTGCCGTTCGTAGATATACACAACAGCACCCAGAGGTTAACAGAAACGCTGTTGCGCGTTATGATCCACGCAACGAAAAAAGAATTCAACGAAGGACACTTACTTGGACGCAAAAGGCTAATTCTGCATTCCGATATGACCCATGTATTGCATACGACGCAGAAAAAACTATACAATTGGGTGAAATGAGCATAATATGCCAATGGTGCAAAGCCCTCAAGTGGAAGGGGGAGACACCTGGCATGTGTTGCAACAATGGAAAGGTGCAATTAGTACCATTCGAACAACAACCTGAACCTATAAGGAGCCTTTTGTCCTTTTTACATCCGAAATCAAAACATTTTCTAAATTCTATTAGGAAATATAACGGTTGTTTTCAAATGACATCTTTTGCGGCTAAAGAGGTTTCTGAAGGTAACTTTAGGCCCACATTTAAAGTTCAAGGTCAGGTGTACCATTTAGCTAGGAGTTTGTTGCCACCTAATGCTAACGAAGAACCTAAATTCCTTCAGATATATTTTGTGGGAGAAGACGAGAAAGAGACTACTCTTAGGTGTCGGAATTTTACAGATGTAAATAATGCTTTGGTGGCGCAACTACAAAAGATGCTTCACGAGAATAACAAATATGTTAGAGATTTTAAAGCTACCATAGAAAATATTCCACAAAATACAGAAGATTTCCGTGTAGTCATACATGCCGAAAGAAAACCCATAAACGCTCATCGAGGTCGTTACAATAATCCTATCGCCAATGAAATTGCTATAGTAATGGAAGGTCAGATATTTGAAAAAAGAGACATTGTGTTGCACAGTCGCGATGACAAGTTACAACGAATAAGTGAGTTGAACAGAGCTTACGACGCGTTGCAATATTCCTTAATGTTTTGTAGAGGTGAGGATGGTTATTCCATAACAGTACCTCAAACTGACCCTGTTTCAAAGATGCCTTTAAATAAAACCGTTTCGGCAGCAAATTTCTATGCTTATCGCATTATGATTAGACAGAACGAAATTAATCATCTTCTCTGTTACCGAAGCTTACTAAGTCAATTTTTAGTTGACATGTATGCAAAAATCGAAACAGAAAGATTAAATTTTATCAAGAATAATCAAACAAAATTAAGGGCGGAAAATTACGTTCATTTACAAGATGCAATTAAAAAGGCTGATGCCAATGCTGCAGAGTTAGGTCGATTAGTAATTCTCCCGTCAACTTTCACTGGCGGACCCAGGTATACGCATGAACGTACCCAAGACGCGTTGACATATGTACGCCACTACGGCCGTCCAGATTTATTTATTACTTTTACGTGCAACCCAAAGTGGAAAGATATTACAGATGTATTATTGTTCGATCAACAGCCGCATGATCGACATGACGTCATTAGCCGCGTCTTTCGTCTGAAAGTGAGAACAATGATGAACCTATTGACTAAGGCTCAAATATTTGGACGCGTTCGCTGTTACATGTATTCGGTAGAATGGCAGAAACGAGGACTTCCGCATGTACATATTTTGCTATGGTTGGAAAACCGAATTTGTGCTGATAAAATAGATGACGTGATCTGTGCAGAAATTCCATCTCCCGAAGAAGATCCGATTCTTCACGAAATAATTAAATCCAATATGATTCATGGACCGTGCGGTAACATAAATAGAGATTCTCCGTGTATGATTGATGGAATCTGTTCAAAGAAGTATCCTCGACAATTAATAAAAGATACACAGACAGGTGAGGATGGTTATCCTAAGTACCGACGAAGATCACCCCAAGATGGTGGGTTCACTGTTGAAATTAAAGGCAAACAACTCGACAACCGGTGGGTTGTACCGTTTAATCCGGTCCTGTCTCGCACTTTTAATGCACACATTAACGTAGAGTACTGTAATTCTGTCAAATCTATCAAATATATCTGCAAATACGTTAATAAAGGCAGCGATCAGGCGGCCTTTGCACTACAAAATGAACTAGATGAGGTGGCAATCTATAAAACGGGAAGGTATATAAGCACTTCGGAAGCTGTTTGGCGCATTCTATGTTTTCCCATTCACGAAAGGTTTCCTCCTGTTGTTCATCTTTCCGTCCATTTGGAAAATGGACAGAGAATCTATTTTAATGAAGACAATCTTTTGGATAGGGTCAATAACCCTCCAAAAACCACATTGATGGCCTTTTTTGATTTATGCACAAACGACGATTTTGCCAAAACCCTTTTTTACCACGAAGTGCCTTCATATTATACGTGGAACAAGAATAAATTTCAACGTAGAAAGCTAGGAAAAAATATTGATGAATATCCGGGTGTAAAAAAAGATAACGTCCTTGGAAGGGTTTATACAGTACATCCCAACAATGCCGAGTGTTACTACCTTCGCCTACTATTGCATGAGGTTCGTGGACCTACTTCTTTCTTAAGTCTTAGGACGGTTAATGGCGTAGTACATTCTACTTTTCATTCCGCATGTAAAGCCCTGGGATTGTTGGAAGATGACAAACATTGGGACAACACACTAGAAGATGCTACTATCTCAGAATCACCGATTAAACTGAGAGAATTATTTGCAATAATGTTAGTGTTTTGTCATGTATCCGACCCATTGCAGCTTTGGGAGAAATACAAAGACAGTATGTCCGAGGATATTCTCAGAAGGGTGGCAAGAGAGCTGGCAGTTGAAGAATTACATGCCAAAACGGAGGTGTACAACAAGGCATTGATTCTTCTAGAAGATGTTATTCTAACAATCAGTGATCAACCCTTAACACATTTTTATTGCCGCAACCGAAGCGCAATACCAACGAGATTACGGAAAATTTGGTTTATATTAGAGAAAAAAACTACGATATTGAAGTTTTATTACAAATGGTTGAAGAAAACGAACCATTACTTACAAGTGAACAGAAAGAGGTTTACTTAGAAATTTTAGAAAACTTAGACTACGGCAAAGTTTTCTTTTTAGATGCACCTGGGGGTACAGGAAAAACATTCCTTATAAATTTGTTATTATCGAAAATACGCAGTTCCAATAAAATTGCTATCGCGGTGGCCTCTTCGGGAATTGCAGCAACTTTGCTACAGGGTGGTAGAACTGCCCATTCTGTTTTTAAATTGCCCCTAAACTTAAACTCCACAGATAATCCGTTATGCAACATATCAAAACAAAGCGACGTGGCTCGATTGCTTTATGACTGCAGTCTAATTGTGTGGGACGAATGTACCATGGCGCACAAAAAAGCAGTTGAGGCTCTCGACCGTACATTAAGAGACATTAGAAATAATGATTTGATTATGGGAAAAGTTACCGTTGTATTAGCAGGAGATTTCAGACAAACGCTGCCTGTTGTACCGAGAGGAACTCGGGCTGATGAAGTTAATGCTTGCTTGAAATCGTCCTATTTGTGGCCCAAAATACAAAAAATTTCATTATCTAAAAACATGCGAGTATACCTAAGAGGTGATACTGGAGCTGGTGAATTTGCGCAACTTTTATTAAATTTAGGTGAGGGTCGTACGCCAGAAATAGATGGGAAAATAGAAATTTCGTCAAGCCTGGCAACGGTCGTTCAAAATGTTGCCGATTTAATAGATAAGATTTATCCGGATATTCGAAATTTGAAAGATAAATCTATGTCCTGGTTGCGAGAACGAGCCATTTTATCACCGAAAAATGATAGTGCTAATGAATTAAATAATATTATCCTTGATGGCTTTGAGAGTGAAGAGTTGACATACAAATCTGTCGACTCGGTATTGAATACTGATGAAGCCGTCAATTACCCGGTGGAATTTTTGAATTCATTAAATCCTCCTGGAATGCCTGTCCATAAACTCAAATTGAAGATTGGCGCTCCTATTATGTTGTTGCGTAACTTGAAACCGCCCAAACTTTGCAATGGTACAAGGCTTCAGATCACGAAACTGTACCAAAACGTAATTGAAGCAAGTATATTTACTGGTTGTGCGCAGGGCGAGTCTGTATTCATCCCCCGAATCCCGCTCATTCCATCGGATTACCCCTTTGAATTTAAAAGATTGCAATTCCCTGTGAAGGTATGTTTTGCAATGACGATAAATAAATCTCAGGGACAGTCTTTAAAAGAAGCAGGTACTGATCTGAGGGGGGATTGTTTTTCGCATGGGCAGTTGTATGTGGCATGCTCAAGAGTCAGTAATCCATCTTCTTTGGTTATATTGGCTCCGGATAATAAAGCTGTCAATATTGTTTACAAAGAAGCGATCTCAAAATGAGAACAGAATGATACAGAATAAAAGTGGCGTTTCATTTTTAGATTAAACCTCACTTTCGATGTCCTATAATCGCTTCTGGGTGTTTAGAGCTTTGAATATTTCTTTGGGCTGGTTGAGTTGGATTTTACATATTATTCTCGAAACAATTTTCTATTTCCATTCGATTTTTACTGTGCGCAGGCATACGCCTGATACTTGATGCATATAAAAATATTGTGGGGTTCATGTTATGGTATGTTATGGTTTATAAGGTTTATTTGGATCATTTACATTCATATTTGCAATGCAACAACTAGAATGTAAAAAACACACGATAACCAAAAACCAAATCTGTGAAGATTTAATATGTGCTGTGAACTTAGCCTCACTTATTTTTATTTTAGTCTGATATAACATTTGATGTAATTGAAGAGTTCATTGATGTGAACAGAAATGTAAAATACTGCTCTACTCTGACCGGAATCCAAAGTAAATATTCAAGTGATGTCTAATGTAAAATTCCTAGAATTTACAAAGTTTGAAATATGAAATAGTGAAAGAAACAGTAGGTGTTTCTTCAGTTTTTTATAATTAATCGACACTCTCCTTTACTGACACACAATTTTTCCTTATCAATCCACAAGTTTCTTTATCATCAATCCATAATTTTTAATTATGACTTATTGTTATCCTTTTTCCTTCCTTCTATCCCAATCCCGGCAAGAGAGCTCTACACCTTCCCGTTGGTTCTTGCTGAACAATTGCAAATTTTTTATCTTGCGATTGACTAAGTAGAGCATTCCTGTTTCATTGTATTATAATGTCGATTGGTCAACTTCGTTAATACACCACCTTTGTCAAAATAGCGTTTAAATCTACGTTCCGGGCAACGCCGGGTACATTCAGCTAGTGATTTATGTTAGCCGAAATAACTTAGGTGAGTTTGGCATAGTTTGCTATGGTTACTAGCATTTTTTTGTAATTTAAAAGTGATTGGGTTTAGTTTGTTGTGGTAAGGGTTAGTTGGTGATGATTTAGAGTAGCCGAAGTAATTTAGGTGAGTCTGGCATAGTTTGTTATGATTTGTACACCTTTTTTTGTAATTTTAAGATGATATGGTTTTGTTTGTTGTGGTAGGGGATAGTTGGGGGTGATTTACGGTAGCCGAAGTAATTTTGGTGATTCTGGTATAGTTTGTTATGATTTTTAGCATTTTTTTGTAATTTTAAAGTGATTGGGCTTAGTTTGTTGCTGTAAAGTGTAGTTGGGGGTGATTTTTGATAGCCGAAGTAATTTAGGTGAGTTTGGCATAGTTTGCTATGGTTAGTAGCATTTTTTTTTAATTTAAAAGTGATTGGGTTTAGTTTGTTGTGGTAAGGGTTAGTTGATGATGATTTATGGTAGCCGAAGTAATTTAGGTGAGTTTGGCATAGTTTGCTATGGTTACTAGCATTTTTTGTAATTTAAAAGTGATTGGGTTTAGTTCGTTGTGGTAAGGGTTAGTTGGTGATGATTTAGAGTAGCCGAAGTAATTTAGGTGAGTCTGGCATAATTTGTTAAGATTTGTACACCTTTTTTTGTAATTTTAAGATGATATGGTTTGGTTTGTTGTGGTAAGGGATAGTTGGGGGTGATTTACGGTAGCCGAAGTAATTTAGGTGATTCTGGTATTGTTTGTTACGATTTTTAGCATTTTTTTGTAATTTTAAAGTGATTGGGCTTAGTTTGTTGCTGTAAAGTGTAGTTGGGGGTGATTTTTGATAGCCGAAGTAATTTAGGCGAGTTTGGCATAGTTTGCTATGGTTAGAAACATTTTTTTGTAATTTAAAAGTGATTGGGTTTAGTTTGTTGTGGTAAGGGTAAGTTGGTGATGATTTATGGTAGCCGAAGTAATTTAGGTGAGTTTGGCATAGTTTGCTATGGTTACTAGCATTTTTTTGTAATTTAAAAGTGATTGGGTTTAGTTTGTTGTGGTAAGGGTTAGTTGGTGATGATTTAGAGTAGCCGAAGTAATTTAGGTGAGTCTGGCATAGTTTGTTATGATTTGTACACCTTTTTTTGTAATTTTAAGATGATATGGTTTGGTTTGTTGTGGTAAGGGATAGTTGTGCGTGATTTGCGGTAGCCGAAGTAATGTAGGTGATTCTGGTATAGATTGTTATGATTTTTAGCATTTTTTTGTAATTTTAAAGTGATTGGGCTTAGTTTGTTGCTGTAAAGTGTAGTTGGGGGTGATTTTTGATAGCCGAAGTAATTTAGGTGAGTTTGGCATAGTTTGCTATGGTTAGTAGCATTTTTTTGTATCTTAAAAGTGATTGGGTTTAGTTTGTTGTGGTAAGGGTTAGTTGGTGATGATTTAGAGTAGCCGAAGTAATTTAGGTGAGTCTGGCATAGTTTGTTATGATTTGTACACCTTTTTTTGTAATTTTAAGATGATATGGTTTGGTTTGTTGTGGTAAGGGATAGTTGGGGGTGATTTACGGTAGTTGAAGTTATTTTGGTGATTATGGTATAGTTTGTTATGATTTTTAGCATTTTTTTGTAATTTTAAAGTGATTGGGTTTAGTTTGTTGCTATAAAGTGTAGTTGGGGGTGATTTTTGATAGCCGAAGTAATTTAGCTGAGTTTGGCATAGTTTGCTATGGTTAGTAGCATTTTTTGTAATTTAAAAGTGATTGGGTTTAGTTTGTTGTTGTAAGGGTTAGTTGGAGATGATTTATGGTAGCCGAAATAATTTAGGTGAGTTTGGCATAGTTTGCTATGGTTAGTAGCATTTTTTTTTTATTTAAAAGTGATTGGGTTTAGTTTGTTGTGGTAAGGGTTAGTTGGTGATGATTTATGGTAGCCAAAGTAATTTAGGTAAGTTTGGCATAGTTTGCTATAAATACTAGAATATTTTTGTAATTTAAAAGTGATTGGGTTTAGTTTGTTGTGGTTAGGGTTAGTTGGTGATGATTTAGAATAGTCGAAGTAATTTAGGTGAGTCTGGCATAGTTTGTTATGATTTGTACACCTTTTTTTGTAATTTTTAGATGATATGGTTTGGTTTGTTGTGGTAAGGGATAGTTGGGGGTGATTTACGGTAGTTGAAGTAATTTTGGTGATTATGGTATAGTTTGTTATGATTTTTAGCATTTTTTTGTAATTTTAAAGTGATTGGGCTTAGTTTGTTGCTATAAAGTGTAGTTGGGGGTGATTTTTGATAGCCGAAGTAATTTAGGTGAGTTTGGCATAGTTTGCTATGGTTAGTAGCATTTTTTGTAATTTAAAAGTGATTGGGTTTAGTTTGTTGTTGTAAGGGTTAGTTGGAGATGATTTATGGTAGCCGAAATAATTTAGGTGAGTTTGGCATAGTTTGCTATGGTTAGTAGCATTTTTTTGTAATTTAAAAGTGATTGGGTTTAGTTTGTTGTGGTAAGGGTTAGTTGGTGATGATTTATGGTAGTCAAAGTAATTTAGGTAAGTTTGGCATAGTTTGCTATAAATACTAGAATATTTTTGTAATTTAAAAGTGATTGGGTTTAGTTTGTTGTGGTTAGGGTTAGTTGGTGATGATTTAGAATAGTCGAAGTAATTTAGGTGAGACTGGCATAGTTTGTTATGATTTGTAAACCTTTTTTTGTAATTTTAAGATGATATGGTTTGGTTTGTTGTGGTAAGGGATAGTTGGGGGTGATTTACGGTAGCCGAAGTAATTTAGGTGATTCTGGTATAGTTTGTTATGATTTTTAGCATTTTTTTGTAATTCTAAAATGATTGGGTTTAGTTTGTTGCTGTAAAGTGTAGTTGGGGGTGATTTTTGATAGCCGAAGTAATTTAGGTGAGTTTGGCATTGTTTGTTATGGTTAGTAGCATTTTTTGTAATTTAAAAGTGATTGGGTTTAGTTTGTTGTTGTAAGGGTTAGTTGGAGATGATTTATGGTAGCCGAAATAATTTAGTTGAGTATGGCATAGTTTGCTATAGTTACTAGCATTTTTTAGTAATTTAAAAGTGATTGGGTTTAGTTTGTGCTGGTAAGGGTTAGTTGGTGATGATTTAGAGTAGCCGAAGTAATTTAGGTGAGTCTGGCATAGTTTGTTATGATTTGTACACCTTTTTTTGTAATTTTAAGATGATATGGTTTGGTTTGTTGTGGTAAGGGGTAGTTGGGGGTGATTTACGGTAGCCGAAGTAATTTAGGTGATTCTGGTATAGTTTGTTATGATTTTTAGCATTTTTTTGTAATTTTAAAGTGATTGGGCTTAGTTTGTTGCTGTAAAGTGTAGTTGGGGGTGATTTTTTATAGCCAAAGTAATTTAGGTGAGTTTGGCATAGTTTGCTATGGTTAGTAGCATTTTTTTGTAATTTAAAAGTGATTGGGTTTAGTTTGTTCTGGTAAGGATTAGTTGGTGATGATTTAGCGTAGCCGAAGTAATTCAGGTGAGTCTGGCATAGTTTGTTATGATTTGTACACCTTTTTTGTAATTTTAAGATGATATGGTTTGGTTTGTTGTGGTAAGGGATAGTTGGGGGTGATTTACGGTAGCCGAAGTTATTTAGGTGATTCTGGTATAGTTTGTCATGATTTTTATCATTTTTTTGTAATTTTAAAGTGATTGGACTTAGTTTGTTGCTGTAAAGTGTAGTTGGGGGTGATTTTTGATAGCCGAAGTAATTTAGATGAGTTTGGCATAGTTTGCTATGGTTAGTAGCATTTTTTTGTAATTTAAAAGTGATTGGGTTTAGTTTGTTGTGGTAAGGGTTAGTTGGTGATGATTTAGAGTAGCGGAAGTAATTTAGGTGAGTCTGGCATAGTTTGTTATGATTTGTACACCTTTTTTTGTAATTTTAAGATGATATGGTTTGGTTTGTTGTGGTAAGGGATAGTTGGGGGTGATTTATGGTAGCCGAAGTAATTTAGGTGATTCTGGTATAGTTTGTTATAATTTTTCGCATTTTTTATAATTATAAAGTGATTGGGCTTAGTTTGTTGCTGTAAAGTGTAGTTGGGAGTAATTTTTAATAGCCGAAGTAATTTTGGTGAGTTTGGCATAGTTTGCTATGGTTAGTAGCATTTTTTTGTAATTAAAAAATGATTGGGTTTAGTTTGTTGTGGTAAGGGTTAGTTGGTGATGATTTAGAGTAGCCGAAGTAATTTAGGTGAGTCTGGCATAGTTTGTTATAATTTGTACACCTTTTTTTGTAATTTTAAGATGATATGGTTTGGTTTGTTGTGGTAAAGGATAGTTGGGGGTGATTTACGGTAGCCGAAGTAATTTAGGTGATTCTGGTATAGTTTGTTATGATTTATAGCATTTTTTTGTAATTTTAAAGTGTTTGGGCTTAGTTTGTTGCTGTAAAGTGTAGTTGGGGGTGATTTTTGATAGCCGAAGTAATTTAGGTGAGTTAGCCGATGTAATTTAGGTGAGTCTGGCATAGTTTGTTATGATTTGTACACCTTTTTTTGTAATTTTAAGATGATATGGTTTGGTTTGTTGTGGTAAGGGATAGTTATGGGTGATTTACGGTAGTTGAAGTAATTTAGGTGATTTTGGTATAATTTGTTATGATTTTTAGCATTTTTTTGTAATTTTAAAGTGATTGGGCTTAGTTTGTTTATGTAAATTGTAGTTGGGGGTGATTTTTGAAAGCCGAAGTAATTTAGGTGAGTTTGGCATAGATTGCTATGGTTAGTAGCATTTTTTTGTAATTTAAAAGTGATTGGGTTTAGTTTGTTGTGGTAAGGGTTAGTTGGTGATGATTTAGTGTAACCGAAGTAATTTAGGTGAGTCTGGCATAGTTTGTTATGATTTGTACACCTTTTTTTGTAATTTTAAGATGATATGGTTTGGTTTGTTGTAGCAAGGGATAGTTGGGGGTGATTTACGTTAGCCGAAGTAATTTAGGTGATTCTGGTATAGTTTGTTATGATTTTTAGCATTTTTTTGTAATTTTAAAGTGATTGGGATTAGTTTGTTGCTGTAAAGTGTAGTTGGGGGAGATTTTTGATAGCCGAAGTAATTTAGGTGAGTTTAGCATAGTTTGCTATGGTTAGTAGCATTTTTTTGTAATTTAAAAGTGATTGGGTTTAGTTTGTTGTGATAAGGGTTAGTTGGTGATGATTTAGAGTAGCCGAAGTAATTTAGGTGAGTCTGGCCTAGTTTGTTATGATTTGTACACCTTTTTTTGTAATTTTAAGATGATATGGTTTGGTTTGTTGTGGTAAAGGATAGTTGGGGGTGATTTACGGTAGCCAAAGTAATTTAGGTAATTCTGGTATAGTTTGTTATAATTTTTAGCATTTTTTTGTAATCTTAAAATGATTGGGCTTAGTTTGTTGCTGTAAAGTGTAGTTGGGGGTGATTTTTGATAGCCGAAGTAATTTAGGTGAGTTGTTTGTAATTTTAAAGTGATTGGGCTTAGTTCGTTGCTGTAAAGTGTAGTTGGGGGTGATTTTTGATAGCCGAAGTAATTTAGGTGAGTTTGGCATAGTTTGCTATGGTTTGTAGCATTTTTTTGTAATTTAAAAGTGATTGGGTTTAGTTTGTTGTGATAAGGGTTAGTTGGTGATGATTTAGAGTAGCCGAAGTAAATTAGGGGAGTCTGGCCTAGTTTGTTATGATTTGTACACCTTTTTTTGTATTTTTAAGATGATATGGTTTGGTTTGTTGTGGTAAGGGATAGTTGGGGGTGATTTACGGTAGCCGAAGTAATTTAGGTGATTCTGGTATAGTTTGTTATGATTTTTAGCATTTTTTTGTAATTTTAAAGTGATTGGGCTTAGTTTGTTGCTGTAAAGTGTAGTTGGGGGTGATTTTTGATAGCCGAAGTAATTTAGGTGAGTTTGGCATAGTTTGCTATGGTTAGTAGCATTTTTTTGTAATTTAAAAGTGATTGGGTTTAGGTTGTTGTGGTAAGGGTTATTTGGTGATGATTTAGAGTAGCCGAAGTAATTTAGGTGAGTCTGGCATAGTTTGTTATGATTTGTACACCTTTTTTTGTAATTTTAACATGAAATGGTTTGGTTTGTTGTGGTAAGGGATAGTTGGGGGTGATTTACGGTAGCCGAAGTAATTTAGGTAATTCTGGTATAGTTTGTTATAATTTTTAGCATTTTTTTGTAATTTTAAAGTGATTGGGCTTAGTTTGTTGCTGTAAAGTGTAGTTGGGGGTGATTTTTGATAGCCGAAGTAATTTAGGTGAGTTTTGCATAGTTTGCTATGGTTAGTAGCATTTTTTTGTAATTTAAAAGTGATTGGGTTTAGTTTGTTGTGGTAAGGGCTAGTTCGTGATGATTTAGAGGAGCCGAAGTAATTTAGGTGAGTCTGGCATAGTTTGTTATGATTTGTACATCTTTTTTTGTAATTTTAAGATGATATGGTTTGGTTTGTTGTGTGTGGTAAGGGATAGTTGGGGGTGATTTACGGTAGCCGATGTAATTTAGGTGATTCTGGTATAGTTTGTTATGATTTTTAGTATTTTTTTGTAATTTTAAAGTTATTGGGCTTAGTTTGTTGCTGTAAAGTTTAGTTGGGCGTGATTTTTGATAGCCGAAGTAATTTAGGTGAGTTTGGCATAGTTTGCTATGGTTAGTAGCATTTTTTTGTAATTTAAATGTGATTGGGTTTAGTTTGTTGTGGTAAGGGTTAGTTGGTGATGATTTAGAGGATCCGAAGTAATTTAGGTGAGTCTGGCATAGTTTGTTATGATTTGAACACCTTTTTTTGTAATTTTAAGATGATATGGTTTGGTTTGTTGTGGTAAAGGATAGTTGGGGGTGATTTACGGTAGCCGAAGGAATTTAGGTGATTATGGTATAGTTTGTTATGATTTTTAGCATTTTTTTGTAATTTTAAAGTGATTGGGCTTAGTTTGTTGCTGTAAAGTGTAGTTGGGGTGATTTGTGATAGCCGAAGTAATTTAGGTGAGTTTGGCATAGTTTGCTATGGTTAGTAGCATTTTTTTGTAATTTAAAAGTGACTGGGTTTAGTTTGTTGTGGTAACGGTTAGTTGGTAATGATTTATGGTATCGGAAGTAATTTAGGTGAGTTTGGCATAGTTTGCTATGGTTACTAGCATTTTGTTGTAATTTAAAAGTGATTGGGTTTAGTTTGTTGTGGTAAGGGATAGTTGGTGATGATTTAGAGTAGCCGAAGTAATTTAGGTGAGTCTGGCCTAGTATGTAATGATTTGTACACCTTTTTTTGTAATTTTAAGATGATATGGTTTGGTTTGTTGTGGTAAAGAATAGTTGGGGGTGATTTACGGTAGCCAAAGTAATTTAGGTAATTCTGGTATAGTTTGTTATAATTTTTAGCATTTTTTTGTAATCTTAAAATGATTGGGCTTAGTTTGTTGCTGTAAAGTGTAGTTGGGGGTGATTTTTGATAGCCGAAGTAATTTAGGTGAGTTGTTTGTAATTTTAAAGTGATTGGGCTTAGTTTGTTGCTGTAAAGTGTAGTTGGGGGTGATTTTTTATAGCCAAAGTAATTTAGGTGAGTTTGGCATAGTTTGCTATGGTTAGTAGCATTTTTTTGTAATTTAAAAGTGATTGGGTTTAGTTTGTTGTTGTAAGGGTTAGTTGGTGATGATTTATGGTAGCCGAAGTAATTTAGGTGAGTCTGGCCTAGTTTGTAATGATTTGTACACCATTTTTTGTAATTTTAAGATGATATGGTTTGGTTTGTTGTGGTAAAGGATAGTTGGGGGTGATTTACGGTAGCCAAAGTAATTTAGGTAATTCTGGTGTAGTTTGTTATAATTTTTAGCATTTTTTTGTAATCTTAAAATGATTGGGCTTAGTTTGTTGCTGTAAAGTGTAGTTGGGGGTGATTTTTGATAGCCGAAGTAATTTAGGTGAGTTGTTTGTAATTTTAAAGTGATTGGGCTTAGTTTGTTGCTGTAAAGTGTAGTTGGGGGTGATTTTTTATAGCCAAAGTAATTTAGGTGAGTTTGGCATAGTTTGCTATGGTTAGTAGCATTTTTTTGTAATTTAAAAGTGATTGGGTTTAGTTTGTTGTTGTAAGGGTTAGTTGGTGATGATTTATGGTAGCCGAAGTAATTTAGGTGAGTCTGGCCTAGTTTGTAATGATTTGTACACCTTTTTTTGTAATTTTAAGATGATATGGTTTGGTTTGTTGTGGTAAAGGATAGTTGGGGGTAATTTACGGTAGCCAAAGTAATTTAGGTAATTCTGGTATAGTTTGTTATAATTTTTAGCATTTTTTTGTAATCTTAAAATGATTGGGCTTAGTTTGTTGCTGTAAAGTGTAGTTGGGGGTGATTTTTGATAGCCGAAGTAATTTAGGTGAGTTTGGCATAGTTTGCTATGGTTTGTAGCATTTTTTTGTAATTTAAAAGTGATTGGGTATAGTTTGTTGTGATAAGGGTTAGTTGGTGATGATTTAGAGTAGCCGAAGTAATTTAGGTGAGTCTGGCCTAGTTTGTTATGATTTGTACACCTTTTTTTGTATTTTTAAGATGATATGGTTTGGTTTGTTGTGGTAAGGGATAGTTGGGGGTGATTTACGGTAGCCGAAGTAATTTAGGTAATTCTGGTATAGTTTGTTATAATTTTTAGCATTTTTTTGTAATTTTAAAGTGATTGGGCTTAGTTTGTTGCTGTAAAGTGTAGTTGGGGGTGATTTTTGATAGCCGAAGTAATTTAGGTGAGTTTAGCATAGTTTGCTATGGTTAGTAGCATTTTTTTGTAATTTAAAAGTGATTGGGTTTAGTTTGTTGTGGTAAGGGCTAGTTCGTGATGATTTAGAGTAGCCGAAGTAATTTAGGTGAGTCTGGCCTAGTTTGTTATGATTTGTACACCTTTTTTTGTAATTTTAAGATGATATGGTTTGGTTTGTTGTGGTAAGGGATAGTTGGGGGTGATTTACGGTAGCCGAAGTAATTTAGGTGATTCTGGAATAGTTTGTTATGATTTTTAGCATTTTTTTTGTAATTTTAAAGTGATTGGGCTTAGTTTGTTGCTGTAAAGTGTAGTTGGGGGTGATTTTTTATAGCCAAAGTAATTTAGGTGAGTTTGGCATAGTTTGCTATGGTTAGTAGCATTTTTTTGTAATTTAAAAGTGATTGGGTTTAGTTTGTTGTTGTAAGGGTTAGTTGGTGATGATTTATGGTAGCCGAAGTAATTTAGGTGAGTCTGGCATAGTTTGTTATGATTTGTACACCTTTTTTTGTAATTTTAAGATGATATCGTTTGGTTTGTTGTGGTAAGGGATAGTTGGGGGTGATTTACGGTAGCCGAAGTAATTTAGGTGTTTCTGGTATAGTTTGTTTTGATTTTTAGCATTGTTTTGTAATTCTAAAATGATTGGGCTTAGTTTGTTGCTGTAAAGTGTAGTTGGGAGTAATTTTTGATAGCCGAAGTAATTTAGGTGAGTTTGGCATAGTTTGCTATGGTTAGTAGCATTTTTTTGTAATTTAAAAGTGATTGGGTTTAGTTTGTTGTTGTAAGGGTTAGTTGGTGATGATTTATGGTAGCCGAAGTAATTTAGGTGAGTTTGGCATAGTTTGCTATGGTTACTAGCATTTTTTGGTAATTTAAAAGTGATTGGGTTTAGTTTGTTGTGGTAAGGGTTAGTTGGTGATGATTTAGAGTATCCTAAGTAATTTAGGTGAGTCTGGCATAGTTTGTTATGATTTGTACACCTTTTTTTGTAATTTTAACATGAAATGGTTTGGTTTGTTGTGGTAAGGGATAGTTGGGGGTGATTTACGGTAGCCGAAGGAATTTAGGTGATTCTGGTATAGTTTGTTATGATTTTTAGCATCTTTTTGTAATTTTAAAGTGATTGGGCTTAGTTTGTTGCTGTAAAGTGTAGCTGGGGGTGATTTTTGATAGCCGAAGTAATTTAGGTGAGTTTGGCATAGTTTGCTATGGTTAGTAGCATTTTTTTGTAATTTAAAAGTGATTGGGTTTAGTTTGTTGTGGTAAGGATTAGTTGGTGATGATTTAGAGTAGCCGAAGTAATTTAGGTGAGTCTGGCATAGTTTGTTATGATTTGTACACCTTTTTTTGTAATTTTAACATGACATGGTTTGGTTTGTTGTGGTAAGGGATAGTTGGGGGTGATTTACGGTAGCCGAAGTAATTTAGGTGATTCTGGTATAGTTTGTATGATTTTTAGCATTTTTTTGTAATTTTAAAGTGATTGGGCTTACTTTGTTGCTGTAAAGTGTAGTTGGGGGTGATTTTTGATAGCCGAAGTAATTTAGGTGAGTTTGGCATAGTTTGCTATGGTTAGTAGCATTTTTTTGTAATTTAAAAATGATTGGGTTTAGTTTGTTGTGGTAAGGGTTAGTTGGTGATGATTTATGGTAGCGGAAGTAATTTAGGTGAGTTTGGCATAGTTTGCTATGGTTAGTAGCATTTTTTTGTAATTTAAAAGTGATTGGGTTTAGTTTGTTATGGTAAGGGTTAGTTGGTGATGATGGTGTTGCTATGGTCAGTAACATTTTTTTGTAATTTAAAAGTGATTGGGTTTAGTTTGTTGTGGTAAGGGTTAGTTGGTGATGATTTAGAGGAGCCGAAGTAATTTAGGTGAGTCTGGCATAGTTTGTTATGATTTGTACACCTTTTTTGTAATTTTAAGATGATATGGTTTGGTTTGTTGTGGTAAGGGATAGGTGGGGGTGATTTACGGTAGCCGAAGGAATTTAGGTGATTCTGGTATAGTTTGTTATGATTTTTAGCATTTTTTTGTAATTTTAAAGTGATTGGGCTTAGTTTGTTGCTGTAAAGTGTAGTTGGGGGTGATTTTTGATAGCCGAAGTAATTTAGGTGAGTTTGGCATAGTTTGCTATGGTTAGTAGCATTTTTTTGTAATTTAAAAGTGATTGGGTTTAGTTTGTTGTGGTAAGGATTAGTTGGTGATGATTTAGAGTAGCCGAAGTAATTTAGGTGAGTCTGGCATAGTTTGTTATGATTTGTACACCTTTTTTTGTAATTTTAACATGAAATAGTTTGGTTTGTTGTGGTAAGGGATAGTTGGGGGTGATTTACGGTAGCCGAAGTAATTTAGGTGATTCTGGTATAGTTTGTTATGATTTTTAGCATTTTTTTGTAATTTTAAAGTGATTGGGCTTACTTTGTTGCTGTAAAGTGTAGTTGGGGGTGATTTTTGATAGCCGAAGTAATTTAGGTGAGTTTAGCATAGTTTGCTATGGTTAGTAGCATTTTTTTGTAATTTAAAAGTGATTGGGTTTAGTTTGTTGTGGTAAGGGTTAGTTCGTGATGATTTAGAGTAGCCGAAGTGATTTAGGTGAGTCTCACATAGTTTGTTATGATTTGTACACCTTTTTTTGTAATTTTAAGATGATATAGTTTGGTTTATTGTGTGTGGTAAGGGATAGTTGGGGTGATTTACGGTAGCCGATGTAATTTAGGTGATTCAGGTATTGTTTGTTATGATTTTTAGCATTTTTTTGTAATTTTAAAGTGATTGGGCTTATTTTGTTGCTGTAAAGTGTAGTTGGGGGTGATTTTTGATAGCCGAAGTAATTTAGGTGAGTTTGGCATAGTTTGCTATGGTTAGTAGCATTTTTTTGTAATTTAAAAGTGATTGGGTTTAGTTTGTTGTGGTAAGGGTTAGTTGGTGATGATTTAGAAAAGCCGAAGTAATTTAGGTGAGTCTGGCATAGTTTGTTATGATTTGTACTCCTTTTTTTGTAATTTTAAGATGATATGGTTTGGTTTGTTGTGGTAAGGGATAGTTGGGGGTGATTTACGGTAGCCGAAATTATTTAGGTGACTTTGGTATAGTTTGTTATGATTTTTAGCATTTTTTTGTAATTTTAAAGTGATTGGGCTTATTTTGTTGCTATAAAGTGTAGTTGGGGGTGATTTTTGATAGCCGAAGTAATTTAGGTGAGTTTGGCATAGTTTGCTATGGTTAGTAGTATTTTTTTGTAATTTAAAAGTGATTGGGTTTAGTTTGTTGTGGTAAGGGTTAGTTGGTGATGATTTATGGTAGCCGAAGTAATTTAGGTGAGTTTGGCATAGTTTGCTATGGTTAATAGCATTTCTTTGTAATTTAAAAGTGATTGGGTATAGTTTGTTGTGGTAAGGGTTAGTTGGTGATGATTTAGAGTAGCCGAAGTAATTTAGGTGAGTCTGGCATAGTTTGTTATGATTTGTACACCTTTTTTTGTAATTTTAACATGAAATGGTTTGGTTTGTTGTGGTAAGGGATAGTTGGGGGTGATTTACGGTAGCCGAAGTAATTTAGGTGATTCTGGTATAGTTTGTTATGATTTTTAGCATTTTTTTGTAATTTTAAAGTGATTGGGCTTAGTTTGTTGCTGTAAAGTGTAGTTGGGGGTGATTTTTGATAGCCGAAGTAATTTAGGTGAGTTTGGCATAGTTTGCTATGGTTAGTAGCATTTTTTTGTAATTTAAAAGTGATTGGGTTTAGTTTGTTGTGGTAAGGGTTATTTGGTGATGATTTAGAGTAGCCGAAGTAATTTAGGTGAGTCTGGCATAGTTTGTTATGATTTGTACACCTTTTTTTGTAATTTTAACATGAAATGGTTTGGTTTGTTGTGGTAAGGGATAGTTGGGGGTGATTTACGGTAGCCGAAGTAATTTAGGTAATTCTGGTATAGTTTGTTATAATTTTTAGCATTTTTTTGTAATTTTAAAGTGATTGGGCTTAGTTTGTTGCTGTAAAGTGTAGTTGGGGGTGATTTTTGATAGCCGAAGTAATTTAGGTGAGTTTTGCATAGTTTGCTATGGTTAGTAGCATTTTTTTGTAATTTAAAAGTGATTGGGTTTAGTTTGTTGTGGTAAGGGCTAGTTCGTGATGATTTAGAGGAGCCGAAGTAATTTAGGTGAGTCTGGCATAGTTTGTTATGATTTGTACATCTTTTTTTGTAATTTTAAGATGATATGGTTTGGTTTGTTGTGTGTGGTAAGGGATAGTTGGGGGTGATTTACGGTAGCCGATGTAATTTAGGTGATTCTGGTATAGTTTGTTATGATTTTTAGTATTTTTTTGTAATTTTAAAGTTATTGGGCTTAGTTTGTTGCTGTAAAGTTTAGTTGGGCGTGATTTTTGATAGCCGAAGTAATTTAGGTGAGTTTGGCATAGTTTGCTATTGTTAGTAGCATTTTTTTGTAATTTAAATGTGATTGGGTTTAGTTTGTTGTGGTAAGGGTTAGTTGGTGATGATTTAGAGGATCCGAAGTAATTTAGGTGAGTCTGGCATAGTTTGTTATGATTTGAACACCTTTTTTTGTAATTTTAAGATGATATGGTTTGGTTTGTTGTGGTAAAGGATAGTTGGGGGTGATTTACGGTAGCCGAAGGAATTTAGGTGATTATGGTATAGTTTGTTATGATTTTTAGCATTTTTTTGTAATTTTAAAGTGATTGGGCTTAGTTTGTTGCTGTAAAGTGTAGTTGGGGTGATTTGTGATAGCCGAAGTAATTTAGGTGAGTTTGGCATAGTTTGCTATGGTTAGTAGCATTTTTTTGTAATTTAAAAGTGACTGGGTTTAGTTTGTTGTGGTAACGGTTAGTTGGTAATGATTTATGGTATCGGAAGTAATTTAGGTGAGTTTGGCATAGTTTGCTATGGTTACTAGCATTTTGTTGTAATTTAAAAGTGATTGGGTTTAGTTTGTTGTGGTAAGGGATAGTTGGTGATGATTTAGAGTAGCCGAAGTAATTTAGGTGAGTCTGGCCTAGTATGTAATGATTTGTACACCTTTTTTTGTAATTTTAAAATGATATGGTTTGGTTTGTTGTGGTAAAGAATAGTTGGGGGTGATTTACGGTAGCCAAAGTAATTTAGGTAATTCTGGTATAGTTTGTTATAATTTTTAGCATTTTTTTGTAATCTTAAAATGATTGGGCTTAGTTTGTTGCTGTAAAGTGTAGTTGGGGGTGATTTTTGATAGCCGAAGTAATTTAGGTGAGTTGTTTGTAATTTTAAAGTGATTGGGCTTAGTTTGTTGCTGTAAAGTGTAGTTGGGGGTGATTTTTTATAGCCAAAGTAATTTAGGTGAGTTTGGCATAGTTTGCTATGGTTAGTAGCATTTTTTTGTAATTTAAAAGTGATTGGGTTTAGTTTGTTGTTGTAAGGGTTAGTTGGTGATGATTTATGGTAGCCGAAGTAATTTAGGTGAGTCTGGCCTAGTTTGTAATGATTTGTACACCATTTTTTGTAATTTTAAGATGATATGGTTTGGTTTGTTGTGGTAAAGGATAGTTGGGGGTGATTCACGGTAGCCAAAGTAATTTAGGTAATTCTGGTGTAGTTTGTTATAATTTTTAGCATTTTTTTGTAATCTTAAAATGATTGGGCTTAGTTTGTTGCTATAAAGTGTAGTTGGGGGTGATTTTTGATAGCCGAAGTAATTTGGGTGAGTTGTTTGTAATTTTAAAGTGATTGGGCTTAGTTTGTTGCTGTAAAGTGTAGTTGGGGGTGATTTTTTATAGCCAAAGTAATTTAGGTGAGTTTGGCATAGTTTGCTATGGTTAGTAGCATTTTTTTGTAATTTAAAAGTGATTGGGTTTAGTTTGTTGTTGTAAGGGTTAGTTGGTGATGATTTATGGTAGCCGAAGTAATTTAGGTGAGTCTGGCCTAGTTTGTAATGATTTGTACACCTTTTTTTGTAATTTTAAGATGATATGGTTTGGTTTGTTGTGGTAAAGGATAGTTGGGGGAAATTTACGGTAGCCAAAGTAATTTAGGTAATTCTGGTATAGTTTGTTATAATTTTTAGCATTTTTTTGTAATCTTAAAATGATTGGGCTTAGTTTGTTGCTGTAAAGTGTAGTTGGGGGTGATTTTTGATAGCCGAAGTAATTTAGGTGAGTTTGGCATAGTTTGCTATGGTTTGTAGCATTTTTTTGTAATTTAAAAGTGATTGGGTATAGTTTGTTGTGATAAGGGTTAGTTGGTGATGATTTAGAGTAGCCGAAGTAATTTAGGTGAGTCTGGCCTAGTTTGTTATGATTTGTACACCTTTTTTTGTATTTTTAAGATGATATGGTTTGGTTTGTTGTGGTAAGGGATAGTTGGGGGTGATTTACGGTAGCCGAAGTAATTTAGGTAATTCTGGTATAGTTTGTTATAATTTTTAGCATTTTTTTGTAATTTTAAAGTGATTGGGCTTAGTTTGTTGCTGTAAAGTGTAGTTGGGGGTGATTTTTGATAGCCGAAGTAATTTAGGTGAGTTTAGCATAGTTTGCTATGGTTAGTAGCATTTTTTTGTAATTTAAAAGTGATTGGGTTTAGTTTGTTGTGGTAAGGGCTAGTTCGTGATGATTTAGAGTAGCCGAAGTAATTTAGGTGAGTCTGGCCTAGTTTGTTATGATTTGTATACCTTTTTTTGTAATTTTAAGATGATATGGTTTGGTTTGTTGTGGTAAGGGATAGTTGGGGGTGATTTACGGTAGCCGAAGTAATTTAGGTGATTCTGGAATAGTTTGTTATGATTTTTAGCATTTTTTTGTAATTTTAAAGTGATTGGGCTTAGTTTGTTGCTGTAAAGTGTAGTTGGGGGTGATTTTTTATAGCCAAAGTAATTTAGGTGAGTTTGGCATAGTTTGCTATGGTTAGTAGCATTTTTTTGTAATTTAAAAGTGATTGGGTTTAGTTTGATGTTGTAAGGGTTAGTTGGTGATGATTTATGGTAGCCGAAGTAATTTAGGTGAGTCTGGCATAGTTTGTTATGATTTGTACACCTTTTTTTGTAATTTTAAGATGATATGGTTTGGTTTGTTGTGGTAAGGGATAGTTGGGGGTGATTTACGGTAGCCGAAGTAATTTAGGTGTTTCTGGTATAGTTTGTTTTGATTTTTAGCATTGTTTTGTAATTCTAAAATGATTGGGCTTAGTTTGTTGCTGTAAAGTGTAGTTGGGAGTAATTTTTGGTAGCCGAAGTAATTTAGGTGAGTTTGGCATAGTTTGCTATGGTTAGTAGCATTTTTTTGTAATTTAAAAGTGATTGGGTTTAGTTTGTTGTTGTAAGGGTTAGTTGGTGATGATTTATGGTAGCCGAAGTAATTTAGGTGAGTTTGGCATAGTTTGCTATGGTTACTAGCATTTTTTGGTAATTTAAAAGTGATTGGGTTTAGTTTGTTGTGGTAAGGGTTAGTTGGTGATGATTTAGAGTATCCTAAGTAATTTAGGTGAGTCTGGCATAGTTTGTTATGATTTGTACACCTTTTTTTGTAATTTTAACATGAAATGGTTTGGTTTGTTGTGGTAAGGGATAGTTGGGGGTGATTTACGGTAGCCGAAGGAATTTAGGTGATTCTGGTATAGTTTGTTATGATTTTTAGCATCTTTTTGTAATTTTAAAGTGATTGGGCTTAGTTTGTTGCTGTAAAGTGTAGCTGGGGGTGATTTTTGATAGCCGAAGTAATTTAGGTGAGTTTGGCATAGTTTGCTATGGTTAGTAGCATTTTTTTGTAATTTAAAAGTGATTGGGTTTAGTTTGTTGTGGTAAGGATTAGTTGGTGATGATTTAGAGTAGCCGAAGTAATTTAGGTGAGTCTGGCATAGTTTGTTATGATTTGTACACCTTTTTTTGTAATTTTAACATGAAATGGTTTGGTTTGTTGTGGTAAGGGATAGTTGGGGGTGATTTACGGTAGCCGAAGTAATTTAGGTGATTCTGGTATAGTTTGTTATGATTTTTAGCATTTTTTTGTAATTTTAAAGTGATTGGGCTTACTTTGTTGCTGTAAAGTGTAGTTGGGGGTGATTTTTGATAGCCGAAGTAATTTAGGTGAGTTTGGCATAGTTTGCTATGGTTAGTAGCATTTTTTTGTAATTTAAAAATGATTGGGTTTAGTTTGTTGTGGTAAGGGTTAGTTGGTGATGATTTATGGTAGCGGAAGTAATTTAGGTGAGTTTGGCATAGTTTGCTATGGTTAGTAGCATTTTTTTGTAATTTAAAAGTGATTGGGTTTAGTTTGTTATGGTAAGGGTTAGTTGGTGATGATGGTGTTGCTATGGTCAGTAACATTTTTTTGTAATTTAAAAGTGATTGGGTTTAGTTTGTTGTGGTAAGGGTTAGTTGGTGATGATTTAGAGGAGCCGAAGTAATTTAGGTGAGTCTGGCATAGTTTGTTATGATTTGTACACCTTTTTTGTAATTTTAAGATGATATGGTTTGGTTTGTTGTGGTAAGGGATAGTTGGGGGTGATTTACGGTAGCCGAAGGAATTTAGGTGATTCTGGTATAGTTTGTTATGATTTTTAGCATTTTTTTGTAATTTTAAAGTGATTGGGCTTAGTTTGTTGCTGTAAAGTGTAGTTGGGGGTGATTTTTGATAGCCGAAGTAATTTAGGTGAGTTTGGCATAGTTTGCTATGGTTAGTAGCATTTTTTTGTAATTTAAAAGTGATTGGGTTTAGTTTGTTGTGGTAAGGATTAGTTGGTGATGATTTAGAGTAGCCGAAGTAATTTAGGTGAGTCTGGCATAGTTTGTTATGATTTGTACACCTTTTTTTGTAATTTTAACATGAAATAGTTTGGTTTGTTGTGGTAAGGGATAGTTGGGGGTGATTTACGGTAGCCGAAGTAATTTAGGTGATTCTGGTATAGTTTGTTATGATTTTTAGCATTTTTTTGTAATTTTAAAGTGATTGGGCTTACTTTGTTGCTGTAAAGTGTAGTTGGGGGTGATTTTTGATAGCCGAAGTAATTTAGGTGAGTTTAGCATAGTTTGCTATGGTTAGTAGCATTTTTTTGTAATTTAAAAGTGATTGGGTTTAGTTTGTTGTGGTAAGGGTTAGTTCGTGATGATTTAGAGTAGCCGAAGTAATTTAGGTGAGTCTCACATAGTTTGTTATGATTTGTACACCTTTTTTTGTAATTTTAAGATGATATAGTTTGGTTTGTTGTGTGTGGTAAGGGATAGTTGGGGTGATTTACGGTAGCCGATGTAATTTAGGTGATTCAGGTATTGTTTGTTATGATTTTTAGCATTTTTTTGTAATTTTAAAGTGATTGGGCTTATTTTGTTGCTGTAAAGTGTAGTTGGGGGTGATTTTTGATAGCCGAAGTAATTTAGGTGAGTTTGGCATAGTTTGCTATGGTTAGTAGCATTTTTTTGTAATTTAAAAGTGATTGGGTTTAGTTTGTTGTGGTAAGGGTTAGTTGGTGATGATTTAGAAAAGCCGAAGTAATTTAGGTGAGTCTGGCATAGTTTGTTATGATTTGTACTCCTTTTTTTGTAATTTTAAGATGATATGGTTTGGTTTGTTGTGGTAAGGGATAGTTGGGGGTGATTTACGGTAGCCGAAATTATTTAGGTGACTTTGGTATAGTTTGTTATGATTTTTAGCATTTTTTTGTAATTTTAAAGTGATTGGGCTTATTTTGTTGCTGTAAAGTGTAGTTGGGGGTGATTTTTGATAGCCGAAGTAATTTAGGTGAGTTTGGCATAGTTTGCTATGGTTAGTAGTATTTTTTTGTAATTTAAAAGTGATTGGGTTTAGTTTGTTGTGGTAAGGGTTAGTTGGTGATGATTTATGGTAGCCGAAGTAATTTAGGTGAGTTTGGCATAGTTTGCTATGGTTACTAGCATTTCTTTGTAATTTAAAAGTGATTGGGTATAGTTTGTTGTGGTAAGGGTTAGTTGGTGATGATTTAGAGTAGCCGAAGTAATATAGGTGAGTCTGGCATAGTTTGTTATGATTTGTACACCTTTTTTTGTAATTTAAAGATGATATGGTTTGGTTTGTTGTGGTAAGGGATAGTTGGGGGTGATTTACGGTAGCCGAAGTAATTTAGGTGATTCTGGTATAGTTTGTTATGATTTTTAGCATTTTTTTGTAATTTTAAAGTGATTGGGCTTACTTTGTTGCTGTAAAGTGTAGTTGGGGGTGATTTTTGATAGCCGAAGTAATTTAGGTGAGTTTAGCATAGTTTGCTATGGTTAGTAGCATTTTTTTGTAATTTAAAAGTGATTGGGTTTAGTTTGTTGTGGTAAGGGTTAGTTCGTGATGATTTAGAGTAGCCGAAGTAATTTAGGTGAGTCTCACATAGTTTGTTATGATTTGTACACCTTTTTTTGTAATTTTAAGATGATATAGTTTGGTTTGTTGTGTGTGGTAAGGGATAGTTGGGGGTGATTTACGGTAGCCGATGTAATTTAGGTGATTCAGGTATTGTTTGTTATGATTTTTAGCATTTTTTTGTAATTTTAAAGTGATTGGGCTTATTTTGTTGCTGTAAAGTGTAGTTGGGGGTGATTTTTGATAGCCGAAGTAATTTAGGTAAGTTTGGCATAGTTTGCTATGGTTAGTAGCATTTTTTTGTAATTTAAAAGTGATTGGGTTTAGTTTGTTGTGGTAAGGGTTAGTTGGTGATGATTTAGAAAAGCCGAAGTAATTTAGGTGAGTCTGGCATAGTTTGTTATGATTTGTACTCCTTTTTTTGTAATTTTAAGATGATATGGTTTGGTTTGTTGTGGTAAGGGATAGTTGGGGGTGATTTACGGTAGCCGAAATTATTTAGGTGACTTTGGTATAGTTTGTTATGATTTTTAGCATTTTTTTGTAATTTTAAAGTGATTGGGCTTATTTTGTTGCTGTAAAGTGTAGTTGGGAGTGAGTTTTGATAGCCGAAGTAATTTAGGTGAGTTTGGCATAGATTGCTATGGTTAGTAGCATATTTTTGTAATTTAATAGTGATTGGGTTTAGTTTGTTGTTGTAAGGGTTAGTTGGTGATGATTTATGGTAGCCGAAGAAATTTAGGTGAGTTTGGCATAGTTTGCTATGGTTACTAGCATTTTTTGGTAATTTAAAAGTGATTGGGTTTAGTTTGTTGTGGTAAGGGTTAGTTGGTGATGATTTAGAGTAGCCTAAGTAATTTAGGTGAGTCTGGCATAGTTTGTTATGATTTGTACACCTTTTTTTGTAATTTTAACATGAAATGGTTTGGTTTGTTGTGGTAAGGGATAGTTGGGGGTGATTTACGGTAGCCGAAGGAATTTAGGTGATTCTGGTATAGTTTGTTATGATTTTTAGCATTTTTTTGTAATTTTAAAGTGATTGGGCTTAGTTTGTTGCTGTAAAGTGTAGTTGGGGGTGATTTTTGATAGCCGAAGTAATTTAGGTAAGTTTGGCATAGTTTGCTATGGTTAGTAGCATTTTTTTGTAATTTAAAAGTGATTGGGTTTAGTTTGTTGTGGTAAGGATTAGTTGGTGATGATTTAGAGTAGCCGAAGTAATTTAGGTGAGTCTGGCATAGTTTGTTATGATTTGTACACCTTTTTTTGTAATTTTAAAATGAAATGGTTTGGTTTGTTGTGGTAAGGGATAGTTGGGGGTGATTTACGGTAGCCGAAGTAATTTAGGTGATTCTGGTATAGTTTGTTATGATTTTTAGCATTTTTTTGTAATTTTAAAGTGATTGGGTTTAGTTTGTTGTGGTAAGGGTTAGTTGGTGATGATTTAGAGGAGCCGAAGTAATTTAGGTGAGTCTGGCATAGTTTGTTATGATTTGTACACCTTTTTTGTTATTTTAAGATGATATGGTTTGGTTTGTTGTGGTAAGGGATAGTTGGGGGTGATTTACGGTAGCCGAAGGAATTTAGGTGATTCTGGTATAGTTTGTTATGATTTTTAGCATTTTTTTGTAATTTTAAAGGTATTGGGCTTAGTTTGTTGCTGTAAAGTGTAGTTGGGGGTGATGTTTGATAGCCGAAGTAATTTAGGTGAGTTTGGCATAGTTTGCTATGGTTAGTAGCATTTTTTTGTAATTTAAAAGTGATTGGGTTTAGTTTGTTGTGGTAAGGATTAGTTGGTGATGATTTAGAGTAGCCGAAGTAATTTAGGTGAGTCTGGCATAGTTTGTTATGATTTGTACACCTTTTTTTGTAATTTTAATATGAAATGGTTTGGTTTGTTGTGGTAAGGGATAGTTGGGGGTGATTTACGGTAGCCGAAGTAATTTAGGTGATTCTGGTATAGTTTGTTATGATTTTTAGCATTTTTTTGTAATTTTAAAGTGATTGGGCTTATTTTGTTGCTGTAAAGTGTAGTTGGGGGTGATTTTTGATAGCCGAAGTAATTTAGGTGAGTTTAGCATAGTTTGCTATGGTTAGTAGCATTTTTTTGTAATTTAAAAGTGATTGGGTTTAGTTTGTTGTGGTAAGGGTTAGTTCGTGATGATTTAGAGTAGCCGAAGTAATTTAGGTGAGTCTCACATAGTTTGTTATGATTTGTACACCTTTTTTTGTAATTTTAAGATGATATAGTTTGGTTTGTTGTGTGTGGTAAGGGATAGTTGGGGGTGATTTACGGTAGCCGATGTAATTTAGGTGATTCAGGTATTGTTTGTTATGATTTTTAGCATTTTTTTGTAATTTTAAAGTGATTGGGCTTATTTTGTTGCTGTAAAGTGTAGTTGGGGGTGATTTTTGATAGCCGAAGTAATTTAGGTGAGTTTGGCATAGTTTGCTATGGTTAGTAGCATTTTTTTGTAATTTAAAAGTGATTGGGTTTAGTTTGTTGTAGTAAGGGTTAGTTGGTGATGATTTAGAAAAGCCGAAGTAATTTAGGTGAGTCTGGCATAGTTTGTTATGATTTGTACTTCTGTTTTTGTAATTTTAAGATGATATGGTTTGGTTTGTTGTGGTAAGGGATAGTTGGGGGTGATTTACGGTAGCCGAAATTATTTAGGTGACTTTGGTATAGTTTGTTATGATTTTTAGCATTTTTTTGTAATTTTAAAGTGATTGGGCTTATTTTGTTGCTGTAAAGTGTAGTTGGGGGTGATTTTTGATAGCCGAAGTAATTTAGGTGAGTTTGGCATAGTTTGCTATGGTTAGTAGTATTTTTTTGTAATTTAAAAGTGATTGGGTTTAGTTTGTTGTGGTAAGGGTTAGTTGGTGATGATTTATGGTAGCGGAAGTAATTTAGGTGAGTTTGGCATAGTTTGCTATGGTTAGTAGCATTTTTTGTTATTTAATAGTGATTGGGTTTAGTTTGTTGTGGTAAGGGTTAGTTGGTGATGATTTAGAGGAGCCGAAGTAATTTAGGTGAGTTTGGCATAGTTTGTTATGATTTGTACACCTTTTTTTGTAATTTTAAGATGATATGGTTTGGTTTGTTGTGGTAAGGGATAGTTGGGGGTGATTTACGGTAGCCGAAGGAATTTAGGTGATTCTGGTATAGTTTGTTATGATTTTTAGCATTTTTTTGTAATTTTAAAGTGATTGGGCTTAGTTTGTTGATGTAAAGTGTAGTTGGGGGTGATTTTTGATAGCCGAAGTAATTTAGGTGAGTTTGGCATAGTTTGCTATGGTTACTAGCATTTTTTTTTAATTTAAAAGTGATTGGGTTTAGTTTGTTATGGTAAGGGTTAGTTGGTGATGATTTAGAGTAGCCGAAGTAATTTAGGTGAGTCTGGCATAGTTTGTTATGATTTGTACACCTTTTTTTGTAATTTTAACATGAAATGGTTTGGTTTGTTGTGGTAAGGGATAGTTGGGGGTGATTTACGGTAGCCGAAGTAATTTAGGTGATTCTGGTATAGTTTCTTATGATTTTTAGCATTTTTTTGTAATTTTAAAGTGATTGGGCTTACTTTGTTGCTGTAAAGTGTAGTTGGGGGTGATTTTTGATAGCCGAAGTAATTTAGGTGAGTTTAGCATAGTTTGCTATAGATAGTAGCATTTTTTTGTAATTTAAAAGTGATTGGGTTTAGTTTGTTGTGGTAAGGGTTAGTTCGTGATGATTTAGAGTAGCCGAAGTAATTTAGGTGAGTCTGCCATAGTTTGTTATGATTTGTACACTTTTTTTTGTAATTTTAAGATGATATAGTTTGGTTTGTTGTGTGTGGTAAGGGATAGTTGGGGGTGATTTACGGTAGCCGATGTAATTTAGGTTATTTAGGTATTGTTTGTTATGATTTTTAGAATTTTTTTGTAATTTTAAAGTGATTGGGCTTAGTTTGTTGCTGTAAAATGTAGTTGGGGGTGATTTTTGATAGCCGAAGTAATTTAGGTGAGTTTGGCATAGTTTGCTAGGGTTAGTAGCATTTTTTTGTAATTTAAAAGTGATTGGGTTTAGTTTGTTGTGGTAAGGGTTAGTTGGTGATGATTTAGAGAAGCCGAAGTAATTTAGGTGAGTCTGGCATAGTTTGTTATGATTTGTACTCCTTTTTTTGTAATTTTAAGATGATATGGTTTGGTTTGTTGTGGTAAGGGATAGTTGGGGGTGATTTACGGTAGCCGAAGTAATTTAGGTGATTCTGGTATAGTTTGTTATGATTTTTAGCATTTTTTTGTAATTTTAAAGTGATTGGGATTAGTTTGTTGCGGTAAAGTGTAGTTGGGGGTGATTTTTAATAGCCGAAGTAATTTAGGTGAGTTTGGCATAGTTTGCTATGGTTAGTAGAATTTTTTTGTAATTTAAAAATGATTGGGTTTAGTTTGTTGTGGTAAGGGTTAGTTGGTGATGATTTATGGTAGCGGAAGTAATTTAGGTGAGTTTGGCATAGTTTGCTATGGTTAGTAGCATTTTTTTGTAATTTAATAGTGATTGGGTTTAGTTTGTTGTGGTAAGGGTTAGTTGGTGATGATTTAGAGGAGCCGAAGTAATTTAGGTGAGTCTGGCCTAGTTTGTTATGATTTGTACACCTTTTTTTGTAATTTTAAGATAATATGGTTTGGTTTGTTGTGGTAAGGGATAGTTGGGGGTGGTTTACGGTAGCCGAAGTAATTTAGGTGATTCTGGTATAGTTTGTTATGATTTTTAGCATTTTTTTGTAATTTTAAAGTGATTGGGTTTAGTTTGTGGTGGTAAGGGTTAGTTGGTGATGATTTATGGTAGCCGAAGTAATTTAGGTGAGTTTGGCATAGTTTGCTATAGTTACTAGCATTTTTTTGTAATTTAAAAGTTATTGGGTTTAGTTTGTTGTGGTAAGGGTTAGTTGGTGATGATTTAGAGTAGCCGAAGTAATTTAGGTGAGTCAGGCATAGTTTGTTATGATTTGTACACCTTTTTTTGTAATTTTAAGATGATATGGTTTGGTTTGTTGTGGTAAGGGATAGTTGGGGGTGTTTACGGTAGCCGAAGTAATTTAGGTGATTCTGGTATAGTTTGTTATGATTTTTAGCATTTTTTTGGAATTTTAAAGTGATTGGGCTTAGTTTGTTGCTGTAAAGTGTAGTTGGGGGTGATTTTTGATAGCCGAAGTAATTTAGGTGAGTTTGGCATAGTTTGCTATGGTTAGTAGCATTTTTTTGTAATTTAAAAATGATTGGGTTTAGTTTGTTGTGGTAAGGGTTAGTTCGTGATGATTTAGAGTAGCCGAAGTAATTTAGGTGAGTCTGGCATAGTTTGTTATGATTTGTACACCTTTTTTTGTAATTTTAAGATGATATAGTTTGGTTTGTTGTGTGTGGTAAGGGATAGTTGGGGGTGATTTACGGTAGCCGATGTAATTTAGGTGATTCAGGTATTGTTTGTTATGATTTTTAGCATTTTTTTGTAATTTTAAAGTGATTGGGCTTTGTTTGTTGCTGTAAAGTGTAGTTGGGGGTGATTTTTGATATCCGAAGTAATTTAGGTGAGTTTGGCATAGTTTGCTATGGTTAGTAGCATTTTTTTGTAATTTAAAAGTGATTGGGTTTAGTTTGTTGTGGTAAGGGTTAGTTGGTGATGATTTAGAGAAGCCGAAGTAATTTAGGTGAGTTTGGCATAGTTTGTTATGATTTGTACACCTTTTTTTGTAATTTTAAGATGATATGGTTTGGTTTGTTGTGGTAAGGGATAGTTGGGGTGATTTACGGTAGCCGAAGGAATTTAGGTGATTCTGGTATAGTTTGTTATGATTTTTAGCATTTTTTTGTAATTTTAAAGTGATTGGGCTTAGTTTGTTGCTGTAAAGTGTAGTTGGGGGTGATTTGTGATAGCCGAAGTAATTTAGGTGAGTTTGGCATAGTTTGCTATGGTTAGTAGCATTTTTTTGTAATTTAAAAATGATTGGGTTTAGTTTGTTGTGGTAAGGGTTAGTTGGTGATGATTTATGGTAGCGGAAGTAATTTAGGTGAGTTTGGCATAGTTTGCTATGGTTAGTAGCATTTTTTGTTATTTAATAGTGATTGGGTTTAGTTTGTTGTGGTAAGGGTTAGTTGGTGATGATTTAGAGGAGCCGAAGTAATTTAGGTGAGTTTGGCATAGTTTGTTATGATTTGTACACCTTTTTTTGTAATTTTAAGATAATATGGTTTGGTTTGTTGTGGTAAGGGATAGTTGGGGGTGATTTACGGTAGCCGAAGGAATTTAGGTGATTCTGGTATAGTTTGTTATGATTTTTAGCATTTTTTTGTAATTTTAAAGTGATTGGGCTTAGTTTGTTGATGTAAAGTGTAGTTGGGGGTGATTTTTGATAGCCGAAGTAATTTAGGTGAGTTTGGCATAGTTTGCTATGGTTACTAGCATTTTTTTGTAATTTAAAAATGATTGGGTTTAGTTTGTTATGGTAAGGGTTAGTTGGTGATGATTTAGAGTAGCCGAAGTAATTTAGGTGAGTCTGGCATAGTTTGTTATGATTTGTACACCTTTTTTTGTAATTTTAACATGAAATGGTTTGGTTTGTTGTGGTAAGGGATAGTTGGGGGTGATTTACGGTAGCCGAAGTAATTTAGGTGATTCTGGTATAGTTTCTTATGATTTTTAGCATTTTTTTGTAATTTTAAAGTGATTGGGCTTACTTTGTTGCTGTAAAGTGTAGTTGGGGGTGATTTTTGATAGCCGAAGTAATTTAGGTGAGTTTAGCATAGTTTGCAATAGATAGTAGCATTTTTTTGTAATTTAAAAGTGATTGGGTTTAGTTTGTTGTGGTAAGGGTTAGTTCGTGATGATTTAGAGTAGCCGAAGTAATTTAGGTTAGTCTGCCATAGTTTGTTATGATTTGTACACTTTTTTTTGTAATTTTAAGATGATATAGTTTGGTTTGTTGTGTGTGGTAAGGGATAGTTGGGGGTGATTTACGGTAGCCGATGTAATTTAGGTTATTTAGGTATTGTTTGTTATGATTTTTAGCATTTTTTTGTAATTTTAAAGTGATTGGGCTTAGTTTGTTGCTGTAAAATGTAGTTGGGGGTGATTTTTGATAGCCGAAGTAATTTAGGTGAGTTTGGCATAGTTTGCTATGGTTAGTAGCATTTTTTTGTAATTTAAAAGTGATTGGGTTTAGTTTGTTGTGGTAAGGGTTAGTTGGTGATGATTTAGAGAAGCCGAAGTAATTTAGGTGAGTCTGGCATAGTTTGTTATGATTTGTACTTCTTTTTTTTAATTTTAAGATGATATGGTTTGGTTTGTTGTGGTAAGGGATAGTTGGGGGTGATTTACGGTAGCCGAAGTAATTTAGGTGATTCTGGTATAGTTTGTTATGATTTTTAGCATTTTTTTGTAATTTTAAAGTGATTGGGCTTAGTTTGTTGCTGTAAAGTGTAGTTGGGGGTGATTTTTAATAGCCGAAGTAATTTAGGTGAGTTTGGCATAGTTTGCTATGGTTAGTAGAATTTTTTTGTAATTTAAAAATGATTGGGTTTAGTTTGTTGTGGTAAGGGTTAGTTGGTGATGATTTATGGTAGCGGAAGTAATTTAGGTGAGTTTGGCATAGTTTGCTATGGTTAGTAGCATTTTTTTGTAATTTAATAGTGATTGGGTTTAGTTTGTTGTGGTAAGGGTTAGTGGGTGATGATATAGAGGAGCCGAAGTAATTTAGGTGAGTTTGGCATAGTTTGTTATGATTTGTACACATTTTTTTGTAATTTTAAGATGATATGGTTTGGTTTGTTGTGGTAAGGGATAGTTGGGGGTGATTTACGGTAGCCGAAGGAATTTAGGTGATTCTGGTATAGTTTGTTATGATTTTTAGCATTTTTTTGTAATTTTAAAGTGATTGGGCTTAGTTTGTTGATGTAAAGTGTAGTTGGGGGTGATTTTTGATAGCCGAAGTAATTTAGGTGAGTTTGGCATAGTTTGCTATGGTTACTAGCATTTTTTTTTTATTTAAAAGTGATTGGGTTTAGTTTGTTATGGTAAGGGTTAGTTGGTGATGATTTAGAGTAGCCGAAGTAATTTAGGTGAGTCTGGCATAGTTTGTTATGATTTGAACACCTTTTTTTGTAATTTTAAGATGATATGGTTTGGTTTGTTGTGGTAAGGGATAGTTGGGGGTGTTTACGGTAGCCGAAGTAATTTAGGTGATTCTGGTATAGTTTGTTATGATTTTTAGCATTTTTTTGGAATTTTAAAGTGATTGGGCTTAGTTTGTTGCTGTAAAGTGTAGTTGGGGGTGATTTTTGATAGCCGAAGTAATTTAGGTGAGTTTGGCATAGTTTGCTATGGTTAGTAGCATTTTTTTGTAATTTAAAAATGATTGGGTTTAGTTTGTTGTGGTAAGGGTTAGTTCGTGATGATTTAGAGTAGCCGAAGTAATTTAGGTGAGTCTGGCATAGTTTGTTATGATTTGTACACCTTTTTTTGTAATTTTAAGATGATATAGTTTGGTTTGTTGTGTGTGGTAAGGGATAGTTGGGGGTGATTTACGGTAGCCGATGTAATTTAGGTGATTCAGGTATTGTTTGTTATGATTTTTAGCATTTTTTTGTAATTTTAAAGTGATTGGGCTTTGTTTGTTGCTGTAAAGTGTAGTTGGGGGTGATTTTTGATATCCGAAGTAATTTAGGTGAGTTTGGCATAGTTTGCTATGGTTAGTAGCATTTTTTTGTAATTTAAAAGTGATTGGGTTTAGTTTGTTGTGGTAAGGGTTAGTTGGTGATGATTTAGAGAAGCCGAAGTAATTTAGGTGAGTTTGGCATAGTTTGTTATGATTTGTACACCTTTTTTTGTAATTTTAAGATGATATGGTTTGGTTTGTTGTGGTAAGGGATAGTTGGGGTGATTTACGGTAGCCGAAGGAATTTAGGTGATTCTGGTATAGTTTGTTATGATTTTTAGCATTTTTTTGTAATTTTAAAGTGATTGGGCTTAGTTTGTTGCTGTAAAGTGTAGTTGGGGGTGATTTGTGATAGCCGAAGTAATTTAGGTGAGTTTGGCATAGTTTGCTATGGTTAGTAGCATTTTATTGTAATTTAATAGTGATTGGGTTTAGTTTGTTGTGGTAAGGGTTAGTTGGTGATGATTTAGAGCAGCCGAAGTAATTTAGGTGAGTCTGGCTTAGGTTGTTATGATTTGTAAACCTTTTTTTGTAATTTTAAGATGATATGGTTTGGTTTGTTGTGGTAAGGGATAGTTGGGGGTGATTTACGGTAGCCGAAGTAATTTAGGTGATTCTGGTATAGTTTGTTATGATTTTTAGCATTTTTTTGTAATTTGAAAGTGATTGGGCTTAGTTTGTTGCTGTAAAGTGTAGTTGGGGGTGATTTTTGATAGCCGAAGTAATTTAGGTGAGTTTGGCATAGTTTGCTATAGTTAGTAGCATTTTTTGTAATTTAAATTGATTGGGTTTAGTTTGTTGTGGTAAGAGTTAGTTGGTGATGGTTTATGGTAGCCGAAGTAATTTAGGTGAGTTTGGCATAGTTTGCTATTTTTACTAGCATTTTTTTGTCATTTAAATGTGATTGGGTTTAGCTTGTTGTGGTAAGGGTTAGTTGGTGAAGATTTAGAGTAGCCGAAGTAATTTAGGTGAGTCTGGCATAGTTTGTTATGATTTGCACACTTTTTTTGTAATTTTAAGATGATATGGTTTGGTTTGTTGTGGTAGGGGATAGTTGGGGGTGATTTACGGTAGCCGAAGTAATTTAGGTGATTCTGGTATAGTTTGTTATGATTTTTAGCATTTTTTTGTAATTTTAAAGTGATTGGGCTTAGTTTGTTGCTGTAAAGTGTAGTTGGGGGTGATTTTTGATAGCCGAAGTAATTTAGGTGAGTTTGGCATAGTTTGCTATGGTTAGTAGCATTTTTTTTTAATTTAAAAGTGATTGGGTTTAGTTTGGTGTGGTAAGGGTTAGTTGGTGATGATTTATGGTAGCCGAAGTAATTTAGGTGAGTTTGGCATAGTTTCCTATGGTTACTAGCTTTTTTTTGTAATTTAAAAGTGATTGGGTTTAGTTTGTTGTGGTAAGGGTTAGTTGGTGATGATTTAGAGTAGCCGAAGTAATTTAGGTAAGTCTGGCATAGTTTGTTATGATTTGTACACCTTTTTTTTAATTTTAAGATGATATGGTTTGGTTTGTTGTGGTAAGGGATAGTTGAGGGTGATTTACGATAGCCGAAGTAATTTAGGTGATTCTGGTATAGTTTGTTATGATTTTTAGCATTTTTTTGTAATTTTAAAATGATTGGGCTTAGTTTGTTGCTGTAAAGTGTAGTTGGGGGTGATTTTTGATAGCCGAAGTAATTTAGGTGAGTTTAGCATAGTTTGCTATGGTTAGTAGCATTTTTTTGTAATTTAAAAGTGATTGGGTTTAGTTTGTTGTGGTAAGGGTTAGTTGGTGATGATTTGTGGTAGCCGAAGTAATTTAGGTGAGTTTGGCATAGTTTGCTATGGTTAGTAGCATTTTTTTGTAATTTAAAAGTGATTGGGTTTAGTTTGTTGTGGTAAGGGTTAGTTGGTGATGATTTATGGTAGCCGAAGTAATTTAGGTGAGTTTGGCATAGTTTGCTATGGTTACTAGCATTTTTTTGTAATTTGAAAGTGATTGGGTTTAGTTTGTTGTGGTAAGGGTTAGTTGGTGATGATTTAGAGTAGCCGAAGTAATTTAGGTGAGTCTGGCATAATTTGTTATGATTTGTACACCTTTTTTTGTAATTTTAATATGTAATGGTTTGGTTTGTTGTGGTATGGGATAGTTGGGGGTGATTTACGGTAGCCGAAGTAATTTAGGTGATTCTGGTATAGTTTGTTACGATTTTTCGCATTTTTTTGTAATTTTAAATTGATTGGGCTTAGTTTGTTGTGTTAAGGGTTAGTTGGTGATGATTTATGGTAGCCGAAGTAATTTAGGTGAGTTTGGCATAGTTTGCTATGGTAACTAGCATTTTTTTGAAATTTAAAAGTGATTGGGTTTAGTTTGTTGTGGTAAGGGTTAGTTGGTAATGATTTAGAGTAGCCGAAGTAATTTAGGTGAGTCTGGCCTAGTTTGTTATGATTTGTACACCTTTTTTTGTAATTTTAAGATAATATGGTTTGGTTTGTTGTGGTAAGGGATAGTTGGGGGTGGTTTACGGTAGCCGAAGTAATTTAGGTGATTCTGGTATAGTTTGTTATAATTTTTAGCATTTTTTTGTAATTTTAAAGTGATTGGGCTTAGTTTGATGCTGTAAAGTGTAGTTGGGGGTGATTTTTGATAGCCGAAGTAATTTAGGTGAGTTTGGCATAGTTTGCTATGGTTAGTAGCATTTTTTTGTAATTTAAAAGTGATTGGGTTTAGTTTGTTGTGGTAAGAGTTAGTTGGTGATGATTTATGGTAGCCGAAGTAATTTAGGTGAGTTTGGTATAGTTTGCTATGGTTACTAGCATTTTTTTGAAATTTAAAAGTGATTGGGTTTAGTTTGTTGTGGTAAGGGTTAGTTGGTGATGATTTAGAGTAGCCGAAGTAATTTAGGTGAGTCTGGCATAATTTGTTATGATTTGTACACCTTTTTTTGTAATTTTAAGATGATATGGTTTGGTTTGTTGGGGTAAGGGATAGTTGGGGGTGATTTACGGTAGCCGAAGTAATTTAGGTGATTCTGGTATAGTTTGTTATGATTTTTAGCATTTTTTTGTAATTTTAAAGTGATTGGGCTTAGTTTGTTGTGGTAAGGGTTAGTTGGTGATGATTTATGGTAGCCGAAGTAATTTAGGTGAGTTTGGCATAGTTTGCTATGGTTACTAGCATTTTTTTGTAATTTAAAAGTGATTGGGTTTAGTTTGTTGTGGTAAGGGTTAGTTGGTGATGATTTAGAGTAGCCGAAGTAATTTAGATGAGTCTGGCATAGTTTGTTGTGATTTGTACACCTTTTTTTGTAATTTTAAGATGATATGGTTTGATTTGTTATGGTAAGGGATAGTTGGGGGTGGTTTACGGTAGCCGAAGTAATTTAGGTGATTCTGGTATAGTTTGTTATGATTTTTAGCATTATTTTGTAATTTTAAAGTGATTGGGCTTAGTTTGTTGTGGTAAGCGGTAGTTGGGGGTGATTTTTGATAGCCGAAGTAATTTAGGTGAGTTTGGCATAGTTTGCTATGGTTAGTAGCATTTTTTTGTAATTTAAAAGTGATTGGGTTTAGTTTGTTGTGGTAAGGGTTAGTTGGTGATGATTTATGGTAGCCGAAGTAATTTAGGTGAGTTTGGCATAGTTTGCTATGGTTACTAGCATTTTTTTGTAATTTAAAAGTGATTGGGTTTAGTTTGTTGTGGTAAGGGTTAGTTGGTGATGATTTAGAGTAGCCGAAGTAATTTAGATGAGTCTGGCATAGTTTGTTATGATTTGTACACCTTTTTTTGTAATTTTAAGATGATATGGTTTGGTTTGTTGTGGTAAGGGATAGTTGGGGGTGATTTACGGTAGAAGAAGTAATTTAGGTGATTCTGGTATAGTTTGTTATGATTTTTAGCATTTTTTTGTAATTTTAAAGTGATTGGGCTTAGTTTGTTGCTGTAAAGTGTAGTTGGGGGTGATTTTTGATAGCCGAAGTAATTTAGGTGAGATTGGCATAGTTTGCAATGGTTAGTAGCATTTTTTTGTAATTTAAAAGTGATTGGGTTTAGTTTGTTGTGGTAAGGGTCAGTTGGTGATGATTTATGGTAGCCGAAGTAATTTAGATGAGTTTGGCATAGTTTGCTATGGTTACTAGCATTTTTTTGTAAATTAAAAGTGATTGGGTTTAGTTTGTTGTGGTAAGGGTTAGTTGGTGATGATTTAGAGTAGCCGAAGTAATTTAGGTGAGTCTGGCATAGTTTGTTATGATTTGTACGCCTTTTTTTGTAATTTTAAGATGATATGGTTTGGTTTGTTGTGGTAAGGGATAGTTGGGGGTGATTTACGGTAGAAGAAGTAATTTAGGTGATTCTGGTGTAGTTTGTTATGATTTTTAGCATTTTTTTGTAATTTTAAAGTGATTGGGCTTAGTTTGTTGCTGTAAAGTGTAGTTGGGGGTGATTTTTGATAGCGGAAGTAATTTAGGTGAGATTGGCATAGTTTGCTATGGTTAGTAGCATTTTGTTGTAATTTAAAAGTGATTGGTTTTAGTTTGTTGTGGTAAGGGTTAGTTGGTGATGATTTAGAGTAGCCGAAGTAATTTAGGTGAGTCTGGCATAGTTTGTTATGATTTGTACACTTTTTTTGTAATTTTAAGATGAAATGGTTTGGTTTGTTGTGGTAAGGGATAGTTGGGGGTGATTTACGGTAGCCGAAATAATTTAGTTGATTCTGGTATAGTTTGTTATGATTTTTAGCATTTTTTTGTAATTTTAAAGAGATTGGGCTTATTTTGTTGCTGTAAAGTGTAGTTGGGGGTGATTTTTGATAGCCGAAGTAATTTAGATGAGTTTGGCATAGTTTGCTATGGTTAGTAGTATTTTTTTGTAATTTAAAAGTGATTGGGGGGTTTAGTTTGTTGTGGTAAGGGTTAGTTGGTGATGATTTATGGTAGCCGAAGTAATTTTGGGTGGGTTTGGCATTAGTTTGCTATGGTTACTAGCATTTCTTTGTAATTTAAAAGTGATTGGATATAGTTTGTTGTGGTAAGGGTTAGTTGGTGATGATTTAGAGTAGCCGAAGTAATTTAGGTGAGTCTGGCATAATTTGTTATGATTTGTACACCTTTTTTTGTAATTTTAAGATGATATGGTTTGGTTTGTTGGGGTATGGGATTGTTGGGGGTGATTTACGGTAGCCGAAGTAATTTAGGTGATTCTGGTATCGTTTGTTATGATTTTTAGCATTTTTTTGTAATTTTAAAGTGATTGGGCTTAGTTTGTTGTGGTAAGGGTTAGTTGGTGATGATTTATAGTAGCCGAGGTAATTTAGGGTAGTTTGGCATAGTTTGCTATGGTTACTAGCATTTTTTTGTAATTTAAAATTGATTGGGTTTAGTTTGTTGTGGTAAGGGTTAGTTGGTGATGATTTAGAGTAGCCGAAGTAATTTAGGTGAGTCTGGCATAGTTTGTTGTGATTTGTACACCTTTTTTTGTAATTTTAAGATGATATGGTTTGGTTTGTTGTGGTAAGGGATAGTTGGGGGTGGTTTACGGTAACCGAAGTAATTTAGGTGATTCTGGTATAGTTTGTTATGATTTTTAGCATTATTTTGTAATTTTAAAGTGATTGGGCTTAGTTTGTTGTGGTAAGGGTTAGTTGGGGGTGATTTTTGATAGCCGAAGTAATTTAGGTGAGTTTGGCATAGTTTGCTATGGTTAGTAGCATTTTTTTGTAATTTAAATGTGATTGGGTTTAGTTTGTTGTGGTAAGGGTTAGCTGGTGGTGATTTATGGTAGCCGAAGTAATTTAGGTGAGTTTGGCATAGTTTGCTGTGGTTACTAGCATTTTTTTGTAATTTAAAAGTGATTGGGTTTAGTTTGTTGTGGTAAGGGTTAGTTGGTGATGATTTAGAGTAGCCGAAGTAATTTAGGTGATCCTGGTATCGTTTGTTATGATTTTTAGCATTTTTTTGTAATTTTAAAGTGATTGGGCTTAGTTTGTTGCTGTAAAGTGTAGTTGGGGATGATTTTTGATAGCCGAAGTAATTTAGGTGAGTTTGGCATAGTTTGCTATGGTTAGTAGCATTTTTTTGTAATTTAAAAGTGATTGGGTTTAGTTTGTTGTGGTAAGGGTTAGTTGGTGGTGATTTATGGTAGCCGAAGTAATTTAGGTGAGTTTGGCATAGTTTGCTATGGTTACTAGCATTTTTTTGAAATTTAAAAGTGATTGGGTTTAGTTTGTTGTGGTAAGGGTTAGTTGGTGATGATTTAGAGTAGCCGAAGTAATTTAGGTGAGTCTGGCATAGTTTGTTATGATTTGTACACCTTTTTTTGTAATTTTAAGATGATATGGTTTGGTTTGTTGTGGTAAGGGATAGTTGGGGGTGATTTACGGTAGCCGAAGTAATTTAGGTGATTCTGGTATCGTTTGTTATGATTTTTAGCATTTTTTTGTAATTTTAAAGTGATTGGGTTTAGTTTGTTGCTGTAAAGTGTAGTTGGGGGTGATTTTTGATAGCCGAAGTAATTTAGGTGAGTTTGGCATAGTTTGCTATGGTTAGTAGCATTTTTTTGTAATTTAAAAGTGATTGGGTTTAGTTTGTTGTGGTAAGGGTTAGTTGGTGATGATTTATGGTAGCCGAAGTAATTTAGGTGAGTTTGGCATAGTTTGCTATGGTTACTAGCATTTTTTTGTAATTTAAAAGTGATTGGGTTTAATTTGTTGTGGTAAGGGTTAGTTGGTGATGATTTAGAGTAGCCGAAGTAATTTAGGTGAGTCTGGAATAGTTTGTTATGATTTGTACACCTTTTTTTGTAATTTTAAGATGATATGGTTTGGTTTGTTGTGGTAAGGGATAGTTGGGGGTGATTTACGGTAGCCGAAGTAATTTAGGTGATTCTGGTATCGTTTGTTATGATTTTTAGCATTTTTTTGTAATTTTAAAGTGATTGGGCTTAGTTTGTTGCTGTAAAGTGTAGTTGGGGGTGATTTTTGATAGCCGAAGTAATTTAGGTGAGTTTGGCATAGTTTGCTATGGTTAGTAGCATTTTTTAATTTAAAAGTGATTGGGTTTAGTTTGTTGTGGTAAGGGTTAGTTGGTGATGATTTATGGTAGCCGAAGTAATTTAGGTGAGTTTGGCATAGTTTGCTATGGTTACTAGCATTTTTTTGTAATTTAAAAGTGATTGGGTTTAGTTTGTTGTGGTAAGGGTTAGTTGGTGATGATTTAGAGTAGCCGAAGTAATTTAGGTGAGTCTGGCATAGTTTGTTATGATTTGTACACCTTTTTTGTAATTTTAAGATGATATGGTTTGGTTTGTTGTGGTAAGGGATAGTTGGGGGTGGTTTACGGTAACCGAAGTAATTTAAGTGATTCTGGTTTAGTTTGTTATGATTTTTAGCATTATTTTGTAATTTTAAAGTGATTGGGCTTAGTTTGTTGTGGTAAGGGTTAGTTGGGGGTGATTTTTGATAGCCAAAGTAATTTAGGTGAGTTTGGCATAGTTTGCTATGGTTAGTAGCATTTTTTTGTAATTTAAAAGTGATTGGGTTTAGTTTGTTGTGGTAAGGGTTAGTTGGTGGTGATTTATGGTAGCCGAAGTAATTTAGGTGAGTTTGGCATAGTTTGCTATGGTTACTAGCATTTTTTTGAAATTTAAAAGTTATTGGGTTTAGTTTGTTGTGGTAAGGGTTAGTTGGTGATGATTTAGAGTAGCCGAAGTAATTTAGGTGAGTCTGGCATAGTTTGTTATGATTTGTACACTTTTTTTTGTAATTTTAATATGATATGGTTTGGTTTGTTGTGGTAAGGGATAGTTGGGGGTGATTTACGGTAGCCGAAGTAATTTAGGTGATTCTGGTATAGTTTGTTATGATTTTTAGAATTTTTTTGTAATTTTAAAGTGATTGGGCTTAGTTTGTTGCTGTAAAGTGTATTTGGGGGTGATTTTTGATAGCCGAAGTAATTTAGGTGAGTTTGGCATAGTTTGATATGGTTACTAGCATTTTTTTGTAATTTAAAAGTGATTGGGTTTATTTTGTTGTGGTAAGGGTTAGTTGGTGATGATTTAGAGTAGCCGAAGTAATTTAGGTGAGTCTGGCATAGTTTGTTATGATTTGTACACCTTTTTTTGTAATTTTAAGATGATATGGTTTGGTTTGTTGTGGTAAGGGATAGTTGGGGGTGATTTACGGTAGCCGAAGTAATTTAGGTGATTCTGGTATCGTTTGTTATGATTTTTAGCATTTTTTTGTAATTTTAAATTTATTAGGCTTAGTTTGTTGCTGTAAAGTGTAGTTGGGGGTGATTTTTGATAGCCGAAGTAATTTAGGTGAGTTTGGCATAGTTTGCTATAGTTAGTTGCATTTTTTTGTAATTTAAAAGTGATTGGGTTTAGTTTGTTGTGGTAAGGGTTAGTTGGTGATGATTTATGGTAGCCGAAGTAATTTAGGTGAGGTTGGCATAGTTTGCTATGGTTACTAGCATTTTTTTGTAATTTAAAAATGATTGGGTTTAGTTTGTTGTGGTAAGGGTTAGTTGGTGATGATTTAGAGTAGCCGAAGTAATTTAGGTGAGTCTGGCATAATTTGTTATAATTTGTACATCTTTTTTTGTAATTTTAAGATGATATGGTTTGGTTTGTTGTGGTAAGGGATAGTTGGGGGTGATATACGGTAGCCGAAGTAATTTAGGTGATTCTGGTATAGTTTGTTATGATTTTTAGCATTTTTTTGTAATTTTAAAGTGATTGGGCTTAGTTTGTTGCTGTATAGTGTATTTGGGGGTGATTTTTGATAGCCGAAGTAATTTAGGTGAGTTTGGCATAATTTGTTATGATTTGTACACCTTTTTTTGTAATTTTAAGATGATATGGTTTGGTTTGTTGGGGTATGGGATTGTTGGGGGTGATTTACGGTAGCCGAAGTAATTTAGGTGATTCTGGTATCGTTTGTTATGATTTTTAGCATTTTTTTGTAATTTTAAAGTGATTGGGCTTAGTTTGTTGTGGTAAGGGTTAGTTGGTGATGATTTATGGTAGCCGAGGTAATTTAGGGTAGTTTGGCATAGTTTGCTATGGTTACTAGCATTTTTTTGTAATTTAAAAGTGATTGGGTTTAGTTTGTTGTGGTAAGGGTTAGTTGGTGATGATTTAGAGTAGCCGAAGTAATTTAGGTAAGTCTGGCATAGTTTGTTATAATTTGTACACCTTTTTTTGTAATTTTAAGATGATATGGTTTGGTTTGTTGTGGTAAGGGATAGTTGGGGGTGATATACGGTAGCCGAAGTAATTTAGGTGATTCTGGTATAGTTTGTTATGATTTTTAGCATTTTTTTGTAATTTTAAAGTGATTGGGCTTAGTTTGTTGCTGTATAGTGTATTTGGGGGTGATTTTTGATAGCCGAAGTAATTTAGGTGAGTTTGGCATAATTTGTTATGATTTGTACACCTTTTTTTGTAATTTTAAGATGATATGGTTTGGTTTGTTGGGGTATGGGATTGTTGGGGGTGATTTACGGTAGCCGAAGTAATTTAGGTGATTCTGGTATCGTTTGTTATGATTTTTAGCATTTTTTTGTAATTTTAAAGTGATTGGGTTTAGTTTGTTGTGGTAAGGGTTAGTTGGTGATGATTTAGAGTAGCCGAAGTAATTTAGGTGAGTCTGGCATAGTTTGTTATGATTTGTACACCTTTTTTTGTAATTTTAAGATGATATGGTTTGGTTTGTTGTGGTAAGGGATAGTTGGGGGTGATTTACGTTAGCCGAAGGAATTTAGGTGATTCTGGTATAGTTTGTTATGATTTTTAGCATTTTTTTGTAATTTTAAAGTGATTGGGCTTAGTTTGTTGCTGTAAAGTGTAGTTGGGGGTGATTTTTGATAGCCGAAGTAATTTAGGTGAGTTTGGCATAGTTTGCTATGGTTAGTAGCATTTTTTTGTAATTTAAAAGTGATTGGGTTTAGTTTGTGGTGGTAAGGGTTAGTTGGTGATGATTTATGGTATCGGAAGTAATTTAGGTGAGTTTGGCACAGTTTGCTATGGTTACTAGCATTTTGTTGTAATTTAAAAGTGATTGGTTTTAGTTTGTTGTGGTAAGGGTTAGTTGGTGATGATTTAGAGTAGCCGAAGTAATTTAGGTGAGTCTGGCATAGTTTGTTATAATTTGTACACCTTTTTTTGTAATTTTAAGATGATATGGTTTGGTTTGTTGTGGTAAGGGATAGTTGGGGGTGACATACGGTAGCCGAAGTAATTTAGGTGATTCTGGTATAGTTTGTTATGATTTTTAGCATTTTTTTGTAATTTTAAAGTGATTGGGCTTAGTTTGTTGCTGTATAGTGTATTTGGGGGTGATTTTTGATAGCCGAAGTAATTTAGGTGAGTTTGGCATAGTTAGATATGGTTAGTAGTTTGTTGTGGTAAGGGTTAGTTGGTGGTGATTTATGGTAGCCGAAGTAATTTAGGTGAGTTTGGCATAGTTTGCTATGGTTACTAGCATTTTTTTGAAATTTAAAAGTGATTGGGTTTAGTTTGTTGTGGTAAGGGTTAGTTGGTGATGATTTAGAGTAGCCGAAGTAATTTAGGTGAGTCTGGCATAGTTTATTATGATTTGTACACTTTTTTTTGTAATTTTAAGATGATATGGTTTGGTTTGTTGTGGTAAGGGATAGTTGGGGGTGATTTACGGTAGCCGAAGTAATTTAGGTGATTCTGGTATAGTTTGTTATGATTTTTAGAATTTTTTTGTAATTTTAAAGTGATTGGGCTTAGTTTGTTGCTGTAAAGTGTATTTGGGGGTGATTTTTGATAGCCGAAGTAATTTAGGTGAGTTTGGCATAGTTTGATATGGTTACTAGCATTTTTTTGTAATTTAAAAGTGATTGGGTTTATTTTGTTGTGGTAAGGGTTAGTTGGTGATGATTTAGAGTAGCCGAAGTAATTTAAGTGAGTCTGGCATAGTTTGTTATGATTTGTACACCTTTTTTTGTAATTTTAAGATGATATGGTTTGGTTTGTTGTGGTAAGGGATAGTTGGGGGTGATTTACGGTAGCCGAAGTAATTTAGGTGATTCTGGTATAGTTTGTTATGATTTTTAGAATTTTTTTGTAATTTTAAAGTGATTGGGCTTAGTTTGTTGCTGTAAAGTGTAGTTGGGGGTGATTTTTGATAGCCGAAGTAATTTAGGTGAGTTTGGCATAGTTTGCTATAGTTAGTTGCATTTTTTTGTAATTTAAAAGTGATTGGGTTTAGTTTGTTGTGGTAAGGGTTAGTTGGTGATGATTTATGGTAGCCGAAGTAATTTAGGTGAGGTTGGCATAGTTTGCTATGGTTACTAGCATTTTTTTGTAATTTAAAAATGATTGGGTTTAGTTTGTTGTGGTAAGGGTTAGTTGGTGATGATTTAGAGTAGCCGAAGTAATTTAGGTGAGTCTGGCATAGTTTGTTATGATTTGTACACCTTTTTTTGTAATTTTAAGATGATATGGTTTGGTTTGTTGTGGTAAGGTATAGTTGGGGGTGATTTACGTTAGCCGAAGGAATTTAGGTGATTCTGGTATAGTTTGTTATGATTTTTAGCATTTTTTTGTAATTTTAAAGTGATTGGGCTTAGTTTGTTGCTGTAAAGTGTAGTTGGGGGTGATTTTTGATAGCCGAAGTAATTTAGGTGAGTTTGGCATAGTTTGCTATGGTTAGTAGCATTTTTTTGTAATTTAAAAGTGATTGGGTTTAGTTTGTGGTGGTAAGGGTTAGTTGGTGATGATTTATGGTATCGGAAGTAATTTAGGTGAGTTTGGCACAGTTTGCTATGGTTACTAGCATTTTGTTGTAATTTAAAAGTGATTGGTTTTAGTTTGTTGTGGTAAGGGTTAGTTGGTGATGATTTAGAGTAGCCGAAGTAATTTAGGTGAGTCTGGCATAGTTTGTTATAATTTGTACACCTTTTTTTGTAATTTTAAGATGATATGGTTTGGTTTGTTGTGGTAAGGGATAGTTGGGGGTGATATACGGTAGCCGAAGTAATTTAGGTGATTCTGGTATAGTTTGTTATGATTTTTAGCATTTTTTTGTAATTTTAAAGTGATTGGGCTTAGTTTGTTGCTGTATAGTGTATTTGGGGGTGATTTTTGATAGCCGAAGTAATTTAGGTGAGTTTGGCATAGTTAGATATGGTTAGTAGTTTGTTGTGGTAAGGGTTAGTTGGTGGTGATTTATGGTAGCCGAAGTAATTTAGGTGAGTTTGGCATAGTTTGCTATGGTTACTAGCATTTTTTTGAAATTTAAAAGTGATTGGGTTTAGTTTGTTGTGGTAAGGGTTAGTTGGTGATGATTTAGAGTAGCCGAAGTAATTTAGGTGAGTCTGGCATAGTTTGTTATGATTTGTACACTTTTTTTTGTAATTTTAAGATGATATGGTTTGGTTTGTTGTGGTAAGGGATAGTTGGGGGTGATTTACGGTAGCCGAAGTAATTTAGGTGATTCTGGTATAGTTTGTTATGATTTTTAGAATTTTTTTGGAATTTTAAAGTGATTGGGCTTAGTTTGTTGCTGTAAAGTGTATTTGGGGGTGATTTTTGATAGCCGAAGTAATTTAGGTGAGTTTGGCATAGTTTGATATGGTTACTAGCATTTTTTTGTAATTTAAAAGTGATTGGGTTTATTTTGTTGTGGTAAGGGTTAGTTGGTGATGATTTAGAGTAGCCGAAGTAATTTAAGTGAGTCTGGCATAGTTTGTTATGATTTGTACACCTTTTTTTGTAATTTTAAGATGATATGGTTTGGTTTGTTGTGGTAAGGGATAGTTGGGGGTGATTTACGGTAGCCGAAGTAATTTAGGTGATTCTGGTATAGTTTGTTATGATTTTTAGAATTTTTTTGTAATTTTAAAGTGATTGGGCTTAGTTTGTTGCTGTAAAGTGTAGTTGGGGGTGATTTTTGATAGCCGAAGTAATTTAGGTGAGTTTGGCATAGTTTGCTATAGTTAGTTGCATTTTTTTGTAATTTAAAAGTGATTGGGTTTAGTTTGTTGTGGTAAGGGTTAGTTGGTGATGATTTATGGTAGCCGAAGTAATTTAGGTGAGGTTGGCATAGTTTGCTATGGTTACTAGCATTTTTTTGTAATTTAAAAATGATTGGGTTTAGTTTGTTGTGGTAAGGGTTAGTTGGTGATGATTTAGAGTAGCCGAAGTAATTTAGGTGAGTCTGGCATAGTTTGTTATAATTTGTACACCTTTTTTTGTAATTTTAAGATGATATGGTTTGGTTTGTTGTGGTAAGGGATAGTTGGGGGTGATATACGGTAGCCGAAGTAATTTAGGTGATTCTGGTATAGTTTGTTATGATTTTTAGCATTTTTTTGTAATTTTAAAGTGATTGGGCTTAGTTTGTTGCTGTATAGTGTATTTGGGGGTGATTTTTGATAGCCGAAGTAATTTAAGTGAGTTTGGCATAATTTGTTATGATTTGTACACCTTTTTTTGTAATTTTAAGATGATATGGTTTGGTTTGTTGGGGTATGGGATTGTTGGGGGTGATTTACGGTAGCCGAAGTAATTTAGGTGATTCTGGTATCGTTTGTTATGATTTTTAGCATTTTTTTGTAATTTTAAAGTGATTGGGCTTAGTTTGTTGTGGTAAGGGTTAGTTGGTGATGATTTATGGTAGCCGAGGTAATTTAGGGTAGTTTGGCATAGTTTGCTATGGTTACTAGCATTTTTTTGTAATTTAAAAGTGATTGGGTTTAGTTTGTTGTGGTAAGGGTTAGTTGGTGATGATTTAGAGTAGCCGAAGTAATTTAGGTGAGTCTGGCATAGTTTGTTATAATTTGTACACCTTTTTTTGTAATTTTAAGATGATATGGTTTGGTTTGTTGTGGTAAGGGATAGTTGGGGGTGATATACGGTAGCCGAAGTAATTTAGGTGATTCTGGTATAGTTTGTTATGATTTTTAGCATTTTTTTGTAATTTTAGAGTGATAGGGCTTAGTTTGTTGCTGTATAGTGTATTTGGGGGTGATTTTTGATAGCCGAAGTAATTTAGGTGAGTTTGGCATAATTTGTTATGATTTGTACACCTTTTTTTGTAATTTTAAGATGATATGGTTTGGTTTGTTGGGGTATGGGATTGTTGGGGGTGATTTACGGTAGCCGAAGTAATTTAGGTGATTCTGGTATCGTTTGTTATGATTTTTAGCATTTTTTTGTAATTTTAAAGTGATTGGGTTTAGTTTGTTGTGGTAAGGGTTAGTTGGTGATGATTTAGAGTAGCCGAAGTAATTTAGGTGAGTCTGGCATAGTTTGTTATGATTTGTACACCTTTTTTTGTAATTTTAAGATGATATGGTTTGGTTTGTTGTGGTAAGGGATAGTTGGGGGTGATTTACGTTAGCCGAAGGAATTTAGGTGATTCTGGTATAGTTTGTTATGATTTTTAGCATTTTTTTGTAATTTTAAAGTGATTGGGCTTAGTTTGTTGCTGTAAAGTGTAGTTGGGGGTGATTTTTGATAGCCGAAGTAATTTAGGTGAGTTTGGCATAGTTTGCTATGGTTAGTAGCATTTTTTTGTAATTTAAAAGTGATTGGGTTTAGTTTGTTGTGGTAAGGGTTAGTTGGTGATGATTTATGGTATCGGAAGTAATTTAGGTGAGTTTGGCACAGTTTGCTATGGTTACTAGCATTTTGTTGTAATTTAAAAGTGATTGGTTTTAGTTTGTTGTGGTAAGGGTTAGTTGGTGATGATTTAGAGTAGCCGAAGTAATTTAGGTGAGTCTGGCATAGTTTGTTATGATTTGTACACTTATTTTGTAATTTTAAGATGAAATGGTTTGGTTTGTTGTGGTAAGGGATAGTTGGGGGTGATTTACGGTAGCCGAAATAATTTAGGTGATTCTGGTATAGTTTGTTATGATTTTTAGCATTTTTTTGTAATTTTAAAGAGATTGGGCTTATTTTGTTGCTGTAAAGTGTAGTTGGGGGTGATTTTTGATAGCCGAAGTAATTTAGATGAGTTTGGCATAGTTTGCTATGGTTAGTAGTATTTTTTTGTAATTTAAAAGTGATTGGGGGGTTTAGTTTGTTGTGGTAAGGGTTAGTTGGTGATGATTTATGGTAGCCGAAGTAATTTTGGGTGGGTTTGGCATTAGTTTGCTATGGTTACTAGCATTTCTTTGTAATTTAAAAGTGATTGGATATAGTTTGTTGTGGTAAGGGTTAGTTGGTGATGATTTAGAGTAGCCGAAGTAATTTAGGTGAGTCTGGCATAATTTGTTATGATTTGTACACCTTTTTTTGTAATTTTAAGATGATATGGTTTGGTTTGTTGGGGTATGGGATTGTTGGGGGTGATTTACGGTAGCCGAAGTAATTTAGGTGATTCTGGTATCGTTTGTTATGATTTTTAGCATTTTTTTGTAATTTTAAAGTGATTGGGCTTAGTTTGTTGTGGTAAGGGTTAGTTGGTGATGATTTATGGTAGCCGAGGTAATTTAGGGTAGTTTGGCATAGTTTGCTATGGTTACTAGCATTTTTTTGTAATTTAAAATTGATTGGGTTTAGTTTGTTGTGGTAAGGGTTAGTTGGTGATGATTTAGAGTAGCCGAAGTAATTTAGGTGAGTTTGGCATAGTTTGTTGTGATTTGTACACCTTTTTTTGTAATTTTAAGATGATATGGTTTGGTTTGTTGTGGTAAGGGATAGTTGGGGGTGGTTTACGGTAACCGAAGTAATTTAGGTGATTCTGGTATAGTTTGTTATGATTTTTAGCATTATTTTGTAATTTTAAAGTGATTGGGCTTAGTTTGTTGTGGTAAGGGTTAGTTGGGGGTGATTTTTGATAGCCGAAGTAATTTAGGTGAGTTTGGCATAGTTTGCTATGGTTAGTAGCATTTTTTTGTAATTTAAAAGTGATTGGGTTTAGTTTGTTGTGGTAAGGGTTAGTTGGTGGTGATTTATGGTAGCCGAAATAATTTAGGTGAGTTTGGCATAGTTTGCTGTGGTTACTAGCATTTTTTTGTAATTTAAAAGTGATTGGGTTTAGTTTGTTGTGGTAAGGGTTAGTTGGTGATGATTTAGAGTAGCCGAAGTAATTTAGGTGATTCTGGTATCGTTTGTTATGATTTTTAGCATTTTTTTGTAATTTTAAAGTGATTGGGCTTAGTTTGTTGCTGTAAAGTGTAGTTGGGGGTGATTTTTGATAGCCGAAGTAATTTAGGTGAGTTTGGCATAGTTTGCTATGGTTAGTAGCATTTTTTTGTAATTTAAAAGTGATTGGGTTTAGTTTGTTGTGGTAAGGGTTAGTTGGTGGTGATTTATGGTAGCCGAAGTAATTTAGGCGAGTTTGGCATAGTTTGCTATGGTTACTAGCATTTTTTTGTAATTTAAAAGTGATTGGGTTTAGTTTGTTGTGGTAAGGGTTAGTTGGTGATGATTTAGAGTAGCCGAAGTAATTTAGGTGAGTCTGGCATAGTTTGTTATGATTTGTACACCTTTTTTTGTAATTTTAAGATGATATGGTTTGGTTTGTTGTGGTAAGGGATAGTTGGGGGTGATTTACGGTAGCCGAAGTAATTTAGGTGATTCTGGTATCGTTTGTTATGATTTTTAGCATTTTTTTGTAATTTTAAAGTGATTGGGCTTAGTTTGTTGCTGTAAAGTGTAGTTGGGGGTGATTTTTGATAGCCGAAGTAATTTAGGTGAGTTTGGCATAGTTTGCTATGGTTAGTAGCATTTTTTTGTAATTTAAAAGTGATTGGGTTTAGTTTGTTGTGGTAAGGGTTAGTTGGTGATGATTTATGGTAGCCGAAGTAATTTAGGTGAGTTTGGCATAGTTTGCTATGGTTACTAGCATTTTTTTGTAATTTAAAAGTGATTGGGTTTAGTTTGTTGTGGTAAGGGTTAGTTGGTGATGATTTAGTGTAGCCGAAGTAATTTAGGTGATTCTGGTATCGTTTGTTATGATTTTTAGCATTTTTTTGTAATTTTAAAGTGATTGGGCTTAGTTTGTTGCTGTAAAGTGTAGTTGGGGGTGATTTTTGATAGCCGAAGTAATTTAGGTGTGTTTGGCATAGTTTGCTATGGTTAGTAGCATTTTTTTGTAATTTAAAAGTGATTGGGTTTAGTTTGTTGTGGTAAGGGATAGTTGGTGGTGATTTATGCTAGCCGAAGTAATTTAGGTGAGTTTGGCATAGTTTGCTATGGTTACTAGCATTTTTTTGAAATTTAAAAGTGATTGGGTTTAGTTTGTTGTGGTAAGGGTTAGTTGGTGATGATTTAGAGTAGCCGAAGTAATTTAGGTGAGTCTGGCATAGTTTGTTATGATTTGTACACCTTTTTTTGTAATTTTAAGATGATATGGTTTGGTTTGTTGTGGTAAGGGATAGTTGGGGGTGATTTACGGTAGCCGAAGTAATTTAGGTGATTCTGGTATCGTTTGTTATGATTTTTAGCATTTTTTTGTAATTTTAAAGTGATTGGGTTTAGTTTGTTGCTGTAAAGTGTAGTTGGGGGTGATTTTTGATAGCCGAAGTAATTTAGGTGAGTTTGGCATAGTTTGCTATGGTTAGTAGCATTTTTTTGTAATTTAAAAGTGATTGGGTTTAGTTTGTTGTGGTAAGGGTTAGTTGGTGATGATTTATGGTAGCCGAAGTAATTTAGGTGAGTTTGGCATAGTTTGCTATGGTTACTAGCATTTTTTTGTAATTTAAAAGTGATTGGGTTTAATTTGTTGTGGTAAGGGTTAGTTGGTGATGATTTAGAGTAGCCGAAGTAATTTAGGTGAGTCTGGCATAGTTTGTTATGATTTGTACACCTTTTTTTGTAATTTTAAGATGATATGGTTTGGTTTGTTGTGGTAAGGGATAGTTGGGGGTGATTTACGATAGCCGAAGTAATTTAGGTGATTCTGGTATCGTTTGTTATGTTTTTTAACATTTTTTTGTAATTTTAAAGTGATTGGGCTTAGTTTGTTGCTGTAAAGTGTAGTTGGGGGTGATTTTTGATAGCCGAAGTAATTTAGGTGAGTTTGGCATAGTTTGCTATGGTTAGTAGCATTTTTTTGTAATTTAAAAGTGATTGGGTTTAGTTTGTTGTGGTAAGGGTTAGTTGGTGATGATTTATGGTAGCCGAAGTAATTTAGGTGAATTTGGCATAGTTTGCTATGGTTACTAGCATTTTTTTGTAATTTAAAAGTGATTGGGTTTAGTTTGTTGTGGTAAGGGTTAGTTGGTGATGATTTAGAGTAGCCGAAGTAATTTAGGTGAGTCTGGCATAGTTTGTTATGATTTGTACACCTTTTTTTGTAATTTTAAGATGATATGGTTTGGTTTGTTGTGGTAAGGGATAGTTGGGGGTGGTTTACGGTAACCGAAGTAATTTAGGTGATTCTGGTTTAGTTTGTTATGATTTTTAGCATTATTTTGTAATTTTAAAGTGATTGGGCTTAGTTTGTTGTGGTAAGGGTTAGTTGGGGGTGATTTTTGATAGCCAAAGTAATTTAGGTGAGTTTGGCATAGTTTGCTATGGTTAGTAGCATTTTTTTGTAATTTAAAAGTGATTGGGTTTAGTTTGTTGTGGTAAGGGTTAGTTGGTGGTGATTTATGGTAGCCGAAGTAATTTAGGTGAGTTTGGCATAGTTTGCTATGGTTACTAGCATTTTTTTGAAATTTAAAAGTGATTGGGTTTAGTTTGTTGTGGTAAGGGTTAGTTGGTGATGATTTAGAGTAGCCGAAGTAATTTAGGTGAGTCTGGCATAGTTTGTTATGATTTGTACACTTTTTTTTGTAATTTTAAGATGATATGGTTTGGTTTGTTGTGGTAAGGGATAGTTGGGGGTGATTTACGGTAGCCGAAGTAATTTAGGTGATTCTGGTATAGTTTGTTATGATTTTTAGAATTTTTTTGTAATTTTAAAGTGATTGGGCTTAGTTTGTTGCTGTAAAGTGTATTTGGGGGTGATTTTTGATAGCCGAAGTAATTTAGGTGAGTTTGGCATAGTTTGATATGGTTACTAGCATTTTTTTGTAATTTAAAAGTGATTGGGTTTATTTTGTTGTGGTAAGGGTTAGTTGGTGATGATTTAGAGTAGCCGAAGTAATTTAGGTGAGTCTGGCATAGTTTGTTATGATTTGTACACCTTTTTTTGTAATTTTAAGATGATATGGTTTGGTTTGTTGTGGTAAGGGATAGTTGGGGGTGATTTACGGTAGCCGAAGTAATTTAGGTGATTCTGGTATAGTTTGTTATGATTTTTAGAATTTTTTTGTAATTTTAAAGTGATTGGGCTTAGTTTGTTGCTGTAAAGTGTAGTTGGGGGTGATTTTTGATAGCCGAAGTAATTTAGGTGAGTTTGGCATAGTTTGCTATAGTTAGTTGCATTTTTTTGTAATTTAAAAGTGATTGGGTTTAGTTTGTTGTGGTAAGGGTTAGTTGGTGATGATTTATGGTAGCCGAAGTAATTTAGGTGAGGTTGGCATAGTTTGCTATAGTTACTAGCATTTTTTTGTAATTTAAAAATGATTGGGTTTAGTTTGTTGTGGTAAGGGTTAGTTGGTGATGATTTAGAGTAGCCGAAGTAATTTAGGTGAGTCTGGCATAGTTTGTTATAATTTGTACACCTTTTTTTGTAATTTTAAGATGATATGGTTTGGTTTGTTGTGGTAAGGGATAGTTGGGGGTGATATACGGTAGCCGAAGTAATTTAGGTGATTCTGGTATAGTTTGTTATGATTTTTAGCATTTTTTTGTAATTTTAAAGTGATTGGGCTTAGTTTGTTGCTGTATAGTGTATTTGGGGGTGATTTTTGATAGCCGAAGTAATTTAGGTGAGTTTGGCATAGTTAGATATGGTTAGTAGCATTTTTTTTGTAATTTAAAAGTGATTGGGTTTAGTTTGTTGTGGTAAGGGTTAGTTGGTGATGATTTAGATTAGCCGAAGTAATTTAGGAGAGTCTGGCATATTTTGTTATGATTTGTACACCTTTTTTTGTAATTTTAAGATGATATGGTTTGGTTTGTTGTGGTAAGGGATAGTTGGGGGTGATTTACGGTAGGCCGAAGTAATTTAGGAGATTCTGGTATAGTTTGTTATGATTTTTAGCATTTTTTTGTAATTTTAAAGTGATTGGGCTTAGCTTGTTGCTGTAAAGTGTATTTGGGGGTGATTTTTGATAGCCGAAGTAATTTAGGTGAGTTTGGCATAGTTTGATATGGTTAGTAGCATTTTTTTGTAATTTAAAAGTGATTGGGTTTAGTTTGTTGTGGTAAGAGTTAGTTGGTGATGATTTATGGTAGCCGAAGTAATTTAGGTGAGTTTGGTATAGTTTGCTATGGTTACTAGCATTTTTTTGAAATTTAAATGTGATTGGGTTTAGTTTGTTGTGGTAAGGGTTAGTTGGTGATGATTTAGAGTAGCCGAAGTAATTTAGGTGAGTCTGGCATAATTTGTTATGATTTGTACACCTTTTTTTGTAATTTTAAGATGATATGGTTTGGTTTGTTGGGGTAAGGGATAGTTGGGGGTGATTTACGGTAGCCGAAGTAATTTAGGTGATTCTGGTATAGTTTGTTACGATTTTTAGCATTTTTTTGTAATTTTAAAGTGATTGGGCTTAGTTTGTTGTGGTATGGGTTAGTTGGTGATGATTTATGGTAGCCGAAGTAATTTAGGTGAGTTTGGCATAGTTTGCTATGGTTACTAGCATTTTTTTGTAATTTAAAAGTGATTGGGTTTAGTTTGTTGTGGTAAGGGTTAGTTGGTGATGATTTAGAGTAGCCGAAGTAATTTAGGTGAGTCTGGCATAGTTTGTTATGATTTGTACACCTTTTTTTGTAATTTTAAGATGATAAGGTTTGGTTTAATTGTGGTAAGGGATAGTTGGGGGTGATTTACGGTAGCCGAAGTAATTTAGGTGATTCTGGTATAGTTTGTTATGATTTTTAGCATTTTTTTGTAATTTTAAAGTGGTTGGGCTTAGTTTGTTGTGGTAAGGGTTAGTTGGGGGTGATTTTTGATAGCCGAAGTAATTTAGGTGAGTTTGGCATAGTTTGCTATGGCTAGTAGCATTTTTTGTAATTTAAAAGTGATTGGGTTTAGATTGTTGTGGTAAGGGTTAGTTGGTGATGATTTATGGTAGCCGAAGTAATTTAGGTGAGTTTGACATAGTTTGCTATGGTTACTAGCATTTTTTTGTAATTTAAAAGTGATTGGGTTTAGTTTGTTGTGGTAAGGGTTAGTTGGTGATGATTTAGAGTAGCCGAAGTAATTTAGGTGAGTCTGGCATAGTTTGTTATGATTTGTACACCTTTTTTTGTAATTTTAAGATGATATGGATTGGTTTGTTGTGGTAAGGGATAGTTGGGGGTGGTTTACGGTAACCGAAGTAATTTAGGTGATTCTGGTTTAGTTTGTTATGATTTTTAGCATTATTTTGTAATTTTAAAGTGATTGGGCTTAGTTTGTTGTGGTAAGGGTTAGTTGGGGGTGATTTTAGATAGCCAAAGTAATTTAGGTGAGTTTGGCATAGTTTGCTATGGTTAGTAGCATTTTTTTGTAATTTAAAAGTGATTGGGTTTAGTTTGTTGTGGTAAGGGTTAGTTGGTGGTGATTTATGGTAGCCGAAGTAATTTAGGTGAGTTTGGCATAGTTTGCTATGGTTACTAGCATTTTTTTGAAATTTAAAAGTGATTGGGTTTAGTTTGTTGTGGTAAGGGTTAGTTGGTGTTGATTTAGAGTAGCCGGAGTAATTTAGGTGAGTCTGGCATAGTTTGTTATGATTTGTACACCTTTTTTTGTAATTTTAAGATGATATGGTTTGGTTTGTTGTGGTAAGGGATAGTTGGGGGTGATTTAAAGTAGCCGAAGTAATTTAGGTGATTCTGGTATCGTTTGTAATGATTTTTAGCATTTTTTTGTAATTTTAAAATGATTGGGCTTAGTTTGTTGCTGTAAAGTGTAGTTGGGGGTGATTTTTGATAGCCGAAGTAATTTAGGTGAGTTTGGCATAGTTTTCTATGGTTAGTAGCATTTTTTTGTAATTTAAAAGTGATTGGGTTTAGTTTGTTGTGGTAAGGGTTAGTTGGTGATGATTTAGAGTAGCCGAAGTAATTTAGGTAAGTCTGGCATAGTTATGATTTGTACACTTTTTTTTGTAATTTTAAGATGATATGGTTTGGTTTGTTGTGGTAAGGGATAGTTGGGGGTGATATACGGTAGCCGAAGTAATTTAGGTGATTCTGGTATAGTTTGTTATGATTTTTAGCATTTTTTTGTAATTTTAAAGTGATTGGGCTTAGTTTGTTGCTGTATAGTGTATTTGGGGGTGATTTTTGATAGCCGAAGTAATTTAGGTGAGTTTGGCATAGTTAGATATGGTTAGTAGCATTTTTTTTGTAATTTAAAAGTGATTGGGTTTAGTTTGTTGTGGTAAGGGTTAGTTGGTGATGATTTAGATTAGCCGAAGTAATTTAGGAGAGTCTGGCATATTTTGTTATGATTTGTACACCTTTTTTTGTAATTTTAAGATGATATGGTTTGGTTTGTTGTGGTAAGGGATAGTTGGGGGTGATTTACGGTAGGCCGAAGTAATTTAGGAGATTCTGGTATAGTTTGTTATGATTTTTAGCATTTTTTTGTAATTTTAAAGTGATTGGGCTTAGCTTGTTGCTGTAAAGTGTATTTGGGGGTGATTTTTGATAGCCGAAGTAATTTAGGTGAGTTTGGCATAGTTTGATATGGTTAGTAGCATTTTTTTGTAATTTAAAAGTGATTGGGTTTAGTTTGTTGTGGTAAGAGTTAGTTGGTGATGATTTATGGTAGCCGAAGTAATTTAGGTGAGTTTGGTATAGTTTGCTATGGTTACTAGCATTTTTTTGAAATTTAAATGTGATTGGGTTTAGTTTGTTGTGGTAAGGGTTAGTTGGTGATGATTTAGAGTAGCCGAAGTAATTTAGGTGAGTCTGGCATAATTTGTTATGATTTGTACACCTTTTTTTGTAATTTTAAGATGATATGGTTTGGTTTGTTGGGGTAAGGGATAGTTGGGGGTGATTTACGGTAGCCGAAGTAATTTAGGTGATTCTGGTATAGTTTGTTACGATTTTTAGCATTTTTTTGTAATTTTAAAGTGATTGGGCTTAGTTTGTTGTGGTATGGGTTAGTTGGTGATGATTTATGGTAGCCGAAGTAATTTAGGTGAGTTTGGCATAGTTTGCTATGGTTACTAGCATTTTTTTGTAATTTAAAAGTGATTGGGTTTAGTTTGTTGTGGTAAGGGTTAGTTGGTGATGATTTAGAGTAGCCGAAGTAATTTAGGTGAGTCTGGCATAGTTTGTTATGATTTGTACACCTTTTTTTGTAATTTTAAGATGATAAGGTTTGGTTTAATTGTGGTAAGGGATAGTTGGGGGTGATTTACGGTAGCCGAAGTAATTTAGGTGATTCTGGTATAGTTTGTTATGATTTTTAGCATTTTTTTGTAATTTTAAAGTGGTTGGGCTTAGTTTGTTGTGGTAAGGGTTAGTTGGGGGTGATTTTTGATAGCCGAAGTAATTTAGGTGAGTTTGGCATAGTTTGCTATGGCTAGTAGCATTTTTTGTAATTTAAAAGTGATTGGGTTTAGATTGTTGTGGTAAGGGTTAGTTGGTGATGATTTATGGTAGCCGAAGTAATTTAGGTGAGTTTGACATAGTTTGCTATGGTTACTAGCATTTTTTTGTAATTTAAAAGTGATTGGGTTTAGTTTGTTGTGGTAAGGGTTAGTTGGTGATGATTTAGAGTAGCCGAAGTAATTTAGGTGAGTCTGGCATAGTTTGTTATGATTTGTACACCTTTTTTTGTAATTTTAAGATGATATGGATTGGTTTGTTGTGGTAAGGGATAGTTGGGGGTGGTTTACGGTAACCGAAGTAATTTAGGTGATTCTGGTTTAGTTTGTTATGATTTTTAGCATTATTTTGTAATTTTAAAGTGATTGGGCTTAGTTTGTTGTGGTAAGGGTTAGTTGGGGGTGATTTTAGATAGCCAAAGTAATTTAGGTGAGTTTGGCATAGTTTGCTATGGTTAGTAGCATTTTTTTGTAATTTAAAAGTGATTGGGTTTAGTTTGTTGTGGTAAGGGTTAGTTGGTGGTGATTTATGGTAGCCGAAGTAATTTAGGTGAGTTTGGCATAGTTTGCTATGGTTACTAGCATTTTTTTGAAATTTAAAAGTGATTGGGTTTAGTTTGTTGTGGTAAGGGTTAGTTGGTGTTGATTTAGAGTAGCCGGAGTAATTTAGGTGAGTCTGGCATAGTTTGTTATGATTTGTACACCTTTTTTTGTAATTTTAAGATGATATGGTTTGGTTTGTTGTGGTAAGGGATAGTTGGGGGTGATTTAAAGTAGCCGAAGTAATTTAGGTGATTCTGGTATCGTTTGTAATGATTTTTAGCATTTTTTTGTAATTTTAAAATGATTGGGCTTAGTTTGTTGCTGTAAAGTGTAGTTGGGGGTGATTTTTGATAGCCGAAGTAATTTAGGTGAGTTTGGCATAGTTTTCTATGGTTAGTAGCATTTTTTTGTAATTTAAAAGTGATTGGGTTTAGTTTGTTGTGGTAAGGGTTAGTTGGTGATGATTTAGAGTAGCCGAAGTAATTTAGGTAAGTCTGGCATAGTTATGATTTGTACACTTTTTTTTGTAATTTTAAGATGATATGGTTTGGTTTGTTGTGGTAAGGGATAGTTGGGGGTGATTTACGGTAACCGAAGTAATTTAGGTCATTCTGGTATAGTTTGTTATGATTTTTAGAATTTTTTTGTAATTTTAAAGTGATTGGGCTTAGTTTGTTGCTGTAAAGTGTATTTGGGGGTGATTTTTGATAGCCGAAGTAATTTAGGTGAGTTTGGCATAGTTTGATATGGTTACTAGCATTTTTTTGTAATTTAAAAGTGATTGGGTTTAGTTTGTTGTGGTAAGGGTTAGTTGGTGATGATTTAGAGTAGCCGAAGTAATTTAGGTGAGTCTGGCATAGTTTGTTATGATTTGTACACCTTTTTTTGTAATTTTAAGATGATATGGTTTGGTTTGTTGTGGTAAGGGATAGTTGTGGGTGATTTACGGTAGCCGAAGTAATTTAGGTGATTCTGGTATCGTTTGTTATGATTTTTAGCATTTTTTTGTAATTTTAAATTTATTAGGCTTAGTTTGTTGCTGTAAAGTGTAGTTGGGGGTGATTTTTGATAGCCGAAGTAATTTAGGTGAGTTTGGCATAGTTTGCTATAGTTAGTTGCATTTTTTTGTAATTTAAAAGTGATTGGGTTTAGTTTGTTGTGGTAAGGGTTAGTTGGTGATGATTTATGGTAGCCGAAGTAATTTAGGTGAGGTTGGCATAGTTTGCTATGGTTACTAGCATTTTTTTGTAATTTAAAAATGATTGGGTTTAGTTTGTTGTGGTAAGGGTTAGTTGGTGATGATTTAGAGTAGCCGAAGTAATTTAGGTGAGTCAGGCATAGTTTGTTATGATTTGTACACCTTTTTTTGTAATTTTAAGATGATATGGTTTGGTTTGTTGTGGTAAGGGATAGTTGGGGGTGATATACGGTAGCCGAAGTAATTTAGGTGATTCTGGTATAGTTTGTTATGATTTTTAGCATTTTTTTGTAATTTTAAAGTGATTGGGCTTAGTTTGTTGCTTTATAGTGTATTTGGGGGTGATTTTTGATAGCCGAAGTAATTTAGGTGAGTTTGGCATAGTTAGATATGGTTAGTAGCATTTTTTTTGTAATTTAAAAGTGATTGGGTTTAGTTTGTTGTGGTAAGGGTTAGTTGGTGATGATTTAGATTAGCCGAAGTAATTTAGGTGAGTCTGGCATAGTTTGTTATGATTTGTACACCTTTTTTTGTAATTTTAAGATGATATGGTTTGGTTTGTTGTGGTAAGGGATAGTTGGGGGTGAATTACGGTAGGCCGAAGTAATTTAGGAGATTCTGGTATAGTTTGTTATGATTTTTAGCATTTTTTTGTAATTTTAAAGTGATTGGGCTTAGTTTGTTGCTGTAAAGTGTATTTGGGGGTGATTTTTGATAGCCGAAGTGATTTAGGTGAGTTTGGCATAGTTTGATATGGTTAGTAGCATTTTTTTGTAATTTAAAAGTGATTGGGTTTAGTTTGTTGTGGTAAGAGTTAGTTGGGGATGATTTATGGTAGCCGAAGTAATTTAGGTGAGTTTGGTATAGTTTGCTATGGTTACTAGCATTTTTTTGAAATTTAAAAGTGATTGGGTTTAGTTTGTTGTGGTAAGGGTTAGTTGGTGATGATTTAGAGTAGCCGAAGTAATTTAGGTGAGTCTGGCATAATTTGTTATGATTTGTACACCTTTTTTTGTAATTTTAAGATGATATGGTTTGGTTTGTTGGGGTAAGGGATAGTTGGGGGTGATTTACGGTAGCCGAAGTAATTTAGGTGATTCTGGTATAGTTTGTTATGATTTTTAGCATTTTTTTGTAATTTTAAAGTGATTGGGCTTAGTTTGTTGTGGTAAGGGTTAGTTGGTGATGATTTATGGTAGCCGAAGTCATTTAGGTGAGTTTGGCATAGTTTGCTATGGTTACTAGCATTTTTTTGTAATTTAAAAGTGATTGGGTTTAGTTTGTTGTGGTAAGGGTTAGTTGGTGATGATTTAGAGTAGCCGAAGTAATTTAGGTGAGTCTGGCATAGTTTGTTGTGATTTGTACACCTTTTTTTGTAATTTTAAGATGATATGGTTTGGTTTGTTGTGGTAGGGGATAGTTGGGGGTGGTTTACGGTAGCCGAAGTAATTTAGGTGATTCTGGTATAGTTTGTTATGATTTTTAGCATTTTTTTGTAATTTTAAAGTGATTGGGCTTAGTTTGTTGTGGTAAGGGTTAGTTGGTGATGATTTATGGTAGCCGAAGTAATTTAGGTGAGTTTGGCATAGTTTGCTATAGTTACTAGCATTTTTTTGTAATTTAAAAGTGATTGGGTTTAGTTTGTTGTGGTAAGGGTTAGTTGGTGATGATTTAGAGTAGCCGAAGTAATTTAGGTGAGTCTGGCATAGTTTGTTATGATTTGTACACCTTTTTTTGTAACTCTTAGATGATATTTTTTGGTTTGTTGTGGTAAGGGATAGTTGGGGGTGATTTACGGTAGAAGAAATAATTTAGGTGATTCTGGTATAGTTTGTTATGATTTTTAGCATTTTTTTGTAATTTTAAAGTGATTGGGCTTAGTTTGTTGCTGTAAAGTGTAGTTGGGGGTGATTTTTGATAGCCGAAGTAATTTAGGGAAGATTGGCATAGTTTGCAATGGTTAGTAGCATTTTTTTGTAATTTAAAAGTGATTGGGTTTAGTTTGTTGTGGTAAGGGTCAGTTGGTGATGATTTATGGTAGCCGAAGTAATTTAGGTGAGTTTGGCATAGTTTGCTAGGGTTACTAGCATTTTTTTGTAATTTAAAAGTGATTGGGTTTAGTTTGTTGTGGTAAGGGTTAGTTGGTGATGATTTAGAGTAGCCGAAGTAATTTAGGTGAGTCTGGCATAGTTTGTTATGATTTGTACACTTTTTTTTGTAATTTTAAGATGATATGGTTTGGTTTGTTGTGGTAAGGAATAGTTGGGGGTGATTTACGATAGCCGAAGTAATTTAGGTGATTCTGGTATAGTTTGTTATGATTTTTAGCATTTTTTTGTAATTTTGAAGTGATTGGGATTAGATTGTTGCTGTAAAGTGTAGTTGGGGGTGATTTTTGATAGCCGAAGTAATTTAGGTGAGTTTGGCTTAGTTTGCTATGGTTAGTAGCATTTTTTTGTAATTTAAAAGTGATTGGGTTTAGTTTTTTGTGGTAAGGGTTAGTTGGTGATGATTTAGAGTAGCCGAAGTAATTTAGGTGAGTCTGGCATAGTTTGTTATGATTTGTACACCTTTTTTTGTAATTTTAAGATGATATGGTTTGGTTTGTTGTGGTAAGGGATAGTTGGGGGTGATTTACGATAGCCGAAGTAATTTAGGTGATTCTGGTATAGTTTGTTATGATTTTTAGCATTTTTTTGTAATTTTAAAGTGATTGGGATTAGTTTGTTGCTGTAGAGTGTAGTTGGGGGTGATTTTTGATAGCCGAAGTAATTTAGGTGAGTTTGGCTTAGTTTGCTATAGTTAGTAGCATTTTTTTGTAATTTAAAAGTGATTGGGTTTAGTTTGTTGTGGTAAGGGTTAGTTGGTGATGATTTATGGTAGCCGAAGTAATTTAGGTGAGTTTGGCATAGTTTGCTATGGTTACTAGCATTTTTTTGTAATTTAAAAATGATTGGGTTTAGTTTGTTGTGGTAAGGGTTAGTTGGTGATGATTTAGAGTAGCCGAAGTAATTTAGGTGAGTCTGGCATAGTTTGTTATGATTTGTACACCTTTTGTTGTAATTTTAAGATGATATGGTTTGGTTTGTTGTGGTAAGGGATAGTTGGGGGTGATTTACGGTAGCCGAAGTAATTTGGGTGATTCTGGTATAGTTTGTTATAATTTTTAGCATTTTTTTGTAATTTTAAAGTGATTGGGCTTAGTTTGTTGCTGTAAAGTGTATTTGGGGGTGATTTTTGATAGCCGAAGTAATTTAGGTAATTGGCATAGTTTGATATGGTTAGTAGAATTTTTTTGTAATTTAAAAGTGGTTGGGCTTAGTGTTTGTTGTGGTAAGGGTTAGTTGGTGATGATTTATGGTAGCCGAAGTAATTTAGGTGAGTTTGGCATAGTTTGCTATGGTTACTAGCATTTTTTTGTAATTTAAAAGTGATTGGGTTTAGTTTGTTGTGGTAAGGGTTAGTTGGTGATGATTTAGAGTAGCCGAAGCAATTTAGGTGAGTCTGGCATAGTTTGTTGTGATTTGTACACCTTTTTTTGTAATTTTAAGATAATATGGTTTGGTTTGTTGTGGTAAGGGATAGTTGGGGGTGGTTTACGGTAGCCGAAGTAATTTAGGTGATTCTGGTATAGTTTGTTATGATTTTTAGCATTTTTTTGTAATTTTAAAGTGATTGGGCTTAGTTTGTTGTGGTAAGGGTTAGTTGGGGGTGATTTTTGATAGCCGAAGTAATTTAGGTGAGTTTGGCATAGTTTGCTATGGTTAGTAGCATTTTTTTGTAATTTAAAAGTGATTGGGTTTAGTTTGTTGTGGTAAGGGTTAGTTGGTGATGATTTATGGTAGCCGAAGTAATTTAGGTGAGTTTGGCATAGTTTGCTATGGTTACTAGCATTTTTTTGTAATTTAAAAGTGATTGGGTTTAGTTTGTTGTGGTAAGGGTTAGTTGGTGATGATTTAGAGTAGCCGAAGTAATTTAGGTGAGTCTGGCATAGTTTGTTATGATTTGTACACCTTTTTTTGTAATTTTAAGATGATATTGTTTGGTTTGTTGTGGTAAGGGATAGTTGGGGGTGATTTACGGTAGAAGAAGTAATTTAGGCGATTCTGGTATAGTTTGTTATAATTTTTAGCATTTTTTTGTAATTTTAAAGTGATCTGGCTTAGTTTGTTGCTGTAAAGTGTAGTTGGGGGTGATTTTTGATAGCCGAAGTTATTTAGGTGAGATTGGCATAGTTTGCAATGGTTAGTAGCATTTTTTTGTAATTTAAAAGTGATTGGGTTTAGTTTGTTGTGGTAAGGGTCAGTTGGTGATGATTTATGGTAGCCGAAGTAATTTAGGTGAGTTTGGCAAAGTTTGCTATGGTTACTAGCATTTTTTTGTAATTTAAAAGTGATTGGGTTTAGTTTGTTGTGGTAAGGGTTAGTTGGTGATGATTTAGAGTAGCCGAAGTAATTTAGGTGAGTCTGGCATAGTTTGTTATGATTTGTACACCTTTTTTTGTAATTTTAAGATGATAAGGTTTGGTTTGTTGTGGTAAGGGATAGTTGGGGGCGATTTACGGTAGCCGAAGTAATTTAGGTGATTCTGGTATAGTTTGTTATGATTTTTAGCATTTTTTTGTAATTTTAAAGTGATTGGTCTTAATTTGTTGCTGTAAAGTGTAGTTGCGGGTAATTTTTGATAGCCGAAGTAATTTAGGTGAGTTTGGCATAGTTTGCTATGGTTACTAGCATTTTTTTGTAATTTAAAATTGATTGGGTTTAGTTTGTTGTGGTAAGGGTTAGTTGGTGATGATTTAGAGTAGCCGATGTAATTTAGGTGAGTCTGGCTTAGTTTGTTATGATTTGTACACTTTTTTTGTAATTTTAAGATGACGTGGTTTGGTTTGTTGTGGTAAGGGATAGTTGGGGGTGATTTACGGTAGCCGAAGTAATTTAGGTGATTCTGGTATAGTTTGTTATGATTTTTAGTATTTTTTTGTAATTTTAAAATGATTGGGCTTAGTTTGTTGCGGCAAAATGTAGTTGGGGGTGATTTTTGATAGCCGAAGTAATTTAGGTGAGTTTGGCATAGTTTGCTATGGTTAGTAGCATTTTTTTGTAATTTAAAAGTGATTGGATTTAGTTTGTTGTGGTAAGGGTTAGTTGGTGATGATTTAGAGTAGCCTAAGTAATTTAGGTGAGTCTGGCATAGTTTGTTATGATTTGTACTCGTTTTTTTGTAATTTTAAGATGATATGGTTTGGTTTGTTGTGGTATGGAATAGTTGGGGGTGATTTACGGTAGCCGAAGTAATTTAGGTGATTCTGGTATAGTTTGTTATGATTTTTAGCATTTTTTTGTAATTTTAAAGTGATTGGGCTTAGTTTGTTGCTGTAAAGTGTAGTTGGGGTGATTTTTGATAGCCGAAGTAATTTAGGTGAGTTTGGCATAGTTTGCTATGGTTAGTAGCATTTTTTTGTAATTTAAAAGTGATTGGGTTTAGTTTGTTGTGGTAAGGGTTAGTTGGTGATGATTTATGGTAGCCGAAGTAATTTAGGTGAGTTTGGCATTGTTTGCTATGGTTACTAGCATTTTTTTGTAATTTAAAATTGATTGGGTTTAGTTTGTTGTGGTAAGGGTTAGTTGGTGACGATTTAGAGTAGCCGAAGTAATTTAGGTGAGTCTGGCTTAGTTTGTTATGATTTGTACACTTTTTTTTGTAATTTTAAGATGATATGGTTTGGTTTGTTGTGGTAAGGGATAGTTGGGGGTGATTTACCGTAGCCGAAGTAATTTAGGTGATTCTGGTATAGTTTGTTATGATTTTTAGCATTTTTTTGTAATTTTAAAATGATTGGGCTTAGTTTGTTGCGGCAAAATGTAGTTGGGGGTGATTTTTGATAGCCGAAGTAATTTAGGTGAGTTTGGCATAGTTTGCTATGGTTAGTAGCATTTTATTGTAATTTAAAAGTGATTGGGTTTAGTTTGTTGTGGTAAGGGTTAGTTGGTGATGATTTATAGTAGCCGAAGTAATTTAGGTGAGTTTGGCATAGTTTGCTATAGTTACTAGCATTTTTTTGGAATTTAATAGGGATTGGGTTTAGTTTGTTGTGGTAAGGGTTAGTTGGTGATGATTTAGAGTAGCCGAAGTAATTTAGGTGAGTCTGGCATAGTTTGTTATGATTTGTACACCTTTTTTTGTAATTTTAAGATGATATGGTTTGGTTTGTTGTGGTAAGGGATAGTTGGGGGTGATTTACGGTAGCCGAAGTAATTTAGGTGATTCTGGTATAGTTTGTTATGATTTTTAGCATTTTTTTGTAATTTTAAAGTGATTGGTCTTAGTTTGTTGCTGTAAAGTGTAGTTGGGGGTGATTTTTGATAGCCGAAGTAATTTAGGTGAGTTTGGCATATTTTGCTATGGTTAGTAGCATTTTTTTGTAATTTAAATGTGATTGGGTTTAGTTTGTTGTGGTAGGGGTTAGTTGGTGATTTTTTATGGTAGACGAAGTAATTTAGGTGAGTTTGGCATAGTTTGCTATGGTTACTAGCATTTTTTTGTAATTTAAAAGTGATTGGGTTTAGTTTGTTGTGGTAATTTAGGTGAGTCTGGCATAGTTTGTTATGATTTGTACACCTTTTTTTGTAATTTTAAGATGATATGGCTTGGTTTGATGTGGTAAGGGTTAGTTGGTAATGATTTAGAGTAGCCGAAGTAATTTAGGTGATTCTGGTATAGTTTGTTATGATTTTTAGCATTTTTTTGTAATTTTAAAGTGATTGGGCTTAGTTTGTTGCTATAAAGTGTAGTTGGGGGTGATTTTTGATAGCCGAAGTAATTTAGGTGAGTTTGGTATAGTTTGCTATGGTTAGTAGCATTTTTTTGTAATTTAAAAGTGATTGGGTTTAGTTTGTTGTGGTAAGGGTTAGTTGGTGATGATTTATGGTAGCCGAAATAATTTAGGTAAGTTTGGCATTGTTTGCTATGGTTACTAGCATTTTTTTGTAATTTAAAATTGATTGGGTTTAGTTTGTTGTGGTAAGGGTTAGTTGGTGATGATTTAGAGTAGCCGAAGTAATTTAGGTGAGTCTGGCTTAGTTTGTTATGATTTGTACACTTTTTTTTGTAATTTTAAGATGATATGGTTTGGTTTGTTGTGGTAAGGGATAGTTGGGGGTGATTTACGGTAGCCGAAGTAATTTAGGTGATTCTGGTATAGTTTGTTATGATTTTTAGCATTTTTTTGTAATTTTAAAATGATTGGGCTTAGTTTGTTGCGGCAAAATGTAGTTGGGGGTGATTTTTGATAGCCGAAGTAATTTAGGTGAGTTTGGCATAGTTTGCTATGGTTGGTAGCATTTTTTTGTAATTTAAAAGTGATTGGGTTTAGTTTGCTGTGGTAAGGGTTAGTTGGTGATGATTTATGGTAGCCGAAGTAATTTAGGTGAGTTTGGCATAGTTTGCTATGGTTACTAGCATTTTTTTGTAATTTAAAAGTGATTGGGTTTAGTTTGTTGTGGTAAGGGTTAGTTGGTAATGATTTAGTGTAGCCTAAGTAATTTAGGTGAGTCTGGCATAGTTTGTTATGATTTGTACTCGTTTTTTTGTAATTTTAAGATGATATGGTTTGGTTTGTTGTGGTATGGGATAGTTGGGGGTGATTTACGGTAGCCGAAGTAATTTAGGTGATTCTGGTATAGTTCGTTATGATTTTTAGCATTTTTTTGTAATTTTAAAGTGATTGGGCTTAGTTTGTTGCTGTAAAGTGTAGTTGGGGGTGATTTTTGATAGCCGAAGTAATTTAGGTGAGTTTGGCATAGTTTGCTATGGTTAGTAGCATTTTTTTGTAATTTAAAAGTGATTGGGTTTAGTTTGTTGTGGTAAGGGTTAGTTGGTAATGATTTATAATAGCCGAAATAATTTAGGTGAGTTTGGCATAGTTTGCTATGGTTACTAGCATTTTTTTGTAATTTAAAAATGATTGGGTTTACTTTGTTGTGGTAAGGGTTAGTTGGTGATGATTTAGAGTAGCCGAAGTAATTTAGGTGAGTCTGGCATAATTTGTTATAATTTGTACACCTTTTTTTGTAATTTTAAGATGATATGGTTTGGTTTGTTGTGGTAAGGGATAGTTGGGGGTGATTTACGGTAGCCGAAGTAATTTAGGTTATTCTGGTATAGTTTGCTATGATTTTTAGCATTTTTTTGTAATTTTAAAGTGATTGGGCTTAGTTTGTTGCTGTAAAGTGTAGTTGGGGGTGATTTTTGATAGCCGAAGTAATTTAGGTGAGTTTGGCATAGTTTGCTATGGTTACTAGCATTTTTTTGAAATTTAAAAGTGATTGGGTTTAGTTTGTTGTGGTAAGGGTTAGTTGGTGTTGATTTAGAGTAGCCGAAGTAATTTAGATGAGTCTGGCATAATTTGTTATGATTTGTACACCTTTTTTTGTAATTTTAAAATGATATGGTTTGGTTTGTTGGGGTAAGGGATAGTTGGGGGTGATTTACGGTAGCCGAAGTGATTTAGGTGATTCTGGTATAGTTTGTTATGATTTTTAGCATTTTTTTGTAATTTTAAAGTGATTGGGCTTAGTTTGTTGCTGTAAAGTGTAGTTGGGGGTGATTTTTGTTAGCCGAAGTAATTTAGGTGAGTTTGGCATAGTTTGCTATGGTTAGTAGCATTTTTTTGTAATTTAAAAGTGATTGGGTTTAGTTTGTTGTGGTAAGGGTTAGTTGGTGATGATTTATGGTAGCCGAAGTAATTTAGGTGAATTTGGCATAGTTTGCTATGCTTACTAGCATTTTTCTGTAATTTAAAAGTTATTGGGTTTAGTTTGTTGTGGTAATTTAGGTGAGTCTGGCATAGTTTGTTATGATTTGTACACCTTTTTTTGTAATTTTAAGATGATATGGCTTGGTTTGTTGTGGTAAGGGATAGTTGGGGGTGATTTAGGGTAGCCGAAGTGATTTAGGTGATTCTGGTATAGTTAGTTATGATTTATAGCATTTTTTGTAATTTTAAAGTGATTGGGTTTAGTTTGTTCCTGTAAAGTGTAGTTGGGGGTTATTTTTGATAGCCGAAGTAATTTAGGTGTGTTCGGCATAGTTTGCTATGGTTAGTAGCTTTTTTTTGTAATTTAAAATTGATTGGGTTTAGTTTGTTGTGGTAAGGGTTAGTTGGTGATGATTTATGGTAGCCGAAGTAATTTAGGTGAGTTTGGCATAGTTTGCTATGGTTAGTAGCATTTTTTTGTAATTTAAAAGTGATTGGGTTTAGTTTGTTGTGGTAAGGGTTAGTTGGTGATGATTTATGGTAGCCGAAGTAATTTAGGTGAGTTTGGCATAGTTTGCTATGGTTACTAGCATTTTTTTGTAATTTAAAAGTGATTGGGTTAAGTTTGTTGTGGTAAAGGTTAGTTGGTGATAATTTAGAGTAGCCGAAGTAATTTAGGTGAGTCTGGCATAGTTTGTTATGATTTGTACACTTTTTTTGTAATTTTAAGACGATATGATTTGGCTTGTTGTGGTAAGGGAGAGTTGGGGGTGATTTACGCTAGCCGAAGTAATTTAGGTGATTTTGGTATAGTTTGTTATGATTTTTAGCATTTTTTTGTAATTTTAAAGTGATTGGGCTTAGTTTGTTGCAGTTAAGTGTAGTTGGGGGTGATTTTTGATAGCCGAAGTAATTTAGGTGAGTTTGGCATAGTTTGCTATGGTTAGTAGCATTCTTTTGTAATTTAAAAGTGACTGGGTTTAGTTTGTTGTGGTAAGGATTAGTTGGTGATGATTTATGGTAGCCGAAGTAATTTAGGTGAATTTGGCATAGTTTGCTATGGTTACTAGCATTTTTTTGTAATTTAAAAGTGATTGGGTATAGTTTGTTGTGGTAAGGGTTAGTTGGTGATGATTTAGAGTAGGCGAAGCAATTTTGGTGAGTCTGGCATAGTTTGTTATGATTTGTACAACTTTTTTTGTAATTTTAAGATGATATGGTTTGGTTTGTTGTGGTAAGGGATAGTTGGGGGTGATTTACGTTAGCCGAAGTAATTTAGGTGATTCTGGTATAGTTTGTAATGATTTTTAGTATTTTTTTGTCATTTTAAAGTGATTGGGCTTAGTTTGTTGCTGTAAAGTGTAGTTGGTGGTAATTTTTGATAGCCGAAGTAATTTAGGTGAGTTTGGCATAGTTTGCTATGGTTAGTAGCATTCTCTTGTAATTTAAAAATGACTGGGTTTAGTTTGTTGTGGTAAGGATTAGTTGGTGATGATTTATGGTAGCCGAAGTAATTTAGGTGAGTTTGGCATAGTTTGCTATGGTTACTAGCATTTTTTTGTAATTTAAAAGTGATTGGGTATAGTTTGTTGTGGTAAGGGTTAGTTGGTGATGATTTAGAGTAGGCGAAGCAATTTTGGTGAGTCTGGCATAGTTTGTTATGATTTGTACACCTTTTTTTGTAATTTTAAGATGATATGGTTTGGTTTTTTGTGGTAAGGGATAGTTGGGGGTGATTTACGGTAGCCGAAGTAATTTAGGTGATTCTAGTATAGTTTGTTATGATTTTTAGCATTTTTTTTTTAATTTAAAAGTGATTGGGCTTAGTTTGTTGCTGTAAAGTGTAGTTGGGGGTGATTTTTGATAGTCGAAGTAATTTAGGTGTGTTCGGCATAGTTTGCTATGGTTAGTAGCTTTTTTTTGTAATTTAAAATTGATTGGGTTTAGTTTGTTGTGGTAAGGGTTAGTTGGTGATGATTTATGGTAGCCGAAATAATTTAGGTAAGTTTGGCATTGTTTGCTATGGTTACTAGCATTTTTTTGTAATTTAAAATTGATTGGGTTTAGTTTGTTGTGGTAAGGGTTAGTTGGTGATGATTTAGAGTAGCCGAAGTAATTTAGGTGAGTCTGGCTTAGTTTGTTATGATTTGTACACTTTTTTTTGTAATTTTAAGATGATATGGTTTGGTTTGTTGTGGTAAGGGATAGTTGGGGGTGATTTACGGTAGCCGAAGTAATTTAGGTGATTCTGGTATAGTTAGTTATGATTTATAGCATTTTTTGTAATTTTAAAGTGATTGGGTTTAGTTTGTTCCTGTAAAGTGTAGTTGGGGGTTATTTTTGATAGCCGAAGTAATTTAGGTGTGTTCGGCATAGTTTGCTATGGTTAGTAGCTTTTTTTTGTAATTTAAAATTGATTGGGTTTAGTTTGTTGTGGTAAGGGTTAGTTGGTGATGATTTATGGTAGCCGAAGTAATTTAGGTGAGTTTGGCATAGTTTGCTATGGTTAGTAGCATTTTTTTGTAATTTAAAAGTGATTGGGTTTAGTTTGTTGTGGTAAGGGTTAGTTGGTGATGATTTATGGTAGCCGAAGTAATTTAGGTGAGTTTGGCATAGTTTGCTATGGTTAGTAGCATTTTTTTGTAATTTAAAAGTGATTGGGTTTAGTTTGTTGTGGTAAGGGTTAGTTGGTGATGATTTATGGTAGCCGAAGTAATTTAGGTGAGTTTGGCATAGTTTGCTATGGTTACTAGCATTTTTTTGTAATTTAAAAGTGATTGGGTTAAGTTTGTTGTGGTAAGGGTTAGTTGGTGATAATTTAGAGTAGCCGAAGTAATTTAGGTGAGTCTGGCATAGTTTGTTATGATTTGTACACTTTTTTTGTAATTTTAAGACGATATGATTTGGCTTGTTGTGGTAAGGGAGAGTTGGGGGTGATTTACGCTAGCCGAAGTAATTTAGGTGATTCTGGTATAGTTTGTTATGATTTTTAGCATTTTTTTGTAATTTTAAAGTGATTGGGCTTAGTTTGTTGCAGTTAAGTGTAGTTGGGGGTGATTTTTGATAGCCGAAGTAATTTAGGTGAGTTTGGCATAGTTTGCTATGGTTAGTAGCATTCTTTTGTAATTTAAAAGTGACTGGGTTTAGTTTGTTGTGGTAAGGATTAGTTGGTGATGATTTATGGTAGCCGAAGTAATTTAGGTGAGTTTGGCATAGTTTGCTATGGTTACTAGCATTTTTTTGTAATTTAAAAGTGATTGGGTATATTTTGTTGTGGTAAGGGTTAGTTGGTGATGATTTAGAGTAGGCGAAGCAATTTTGGTGAGTCTGGCATAGTTTGTTATGATTTGTACAACTTTTTTTGTAATTTTAAGATGATATGGTTTGGTTTGTTGTGGTAAGGGATAGTTGGGGGTGATTTACGTTAGCCGAAGTAATTTAGGTGATTCTGGTATAGTTTGTAATGATTTTTAGTGTTTTTTTGTCATTTTAAAGTGATTGGGCTTAGTTTGTTGCTGTAAAGTGTAGTTGGTGGTAATTTTTGATAGCCGAAGTAATTTAGGTGAGTTTGGCATAGTTTGCTATGGTTAGTAGCATTCTCTTGTAATTTAAAAGTGACTGGGTTTAGTTTGTTGTGGTAAGGATTAGTTGGTGATGATTTATGGTAGCCGAAGTAATTTAGGTGAGTTTGGCATAGTTTGCTATGGTTACTAGCATTTTTTTGTAATTTAAAAGTGATTGGGTATAGTTTGTTGTGGTAAGGGTTAGTTGGTGATGATTTAGAGTAGGCGAAGCAATTTTGGTGAGTCTGGCATAGTTTGTTATGATTTGTACACCTTTTTTTGTAATTTTAAGATGATATGGTTTGGTTTTTTGTGGTAAGGGATAGTTGGGGGTGATTTACGGTAGCCGAAGTAATTTAGGTGATTCTAGTATAGTTTGTTATGATTTTTAGCATTTTTTTTTTAATTTAAAAGTGATTGGGCTTAGTTTGTTGATGTAAAGTGTAGTTGGGGGTGATTTTTGATAGTCGAAGTAATTTAGGTGTGTTCGGCATAGTTTGCTATGGTTAGTAGCTTTTTTTTGTAATTTAAAATTGATTGGGTTTAGTTTGTTGTGGTAAGGGTTAGTTGGTGATGATTTATGGTAGCCGAAATAATTTAGGTAAGTTTGGCATTGTTTGCTATGGTTACTAGCATTTTTTTGTAATTTAAAATTGATTGGGTTTAGTTTGTTGTGGTAAGGGTTAGTTGGTGATGATTTAGAGTAGCCGAAGTAATTTAGGTGAGTCTGGCTTAGTTTGTTATGATTTGTACACTTTTTTTTGTAATTTTAAGATGATATGGTTTGGTTTGTTGTGGTAAGGGATAGTTGGGGGTGATTTACGGTAGCCGAAGTAATTTAGGTGATTCTGGTATAGTTAGTTATGATTTATAGCATTTTTTGTAATTTTAAAGTGATTGGGTTTAGTTTGTTCCTGTAAAGTGTAGTTGGGGGTTATTTTTGATAGCCGAAGTAATTTAGGTGTGTTCGGCATAGTTTGCTATGGTTAGTAGCTTTTTTTTGTAATTTAAAATTGATTGGGTTTAGTTTGTTGTGGTAAGGGTTAGTTGGTGATGATTTATGGTAGCCGAAGTAATTTAGGTGAGTTTGGCATAGTTTGCTATGGTTAGTAGCATTTTTTTGTAATTTAAAAGTGATTGGGTTTAGTTTGTTGTGGTAAGGGTTAGTTGGTGATGATTTATGGTAGCCGAAGTAATTTAGGTGAGTTTGGCATAGTTTGCTATGGTTAGTAGCATTTTTTTGTAATTTAAAAGTGATTGGGTTTAGTTTGTTGTGGTAAGGGTTAGTTGGTGATGATTTATGGTAGCCGAAGTAATTTAGGTGAGTTTGGCATAGTTTGCTATGGTTACTAGCATTTTTTTGTAATTTAAAAGTGATTGGGTTAAGTTTGTTGTGGTAAGGGTTAGTTGGTGATAATTTAGAGTAGCCGAAGTAATTTAGGTGAGTCTGGCATAGTTTGTTATGATTTGTACACTTTTTTTGTAATTTTAAGACGATATGATTTGGCTTGTTGTGGTAAGGGAGAGTTGGGGGTGATTTACGCTAGCCGAAGTAATTTAGGTGATTCTGGTATAGTTTGTTATGATTTTTAGCATTTTTTTGTAATTTTAAAGTGATTGGGCTTAGTTTGTTGCAGTTAAGTGTAGTTGGGGGTGATTTTTGATAGCCGAAGTAATTTAGGTGAGTTTGGCATAGTTTGCTATGGTTAGTAGCATTCTTTTGTAATTTAAAAGTGACTGGGTTTAGTTTGTTGTGGTAAGGATTAGTTGGTGATGATTTATGGTAGCCGAAGTAATTTAGGTGAGTTTGGCATAGTTTGCTATGGTTACTAGCATTTTTTTGTAATTTAAAAGTGATTGGGTATAGTTTGTTGTGGTAAGGGTTAGTTGGTGATGATTTAGAGTAGGCGAAGCAATTTTGGTGAGTCTGGCATAGTTTGTTATGATTTGTACAACTTTTTTTGTAATTTTAAGATGATATGGTTTGGTTTGTTGTGGTAAGGGATAGTTGGGGGTGATTTACGTTAGCCGAAGTAATTTAGGTGATTCTGGTATAGTTTGTAATGATTTTTAGTGTTTTTTTGTCATTTTAAAGTGATTGGGCTTAGTTTGTTGCTGTAAAGTGTAGTTGGTGGTAATTTTTGATAGCCGAAGTAATTTAGGTGAGTTTGGCATAGTTTGCTATGGTTAGTAGCATTCTCTTGTAATTTAAAAGTGACTGGGTTTAGTTTGTTGTGGTAAGGATTAGTTGGTGATGATTTATGGTAGCCGAAGTAATTTAGGTGAGTTTGGCATAGTTTGCTATGGTTACTAGCATTTTTTTGTAATTTAAAAGTGATTGGGTATAGTTTGTTGTGGTAAGGGTTAGTTGGTGATGATTTAGAGTAGGCGAAGCAATTTTGGTGAGTCTGGCATAGTTTGTTATGATTTGTACACCTTTTTTTGTAATTTTAAGATGATATGGTTTGGTTTTTTGTGGTAAGGGATAGTTGGGGGTGATTTACGGTAGCCGAAGTAATTTAGGTGATTCTAGTATAGTTTGTTATGATTTTTAGCATTTTTTTTTTAATTTAAAAGTGATTGGGCTTAGTTTGTTGATGTAAAGTGTAGTTGGGGGTGATTTTTGATAGTCGAAGTAATTTAGGTGTGTTCGGCATAGTTTGCTATGGTTAGTAGCTTTTTTTTGTAATTTAAAATTGATTGGGTTTAGTTTGTTGTGGTAAGGGTTAGTTGGTGATGATTTATGGTAGCCGAAGTAATTTAGGTGAGTTTGGCATAGTTTGCTATGGTTACTAGCATTTTTTTGTAATTTAAAAGTGATTGGGTTTAGATTGTTGTGGTAAGGGTTAGTTGGAGATGATTTAGAGTAGCCGAAGTAATTTAGGTGAGTTTGGCATAGTTTGTTATGATTTGTACACCTTTTTTTTAATTTTAAGATGATATGGTTTGGTTTGTTGTGGTAAGGGATAGTTGGGGGTGATTTACGGTAGCCGAAGTAATTTAGGTGATTCTGGTATAATTTGTTATGATTTTTAGCATTTTTTTGTAATTTTAAAGTGATTGGGCTTAGTTTGTTGCTGTAAAGTGTAGTTGGGGGTGTTTTTTGATAGCCGAAGTAATTTAGGTGGCTTTGGCATAGTTTGCTATGGTTAGTAGCATTTTTTGTAATTTAAAAGTGATTGGGTTTAGTTTGTTGTGGTAAGGGTTAGTTGGTGATGATTTATGGTAGCCGAAGTAATTTAGGTAAGTTTGGCATAGTTTGCTATGGTTAGTAGCATTTTTTTGTAATTTAAAAGTGATTGGGTTTAGTTTGTTGTGGTAAGGGTTAGTTGGTGATGATTTATGGTAGCCGAAGTAATTTAGGTGAGTTTGGCATAGTTTGCTATGGTTACTATCATTTTTTTGTAATTTAAAAGTGATTGGGTTAAGTTTGTTGTGGTAAGGGTTAGTTGGTGATAATTTAGAGTAGCCGAAGTAATTTAGGTGAGTCTGGCATAGTTTGTTATGATTTGTACACCTTTTTTTGTAATTTTAAGATGATATGGTTTGGTTTGTTGTGGTAAGGGATAGTTGGGGGTGATTTACGGTAGCCGAAGTAATTTAGGTGATTCTAGTATAGTTTGTTATGATTTTTAGCATTTTTTTTTAATTTAAAAGTGATTAGGGCTTAGTTTGTTGCTGTAAAGTGTAGTTGGGAGTGATTTTTGATAGTCGAAGTAATTTAGGTGAGTTTGGCATAGTTTGCTATGGTTAGTAGCATTTTTTTGTAATTTAAAAGTGATTGAGTTTATTTTGTTGTGGTAAGGGTTAGTTGGTGATGATTTATGGTAGCCGAAGTAATTTAGGTGAGTTTGGCATAGTTTGCTATGGTTACTAGCATTTTTTTGTAATTTAAAAGTGATTGGGTTTAGATTGTTGTGGTAAGGGTTAGTTGGAGATGATTTAGAGTAGCCGAAGTAATTTAGGTGAGTTTGGCATAGTTTGTTATGATTTGTACACCTTTTTTTTAATTTTAAGATGATATGGTTTGGTTTGTTGTGGTAAGGGATAGTTGGGGGTGATTTACGGTAGCCGAAGTAATTTAGGTGATTCTGGTATAATTTGTTATGATTTTTAGCATTTTTTTGTAATTTTAAAGTGATTGGGCTTAGTTTGTTGCTGTAAAGTGTAGTTGGGGGTGATTTTTGATAGCCGAAGTAATTTAGGTGAGTTTGGCATATTTTGCTATGGTTAGTAGCATTTTTTTGTAATTTAAATGTGATTGGGTTTAGTTTGTTGTGGTAAGGGTTAGTTGGTGATGATTTATAGTAGCCGAAGTAATTTAGGTGAGTTTGGCATAGTTTGCTATAGTTACTAGCATTTTTTTGGAATTTAATAGGGATTGGGTTTAGTTTGTTGTGGTAAGGGTTAGTTGGTGATGATTTAGAGTAGCCGAAGTAATTTAGGTGAGTCTGGCATAGTTTGTTATGATTTGTACACCTTTTTTTGTAATTTTAAGATGATATGGTTTGGTTTGTTGTGGTAAGGGATAGTTGGGGGTGATTTACGGTAGCCGAAGTAATTTAGGTGATTCTGGTATAGTTTGTTATGATTTTTAGCATTTTTTTGTAATTTTAAAGTGATTGGTCTTAGTTTGTTGCTGTAAAGTGTAGTTGGGGGTGATTTTTGATAGCCGAAGTAATTTAGGTGAGTTTGGCATATTTTGCTATGGTTAGTAGCATTTTTTTGTAATTTAAATGTGATTGGGTTTAGTTTGTTGTGGTAGGGGTTAGTTGGTGATTTTTTATGGTAGCCGAAGTAATTTAGGTGAGTTTGGCATAGTTTGCTATGGTTACTAGCATTTTTTTGTAATTTAAAAGTGATTGGGTTTAGTTTGTTGTGGTAATTTAGGTGAGTCTGGCATAGTTTGTTATGATTTGTACACCTTTTTTTGTAATTTTAAGATGATATGGCTTGGTTTGTTGTGGTAAGGGTTAGTTGGTAATGATTTAGAGTAGCCGAAGTAATTTAGGTGATTCTGGTATAGTTTGTTATGATTTTTAGCATTTTTTTGTAATTTTAAAGTGATTGGGCTTAGTTTGTTGCTATAAAGTGTAGTTGGGGTTGATTTTTGATAGCCGAAGTAATTTAGGTGAGTTTGGTATAGTTTGCTATGGTTAGTAGCATTTTTTTGTAATTTAAAAGTCATTGGGTTTAGTTTGTTGTGGTAAGGGTTAGTTGGTGATGATTTATGGTAGCCGAAATAATTTAGGTGAGTTTGGCATTGTTTGCTATGGTTACTAGCATTTTTTTGTAATTTAAAATTGATTGGGTTTAGTTTGTTGTGGTAAGGGTTAGTTGGTGATGATTTAGAGTAGCCGAAGTAATTTAGGTGAGTCTGGCTTAGTTTGTTATGATTTGTACACTTTTTTTTGTAATTTTAAGATGATATGGTTTGGTTTGTTGTGGTAAGGGATAGTTGGGGGTGATTTACGGTAGCCGAAGTAATTTAGGTGATTCTGGTATAGTTTGCTATGATTTTTAGCATTTTTTTGTAATTTTAAAATGATTGGGCTTAGTTTGTTGCGGCAAAATGTAGTTGGGGGTGATTTTTGATAGCCGAAGTAATTTAGGTGAGTTTGGCATAGTTTGCTATGGTTGGTAGCATTTTTTTGTAATTTAAAAGTGATTGGGTTTAGTTTGTTGTGGTAAGGGTTAGTTGGTGATGATTTATGGTAGCCGAAGTAATTTAGGTGAGTTTGGCATAGTTTGCTATGGTTACTAGCATTTTTTTGTAATTTAAAAGTGATTGGGTTTAGTTTGTTGTGGTAAGGGTTAGTTGGTAATGATTTAGTGTAGCCTAAGTAATTTAGGTGAGTCTGGCATAGTTTGTTATGATTTGTACTCGTTTTTTTGAAATTTTAAGATGATATGGTTTGGTTTGTTGTGGTATGGGATAGTTGGGGGTGATTTACGGTAGCCGAAGTAATTTAGGTGATTCTGGTATAGTTCGTTATGATTTTTAGCATTTTTTTGTAATTTTAAAGTGATTGGGCTTAGTTTGTTGCTGTAAAGTGTAGTTGGGGGTGATTTTTGATAGCCGAAGTAATTTAGGTGAGTTTGGTATAGTTTGCTATGGTTAGTAGCATTTTTTTGTAATTTAAAAGTGATTGGGTTTAGTTTGTTGTGGTAAGGGTTAGTTGGTGATGATTTATAATAGCCGAAATAATTTAGGTGAGTTTGGTATAGTTTGCTATGGTTACTAGCATTTTTTTGTAATTTAAAAGTGATTGGGTTTACTTTGTTGTGGTAAGGGTTAGTTGGTGATGATTTAGAGTAGCCGAAGTAATTTAGGTGAGTCTGGCATAATTTGTTATAATTTGTACACCTTTTTTTGTAATTTTAAGATGATATGGTTTGGTTTGTTGTGGTAAGGGATAGTTGGGGGTGATTTACGGTAGCCGAAGTAATTTAGGTTATTCTGGTATAGTTTGCTATGATTTTTAGCATTTTTTTGTAATTTTAAAGTGATTGGGCTTAGTTTGTTGCTGTAAAGTGTAGTTGGGGGTGATTTTTGATAGCCGAAGTAATTTAGGTGAGTTTGGCATAGTTTGCTATGGTTACTAGCATTTTTTTGAAATTTAAAAGTGATTGGGTTTAGTTTGTTGTGGTAAGGGTTAGTTGGTGATGATTTAGAGTAGCCGAAGTAATTTAGATGAGTCTGGCATAGTTTGTTATGATTTGTACACCTTTTTTTGTAATTTTAAAATGATATGGTTTGGTTTGTTGGGGTAAGGGATAGTTGGGGGTGATTTACGGTAGCCGAAGTGATTTAGGTGATTCTGGTATAGTTTGTTATGATTTTTAGCATTTTTTTGTAATTTTAAAGTGATTGGGCTTAGTTTGTTGCTGTAAAGTGTAGTTGGGGGTGATTTTTGTTAGCCGAAGTAATTTAGGTGAGTTTGGCATAGTTTGCTATGGTTAGTAGCATTTTTTTGTAATTTAAAAGTGATTGGGTTTAGTTTGTTGTGGTAAGGGTTAGTTGGTGATGATTTATGGTAGCCGAAGTAATTTAGGTGAATTTGGCATAGTTTGCTATGCTTACTAGCATTTTTCTGTAATTTAAAAGTTATTGGGTTTAGTTTGTTGTGGTAATTTAGGTGAGTCTGGCATAGTTTGTTATGATTTGTACACCTTTTTTTGTAATTTTAAGATGATATGGCTTGGTTTGTTGTGGTAAGGGATAGTTGGGGGTGATTTAGGGTAGCCGAAGTGATTTAGGTGATTCTGGTATAGTTAGTTATGATTTATAGCATTTTTTGTAATTTTAAAGTGATTGGGTTTAGTTTGTTGCTGTAAAGTGTAGTAGGGGGTGATTTTTGATAGCCGAAGTAATTTAGGTGTGTTCGGCATAGTTTGCTATGGTTAGTAGCTTTTTTTTGTAATTTAAAATTGATTGGGTTTAATTTGTTGTGGTAAGGGTTAGTTGGTGATGATTTATGGTAGCCGAAGTAATTTAGGTGAGTTTGGCATAGTTTGCTATTATTAGTAGCATTTTTTTGTAATTTAAAAGTGATTGGGTTTAGTTTGTTGTGGTAAGGGTTAGTTGGTGATGATTTATGGTAGCCGAAGTAATTTAGGTGAGTTTGGCATAGTTTGCTATGGTTACTAGCATTTTTTTGTAATTTAAAAGTGATTGGGTTAAGTTTGTTGTGGTAAGGGTTAGTTGGTGATAATTTAGAGTAGCCGAAGTAATTTAGGTGAGTCTGGCATAGTTTGTTATGATTTGTACACTTTTTTTGTAATTTTAAGACGATATGGTTTGGCTTGTTGTGGTAAGGGAGAGTTGGGGGTGATTTACGCTAGCCGAAGTAATTTAGGTGATTCTGGTATAGTTTGTTATGATTTTTAGCATTTTTTTGTAATTTTAAAGTGATTGGGCTTAGTTTGTTGCAGTTAAGTGTAGTTGGGGGTGATTTTTGATAGCCGAAGTAATTTAGGTGAGTTTGGCATAGTTTGCTATGGTTAGTAGCATTCTTTTGTAATTTAAAAGTGACTGGGTTTAGTTTGTTGTGGTAAGGATTAGTTGGTGATGATTTATGGTAGCCGAAGTAATTTAGGTGAGTTTGGCGTAGTTTGCTATGGTTACTAGCATTTTTTTGTAATTTAAAAGTGATTGGGTATAGTTTGTTGTGGTAAGGGTTAGTTGGTGATGATTTAGAGTAGGCGAAGCAATTTTGGTGAGTCTGGCATAGTTTGTTATGATTTGTACAACTTTTTTTGTAATTTTAAGATGATATGGTTTGGTTTGTTGTGGTAAGGGATAGTTGGGGGTGATTTACGTTAGCCGAAGTAATTTAGGTGATTCTGGTATAGTTTGTAATGATTTTTAGCATTTTTTTGTCATTTTAAAGTGATTGGGCTTAGTTTGTTGCTGTAAAGTGTAGTTGGTGGTAATTTTTGATAGCCGAAGTAATTTAGGTGAGTTTGGCATAGTTTGCTATGGTTAGTAGCATTCTCTTGTAATTTAAAAGTGACTGGGTTTAGTTTGTTGTGGTAAGGATTAGTTGGTGATGATTTATGGTAGCCGAAGTAATTTAGGTGAGTTTGGCATAGTTTGCTATGGTTACTAGCATTTTTTTGTAATTTAAAAGTGATTGGGTATAGTTTGTTGTGGTAAGGGTTAGTTGGTGATGATTTAGAGTAGGCGAAGCAATTTTGGTGAGTCTGGCATAGTTTGTTATGATTTGTACACCTTTTTTTGTAATTTTAAGATGATATGGTTTGGTTTTTTGTGGTAAGGGATAGTTGGGGGTGATTTACGGTAGCCGAAGTAATTTAGGTGATTCTAGTATAGTTTGTTATGATTTTTAGCATTTTTTTTTTAATTTAAAAGTGATTGGGCTTAGTTTGTTGCTGTAAAGTGTAGTTGGGGGTGATTTTTGATAGTCGAAGTAATTTAGGTGTGTTCGGCATAGTTTGCTATGGTTAGTAGCTTTTTTTTGTAATTTAAAATTGATTGGGTTTAGTTTGTTGTGGTAAGGGTTAGTTGGTGATGATTTATGGTAGCCGAAGTAATTTAGGTGAGTTTGGCATAGTTTGCTATGGTTACTAGCATTTTTTTGTAATTTAAAAGTGATTGGGTTTAGATTGTTGTGGTAAGGGTTAGTTGGAGATGATTTAGAGTAGCCGAAGTAATTTAGGTGAGTTTGGCATAGTTTGTTATGATTTGTACACCTTTTTTTTAATTTTAAGATGATATGGTTTGGTTTGTTGTGGTAAGGGATAGTTGGGGGTGATTTACGGTAGCCGAAGTAATTTAGGTGATTCTGGTATAATTTGTTATGATTTTTAGCATTTTTTTGTAATTTTAAAGTGATTGGGCTTAGTTTGTTGCTGTAAAGTGTAGTTGGGGGTGTTTTTTGATAGCCGAAGTAATTTAGGTGGCTTTGGCATAGTTTGCTATGGTTAGTAGCATTTTTTGTAATTTAAAAGTGATTGGGTTTAGTTTGTTGTGGTAAGGGTTAGTTGGTGATGATTTATGGTAGCCGAAGTAATTTAGGTGAGTTTGGCATAGTTTGCTATGGTTAGTAGCATTTTTTTGTAATTTAAAAGTTATTGGGTTTAGTTTGTTGTGGTAAGGGTTAGTTGGTGATGATTTATGGTAGCCGAAGTAATTTAGGTGAGTTTGGCATAGTTTGCTATGGTTACTATCATTTTTTTGTAATTTAAAAGTGATTGGGTTAAGTTTGTTGTGGTAAGGGTTAGTTGGTGATAATTTAGAGTAGCCGAAGTAATTTAGGTGAGTCTGGCATAGTTTGTTATGATTTGTACACCTTTTTTTGTAATTTTAAGATGATATGGTTTGGTTTGTTGTGGTAAGGGATAGTTGGGGGTGATTTACGGTAGCCGAAGTAATTTAGGTGATTCTAGTATAGTTTGTTATGATTTTTAGCATTTTTTTTTAATTTAAAAGTGATTAGGGCTTAGTTTGTTGCTGTAAAGTGTAGTTGGGAGTGATTTTTGATAGTCGAAGTAATTTAGGTGAGTTTGGCATAGTTTGCTATGGTTAGTAGCATTTTTTTGTAATTTAAAAGTGATTGAGTTTATTTTGTTGTGGTAAGGGTTAGTTGGTGATGATTTATGGTAGCCGAAGTAATTTAGGTGAGTTTGGCATAGTTTGCTATGGTTACTAGCATTTTTTTGTAATTTAAAAGTGATTGGGTTTAGATTGTTGTGGTAAGGGTTAGTTGGAGATGATTTAGAGTAGCCGAAGTAATTTAGGTGAGTTTGGCATAGTTTGTTATGATTTGTACACCTTTTTTTTAATTTTAAGATGATATGGTTTGGTTTGTTGTGGTAAGGGATAGTTGGGGGTGATTTACGGTAGCCGAAGTAATTTAGGTGATTCTGGTATAATTTGTTATGATTTTTAGCATTTTTTTGTAATTTTAAAGTGATTGGGCTTAGTTTGTTGCTGTAAAGTGTAGTTGGGGGTGTTTTTTGATAGCCGAAGTAATTTAGGTGGCTTTGGCATAGTTTGCTAAGGTTAGTAGCATTTTTTGTAATTTAAAAGTGATTGGGTTTAGTTTGTTGTGGTAAGGGTTAGTTGGTGATGATTTATGGTAGCCCAAGTAATTTAGGTGAGTTTGGCATAGTTTGCTATGGTTACTAGCATTTTTTTGTAATTTAAAAGTGATTGGGTTTAATTTGTTGTGGTAAGGGTTAGTTGGTGATGATTTAGAGTAATTTAGGTAAGTCTGGCATAGTTTGTTATGATTTGTTCACCTTTTTTTGTAATTTTAAGATGATATGGTTTGGTTTGATGTGGTAAGGGATAGTTGGGGGTGATTTACGGTAGCCGAAGTAATTTAGGTGATTCTGGTATAGTTTGTTATGATTTTTAGCATTTTTTTGTAATTTTAACGTGATTGGGCTTAGTTTGTTGCTGTAAAGTGTAGTTGGGGGTGGATTTTTGATAGCCGAAGTAATTTAGGTGAGTTTGGCATAGTTTGATATGGTTAGTAGCATTTTTTTGTAATTTAAAAGTGATTGGGTTTGGTTTGTTTTGGTAAGGGTTAGTTGGTGATGATTTATGGTAGCCGAAGTAATTTAGGTGAGTTTGGCATAGTTTGTTATGATTTTTAGCATTTTTTTGTAATTTTAAAGTGATTGGGCTTAGTTTGTTGCTGTAATGTGTAGTTGTTGGTGATTTTTGATAGCCGAAGTAATTTAGGTGAGTTTGGCATAGTTTGCTATAATTAGTAGCATTTTTTTGTAATTTAAAAGTGATTGGGTTTAGTTTGTTGTGGTAAGGGTTAGTTGGTGATGATTTATGGTAGCCGAAGTAATTTAGGTGAGTTTGGCATAGTTTGCTATGGTTAGTAGCATTTTTTTGTAATTTAAAAGTGATTGGGTTTAGTTTGTTGTGGTAATGGTTAGTTGGTGATGATTTATGGTAGCCGAAGTAATTTAGGTGAGTTTGGCATAGTTTGCTATGGTTACTAGCATTTTTTTGTAATTTAAAAGTGATTGAGTTAAGTTTGTTGTGGTAAGGGTTAGTTGGTGATAATTTAGAGTAGCCGAAGTAATTTAGGTGAGTCTGGCATAGTTTGTTATGATTTGTACACTTTTTTTGTAATTTTAAGACGATATGGTTTGGCTTGTTGTGGTAAGGGAGAGTTGGGGGTGATTTACGCTAGCCGAAGTAATTTAGGTGATTCTGGTATAGTTTGTTATGATTTTTAGCATTTTTTTGTAATTTTAAAGTGATTGGGCTTAGTTTGTTGCAGTTAAGTGTAGTTGGGGGTGATTTTTGATAGCCGAAGTAATTTAGGTGAGTTTGGCATAGTTTGCTATGGTTAGTAGCATTCTTTTGTAATTTAAAAGTGACTGGGTTTAGTTTGTTGTGGTAAGGATTAGTTGGTGATGATTTATGGTAGCCGAAGTAATTTAGGTGAGTTTGGCGTAGTTTGCTATGGTTACTAGCATTTTTTTGTAATTTAAAAGTGATTGGGTATAGTTTGTTGTGGTAAGGGTTAGTTGGTGATGATTTAGAGTAGGCGAAGCAATTTTGGTGAGTCTGGCATAGTTTGTTATGATTTGTACAACTTTTTTTGTAATTTTAAGATGATATGGTTTGGTTTGTTGTGGTAAGGGATAGTTGGGGGTGATTTACGTTAGCCGAAGTAATTTAGGTGATTCTGGTATAGTTTGTAATGATTTTTAGCATTTTTTTGTCATTTTAAAGTGATTGGGCTTAGTTTGTTGCTGTAAAGTGTAGTTGGTGGTAATTTTTGATAGCCGAAGTAATTTAGGTGAGTTTGGCATAGTTTGCTATGGTTAGTAGCATTCTCTTGTAATTTAAAAGTGACTGGGTTTAGTTTGTTGTGGTAAGGATTAGTTGGTGATGATTTATGGTAGCCGAAGTAATTTAGGTGAGTTTGGCATAGTTTGCTATGGTTACTAGCATTTTTTTGTAATTTAAAAGTGATTGGGTATAGTTTGTTGTGGTAAGGGTTAGTTGGTGATGATTTAGAGTAGGCGAAGCAATTTTGGTGAGTCTGGCATAGTTTGTTATGATTTGTACACCTTTTTTTGTAATTTTAAGATGATATGGTTTGGTTTTTTGTGGTAAGGGATAGTTGGGGGTGATTTACGGTAGCCGAAGTAATTTAGGTGATTCTAGTATAGTTTGTTATAATTTTTAGCATTTTTTTTTAATTTAAAAGTGATTGGGCTTAGTTTGTTGCTGTAAAGTGTAGTTGGGGGTGATTTTTGATAGTCGAAGTAATTTAGGTGTGTTCGGCATAGTTTGCTATAGTTAGTAGCTTTTTTTTGTAATTTAAAATTGATTGGGTTTAGTTTGTTGTGGTAAGGGTTAGTTGGTGATGATTTATGGTAGCCGAAGTAATTTAGGTGAGTTTGGCATAGTTTGCTATGGTTACTAGCATTTTTTTGTAATTTAAAAGTGATTGGGTTTAGATTGTTGTGGTAAGGGTTAGTTGGAGATGATTTAGAGTAGCCGAAGTAATTTAGGTGAGTTTGGCATAGTTTGTTATGATTTGTACACCTTTTTTTGTAATTTTAAGATGATATGGTTTGGTTTGTTGTGGTAAGGGATAGTTGGGGGTGGTTTACGGTAGCCGAAGTAATTTAGGTGATTCTGGTATAGTTTGTTATGATTTTTAGCATTTTTTTGTAATTTTAAAGTGATTGGGCTTAGTTTGTTGCTTTAAAATGTAGTTGGGAGTGATTTTTGATAGCCGAAGTAATTTAGGTGAGTTTGGCATAGTTTGCTATGGTTAGTAGTATTTTTTTGTAATTTAAAAGTGATTGGGTTTAGTTTGTTGTGGTAAGGGTTAGTTGGTGATGATTTATGATAGTCGAAGTAATTTAGGTGAGTTTGGCATAATTTGCCATGGTTACTAGCATTTTTTTGTAATTTAAAAGTGATTGGGTTTAGTTTGTTGTGGTAAGGGTTAGTTGGTGATGATTTATGGTAGCCGAAGTAATTTAGGTGAGTTTGGCATAGTTTGCTATGGTTACTAGCATTTTTTTGTAATTTAAAAGTGATTGGGTTTAGTTTGTTGTGGTAAGGGTTAGTTGGTGATGATTTAGAGTAGCCGATGTAATTTAGGTGAGTCTGGCATAGTTTGTTATGATTTGTACACCTTTTTTTGTAATTTTAAGATAATATGGTTTGGTTTGTTATGGTAAGGGATAGTTGAGGGTGATTTACGGTAGCCGAAGTAATTTAGGTGATTCTGGTGTAGTTTATTATGATTTTTAGCATTTTTTTGTAATTTTAAAGTGATTGGGCTTAGTTTGTTGCTGTAAAGTGTAGTTGGGGGTGATTTTTGATAGCCGAAGTAATTTAGGTGAGTTTGGCATAGTTTGCTATGGTTAGTAGCATTTTTTTGTAATTTAAAAGTGATTGGGTTTAGTTTGTTGTGGTAAGTGTTAGTTGGTGATGTTTTATGGTAGCCGAAGTAATTTAGGTGAATTTGGCATGGTTTGCTATGGTTACTAGCATTTTTTTGTAATTTAAAAGTGATTGGGTTTAGTTTGTTGTGGTAAGGGTTAGTTGGTGATGATTTAGAGTAGCCGAAGTAATTTAGGTGATTCTGGCATAGTTTGTTATGATTTGTACACTTTTTTTTGTAATTTTAAGATGATATGGTTTGGTTTGTTGTGGTAAGGCATAGTTGGGGGTGATTTACGGTAGCCGAAGTAATTTAGGTGATTCTGGTATAGTTTGTTATGATTTTTAGCATTTTTTTGTAATTTTAAAGTAATTGGGCTTAGTTTGTTGCTGTAAAGTGTAGTTGGGGGTGATTTTTGATAGCCGCAGTAATTTAGGTGAGTTTGGCATAGTTTGCTATGGTTAGTAGCATTTTTTTGTAATTTAAAAGTGATTGGGTTTAGTTTGTTTTGGTAAGGGTTAGTTGGTGATGATTTATGGTAGCCGAAGTAATTTAGGTGAGTTTGGCATAGTTTGCTATGGTTACTAGCATTTTTTTGTAATTTAAAAGTGATTGGGTTTAATTTGTTGTGGTAAGGGTTAGTTGGTGATGATTTAGAGTAATTTAGGTAAGTCTGGCATAGTTTGTTATGATTTGTTCACCTTTTTTTGTAATTTTAAGATGATATGGTTTGGTTTGATGTGGTAAGGGATAGTTGGGAGTGATTTACGGTAGCCGAAGTAATTTAGGTGATTCTGGTATAGTTTGTTATGATTTTTAGCATTTTTTTGTAATTTTAACGTGATTGGGCTTAGTTTGTTGCTGTAAAGTGTAGTTGGGGGTGATTTTTGATAGCCGAAGTAATTTAGGTGAGTTTGGCATAGTTTGATATGGTTAGTAGCATTTTTTTGTAATTTAAAAGTGATTGGGTTTGGTTTGTTTTGGTAAGGGTTAGTTGGTGATGATTTATGGTAGCCGAAGTAATTTAGGTGAGTTTGGCATAGTTTGTTATGATTTTTAGCATTTTTTTGTAATTTTAAAGTGATTGGGCTTAGTTTGTTGCTGTAATGTGTAGTTGTTGGTGATTTTTGATAGCCGAAGTAATTTAGGTGAGTTTGGCATAGTTTGCTATAATTAGTAGCATTTTTTTGTAATTTAAAAGTGATTGGGTTTAGTTTGTTGTGGTAAGGGTTAGTTGGTGATGATTTAGAGTAGCCGAAGTAATTTAGGTGATTCTGGCATAGTTTGTTATGATTTGTACACTTTTTTTTGTAATTTTAAGATGATATGGTTTGGTTTGTTGTGGTAAGGCATAGTTGGGGGTGATTTACGGTAGCCGAAGTAATTTAGGTGATTCTGGTATAGTTTGTTATGATTTTTAGCATTTTTTTGTAATTTTAAAGTAATTGGGCTTAGTTTGTTGCTGTAAAGTGTAGTTGGGGGTGATTTTTGATAGCCGCAGTAATTTAGGTGAGTTTGGCATAGTTTGCTATGGTTAGTAGCATTTTTTTGTAATTTAAAAGTGATTGGGTTTAGTTTGTTTTGGTAAGGGTTAGTTGGTGATGATTTATGGTAGCCGAAGTAATTTAGGTGAGTTTGGCATAGTTTGCTATGGTTACTAGCATTTTTTTGTAATTTAAAAGTGATTGGGTTTAATTTGTTGTGGTAAGGGTTAGTTGGTGATGATTTAGAGTAATTTAGGTAAGTCTGGCATAGTTTGTTATGATTTGTTCACCTTTTTTTGTAATTTTAAGATGATATGGTTTGGTTTGATGTGGTAAGGGATAGTTGGGAGTGATTTACGGTAGCCGAAGTAATTTAGGTGATTCTGGTATAGTTTGTTATGATTTTTAGCATTTTTTTGTAATTTTAACGTGATTGGGCTTAGTTTGTTGCTGTAAAGTGTAGTTGGGGGTGATTTTTGATAGCCGAAGTAATTTAGGTGAGTTTGGCATAGTTTGATATGGTTAGTAGCATTTTTTTGTAATTTAAAAGTGATTGGGTTTGGTTTGTTTTGGTAAGGGTTAGTTGGTGATGATTTATGGTAGCCGAAGTAATTTAGGTGAGTTTGGCATAGTTTGTTATGATTTTTAGCATTTTTTTGTAATTTTAAAGTGATTGGGCTTAGTTTGTTGCTGTAATGTGTAGTTGTTGGTGATTTTTGATAGCCGAAGTAATTTAGGTGAGTTTGGCATAGTTTGCTATAATTAGTAGCATTTTTTTGTAATTTAAAAGTGATTGGGTTTAGTTTGTTGTGGTAAGGGTTAGTTGGTGATGATTTATGGTAGCCGAAGTAATTTAGGTGAGTTTGGCATAGTTTGCTATGGTTAGTAGCATTTTTTTGTAATTTAAAAGTGATTGGGTTTAGTTTGTTGTGGTAATGGTTAGTTGGTGATGATTTATGGTAGCCGAAGTAATTTAGGTGAGTTTGGCATAGTTTGCTATGGTTACTAGCATTTTTTTGTAATTTAAAAGTGATTGAGTTAAGTTTGTTGTGGTAAGGGTTAGTTGGTGATAATTTAGAGTAGCCGAAGTAATTTAGGTGAGTCTGGCATAGTTTGTTATGATTTGTACACTTTTTTTGTAATTTTAAGACGATATGGTTTGGCTTGTTGTGGTAAGGGAGAGTTGGGGGTGATTTACGCTAGCCGAAGTAATTTAGGTGATTCTGGTATAGTTTGTTATGATTTTTAGCATTTTTTTGTAATTTTAAAGTGATTGGGCTTAGTTTGTTGCAGTTAAGTGTAGTTGGGGGTGATTTTTGATAGCCGAAGTAATTTAGGTGAGTTTGGCATAGTTTGCTATGGTTAGTAGCATTCTTTTGTAATTTAAAAGTGACTGGGTTTAGTTTGTTGTGGTAAGGATTAGTTGGTGATGATTTATGGTAGCCGAAGTAATTTAGGTGAGTTTGGCGTAGTTTGCTATGGTTACTAGCATTTTTTTGTAATTTAAAAGTGATTGGGTATAGTTTGTTGTGGTAAGGGTTAGTTGGTGATGATTTAGAGTAGGCGAAGCAATTTTGGTGAGTCTGGCATAGTTTGTTATGATTTGTACAACTTTTTTTGTAATTTTAAGATGATATGGTTTGGTTTGTTGTGGTAAGGGATAGTTGGGGGTGATTTACGTTAGCCGAAGTAATTTAGGTGATTCTGGTATAGTTTGTAATGATTTTTAGCATTTTTTTGTCATTTTAAAGTGATTGGGCTTAGTTTGTTGCTGTAAAGTGTAGTTGGTGGTAATTTTTGATAGCCGAAGTAATTTAGGTGAGTTTGGCATAGTTTGCTATGGTTAGTAGCATTCTCTTGTAATTTAAAAGTGACTGGGTTTAGTTTGTTGTGGTAAGGATTAGTTGGTGATGATTTATGGTAGCCGAAGTAATTTAGGTGAGTTTGGCATAGTTTGCTATGGTTACTAGCATTTTTTTGTAATTTAAAAGTGATTGGGTATAGTTTGTTGTGGTAAGGGTTAGTTGGTGATGATTTAGAGTAGGCGAAGCAATTTTGGTGAGTCTGGCATAGTTTGTTATGATTTGTACACCTTTTTTTGTAATTTTAAGATGATATGGTTTGGTTTTTTGTGGTAAGGGATAGTTGGGGGTGATTTACGGTAGCCGAAGTAATTTAGGTGATTCTAGTATAGTTTGTTATAATTTTTAGCATTTTTTTTTAATTTAAAAGTGATTGGGCTTAGTTTGTTGCTGTAAAGTGTAGTTGGGGGTGATTTTTGATAGTCGAAGTAATTTAGGTGTGTTCGGCATAGTTTGCTATAGTTAGTAGCTTTTTTTTGTAATTTAAAATTGATTGGGTTTAGTTTGTTGTGGTAAGGGTTAGTTGGTGATGATTTATGGTAGCCGAAGTAATTTAGGTGAGTTTGGCATAGTTTGCTATGGTTACTAGCATTTTTTTGTAATTTAAAAGTGATTGGGTTTAGATTGTTGTGGTAAGGGTTAGTTGGAGATGATTTAGAGTAGCCGAAGTAATTTAGGTGAGTTTGGCATAGTTTGTTATGATTTGTACACCTTTTTTTGTAATTTTAAGATGATATGGTTTGGTTTGTTGTGGTAAGGGATAGTTGGGGGTGGTTTACGGTAGCCGAAGTAATTTAGGTGATTCTGGTATAGTTTGTTATGATTTTTAGCATTTTTTTGTAATTTTAAAGTGATTGGGCTTAGTTTGTTGCTTTAAAATGTAGTTGGGAGTGATTTTTGATAGCCGAAGTAATTTAGGTGAGTTTGGCATAGTTTGCTATGGTTAGTAGTATTTTTTTGTAATTTAAAAGTGATTGGGTTTAGTTTGTTGTGGTAAGGGTTAGTTGGTGATGATTTATGATAGTCGAAGTAATTTAGGTGAGTTTGGCATAATTTGCCATGGTTACTAGCATTTTTTTGTAATTTAAAAGTGATTGGGTTTAGTTTGTTGTGGTAAGGGTTAGTTGGTGATGATTTATGGTAGCCGAAGTAATTTAGGTGAGTTTGGCATAGTTTGCTATGGTTACTAGCATTTTTTTGTAATTTAAAAGTGATTGGGTTTAGTTTGTTGTGGTAAGGGTTAGTTGGTGATGATTTAGAGTAGCCGATGTAATTTAGGTGAGTCTGGCATAGTTTGTTATGATTTGTACACCTTTTTTTGTAATTTTAAGATAATATGGTTTGGTTTGTTATGGTAAGGGATAGTTGAGGGTGATTTACGGTAGCCGAAGTAATTTAGGTGATTCTGGTGTAGTTTATTATGATTTTTAGCATTTTTTTGTAATTTTAAAGTGATTGGGCTTAGTTTGTTGCTGTAAAGTGTAGTTGGGGGTGATTTTTGATAGCCGAAGTAATTTAGGTGAGTTTGGCATAGTTTGCTATGGTTAGTAGCATTTTTTTGTAATTTAAAAGTGATTGGGTTTAGTTTGTTGTGGTAAGTGTTAGTTGGTGATGTTTTATGGTAGCCGAAGTAATTTAGGTGAGTTTGGCATGGTTTGCTATGGTTACTAGCATTTTTTTGTAATTTAAAAGTGATTGGGTTTAGTTTGTTGTGGTAAGGGTTAGTTGGTGATGATTTAGAGTAGCCGAAGTAATTTAGGTGATTCTGGCATAGTTTGTTATGATTTGTACACTTTTTTTTGTAATTTTAAGATGATATGGTTTGGTTTGTTGTGGTAAGGAATAGTTGGGGGTGATTTACGGTAGCCGAAGTAATTTAGGTGATTCTGGTATAGTTTGTTATGATTTTTAGCATTTTTTTGTAATTTTAAAGTAATTGGGCTTAGTTTGTTGCTGTAAAGTGTAGTTGGGGGTGATTTTTGATAGCCGCAGTAATTTAGGTGAGTTTGGCATAGTTTGCTATGGTTAGTAGCATTTTTTTGTAATTTAAAAGTGATTGGGTTTAGTTTGTTTTGGTAAGGGTTAGTTGGTGATGATTTATGGTAGCCGAAGTAATTTAGGTGAGTTTGGCATAGTTTGCTATGGTTACTAGCATTTTTTTGTAATTTAAAAGTGATTGGGTTTAGTTTGTTGTGGTAAGGGTTAGTTGGTGATGACTTAGAGTAGCCGAAGTAATTTAGATGAGTCTGGCATAGTTTGTTATGATTTGTACACCTTTTTTTGTAATTTTAAGATGATATGGTTTGGTTTGTTGTGGTAAGGAATAGTTGGGGGTGATTTACGGTAGCCGAAGTAATTTAGGTGATTCTGGTATAGTTTGTTATGATTTTTAGCATTTTTTTGTAATTTTAAAGTGATTTGGCTTAGCTTGTTGCTGTAAAGTGTAGTTGGGGGTGATTTTTGATAGCCGAAGTAATTTAGGTGAGTTTGGCATAGCTTGCAATGGTTAGTAACATTTTTTTGTAATTTAAAAGTGATTAGGTTTAGTTTGTTGTGGTAAGGGTTAGTTGGTGATGATTTATGGTAGCCGAAGTAATTTAGGTGAGTTTGGCATAGTTTGCTATGGTTACTAGAATTTTTTTGTAATTTAAAAGTGATTGGGTTTAGTTTGTTGTGGTAAGGGTTAGTCGGTGCATTATTGAAGCAGCTTGAGCCTGCCACGTCAAGGGCAAGGTCACAAACGTGAAAAGGCGATGCTCGATTTGGTTTGATTTAATATCTATGCAGATCAAATAAAGTATTTTAATTTAACATTTCCTTGGTGGTTCATTTGTTCCTCGCGTTAACCAAATCTGTCCCAATCAATTTTCGAAAAATTACCAGAGATGGACCGGACTCCACTTATATTTGTACGCTAATTTTTACGTTCAGATAATGATAGTGGTGTATTTGTTTTTCACCAAATTTGCCCCGGCTGAAATCCGAAATTTGCACCGTTGTACGAGACTTCACTGACATTCATACCCTTAATAATTCTGTGCTTATACACGTTTTACACTATTTATTTTACGTACATTTTGTTCATTATTGCTGTACATCATTTATAACTAATATGGAGAAGTATACCACACCGTATTATTCCCGTGAAAGGTGATGGATATCTTTTTTACTATCTATGGTATTGGTATTGACATTTTAATACTGGAAAGTGAGCTCAAAAGGTTCGCACTTTAATTGTCAAACAAGTTGCGGCCAGGTTTTAATAATTTTTGTGCAGTTCAGAAGGAGATAATTATGCTGAAGAGTTTGTTTATGCTGAAGATAAGTCAAAATCATCCACATACTGTTCCGTTTGTGAGATGACTGCAGCAGGAGAAATGTCTGCGAAAACTGCGTCTTTGCCTAAATAGTCTATTCAAGATTTTTCATCTCAGATATCAACCAAGGTATCCTCTTTGTCCAAATCATATTGAAGTCCTGCCAACGCAGGTTAATTGCAACAAATTTGTTTATTTTGTGATAGGCAAGGTAGAGCATTCCCATTGTATTATAATGTCGATTAGTCAACATCGCCAATACACCACTTTTGTCAACACGTTTATTTAATCTACGTCCGGGCAACGCCGGGTACATTCAGCTAGTCTATTATATAAAGCGAAGTGTCATCACTGACACACTCATCTACTCATCTACACATTCACTGATTCACCGACAACCCACAGCCCAAACCGTGAGGGCTGGCGACTTGAAATTTTAGACACGGGTGTATCATGTGCCGAAAGTGAACGCTAAGAAGGGATTTTGCAAAATTCGGCCCGGTTCCTTTGTAATTCAATAAAAACCGGCTAAAATAAACAAAAATGATCGGATCGCGGAGACCGTGTTTATGTTAGAAGCACGTATCTAGCCAAAACAACTTCGACGACGGCGACCGGTTTACATTAAAACCACTTATTTAACCTAAACAATTTTAACGTCGAGTTTCTGCTTTTGTGATCAAATTTTTACCGTACCTAGCGAGGCCGCGGATATTTTTATTATAATCTTGATTTCAATTATAATGTCGATCCGTGACTCAATTAAAAATTACAAAACCACTGCAAATTTAATCCGTCTACATTAAACATCCTCAAATATCTCTTACCATTGCAAACTTTACCAAATCAACCCCAAAAAATTCCCGATCTAAGCCAAACTGACATAAATTAGATCCCTTAGCTTAAATCATCCCTTACCACCCTTTAGCAACCCCAAGTAACTCCAATCACTTTAAAATAAAACAAAATGACACAAATCATAGCAAACTATCCCTAACTCACCTAAATTACTTCGGCTACCATAAATCACCCCCAACTACCCCTTACCACCCCAAACTCAGCCCAATCACTTTAAAATTACAAAAAAAGTTACAAGCATATCAAACTATGCCAAACTCATCTAAATTACTTCGGCTTCCATTAATCACCCCCAACTACCCCTTTCCTCCCCAAAATAGGCTCAATCACTTTAAAATTACAAAAAAATTCTACAAACCGTAGCAAACTGTGCCAAACTCCCCTAAATTACTTCGGCTACCATAAATCACCCCCAACTACCCCTTGCAATCCCTAAATAAGCCCAATCACTTTAAAATTACAAAATATTCTACAAACCATAGCAAATTATGCCTAACTCACCTAAATTATTTCGGCTACCATAAATCACCCCCAATTACCCCCTACCACCCCAAAATAAGCCCAATCACTTTAAAATTACTACAAATTCTACAAACCATAGCAAACTATGCCAAACTCCCCTAAATTACTTCGGCTACCATAAATCACCCCCAACTACCCTTTACAATCCCAAAATAAGACCAATCACATAAAATTACAAAAAATGCTACAAATCATAGCAAACTATGCCTAACTCACCTAAATTACTTCGGCTACCATAAATCACCCCCAACTACCCCGTACAACCCCAAAATAAGCCCAATCACTTTAAAATTACAAAAAATGTTACAAGCCATATCAAACTATGCCAAACTCATCTAAATTACTTCGGCTTCCATAAATCACTTCCAACTACCCCTTACCACCCCAAAATAGACTCAATCACTTTAAAATTACAAAAAAATTCTACAAATCGTAGCAAACTATGCGAAACTCCCCTAAATTACTTCGGCTACCATAAATCAACCCCAACTACCCCTTACCACCCCAAAATAAGCCCAATCACTTTAAGATTACAAAAAATGCTACAAACCATTGCAAACTATGCCAAACTCACTTAAATTACTTCGGCTACAATAAATCACCCCCAATTACCCCTTACAAACCACAAACTAAACCCAATCACTTTAAAATTACAAAAAATGCTACAAACCATAGCAAACTATGTCGAACTCACTTAAATTACTTTGGCTATCATAAATCACCCCTAACTACCCCTTACCACTCCAAAATAAGCCCAATCACTTTAAAATTACAAAAAATGCTACAAATCATAGCAAACTATTCCAAACTCACCTAAATTACTTCAACTACCATAAATCACCCCCCACTACCTCTTACCAACCCAAAATAAGCCCAATCACTTTAGAATTACAAAAAATGTTACATACCATAGCAAACTATGTCAAACTCACTTAAATTACTTCGGCTACCATAAATCACCCCCAACTACCCCTTACCACCCCAAAATAAGCCCAATCACTTTAAGATTACAAAAAATGCTACAAACCATTGCAAACTATGCCAAACTCACTTAAATTACTTCGGCTACAATAAATCACCCCCAATTACCCCTTACAAACCACAAACTAAACCCAATCACTTTAAAATTACAAAAAATGCTACAAACCATAGCAAACTATGTCGAACTCACTTAAATTACTTTGGCTATCATAAATCACCCCTAACTACCCTTACCACCCCAAAATAGACTCAATCACTTTAAAATTACAAAAAAATTCTACAAATCGTAGCAAACTATGCGAAACTCCCCTAAATTACTTCGGCTACCATAAATCACCCCCAACTACCCCTTACCACCCCAAAATAAGCCCAATCACTTTAAGATTACAAAAAATGCTACAAACCATTGCAAACTATGCCAAACTCACTTAAGTTACTTCGGCTACAATAAATCACCCCCAATTACCCCTTACAAACCACAAACTAAACCCAATCACTTTAAAATTACAAAAAATGCTACAAACCATAGCAAACTATGTCGAACTCACTTAAATTACTTTGGCTATCATAAATCACCCCTAACTACCCCTTACCACTCCAAAATAAGCCCAATCACTTTAAAATTACAAAAAATGCTACAAACCATTGCAAACTATGCCAAACTCACTTAAATTACTTCGGCTACCATAAATCACCCACAACTACCCCTTACCAACCACAAACTAAACCCAATCACTTTAAAATTACAAAAAATGTTACAAACCATACCAAACTATGTCAAACTCACTTAAATTACTTCGGCTACAATAAATCACCCCCAATTACCCCTTACAAACCACAAACTAAACCCAATCACTTTAAAATTACAAAAAATGCTACAAACCATAGCAAACTATGTCGAACTCACTTAAATTACTTTGGCTATCATAAATTACCCCTAACTACCCCTTACCACTCCAAAATAAGCCCAATCACTTTAAAATTACAAAAAATGCTACAAACCATAGCAAACTATCTCAAACTCACCTGAGTTACTTCGGCTACCATAAATCACCCCCAACTACCCTTTACCACCACAAATTAAGCCCAATCACTTTAAAATTACAAAAAATGCTACAAACCATAGCAAACTATTCCAAACTCACCTAAATTACTTCAACTACCATAAATCACCCCCCACTACCTCTTACCAACCCAAAATAAGCCCAATCACTTTAAAATTACAAAAAATGTTACATACCATAGCAAACTATGTCAAACTCACTTAAATTACTTCGGCTACCATAAATCACCCCCAACTACCCCTTACCACCCAAAACTAAGCCCAATCACTTTAAAATTACAAAAAATGTTACAAACCATAGAAAACTATGTCAAACTCACTTAAATTACTTCGGCTACCATAAATCAACCCCAACTACCCCTTACCACCCCATAATAAGCTTAATCGCTTTAAAATTACAAAAAATGCTACAAACCATAGCAAATCATGTCAAACTCACCTAAATGACTTCGGCTACCATAAATCACCCCCAACTACCCCTTACCAACCGAAAATAAGCCCAATCACTTTAAAATTACAAAAATTATACAAACCATAGCAAACTATGTCAAACTCACCTAAATTACTTCGGTTACCATAAATCGCCCCCAGCTACCCCTTACCGCCCCAAAATTAGCCTAATCACTTTAAAATTACAAAAAATGCTACAAAACAGCAAGCTATGCCAAACTCACTTAAATTACTTCGGCTACCATAAATTAATAATCGTATCGTATTGAATCATAAAATATTAATAAATATCTGCACATAAAATATATTGTTTCGACTAATAGACGTTATTCTGAATATTAAATATGCTGATACCTATTTTGATTCTCTTCCACCTTTCTATAAATATTTGTTCCAGTTGAGATGCAAACATAAAGGTATTTCTGAATTGCAACACGCTGACGGGGCAAGCCCTATCTTTTCAACATGCGTGCATTTGTATAAATAGCTCTATGGTTTTTAACTTTAAAGAGGTATAAAAGCGGTGTAAGCGCTAGATTTTCGTAAAAATATCTAAAAAATTCGAAATTCTGCAGTTGAATTACAGAACTATTTTTGTGTTCGATAGTAAATTTATATTTAGAGTAGCACTGCCAACCCTGCCACACCTGACGAGCCCCCTGCTGACTACTCTCCTTCCAGGGAAACTTTATAAATCATCGGCAAAATAATTTAGGGCGCCTGAATGTGAAAATATCACTGTGTAATAAGTTCAGACTGACATGGAACACTTGAAATTTTGATATTTGTTTGTAATTCGTCACAGTTCCATAAGGGAATGCATGTATGTTAATGTATATAAGTGTTAGTTTGTCGGAGAGGCCGAATAAGATTTTTAACATTCCCGTCAAAATATTTATTTACTTTAGAATGTTAATTTCTTAAATTGATTTTGTGAAAATTATGACGGGCCATACGAGTACACCTGTGCGAATATTATTTGGTACATACAAATTAACCTCTTTTGTTATCCAAATTGTTTTTATACGCACTAGGCACGTCCACCTCATATAATTGTGAAAATTGCTGCTTCAGCGTCTGGATCGCTGGTACTCAACCTCGCCAAGGTCGAGGCGACGCATCGGTATTCAAAGTTCTATCGCTATTAAATAAATTATTTTAATATAATATTCCCGATTTGTTCTTGCCGTTAACCAAAACTCTCCCCAATCGATTTTCGAAAAATTTCCAGCGTCGGACCGGACTTCACTTATTTTCGTACGCAAATTTTTACGTTCAGTTAATGATAGTGGTGTATTTGTTCTTCACCAAACCTGCTCCGGCCGAAATCCGAAATTTTCACTGACATCATACGCTTAAGTATTGTATGCTTATACACGATTTATTTACACTATTTATTTTACGTACATTGCGTTCATTATTGTTCTGCATTATTTATAACTAAGATGGAGCAGTTTGAAAATCTAATAGTAAGCGGAGAACAAATACCACCACGTATAATTCCCGTGAAAAGTGATGGAAATAGTCTTTCTTACTATCTTTCCTATTGCATTTTTAATACCGGAAATAGATCTCAAGAGCGAAGAATAACTTCGACATTTTTTATACATAATTCCTAATTACTTCGTTTTTATGGTGTAAAATTTTGTATTTATATATTTCAACATTGTCTTTAACGTTGTCAGAGAACTAAATGGGAATAATTTGGAATAATTTAGCTTCTATGTCAACTCTCCTTCTCTTGAAACTTTTGAAAACAACGACAAAATTCTTTAGGGCGCCTGGATTTGAAAATATAACTCTGTGTAATAAGTTTAGACTGACTAGAGTGAAAAGAAAGGAGCTTGCACCCAGAAACGAAATTAAATGGAACACTTGAAGTTGCAATATTTGTTTGTAATTCGTCACAAGTGCATGAGGGAATGCGTGTTAATGTAAACAAATGTGAGTTTATTGGAGAGGCCGAATAAGATTTTTACATTATTGAAGCAGCTGGAGCCTGCCACGTCAAGGGCAAGGTCACAAACGTGAAAAGGCGATGCTCGATTTTGTTTGATTGAGTGTCTATGCAGAAATTCGCACATACCAAGCGTTGGATAAGCCTTTCTTATCCCTTCTTAGAATTCGAGAATTGCTGGTTCAGCGTGTGGAGCAGTACTCGATCGCGGTGTTTAATTTTAACACAACTACAATTGTGAAAATTACTGCTCCAGCGTCGGAAACTGTTCGCAAAGTCGCCAAATTCGCTAAGGCGACGCATCAGTGTTCGAAGGTCTACCGCTATCAAATAAAGTATTTTAATTTAACATTTGATCTTCGCGTTAACCAAATCTGCCCCCAATCAATTTTCGAAAAATTATCAGCATCGGACCGGACTCCACTTATATTTGTACCCTAATTTTTACGGTTAGTTAATGATAGTGGTGTATTTGTTTTTCACCAAATTTGCCCCGAAATTTTCACCATTGTATGTACCAGATATCACTGACATTCATACCAGTGGCGGTGTAAGCGCTAAATTTTCGTGAAAATATCTGAAAAATTCATAATTCTGCAACTGAATTACAGAACTAATTTTGTGTTCGATAGTAAATTTATACTTGGAGTGGCACTGCCAACCCTGCCACCCCTGACGAGCCCCACTGCTGACTACTTTCCTTCCAGAAAAAATTTTGAAATCAGCGGCAAAATAAATTTAGGGCACCTGAAAATATAATACCGGAACCTCCGGGGAGGTGGCACAATTGCTCCGGCGGCTGCCTTGGTTGCTGGAGAGCTGGGCCGTGGGTTTGCGAGAAACGAAATGAAAGAAAACAAATGGAGAGAACTGGGCGCCACCGGTTCGTTTTCCCCGAACCGGAAGGGAATAAACGGAAGCGCGAGGTAGAGAAGAACGACACGGTACTTACTTATGGTCTAATAATGCTAGAAAAACGATACACACGAGAGACGCTACGTCCGAGGGCCCACGACGCGCTTACAAAACTAAACTTAAACTAAACTTAACTAACAACAACAATCCGGCGAATATGAAGGCCCACGAAATCGTGATGGGGCGGATAAGCAAAAGGTGGATCTGACCTTTTGGCGTTGAGTGGTGTGGGGGACGGACGCCGATGGAGTGGCTCTGGAACGGCTCCTCCTGGACGGTAACGGGAGACGAACGCCGGAGTCGGAGTGGCTCCGGAACGGCTACTCCTGGGCGATAACGGGAGACGAACGCTGATTAAGTGGCTCTGGAACGGTTTCTCCAGGACGGCATCGGGAGACGAACGGAGTGCACGATACACGTTGCACGTGGTCAGCTTCTAGACGATAACGGGAGACGAACGCTGATTAAGTGGCTCTGGAATGGCTTCTCCTGGAGACGAACGCTGATTAAGTGGCTCTGGAACGGCTTCTCCTGGACGGCAACGGGAGACGAACGGAGTCGCGATACACGTTGCACGTGGTCAGCTTGAGTGTCGATCACAAGATGGCCACAATCCTGCCGGCGAAAGACGAAAAAACGCGGGAAGCGCGCTCGCGATAACCCAACGGGGCAAAACTCCCCAGAACCGCGGGCTGCGCTTTCGAAAAGTCGCGCGGACTCTTTATTGGTATTTTCGGGACGGTACACATCCCCCCCAGAGGGCGCAAGGCTTTTCATCCGGAGACGGGGAGGTAAACGAGAGAAAAGTTAGGCGAGAAAGGGCTTCAGCTTGCAAGGGTGCCAGGTGCCTGCAGACTTCCCGGAAGGGTCACGGAGTCTGCATACTCCGGTAGGGCTGACGGAAACGACAGTAAAGGGGCCTTCGAATTTCGGAAACAATTTCGAAGCTATGTTGTCGGCGGCGGAAGAGAGACGGACGGAACGGCGGAGTACCCTGTCACCAGGGTGGTAGCGCGCTTCCCTGCGATGCAGGTTATAGCGCCGAGACTGGCTTAGGCTTGCCTTAAGCTGATGTTCTTCCACCAAGTGGTGCAGCTCCTTAAGCTTCGAAATCCGCTGAGCCCAGCGTCGATGCTGCGAACCAGGGACTTCGTTGACGAGATCGGGAGAATCACGAAGTTTGGTTTCGTTCACGGAACGGATTTCCCTACCGAAGTTGAGAAAAGCGGGAGAAAATTTGGTCGATTCCTGAACCACGGAATTTAGTGCGAATTGTACCTCGCCGATAAAACTGTCCCACCGCTGGTGGTTGGGACCAAGGTAGGCAACAATGAGTTGCTTAACGTTGCGGTTCGAACGTTCAGTAGGGTTCGCCTGGGAGTGGTAAAGTGGGGTGTTCTGCAACCTTATGTTGCAAGACTTAGCTAAGTCCTTGACAAGTGAACTCACAAAGTTCTTGGCGTTGTCGGTAAGCAGCGACAACGGTGCACCAAAACGGTTTAGGATCACCGACCGAAATTTGACGGTAATAACCTCCGAAGACGCTTTGGGGATGGGGACCAACTCCACCCATTTCGAGAAAAGGTCTTGGAATACCAAGAGGTAGACGTTACCGGTAGAACTGCGGGGATACGGCCCCATAAGGTCAGCGGAAACCTCCTGCCATGGCTCGGTGATGTAGCGCGGGAACATCAAACCTTCGGGAGCGGAATTAGGCGCTTTGACTTTTTGGCAGACGCTGCAACGGCACACGTGTCTCACCACATCTTGATACATTCCGGGCCAGTGGTAGAGTCGACCCAAACGCCAGTGGGTCTTCTCAATTCCCAGATGTCCTGCTTGAAGGTCGTCGTGGAATTCTTCCAAAACCGATCGCCGGCGAGGCAATGGGACGACAATTTTCCAATCCTCGCTGGGGTCAGCGAGTTCACCTTTGAGAAAGGCCTCCCGGTGATAGAACAGGGTTCCGTCACTGACACGCCAATCGGGGTGTTGGTCGGGATGAGACGATACGGAGCGGAATTTTCGCTCGTACCAGACGTCGAGATCGGGAGTGGCGGTAGTGGAAAGTAGGGAGATAGAAACGGGGCTGAGACGAGAGAGTGCATCGGCAACGCAGTTCAGACTGCCTTTGCGATAAACGATTTTGAAAGAGTGTGGCTGGAGACGCAAGACCCAACGAGCAAGGCGACCAGAGGGGTCTTTCAGGTTTCGAAGCCACGTCAAGCTCGCATGATCAGTGACGACGGTAAATTCGTAACCCTCGAGATAGTGGCGGTTTCGTTCGATTGCCCAGATGTTGGCGAGACACTCTCTCTCTGTGACGGAGTAATTGCGCTCGGCGGCAGATAGGGACCGAGAACAGTACGCGATAACGCGCTCTTCACCGGATTGGACCTGGGTGAGAGCAGCGCCGAGACCAGTGCCGCTGGCATCGGTTTGCAGCGAAAACGGGAGGTCGAAGTCTGGGCGGACGAGAACAGGAGCCGATGTGAGAGCTAGTTTGAGCACCTCGAAGGCGGCGGACTGTGCTTCAGACCAAAGCCAGCGGGAACTTTTCTTGAGAAGGAGGGTCAAGGGAGAGACAACGGTCGAGAAATTTGGTATGAACCGGCGATACCAGCCGGCCATTCCGAAGAATCGGCGAAGTTCGAAAGAACAGCGGAAGTTTTGTCCGGGTCGATAGCTAGACCATCGAAATTGACTCTGTAACCCAAATATCGGACTTCGCTGCATCCGAATTCGCATTTTTCAGCATTGATCTGAAGTCCGGGGTCTCGTAGACGGCCGAAAACTTCACGGAGCAACTCGACGTGAGTTTTGAAGTCGCGGGTACAGACGAGAATGTCGTCCAGGAAAACAACGACGTGCGGGAGCAGTTTGGGTCCAAAGACGGAATCGGCGAGTCTTTGAAAGGTCGCGGGGGCGTTGGTTAATCCGAACGGCATGACTCGGGAGCGATAGAGTCCCCGTCCGGGCACAATGAAAGAGGTGACGTCACGGGAATTTTCATCGGCCAAGGGTACTTGGAGGAAAGCTTGTTTAAGGTCGAATTTTGAAAGGTAATGGGCCTGAGTCAGTCCATCGAGAAGGTTTGTCATGTTCGGCATAGGGTATGAGTCTTTTCGCGTGACTGAATTGACTTTTCGGAAGTCGATGCAAAATCGGTAGCCATCACCTTTGCGGACCATGACAACGGGAGAAGCCCACGGAGAATGGCTAGGTTCCACCAAGCCTTCAGCCAACAGCCGGTCCAATTCGGCCTGCATGGCTTGCAAAACTTTGGGGGAGTAATTGTATGGCCTCTGTTTGATGGGACGTGCGTCTCCGACGTCGATCTTGTGGCTTATCTTTTGGGTCAACCCGGGAGATTTTCTTAACGACTCGACTCCCTCCGAAACAGCAATGTCGAAAGCTTGCCTCGCTGATTTGTCTAAACTGGACAGGCCTGAGTGGACCGTACTGACGGGGGAGGGCGTAGCGAGGGACTCGCCGTAGAGGAAGCGGTTTCGGTGGGTGTCGTCGTCGACGAACCACCAAGTGTTGTGAGCGGCGTCGGTGCAAATTCCGGCCGCGCAGATTGCGTCGAGACCCAGAAGAAAAGGGACCGATAGAGAAGGTAAGTGATAAAAATCGACTGAGAAGTGGCGACCAGCCAGACAGATTGTCGCGTGATAAAGACTCGAAATGCGGCTGACGTTACTGTTGGCCACCTCGGCAACGAATGGAGTGACTGCGACGGAAGGGACGAAAGATTCTATAAGTGAGAGGCCTGAGTTACCAACGAGGGAAATACTGGAGCCAGAGTCGAAAAGCGCATGGGCGACATGAAGCGGCCCAACGAAAGAGAACTCGAGGAACCAACGTTTGGCTGGGAGACAGCTTTTTTTCTGAGAAACCGGGTAGGCGACCCTGCCGGGCCGGGATGGATTAGGGGAGAGTCGTGACGCGGTACTGGAACGGAAATCGCGAGAAGAGCGGAGCGGAATGGCGGGAGGTGTGCCTTTGCGGGAGGGCGGCACGGCAGCCCTTAGTTTCCCGAGCACTTTGGACAGGACGAAACGTAGACGTCAGGTCTACCACATCGGTAACAAAACACCCTTCGAGGGCTCGGACAGTTGGAGTACCTGTGCGGCCCTCCGCAATTCCAACAGGAGACGTCCTGGGTCGAAAGAGCGGGAGGAGCTCGGGAGGCTGGTGGCTTGGTGTTTGAAGGCGGTACGGAAGATGTCGGAAGTTTAGCCTGGGAGGTAGATGGGCCGGAAATAGACGATAAATGGGGGTTGCGTGAAGCGCGAGGACTGGGGGATTTGGTCGAGACGACGGCAAATCTCGCCTTCACGGTATCAGAGAAAACGGGAGGTGAAGAGAGTGGCCGCGATAGTCGCAACTGAGAAGAAGGGGTGGCGACTGCCGATACGGCTGGAGCTCCTAGCTCCCTCTTCACTCGAACGAGGGGGCTAGAGACCTGGACTGGGGAGCGTGGAAGCGGAGCGTGATGGGTGCGCTCTGCCACGAAATCCACCAAGCTTCGGTAGCTCGGGATGGCTGGAGCGTTGGGCCTTCTCTCGAATGCTCTCCTTGTAGCCGGATCGAGGGTCCGCAGCGCCAGGTGAAGCTGGAGGAAATCCCCCACATCCACCGACTCCAGCGCTCCCAACGCGTTAAAGGCGTTTTCGTTGGTAGCCCGCCACGACCGCAGGCACTGGGCGTTCCCACTTTTCAGCGGCTCGAACGCCAGTACCTGGTCGGCGTACATGGCGGCCAACCTACGCGGGTTCTGGTATCTGCGAACCAAGGCGTCGAGGGCGAGAGGGTAATTCTGGGGCTCCAACGCAAAACCAGAAATGGCGGACTGTGCCTCGCCCGAAAACGATAGTCTCAAATACTGAAATTTTCGTATCTGCGTTAGGGAGGCGTCGGAATCAACGAGGGAACGGAAGACGGAAAAGTACTCCGGCCAGTCGTGAAGCTCGCCAGAGAACGAAGGTAGCGGGATCTGCGGAAGAGCGGAAGAAGCGGAAGTGGCGGTAGAAGTGGCGGACTGGCCGGCATCGGAAGTGGCTTGGGTCGCTCTAGGGGGGGCTGCGGAAAGGTAGGCGTTCCTGCAACCGTCGGCCAGCTGCAGGAAGTTGTTGTAGGGCTCGATTAATGGGAGGCGATCCTTCTCGTCCAGCCCAGCGTTGAATGAACGTATGCTAAGCTGGAGACCCTTGGCCTCCACCTCGTGGGTCTGCAACCTGTCGTACTGACTACGGAACCTCTCCCAGGTCTCCGGGGTAATGGCCGTCATCTCCTCGTACAGCTTACGTACGAGGCCTATAACTTCCTCCCGGCCCTGTGCCAGGAACTCTCGTTCCTTCTCCATCTTCTCCCGTTGGGATGGCGGCGCCATCTCGGGACCGAAAATAAACTGCGCGAGAGAGAGGAGCTGCACGAGAGAGAGAGAGTACGCGAGAAAGAGACTGCACGAGAGAGAGAGAGTACGCGAGAGAGAGAGACTGCACGAGACGCGAGCGGAAATCGCCGACGCGATAACGGCCAGCGGCGAAGGTCGAAAGAAGCGTGAAATAAAAGGGAAGAAAACGAAGAAAAACGAGATAAGAAGATAGTGCGGCTTGCCCCACGTTGGGCGCCAAAAATATACCGGAACCTCCGGGGAGGTGGCACAATTGCTCCGGCGGCTGCCTTGGTTGCTGGGGAGCTGGGCCGTGGGTTTGCGAGAAACGAAATGAAAGAAAACAAATGGAGAGAACTGGGCGCCACCGGTTCGTTTTCCCCGAACCGGAAGGGAATAAACGGAAGCGCGAGGTAGAGAAGAACGACACGGTACTTACTTATGGTCTAATAATGCTAGAAAAACGATACACACGAGAGACGCTACGTCCGAGGGCCCACGACGCGCTTACAAAACTAAACTTAAACTAAACTTAACTAACAACAACAATCCGGCGAATATGAAGGCCTACGAAGTCGTGATGGGGCGGATAAGCAAAAGGTGGATCTGACCTTTTGGCGTTGAGTGGTGTGGGGGACGGACGCCGATGGAGTGGCTCTGGAACGGCTCCTCCTGGACGGTAACGGGAGACGAACGCCGGAGTCGGAGTGGCTCCGGAACGGCTACTCCTGGGCGATAACGGGAGACGAACGCTGATTAAGTGGCTCTGGAACGGCTTCTCCTGGACGGCAACGGGAGACGAACGGAGTGCACGATACACGTTGCACGTGGTCAGCTTCTAGACGATAACGGGACACGAACGCTGATTAAGTGGCTCTGGAACGGCTTCTCCTGGAGACGAACGCTGATTAAGTGGCTCTGGAACGGCTTCTCCTGGAGACGAACGCTGATTAAGTGGCTCTGGAACGCTTCTCCTGGACGGCAACGGGAGACGAACGGAGTCGCGATACACGTTGCATGTGGTCAGCTTGAGTGTCGATCACAAGATGGCCACAATCCTGCCGGCGAAAGACGAAAAAAACGCAGGAAGCGCGCTCGCGATAACCCAACGGGGCCAAACTACCAAGAACCGCGGGCTGCGCTTTAGAAAAGTCGCGCGGACTCTTTATTGGTATTTTCGGGACGGTACAATATCACTATGTAATAAGTTCAGACTGACAAGAGTGAAAAAACCGCTTGCATCCAGAAACGAAATCAAATGGAACACTTGAAATTTAGATATTTGTTTGTAATTCGTCACAGGTCCATGAAGGAATGCATGTTAATCTAAACAAGTGTTAGTTTGTCGGAGAGGCCAAATAAGATTTTTACATCCACCACATTCCCGTCAAAATATTTATTTACTTTAGTATGTTAATTCATTTTGTGCAAATTATGACGGGCCATACGAGTACACCTGCGCGAGTATTATTTGGTAATCCAAATTCTTTTAATACGCAATAGGCACGTGCACCTAATATAATTGTTAAAATTGCTGCTTCAGCGTCTGGAACGCTGGTACTCAACGTCGCCAAGGTCGAGGCGACGCATCAGTATTCGAAGTTCTATCGCTATTAAATAAATTTTTTTAATATAATATTCCCGATTTGTTCTTGACGTTAAGTAAATATCTCCCCAATCGATTTTCGAAAAATTACCATCATCGTACCGGACTCCACTTATATACCGTACGCTAATTTTTACGTTCATTTAATGATAGTGGTGTATTTGATCTTCACCAAACCTGCTCCGGCCAAAATCCGAAATTTGCAGTTTTACCGGATTTCACTGACATCATAAGTAATGTGTGCTTATACACAATTTACATTATTTATTTTATGTACATTGTGTTCATTATTGTTCTGCATTATTTATAACTAAGATGGAGGAATAGTAAGCGGGGTACAAATACCACCACGTATAATTCCTCTGAAAAGTGATGGAAATAGCCTTTTTTACTATCTTTCCTATTGCATTTTATTACCGAAAATAAAGCTCAAGAGGTTCGCACTCTAATTGTTCATTTTAAAATTACCAAATTTTCTGTATATTTTACCTGAATACGTTAAACACCCCTAAACATAATGTACCATTCCAAACTACTTTCAAAAATCATACACTTGCCATTCCAAACTACCCCACATCAACCTAAAATGTAAAAAAATTACGAATTCCAAGCAAACTACGCTAAACTCGCATAAATTACTTCGACTTCCGCTATATCACTCCAACCACTTCTTACCAAGCCAAACTAAACCCAATCACATTAAAATTACCAAAAGTTTCGTTTAATCCGCCAAAGCTAAACCCCGCCATCCATCAATAACCATTCAAAACAATCCCAAAAAAAACCCTTATCATCCGAAACTACACCAAATACATCGTTTTTATGGTGTGAAATTATGTATTTATATATTTCAACATTCTTCGACGACATTCTTTAACGTTGATAGAGAACTAAATAAGAATAATTTGGAATAGTTCAGCTTCTCTGTCAACTCTCCTTGTCTTGAAGAGTGAAAAAGAGTGAAAAAAAAAGAGCTTGCACCCAGAAACGAAATTATTGTCATTTTCGAAATCATATTGAAATACCCGGTCCTGGCAATGCAGGTCAATTTCAGCAAATTTGTTTATTTTGTGATTGGAAAAGTAGAGCATTCCTGTTTAATTGTATTATAATGTCGATTAGTCAACATCACAAGTACACCACTTTTGTCTACACTGCGTTTATTTAATCTACGTCCGGGCAACGCCGGGTACATTCAGCCAGTTACAAAAAAATGCTACTAACCATAGCAAACTATGCCAAACTCACCTAAATTACTTCGGCTATCAAAAATCACCCCCAACTACACTTTACAGCAACAAACTAAGCCTAATCACTTTAAAATTACAAAAAAATGCTAAAAATCATAACAAACTATACCAGAATCACCTTAATTACTTCGGCTACCGTAAATCACCCCCAACTATCCTTTATCACAACAAACCAAACCATATCATCTTAAAATTACAAAAAAAGGTGTACAAATCATAACAAACTATGCCAAACTCACCTAAATTACTTCGGCTACTCTAAATCGTCACCAACTAACCCTTACCACAAAAAACTAAACCCTATCACTTTTAAATTACAAAAAAATGCAAGTAACCATAGCAAACTATGCCAAACTCACCTAAATTACTTCGGCTACCATAAATCATCACCAACTAACCCTTCCCACAACAAACTAAACCCAATCACTTTTAAATTACAAAAAAATGCTACTAACCATAGCAAACTATGCCAAACCCACCTAAATTACTTCGGCTATCAAAAATCACCCCCAACTACACTTTACAGCAACAAACTAAGCCCAATCACTTTAAAATTACAAAAAAATGCTAAAAATCATAACAAACTATACCAGAATCACCTAAATTACTTCGGCTACCGTAAATCACCCCCAACAATCCCTTACCACAACAAACCAAACCATATCATCTTAAAATTACAAAAAAAGTTGTACAAATCATAACAAACTATGCCAGACTCACCTAAATTACTTCGGTTACTCTAAATCATCACCAACTGACCCTTACCACAACAAACTAAACCCAATCACTTTTAAATTACAAAAAAATGCTAGTAACTATAGCAAACTATGCCAGACTCACCTAAATTACTTCGGCTACCATAAATCATCACCAACTAACCCTTACCACAAAAAACTAAACACAATCACTTTTAAATTACAAAAAAATGCTACTAACCATAGCAAACTATGCCAAACTCACCTAAAATACTTCGGCTATCAAAAATCACCCCCAACTACACTTTACAGCAACTAACTAAGACAAATCAGTTTAAAATTACAAAAAAATGCTAAAAATCATAACAAACTATTCCTGAATCACCTAAATTACTTCGGCTACCGTAAACCACCCCCAACTATTCCTTACCACAACAAACCAAACCATATCATCTCAAAATTAAAAAAAAGGTGTACAAATCATAACAAACTATGCCAGACTCACCTAAATTACTTCGGCTACTCTAAATCATCACCAACTGACCCTTACCACAACAAACTAAACCCAATCACTTTTAAATTACAAAAAAATGCAAGTAACCATAGCAAACTATGCGAAACTCACCTAAATTACTTCGGCTACCATAAATCATCACCAACTAACCCTTCCCACAACAAACTAAACCCAATCACTTTTAAATTACAAAAAAATGCTACTAACCATAGCAAACTATGCCAAACTCACCTAAAGTATTTCGGCTATCAAAAATCACCCCCAACTACACTTTACAGCAACAAACTAAGCCCAATCACTTTAAAATTACAAAAAAATGCTAAAAATCATAACAAACTATACCAGAATCACCTAAATTACTTCGGCTACCGTAAATCACCCCCAACTATCCCTTACCACAACAAACCAAAATATATCATCTTAAAATTACAAAAAAAGGGGTACAAATCATAACAAACTATGCCAGACTCACCTAAATTACTTCGGCTACTCTAAATCATCACCAACTAACCCTTACCACAACAAACTAAACCCAATCACTTTTAAATTACAAAAAAATGCTAGTAACCATAGCAAACTATGCCAAACTCACCTAAATTACTTCGGCTATTAAAAATCACTCCCAACTACACTTTACAGCAACAAACTAAGCCCAATCACTTTAATATTACAAAAAAATACTAAAAATCATAACAAACTATACCAGAATCACCTAAATTACTTCGGCTACCGTAAATCACCATCAACTATCCCTTACCACAACAAATTTAAACTATATCATCTTAAAATTACAAAAAAAGGTGTACAAATCATAACAAACTATGCCAGACTCACCTAAATTACTTCGGCTACTCTAAATCATCACCAACTAACCCTTACCACAACAAACTAAACCCAATCACTTTTAAATTACAAAAAAATGCTAGTAACCATAGCAAACTATGCCAAACTCACCTAAATTACTTCGGCTACCATAAATCATCACCAACTAACCCTTACCACAACAAACTAAACCCAATTACTTTTAAATTACAAAAAAATGCTACTAACCATAGCAAACTATGCCAAACTCACCTAAATTGCTTCGGCTATCAAAAATCACCCCCAACTACACTTTACAGCAACAAAATAAGCCCAATCACTTTAAAATTACAAATAAATGCTAAAAATCATAACAAACTATACCAGAATCACCTAAATTACTTCGGCTACCGTAAATCACCCTCAACTATCCCTTACCACAACAAACCAAACCATATCATCTTAAAATTACGAAAAAAGGTGTACAAATCATAACAAACTATGCCAGACTCACCTAAATTACTTCGGCTACTCTAAATCATCACCAACTAACCCTTACCACAACAAACTAAACCCAATCACTTTTAAATTACAAAAAAATGCTAGTAACCATAGCAAACTATGCCAAACTCACCTAAATTACTTCGGCTACCATAAATCATCACCAACTAACCCTTACCACAACAAACTAAACCCAATCACTTTTAAATTACAAAAAAATGCTACTAACCATAGCACACTATGCCAAACTCACCTAAATTACTTCGGTAATCAAAAATCACCCCCAACTACACTTTACAGCAACAAACTAAGCCCAATCACTTTAAAATTACAAATAAATTCTAAAAATAATAACAAACTATACCAGAATCACCTAAATTACTTCGGCTACCGTAAATCAACCCAACTATCCCTTACCACAACAAACCAAACCATATCATCTTAAAATTACAAAAAAAGTTGTACAAATCATAACAAACTATGCCAGACTCACCTAAATTAGTTCGGCTACTCTAAATCATCACCAACTAACCCTTACCACAACAAACTATACCCAATCACTTTTAAATTACAAAAAAATGCTAAAAATCATAACAAACTATACCAGAATCACCTAAATTACTTCGGCTACCGTAAATCACCCCCAACTATCCCTTACCACAACAAACCAAACCATATCATCTTAAAATTACAAAAAAAGGTGTACAAATCATAACAAACTATGCCAGACACACCTAAATTACTTCGGCTAATCTAAATCATCACCAACTAACCCTTACCACAACAAACTAAACCCAATCACTTTTAAATTACAAAAAAATGCTAGTAACCATAGCAAACTATGCCAAACTCACCTAAATGACTTCGGCTACCATAAATCATTACCAACTAACCCTTACCACAACAAACTATACCTAATCATTTTTAAATTACAAAAAAATGCTACTAACCATAGCAAACTATGCCAAACTCACCTAAATTACTTCGGCTATCAAAAATCACCCCCAACTACACTTTACAGCAACAAACTAAGCCCAATCACTTTAAAATTACAAAAAAATGCTAAAAATCATAACAAACTATACCAGAATCACCTAAATTACTTCGGCTACCGTAAATCACCCCCAACTATCCCTTACCACAACAAACCAAACCATATCATCTTAAAATTACGAAAAAAGGTGTACAAATCATAACAAACTATGCCAGACTCACCTAAATTACTTCGGCTACTCTAAATCATCACCAACTAACCCTTACCACAACAAACTAAACCCAATCACTTTTAAATTACAAAAAAATGCTAGTAACCATAGCAAACTATGCCAAACTCACCTAAATTACTTCGGCTACCATAAATCATCACCAACTAACCCTTACCACAACAAACTAAACCGAATCACTTTTAAATTACAAAAAAATGCTACTAACCATAGCACATTATGCCAAACTCACCTAAATTACTTCGGTAATCAAAAATCACCCCAAACTACACTTTACAGCAACAAACTAAGCCCAATCACTTTAAAATTACAAATAAATTCTAAAAATCATAACAAACTATACCAGAATCACCTAAATTACTTCGGCTACCGTAAATCACCCCCAACTATCCCTTACCACAACAAACCAAACCATATCATCTTAAAATTACAAAAAAATGCTAGTAACCGTAGCAAACTATGCCAAACTCACCTAAATTACTTCGGCTATCAAGAATCACCCCCAACTACACTTTACAGCAACAAACTAAGCCCAATCACTTTAAAATTACAAAAAAATGTTAAAACTCATAACAAACTATACCAGAATCACCTAAATTATTTCGGCTACCGTAAATCACCCCCAACTATCCCTTCCCACAACAAACCAAACCATATCATCTTAAAATTACGAAAAAAGGTGTACAAATCATAACAAACTATGCCAGACTCACCTAAATTACTTCGGCTACTCTAAATCATCACCAACTAACCCTTACCACAACAAACTAAACCCAATCACTTTTAAATTACAAAAAAATGCTAGTAACCATAGCAAACTATGCCAAACTCACCTAAATTACTTCGGCTATCATAAATCATCACCAACTAACCCTTACCACAACAAACTAAACCCAATCACTTTTAAATTACAAAAAAATGCTACTAACCATAGCACACTATGCCAAACTCACCTAAATTACTTCGGTAATCAAAAATCACCCCCAACTACACTTTACAGCAACAAACTAAGCCCAATCACTTTAAAATTACAAATAAATTCTAAAAATCATAACAAACTATACCAGAATCACCTAAATTACTTCGGCTACCGTAAATCAACCCAACTATCCCTTACCACAACAAAACAAACCATATCATCTTAAAATTACAAAAAAAGTTGTACAAATCATAACAAACTATGCCAGACTCACCTAAATTACTTCGGCTACTCTAAATCATCACCAACTAACCCTTACCACAACAAACTAAACCCAATCACTTTTAAATTACAAAAAAATGCTAAAAATCATAACAAACTATGCCAGAATCACCTAAATTACTTCGGCTACCGTAAATCACCCCCAACTATCCCTTACCACAACAAACCAAACCATATCATCTTAAAATTACAAAAAAAGGTGTACAAATCATAACAAACTATGCCAGACACACCTAAATTACTTCGGCTACTCTAAATCATCACCAACTAACCCTTACCACAACAAACTAAACCCAATCACTTTTAAATTACAAAAAAATGCTAGTAACCATAGCAAACTATGCCAAACTCACCTAAATGACTTCGGCTACCATAAATCATCACCAACTAACCCTTACCACAACAAACTATACCTAATCACTTTTAAATTACAAAAAAATGCTACTAACCATAGCAAACTATGCCAAACTCACCTAAATTACTTCGGCTATCAAAAATCACCCCCAACTACACTTTACAGCAACAAACTAAGCCCAATCACTTTAAAATTACAAAAAAATGCTAAAAATCATAACAAACTATACCAGAATCACCTAAATTACTTCGGCTACCGTAAATCACCCCCAACTATCCCTTACCACAACAAACCAAACCATATCATCTTAAAATTACGAAAAAAGGTGTACAAATCATAACAAACTATGCCAGACTCACCTAAATTACTTCGGCTACTCTAAATCATCACCAACTAACCCTTACCACAACAAACTAAACCCAATCACTTTTAAATTACAAAAAAATGCTAGTAACCATAGCAAACTATGCCAAACTCACCTAATTTACTTCGGCTACCATAAATCATCACCAACTAACCCTTACCACAACAAACTAAACCGAATCACTTTTAAATTACAAAAAAATGCTACTAACCATAGCACACTATGCCAAACTCACCTAAATTACTTCGGTAATCAAAAATCACCCCCAACTACACTTTACAGCAACAAACTAACCCAATCACTTTAAAATTACAAATAAATTCTAAAAATCATAACAAACTATACCAAAATCACCTAAATTACTTCGGCTACCGTAAATCACCCCCAACTATCCCTTACCACAACAAACCAAACCATATCATCTTAAAATTACAAAAAAATGCTAGTAACCATAGCAAACTATGCCAAACTCACCTAAATTACTTCGGCTATCAAGAATCACCCCCAACTACACTTTACAGCAACAAACTAAGCCCAATCACTTTAAAATTACAAAAAAATGTTAAAACTCATAACAAACTATACCAGAATCACCTAAATTATTTCGGCTACCGTAAATCACCCCCAACTATCCCTTCCCACAACAAACCAAACCTTATCATCTTAAAATTACAAAAAAAGGTGTATAAATCATAACAAACTATGCCAGACTCACCTAAATTACTTCGGCTACTCTAAATCATCACCAACTAACCCTTACCACAACAAACTAAACCCAATCACTTTTAAATTACAAAAAAATGCTAGTAACCATAGCAAACTATGCCAAACTCACCTAAATTACTTCGGCTATCAAAAATCACCCCCAACTACACTTTACAGCAACAAACTAAGCCCAATCACTTTAATATTACAAAAAAATACTAAAAATCATAACAAACTATACCAGAATCACCTAAATTACTTCGGCTACCGTAAATCACCCCCAACTATCCCTTACCACAACAAACCAAACCATATCATCTTAAAATTACAAAAAAAGGTGTACAAATCATAACAAACTATGCCAGACTCACCTAAATTACTTCGGCTACTCTAAATCATCACCAACTAACCCTTACCACAACAAACTAAACCCAATCACTTTTAAATTACAAAAAAATGCTAGTAACCATAGCAAACTATGCCAAACTCACCTAAATTACTTCGGCTACCATAAATCATCACCAACTAACCCTTTCCACAACCAACTAAACCCAATTACTTTTAAATTACAAAAAAATGCTACTAACCATAGCAAACTATGCCAAACTCACCTAAATTACTTCGGCTATCAAAAACCACCCCCAACTACACTTTACAGCAACAAACTAAGCCCAATCATTTTAAAATTACAAAAAAATGCTAAAAATCATAACAAACTATACCGGAATCACCTAAATTACTTCGGCTACATTAAATCACCCCCAACTATCCCTTACCACAACAAACCAAACCATATCATCTTAAAATTACGAAAAAAGGTGTACAAATCATAACAAACTATGCCAGACTCACCTAAATTACTTCGGCTACTCTAAATCATCACCAACTAACCCTTACCACAACAAACTAAACCCAATCACTTTTAAATTACAAAAAAATGCTAGTAACCATAGCAAACTATGCCAAACTCACCTAAATTACTTCGGCTACCATAAATCATCACCAACTAACCCTTACCACAACAAACTAAACCGAATCACTTTTAAATTACAAAAAAATGCTACTAACCATAGCACATTATGCCAAACTCACCTAAATTACTTCGGTAATCAAAAATCACCCCAAACTACACTTTACAGCAACAAACTAAGCCCAATCACTTTAAAATTACAAATAAATTCTAAAAATCATAACAAACTATACCAGAATCACCTAAATTACTTCGGCTACCGTAAATCACCCCCAACTATCCCTTACCACAACAAACCAAACCATATCATCTTAAAATTACAAAAAAATGCTAGTAACCGTAGCAAACTATGCCAAACTCACCTAAATTACTTCGGCTATCAAGAATCACCCCCAACTACACTTTACAGCAACAAACTAAGCCCAATCACTTTAAAATTACAAAAAAATGTTAAAACTCATAACAAACTATACCAGAATCACCTAAATTATTTCGGCTACCGTAAATCACCCCCAACTATCCCTTCCCACAACAAACCAAACCATATCATCTTAAAATTACGAAAAAAGGTGTACAAATCATAACAAACTATGCCAGACTCACCTAAATTACTTCGGCTACTCTAAATCATCACCAACTAACCCTTACCACAACAAACTAAACCCAATCACTTTTAAATTACAAAAAAATGCTAGTAACCATAGCAAACTATGCCAAACTCACCTAAATTACTTCGGCTATCATAAATCATCACCAACTAACCCTTACCACAACAAACTAAACCCAATCACTTTTAAATTACAAAAAAATGCTACTAACCATAGCACACTATGCCAAACTCACCTAAATTACTTCGGTAATCAAAAATCACCCCCAACTACACTTTACAGCAACAAACTAAGCCCAATCACTTTAAAATTACAAATAAATTCTAAAAATCATAACAAACTATACCAGAATCACCTAAATTACTTCGGCTACCGTAAATCAACCCAACTATCCCTTACCACAACAAAACAAACCATATCATCTTAAAATTACAAAAAAAGTTGTACAAATCATAACAAACTATGCCAGACTCACCTAAATTACTTCGGCTACTCTAAATCATCACCAACTAACCCTTACCACAACAAACTAAACCCAATCACTTTTAAATTACAAAAAAATGCTAAAAATCATAACAAACTATACCAGAATCACCTAAATTACTTCGGCTACCGTAAATCACCCCCAACTATCCCTTACCACAACAAACCAAACCATATCATCTTAAAATTACAAAAAAAGGTGTACAAATCATAACAAACTATGCCAGACACACCTAAATTACTTCGGCTACTCTAAATCATCACCAACTAACCCTTACCACAACAAACTAAACCCAATCACTTTTAAATTACAAAAAAATGCTAGTAACCATAGCAAACTATGCCAAACTCACCTAAATGACTTCGGCTACCATAAATCATCACCAACTAACCCTTACCACAACAAACTATACCTAATCACTTTTAAATTACAAAAAAATGCTACTAACCATAGCAAACTATGCCAAACTCACCTAAATTACTTCGGCTATCAAAAATCACCCCCAACTACACTTTACAGCAACAAACTAAGCCCAATCACTTTAAAATTACAAAAAAATGCTAAAAATCATAACAAACTATACCAGAATCACCTAAATTACTTCGGCTACCGTAAATCACCCCCAACTATCCCTTACCACAACAAACCAAACCATATCATCTTAAAATTACGAAAAAAGGTGTACAAATCATAACAAACTATGCCAGACTCACCTAAATTACTTCGGCTACTCTAAATCATCACCAACTAACCCTTACCACAACAAACTAAACCCAATCACTTTTAAATTACAAAAAAATGCTAGTAACCATAGCAAACTATGCCAAACTCACCTAATTTACTTCGGCTACCATAAATCATCACCAACTAACCCTTACCACAACAAACTAAACCGAATCACTTTTAAATTACAAAAAAATGCTACTAACCATAGCACACTATGCCAAACTCACCTAAATTACTTCGGTAATCAAAAATCACCCCCAACTACACTTTACAGCAACAAACTAACCCAATCACTTTAAAATTAGAAATAAATTCTAAAAATCATAACAAACTATACCAAAATCACCTAAATTACTTCGGCTACCGTAAATCACCCCCAACTATCCCTTACCACAACAAACCAAACCATATCATCTTAAAATTACAAAAAAATGCTAGTAACCATAGCAAACTATGCCAAACTCACCTAAATTACTTCGGCTATCAAGAATCACCCCCAACTACACTTTACAGCAACAAACTAAGCCCAATCACTTTAAAATTACAAAAAAATGTTAAAACTCATAACAAACTATACCAGAATCACCTAAATTATTTCGGCTACCGTAAATCACCCCCAACTATCCCTTCCCACAACAAACCAAACCTTATCATCTTAAAATTACAAAAAAAGGTGTATAAATCATAACAAACTATGCCAGACTCACCTAAATTACTTCGGCTACTCTAAATCATCACCAACTAACCCTTACCACAACAAACTAAACCCAATCACTTTTAAATTACAAAAAAATGCTAGTAACCATAGCAAACTATGCCAAACTCACCTAAATTACTTCGGCTATCAAAAATCACCCCCAACTACACTTTACAGCAACAAACTAAGCCCAATCACTTTAATATTACAAAAAAATACTAAAAATCATAACAAACTATACCAGAATCACCTAAATTACTTCGGCTACCGTAAATCACCCCCAACTATCCCTTACCACAACAAACCAAACCATATCATCTTAAAATTACAAAAAAAGGTGTACAAATCATAACAAACTATGCCAGACTCACCTAAATTACTTCGGCTACTCTAAATCATCACCAACTAACCCTTACCACAACAAACTAAACCCAATCACTTTTAAATTACAAAAAAATGCTAGTAACCATAGCAAACTATGCCAAACTCACCTAAATTACTTCGGCTACCATAAATCATCACCAACTAACCCTTTCCACAACCAACTAAACCCAATTACTTTTAAATTACAAAAAAATGCTACTAACCATAGCAAACTATGCCAAACTCACCTAAATTACTTCGGCTATCAAAAACCACCCCCAACTACACTTTACAGCAACAAACTAAGCCCAATCATTTTAAAATTACAAAAAAATGCTAAAAATCATAACAAACTATACCGGAATCACCTAAATTACTTCGGCTACATTAAATCACCCCCAACTATCCCTTACCACAACAAACCAAACCATATCATCTTAAAATTACGAAAAAAGGTGTACAAATCATAACAAACTATGCCAGACTCACCTAAATTACTTCGGCTACTCTAAATCATCACCAACTAACCCTTACCACAACAAACTAAACCCAATCACTTTTAAATTACAAAAAAATGCTAGTAACCATAGCAAACTATGCCAAACTCACCTAAATTACTTCGGCTACCATAAATCATCACCAACTAACCCTTACCACAACAAACTATACCTAATCACTTTTAAATTACAAAAAAATGCTACTAACCATAGCAAACTATGCCAAACTCACCTAAATTACTTCGGCTATCAAAAATCACCCCCAACTACACTTTACAGCAACAAACTAAGCCCAATCACTTTAAAATTACAAAAAAATGCTAAAAATCATAACAAACTATACCAGAATCACCTAAATTACTTCGGCTACCGTAAATCACCCCCAACTATCCCTTACCACAACAAACCAAACCATATCATCTTAAAATTACGAAAAAAGGTGTACAAATCATAACAAACTATGCCAGACTCACCTAAATTATTTCGGCTACTCTAAATCATCACCAACTAACCCTTACCACAACAAACTAAACCCAATCACTTTTAAATTACAAAAAAATGCTAGTAACCATAGCAAACTATGCCAAACTCACCTAAATTACTTCGGCTACCATAAATCATCACCAACTAACCCTTACCACAACAAACTAAACCCAATCACTTTTAAATTACAAAAAAATGCTACTAACCATAGCAAACTATGCCAAACTCACCTAAATTACTTCGGCTATCAAAAATCACCCCCAACTACACTTTACAGCAACAAACTAAGCCCAATCACTTTAAAATTACAAATAAATGCTAAAAATCATAACAAACTATACCAGAATCACCTAAATTACTTCGGCTACCGTAAATCACCCCCAACTATCCCTTACCACAACAAACCAAACCATATCATCTTAAAATTACAAAAAAATGCTAGTAACCATAGCAAACTATGCCAAACGCACCTAAATTACTTCGGCTACCATAAATCATCACCAACTAACCCTTACCACAACAAACTAAACCCAATCACTTTAAATTACAAAAAAATGCTAAAAATCATAACAAACTATACCAGAATCACCTAAATTACTTCGGCTACCGTAAATCACCCCCAACTATCCCTTACCACAACAAGCCAAACCATATCATCTTAAAATTACAAAAAAAGGTGTACAAATCATAACAAACTATGCCAGACTCACCTAAATTACTTCGGCTACTCTAAATCATCACCAACTAACCCTTACCACAACAAACTAAACCCAATCACTTTTAAATTAAAAAAAAATGCTAGTAACCATAGCAAACTATGCCAAACTCACCTAAATTACTTCGGCTACCATAAATCATCACCAACTAACCCTTACCACAACAAACTATACCCAATCACTTTTAAATTACAAAAAAATGCTACTAAACATAGCAAACTATGCCAAACTCACCTAAATTACTTCGGCTATCAAAAATCACCCCCAACTACACTTTACAGCAACAAACTAAGCCCAATCACTTTAATATTACAAAAAAATACTAAAAATGATAACAAACTATACCAGAATTACCTAAATTACTTCGGCTACCGTAAATCACCATCAACTATCCCTTACCACAACAAATTTAAACCATATCATCTTAAAATTACAAAAAAGGTGTACAAATCATAACAAACTATGCCAGACTCACCTAAATTACTTCGGCTACTCTAAATCATCACCAACTAACCCTTACCACAACAAACTAAACGCAATCACTTTTAAATTACAAAAAAATGCTAGTAACCATAGAAAACTATGCCAAACTCACCTAAATTACTTCGGCTATCAAAAATCACCCCCAACTACACTTTACAGCAACAAACTAAGCCCAATCACTTTAATATTACAAAAAAATACTAAAAATCATAACAAACTATACCAGAATCACCTAAATTACTTCGGCTACCGTAAATCACCATCAACTATCCCTTACCACAACAAATTTAAACCATATCATCTTAAAATTACAAAAAAGGTGTACAAATCATAACAAACTATGCCAGACTCACCTAAATTACTTCGGCTACTCTAAATCATCACCAACTAATCCTTACCACAACAAACTAAACCCAATCACTTTTAAATTACAAAAAAATGCTAGTAACCATAGAAAACTATGCCAAACTCACCTAAATTACTTCGGCTATCAAAAATCACCCCCAACTACACTTTACAGCAACAAACTAAGCCCAATCACTTTAATATTACAAAAAAATACTAAAAATCATAACAAACTATACCAGAATCACCTAAATTACTTCGGCTACTGTAAATCACCATCAACTATCCCTTACCACAACAAATTTAAACCATATCGTCTTAAAATTACAAAAAAGGTGTCCAAATCATAACAAACTATGCCAGACTCACCTAAATTACTTCGGCTACTCTAAATCATCACCAACTAACCCTTACCACAACCAACTAAACCCAATTACTTTTAAATTACAAAAAAATGCTACTAACCATAGCAAACTATGCCAAACTCACCTAAATTACTTCGGCTATCAAAAACCACCCCCAACTACACTTTACAGCAACAAACTAAGCCCAATCACTTTAAAATTACAAAAAAATGCTAAAAATCATAACAAACTATACCAGAATCACCTAAATTACTTCGGCTACCGTAAATCACCCCCAACTATCCCTTACCACAACAAACCAAACCATATCATCTTAAAATTACGAAAAAAGGTGTACAAATTATAACAAACTATGCCAGACTCACCTAAATTACTTCGGCTACTCTAAATCATCACCAACTAACCTTTACCACAACAAACTAAACCCAATCACTTTTAAATTACAAAAAATGCTAGTAACCATAGCAAACTATGCCAAACTCACCTAAATTACTTCGGCTACCATAAATCATCACCAACTAACCCTTACCACAACAAACTATACCCAATCACTTTTAAATTACAAAAAAATGCTACTAACCATAGCAAACTATGCCAAACTCACCTAAATTACTTCGGCTATCAAAAATCACCCCCAACTACACTTTACAGCAACAAACAAAGCCCAATCACTTTAAAATTACAAAAAAATGCTAAAAATCATAAGAAACTATACCAGAATCACCTAAATTACTTCGGCTACCGTAAATCACCCCCAACTATCCCTTACCACAACAAACCAAACCATATCATCTTAAAATTACGAAAAAAGGTGTACAAATCATAACAAACTATGCCAGACTCACCTAAAATAGTTCGGCTACTCTAAATCATCACCTACTAACCCTTACCACAACAAACTAAACCCAATCACTTTTAAATTACAAAAAAATGCTAGTAACCATAGCAAACTATGCCAAACTCACCTAAATTACTTCGGCTACCATAAATCATCACCAACTAACCCTTACCACAACAAACTAAACCCAATCACTTTTAAATTACAAAAAAATGCTACTAACCATAGCAAACTATGCCAAACTCACCTAAATTACTTCGGCTATCAAAAATCACCCCCAACTACACTTTACAGCAACAAACTAAGCCCAATCACTTTAAAATTACAAATAAATGCTAAAAATCATGACAAACTATACCAGAATCACCTAAATTACTTCGGCTACCGTAAATCACCCCCAACTATCACTTACCACAACAAACCAAACCATATCATCTTAAAATTACAAGAAAAGGTGTACAAATCATAACAAACTATGCCAGACTCACCTAAATTACTCCGGCTACTCTAAATCATCACCAACAAACCCTTACTACAACAAACTAAACCCAATCACTTGTAAATTACAAAAAAATGCTAGTAACCATAGCAAACTATGCCAGACTCACCTAAATTACTTCGGCTATCAAAAATCACGCCCAACTACACTTTAGCGCAAACAAACTAAGCCCAATCACTTTAAAATTACAAAAAAATGCTAAAAATCATAACAAACTATACCAGAATCACCTAAATTACTTCGGCTACCGTAAATCACCCCCAACTCTCCCTTACCACAACAAACCAAACCATATCATTTTAAAATTACAAAAAAAGGTGTACAAATCATAACAAACTATGCCAGACTCACCTAAATTACTTCGGCTACTCTAAATCATCACCAACTAACCCTTACCACAACAAACTAAACCCAATCACTTTTAAATTACAAAAAAATGCTAGTAACCATAGCAAACTATGCCAAACTCACCTAATTTACTTCGGCTACCATAAATCATCACCAACTAACCCTTACCACAACAAACTAACACAATCCTTTTAAATTACAAAAAAATGCTACTAACCATAGCAAACTATGCCAATCTCACCTAAATTTCTTCGGCTACCATAAATCATCACCAACTAACCCTTACCACAACAAACTAAACCCAATCACTTTTAAATTACAAAAAAATGCTACTAACCATAGCAAACTATGCCAAACTCACCTAAATTACTTCGGCTATCAAAAATCACCCCCAACTACTCTTTACAGCAACAAACTAAGCCCAATCACTTTAAAATTACAAAAATATGCTAAAAATCATAAAAAACTATACCAGAATCACCTAAATTACTTCGGCTACCGTAAATCACCCCCCACTATCCCTTACCACAACAAACCAAACCATATCATCTTAAAATTACAAAAAAAGATGTACAAATTATAACAAACTATGCCAGACTCACCTAAATTACTTCGGCTACTCTAAATCATCACCAACTAACCCTTACCACAACAAGCTAAACCCAATCAATTTTAAATTACAAAAAAATGCTAGTAACCATAGCAAACTATGCCAAACTCACCTAAATTACTTCGGCTACCATAAATCATCACCAACTAACCCTTACCACAACAAACTAAACCCAATCACTTTTAAATTACAAAAAAATGCTACTAATCATAGCAAATTATGCCAAACTCACCTAAATTACTTCGGCTATCAAAAATCACACCCAACTACACTTTACAGCAACAAACTAAACCCAATCACTTTAAAATTACAAAAAATGCTAAAAATCATAACAAACTACACCAGAATCACCTAAATTACTTCGGCTACCGTAAATCACCCCCAACTATCCCTTACCACAACAAACCAAACCATATCATCTTAAAATTACAAAAAAAATTGTACAAATCATAACAAACTATGCCAGACTCACCTAAATTACTTCGGCTACTCTAAATCATCACCAACTAACCCTTACGACAACAAACTAAACCCAATCACTTTTATATTACAAAAAAAAGCTTGTAACTATAGCAAACTATGCCAAACTCACCTAAGTTACTTCGGCTACCATAAATCATCACCAACTAACCGTTACCACAACAAACTAAACCCAATCACTTTTAAATTACAAAAAAATGCTACTAACCATATCAAACTATGCCAAACTCACCTAAATTACTTCGGCTATCAAAAATCACACCCAACTACACTTTACAGCAACAAACTAAGCCCAATCACTTTAAAATTACAAAAAATGCTAAAAATCATAACAAACTACACCAGAATCACCTAAATTACTTCGGCTACCGTAAATCACCCCCAACTATCCCTTACCACAACAAACCAAACCATATCATCTTAAAATTACAAAAAAAATTGTACAAATCATAACAAACTATGCCAGACTCTCCTAAATTACTTCGGCTACTTTAAATCATCACCAACTAACCCTTACGACAACAAACTAAACCCAATCACTTTTAAATTACAAAAAAATGCTTACAACTATAGCAAACTATGCCAAATTCACCTAAGTTACTTCGGCTACCATAAATCATCACCAACTAACCCTTACCACAACAAACTAAACCCAATCACTTTTAAATTACAAAAAAATGCTACTAACCATAGCAAATTATGCCAAACTCACCTAAATTACTTCGGCTATTAAAAATCACCCCCAACTACACTTTACAGCAACAAACTAAGCCCAATCACTTTAAAATTACAAAAAAATGCTAAAAATCATAACAAACTATACCAGAATCACCTAAATTACTTCGGCTACCGTAAATCACCCCCAACTATCCCTTACCACAACAAACCAAACCATATCATTTTAAAATTACAAAAAAAGGTGTACAAATCATAACAAACTATGCCAGACTCACCTAAATTACTTCGGCTACTCTAGATCATAACCAACTAACACTTACCACAACAAACTAAACCCAATCACTTTTAAATTACAAAAAAATGCTAGTAACCATAGCAAACTATGCCAAACTCACCTAAATTACTTCGGCTACCATAAATCATCACCAACTAACCCTTACCACAACAAACTAAATCCAATCACTTTTAAATTACAAAAAAATGCTACTAACCATAGCAAATTATGCCAAACTCACCTAAATTACTTCGGCTATTAAAAATCACCCCCAACTACACTTTACAGCAACAAACTAAGCTCAATCACTTTAAAATTACAAAAAAATGCTAAAAATCATAACAAACTATACCAGAATCACCTAAATTACTTCAGCTACCGTAAATCACCCCCAACTATCCCTTACCACAACAAACCAAACTATATCATCTTAAAATTACGAAAAAAGGTGTACAAATCATAACAAACTATGCCAGACTCACCTAAATTACTTCGGCTACTCTAAATCATCACCAACTAACCCTTACCACAACAAACTAAACCCAATCACTTTTAAATTACAAAAAAATGCTAGTAACCATAGCAAACTATGCCAAACTCACCTAAATGACTTCGGCTACCATAAATCATCACCAACTAACCCTTACCACAACAAACTATACCTAATCACTTTTAAATTACAAAAAAATGCTACTAACCATAGCAAACTATGCCAAACTCACCTAAATTACTTCGGCTATCAAAAATCACCCCCAACTACACTTTACAGCAACAAACTAAGCCCAATCACTTTAAAATTACAAAAAAATGCTAAAAATCATAACAAACTATACCAGAATCACCTAAATTACTTCGGCTACCGTAAATCACCCCCAACTATCCCTTACCACAACAAACCAAACCATATCATCTTAAAATTACGAAAAAAGGTGTACAAATCATAACAAACTATGCCAGACTCACCTAAATTACTTCGGCTACTCTAAATCATCACCAACTAACCCTTACCACAACAAACTAAACCCAATCACTTTTAAATTACAAAAAAATGCTAGTAACCATAGCAAACTATGCCAAACTCACCTAAATTACTTCGGCTACCATAAATCATCACCAACTAACCCTTACCACAACAAACTATACCTAATCACTTTTAAATTACAAAAAAATGCTACTAACCATAGCAAACTATGCCAAACTCACCTAAATTACTTCGGCTATCAAAAATCACCCCCAACTACACTTTACAGCAACAAACTAAGCCCAATCACTTTAAAATTACAAAAAAATGCTAAAAATCATAACAAACTATACCAGAATCACCTAAATTACTTCGGCTACCGTAAATCACCCCCAACTATCCCTTACCACAACAAACCAAACCATATCATCTTAAAATTACGAAAAAAGGTGTACAAATCATAACAAACTATCCCAGACTCACCTAAATTATTTCGGCTACTCTAAATCATCACCAACTAACCCTTACCACATCAAACTAAACCCAATCACTTTTAAATTACAAAAAAATGCTAGTAACCATAGCAAACTATGCCAAACTCACCTAAATTACTTCGGCTACCATAAATCATCACCAACTAACCCTTACCACAACAAACTAAACCCAATCACTTTTAAATTACAAAAAAATGCTACTAACCATAGCAAACTATGCCAAACTCACCTAAATTACTTCGGCTATCAAAAATCACCCCCAACTACACTTTACAGCAACAAACTAAGCCCAATCACTTTAAAATTACAAATAAATGCTAAAAATCATAACAAACTATACCAGAATCACCTAAATTACTTCGGCTACCGTAAATCACCCCCAACTATCCCTTACCACAACAAACCAAACCATATCATCTTAAAATTACAAAAAAATGCTAGTAACCATAGCAAACTATGCCAAACGCACCTAAATTACTTCGGCTACCATAAATCATCACCAACTAACCCTTACCACAACAAACTAAACCCAATCACTTTAAATTACAAAAAAATGTTAAAAATCATAACAAACTATACCAGAATCACCTAAATTACTTCGGCTACCGTAAATCACCCCCAACTATCCCTTACCACAACAAGCCAAACCATATCATCTTAAAATTACAAAAAAAGGTGTACAAATCATAACAAACTATGCCAGACCCACCTAAATTACTTCGGCTACTCTAAATCATCACCAACTAACCCTTACCACAACAAACTAAACCCAATCACTTTTAAATTAAAAAAAAATGCTAGTAACCATAGCAAACTATGCCAAACTCACCTAAATTACTTCGGCTACCATAAATCATCACCAACTAACCCTTACCACAACAAACTATACCCAATCACTTTTAAATTACAAAAAAATGCTACTAACCATAGCAAACTATGCCAAACTCACCTAAATTACTTCGGCTATCAAAAATCACCCCCAACTACACTTTACAGCAACAAACTAAGCCCAATCACTTTAATATTACAAAAAAATACTAAAAATCATAACAAACTATACCAGAATCACCTAAATTACTTCGGCTACCGTAAATCACCATCAACTATCCCTTACCACAACAAATTTAAACCATATCATCTTAAAATTACAAAAAAGGTGTACAAATCATAACAAACTATGCCAGACTCACCTAAATTACTTCGGCTACTCTAAATCATCACCAACTAACCCTTACCACAACAAACTAAACGCAATCACTTTTAAATTACAAAAAAATGCTAGTAACCATAGAAAACTATGCCAAACTCACCTAAATTACTTCGGCTATCAAAAATCACCCCCAACTACACTTTACAGCAACAAACTAAGCCCAATCACTTTAATATTACAAAAAAAAACTAAAAATCATAACAAACTATACCAGAATCACCTAAATTACTTCGGCTACCGTAAATCACCATCAACTATCCCTTACCACAACAAATTTAAACCATATCATCTTAAAATTACAAAAAAGGTGTACAAATCATAACAAACTATGCCAGACTCACCTAAATTACTTCGGCTACTCTAAATCATCACCAACTAACCCTTACCACAACAAACTAAACCCAATCACTTTTAAATTACAAAAAAATGCTAGTAACCATAGAAAACTATGCCAAACTCACCTAAATTACTTCGGCTATCAAAAATCACCCCCAACTACACTTTACAGCAACAAACTAAGCCCAATCACTTTAATATTACAAAAAAATACTAAAAATCATAACAAACTATACCAGAATCACCTAAATTACTTCGGCTACTGTAAATCACCATCAACTATCCCTTACCACAACAAATTTAAACCATATCATCTTAAAATTACAAAAAAGGTGTCCAAATCATAACAAACTATGCCAGACTCACCTAAATTACTTCGGCTACTCTAAATCATCACCAACTAACCCTTACCACAACCAACTAAACCCAATTACTTTTAAATTACAAAAAAATGCTACTAACCATAGCAAACTATGCCAAACTCACCTAAATTACTTCGGCTATCAAAAACCACCCCCAACTACACTTTACAGCAACAAACTAAGCCCAATCACTTTAAAATTACAAAAAAATGCTAAAAATCATAACAAACTATACCAGAATCACCTAAATTATTTCGGCTACCGTAAATCACCCCCAACTATCCCTTCCCACAACAAACCAAACCATATCATCTTAAAATTACAAAAAAAGGTGTATAAATCATAACAAACTATGCCAGACTCACCTAAATTACTTCGGCTACTCTAAATCATCACCAACTAACCTTTACCACAACAAACTAAACCCAATCACTTTTAAATTACAAAAAAATGCTAGTAACCATAGCAAACTATGCCAAACTCACCTAAATTACTTCGGCTACCATAAATCATCACCAACTAACCCTTACCACAACAAACTATACCCAATCACTTTTAAATTACAAAAAAATGCTACTAACCATAGCAAACTATGCCAAACTCACCTAAATTACTTCGGCTATCAAAAATCACCCCCAACTACACTTTACAGCAACAAACAAAGCCCAATCACTTTAAAATTACAAAAAAATGCTAAAAATCATAAGAAACTATACCAGAATCACCTAAATTACTTCGGCTACCGTAAATCACCCCCAACTATCCCTTACCACAACAAACCAAACCATATCATCTTAAAATTACAAAAAAAGGTGTACAAATCATAACAAACTATGCCAGACTCACCTAAAATAGTTCGGCTACTCTAAATCATCACCTACTAACCCTTACCACAACAAACTAAACCCAATCACTTTTAAATTACAAAAAAATGCTAGTAACCATAGCAAACTATGCCAAACTCACCTAAATTACTTCGGCTACCATAAATCATCACCAACTAACCCTTACCACAACAAACTAAACCCAATCACTTTTAAATTACAAAAAAATGCTACTAACCATAGCAAACTATGCCAAACTCACCTAAATTACTTCGGCTATCAAAAATCACCCCCAACTACACTTTACAGCAACAAACTAAGCCCAATCACTTTAAAATTACAAATAAATGCTAAAAATCATGACAAACTATACCAGAATCACCTAAATTACTTCGGCTACCGTAAATCACCCCCAACTATCACTTAACACAACAAACCAAACCATATCATCTTAAAATTACAAGAAAAGGTGTACAAATCATAACAAACTATGCCAGACTCACCTAAATTACTCCGGCTACTCTAAATCATCACCAACAAACCCTTACTACAACAAACTAAACCCAATCACTTGTAAATTACAAAAAAATGCTAGTAACCATAGCAAACTATGCCAGACTCACCTAAATTACTTCGGCTATCAAAAATCACGCCCAACTACACTTTACAGCAACAAACTAAGCCCAATCACTTTAAAATTACAAAAAAATGCTAAAATTCATAACAAACTATACCAGAATCACCTAAATTACTTCGGCTACCGTAAATCACCCCCAACTCTCCCTTACCACAACAAACCAAACCATATCATTTTAAAATTACAAAAAAAGGTGTACAAATCATAACAAACTATGCCAGACTCACCTAAATTACTTCGGCTACTCTAAATCATCACCAACTAACCTTTACCACAACAAACTAAACCCAATCACTTTTAAATTACAAAAAAATGCTAGTAACCATAGCAAACTATGCCAAACTCACCTAAATTACTTCGGCTACCATAAATCATCACCAACTAACCCTTACCACAACAAACTAACACAATCCTTTTAAATTACAAAAAAATGCTACTAACCATAGCAAACTATGCCAAACTCACCTAAATTTCTTCGGCTACCATAAATCATCACCAACTAACCCTTACCACAACAAACTAAACCCAATCACTTTTAAATTACAAAAAAATGCTACTAACCATAGCAAACTATGCCAAACTCACCTAAATTACTTCGGCTATCAAAAATCACCCCCAACTACTCTTTACAGCAACAAACTAAGCCCAATCACTTTAAAATTACAAAAATATGCTAAAAATCATAAAAAACCATACCAGAATCACCTAAATTACTTCGGCTACCGTAAATCACCCCCCACTATCCCTTACCACAACAAACCAAACCATATCATCTTAAAATTACAAAAAAAGATGTACAAATTATAACAAACTATGCCAGACTCACCTAAATTACTTCGGCTACTCTAAATCATCACCAACTAACCTTTACCACAACAAACTAAACCCAATTACTTTTAAATTACAAAAAAATGCTAGTAACCATAGCAAACTATGCCAAACTCACCTAAATTACTTCGGCTACCATAAATCATCACCAACTAACCCTTACCACAACAAACTAAACCCAATCACTTTTAAATTACAAAAAAATGCTACTAATCATAGCAAATTATGCCAAACTCACCTAAATTACTTCGGCTATCAAAAATCACACCCAACTACACTTTACAGCAACAAACTAAACCCAATCACTTTAAAATTACAAAAAATGCTAAAAATCATAACAAACTACACCAGAATCACCTAAATTACTTCGGCTACCGTAAATCACCCCCAACTATCCCTTACCACAACAAACCAAACCATATCATCTTAAAATTACAAAAAAAATTGTACAAATCATAACAAACTATGCCAGACTCACCTAAATTACTTCGGCTACTCTAAATCATCACCAACTAACCCTTACGACAACAAACTAAACCCAATCACTTTTATATTACAAAAAAAAGCTTGTAACTATAGCAAACTATGCCAAACTCACCTAAGTTACTTCGGCTACCATAAATCATCACCAACTAACCGTTACCACAACAAACTAAACCCAATCACTTTTAAATTACAAAAAAATGCTACTAACCATATCAAACTATGCCAAACTCACCTAAATTACTTCGGCTATCAAAAATCACACCCAACTACACTTTACAGCAACAAACTAAGCCCAATCACTTTAAAATTACAAAAAATGCTAAAAATCATAACAAACTACACCAGAATCACCTAAATTACTTCGGCTACCGTAAATCACCCCCAACTATCCCTTACCACAACAAACCAAACCATATCATCTTAAAATTACAAAAAAAATTGTACAAATCATAACAAACTATGCCAGACTCACCTAAATTACTTCGGCTACTTTAAATCATCACCAACTAACCCTTACGACAACAAACTAAACCCAATCACTTTTAAATTACAAAAAAATGCTTGCAACTATAGCAAACTATGCCAAATTCACCTAAGTTACTTCGGCTACCATAAATCATCACCAACTAACCCTTACCACAACAAACTAAACCCAATCACTTTTAAATTACAAAAAAATGCTACTAACCATAGCAAATTATGCCAAACTCACCTAAATTACTTCGGCTATTAAAAATCACCCCCAACTACACTTTACAGCAACAAACTAAGCCCAATCACTTTAAAATTACAAAAAAATGCTAAAAATCATAACAAACTATACCAGAATCACCTAAATTACTTCGGCTACCGTAAATCACCCCCAACTATCCCTTACCACAACAAACCAAACCATATCATTTTAAAATTACAAAAAAAGGTGTACAAATCATAACAAACTATGCCAGACTCACCTAAATTACTTCGGCTACTCTAGATCATAACCAACTAACACTTACCACAACAAACTAAACCCAATCACTTTTAAATTACAAAAAAATGCTAGTAACCATAGCAAACTATGCCAAACTCACCTAAATTACTTCGGCTACCATAAATCATCACCAACTAACCCTTACCACAACAAACTAAATCCAATCACTTTTAAATTACAAAAAAATGCTACTAACCATAGCAAATTATGCCAAACTCACCTAAATTACTTCGGCTATTAAAAATCACCCCCAACTACACTTTACAGCAACAAACTAAGCCCAATCACTTTAAAATTACAAAAAAATGCTAAAAATCATAACAAACTATACCAGAATCACCTAAATTACTTCGGCTACCGTAAATCACCCCCAACTATCCCTTACCACAACAAACCAAACGATATCATTTTAAAATTACAAAAAAAGGTGTACAAATCATAACAAACTATGCCAGACTCACCTAAATTACTTCGGCTACTCTAGATCATAACCAACTAACACTTACCACAACAAACTAAACCCAATCACTTTTAAATTACAAAAAAATGCTACTAACCATAGCAAACTATGCCAAACTCACCTAAATTACTTCGGCTACTCTAAATCATCACCAACTAACCCTTACCACAACAAACTAAACCCAATCATTTTTAAATTACAAAAAAATGCTAGTAACCATAGCAAACTATGCCAAACTCACCTAAATTACTTCGGCTATCAAAAATCACCCCCAACTACACTTTACAGCAACAAACTAAGCCCAATCATTTTAAAATTACAAAAAAATGCTAAAAATCATAAAAAACTATACCAGAATCACCTAAATTACTTCGGCTACCGTAAATCACCCCCAACTATCCCTTACCACAACAAACCAAACCATATCATCTTAAAATTACAAAAAAAGGTGTACAAATCATAACAAACTATGCCAGACTCACCTAAATTACTTCGGCTACTCTAAATCATCACCAACTAAACCTTACCACAACAGACTAAACCCAATCATTTTTAAATTACAAAAAAATGCTAGTAACCATAGCAAACTATGCCAAACTCACCTAAATTACTTCGGCTACCATAAATTATCACCAACTAACCCTTACCACAACAAACTAAACCCAATCACTTTTAAGTTACAAAAAAATGCTACTAACCATAGCAAACTATGCCAAACTCACCTAAATTACTTCGGCTATCAAAAATCACCCCCAACTACACTTTACAGCACCAAACTAAGCTCAATCACTTTAAAATTACAAAAAAAATGCTAAAAATTATAACAAACTATACCAGAATAACCTAAATTACTTCGGCTACCGTAAATCACCCCCAACTATCCCTTACCACAACAAACCAAACCATATAACCTTAAAATTACAAAAAAGGTGTACAAATCATAACAAACTATGCCAGACTCACCTAAATTACTTCGGCTACTCTAAATCATCACCAACTAAACCTTACCACAACAGACTAAACCCAATCACTTTTAAATTACAAAAAAATGCTAGTAACCATAGCAAACTATGCCAAACTCACCTAAATTACTTCGGCTACCATAAATTATCACCAACTAACCCTTACCACAACAAACTAAACCCAATCACTTTTAAGTTACAAAAAAATGCTACTAACCATAGCAAACTATGCCAAACTCACCTAAATTACTTCGGCTATCAAAAATCACCCCCAACTACACTTTACAGCACCAAACTAAGCCCAATCACTTTAAAATTACAAAAAAAATGCTAAAAATTATAACAAACTATACCAGAATAACCTAAATTACTTCGGCTACCGTAAATCACCCCCAACTATCCCTTACCACAACAAACCAAACCATATAACCTTAAAATTACAAAAAAGGTGTACAAATCATAACAAACTATGCCAGACTCACCTAAATTACTTCGGCTATCAAAAATCATCCCCAACTTCACTTTACAGCACCAAACTAAGCCCAATCACTTTAAAATTAAAAAAAAATGCTAAAAATTATAACAAACTATACCAGAATCACCTAAATTACTTCGGCTAACGTAAATCACCCCCAAATATCCCTTACCACAACAAATCAAACCATATCATCTTAAAATTAAAAAAAAGGTGTACAAATCATAACAAACTATGCCAGACTCACCTAAATTACTTCGGATACTCTAAATCATCACCAACTAACCCTTACCACAACAAACTAAACCCAATCAATTTTAAATTACAAAAAAATGCTAGTAACCATAGCAAACTATGCCAAACTCACCTAAATTACTTCGGCTACCATAAATCATCACCAACTAACCCTTACCACAACAAACTAAACCCAATCACTTTTAAATTACAAAAAAATGCTAGTAACCATAGCAAACTATGCCAAACTCACCTAAATTACTCTGGCTATCAAAAATCACCCCCAACTACACTTTACAGCAACAAACTAAGCCCAATCACTTTAAAATTACAAAAAAATGCTAAAAATCATAACAAACTATACCAGAATCACCTAAATTACTTCGGCTACCGTAAATCACCCCCAACTATCCCTTACCACAACAAACCAAACCATATAATCTTAAAATTTCAAAAAAAGGAGTACAAATCATAACAAACTATGCCAGACTCACCTAAATTACTTCGGCTATCAAAAATCACCCCTAACTACACTTTACAGCAACAAGCTAAGCCCAATCACTTTAAAATTACAAAAAAATGCTAAAAATTATAACAAACTATACCAGAATCACCTAAATTACTTCGGCTACCGTAAATCACCCCCAACTATCCCTTACCACAACAAACCAAACCATATCATTTTAAAATTAAAAAAAAAGGTGTACAAATCATAACAAACTATGCCAGACTCACCTAAATTACTTCGGCTACTCTAAATCATAACCAACTAACCCTTACCACAACAAACTAAACCCAATCAATTTAAATTACAAAAAAATGCTAGTAACCATAGCAAACTATGCCAAACTCACCTAAATTACTTCGGCTACCATAAATCATCACCAACTAACCCTTACCACAACAAACTAAACCCAATAACTTTTAAATTACAAAAAAATGCTACTAACCATAGCAAGCTATGCCAAACTCACCTAAATTACTTCGGCTATCAAAAATCACCCCCAACTACACTTTACAGCAACAAACTAAGCCCAATCACTTTAGAATTACAAAAAAATGCTAAAAATCATAACAAACTATACCAGAATCACCTAAATTACTTCGGCTACCGTAAATCACCTCCAACTATCCCTTACCACAACAAACCAAACCATATCATCTTAAAATTACAAAAAAAGGTGTACAAATCATAACAAACTATGCCAGACTCACCTAAATTACTTCGGCTACTCTAAATCATCACCAACTAAACCTTACCACAACAGACTAAACCCAATCATTTTTAAATTACAAAAAAATGCTAGTAACCATAGCAAACTATGCCAAACTCACCTAAATTACTTCGGCTACCATAAATTATCACCAACTAACCCTTACCACAACAAACTAAACCCAATCACTTTTAAGTTACAAAAAAATGCTACTAACCATAGCAAACTATGCCAAACTCACCTAAATTACTTCGGCTATCAAAAATCACCCCCAACTACACTTTACAGCACCAAACTAAGCTCAATCACTTTAAAATTACAAAAAAAATGCTAAAAATTATAACAAACTATACCAGAATAACCTAAATTACTTCGGCTACCGTAAATCACCCCCAACTATCCCTTACCACAACAAACCAAACCATATAACCTTAAAATTACAAAAAAGGTGTACAAATCATAACAAACTATGCCAGACTCACCTAAATTACTTCGGCTACTCTAAATCATCACCAACTAAACCTTACCACAACAGACTAAACCCAATCACATTTAAATTACAAAAAAATGCTAGTAACCATAGCAAACTATGCCAAACTCACCTAAATTACTTCGGCTACCATAAATTATCACCAACTAACCCTTACCACAACAAACTAAACCCAATCACTTTTAAGTTACAAAAAAATGCTACTAACCATAGCAAACTATGCCAAACTCACCTAAATTACTTCGGCTATCAAAAATCACCCCCAACTACACTTTACAGCACCAAACTAAGCCCAATCACTTTAAAATTACAAAAAAAATGCTAAAAATTATAACAAACTATACCAGAATAACCTAAATTACTTCGGCTACCGTAAATCACCCCCAACTATCCCTTACCACAACAAACCAAACCATATAACCTTAAAATTACAAAAAAGGTGTACAAATCATAACAAACTATGCCAGACTCACCTAAATTACTTCGGCTATCAAAAATCATCCCCAACTTCACTTTACAGCACCAAACTAAGCCCAATCACTTTAAAATTAAAAAAAAATGCTAAAAATTATAACAAACTATACCAGAATCACCTAAATTACTTCGGCTAACGTAAATCACCCCCAAATATCCCTTACCACAACAAATCAAACCATATCATCTTAAAATTAAAAAAAAGGTGTACAAATCATAACAAACTATGCCAGACTCACCTAAATTACTTCGGATACTCTAAATCATCACCAACTAACCCTTACCACAACAAACTAAACCCAATCAATTTTAAATTACAAAAAAATGCTAGTAACCATAGCAAACTATGCCAAACTCACCTAAATTACTTCGGCTACCATAAATCATCACCAACTAACCCTTACCACAACAAACTAAACCCAATCACTTTTAAATTACAAAAAAATGCTAGTAACCATAGCAAACTATGCCAAACTCACCTAAATTACTCTGGCTATCAAAAATCACCCCCAACTACACTTTACAGCAACAAACTAAGCCCAATCACTTTAAAATTACAAAAAAATGCTAAAAATCATAACAAACTATACCAGAATCACCTAAATTACTTCGGCTACCGTAAATCACCCCCAACTATCCCTTACCACAACAAACAAAACCATATAATCTTAAAATTTCAAAAAAAGGAGTACAAATCATAACAAACTATGCCAGACTCACCTAAATTACTTCGGCTATCAAAAATCACCCCTAACTACACTTTACAGCAACAAGCTAAGCCCAATCACTTTAAAATTACAAAAAAATGCTAAAAATTATAACAAACTATACCAGAATCACCTAAATTACTTCGGCTACCGTAAATCACCCCCAACTATCCCTTACCACAACAAACCAAACCATATCATTTTAAAATTAAAAAAAAAGGTGTACAAATCATAACAAACTATGCCAGACTCACCTAAATTACTTCGGCTACTCTAAATCATAACCAACTAACCCTTACCACAACAAACTAAACCCAATCAATTTAAATTACAAAAAAATGCTAGTAACCATAGCAAACTATGCCAAACTCACCTAAATTACTTCGGCTACCATAAATCATCACCAACTAACCCTTACCACAACAAACTAAACCCAATAACTTTTAAATTACAAAAAAATGCTACTAACCATAGCAAGCTATGCCAAACTCACCTAAATTACTTCGGCTATCAAAAATCACCCCCAACTACACTTTACAGCAACAAACTAAGCCCAATCACTTTAGAATTACAAAAAAATGCTAAAAATCATAACAAACTATACCAGAATCACCTAAATTACTTCGGCTACCGTAAATCACCTCCAACTATCCCTTACCACAACAAACCAAACCATATCATCTTAAAATTACAAAAAAAGGTGTACAAATCATAACAAACTATGCCAGACTCACCTAAATTACTTCGGCTTCTCTAAATCATCACCAACTAACCCTTACCACAACAAACTAAACCCAATCATTTTTAAATTACAAAAAAATGCTAGTAACCATAGCAAACTATGCCAAACTCACCTAAATTACTTCGGCTACCATAAATCATCACCAACTAACCCTTACCACAACAAACTAAACCCAATCACTTTTAAATTACAAAAAAATGCTACTAACCATAGCAAACTATGCCAAACTCACCTAAATTACTTCGGCTATCAAAAATCACCCCCAACTACACTTTACAGCAACAAACTAAGCCCAATCACTTTAAAATTACAAAAAAATGCTAAAAATCATAAAAAACTATACCAGAATCACCTAAATTACTTCGGCTACCGTAAATCACCCCCAACTATCCCTTACCACAACAATCCAAACCATATCATCTTAAAATTACAAAAAAAGGTGTACAAATCATAACAAACTATGCCAGACTCACCTAAATTACTTCGGCTACTCTAAATCATCACCAACTAACCCTTACCACAACAAACTAAACCCAATCACTTTTAAATTACAAAAAAATGCTAGTAACCATAGCAAACTATGCCAAACTCACCTAAATTACTTCGGCTACCATAAATCATCACCAACTAACCCTTACCAGAACAAACTAAACCCAATCACTTTTAAATTACAAAAAAATGCTACTAACCACAGCAAACTATGCCAAACTCACCTAAACTACTTCGGCTACTCTAAATCATCACCAACTAACCCTTACCACAACAAACTAAACCCAATCACTTTTAAATTACAAAAAAATGCTAGTAACCATAGCAAACTATGCCAAACTCACCTAAATTACTTCGGCTACCATAAATCATCACCAACTAACCCTTACCAGAACACACTAAACCCAATCACTTTTAAATTACAAAAAAATGCTAGTAACCATAGCAAACTATGCCAAACTCACCTAAATTACTCCGGCTATCAAAAATCACCCCCAACTACACTTTACAGCAACAAACTAAGCCCAATCACTTTAAAATTACAAAAAAATGCTAAAAATCAAAACAAACTATACCAGAATCACCTAAATTACTTCGGCTACCGTAAATCACCTCCAACTATCCCTTACCACAACAAACCAAACCATATCATCTTTAAATTACAAAAAAAGGTGTACAAATCATAACAAAATATGCCAGACTCACCTAAATTACTTCGGCTACTCTAAATCATCACCAACTAACCCTTACCACAACAAACTAAACCCAATTACTTTTAAATTACAAAAAAATGCTAGTAACCATAGCAAACTATGCCAAACTCACCTAAATTACTTCGGCTACCATAAATCATCACCAACTAACCCTTACCACAACAAACTAAACCCAATCACCTTTAAATTACAAAAAAATGCTAGTAACCATAGCAAACTATGCCAAACTCACCTAAATTACTCCGGCTATCAAAAATCACCCCCAACTACACTTTACAGCAACAAACTAAGCCCAATCACTTTAAAATTACAAAAAAATGCTAAAAATCAAAACAAACTATACCAGAATCACCTAAATTACTTCGGCTACCGTAAATCACCCCCAACTATCCCTTACCACAACAAACCAAACCATATAATCTTAAAATTTCAAAAAAAGGTGTACAAATCATAACAAACTATGCCAGACTCACCTAAATTACTTCGGCTATCAAAAATCACCCCTAACTACACTTTACAGCAACAAACTAAGCCCAATCACTTTAAAATTACAAAAAAATGCTAAAAATCATAACAAACTATACCAGAATCACCTAAATTACTTCGGCTACCGTAAATCACCCCCAACTATCCCTTACCACAACAAACCAAACCATATCATTTTAAAATTACAAAAAAGGTGTACAAATCATAACAAACTATGCCAGACTCACCTAAATTACTTCGGCTACTCTAAATCATAACCAACTAACCCTTACCACAACAAGCTAAACCCAATCACTTTTAAATTACAAAAAAATGCTAGTAACCATAGCAAACTATGCCAAACTCACCTAAATTGCTTCGGCTACCATAAATCATCACCAAATAACCCTTACCACAACAAACTAAACCCAATCACTTTTAAATTACAAAAAAATGCTACTAACCATAGCAAACTATGCCAAACTCACCTAAATTACTTCGGCTATCAAAAATCACCCCCAACTACACTTTACAGCAACAAACTAAGCCCAATCACTTTAAAATTACAAAAAAATGCTAAAAATCATAACAAACTATACCCGAATCACCTAAATTACTTCGGCTACCGTAAATCACCTCCAACTATCCCTTACCACAACAAACCAAACCATATCATCTTAAAATTACAAAAAAAGGTGTACAAATCATAACAAACTATGCCAGACTCACCTAAATTACTTCGGCTACTCTAAATCATCACCAACTAACCCTTACCACAACAAACTGAACCCAATCATTTTTAAATTACAAAAAAATGCTAGTAACCATAGCAAACTATGCCAAACTCACCTAAATTACTTCGGCTACCATAAATCATCACCAACTAACCCTTACCACAACAAACTAAACCCAATCACTTTTAAATTACAAAAAAATGCTACTAACCATAGCAAACTATGCCAAACTCACCTAAATTACTTCAGCTATCAAAAATCACCCCCAACTACAATTTACAGCAACAAACTAAGCCCAATCACTGTAAAATTACAAAAAAATGCTAAAAATCATAAAAAACTATACCAGAATCACCTAAATTACTTCGGCTACCGTAAATCACCGCCAACTATCCCTTACCACAACAAACCAAACCATATCATCTTAAAATTACAAAAAAAGGTGTACAAATCATAACAAACTATGCCAGACTCACCTAAATTACTTCGGCTACTCTAAATCATCACCAACTAACCCTTACCACAACAAACTAAACCCAATCACTTTTAAATTACAAAAATATGCTAGTAACCATAGCAAACTATGCCAAACTCACCTAAATTACTTCGGCTACCATAAATCATCACCAACTAACCCTTACCAGAACAAACTAAACCCAATCGCTTTTAAATTACAAAAAAATGCTACTAACCATAGCAAACTATGCCAAACTTACCTAAATTACTTCGGCTACTCTAAATCATCACCAACTAACCCTTACCACAACAAACTAAACCCAATCATTTTTAAATTACAAAAAAATGCTAGTAACCATAGCAAACTATGCCAAACTCACCTAAATTACTTCGGCTACCATAAATCATCACCAACTAACCCTTACCACAACAAACTAAACCCAATCACTTTTAAATTACAAAAAAATGCTACTAACCATAGCAAACTATGCCAAACTCACCTAAATTACTTCGGCTATCAAAAATCACCCCCAACTACACTTTACAGCAACAAACTAAGCCCAATCACTTTAAAATTACAAAAAAATGCTAAAAATCATAAAAAACTATACCAGAATCACCTAAATTACTTCGGCTGCCGTAAATCACCCCCAACTATCCCTTACCACAACAAATCAAACCATATCATCTTAAAATTACAAAAAAAGCTGTACAAATCATAACAAACTATGCCAGACTCACCTAAATTACTTCGGCTACTCTAAATCATCACCAACTAACCCTTACCACAACAAACTAAACCCAATCACTTTTAAATTACAAAAAAATGCTAGTAACCATAGCAAACTATGCCAAACTCACCTAAATTACTTCGGCTACCATAAATCATCACCAACTAACCCTTACCAGAACAAACTAAACCCAATCACTTTTAAATTACAAAAAAATGCTACTAACCATAGCAAATTATGCCAAACTCACCTAAATTACTTCGGCTACTCTAAATCATCACCAACTAACCCTTACCACAACAAACTAAACCCAATCACTTTTAAATTACAAAAAAATGCTAGTAACCATAGCAAACTATGCCAAACTCACCTAAATTACTTCGGCTACCATAAATCATCACCAACTAACCCTTACCAGAACAAACTAAACCCAATCACTTTTAAATTACAAAAAAATGCTAGTAACCATAGCAAACTATGCCAAACTCACCTAAATTACTCCGGCTATCAAAAATCACCCCCAACTACACTTTACAGCAACAAACTAAGCCCAATCACTTTAAAATTACAAAAAAATGCTAAAAATCAAAACAAACTATACCAGAATCACCTAAATTACTTCGGCTACCGTAAATCACCTCCAACTATCCCTTACCACAACAAACCAAACCATATCATCTTAAAATTACAAAAAAAGGTGTACAAATCATAACAAACTATGCCAGACTCACCTAAATTACTTTGGCTACTCTAAATCATCACCAACTAACCCTTACCACAACAAACTAAACCCAATTACTTTTAAATTAAAAAAAAATGCTAGTAACCATAGCAAACTATGCCAAACTCACCTAAATTACTCCGGCTATCAAAAATCACCCCCAACTACACTTTACAGCAACAAACTAAGCCCAATCACTTTAAAATTACAAAAAAATGCTAAAAATCAAAACAAACTATACCAGAATCACCTAAATTACTTCGGCTACCGTAAATCACCCCCAACTATCCCTTACCACAACAAACCAAACCATATAATCTTAAAATTTCAAAAAAAGGTGTACAAATCATAACAAACTATGCCAGACTCACCTAAATTACTTCGGCTATCAAAAATCACCCCTAACTACACTTTACAGCAACAAACTAAGCCCAATCACTTTAAAATTACAAAAAAATGCTAAAAATCATAACAAACTATACCAGAATCACCTAAATTACTTCGGCTACCGTAAATCACCCCCAACTATCCCTTACCACAACAAACCAAACCATATCATTTTAAAATTACAAAAAAGGTGTACAAATCATAACAAACTATGCCAGACTCACCTAAATTACTTCGGCTACTCTAAATCATAACCAACTAACCCTTACCACAACAAACTAAACCCAATCACTTTTAAATTACAAAAAAATGCTAGTAACCATAGCAAACTATGCCAAACTCACCTAAATTACTTCGGCTACCATAAATCATCACCAACTAACCCTTACCACAACAAACTAAACCCAATCACTTTTAAATTACAAAAAAATGCTACTAACCATAGCAAACTAAGCCAAACTCACCTAAATTACTTCGACTATCAAAAATCACCCCCAACTACACTTTACAGCAACAAACTAAGCCCAATTACTTTAAAATTACAAAAAAATGCTAAAAATCATAACAAACTATACCAGAATCACCTAAATTACTTCGGCTACCGTAAATCACCTCCAACTATCCCTTACCACAACAAACCAAACCATATCATCTTAAAATTACAAAAAAAGGTTTACAAATCATAACAAACTATGCCAGACTCACCTAAATTACTTCGGCTACTCTAAATCATCACCAACTAACCCTTACCACAACAAACTAAACCCAATCATTTTTAAATTACAAAAAAATGCTAGTAACCATAGCAAACTATGCCAAACTCACCTAAATTACTTCGGCTACCATAAATCATCACCAACTAACCCTTACCACAACAAACTAAACCCAATCACTTTTAAATTACAAAAAAATGCTACTAACCATAGCAAACTATGCCAAACTCACCTAAATTACTTCAGCTATCAAAAATCACCCCCAACTACAATTTACAGCAACAAACTAAGCCCAATCACTGTAAAATTACAAAAAAATGCTAAAAATCATAAAAAACTATACCAGAATCACCTAAATTACTTCGGCTACCGTAAATCACCGCCAACTATCCCTTACCACAACAAACCAAACCATATCATCTTAAAATTACAAAAAAAGGTGTACAAATCATAACAAACTATGCCAGACTCACCTAAATTACTTCGGCTACTCTAAATCATCACCAACTAACCCTTACCACAACAAACTAAACCCAATCACTTTTAAATTACAAAAAAATGCTAGTAACCATAACAAACTATGCCAAACTCACCTAAATTACTTCGGCTACCATAAATCATCACCAACTAACCCTTACCAGAACAAACTAAACCCAATCGCTTTTAAATTACAAAAAAATGCTACTAACCATAGCAAACTATGCCAAACTCACCTAAATTACTTCGGCTACACTAAATCATCACCAACTTACCCTTACCACAACAAACTAAACCCAATCATTTTTAAATTACAAAAAAATGCTAGTAACCATAGCAAACTATGCCAAACTCACCTAAATTACTTCGGCTACCATAAATCATCACCAACTAACCCTTACCACAACAAACTAAACCCAATCACTTTTAAATTACAAAAAAATGCTACTAACCATAGCAAACTATGCCAAACTCACCTAAATTACTTCGGCTATCAAAAATCACCCCCAACTACACTTTACAGCAACAAACTAAGCCCAATCACTTTAAAATTACAAAAAAATGCTAAAAATCATAAAAAACTATACCAGAATCACCTAAATTACTTCGGCTACCGTAAATCACCCCCAACTATCCCTTACCACAACAAACCAAACCATATCATCTTAAAATTACAAAAAAAGGTGTACAAATCATAACAAACTATGCCAGACTCACCTAAATTACTTCGGCTACTCTAAATCATAACCAACTAACCCTTACCACAACAAACTAAACCCAATCACTTTTAAATTACAAAAAAATGCTAGTAACCATAGCAAACTATGCCAAACTCACCTAAATTACTTCGGCTACCATAAATCATCACCAACTAACCCTTACCACAACAAACTAAACCCAATCACTTTTAAATTACAAAAAAATGCTACTAACCATAGCAAACTATGCCAAACTCACCTAAATTACTTCGGCTATCAAAAATCACCCCCAACTACACTTTACAGCAACAAACTAAGCCCAATCACTTTAAAATTACAAAAAAATGCTAAAAATCATAACAAACCAGAATCACCTAAATTACTTCGGCTACCATAAATCATCACCAACTAACCCTTACCACAACAAACTAAACCCAATCACTTTTAAATTACAAAAAAATGCTACTAACCATAGCAAACTATGCCAAACTCACCTAAATTACTTCGGCTATCAAAAATCACCCCCAACTACACTTTACAGCACCAAACTAAGCCCAATCACTTTAAAATTACAAAAAAATGCTAAAAATCATAAGAAACTATACCAGAATCACCTAAATTACTTCGGCTACCGTAAATCACCTCCAACTATCCCTTACCACAACAAACCAAACCATATCATCTTAAAATTACAAAAAAAGGTGTACAAATCATAACAAACTATGCCAGACTCACCTAAATTACTTCGGCTACTCTAAATCATCACCAACTAACCCTTACCACAACAAACTAAACCCAATCATTTTTAAATTACAAAAAAATGCTAGAAACCATAGCAAACTATGCCAAACTCACCTAAATTACTTCGGCTACCATAAATCATCACCAACTAACCCTTACCACAACAAACTAAACCCAATCACTTTTAAATTACAAAAAAATGCTACTAACCATAGCAAACTATGCCAAACTCACCTAAATTACTTCAGCTATCAAAAATCACCCCCAACTACAATTTACAGCAACAAACTAAGCCCAATCACTTTAAAATTACAAAAAAATGCTAAAAATCATAAAAAACTATACCAGAATCACCTAAATTACTTCGGCTACCGTAAATCACCCCCAACTATCCCTTACCACAACAATCCAAACCATATCATCTTAAAATTACAAAAAAAGGTGTACAAATCATAACAAACTATGCCAGACTCACCTAAATTACTTCGGCTACTCTAAATCATCACCAACTAACCCTTACCACAACAAACTAAACCCAATCACTTTTAAATTACAAAAAAATGCTAGTAACCATAGCAAACTATGCCAAACTCACCTAAATTACTTCGGCTACCATAAATCATCACCAACTAACCCTTACCAGAACAAACTAAACCCAATCACTTTTAAATTACAAAAAAATGCTACTAACCACAGCAAACTATGCCAAACTCACCTAAACTACTTCGGCTACTCTAAATCATCACCAACTAACCCTTACCACAACAAACTAAACCCAATCACTTTTAAATTACAAAAAAATGCTAGTAACCATAGCAAACTATGCCAAACTCACCTAAATTACTTCGGCTACCATAAATCATCACCAACTAACCCTTACCAGAACACACTAAACCCAATCACTTTTAAATTACAAAAAAATGCTAGTAACCATAGCAAACTATGCCAAACTCACCTAAATTACTCCGGCTATCAAAAATCACCCCCAACTACACTTTACAGCAACAAACTAAGCCCAATCACTTTAAAATTACAAAAAAATGCTAAAAATCAAAACAAACTATACCAGAATCACCTAAATTACTTCGGCTACCGTAAATCACCCCCAACTATCCCTTACCACAACAAACCAAACCATATAATCTTAAAATTTCAAAAAAAGGTGTACAAATCATAACAAACTATGCCAGACTCACCTAAATTACTTCGGCTATCAAAAATCACCCCTAACTACACTTTACAGCAACAAACTAAGCCCAATCACTTTAAAATTACAAAAAAATGCTAAAAATCATAACAAACTATACCAGAATCACCTAAATTACTTCGGCTACCGTAAATCACCTCCAACTATCCCTTACCACAACAAACCAAACCATATCATCTTAAAATTACAAAAAAAAGTGTACAAATCATAACAAACTATGCCAGACTCACCTAAATTACTTCGGCTACTCTAAATCATCACCAACTAACCCTTACCACAACAAACTGAACCCAATCATTTTTAAATTACAAAAAAATGCTAGTAACCATAGCAAACTATGCCAAACTCACCTAAATTACTTCGGCTACCATAAATCATCACCAACTAACCCTTACCACAACAAACTAAACCCAATCACTTTTAAATTACAAAAAAATGCTACTAACCATAGCAAACTATGCCAAACTCACCTAAATTACTTCAGCTATCAAAAATCACCCCCAACTACAATTTACAGCAACAAACTAAGCCCAATCACTGTAAAATTACAAAAAAATGCTAAAAATCATAAAAAACTATACCAGAATCACCTAAATTACTTCGGCTACCGTAAATCACCGCCAACTATCCCTTACCACAACAAACCAAACCATATCATCTTAAAATTACAAAAAAAGGTGTACAAATCATAACAAACTATGCCAGACTCACCTAAATTACTTCGGCTACTCTAAATCATCACCAACTAACCCTTACCACAACAAACTAAACCCAATCACTTTTAAATTACAAAAATATGCTAGTAACCATAGCAAACTATGCCAAACTCACCTAAATTACTTCGGCTACCATAAATCATCACCAACTAACCCTTACCAGAACAAACTAAACCCAATCGCTTTTAAATTACAAAAAAATGCTACTAACCATAGCAAACTATGCCAAACTCACCTAAATTACTTCGGCTACTCTAAATCATCACCAACTAACCCTTACCACAACAAACTGAACCCAATCATTTTTAAATTACAAAAAAATGCTAGTAACCATAGCAAACTATGCCAAACTCACCTAAATTACTTCGGCTACCATAAATCATCACCAACTAACCCTTACCACAACAAACTAAACCCAATCACTTTTAAATTACAAAAAAATGCTACTAACCATAGCAAACTATGCCAAACTCACCTAAATTACTTCAGCTATCAAAAATCACCCCCAACTACAATTTACAGCAACAAACTAAGCCCAATCACTGTAAAATTACAAAAAAATGCTAAAAATCATAAAAAACTATACCAGAATCACCTAAATTACTTCGGCTGCCGTAAATCACCCCCAACTATCCCTTACCACAACAAATCAAACCATATCATCTTAAAATTACAAAAAAAGCTGTACAAATCATAACAAACTATGCCAGACTCACCTAAATTACTTCGGCTACTCTAAATCATCACCAACTAACCCTTACCACAACAAACTAAACCCAATCACTTTTAAATTACAAAAAAATGCTAGTAACCATAGCAAACTATGCCAAACTCACCTAAATTACTTCGGCTACCATAAATCATCACCAACTAACCCTTACCAGAACAAACTAAACCCAATCACTTTTAAATTACAAAAAAATGCTACTAACCATAGCAAATTATGCCAAACTCACCTAAATTACTTCGGCTACTCTAAATCATCACCAACTAACCCTTACCACAACAAACTAAACCCAATCACTTTTAAATTACAAAAAAATGCTAGTAACCATAGCAAACTATGCCAAACTCACCTAAATTACTTCGGCTACCATAAATCATCACCAACTAACCCTTACCAGAACAAACTAAACCCAATCACTTTTAAATTACAAAAAAATGCTAGTAACCATAGCAAACTATGCCAAACTCACCTAAATTACTCCGGCTATCAAAAATCACCCCCAACTACACTTTACAGCAACAAACTAAGCCCAATCACTTTAAAATTACAAAAAAATGCTAAAAATCAAAACAAACTATACCAGAATCACCTAAATTACTTCGGCTACCGTAAATCACCTCCAACTATCCCTTACCACAACAAACCAAACCATATCATCTTAAAATTACAAAAAAAGGTGTACAAATCATAACAAACTATGCCAGACTCACCTAAATTACTTTGGCTACTCTAAATCATCACCAACTAACCCTTACCACAACAAACTAAACCCAATTACTTTTAAATTAAAAAAAAATGCTAGTAACCATAGCAAACTATGCCAAACTCACCTAAATTACTCCGGCTATCAAAAATCACCCCCAACTACACTTTACAGCAACAAACTAAGCCCAATCACTTTAAAATTACAAAAAAATGCTAAAAATCAAAACAAACTATACCAGAATCACCTAAATTACTTCGGCTACCGTAAATCACCCCCAACTATCCCTTACCACAACAAACCAAACCATATAATCTTAAAATTTCAAAAAAAGGTGTACAAATCATAACAAACTATGCCAGACTCACCTAAATTACTTCGGCTATCAAAAATCACCCCTAACTACACTTTACAGCAACAAACTAAGCCCAATCACTTTAAAATTACAAAAAAATGCTAAAAATCATAACAAACTATACCAGAATCACCTAAATTACTTCGGCTACCGTAAATCACCCCCAACTATCCCTTACCACAACAAACCAAACCATATCATTTTAAAATTACAAAAAAGGTGTACAAATCATAACAAACTATGCCAGACTCACCTAAATTACTTCGGCTACTCTAAATCATAACCAACTAACCCTTACCACAACAAACTAAACCCAATCACTTTTAAATTACAAAAAAATGCTAGTAACCATAGCAAACTATGCCAAACTCACCTAAATTACTTCGGCTACCATAAATCATCACCAACTAACCCTTACCACAACAAACTAAACCCAATCACTTTTAAATTACAAAAAAATGCTACTAACCATAGCAAACTAAGCCAAACTCACCTAAATTACTTCGACTATCAAAAATCACCCCCAACTACACTTTACAGCAACAAACTAAGCCCAATCACTTTAAAATTACAAAAAAATGCTAAAAATCATAACAAACTATACCAGAATCACCTAAATTACTTCGGCTACCGTAAATCACCTCCAACTATCCCTTACCACAACAAACCAAACCATATCATCTTAAAATTACAAAAAAAGGTGTACAAATCATAACAAACTATGCCAGACTCACCTAAATTACTTCGGCTACTCTAAATCATCACCAACTAACCCTTACCACAACAAACTAAACCCAATCATTTTTAAATTACAAAAAAATGCTAGTAACCATAGCAAACAATGCCAAACTCACCTAAATTACTTCGGCTACCATAAATCATCACCAACTAACCCTTACCACAACAAACTAAACCCAATCACTTTTAAATTACAAAAAAATGCTACTAACCATAGCAAACTATGCCAAACTCACCTAAATTACTTCAGCTATCAAAAATCACCCCCAACTACAATTTACAGCAACAAACTAAGCCCAATCACTGTAAAATTACAAAAAAATGCTAAAAATCATAAAAAACTATACCAGAATCACCTAAATTACTTCGGCTACCGTAAATCACCGCCAACTATCCCTTACCACAACAAACCAAACCATATCATCTTAAAATTACAAAAAAAGGTGTACAAATCATAACAAACTATGCCAGACTCACCTAAATTACTTCGGCTACTCTAAATCATCACCAACTAACCCTTACCACAACAAACTAAACCCAATCACTTTTAAATTACAAAAAAATGCTAGTAACCATAACAAACTATGCCAAACTCACCTAAATTACTTCGGCTACCATAAATCATCACCAACTAACCCTTACCAGAACAAACTAAACCCAATCGCTTTTAAATTACAAAAAAATGCTACTAACCATAGCAAACTATGCCAAACTCACCTAAATTACTTCGGCTACACTAAATCATCACCAACTTACCCTTACCACAACAAACTAAACCCAATCATTTTTAAATTACAAAAAAATGCTAGTAACCATAGCAAACTATGCCAAACTCACCTAAATTACTTCGGCTACCATAAATCATCACCAACTAACCCTTACCACAACAAACTAAACCCAATCACTTTTAAATTACAAAAAAATGCTACTAACCATAGCAAACTATGCCAAACTCACCTAAATTACTTCGGCTATCAAAAATCACCCCCAACTACACTTTACAGCAACAAACTAAGCCCAATCACTTTAAAATTACAAAAAAATGCTAAAAATCATAAAAAACTATACCAGAATCACCTAAATTACTTCGGCTACCGTAAATCACCTCCAACTATCCCTTACCACAACAAACCAAACCATATCATCTTAAAATTACAAAAAAAGGTGTACAAATCATAACAAACTATGCCAGACTCACCTAAATTACTTCGGCTACTCTAAATCATCACCAACTAACCCTTACCACAACAAACTAAACCCAATCATTTTTAAATTACAAAAAAATGCTAGTAACCATAGCAAACAATGCCAAACTCACCTAAATTACTTCGGCTACCATAAATCATCACCAACTAACCCTTACCACAACAAACTAAACCCAATCACTTTTAAATTACAAAAAAATGCTACTAACCATAGCAAACTATGCCAAACTCACCTAAATTACTTCAGCTATCAAAAATCACCCCCAACTACAATTTACAGCAACAAACTAAGCCCAATCACTGTAAAATTACAAAAAAATGCTAAAAATCATAAAAAACTATACCAGAATCACCTAAATTACTTCGGCTACCGTAAATCACCGCCAACTATCCCTTACCACAACAAACCAAACCATATCATCTTAAAATTACAAAAAAAGGTGTACAAATCATAACAAACTATGCCAGACTCACCTAAATTACTTCGGCTACTCTAAATCATAACCAACTAACCCTTACCACAACAAACTAAACCCAATCACTTTTAAATTACAAAAAAATGCTAGTAACCATAGCAAACTATGCCAAACTCACCTAAATTACTTCGGCTACCATAAATCATCACCAACTAACCCTTACCACAACAAACTAAACCCAATCACTTTTAAATTACAAAAAAATGCTACTAACCATAGCAAACTATGCCAAACTCACCTAAATTACTTCGGCTATCAAAAATCACCCCCAACTACACTTTACAGCAACAAACTAAGCCCAATCACTTTAAAATTACAAAAAAATGCTAAAAATCATAACAAACCAGAATCACCTAAATTACTTCGGCTACCATAAATCATCACCAACTAACCCTTACCACAACAAACTAAACCCAATCACTTTTAAATTACAAAAAAATGCTACTAACCATAGCAAACTATGCCAAACTCACCTAAATTACTTCGGCTATCAAAAATCACCCCCAACTACACTTTACAGCACCAAACTAAGCCCAATCACTTTAAAATTACAAAAAAATGCTAAAAATCATAAGAAACTATACCAGAATCACCTAAATTACTTCGGCTACCGTAAATCACCTCCAACTATCCCTTACCACAACAAACCAAACCATATCATCTTAAAATTACAAAAAAAGGTGTACAAATCATAACAAACTATGCCAGACTCACCTAAATTACTTCGGCTACTCTAAATCATCACCAACTAACCCTTACCACAACAAACTAAACCCAATCATTTTTAAATTACAAAAAAATGCTAGTAACCATAGCAAACTATGCCAAACTCACCTAAATTACTTCGGCTACCATAAATCATCACCAACTAACCCTTACCACAACAAACTAAACCCAATCACTTTTAAATTACAAAAAAATGCTACTAACCATAGCAAACTATGCCAAACTCACCTAAATTACTTCAGCTATCAAAAATCACCCCCAACTACAATTTACAGCAACAAACTAAGCCCAATCACTGTAAAATTACAAAAAAATGCTAAAAATCATAAAAAACTATACCAGAATCACCTAAATTACTTCGGCTACCGTAAATCACCCCCAACTATCCCTTACCACAACAAACCAAACCATATCATCTTAAAATTACAAAAAAAGGTGTACAAATCATAACAAACTATGCCAGACTCACCTAAATTACTTCGGCTACTCTAAATCATCACCAACTAACCCTTACCACAACAAACTAAACCCAATCACTTTTAAATTACAAAAAAATGCTAGTAACCATAGCAAACTATGCCTAACTCACCTAAATTACTTCGGCTACCATAAATTATCACCAACTAACCCTTACCAGAACAAACTAAACCCAATCACTTTTAAATTACAAAAAAATGATACTAACCATAGCAAACTATGCCAAACTCACCTAAATTACTTCGGCTACTCTAAATCATCACCAACTAACCCTTACCACAACAAACTAAACCCAATCATTTTTAAATTACAAAAAAATGCTAGTAACCATAGCAAACTATGCCAAACTCACCTAAATTACTTCGGCTACCATAAATCATCACCAACTAACCCTTACCACAACAAACTAAACCCAATCACTTTTAAATTACAAAAAAATGCTACTAACCATAGCAAACTATGCCAAACTCACCTAAATTACTTCGGCTATCAAAAATCTCCCCCAACTACACTTTACAGCAACAAACTAAGCCCAATCACTTTAAAATTACAAAAAAATGCTAAAAATCATAAAAAACTATACCAGAATCACCTAAATTACTTCGGCTACCGTAAATCACCCCCAACTATCCCTTACCACAACAAACCAAACCATATCATCTTAAAATTACAAAAAAAGGTGTACAAATCATAACAAACTTTGCCAGACTTACCTAAATTACTTCGGCTACTCTAAATCATCACCAACTAAACCTTACCACAACAAACTAAACCCAATCACTTTTAAATTACAAAAAAATGCTAGTAACCATGGCAAACTATGCCAAACTCACCTAAATTACTTCGGCTCCCATAAATCATCACCAACTAACCCTTACCACAACAAACTAAACCCAATCACTTTTAAGTTACAAAAAAATGCTACTAACCATAGCAAACTATGCCAAACTCACCTAAATTACCTCGGCTATCAAAAATCACCCCCAACTACACTTTACAGCACCAAACTAAGCCCAATCACTTTAAAATTACAAAAAAAATGCTAAAAATTATAACAAACTATACCAGAATTACCTAAATTACTTCAGCTACCGTAAATCACCCCCAACTATCCCTTAGCACAACAAACCAAACCATATAATCTTAAAATTACAAAAAAGGTGTACAAATCATAACAAACTATGCCAGACTCACCTAAATTACTTCGGCTATCAAAAATCATCCCCAACTTCACTTTACAGCACCAAACTAAGCCCAATCACTTTAAAATTAAAAAAAAATGCTAAAAATTATAACAAACTATACCAGAATCACCTAAATTACTTCGGCTAACGTAAATCACCCCCAACTATCCCTTACCACAACAAATCAAACCATATCATCTTAAAATTAAAAAAAAGGTGTACAAATCATAACAAACTATGCCAGACTCACCTAAATTACTTAGGCTACTCTAAATCATCACCAACTAAACCTTACCACAACAAACTAAACCCAATCACTTTTAAATTACAAAAAAATGCTAGTAACCATAGCAAACTATGCCAAACTTACCTAAATTACTTCGGCTACCATAAATCATCACCAACTAACCCTTACCACAACAAACTAAACCCAAACACTTTTAAATTACAAAAAAATGCTACTAACCATAGCAAACTATGCCAAACTCACCTAAATTACTTCAGCTATCAAAAATCACCCCCAACTACACTTTACAGCAACAAACTAAGCCCAATCACTTTAAAATTACAAAAAAATGCTAAAAATCATAACAAACGATACCAGAATTACCTAAATTACTTCGGCTACCGTAAATCACCTCCAACTATCCCTTACCACAACAAACCAAACCATATCATCTTAAAATTACAAAAAAAGGTGTACAAATCATAACAAACTATGCCAGACTCACCTAAATTACTTCGGCTACCCTAAATCATCACCAACTAACCCTTAACACAACAAACTAAACCCAATCATTTTTAAATTACAAAAAAATGCTAGTAACCATAGCAAACTATGCCAAACTCACCTAAATTACTTCGGCTACCATAAATCATCACCAACTAACCCTTGCCACAACAAACTAAACCCAATCACTTTTAAATTACAAAAAAATGCTACTAACCATAGCAAACTATGCCAAACTCACCTAAATTACTTCGGCTATCAAAAATCACCCCCAACTACAATTTACAGCAACAAACTAAGCCCAATCACTGTAAAATTACAAAAAAATGCTAAAAATCATAAAAAACTATACCAGAATCACCTAAATTACTTCGGCTACCGTAAATCACCCCCAACTATCCCTTACCACAACAAACCAAACCATATCATCTTAAAATTACAAAAAAAGGTGTACAAATCATAACAAACTATGCCAGACTCACCTAAATTACTTCGGCTACTCTAAATCATCACCAACTAACCCTTACCACAACAAACTAAACCCAATCACTTTTTGAATTACAACAAAATGCTAGTAACCATAGCAAACTATGCCAAACTCACCTAAATTACTTCGGCTACCATAAATCATCACCAACTAACCCTTACCAGAACAAACTAAACCCAATCACTTTTAAATTACAAAAAAATGCTACTAACCATAGCAAACTATGCCAAACTCACCTAAATTACTTCGGCTACTCTAAATCATCACCAACTAACCCTTACCACAACAAACTAAACCCAATCATTTTTAAATTACAAAAAAAATGCTAGTAACCATAGCAAACTATCCCAAACTCACCTAAATTACTTCGGCTACCATAAATCATCACCAACTAACCCTTACCACAACAAACTAAACCCAATCACTTTTAAATTACAAAGAAATGCTACTAACCATAGCAAACTATGCCAAACTCACCTAAATTACTTCGGCTATCAAAAATCACCCCCAACTACACTTTACAGCAACAAACTAAGCCCAATCACTTTAAAATTACAAAAAAATGCTAAAAATCATAACAAACCAGAATCACCTAAATTACTTCGGCTACCATAAATCATCACCAACTAACCCTTACCACAACAAACTAAACCCAATCACTTTTAAATTACAAAAAAATGCTACTAACCATAGCAAACTATGCCAAACTCACCTAAATTACTTCGGCTATCAAAAATCACCCCCAACTACACTTTACAGCACCAAACTAAGCCCAATCACTTTAAAATTACAAAAAAATGCTAAAAATCATAAGAAACTATACCAGAATCACCTAAATTACTTCGGCTACCGTAAATCACCTCCAACTATCCCTTACCACAACAAACCAAACCATATCATCTTAAAATTACAAAAAAAGGTGTACAAATCATAACAAACTATGCCAGACTCACCTAAATTACTTCGGCTACTCTAAATCATCACCAACTAACCCTTACCACAACAAACTAAACCCAATCATTTTTAAATTACAAAAAAATGCTAGTAACCATAGCAAACTATGCCAAACTCACCTAAATTACTTCGGCTACCATAAATCATCACCAACTAACCCTTACCACAACAAACTAAACCCAATCACTTTTAAATTACAAAAAAATGCTACTAACCATAGCAAACTATGCCAAACTCACCTAAATTACTTCAGCTATCAAAAATCACCCCCAACTACAATTTACAGCAACAAACTAAGCCCAATCACTTTAAAATTACAAAAAAATGCTAAAAATCATAAAAAACTATACCAGAATCACCTAAATTACTTCGGCTACCGTAAATCACCCCCAACTATCCCTTACCACAACAATCCAAACCATATCATCTTAAAATTACAAAAAAAGGTGTACAAATCATAACAAACTATGCCAGACTCACCTAAATTACTTCGGCTACTCTAAATCATCACCAACTAACCCTTACCACAACAAACTAAACCCAATCACTTTTAAATTACAAAAAAATGCTAGTAACCATAGCAAACTATGCCAAACTCACCTAAATTACTTCGGCTACCATAAATCATCACCAACTAACCCTTACCAGAACAAACTAAACCCAATCACTTTTAAATTACAAAAAAATGCTACTAACCACAGCAAACTATGCCAAACTCACCTAAACTACTTCGGCTACTCTAAATCATCACCAACTAACCCTTACCACAACAAACTAAACCCAATCACTTTTAAATTACAAAAAAATGCTAGTAACCATAGCAAACTATGCCAAACTCACCTAAATTACTTCGGCTACCATAAATCATCACCAACTAACCCTTACCAGAACACACTAAACCCAATCACTTTTAAATTACAAAAAAATGCTAGTAACCATAGCAAACTATGCCAAACTCACCTAAATTACTCCGGCTATCAAAAATCACCCCCAACTACACTTTACAGCAACAAACTAAGCCCAATCACTTTAAAATTACAAAAAAATGCTAAAAATCAAAACAAACTATACCAGAATCACCTAAATTACTTCGGCTACCGTAAATCACCTCCAACTATCCCTTACCACAACAAACCAAACCATATCATCTTTAAATTACAAAAAAAGGTGTACAAATCATAACAAAATATGCCAGACTCACCTAAATTACTTCGGCTACTCTAAATCATCACCAACTAACCCTTACCACAACAAACTAAACCCAATTACTTTTAAATTACAAAAAAATGCTAGTAACCATAGCAAACTATGCCAAACTCACCTAAATTACTTCGGCTACCATAAATCATCACCAACTAACCCTTACCACAACAAACTAAACCCAATCACCTTTAAATTACAAAAAAATGCTAGTAACCATAGCAAACTATGCCAAACTCACCTAAATTACTCCGGCTATCAAAAATCACCCCCAACTACACTTTACAGCAACAAACTAAGCCCAATCACTTTAAAATTACAAAAAAATGCTAAAAATCAAAACAAACTATACCAGAATCACCTAAATTACTTCGGCTACCGTAAATCACCCCCAACTATCCCTTACCACAACAAACCATACCATATAATCTTAAAATTTCAAAAAAAGGTGTACAAATCATAACAAACTATGCCAGACTCACCTAAATTACTTCGGCTATCAAAAATCACCCCTAACTACACTTTACAGCAACAAACTAAGCCCAATCACTTTAAAATTACAAAAAAATGCTAAAAATCATAACAAACTATACCAGAATCACCTAAATTACTTCGGCTACCGTAAATCACCCCCAACTATCCCTTACCACAACAAACCAAACCATATCATTTTAAAATTACAAAAAAGGTGTACAAATCATAACAAACTATGCCAGACTCACCTAAATTACTTCGGCTACTCTAAATCATAACCAACTAACCCTTACCACAACAAGCTAAACCCAATCACTTTTAAATTACAAAAAAATGCTAGTAACCATAGCAAACTATGCCAAACTCACCTAAATTGCTTCGGCTACCATAAATCATCACCAACTAACCCTTACCACAACAAACTAAACCCAATCACTTTTAAATTACAAAAAAATGCTACTAACCATAGCAAACTATGCCAAACTCACCTAAATTACTTCGGCTATCAAAAATCACCCCCAACTACACTTTACAGCAACAAACTAAGCCCAATCACTTTAAAATTACAAAAAAATGCTAAAAATCATAACAAACTATACCAGAATCACCTAAATTACTTCGGCTACCGTAAATCACCTCCAACTATCCCTTACCACAACAAACCAAACCATATCATCTTAAAATTACAAAAAAAGGTGTACAAATCATAACAAACTATGCCAGACTCACCTAAATTACTTCGGCTACTCTAAATCATCACCAACTAACCCTTACCACAACAAACTGAACCCAATCATTTTTAAATTACAAAAAAATGCTAGTAACCATAGCTAACTATGCCAAACTCACCTAAATTACTTCGGCTACCATAAATCATCACCAACTAACCCTTACCACAACAAACTAAACCCAATCACTTTTAAATTACAAAAAAATGCTACTAACCATAGCAAACTATGCCAAACTCACCTAAATTACTTCAGCTATCAAAAATCACCCCCAACTACAATTTACAGCAACAAACTAAGCCCAATCACTGTAAAATTACAAAAAAATGCTAAAAATCATAAAAAACTATACCAGAATCACCTAAATTACTTCGGCTACCGTAAATCACCGCCAACTATCCCTTACCACAACAAACCAAACCATATCATCTTAAAATTACAAAAAAAGGTGTACAAATCATAACAAACTATGCCAGACTCACCTAAATTACTTCGGCTACTCTAAATCATCACCAACTAACCCTTACCACAACAAACTAAACCCAATCACTTTTAAATTACAAAAATATGCTAGTAACCATAGCAAACTATGCCAAACTCACCTAAATTACTTCGGCTACCATAAATCATCACCAACTAACCCTTACCAGAACAAACTAAACCCAATCGCTTTTAAATTACAAAAAAATGCTACTAACCATAGCAAACTATGCCAAACTTACCTAAATTACTTCGGCTACTCTAAATCATCACCAACTAACCCTTACCACAACAAACTAAACCCAATCATTTTTAAATTACAAAAAAATGCTAGTAACCATAGCAAACTATGCCAAACTCACCTAAATTACTTCGGCTACCATAAATCATCACCAACTAACCCTTACCACAACAAACTAAACCCAATCACTTTTAAATTACAAAAAAATGCTAGTAACCATAGCAAACTATGCCAAACTCACCTAAATTACTTCGGCTACCATAAATCATCACCAACTAACCCTTACCAGAACAAACTAAACCCAATCACTTTTAAATTACAAAAAAATGCTACTAACCATAGCAAATTATGCCAAACTCACCTAAATTACTTCGGCTACTCTAAATCATCACCAACTAACCCTTACCACAACAAACTAAACCCAATCACTTTTAAATTACAAAAAAATGCTAGTAACCATAGCAAACTATGCCAAACTCACCTAAATTACTTCGGCTACCATAAATCATCACCAACTAACCCTTACCAGAACAAACTAAACCCAATCACTTTTAAATTACAAAAAAATGCTAGTAACCATAGCAAACTATGCCAAACTCACCTAAATTACTCCGGCTATCAAAAATCACCCCCAACTACACTTTACAGCAACAAACTAAGCCCAATCACTTTAAAATTACAAAAAAATGCTAAAAATCAAAACAAACTATACCAGAATCACCTAAATTACTTCGGCTACCGTAAATCACCTCCAACTATCCCTTACCACAACAAACCAAACCATATCATCTTAAAATTACAAAAAAAGGTGTACAAATCATAACAAACTATGCCAGACTCACCTAAATTACTTTGGCTACTCTAAATCATCACCAACTAACCCTTACCACAACAAACTAAACCCAATTACTTTTAAATTAAAAAAAAATGCTAGTAACCATAGCAAACTATGCCAAACTCACCTAAATTACTCCGGCTATCAAAAATCACCCCCAACTACACTTTACAGCAACAAACTAAGCCCAATCACTTTAAAATTACAAAAAAATGCTAAAAATCAAAACAAACTATACCAGAATCACCTAAATTACTTCGGCTACCGTAAATCACCCCCAACTATCCCTTACCACAACAAACCAAACCATATAATCTTAAAATTTCAAAAAAAGGTGTACAAATCATAACAAACTATGCCAGACTCACCTAAATTACTTCGGCTATCAAAAATCACCCCTAACTACACTTTACAGCAACAAACTAAGCCCAATCACTTTAAAATTACAAAAAAATGCTAAAAATCATAACAAACTATACCAGAATCACCTAAATTACTTCGGCTACCGTAAATCACCCCCAACTATCCCTTACCACAACAAACCAAACCATATCATCTTAATATTACAAAAAAAGGTGTACAAATCATAACAAACTATGCCAGACTCACCTAAATTACTTCGGCTACCATAAATCATCACCAACTAACCCTTACCACAACAAACTAAACCCAATCACTTTTAAATTACAAAAAAATGCTACTAACCATAGCAAACTATGCCAAACTCACCTAAATTACTTCAGCTATCAAAAATCACCCCCAACTACAATTTACAGCAACAAACTAAGCCCAATCACTGTAAAATTACAAAAAAATGCTAAAAATCATAAAAAACTATACCAGAATCACCTAAATTACTTCGGCTACCGTAAATCACCCCCAACTATCCCTTACCACAACAAACCAAACCATATCATCTTAAAATTACAAAAAAAGGTGTACAAATCATAACAAACTATGCCAGACTCACCTAAATTACTTCGGCTACTCTAAATCATCACCAACTAACCCTTACCACAACAAACTAAACCCAATCACTTTTAAATTACAAAAAAATGCTAGTAACCATAGCAAACTATGCCTAACTCACCTAAATTACTTCGGCTACCATAAATTATCACCAACTAACCCTTACCAGAACAAACTAAACCCAATCACTTTTAAATTACAAAAAAATGATACTAACCATAGCAAACTATGCCAAACTCACCTAAATTACTTCGGCTACTCTAAATCATCACCAACTAACCCTTACCACAACAAACTAAACCCAATCATTTTTAAATTACAAAAAAATGCTAGTAACCATAGCAAACTATGCCAAACTCACCTAAATTACTTCGGCTACCATAAATCATCACCAACTAACCCTTACCACAACAAACTAAACCCAATCACTTTTAAATTACAAAAAAATGCTACTAACCATAGCAAACTATGCCAAACTCACCTAAATTACTTCGGCTATCAAAAATCTCCCCCAACTACACTTTACAGCAACAAACTAAGCCCAATCACTTTAAAATTACAAAAAAATGCTAAAAATCATAAAAAACTATACCAGAATCACCTAAATTACTTCGGCTACCGTAAATCACCCCCAACTATCCCTTACCACAACAAACCAAACCATATCATCTTAAAATTACAAAAAAAGGTGTACAAATCATAACAAACTTTGCCAGACTTACCTAAATTACTTCGGCTACTCTAAATCATCACCAACTAAACCTTACCACAACAAACTAAACCCAATCACTTTTAAATTACAAAAAAATGCTAGTAACCATGGCAAACTATGCCAAACTCACCTAAATTACTTCGGCTCCCATAAATCATCACCAACTAACCCTTACCACAACAAACTAAACCCAATCACTTTTAAGTTACAAAAAAATGCTACTAACCATAGCAAACTATGCCAAACTCACCTAAATTACCTCGGCTATCAAAAATCACCCCCAACTACACTTTACAGCACCAAACTAAGCCCAATCACTTTAAAATTACAAAAAAAATGCTAAAAATTATAACAAACTATACCAGAATTACCTAAATTACTTCAGCTACCGTAAATCACCCCCAACTATCCCTTAGCACAACAAACCAAACCATATAATCTTAAAATTACAAAAAAGGTGTACAAATCATAACAAACTATGCCAGACTCACCTAAATTACTTCGGCTATCAAAAATCATCCCCAACTTCACTTTACAGCACCAAACTAAGCCCAATCACTTTAAAATTAAAAAAAAATGCTAAAAATTATAACAAACTATACCAGAATCACCTAAATTACTTCGGCTAACGTAAATCACCCCCAACTATCCCTTACCACAACAAATCAAACCATATCATCTTAAAATTAAAAAAAAGGTGTACAAATCATAACAAACTATGCCAGACTCACCTAAATTACTTAGGCTACTCTAAATCATCACCAACTAAACCTTACCACAACAAACTAAACCCAATCACTTTTAAATTACAAAAAAATGCTAGTAACCATAGCAAACTATGCCAAACTTACCTAAATTACTTCGGCTACCATAAATCATCACCAACTAACCCTTACCACAACAAACTAAACCCAAACACTTTTAAATTACAAAAAAATGCTACTAACCATAGCAAACTATGCCAAACTCACCTAAATTACTTCAGCTATCAAAAATCACCCCCAACTACACTTTACAGCAACAAACTAAGCCCAATCACTTTAAAATTACAAAAAAATGCTAAAAATCATAACAAACGATACCAGAATTACCTAAATTACTTCGGCTACCGTAAATCACCTCCAACTATCCCTTACCACAACAAACCAAACCATATCATCTTAAAATTACAAAAAAAGGTGTACAAATCATAACAAACTATGCCAGACTCACCTAAATTACTTCGGCTACCCTAAATCATCACCAACTAACCCTTAACACAACAAACTAAACCCAATCATTTTTAAATTACAAAAAAATGCTAGTAACCATAGCAAACTATGCCAAACTCACCTAAATTACTTCGGCTACCATAAATCATCACCAACTAACCCTTGCCACAACAAACTAAACCCAATCACTTTTAAATTACAAAAAAATGCTACTAACCATAGCAAACTATGCCAAACTCACCTAAATTACTTCGGCTATCAAAAATCACCCCCAACTACAATTTACAGCAACAAACTAAGCCCAATCACTGTAAAATTACAAAAAAATGCTAAAAATCATAAAAAACTATACCAGAATCACCTAAATTACTTCGGCTACCGTAAATCACCCCCAACTATCCCTTACCACAACAAACCAAACCATATCATCTTAAAATTACAAAAAAAGGTGTACAAATCATAACAAACTATGCCAGACTCACCTAAATTACTTCGGCTACTCTAAATCATCACCAACTAACCCTTACCACAACAAACTAAACCCAATCACTTTTTGAATTACAACAAAATGCTAGTAACCATAGCAAACTATGCCAAACTCACCTAAATTACTTCGGCTACCATAAATCATCACCAACTAACCCTTACCAGAACAAACTAAACCCAATCACTTTTAAATTACAAAAAAATGCTACTAACCATAGCAAACTATGCCAAACTCACCTAAATTACTTCGGCTACTCTAAATCATCACCAACTAACCCTTACCACAACAAACTAAACCCAATCATTTTTAAATTACAAAAAAAATGCTAGTAACCATAGCAAACTATCCCAAACTCACCTAAATTACTTCGGCTACCATAAATCATCACCAACTAACCCTTACCACAACAAACTAAACCCAATCACTTTTAAATTACAAAGAAATGCTACTAACCATAGCAAACTATGCCAAACTCACCTAAATTACTTCGGCTATCAAAAATCACCCCCAACTACACTTTACAGCAACAAACTAAGCCCAATCACTTTAAAATTACAAAAAAATGCTAAAAATCATAACAAACCAGAATCACCTAAATTACTTCGGCTACCATAAATCATCACCAACTAACCCTTACCACAACAAACTAAACCCAATCACTTTTAAATTACAAAAAAATGCTACTAACCATAGCAAACTATGCCAAACTCACCTAAATTACTTCGGCTATCAAAAATCACCCCCAACTACACTTTACAGCACCAAACTAAGCCCAATCACTTTAAAATTACAAAAAAATGCTAAAAATCATAAGAAACTATACCAGAATCACCTAAATTACTTCGGCTACCGTAAATCACCTCCAACTATCCCTTACCACAACAAACCAAACCATATCATCTTAAAATTACAAAAAAAGGTGTACAAATCATAACAAACTATGCCAGACTCACCTAAATTACTTCGGCTACTCTAAATCATCACCAACTAACCCTTACCACAACAAACTAAACCCAATCATTTTTAAATTACAAAAAAATGCTAGTAACCATATCAAACTATGCCAAACTCACCTAAATTACTTCGGCTACCATAAATCATCACCAACTAACCCTTACCACAACAAACTAAACCCAATCACTTTTAAATTACAAAAAAATGCTACTAACCATAGCAAACTATGCCAAACTCACCTAAATTACTTCAGCTATCAAAAATCACCCCCAACTACAATTTACAGCAACAAACTAAGCCCAATCACTTTAAAATTACAAAAAAATGCTAAAAATCATAAAAAACTATACCAGAATCACCTAAATTACTTCGGCTACCGTAAATCACCCCCAACTATCCCTTACCACAACAATCCAAACCATATCATCTTAAAATTACAAAAAAAGGTGTACAAATCATAACAAACTATGCCAGACTCACCTAAATTACTTCGGCTACTCTAAATCATCACCAACTAACCCTTACCACAACAAACTAAACCCAATCACTTTTAAATTACAAAAAAATGCTAGTAACCATAGCAAACTATGCCAAACTCACCTAAATTACTTCGGCTACCATAAATCATCACCAACTAACCCTTACCAGAACAAACTAAACCCAATCACTTTTAAATTACAAAAAAATGCTACTAACCACAGCAAACTATGCCAAACTCACCTAAACTACTTCGGCTACTCTAAATCATCACCAACTAACCCTTACCACAACAAACTAAACCCAATCACTTTTAAATTACAAAAAAATGCTAGTAACCATAGCAAACTATGCCAAACTCACCTAAATTACTTCGGCTACCATAAATCATCACCAACTAACCCTTACCAGAACACACTAAACCCAATCACTTTTAAATTACAAAAAAATGCTAGTAACCATAGCAAACTATGCCAAACTCACCTAAATTACTCCGGCTATCAAAAATCACCCCCAACTACACTTTACAGCAACAAACTAAGCCCAATCACTTTAAAATTACAAAAAAATGCTAAAAATCAAAACAAACTATACCAGAATCACCTAAATTACTTCGGCTACCGTAAATCACCTCCAACTATCCCTTACCACAACAAACCAAACCATATCATCTTTAAATTACAAAAAAAGGTGTACAAATCATAACAAAATATGCCAGACTCACCTAAATTACTTCGGCTACTCTAAATCATCACCAACTAACCCTTACCACAACAAACTAAACCCAATTACTTTTAAATTACAAAAAAATGCTAGTAACCATAGCAAACTATGCCAAACTCACCTAAATTACTTCGGCTACCATAAATCATCACCAACTAACCCTTACCACAACAAACTAAACCCAATCACCTTTAAATTACAAAAAAATGCTAGTAACCATAGCAAACTATGCCAAACTCACCTAAATTACTCCGGCTATCAAAAATCACCCCCAACTACACTTTACAGCAACAAACTAAGCCCAATCACTTTAAAATTACAAAAAAATGCTAAAAATCAAAACAAACTATACCAGAATCACCTAAATTACTTCGGCTACCGTAAATCACCCCCAACTATCCCTTACCACAACAAACCATACCATATAATCTTAAAATTTCAAAAAAAGGTGTACAAATCATAACAAACTATGCCAGACTCACCTAAATTACTTCGGCTATCAAAAATCACCCCTAACTACACTTTACAGCAACAAACTAAGCCCAATCACTTTAAAATTACAAAAAAATGCTAAAAATCATAACAAACTATACCAGAATCACCTAAATTACTTCGGCTACCGTAAATCACCCCCAACTATCCCTTACCACAACAAACCAAACCATATCATTTTAAAATTACAAAAAAGGTGTACAAATCATAACAAACTATGCCAGACTCACCTAAATTACTTCGGCTACTCTAAATCATAACCAACTAACCCTTACCACAACAAGCTAAACCCAATCACTTTTAAATTACAAAAAAATGCTAGTAACCATAGCAAACTATGCCAAACTCACCTAAATTGCTTCGGCTACCATAAATCATCACCAACTAACCCTTACCACAACAAACTAAACCCAATCACTTTTAAATTACAAAAAAATGCTACTAACCATAGCAAACTATGCCAAACTCACCTAAATTACTTCGGCTATCAAAAATCACCCCCAACTACACTTTACAGCAACAAACTAAGCCCAATCACTTTAAAATTACAAAAAAATGCTAAAAATCATAACAAACTATACCAGAATCACCTAAATTACTTCGGCTACCGTAAATCACCTCCAACTATCCCTTACCACAACAAACCAAACCATATCATCTTAAAATTACAAAAAAAGGTGTACAAATCATAACAAACTATGCCAGACTCACCTAAATTACTTCGGCTACTCTAAATCATCACCAACTAACCCTTACCACAACAAACTGAACCCAATCATTTTTAAATTACAAAAAAATGCTAGTAACCATAGCTAACTATGCCAAACTCACCTAAATTACTTCGGCTACCATAAATCATCACCAACTAACCCTTACCACAACAAACTAAACCCAATCACTTTTAAATTACAAAAAAATGCTACTAACCATAGCAAACTATGCCAAACTCACCTAAATTACTTCAGCTATCAAAAATCACCCCCAACTACAATTTACAGCAACAAACTAAGCCCAATCACTGTAAAATTACAAAAAAATGCTAAAAATCATAAAAAACTATACCAGAATCACCTAAATTACTTCGGCTACCGTAAATCACCGCCAACTATCCCTTACCACAACAAACCAAACCATATCATCTTAAAATTACAAAAAAAGGTGTACAAATCATAACAAACTATGCCAGACTCACCTAAATTACTTCGGCTACTCTAAATCATCACCAACTAACCCTTACCACAACAAACTAAACCCAATCACTTTTAAATTACAAAAATATGCTAGTAACCATAGCAAACTATGCCAAACTCACCTAAATTACTTCGGCTACCATAAATCATCACCAACTAACCCTTACCAGAACAAACTAAACCCAATCGCTTTTAAATTACAAAAAAATGCTACTAACCATAGCAAACTATGCCAAACTTACCTAAATTACTTCGGCTACTCTAAATCATCACCAACTAACCCTTACCACAACAAACTAAACCCAATCATTTTTAAATTACAAAAAAATGCTAGTAACCATAGCAAACTATGCCAAACTCACCTAAATTACTTCGGCTACCATAAATCATCACCAACTAACCCTTACCACAACAAACTAAACCCAATCACTTTTAAATTACAAAAAAATGCTAGTAACCATAGCAAACTATGCCAAACTCACCTAAATTACTTCGGCTACCATAAATCATCACCAACTAACCCTTACCAGAACAAACTAAACCCAATCACTTTTAAATTACAAAAAAATGCTACTAACCATAGCAAATTATGCCAAACTCACCTAAATTACTTCGGCTACTCTAAATCATCACCAACTAACCCTTACCACAACAAACTAAACCCAATCACTTTTAAATTACAAAAAAATGCTAGTAACCATAGCAAACTATGCCAAACTCACCTAAATTACTTCGGCTACCATAAATCATCACCAACTAACCCTTACCAGAACAAACTAAACCCAATCACTTTTAAATTACAAAAAAATGCTAGTAACCATAGCAAACTATGCCAAACTCACCTAAATTACTCCGGCTATCAAAAATCACCCCCAACTACACTTTACAGCAACAAACTAAGCCCAATCACTTTAAAATTACAAAAAAATGCTAAAAATCAAAACAAACTATACCAGAATCACCTAAATTACTTCGGCTACCGTAAATCACCTCCAACTATCCCTTACCACAACAAACCAAACCATATCATCTTAAAATTACAAAAAAAGGTGTACAAATCATAACAAACTATGCCAGACTCACCTAAATTACTTTGGCTACTCTAAATCATCACCAACTAACCCTTACCACAACAAACTAAACCCAATTACTTTTAAATTAAAAAAAAATGCTAGTAACCATAGCAAACTATGCCAAACTCACCTAAATTACTCCGGCTATCAAAAATCACCCCCAACTACACTTTACAGCAACAAACTAAGCCCAATCACTTTAAAATTACAAAAAAATGCTAAAAATCAAAACAAACTATACCAGAATCACCTAAATTACTTCGGCTACCGTAAATCACCCCCAACTATCCCTTACCACAACAAACCAAACCATATAATCTTAAAATTTCAAAAAAAGGTGTACAAATCATAACAAACTATGCCAGACTCACCTAAATTACTTCGGCTATCAAAAATCACCCCTAACTACACTTTACAGCAACAAACTAAGCCCAATCACTTTAAAATTACAAAAAAATGCTAAAAATCATAACAAACTATACCAGAATCACCTAAATTACTTCGGCTACCGTAAATCACCCCCAACTATCCCTTACCACAACAAACCAAACCATATCATTTTAAAATTACAAAAAAGGTGTACAAATCATAACAAACTATGCCAGACTCACCAAAATTACTTCGGCTACTCTAAATCATAACCAACTAACCCTTACCACAACAAACTAAACCCAATCACTTTTAAATTACAAAAAAATGCTAGTAACCATAGCAAACTATGCCAAACTCACCTAAATTACTTCGGCTACCATAAATCATCACCAACTAACCCTTACCACAACAAACTAAACCCAATCACTTTTAAATTACAAAAAAATGCTACTAACCATAGCAAACTAAGCCAAACTCACCTAAATTACTTCGACTATCAAAAATCACCCCCAACTACACTTTACAGCAACAAACTAAGCCCAATCACTTTAAAATTACAATAAAATGCTAAAAATCATAACAAACTATACCAGAATCACCTAAATTACTTCGGCTACCGTAAATCACCTCCAACTATCCCTTACCACAACAAACCAAACCATATCATCTTAAAATTACAAAAAAAGGTGTACAAATCATAACAAACTATGCCAGACTCACCTAAATTACTTCGGCTACTCTAAATCATCACCAACTAACCCTTACCACAACAAACTAAACCCAATCATTTTTAAATTACAAAAAAATGCTAGTAACCATAGCAAACTATGCCAAACTCACCTAAATTACTTCGGCTACCATAAATCATCACCAACTAACCCTTACCACAACAAACTAAACCCAATCACTTTTAAATTACAAAAAAATGCTACTAACCATAGCAAACTATGCCAAACTCACCTAAATTACTTCAGCTATCAAAAATCACCCCCAACTACAATTTACAGCAACAAACTAAGCCCAATCACTGTAAAATTACAAAAAAATGCTAAAAATCATAAAAAACTATACCAGAATCACCTAAATTACTTCGGCTACCGTAAATCACCGCCAACTATCCCTTACCACAACAAACCAAACCATATCATCTTAAAATTACAAAAAAAGGTGTACAAATCATAACAAACTATGCCAGACTCACCTAAATTACTTCGGCTACTCTAAATCATCACCAACTAACCCTTACCACAACAAACTAAACCCAATCACTTTTAAATTACAAAAAAATGCTAGTAACCATAACAAACTATGCCAAACTCACCTAAATTACTTCGGCTACCATAAATCATCACCAACTAACCCTTACCAGAACAAACTAAACCCAATCGCTTTTAAATTACAAAAAAATGCTACTAACCATAGCAAACTATGCCAAACTCACCTAAATTACTTCGGCTACACTAAATCATCACCAACTTACCCTTACCACAACAAACTAAACCCAATCATTTTTAAATTACAAAAAAATGCTAGTAACCATAGCAAACTATGCCAAACTCACCTAAATTACTTCGGCTACCATAAATCATCACCAACTAACCCTTACCACAACAAACTAAACCCAATCACTTTTAAATTACAAAAAAATGCTACTAACCATAGCAAACTATGCCAAACTCACCTAAATTACTTCGGCTATCAAAAATCACCCCCAACTACACTTTACAGCAACAAACTAAGCCCAATCACTTTAAAATTACAAAAAAATGCTAAAAATCATAAAAAACTATACCAGAATCACCTAAATTACTTCGGCTACCGTAAATCACCCCCAACTATCCCTTACCACAACAAACCAAACCATATCATCTTAAAATTACAAAAAAAGGTGTACAAATCATAACAAACTATGCCAGACTCACCTAAATTACTTCGGCTACTCTAAATCATAACCAACTAACCCTTACCACAACAAACTAAACCCAATCACTTTTAAATTACAAAAAAATGCTAGTAACCATAGCAAACTATGCCAAACTCACCTAAATTACTTCGGCTACCATAAATCATCACCAACTAACCCTTACCACAACAAACTAAACCCAATCACTTTTAAATTACAAAAAAATGCTACTAACCATAGCAAACTATGCCAAACTCACCTAAATTACTTCGGCTATCAAAAATCACCCCCAACTACACTTTACAGCAACAAACTAAGCCCAATCACTTTAAAATTACAAAAAAATGCTAAAAATCATAACAAACCAGAATCACCTAAATTACTTCGGCTACCATAAATCATCACCAACTAACCCTTACCACAACAAACTAAACCCAATCACTTTTAAATTACAAAAAAATGCTACTAACCATAGCAAACTATGCCAAACTCACCTAAATTACTTCGGCTATCAAAAATCACCCCCAACTACACTTTACAGCACCAAACTAAGCCCAATCACTTTAAAATTACAAAAAAATGCTAAAAATCATAAGAAACTATACCAGAATCACCTAAATTACTTCGGCTACCGTAAATCACCTCCAACTATCCCTTACCACAACAAACCAAACCATATCATCTTAAAATTACAAAAAAAGGTGTACAAATCATAACAAACTATGCCAGACTCACCTAAATTACTTCGGCTACTCTAAATCATCACCAACTAACCCTTACCACAACAAACTAAACCCAATCATTTTTAAATTACAAAAAAATGCTAGTAACCATAGCAAACTATGCCAAACTCACCTAAATTACTTCGGCTACCATAAATCATCACCAACTAACCCTTACCACAACAAACTAAACCCAATCACTTTTAAATTACAAAAAAATGCTACTAACCATAGCAAACTATGCCAAACTCACCTAAATTACTTCAGCTATCAAAAATCACCCCCAACTACAATTTACAGCAACAAACTAAGCCCAATCACTGTAAAATTACAAAAAAATGCTAAAAATCATAAAAAACTATACCAGAATCACCTAAATTACTTCGGCTACCGTAAATCACCCCCAACTATCCCTTACCACAACAAACCAAACCATATCATCTTAAAATTACAAAAAAAGGTGTACAAATCATAACAAACTATGCCAGACTCACCTAAATTACTTCGGCTACTCTAAATCATCACCAACTAACCCTTACCACAACAAACTAAACCCAATCACTTTTAAATTACAAAAAAATGCTAGTAACCATAGCAAACTATGCCTAACTCACCTAAATTACTTCGGCTACCATAAATTATCACCAACTAACCCTTACCAGAACAAACTAAACCCAATCACTTTTAAATTACAAAAAAATGATACTAACCATAGCAAACTATGCCAAACTCACCTAAATTACTTCGGCTACTCTAAATCATCACCAACTAACCCTTACCACAACAAACTAAACCCAATCATTTTTAAATTACAAAAAAATGCTAGTAACCATAGCAAACTATGCCAAACTCACCTAAATTACTTCGGCTACCATAAATCATCACCAACTAACCCTTACCACAACAAACTAAACCCAATCACTTTTAAATTACAAAAAAATGCTACTAACCATAGCAAACTATGCCAAACTCACCTAAATTACTTCGGCTATCAAAAATCTCCCCCAACTACACTTTACAGCAACAAACTAAGCCCAATCACTTTAAAATTACAAAAAAATGCTAAAAATCATAAAAAACTATACCAGAATCACCTAAATTACTTCGGCTACCGTAAATCACCCCCAACTATCCCTTACCACAACAAACCAAACCATATCATCTTAAAATTACAAAAAAAGGTGTACAAATCATAACAAACTTTGCCAGACTCACCTAAATTACTTCGGCTACTCTAAATCATCACCAACTAAACCTTACCACAACAAACTAAACCCAATCACTTTTAAATTACAAAAAAATGCTAGTAACCATGGCAAACTATGCCAAACTCACCTAAATTACTTCGGCTCCCATAAATCATCACCAACTAACCCTTACCACAACAAACTAAACCCAATCACTTTTAAGTTACAAAAAAATGCTACTAACCATAGCAAACTATGCCAAACTCACCTAAATTACCTCGGCTATCAAAAATCACCCCCAACTACACTTTACAGCACCAAACTAAGCCCAATCACTTTAAAATTACAAAAAAAATGCTAAAAATTATAACAAACTATACCAGAATTACCTAAATTACTTCAGCTACCGTAAATCACCCCCAACTATCCCTTAGCACAACAAACCAAACCATATAATCTTAAAATTACAAAAAAGGTGTACAAATCATAACAAACTATGCCAGACTCACCTAAATTACTTCGGCTATAAAAAATCCTCCCCAACTTCACTTTACAGCACCAAACTAAGCCCAATCACTTTAAAATTAAAAAAAAATGCTAAAAATTATAACAAACTATACCAGAATCACCTAAATTACTTCGGCTAACGTAAATCACCCCCAACTATCCCTTACCACAACAAATCAAACCATATCATCTTAAAATTAAAAAAAAGGTGTACAAATCATAACAAACTATGCCAGACTCACCTAAATTACTTAGGCTACTCTAAATCATCACCAACTAAACCTTACCACAACAAACTAAACCCAATCACTTTTAAATTACAAAAAAATGCTAGTAACCATAGCAAACTATGCCAAACTTACCTAAATTACTTCGGCTACCATAAATCATCACCAACTAACCCTTACCACAACAAACTAAACCCAAACACTTTTAAATTACAAAAAAATGCTACTAACCATAGCAAACTATGCCAAACTCACCTAAATTACTTCAGCTATCAAAAATCACCCCCAACTACACTTTACAGCAACAAACTAAGCCCAATCACTTTAAAATTACAAAAAAATGCTAAAAATCATAACAAACGATACCAGAATTACCTAAATTACTTCGGCTACCGTAAATCACCTCCAACTATCCCTTACCACAACAAACCAAACCATATCATCTTAAAATTACAAAAAAAGGTGTACAAATCATAACAAACTATGCCAGACTCACCTAAATTACTTCGGCTACCCTAAATCATCACCAACTAACCCTTAACACAACAAACTAAACCCAATCATTTTTAAATTACAAAAAAATGCTAGTAACCATAGCAAACTATGCCAAACTCACCTAAATTACTTCGGCTACCATAAATCATCACCAACTAACCCTTGCCACATCAAACTAAACCCAATCACTTTTAAATTACAAAAAAATGCTACTAACCATAGCAAACTATGCTAAACTCACCTAAATTACTTCGGCTATCAAAAATCACCCCCAACTACAATTTACAGCAACAAACTAAGCCCAATCACTGTAAAATTACAAAAAAATGCTAAAAATCATAAAAAACTATACCAGAATCACCTAAATTACTTCGGCTACCGTAAATCACCCCCAACTATCCCTTACCACAACAAACCAAACCATATCATCTTAAAATTACAAAAAAAGGTGTACAAATCATAACAAACTATGCCAGACTCACCTAAATTACTTCGGCTACTCTAAATCATCACCAACTAACCCTTACCACAACAAACTAAACCCAATCACTTTTTGAATTACAACAAAATGCTAGTAACCATAGCAAACTATGCCAAACTCACCTAAATTACTTCGGCTACCATAAATCATCACCAACTAACCCTTACCAGAACAAACTAAACCCAATCACTTTTAAATTACAAAAAAATGCTACTAACCATAGCAAACTATGCCAAACTCACCTAAATTACTTCGGCTACTCTAAATCATCACCAACTAACCCTTACCACAACAAACTAAACCCAATCATTTTTAAATTACAAAAAAAATGCTAGTAACCATAGCAAACTATCCCAAACTCACCTAAATTACTTCGGCTACCATAAATCATCACCAACTAACCCTTACCACAACAAACTAAACCCAATCACTTTTAAATTACAAAGAAATGCTACTAACCATAGCAAACTATGCCAAACTCACCTAAATTACTTCGGCTATCAAAAATCACCCCCAACTACACTTTACAGCAACAAACTAAGCCCAATCACTTTAAAATTACAAAAAAATGCTAAAAATCATAAAAAACTATACCAGAATCACCTAAATTACTTCGGCTACCGTAGATCACCCCCAACTATCCCTTACCACAACAAACCAAACCATATCATCTTAAAATTACAAAAAAAGGTGTACAAATCATAACAAAGTATGCCAGACTCACCTAAATTACTTCGGCTACTTTAAATCATCACCAACTAAACCTTACCACAACAAACTAAACCCAATCACTTTTAAATTACAAAAAAATGCTAGTAACCATAGCAAACTATGCCAAACTCACCTAAATTACTTCGGCTACCATAAATCATCACCAACTAACCCTTACCACAACAAACTAAACCCAATCACTTTTAAGTTACAAAAAAATGCTACTAACCATAGCAAACTATGCCAAACTCACCTAAATTACTTCGGCTATCAAAAATCACCCCCAACAACACTTGACAGCACCAAACTAAGCCCAATCACTTTAAAATTACAAAAAAAATGCTAAAAATTATAACAAACTATACCAGAATCACCTAAATTACTTCGGCTACCGTAAATCACCCCCAACTATCCCTTACCACAACAAACCAAACCATATAATCTTAAAATTACAAAAAAGGTGTACAAATCATAACAAACTATGCCAGACTCACCTAAATTACTTCGGCTATCAAAAATCATCCCCAACTTCACTTTACAGCACCAAACTAAGCCCAATCACTTTAAAATTAAAAAAAAAATGCTAAAAATTATAACAAACTATACCAGAATCACCTAAATTACTTCGGCTAACGTAAATCACCCCCAACTATCCCTTACCACAACAAATCAAACCATATCATCTTAAAATTAAAAAAAAGGTGTACAAATCATAACAAACTATGCCAGACTCACCTAAATTACTTCGGCTACTCTAAATCATCACCAACTAACCCTTACCACAACAAACTAAACCCAATCACTTTTAAATTACAAAAAAATGCTAGTAACCATAGCAAACTATGCCAAACACACCTAAATTACTTCGGCTACCATAAATCATCACCAACTAACCCTTACCACAACAAACTAAACCCAATCACTTTTAAATTACAAAAAAATGCTAGTAACCATAGCAAACTATGCCAAACTCACCTAAATTACTCCGGCTATCAAAAATCACCCCCAACTACACTTTACAGCAACAAACTAAGCCCAATCACTTTAAAATTACAAAAAAATGCTAAAAATCATAACAAACTATACCAGAATCACCTAAATTACTTCGGCTACCGTAAATCACCCCCAACTATCCCTTACCACAACAAACCAAACTATATAATCTTAAAATTTCAAAAAAAGGTGTACAAATCATAACAAACTATGCCAGACTCACCTAAATTACTTCGGCTATCAAAAATCACCCCTAACTACACTTTACAGCAACAAACTAAGCCCAATCACTTTAAAATTACAAAAAAATGCTAAAAATCATAACAAACTATACCAGAATCACCTAAATTACTTCGGCTACCGTAAATCACCCCCAACTATCCCTTACCACAACAAACCAAACCATATCATTTTAAAATTACAAAAAAAGGTGTACAAATCATAACAAACTATGCCAGACTCACCTAAATTACTTCGGCTACTCTAAATCATAACCAACTAACCCTTACCACAACAAACTAAACCCAATCAATTTAAATTACAAAAAAATGCTAGTAACCATAGCAAACTATGCCAAACTCACCTAAATTACTTCGGCTACCATAAATCATCACCAACTAACCCTTACCACAACAAACTAAACCCAATCACTTTTAAATTACAAAAAAATGCTACTAACCATAGCAAACTATGCCAAACTCACCTAAATTACTTCGGCTATCAAAAATCACCCCCGACTACACTTTACAGCAACAAACTAAGCCCAATCACTTTAAAATTACAAAAAAATGCTAAAAATCATAACAAACTATACCAGAATCACCTAAATTACTTCGGCTACCGTAAATCACCTCCAACTATCCCTTACCACAACAAACCAAACCATATCATCTTAAAATTACAAAAAAAGGTGTACAAATCATAACAAACTATGCCAGACTCACTTAAATTACTTCGGCTACTCTAAATCATCACCAACTAACCCTTACCACAACAAACTAAACCCAATCATTTTTAAATTACAAAAAAATGCTAGTAACCATAGCAAACTATGCCAAACTCACCTAAATTACTTCGGCTACCATAAGTCATCACCAACTAACCCTTACCACAACAAACTAAACCCAATCACTTTTAAATTACAAAAAAATTCTACTAACCATAGCAAACTATGCCAAACTCACCTAAATTACTTCGGCTATCAAAAATCACCCCCAACTACACTTTACAGCAACAAACTAAGCCCAATCATTTTAAAATTACAAAAAAATTCTAAAAATCATAAAAAAACTATACCAGAATCACCTAAATTACTTCGGCTACCGTAAATCACCCCCAACTATCTCTTACCACAACAAACCAAACCATATCATCTTAAAATTACAAAAAAAGGTGTACAAATTATAACAAACTATGCCAGACTCACCTAAATTACTTCGGCTACTCTAAATCATCACCAACTAACCCTTACCACAACAAACTAAACCCAATCACTTTTAAATTACAAAAAAATGCTAGTAACCATAGCAAACTATGCCAAACTCACCTAAATTACTTCGGCTACCATAAATCATCACCAACTAACCCTTATCAGAACAAACTAAACCCAATAACTTTTAAATTACAAAAAAATGCTACTAACCATAGCAAACTATGCCAAACTCACCTAAATTACTTCGGCTACTCTAAATCATCACCAACTAACCCTTACCACAACAAACTAAACCCAATCACTTTTAAATTACAAAAAAATGCTAGTAACCATAGCAAACTATGCCAAACTCACCTAAATTACTTCGGCTACCATAAATCATCACCAACTAACCCTTACCAGAACAAACTAAACCCAATCACTTTTAAATTTCAAAAAAATGCTACTAACCATAGCAAACTATGCCAAACTCACCTAAATTACTTCGGCAACTCTAAATCATCACCAACTAACCCTTACCACAACAAACTAAACCCAATCACTTTTAAATTACAAAAAAATGCTAGTAACCATAGCAAACTATGCCAAACTCACCTAAATTACTTCGGCTACTCTAAATCATTACCAACTAACCCTTACCACAACAAACTAAACCGAATTATTTTTAAATTACAAAAAAATGCTAGTAACCATAGCAAACTATGCCAAACTCACCTAAATTATTTCGGCTATCAAAAATCACCTCCAACTACACTTTACAGCAACAAACTAAGCCCAATCACTTTATATATTCAAAAAAATTTTAAAAATCATAAAAAAACTATACCAGAATCACCTAAATTACTTCGGCTACCGTAAATCACCCCCAACTATCCTGTACCACAACAAACCAAACCATATCATCTTAAAATCACAAAAAAAGGTGTACAAATCATAACAAACTATGCCAGACTCACCTAAATTACTTCGGCTACTCTAAATCATCACCAACTAACCCTTACCACAACAAACTAAACCCAATCAATTTTAAATTACAAAAAAATGCTACTAACCATAGCAAACTATGCCAAACTCACCTAATTTACTTCGGCTGTCAAAAATCACCCCCAACTACACTTTACAGCAACAAACTAAGCCCAATCACTTTAGAATTACAAAAAAATGCTAAAAATCATAAAAAACTATACCAGAATCACCTAAATGACTTCGGCTACCGTAAATCACCCCCAACTATCCCTTACCACAACAAACCAAACCATATCATCTTAAAATTAGAAAAAAAGGTGTACAAATCATAACAAACTATGCCAGACTCACCTAAATTACTTCGGCTACTCTAAATCATCACCAACTAACCCTTACCACAACAAACTAAACCCAATCACTTTTAAATTACAAAAAAATGCTTGTAACTATAGCAAACTATGCCAAACTCACCTAAATTACTTCGGCTACCATAAACCATCACCAACTAACCCTTACCACAACAAACTAAACCCAATCACTTCTAAATTACAAAAAATTGCTACTAACCATAGCAAACTAGGCCAAACTCACCTAATTTACTTCGGCTATCAAAAATCACCCCCAACTACACTTTACAGCACCAAACTAAGCCCAATCACTTTAAAATTACAAAAAAAATGCTAAAAATTATAACAAACTACACCAGAATCACCTAAATTACTTCGGCTACCGTAAATCACCCCCAACTATCCCTTACCACAACAAACCAAACCATATAATCTTAAAATTACAAAAAAGGTGTACAAATCATAACAAACTATGCCAGACTCACCTAAATTACTTCGGCTATCAAAAATCACCCCCAACTTCACTTTACAGCACCAAACTAAGCCCAATCACTTTAAAATTAAAAAAAAAAATGCTAAAAATTATAACAAACTATACCAGAATCACCTAAGTTACTTCGGCTACCATAAATCATCACCAACTAACCCTTACCACAACAAACTAAACCCAATCACTTTTAAATTACAAAAAAATGCTACTAACCATAGCAAACTATGCCAAACTCACCTAAATTACTTCGGCTATCAAAAATCACCCCCGACTACACTTTACAGCAACAAACTAAGCCCAATCACTTTAAAATTACAAAAAAATGCTAAAAATCATAACAAACTATACCAGAATCACCTAAATTACTTCGGCTACCGTAAATCACCTCCAACTATCCCTTACCACAACAAACCAAACCATATCATCTTAAAATTACAAAAAAAGGTGTACAAATCATAACAAACTATGCCAGACTCACCTAAATTACTTCGGCTACTCTAAATCATCACCAACTAACCCTTACCACAACAAACTAAACCCAATCATTTTTAAATTACAAAAAAATGCTAGTAACCATAGCAAACTATGCCAAACACACCTAAATTACTTTGGCTACCATAAATCATCACCAACTAACCCTTACCACAACAAACTAAACCCAATCACTTCTAAATTACAAAAAATTGGTACTAACCATAGCAAACTATGCCAAACTCACCTAATTTACTTCGGCTATCAAAAATCACCCCCAACTACACTTTACAGCACCAAACTAAGCCCAATCACTTTAAAATTACAAAAAAAATGCTAAAAATTATAACAAACTACACCAGAATCACCTAAATTACTTCGGCTACCGTAAATCACCCCCAACTATCCCTTACCACAACAAACCAAACCATATAATCTTAAAATTACAAAAAAGGTGTACAAATCATAAAAAACTATGCCAGACTCACCTAAATTACTTCGGCTATCAAAAATCACCCCCAACTTCACTTTACAGCACCAAACTAAGCCCAATCACTTTAAAATAAAAAAAAAAATGCTAAAAATTATAACAAACTATACCAGAATCACCTAAGTTACTTCGGCTACCATAAATCATCACCAACTAACCCTTACCACAACAAACTAAACCCAATCACTTTTAAATTACAAAAAAATGCTACTAACCATAGCAAACTATGCCAAACTCACCTAAATTACTTCGGCTATCAAAAATCACCCCCGACTACACTTTACAGCAACAAACTAAGCCCAATCACTTTAAAATTACAAAAAAATGCTAAAAATCATAACAAACTATACCAGAATCACCTAAATTACTTCGGCTACCGTAAATCACCTCCAACTATCCCTTACCACAACAAACCAAACCATATCATCTTAAAATTACAAAAAAAGGTGTACAAATCATAACAAACTATGCCAGACTCACCTAAATTACTTCGGCTACTCTAAATCATCACCAACTAACCCTTACCACAACAAACTAAACCCAATCATTTTTAAATTACAAAAAAATGCTAGTAACCATAGCAAACTATGCCAAACACACCTAAATTACTTCGGCTACCATAAATCATCACCAACTAACCCTTACCACAACAAACTAAACCCAATCACTTTTAAATTACAAAAAAATGCTAGTAACCATAGCAAACTATGCCAAACTCACCTAAATTACTCCGGCTATCAAAAATCACCCCCAACTACACTTTACAGCAACAAACTAAGCCCAATCACTTTAAAATTACAAAAAAATGCTAAAAATCATAACAAACTATACCAGAATCACCTAAATTACTTCGGCTACCGTAAATCACCCCCAACTATCCCTTACCACAACAAACCAAACCATATAATCTTAAAATTTCAAAAAAAGGTGTACAAATCATAACAAACTATGCCAGACTCACCTAAATTACTTCGGCTATCAAAAATCACCCCTAACTACACTTTACAGCAACAAACTAAGCCCAATCACTTTAAAATTACAAAAAAATGCTAAAAATCATAACAAACTATACCAAAATCACCTAAATTACTTCGGCTACCGTAAATCACCCCCAACTATCCCTTACCACAACAAACCAAACCATATCATTTTAAAATTACAAAAAAAGGTATACAAATCATAACAAACTATGCCAGACTCACCTAAATTACTTCGGCTACTCTAAATCATAACCAACTAACCCTTACCACAACAAACTAAACCCAATCAATTTAAATTACAAAAAAATGCTAGTAACCAAAGCAAACTATGCCAAACTCACCTAAATTACTTCGGCTACCATAAATTATCACCAACTAACCCTTACCACAACAAACTAAACCCAATCACTTTTAAATTACAAAAAAATGCTACTAACCATAGCAAACTATGCCAAACACACCTAAATTACTTCGGCTATCAAAAATCACCCCCGACTACACTTTACAGCAACAAACTAAGCCCAATCACTTTAAAATTACAAAAAAATGCTAAAAATCATAACAAACTATACCAGAATCACCTAAATTACTTCGGCTACCGTAAATCACCTCCAACTATCCCTTACCACAACAAACCAAACCATATCATCTTAAAATTACAAAAAAAGGTGTACAAATCATAACAAACTATGCCAGACTCACCTAAATTACTTCGGCTACTCTAAATCATCACCAACTAACCCTTACCACAACAAACTAAACCCAATCATTTTTAAATTACAAAAAAATGCTAGTAACCATAGCAAACTATGCCAAACTCACCTAAATTACTTCGGCTACCATAAGTCATCACCAACTAACCCTTACCACAACAAACTAAACCCAATCACTTTTAAATTACAAAAAAATTCTACTAACCATAGCAAACTATGCCAAACTCACCTAAATTACTTCGGCTATCAAAAATCACCCCCAACTACACTTTACAGCAACAAACTAAGCCCAATCACTTTAAAATTACAAAAAAATGCTAAAAATCATAAAAAAACTATACCAGAATCACCTAAATTACTTCGGCTACCGTAAATCACCCCCAACTATCTCTTACCACAACAAACCAAACCATATCATCTTAAAATTACAAAAAAGGTGTACAAATTATAACAAACTATGCCAGACTCACCTAAATTACTTCGGCTACTCTAAATCATCACCAACTCACCCTTACCACAACAAACTAAACCCAATCACTTTTAAATTACAAAAAAATGCTAGTAACCATAGCAAACTATGCCAAACTCACCTAAATTACTTCGGCTACCATAAATCATCACCAACTAACAGTTATCAGAACAAACTAAACCCAATCACTTTTAAATTACAAAAAAATGCTACTAACCATAGCAAACTATGCCAAACTCACCTAAATTACTTCGGCTACTCTAAATCATCACCAACTAACCCTTACCACAACAAACTAAACCCAATCACTTTTAAATTACAAAAAAATGCTAGTAACCATAGCAAACTATGCCAAACTCACCTAAATTACTTCGGCTACCATAAATCATCACCAACTAACCCTTACCAGAACAAACTAAACCCAATCACTTTTAAATTTCAAAAAAATGCTACTAACCATAGCAAACTATGCCAAACTCACCTAAATTACTTCGGCAACTCTAAATCATCACCAACTAACCCTTACCAAAACAAACTAAACCCAATCACTTTTAAATTACAAAAAAATGCTAGTAACCATAGCAAACTATGCCAAACTCACCTAAATTACTTCGGCTACTCTAAATCATTACCAACTAACCCTTACCACAACAAACTAAACCGAATCATTTTTAAATTACAAAAAAATGCTAGTAACCATAGCAAACTATGCCAAACTCACCTAAATTATTTCGGCTATCAAAAATCACCTCCAACTACACTTTACAGCAACAAACTAAGCCCAATCACTTTATATATTCAAAAAAATTTTAAAAATCATAAAAAAACTATACCAGAATCACCTAAATTACTTCGGCTACCGTAAATCACCCCCAACTATCCTGTACCACAACAAACCAAACCATATCATCTTAAAATCACAAAAAAAGGTGTACAAATCATAACAAACTATGCCAGACTTACCTAAATTACTTCAGCTACTCTAAATCATCACCAACTAACCCTTACCACAACAAACTAAACCCAATCAATTTTAAATTACAAAAAAATGCTACTAACCATAGCAAACTATGCCAAACTCACCTAATTTACTTCGGCTGTCAAAAATCACCCCCAACTACACTTTACAGCAACAAACTAAGCCCAATCACTTTAGAATTACAAAAAAATGCTAAAAATCATAAAAAACTATACCAGAATCACCTAAATGACTTCGGCTACCGTAAATCACCCCCAACTATCCCTTACCACAACAAACCAAACCATATCATCTTAAAATTAGAAAAAAAGGTGTACAAATCATAACAAACTATGCCAGACTCACCTAAATTACTTCGGCTACTCTAAATCATCACCAACTAACCCTTACCACAACAAACTAAACCCAATCACTTTTAAATTACAAAAAAATGCTTGTAACTATAGCAAACTATGCCAAACTCACCTAAATTACTTCGGCTACCATAAATCATCACCAACTAACCCTTACCACAACAAACTAAACCCAATCACTTCTAAATTACAAAAAATTGCTACTAACCATAGCAAACTATGCCAAACTCACCTAATTTACTTCGGCTATCAAAAATCACCCCCAACTACACTTTACAGCACCAAACTAAGCCCAATCACTTTAAAATTACAAAAAAAATGCTAAAAATTATAACAAACTACACCAGAATCACCTAAATTACTTCGGCTACCGTAAATCACCCCCAACTATCCCTTACCACAACAAACCAAACCATATAATCTTAAAATTACAAAAAAGGTGTACAAATCATAACAAACTATGCCAGACTCACCTAAATTACTTCGGCTATCAAAAATCACCCCAAACTTCACTTTACAGCACCAAACTAAGCCCAATCACTTTAAAATTAAAAAAAAAATGCTAAAAATTATAACAAACTATACCAGAATCACCTAAATTACTTCGGCTAACGTAAATCACCCCCAACTATTTCTTTCCACAACAAATCAAACCATATCATCTTAAAATTAAAAAAAAGGTGTACAAATCATAACAAACTATGCCAGACTCACCTAAATTACTTCGGCTACTCTAAATCATCACCAACTAACCCTTACCACAACAAACTAAACCCAATCACTTTTAAATTACAAAAAAATGCTAGTAACCCTAGCAAACTATGCCAAACTCACCTAAATTACTTCGGCTACCATAAATCATCACCAACTAACCCTTACCACAACAAACTAAACCCAATCACTTTTAAATTACAAAAAAATGCTAGTAACCATAGCAAACTATGCCAAACTCACCTAAATTACTTCGGCTACCATAAATCATCACCAACTAACCCTTAGCACAACAAACTAAACCCAATCACTTTTAAATTACAAAAAAATGCTAGTAACCATAGCAAACTATGCCAAACTCACCTAAATTACTTCGGCTACTCTAAATCATCACCAACTAACCCTTACCACAACAAACTAAACCCAATCACTTTTAAATTACAAAAAAATGCTAGTAACCATAGCAAACTATGCCAAACTCACCTAAATTACTTCGGCTACCATAAATCATCACCAACTAACCCTTACCACAACAAACTAAACCCAATCACTTTTAAATTACAAAAAAATGCTAGTAACCATAGCAAACTATGCCAAACTCACCTAAATTACTTCGGCTACCATAAATCATCACCAACTAACCCTTACCAGAACAAACTAAACCCAATCATTTTTAAATTACAAAAAAATGCTACTAACCATAGCAAACTATGCCAAACTCACCTAAATTACTTCGGCTACTCTAAATCATCACCAACTAACCCTTACCACAACAAACTAAACCCAATCACTTTTAAATTACAAAAAAATGCTAGTAACCATAGCAAACTATGCCAAACTCACCTAAATTACTTCGGCTACCATAAATCATCACCAACTAACCCTTACCAGAACAAACTAAACCCAATCACTTTTAAATTACAAAAAAATGCTACTAACCATAGCAAACTATGCCAAACTCACCTAAATTACTTCGGCAACTCTAAATCATAATCAACTAACCCTTACCACAACAAACTAAACCCAATCAATTTTAAATTACAAAAAAATGCTAGTAACCATAGCAAGCTATGCCAAACTCACCTAAATTACTTCGGCTACCATAAATCATCACCAACTAACCCTTACCACAACAAACTAAACCCAATCACTTTTAAATTACAAAAAAATGCTACTAACCATAGCAAACTATGCCAAACTCACCTAAATTACTTCGGCTATCAAAAATCACCCCCAACTACACTTTACAGCAACAAACTAAGCCCAATCACTTTAGAATTACACAAAAATGCTAAAAATCATAACAAACTATACCAGAATCACCTAAATTACTTCGGCTACCGTAAATCACCCCCAACTATCCCTTACCACAACAAACCAAACCATATCATTTTAAAATTACAAAAAAAGGTGTACAAATCATAACAAACTATGCCAGACTCACCTAAATTACTTCGGCTACCATAAATCATCACCAACTAACCCTTACCACAACAAACTAAACCCAATCACTTTTAAATTACAAAAAAATGCTACTAACCATAGCAAACTATGCCAAACTCACCTAAATTACTTCGGCTATCAAAAATCACCCCCCAACTACACTTTACAGCAACAAACTAAGCCCAAACACTTTAAAATAACAAAAAAATGCTAAAAATCATAACAAACTATACCAGAATCACCTAAATTACTTCGGCTACCGTTAATCACCCCCAACTATCCCTTACCACAACAAACCAAACCATATCATCTTAAAATTACAAAAAAAGGTGTACAAATCATAACAAACTATGCCAGACTCACCTAAAGTACTTCGGCTACTCTAAATCATCACCAACTAACCCTTACCACAACAAACTAAACCCAATCACTTTTAAATTACAAAAAAATGCTAGTAACCATAGCAAACTATGCCAAACTAACCAAAATACTTCGGCTACCATAAATCATCACCAACTAACCCTTACCACAACAAACTAAACCCAATCACTTTTAAATTACAAAAAAATGCTACTAACCATAGCAAACTATGCCAAACTCACCTAAATTACTTCGGCTATCAAAAACCACCCCCAACTACACTTTACAGCAACAAACTAATCCCAATTACTTTAAAATTACAAAAAAATGCTAAAAATCATAACAAACTATACCAGAATCACCTAAATTACTTCGGCTACCGTAAATCACTCCCAACTATCCCTTACCACAACAAACCAAATCATATCATCTTAAAATTACAAAAAAAGGTGTACAAATCATAACAAACTATGCCAGACTCACCTAAATTACTTCGGCTACTCTAAATCATCACCAAATAACCCTTACCACAACAAACTAAACCCAATCACTTTTAAATTACAAAAAAATGCTAGTAACCATAGCAAACTATGCCAAACTCACCTAAATTACTTCGGCTATCAAAAATCACCCCCAACTACACTTTACAGCAACAAACTAAGCCCAATCACTTTAGTATTACAAAAAAATACTAAAAATCATAACAACCTATACCAGAATCACCTAAATTACTTCGGCTACCGTAAATCACCCCAACTATACCTTACCACAACAAACCAAACCATATCATCTTAAAATTACAAAAAAAGGTGTACAAATCATAACAAACTATGCCAGACTCACCTAAATTACTTCGGCTACTCTAAATCATCACCAACTAACCCTTACCACAACAAACTAAACCCAATCATTTTTAGATTACAAAAAAATGCTAGTAACCATAGCAAACTATGCCAAACTCACCTAAATTACTTCGGCTACCATAAATCATCACCAACTAACCCTTACCACAACAAACTAAACCCAATCACTTTTAAATTACAAAAAAATGCTACCAACCATAGCAAACTATGCCAAACTCACCTAAATTACTTCGGCTATCAAAAATCACCCCCCAACTACAATTTACAGCAACAAACTAAGCCCAATCACTTTAAAATGACAAAAAAATGCTAAAAATCATAACAAACTATACCAGAATCACCTAAATTACTTCGGCTACCGTTAATCACCCCCAACTATCCCTTACCACAACAAACCAAACCATATCATCTTAAAATTACAAAAAAAGGTGTACAAATCATAACAAACTATGCCAGACTCACCTAAATTACTTCGGCTACTCTAAATCATTACCAAGTAACCCTTACCACAACAAACTAACCCAATCACTTTTAAATTACAAAAAAATGCTAGTAACCATAGCAAACTATGCCAAACTCACCTAAATTACTTCGGCTACCATAAATCATCACCAACTAACCCTTACCACAACAAACTAAACCCAATCACTTTTAAATTACAAAAAAATGCTACTAACCCTAGCAAACTATGCCAAACTTACCTAAATTACTTCGGCTATCAAAAATCACTCCCAACTACACTTTACAGCAACAAACTAAGCCCAATCACTTTAAAATTACAAAAAAATGCTAAAAATCATAACAAACTATACCAGAATCACCTAAATTACTTCGGCTAACGTAAATCACCCCCAACTATCCCTTACCACAACAAACCAAACCATATCATCTTAAAATTACAAAAAAAGGTGTACAAATCATAACAAACTATGCCAGACTCACCTAAATTACTTCGGCTACTCTAAATCATCACCAACTAACCCTTACCACAACAAACTAAACCCAATCACTTTTAAATTACAAAAAAATGCTAGTAACCATAGCAAACTATGCCAAACTTACTTAAATTACTTCGGCTACCATAAATCATCACCAACTAACCCTTACCACAACAAACTAAACCCAATCACTTTTAAATTACAAAAAAATGCTACTAACCATAGCAAACTATGCCAAACTCACCTAAATTACTTCGGCTATCAAAAACCACCCCCAACTACACTTTACAGCAACAAACTAATCCCAATTACTTTAAAATTACAAAAAAATGCTAAAAATCATAACAAACTATACCAGAATCACCTAAATTACTTCGGCTACCGTAAATCACTCCCAACTATCCCTTACCACAACAAACCAAATCATATCATCTTAAAATTACAAAAAAAGGTGTACAAATCATAACAAACTATGCCAGACTCACCTAAATTACTTCAGCTACTCTAAATCATCACCAAATAACCCTTACCACAACAAACTAAACCCAATCACTTTTAAATTACAAAAAAATGCTAGTAACCATAGCAAACTATGCCAAACTCACCTAAATTACTTCGGATATCAAAAATCACCCCCAACTACACTTTACAGCAACAAACTAAGCCTAATCACTTTAAAATTACAAAAAAATGCTAAAAATCATAAAAAACTCTACCAGAATCACCTAAATTACTTCGGCTACCGTAAATCACCACCAACTATCCCTTACCACAACAAACCAAACCATATCATCTTAAAATTACAAAAAAAGGTGTACAAATCATAACAAACTATGCCAGACTCACCTAAATTACTTCGGCTACTCTAAATCATCACCAACTAACCCTTACCACAACAAACTAAACCCAATCAGTTTTAAATTACAAAAAAATGCTAGTAACCAGAGCAAACTATCCCAAACTCACCTAAATTACTTCGGCTATCAAAAATCACCCCAACTACACTTTACAGCAACAAACTAAGCCCAATCACTTTAAAATTACAAAAAAATGCTAAAAATCATAAAAAACTATACCAGAATCACCTAAATTACTTCGGCTACCGTAAATCACCCCCAACTATCCCTTACCACAACAAACCAAATCATATCATCTTAAAATTACAAAAAAAGGTGTACAAATCATAACAAACTATGCCAGACTCACTTAAATTACTTCGGCTACTCTAAATCATCACCAAGTAACCCTTACGACAACAAACTAAACCCAATCACTTTTAAATTACAAAAAAATGCTAGTAACCATACCAAACTATGCCAAACTCACCTAAATTACTTCGGCTACCATAAATCATCACCAACTAACCCTTACCACAACAAACTAAACCCAATCACATTTAAATTACTTCGGCTATCAAAAATCACCTCAACTACACTTTACAGCAACAAACTAAGCCCAATCACTTTAAAATTACAAAAAAATGCTAAAAATCATAACAAACTATACCAGAATCACCTAAATTACTTCGGCTACCGTAAATCACCCCCATCTATCCTTTACCATAACAAACCAAACCATATCATCTTAAAATTACAAAAAAAGATGTACAAATCATAACAAACTATGCCAGACTCACCTAAATTACTTCGGCTACTCTAAATCATCACCAACTAACCCTTACCACAACAAACTAAACCCAATCACTTTTAAATTACAAAAAAATGCTAGTAACCATAGCAAACTATGCCAAACTCACCTAAATTACTTCGGCTATCAAAAACCACCCCCAACTACACTTTACAGCAACAAACTAATCCCAATTACTTTAAAATTACAAAAAAATGCTAAAAATCATAACAAACTATACCAGAATCACCTAAATTACTTCGGCTACCGTAAATCACTCCCAACTATCCCTTACCACAACAAACCAAATCATATCATCTTAAAATTACAAAAAAAGGTGTACAAATCATAACAAACTATGCCAGACTCACCTAAATTACTTCGGCTACTCTAAATCATCTCCAAATAACCCTTACCACAACAAACTAAACCCAATCACTTTTAAATTACAAAAAAATGCTAGTAACCATAGCAAACTATGCCAAACTCACCTAAATTACTTCGGCTATCAAAAATCACCCCCAACTACACTTTACAGCAACAAACTAAGCCCAATCACTTTAATATTACAAAAAAATACTAAAAATCATAACAACCTATACCAGAATCATCTAAATTACTTCGGCTACCGTAAATCACCCCCAACTATACCTTACCACAACAAACCAAACCATATCATCTTAAAATTACAAAAAAAGGTGTACAAATCATAACAAACTATGCCAGACTCACCTAAATTACTTCGGCTACTCTAAATCATCACCAACTAACCCTTACCACAACAAACTAAACCCAATCATTTTTAAATTACAAAAAAATGCTAGTAACCATAGCAAACTATGCCAAACTCACCTAAATTACTTCGGCTACCATAAATCATCACCAACTAACCCTTACCACAACAAACTAAACCCAATCACTTTTAAATTACAAAAAAATGCTACTAACCATAGCAAACTATGCCAAACTTACCTAAATTACTTCGGCTATCAAAAATCACCCCCCAACTACACTTTACAGCAACAAACTAAGCCCAATCACTTTAAAATGACAAAAAAATGCTAAAAATCATAACAAACTATACCAGAATCACCTAAATTACTTCGGCTACCGTTAATCACCCCCAACTATCCCTTACCACAACAAACCAAACCATATCATCTTAAAATTACAAAAAAAGGTGTACAAATCATAACAAACTATGCCAGACTCACCTAAATTACTTCGGCTACTCTAAATCATCACCAACTAACCCTTACCACAACAAACTAAACCCAATCATTTTTATATTACAAAAAAATGCTAGTAACCATAGCAAATTATGCCAAACTCACCTAAATTACTTCGGCTACCATAAATCATCACCAACTAACCCTTACCACAACAAACTAAACCCAATCACTTTTAAATTACAAAAAAATGCTACTAACCATAGCAAACTATGCCAAACTCACCTAAATTACTTCGGCTATCAAAAATCACCCCCCAACTACACTTTACAGCAACAAACTAAGCCCAATCACTTTAAAATGACAAAAAAATGCTAAAAATCATAACAAACTAAACCAGAATCACCTAAATTACTTCGGCTACCGTTAATCACCCCCAACTATCCCTTACCACAACAAACCAAACCATATCATCTTAAAATTACAAAAAAAGGTGTACAAATCATAACAAACTATGCCAGACTCACCTAAATTACTTCGGCTACTCTAAATCATCACCAACTAACCCTTACCACAACAAACTAAACCCAATCACTTTTAAATTACAAAAAAATGCTAGTAACCATAGCAAACTATGCCAAACTCACCTAAATTACTTCGGCTATCAAAAACCACCCCCAACTACACTTTACAGCAACAAACTAATCCCAATTACTTTAAAATTACAAAAAAATGCTAAAAATCATAACAAACTATACCAGAATCACCTAAATTACTTCGGCTACCGTAAATCACTCCCAACTATCCCTTACCACAACAAACCAAATCATATCATCTTAAAATTACAAAAAAAGGTGTACAAATCATAACAAACTATGCCAGACTCACCTAAATTACTTCGGCTACTCTAAATCATCTCCAAATAACCCTTACCACAACAAACTAAACCCAATCACTTTTAAATTACAAAAAAATGCTAGTAACCATAGCAAACTATGCCAAACTCACCTAAATTACTTCGGCTATCAAAAATCACCCCCAACTACACTTTACAGCAACAAACTAAGCCCAATCACTTTAATATTACAAAAAAATACTAAAAATCATAACAACCTATACCAGAATCATCTAAATTACTTCGGCTACCGTAAATCACCCCCAACTATACCTTACCACAACAAACCAAACCATATCATCTTAAAATTACAAAAAAAGGTGTACAAATCATAACAAACTATGCCAGACTCACCTAAATTACTTCGGCTACTCTAAATCATCACCAACTAACCCTTACCACAACAAACTAAACCCAATCATTTTTAAATTACAAAAAAATGCTAGTAACCATAGCAAACTATGCCAAACTCACCTAAATTACTTCGGCTACCATAAATCATCACCAACTAACCCTTACCACAACAAACTAAACCCAATCACTTTTAAATTACAAAAAAATGCTACTAACCATAGCAAACTATGCCAAACTTACCTAAATTACTTCGGCTATCAAAAATCACCCCCCAACTACACTTTACAGCAACAAACTAAGCCCAATCACTTTAAAATGACAAAAAAATGCTAAAAATCATAACAAACTATACCAGAATCACCTAAATTACTTCGGCTACCGTTAATCACCCCCAACTATCCCTTACCACAACAAACCAAACCATATCATCTTAAAATTACAAAAAAAGGTGTACAAATCATAACAAACTATGCCAGACTCACCTAAATTACTTCGGCTACTCTAAATCATCACCAACTAACCCTTACCACAACAAACTAAACCCAATCATTTTTATATTACAAAAAAATGCTAGTAACCATAGCAAATTATGCCAAACTCACCTAAATTACTTCGGCTACCATAAATCATCACCAACTAACCCTTACCACAACAAACTAAACCCAATCACTTTTAAATTACAAAAAAATGCTACTAACCATAGCAAACTATGCCAAACTCACCTAAATTACTTCGGCTATCAAAAATCACCCCCCAACTACACTTTACAGCAACAAACTAAGCCCAATCACTTTAAAATGACAAAAAAATGCTAAAAATCATAACAAACTAAACCAGAATCACCTAAATTACTTCGGCTACCGTTAATCACCCCCAACTATCCCTTACCACAACAAACCAAACCATATCATCTTAAAATTACAAAAAAAGGTGTACAAATCATAACAAACTATGCCAGACTCACCTAAATTACTTCGGCTACTCTAAATCATCACCAACTAACCCTTACCACAACAAACTAACCCAATCACTTTTAAATTACAAAAAAATGCTAGTAACCATAGCAAACTATGCCAAACTCACCTAAATTACTTCGGCTACCATAAATCATCACCAACTAACCCTTACCACAACAAACTAAACCCAATAACTTTTAAATTACAAAAAAATGCTACTAACCCTAGCAAATTATGCCCAACTTACCTAAATTACTTCGGCTATCAAAAATCACTCCCAACTACACTTTACAGCAACAAACTAAGCCCAATCACTTTAAAATTACAAACAAATGCTAAAAATCATAACAAACTATACCAGAATCACCTAAATTACTTCGTTTACCGTAAATCACCCCCAACTATCCCTTACCACAACAAACCAAACCATATCATCTTAAAATTACAAAAAAAGGTGTACAAATCATAACAAACTATGCCAGACTCACCTAAATTACTTCGGCTACTCTAAATCATCACCAACTAACCCTTACCACAACAAACTAAACCCAATCACTTTTAAATTACAAAAAAATGCTAGTAACCATAGCAAACTATGCCAAACTCACTTAAATTACTTCGGCTACCATAAATCATCACCAACTAACCCTTACCACAACAAACTAAACCCAATCAATTTTAAATTACAAAAAAATGCTACTAACCATAGCAAACTATGCCAAACTCACCTAAATTACTTCGGCTATCAAAAACCACCCCCAACTACACTTTACAGCAACAAACTAATCCCAATTACAATAAAATTACAAAAAAATGCTAAAAATCATAACAAACTATACCAGAATCACCTAAATTACTTCGGCTACCGTAAATCACTCCCAACTATCCCTTACCACAACAAACCAAATCATATCATCTTAAAATTACAAAAAAAGGTGTACAAATCATAACAAACTATGCCAGACTCACCTAAATTACTTCGGCTACTCTAAATCATCACCAAATAACCCTTACCACAACAAACTAAACCCAATCACTTTTAAATTACAAAAAAATGCTAGTAACCATAGCAAACTATGCCAAACTCACCTAAATTACTTCGGATATCAAAAATCACCCCCAACTACAATATACAGCAACAAACTAAGCCCAATCACTTTAATATTACAAAAAAATACTAAAAATCATAACAACCTATACCAGAATCACCTAAATTACTTCGGCTACCGTAAATCACCCCCAACTATACCTTACTACAACAAACCAAACCATATCATCTTAAAATTACAAAAAAAGGTGTACAAATCATAACAAACTATGCCAGACTCACCTAAATTACTTCGGCTACTCTAAATCATCACCAACTACCCCTTACCACAACAAACTAAACCCAATCACTTTTAAATTACAAAAAAATGCTACTAACCATAGCAAACTATGCCAAACTCACCTAAATTACTTCGGCTATCAAAAATCACCCCCCAACTACACTTTACAGCAACAAACTAAGCCCAATCACTTTAAAATGACAAAAAAATGCTAAAAATCATAACAAACTATACCAGAATCACCTAAATTACTTCGGCTACCGTTAATCACCCCCAATTATCCCTTACCACAACAAACCAAACCATATCATCTTAAAATTACAAAAAAAGGTGTACAAATCATAACAAACTATGCCAGACTCACCTAAATTACTTCGGCTACTCTAAATCATCACCAACTAACCCTTACCACAACAAACTAAACCCAATCACTTTCAAATTACAAAAAAATGCTAGTAACCATAGCAAACTATGCCAAACTCACCTAAATTACTTCGGCTACCATAAATCATCACCAACTAACCCTTACCACAACAAACAAAACCCAATCACTTTTAAATTACAAAAAAATGCTACTAACCATAGCAAACTATGCCAAACTCACCTAAATTACTTCGGCTATCAAAAACCACCCCCAACTACACTTTACAGCAACAAACTAATCCCAATTACTTTAAAATTACAAAAAAATGCTAAAAATCATAACAAACTATACCAGAATCACCTAAATTACTTCGGCTACCGTAAATCACTCCCAACTATCCCTTACCACAACAAACCAAATCATATCATCTTAAAATTACAAAAAAAGGTGTACAAATCATAACAAACTATGCCAGACTCACCTAAATTACTTCGGCTACTCTAAATCATCACCAAATAACCCTTACCACAACAAACTAAACCCAATCACTTTTAAATTACAAAAAAATGCTAGTAACCATAGCAAACTATGCCAAACTCACCTAAATTACTTCGGCTATCAAAAATCACCCCCAACTACACTTTACAGCAACAAAGTAAGCCCAATCACTTTAATATTACAAAAAAATACTAAAAATCATAACAACCTATACCAGAATCATCTAAATTACTTCGGCTACCGTAAATCACCCCCAACTATACCTTACCACAACAAACCAAACCATATCATCTTAAAATTACAAAAAAAGGTGTACAAATCATAACAAACTATGCCAGACTCACCTAAATTACTTCGGCTACTCTAAATCATCACCAACTAACCCTTACCACAACAAACTAAACCCAATCATTTTTAAATTACAAAAAAATACTAGTAACCATAGCAAACTATGCCAAACTCACCTAAATTACTTCGGCTACCATAAATCATCACCAACTAACCCTTACCACAACAAACTAAACCCAATCACTTTTAAATTACAAAAAAATGCTACTAACCATAGCAAACTATGCCAAACTTACCTAAATTACTTCGGCTATCAAAAATCACCCCCCAACTACACTTTACAGCAACAAACTAAGCCCAATCACTTTAAAATGACAAAAAAATGCTAAAAATCATAACAAACTATACCAGAATCACCTAAATTACTTCGGCTACCGTTAATCACCCCCAACTATCCCTTACCACAACAAACCAAACCATATCATCTTAAAATTACAAAAAAAGGTGTACAAATCATAACAAACTAGCCAGACTCACCTAAATTACTTCGGCTACTCTAAATCATCACCAACTAACCCTTACCACAACAAACTAAACCCAATCATTTTTAAATTACAAAAAAATGCTAGTAACCATAGCAAACTATGCCAAACTCACCTAAATTACTTCGGCTACCATAAATCATCACCAACTAACCCTTACCACAACAAACTAAACCCAATCACTTTTAAATTACAAAAAAATGCTACTAACCATAGCAAACTATGCCAAACTCACCTAAATTACTTCGGCTATCAAAAATCACCCCCCAACTACACTTTACAGCAACAAACTAAGCCCAATCACTTTAAAATGACAAAAAAATGCTAAAAATCATAACAAACTATACCAGAATTACCTAAATTACTTCGGCTACCGTTAATCACCCCCAACTATCCCTTACCACAACAAACCAAACCATATCATCTTAAAATTACAAAAAAAGGTGTACAAATCATAACAAACTATGCCAGACTCACCTAAATTACTTCGGATACTCTAAATCATCACCAACTAACCCTTACCACAACAAACTAACCCAATCACTTTTAAATTACAAAAAAATGCTAGTAACCATAGCAAACTATGCCAAACTCACCTAAATTACTTCGGCTACCATAAATCATCACCAACTAACCCTTACCACAACAAACTAAACCCAATCACTTTTAAATTACAAAAAAATGCTACTAACCCTAGCAAACTATGCCAAACTTACCTAAATTACTTCGGCTATCAAAAATCACTCCCAACTACACTTTACAGCAACAAACTAAGCCCAATCACTTTAAAATTACAAACAAATGCTAAAAATCATAACAAACTATACCAGAATCACCTAAATTACTTCGGCTACCGTAAATCACCCCCAACTATCCCTTACCACAACAAACCAAACCATATCATCTTAAAATTACAAAAAAAGGTGTACAAATCATAACAAACTATGCCAGAATCACCTAAATTACTTCGGCTACTCTAAATCATCACCAACTAACCTTTACCACAACAAACTAAACCCAATCACTTTTAAATTACAAAAAAATGCTAGTAACCATAGCAAACTGCCAAACTCACTTAAATTACTTCGGCTACCATAAATCATAACCAACTAACCCTTACCACAACAAACTAAACCCAATCAATTTTAAATTACAAAAAAATGCTACTAACCATAGCAAACTATGCCAAACTCACCTAAATTACTTCGGCTATCAAAAACCACCCCCAACTACACTTTACAGCAACAAACTAATCCCAATTACTTTAAAATTACAAAAAAATGCTAAAAATCATTACAAACTATACCAGAATCATCTAAATTACTTCGGCTACCGTAAATCACCCCCAACTATACCTTACCACAACAAACCAAACCATATCATCTTAAAATTACAAAAAAAGGTGTACAAATCATAACAAACTATGCCAGACTCACCTAAATTACTTCGGCTACTCTAAATCATCACCAACTAACCCTTACCACAACAAACTAAACCCAATCATTTTTAAATTACAAAAAAATGCTAGTAACCATAGCAAACTATGCCAAACTCACCTAAATTACTTCGGCTACCATAAATCATTACCAACTAACCCTTACCACAACAAACTAAACCCAATCACTTTTAAATTACAAAAAAATGCTACTAACCATAGCAAACTATGCCAAACTTACCTAAATTACTTCGGCTATCAAAAATCACCCCCCAACTACACTTTACAGCAACAAACTAAGCCCAATCACTTTAAAATGACAAAAAAATGCTAAAAATCATAACAAACTATACCAGAATCACCTAAATTACTTCGGCTGCCGTTAATCACCCCCAACTATCCCTTACCACAACAAACCAAACCATATCATCTTAAAATTACAAAAAAAGGTGTACAAATCATAACAAACTATGCCAGACGCACTTAAATTACTTCGGCTACTCTAAATCATCACCAACTAACCCTTACCACAACAAACTAAACCCAATCATTTTTAAATTACAAAAAAATGCTAGTAACCATAGCAAACTATGCCAAACTCACCTAAATTACTTCGGCTACCATAAATCATCACCAACTAACCCTTACCACAACAAACTAAACCCAATCACTTTTAAATTACAAAAAAATGCTACTAACCATAGCAAACTATGCCAAACTCACCTAAATTACTTCGGCTATCAAAAATCACCCCCCAACTACACTTTACAGCAACAAACTAAGCCCAATAACTTTAAAATGACAAAAAAATGCTAAAAATCATAACAAACTATACCAGAATCACCTAAATTACTTCGGCTACCGTTAATCACCCCCAACTATCCCTTACCACAACAAACCAAACCATATCATCTTAAAATTACAAAAAAAGGTGTACAAATCATAACAAACTATGCCAGACTCACCTAAATTACTTCGGCTACTCTAAATCATCACCAACTAACCCTTACCACAACAAACTAACCCAATCACTTTTAAATTACAAAAAAATGCTAGTAACCACAGCAAACTATGCCAAACTCACCTAAATTACTTCGGCTACCATAAATCATCACCAACTAACCCTTACCACAACAAACTAAACCCAATCACTTTTAAATTACAAAAAAATGCTACTAACCCTAGCAAACTATGCCAAACTTACCTAAATTACTTCGGCTATCAAAAATCACCCCCAACTACACTTTACAGCAACAAACTAAGCCCAATCACTTTAAAATTACAAACAAATGCTAAAAATCATAACAAACTATACCAGAATCACCTAAATTACTTCGGCTACCGTAAATCACCCCCAACTATCCCTTACCACAACAAACCAAACCATGTCATCTTAAAATTACAAAAAAAGGTGTACAAATCATAACAAACTATGCCAGACTCACCTAAATTACTTCGGCTACTCTAAATCATCACCAACTAACCCTTACCACAACAAACTAAACCCAATCACTTTTAAATTACAAAAAAATGCTAGTAACCATAGCAAACTGCCAAACTCACTTAAATTACTTCGGCTACCATAAATCATAACCAACTAACCCTTACCACAACAAACTAAACCCAATCACTTTTAAATTACAAAAAAATGCTACTAACCATAGCAAACTATGCCAAACTCACCTAAATTACTTCGGCTATCAAAAACCACCCCCAACTACACTTTACAGCAACAAACTAATCCCAATTACTTTAAAATTACAAAAAAATGCTAAAAATCATAACAAACTATACCAGAATCACCTAAATTACTTCGGCTACCGTAAATCACTCCCAACTATCCCTTACCACAACAAACCAAATCATATCATCTTAAAATTACAAAAAATGGTGTACAAATCATAACAAACTATGCCAGACTCACCTAAATTACTTCGGCTACTCTAAATCATCACCAAATAACCCTTACCACAACAAACTAAACCCAATCACTTTTAAATTACAAAAAAATGCTAGTAACCATAGCAAACTATGCCAAACTCACCTAAATTACTTCGGATATCAAAAATCACCCCCAACTACAATTTACAGCAACAAACTAAGCCCAATCACTTTAATATTACAAAAAAATACTAAAAATCATAACAACCTATACCAGAATCACCTAAATTACTTCGGCTACCGTAAATCACCCCCAACTATACCTTACCACAACAAACCAAACCATATCATCTTAAAATTACAAAAAAAGGTGTACAAATCATAACAAACTATGCCAGACTCACCTAAATTACTTCGGCTACTCTAAATCATCACCAACTAACCCTTACCACAACAAACTAAACCCAATCACTTTTAAATTACAAAAAAATGCTACTAACCATAGCAAACTATGCCAAACTCACCTAAATTACTTCGGCTATCAAAAATCACCCCCCAACTACACTTTACAGCAACAAACTAAGCCCAATCACTTTAAAATGACAAAAAAATGCTAAAAATCATAACAAACTATACCAGAATCACCTAAATTACTTCGGCTACCGTTAATCACCCCCAACTATCCCTTACCACAACAAACCAAACCATATCATCTTAAAATTACAAAAAAAGGTGTACAAATCATAACAAACTATGCCAGACTCACCTAAATTACTTCGGCTACTCTAAATCATCACCAACTAACCCTTACCACAACAAACTAACCCAATCACTTTTAAATTACAAAAAAATGCTAGTAACCATAGCAAACTATGCCAAACTCACCTAAATTACTTCGGCTACCATAAATCATCACCAACTAACCCTTACCACAACAAACTAAACCCAATCACTTTTAAATTACAAAAAAATGCTACTAACCCTAGCAAACTATGCCAAACTTACCTAAATTACTTCGGCTATCAAAAATCACCCCCAACTACACTTTACAGCAACAAACTAAGCCCAATCACTTTAAAATTACAAACAAATGCTAAAAATCATAACAAACTATACCAGAATCACCTAAATTACTTCGGCTACCGTAAATCACCCCCAACTATCCCTTACCACAACAAACCAAACCATGTCATCTTAAAATTACAAAAAAAGGTGTACAAATCATAACAAACTATGCCAGACTCACCTAAATTACTTCGGCTACTCTAAATCATCACCAACTAACCCTTACCACAACAAACTAAACCCAATCACTTTTAAATTACAAAAAAATGCTAGTAACCATAGCAAACTGCCAAACTCACTTAAATTACTTCGGCTACCATAAATCATAACCAACTAACCCTTACCACAACAAACTAAACCCAATCACTTTTAAATTACAAAAAAATGCTACTAACCATAGCAAACTATGCCAAACTCACCTAAATTACTTCGGCTATCAAAAACCACCCCCAACTACACTTTACAGCAACAAACTAATCCCAATTACTTTAAAATTACAAAAAAATGCTAAAAATCATAACAAACTATACCAGAATCACCTAAATTACTTCGGCTACCGTAAATCACTCCCAACTATCCCTTACCACAACAAACCAAATCATATCATCTTAAAATTACAAAAAATGGTGTACAAATCATAACAAACTATGCCAGACTCACCTAAATTACTTCGGCTACTCTAAATCATCACCAAATAACCCTTACCACAACAAACTAAACCCAATCACTTTTAAATTACAAAAAAATGCTAGTAACCATAGCAAACTATGCCAAACTCACCTAAATTACTTCGGATATCAAAAATCACCCCCAACTACAATTTACAGCAACAAACTAAGCCCAATCACTTTAATATTACAAAAAAATACTAAAAATCATAACAACCTATACCAGAATCACCTAAATTACTTCGGCTACCGTAAATCACCCCCAACTATACCTTACCACAACAAACCAAACCATATCATCTTAAAATTACAAAAAAAGGTGTACAAATCATAACAAACTATGCCAGACTCACCTAAATTACTTCGGCTACTCTAAATCATCACCAACTAACCCTTACCACAACAAACTAAACCCAATCACTTTTAAATTACAAAAAAATGCTACTAACCATAGCAAACTATGCCAAACTCACCTAAATTACTTCGGCTATCAAAAATCACCCCCCAACTACACTTTACAGCAACAAACTAAGCCCAATCACTTTAAAATGACAAAAAAATGCTAAAAATCATAACAAACTATACCAGAATCACCTAAATTACTTCGGCTACCGTTAATCACCCCCAACTATCCCTTACCACAACAAACCAAACCATATCATCTTAAAATTACAAAAAAAGGTGTACAAATCATAACAAACTATGCCAGACTCACCTAAATTACTTCGGCTACTCTAAATCATCACCAACTAACCCTTACCACAACAAACTAACCCAATCACTTTTAAATTACAAAAAAATGCTAGTAACCATAGCAAACTATGCCAAACTCACCTAAATTACTTCGGCTACCATAAATCATTACCAACTAACCCTTACCACAACAAACTAAACCCAATCACTTTTAAATTACAAAAAAATGCTACTAACCCTAGCAAACTATGCCAAACTTACCTAAATTACTTCGGCTATCAAAAATCACTCCCAACTACACTTTACAGCAACAAACTAAGCCCAATCACTTTAAAATTACAAACAAATGCTAAAAATCATAACAAACTATACCAGAATCACCTAAATTACTTCGGCTACCGTAAATCACCCCCAACTATCCCTTACCACAACAAACCAAACCATATCATCTTAAAATTACAAAAAAAGGTGAACAAATCATAACAAACTATGCCAGACTCACCTAAATTACTTCGGCTACTCTAAATCATCACCAACTAACCCTTACCACAACAAACTAAACCCAATCACTTTTAAATTACAAAAAAATGCTAGTAACCATAGCAAACTATGCCAAACTCACTTAAATTACTTCGGCTACCATAAATCATCACCAACTAACCCTTACCACAACAAACTAAACCCAATCACTTTTAAATTACAAAAAAATGCTACTAACCATAGCAAACTATGCCAAACTCACCTAAATTACTTCGGCTATCAAAAACCACCCCCAACTACACTTTACAGCAACAAACTAATCCCAATTACTTTAAAATTACAAAAAAATGCTAAAAATCATAACAAACTATACCAGAATCACCTAAATTACTTCTGCTACCGTAAATCACTCCCAACTATCCCTTACCACAACAAACCAAATCATATCATCTTAAAATTACAAAAAAAGGTGTACAAATCATAACAAACTATGCCAGACTCACCTAAATTACTTCGGCTACTCTAAATCATCACCAAATAACCCTTACGACAACAAACTAAACCCAATCACTTTTAAATTACAAAAAAATGCTAGTAACCATAGCAAACTATGCCAAACTCACCTAAATTACTTCGGATATCAAAAATCACCCCCAACTACAATTTACAGCAACAAACTAAGCCCAATCACTTTAATATTACAAAAAAAATACTAAAAATCATAACAACCTATACCAGAATCACCTAAATTACTTCGGCTACCATAAATCACCCCCAACTATACCTTACCACAACAAACCAAACCATATCATCTTAAAATTACAAAAAAAAGTGTACAAATCATAACAAACTATGCCAGACTCACTTCAATTACTTCGGCTACTCTAAATCATCACCAAGTAACCCTTACGACAACAAACTAAACCCAATCACTTTTAAATTACAAAAAAATGCTAGTAACCATAGCAAACTATGCCAAACTCACCTAAATTACTTCGGCTACCATAAATCATCACCAACTAACCCTTACCACAACAAACTAAACCCAATCACTTTTAAATTACAAAAAAATGCTACTAACCATATCAAACTATGCCAAACTCACCTAAATTACTTCGGCTATCAATAATCACCCCCAACTACACTTTACAGCAACAAACTAAGCCCAATCACTTTAAAATTATAAAAATTATGCTAAAAATCATAACAAACTATACCAGAATCACCTAAATTACTTCGGCTACCGTAAATCACCCCCATCTATCCCTTACCATAACAAACCAAACCATATCATCTTAAAATTACAAAAAAAGATGTACAAATCATAACAAACTATGCCAGACTCACTTAAATTACTTCGGCTACTCTAAATCATCACCAACTATCCCTTACCACAACAAACTTAACCCAATCACTTTTAAATTACAAAAAAATGCTACTAACCATAGCAAACTATGCCAAACTCACCTAAATTACTTCGGCTATCAAAAACCACCCCCAACTACACTTTACAGCCACAAACTAATCCCAATTACTTTAAAATTACAAAAAAATGCTAAAAATCATAACAAACTATACCAGAATCACCTAAATTACTTCGGCTACCGTAAATCACTCCCAACTATCCCTTACCACAACAAACCAAATCATATCATCTTAAAATTACAAAAAAAGGTGTACAAATCATAACAAACTATGCCAGACTCACCTAAATTACTTCGGCTACTCTAAATCATCACCAAATAACCCTTACCACAACAAACTAAACCCAATCACTTTTAAATTACAAAAAAATGCTAGTAACCATAGCAAACTATGCCAAACTCACCTAAATTACTTCGGCTATCAAAAATCACCCCAACTACACTTTACAGCAACAAACTAAGCCCAATCACTTTAATATTACAAAAAAATACTAAAAATCATAACAACCTATACCAGAATCATCTAAATTACTTCGGCTACCGTAAATCACCCCCAACTATACCTTACCACAACAAACCAAACCATATCATCTTAAAATTACAAAAAAAGGTGTACAAATCATAACAAACTATGCCAGACTCACCTAAATTACTTCGGCTACTCTAAATCATCACCAACTAACCCTTACCACAACAAACTAAACCCAATCATTTTTAAATTACAAAAAAATGCTAGTAACCATAGCAAACTATGCCAAACTCACCTAAATTACTTCGGCTACCATAAATCATCACCAACTAACCCTTACCACAACAAACTAAACCCAATCACTTTTAAATTACAAAATAATGCTACTAACCATAGCAAACTATGCCAAACTCACCTAAATTACTTCGGCTATCAAAAATCACCCCCCAACTACACTTTACAGCAACAAACTAAGCCCAATCACTTTAAAATGACAAAAAAATGCTAAAAATCGTAACAAACTATGCCAGACTCACCTAAATTACTTCGGCTACTCTAAATCATCACCAACTAACCCTTACCACAACAAACTAACCCAATCACTTTTAAATTACAAAAAAATGCTAGTAACCATAGCAAACTATGCCAAACTCACCTAAATTACTTCGGCTACCATAAATCATCACCAACTAACCCTTACCACAACAAACTAAACCCAATCACTTTTAAATTACAAAAAAATGCTACTAACCCTAGCAAACTATGCCAAACTTACCTAAATTACTTCGGCTATCAAAAATCACTCTCAACTACACTTTACAGCAACAAACTAAGCCGAATCACTTTAAAATTACAAACAAATGATAAAAATCATAACAAACTATACCAGAATCACCTAAATTACTTCGGCTACCGTAAATCACCCCCAACTATCCCTTACCACAACAAACCAAACCATATCATCTTAAAATTACAAAAAAAGGTGTACAAATCATAACAAACTATGCCAGACTCACCTAAATTACTTCGGCTACTCTAAATCATCACCAACTAACCCTTACCACAACAAACTAAACCCAATCACTTTTAAATTACAAAAAAATGCTAGTAACCATAGCAAACTATGCCAAACTCACTTAAATTACTTCGGCTACCATAAATCATCACCAACTAACCCTTACCACAACAAACTAAACCCAATCACTTTTAAATTACAAAAAAATGCTACTAACCATAGCAAACTATGCCAAACTCACCTAAATTACTTCGGCTATCAAAAACCACCCCCAACTACACTTTACAGCAACAAACTAATCCCAATTACTTTAAAATTACAAAAAAATGCTAAAAATCATAACAAACTATACCAGAATCACCTAAATTACTTCGGCTACCGTAAATCACTCCCAACTATCCCTTACCACAACAAACCAAATCATATCATCTTAAAATTACAAAAAAAGGTGTACAAATCATAACAAACTATGCCAGACTCACCTAAATTACTTCGGCTACTCTAAATCATCACCAAATAACCCTTACGACAACAAACTAAACCCAATCACTTTTAAATTACAAAAAAATGCTAGTAACCATAGCAAACTATGCCAAACTCACCTAAATTACTTCGGATATCAAAAATCACCCCCAACTACAATTTACAGCAACAAACTAAGCCCAATCACTTTAATATTACAAAAAAATACTAAAAATCATAACAACCTATACCAGAATCACCTAAATTACTTCGGCTACCGTAAATCACCCCCAACTATACCTTACCACAACAAACCAAACCATATCATCTTAAAAATACAAAAAAAGGTGTACAAATCATAACAAACTATGCCAGACTCACCTAAATTACTTCGGCTACTCTAAATCATCACCAACTAACCCTTACCACAACAAACTAAACCCAATCATTTTTAAATTACAAAAAAATGTTAGTAACCATAGCAAACTATGCCAAACTCACCTCAATTACTTCGGCTACCATAAATCTTCACCAACTAACCCTTACCACAACAAACTAAACCCAATCACATTTAAATTACTTCGGCTATCAAAAATCACCTCAACTACACTTTACAGCAACAAACTAAGCCCAATCACTTTAAAATTACAAAAAAATGCTAAAAATCATAAAAAACTATACCAGAATCACCTAAATTACTTCGGCTACCGTAAATCACCCCCAACTATCCCTTACCACAACAAACCAAACCATATCATCTTAAAATTACAAAAAAAGGTGTACAAATCATAACAAACTATGCCAGACTCACCTAAATTACTTCGGCTACTCCAAATCATCACCAACTAACCCTTACCACAACAAACTAAACCCAATCAGTTTTAAATTACAAAAAAATGCTAGTAACCATAGCAAACTATCCCAAACTCACCTAAATTACTTCGGCTATCAAAAATCACCCCAACTACACTTTACAGCAACAAACTAAGCCCAATCACTTTAAAATTACAAAAAAATGCTAAAAATCATAAAAAACTATACCAGAATCACCTAAATTACTTCGGCCACCGTAAATCACCCCCAACTATCCCTTACCACAACAAACCAAACCATATCATCTTAAAATTACAAAAAAAGGTGTACAAATCATAACAAACTATCCCAAACTCACCTAAATTACTTCGGCTATCAAAAATCACCCCAACTACACTTTACAGCAACAAACTAAGCCCAATCATTTTAAAATTACAAAAATATGCTAAAAATCATAAAAAACTATACCAGAATCACCTAAATTACTTCGGCTACCGTAAATTACCCCCAACTATCCCTTACCACAACAAACCAAACCATATCATCTTAAAATTACAAAAAAAAGTGTACAAATCATAACAAACTATGCCAGACTCACTTCAATTACTTCGGCTACTCTAAATCATCACCAAGTAACCCTTACGACAACAAACTAAACCCAATCACTTTTAAATTACAAAAAAATGCTAGTAACCATAGCAAACTATGCCAAACTCACCTAAATTACTTCGGCTACCATAAATCATCACCAACTACACTTTACAGCAACAAACTAAGCCCAATCACTTTAAAATTACAAACAAATGCTAAAAATCATAACAAACTATACCAGAATCACCTAAATTACTTCGTTTACCGTAAATCACCCCCAACTATCCCTTACCACAACAAACCAAACCATATCATCTTAAAATTACAAAAAAAGGTGTACAAATCATAACAAACTATGCCAGACTCACCTAAATTACTTCGGCTACTCTAAATCATCACCAACTAACCCTTACCACAACAAACTAAACCCAATCACTTTTAAATTACAAAAAAATGCTAGTAACCATAGCAAACTATGCCAAACTCACTTAAATTACTTCGGCTACCATAAATCATCACCAACTAACCCTTACCACAACAAACTAAACCCAATCAATTTTAAATTACAAAAAAATGCTACTAACCATAGCAAACTATGCCAAACTCACCTAAATTACTTCGGCTATCAAAAACCACCCCCAACTACACTTTACAGCAACAAACTAATCCCAATTACATTAAAATTACAAAAAAATGCTAAAAATCATAACAAACTATACCAGAATCACCTAAATTACTTCGGCTACCGTAAATCACTCCCAACTATCCCTTACCACAACAAACCAAATCATATCATCTTAAAATTACAAAAAAAGGTGTACAAATCATAACAAACTATGCCAGACTCACCTAAATTACTTCGGCTACTCTAAATCATCACCAAATAACCCTTACCACAACAAACTAAACCCAATCACTTTTAAATTACAAAAAAATGCTAGTAACCATAGCAAACTATGCCAAACTCACCTAAATTACTTCGGATATCAAAAATCACCCCCAACTACAATATACAGCAACAAACTAAGCCCAATCACTTTAATATTACAAAAAAATTCTAAAAATCATAACAACCTATACCAGAATCACCTAAATTACTTCGGCTACCGTAAATCACCCCCAACTATACCTTACCACAACAAACCAAATCATATCATCTTAAAATTACAAAAAAAGGTGTACAAATCATAACAAACTATGCCAGACTCACCTAAATTACTTCGGCTACTCTAAATCATCACCAAATAACCCTTACCACAACAAACTAAACCCAATCACTTTTAAATTACAAAAAAATGCTAGTAACCATAGCAAACTATGCCAAACTCACCTAAATTACTTCGGATATCAAAAATCACCCCCAACTACAATATACAGCAACAAACTAAGCCCAATCACTTTAATATTACAAAAAAATACTAAAAATCATAACAACCTATACCAGAATCACCTAAATTACTTCGGCTACCGTAAATCACCCCCAACTATACCTTACTACAACAAACCAAACCATATCATCTTAAAATTACAAAAAAAGGTGTACAAATCATAACAAACTATGCCAGACTCACCTAAATTACTTCGGCTACTCTAAATCATCACCAACTACCCCTTACCACAACAAACTAAACCCAATCACTTTTAAATTACAAAAAAATGCTACTAACCATAGCAAACTATGCCAAACTCACCTAAATTACTTCGGCTATCAAAAATCACCCCCCAACTACACTTTACAGCAACAAACTAAGCCCAATCACTTTAAAATGACAAAAAAATGCTAAAAATCATAACAAACTATACCAGAATCACCTAAATTACTTCGGCTACCGTTAATCACCCCCAATTATCCCTTACCACAACAAACCAAACCATATCATCTTAAAATTACAAAAAAAGGTGTACAAATCATAACAAACTATGCCAGACTCACCTAAATTACTTCGGCTACTCTAAATCATCACCAACTAACCCTTACCACAACAAACTAAACCCAATCACTTTCAAATTACAAAAAAATGCTAGTAACCATAGCAAACTATGCCAAACTCACCTAAATTACTTCGGCTACCATAAATCATCACCAACTAACCCTTACCACAACAAACAAAACCCAATCACTTTTAAATTACAAAAAAATGCTACTAACCATAGCAAACTATGCCAAACTCACCTAAATTACTTCGGCTATCAAAAACCACCCCCAACTACACTTTACAGCAACAAACTAATCCCAATTACTTTAAAATTACAAAAAAATGCTAAAAATCATAACAAACTATACCAGAATCACCTAAATTACTTCGGCTACCGTAAATCACTCCCAACTATCCCTTACCACAACAAACCAAATCATATCATCTTAAAATTACAAAAAAAGGTGTACAAATCATAACAAACTATGCCAGACTCACCTAAATTACTTCGGCTACTCTAAATCATCACCAAATAACCCTTACCACAACAAACTAAACCCAATCACTTTTAAATTACAAAAAAATGCTAGTAACCATAGCAAACTATGCCAAACTCACCTAAATTACTTCGGCTATCAAAAATCACCCCCAACTACACTTTACAGCAACAAAGTAAGCCCAATCACTTTAATATTACAAAAAAATACTAAAAATCATAACAACCTATACCAGAATCATCTAAATTACTTCGGCTACCGTAAATCACCCCCAACTATACCTTACCACAACAAACCAAACCATATCATCTTAAAATTACAAAAAAAGGTGTACAAATCATAACAAACTATGCCAGACTCACCTAAATTACTTCGGCTACTCTAAATCATCACCAACTAACCCTTACCACAACAAACTAAACCCAATCATTTTTAAATTACAAAAAAATACTAGTAACCATAGCAAACTATGCCAAACTCACCTAAATTACTTCGGCTACCATAAATCATCACCAACTAACCCTTACCACAACAAACTAAACCCAATCACTTTTAAATTACAAAAAAATGCTACTAACCATAGCAAACTATGCCAAACTTACCTAAATTACTTCGGCTATCAAAAATCACCCCCCAACTACACTTTACAGCAACAAACTAAGCCCAATCACTTTAAAATGACAAAAAAATGCTAAAAATCATAACAAACTATACCAGAATCACCTAAATTACTTCGGCTACCGTTAATCACCCCCAACTATCCCTTACCACAACAAACCAAACCATATCATCTTAAAATTACAAAAAAAGGTGTACAAATCATAACAAACTAGCCAGACTCACCTAAATTACTTCGGCTACTCTAAATCATCACCAACTAACCCTTACCACAACAAACTAAACCCAATCATTTTTAAATTACAAAAAAATGCTAGTAACCATAGCAAACTATGCCAAACTCACCTAAATTACTTCGGCTACCATAAATCATCACCAACTAACCCTTACCACAACAAACTAAACCCAATCACTTTTAAATTACAAAAAAATGCTACTAACCATAGCAAACTATGCCAAACTCACCTAAATTACTTCGGCTATCAAAAATCACCCCCCAACTACACTTTACAGCAACAAACTAAGCCCAATCACTTTAAAATGACAAAAAAATGCTAAAAATCATAACAAACTATACCAGAATTACCTAAATTACTTCGGCTACCGTTAATCACCCCCAACTATCCCTTACCACAACAAACCAAACCATATCATCTTAAAATTACAAAAAAAGGTGTACAAATCATAACAAACTATGCCAGACTCACCTAAATTACTTCGGATACTCTAAATCATCACCAACTAACCCTTACCACAACAAACTAACCCAATCACTTTTAAATTACAAAAAAATGCTAGTAACCATAGCAAACTATGCCAAACTCACCTAAATTACTTCGGCTACCATAAATCATCACCAACTAACCCTTACCACAACAAACTAAACCCAATCACTTTTAAATTACAAAAAAATGCTACTAACCCTAGCAAACTATGCCAAACTTACCTAAATTACTTCGGCTATCAAAAATCACTCCCAACTACACTTTACAGCAACAAACTAAGCCCAATCACTTTAAAATTACAAACAAATGCTAAAAATCATAACAAACTATACCAGAATCACCTAAATTACTTCGGCTACCGTAAATCACCCCCAACTATCCCTTACCACAACAAACCAAACCATATCATCTTAAAATTACAAAAAAAGGTGTACAAATCATAACAAACTATGCCAGAATCACCTAAATTACTTCGGCTACTCTAAATCATCACCAACTAACCTTTACCACAACAAACTAAACCCAATCACTTTTAAATTACAAAAAAATGCTAGTAACCATAGCAAACTGCCAAACTCACTTAAATTACTTCGGCTACCATAAATCATAACCAACTAATCCTTACCACAACAAACTAAACCCAATCAATTTTAAATTACAAAAAAATGCTACTAACCATAGCAAACTATGCCAAACTCACCTAAATTACTTCGGCTATCAAAAACCACCCCCAACTACACTTTACAGCAACAAACTAATCCCAATTACTTTAAAATTACAAAAAAATGCTAAAAATCATAACAAACTATACCAGAATCATCTAAATTACTTCGGCTACCGTAAATCACCCCCAACTATACCTTACCACAACAAACCAAACCATATCATCTTAAAATTACAAAAAAAGGTGTACAAATCATAACAAACTATGCCAGACTCACCTAAATTACTTCGGCTACTCTAAATCATCACCAACTAACCCTTACCACAACAAACTAAACCCAATCATTTTTAAATTACAAAAAAATGCTAGTAACCATAGCAAACTATGCCAAACTCACCTAAATTACTTCGGCTACCATAAATCATCACCAACTAACCCTTACCACAACAAACTAAACCCAATCACTTTTAAATTACAAAAAAATGCTACTAACCATAGCAAACTATGCCAAACTTACCTAAATTACTTCGGCTATCAAAAATCACCCCCCAACTACACTTTACAGCAACAAACTAAGCCCAATCACTTTAAAATGACAAAAAAATGCTAAAAATCATAACAAACTATACCAGAATCACCTAAATTACTTCGGCTGCCGTTAATCACCCCCAACTATCCCTTACCACAACAAACCAAACCATATCATCTTAAAATTACAAAAAAAGGTGTACAAATCATAACAAACTATGCCAGACTCACCTAAATTACTTCGGCTACTCTAAATCATCACCAACTAACCCTTACCACAACAAACTAAACCCAATCATTTTTAAATTACAAAAAAATGCTAGTAACCATAGCAAACTATGCCAAACTCACCTAAATTACTTCGGCTACCATAAATCATCACCAACTAACCCTTACCACAACAAACTAAACCCAATCACTTTTAAATTACAAAAAAATGCTACTAACCATAGCAAACTATGCCAAACTCACCTAAATTACTTCGGCTATCAAAAATCACCCCCCAACTACACTTTACAGCAACAAACTAAGCCCAATCACTTTAAAATGACAAAAAAATGCTAAAAATCATAACAAACTATACCAGAATCACCTAAATTACTTCGGCTACCGTTAATCACCCCCAACTATCCCTTACCACAACAAACCAAACCATATCATCTTAAAATTACAAAAAAAGGTGTACAAATCATAACAAACTATGCCAGACTCACCTAAATTACTTCGGCTACTCTAAATCATCACCAACTAACCCTTACCACAACAAACTAACCCAATCACTTTTAAATTACAAAAAAATGCTAGTAACCATAGCAAACTATGCCAAACTCACCTAAATTACTTCGGCTACCATAAATCATCACCAACTAACCCTTACCACAACAAACTAAACCCAATCACTTTTAAATTACAAAAAAATGCTACTAACCCTAGCAAACTATGCCAAACTTACCTAAATTACTTCGGCTATCAAAAATCACTCCCAACTACACTTTACAGCAACAAACTAAGCCCAATCACTTTAAAATTACAAACAAATGCTAAAAATCATAACAAACTATACCAGAATCACCTAAATTACTTCGGCTACCGTAAATCACCCCCAACTATCCCTTACCACAACAAACCAAACCATGTCATCTTAAAATTACAAAAAAAGGTGTACAAATCATAACAAACTATGCCAGACTCACCTAAATTACTTCGGCTACTCTAAATCATCACCAACTAACCCTTACCACAACAAACTAAACCCAATCACTTTTAAATTACAAAAAAATGCTAGTAACCATAGCAAACTGCCAAACTCACTTAAATTACTTCGGCTACCATAAATCATAACCAACTAACCCTTACCACAACAAACTAAACCCAATCACTTTTAAATTACAAAAAAATGCTACTAACCATAGCAAACTATGCCAAACTCACCTAAATTACTTCGGCTATCAAAAACCACCCCCAACTACACTTTACAGCAACAAACTAATCCCAATTACTTTAAAATTACAAAAAAATGCTAAAAATCATAACAAACTATACCAGAATCACCTAAATTACTTCGGCTACCGTAAATCACTCCCAACTATCCCTTACCACAACAAACCAAATCATATCATCTTAAAATTACAAAAAATGGTGTACAAATCATAACAAACTATGCCAGACTCACCTAAATTACTTCGGCTACTCTAAATCATCACCAAATAACCCTTACCACAACAAACTAAACCCAATCACTTTTAAATTACAAAAAAATGCTACTAACCATAGCAAACTATGCCAAACTCACCTAAATTACTTCGGCTATCAAAAATCACCCCCCAACTACACTTTACAGCAACAAACTAAGCCCAATCACTTTAAAATGACAAAAAAATGCTAAAAATCATAACAAACTATACCAGAATCACCTAAATTACTTCGGCTACCGTTAATCACCCCCAACTATCCCTTACCACAACAAACCAAACCATATCATCTTAAAATTACAAAAAAAGGTGTACAAATCATAACAAACTATGCCAGACTCACCTAAATTACTTCGGCTACTCTAAATCATCACCAACTAACCCTTACCACAACAAACTAACCCAATCACTTTTAAATTACAAAAAAATGCTAGTAACCATAGCAAACTATGCCAAACTCACCTAAATTACTTCGGCTACCATAAATCATTACCAACTAACCCTTACCACAACAAACTAAACCCAATCACTTTTAAATTACAAAAAAATGCTACTAACCCTAGCAAACTATGCCAAACTTACCTAAATTACTTCGGCTATCAAAAATCACTCCCAACTACACTTTACAGCAACAAACTAAGCCCAATCACTTTAAAATTACAAACAAATGCTAAAAATCATAACAAACTATACCAGAATCACCTAAATTACTTCGGCTACCGTAAATCACCCCCAACTATCCCTTACCACAACAAACCAAACCATATCATCTTAAAATTACAAAAAAAGGTGTACAAATCATAACAAACTATGCCAGACTCACCTAAATTACTTCGGCTACTCTAAATCATCACCAACTAACCCTTACCACAACAAACTAAACCCAATCACTTTTAAATTACAAAAAAATGCTAGTAACCATAGCAAACTATGCCAAACTCACTTAAATTACTTCGGCTACCATAAATCATCACCAACTAACCCTTACCACAACAAACTAAACCCAATCACTTTTAAATTACAAAAAAATGCTACTAACCATAGCAAACTATGCCAAACTCACCTAAATTACTTCGGCTATCAAAAACCACCCCCAACTACACTTTACAGCAACAAACTAATCCCAATTACTTTAAAATTACAAAAAAATGCTAAAAATCATAACAAACTATACCAGAATCACCTAAATTACTTCTGCTACCGTAAATCACTCCCAACTATCCCTTACCACAACAAACCAAATCATATCATCTTAAAATTACAAAAAAAGGTGTACAAATCATAACAAACTATGCCAGACTCACCTAAATTACTTCGGCTACTCTAAATCATCACCAAATAACCCTTACGACAACAAACTAAACCCAATCACTTTTAAATTACAAAAAAATGCTAGTAACCATAGCAAACTATGCCAAACTCACCTAAATTACTTCGGATATCAAAAATCACCCCCAACTACAATTTACAGCAACAAACTAAGCCCAATCACTTTAATATTACAAAAAAAATACTAAAAATCATAACAACCTATACCAGAATCACCTAAATTACTTCGGCTACCGTAAATCACCCCCAACTATACCTTACCACAACAAACCAAACCATATCATCTTAAAAATACAAAAAAAGGTGTACAAATCATAACAAACTATGCCAGACTCACCTAAATTACTTCGGCTACTCTAAATCATCACCAACTAACCCTTACCACAACAAACTAAACCCAATCATTTTTAAATTACAAAAAAATGCTAGTAACCATAGCAAACTATGCCAAACTCACCTCAATTACTTCGGCTACCATAAATCTTCACCAACTAACCCTTACCACAACAAACTAAACCCAATCACATTTAAATTACTTCGGCTATCAAAAATCACCTCAACTACACTTTACAGCAACAAACTAAGCCCAATCACTTTAAAATTACAAAAAAATGCTAAAAATCATAAAAAACTATACCAGAATCACCTAAATTACTTCGGCTACCGTAAATCACCCCCAACTATCCCTTACCACAACAAACCAAACCATATCATCTTAAAATTACAAAAAAAGGTGTACAAATCATAACAAACTATGCCAGACTCACCTAAATTACTTCGGCTACTCCAAATCATCACCAACTAACCCTTACCACAACAAACTAAACCCAATCAGTTTTAAATTACAAAAAAATGCTAGTAACCATAGCAAACTATCCCAAACTCACCTAAATTACTTCGGCTATCAAAAATCACCCCAACTACACTTTACAGCAACAAACTAAGCCCAATCACTTTAAAATTACAAAAAAATGCTAAAAATCATAAAAAACTATACCAGAATCACCTAAATTACTTCGGCCACCGTAAATCACCCCCAACTATCCCTTACCACAACAAACCAAACCATATCATCTTAAAATTACAAAAAAAGGTGTACAAATCATAACAAACTATCCCAAACTCACCTAAATTACTTCGGCTATCAAAAATCACCCCAACTACACTTTACAGCAACAAACTAAGCCCAATCATTTTAAAATTACAAAAATATGCTAAAAATCATAAAAAACTATACCAGAATCACCTAAATTACTTCGGCTACCGTAAATTACCCCCAGCTATCCCTTACCACAACAAACCAAACCATATCATCTTAAAATTACAAAAAAAAGTGTACAAATCATAACAAACTATGCCAGACTCACTTCAATTACTTCGGCTACTCTAAATCATCACCAAGTAACCCTTACGACAACAAACTAAACCCAATCACTTTTAAATTACAAAAAAATGCTAGTAACCATAGCAAACTATGCCAAACTCACCTAAATTACTTCGGCTACCATAAATCATCACCAACTAACCCTTACCACAACAAACTAAACCCAATCACTTTTAAATTACAAAAAAATGCTACTAACCATATCAAACTATGCCAAACTCACCTAAATTACTTCGGCTATCAATAATCACCCCCAACTACACTTTACAGCAACAAACTAAGCCCAATCACTTTAAAATTATAAAAATTATGCTAAAAATCATAACAAACTATACCAGAATCACCTAAATTACTTCGGCTACCGTAAATCACCCCCATCTATCCCTTACCATAACAAACCAAACCATATCATCTTAAAATTACAAAAAAAGATGTACAAATCATAACAAACTATGCCAGACTCACTTAAATTACTTCGGCTACTCTAAATCATCACCAACTAACCCTTACCACAACAAACTTAACCCAATCACTTTTAAATTACAAAAAAATGCTACTAACCATAGCAAACTATGCCAAACTCACCTAAATTACTTCGGCTATCAAAAACCACCCCCAACTACACTTTACAGCAACAAACTAATCCCAATTACTTTAAAATTACAAAAAAATGCTAAAAATCATAACAAACTATACCAGAATCACCTAAATTACTTCGGCTACCGTAAATCACTCCCAACTATCCCTTACCACAACAAACCAAATCATATCATCTTAAAATTACAAAAAAAGGTGTACAAATCATAACAAACTATGCCAGACTCACCTAAATTACTTCGGCTACTCTAAATCATCACCAAATAACCCTTACCACAACAAACTAAACCCAATCACTTTTAAATTACAAAAAAATGCTAGTAACCATAGCAAACTATGCCAAACTCACCTAAATTACTTCGGCTATCAAAAATCACCCCAACTACACTTTACAGCAACAAACTAAGCCCAATCACTTTAATATTACAAAAAAATACTAAAAATCATAACAACCTATACCAGAATCATCTAAATTACTTCGGCTACCGTAAATCACCCCCAACTATACCTTACCACAACAAACCAAACCATATCATCTTAAAATTACAAAAAAAGGTGTACAAATCATAACAAACTATGCCAGACTCACCTAAATTACTTCGGCTACTCTAAATCATCACCAACTAACCCTTACCACAACAAACTAAACCCAATCATTTTTAAATTACAAAAAAATGCTAGTAACCATAGCAAACTATGCCAAACTCACCTAAATTACTTCGGCTACCATAAATCATCACCAACTAACCCTTACCACAACAAACTAAACCCAATCACTTTTAAATTACAAAATAATGCTACTAACCATAGCAAACTATGCCAAACTCACCTAAATTACTTCGGCTATCAAAAATCACCCCCCAACTACACTTTACAGCAACAAACTAAGCCCAATCACTTTAAAATGACAAAAAAATGCTAAAAATCGTAACAAACTATGCCAGACTCACCTAAATTACTTCGGCTACTCTAAATCATCACCAACTAACCCTTACCACAACAAACTAACCCAATCACTTTTAAATTACAAAAAAATGCTAGTAACTATAGCAAACTATGCCAAACTCACCTAAATTACTTCGGCTACCATAAATCATCACCAACTAACCCTTACCACAACAAACTAAACCCAATCACTTTTAAATTACAAAAAAATGCTACTAACCCTAGCAAACTATGCCAAACTTACCTAAATTACTTCGGCTATCAAAAATCACTCTCAACTACACTTTACAGCAACAAACTAAGCCGAATCACTTTAAAATTACAAACAAATGCTAAAAATCATAACAAACTATACCAGAATCACCTAAATTACTTCGGCTACCGTAAATCACCCCCAACTATCCCTTACCACAACAAACCAAACCATATCATCTTAAAATTACAAAAAAAGTGTACAAATCATAACAAACTATGCCAGACTCACCTAAATTACTTCGGCTACTCTAAATCATCACCAACTAACCCTTACCACAACAAACTAAACCCAATCACTTTTAAATTACAAAAAAATGCTAGTAACCATAGCAAACTATGCCAAACTCACTTAAATTACTTCGGCTACCATAAATCATCACCAACTAACCCTTACCACAACAAACTAAACCCAATCACTTTTAAATTACAAAAAAATGCTACTAACCATAGCAAACTATGCCAAACTCACCTAAATTACTTCGGCTATCAAAAACCACCCCCAACTACACTTTACAGCAACAAACTAATCCCAATTACTTTAAAATTACAAAAAAAATGCTAAAAATCATAACAAACTATACCAGAATCACCTAAATTACTTCGGCTACCGTAAATCACTCCCAACTATCCCTTACCACAACAAACCAAATCATATCATCTTAAAATTACAAAAAAAGGTGTACAAATCATAACAAACTATGCCAGACTCACCTAAATTACTTCGGCTACTCTAAATCATCACCAAATAACCCTTACGACAACAAACTAAACCCAATCACTTTTAAATTACAAAAAAATGCTAGTAACCATAGCAAACTATGCCAAACTCACCTAAATTACTTCGGATATCAAAAATCACCCCCAACTACAATTTACAGCAACAAACTAAGCCCAATCACTTTAATATTACAAAAAAATACTAAAAATCATAACAACCTATACCAGAATCACCTAAATTACTTCGGCTACCGTAAATCACCCCCAACTATACCTTACCACAACAAACCAAACCATATCATCTTAAAAATACAAAAAAAGGTGTACAAATCATAACAAACTATGCCAGACTCACCTAAATTACTTCGGCTACTCTAAATCATCACCAACTAACCCTTACCACAACAAACTAAACCCAATCATTTTTAAATTACAAAAAAATGCTAGTAACCATAGCAAACTATGCCAAACTCACCTCAATTACTTCGGCTACCATAAATCTTCACCAACTAACCCTTACCACAACAAACTAAACCCAATCACATTTAAATTACTTCGGCTATCAAAAATCACCTCAACTACACTTTACAGCAACAAACTAAGCCCAATCACTTTAAAATTACAAAAAAATGCTAAAAATCATAAAAAACTATACCAGAATCACCTAAATTACTTCGGCTACCGTAAATCACCCCCAACTATCCCTTACCACAACAAACCAAACCATATCATCTTAAAATTACAAAAAAAGGTGTACAAATCATAACAAACTATGCCAGACTCACCTAAATTACTTCGGCTACTCCAAATCATCACCAACTAACCCTTACCACAACAAACTAAACCCAATCAGTTTTAAATTACAAAAAAATGCTAGTAACCATAGCAAACTATCCCAAACTCACCTAAATTACTTCGGCTATCAAAAATCACCCCAACTACACTTTACAGCAACAAACTAAGCCCAATCACTTTAAAATTACAAAAAAATGCTAAAAATCATAAAAAACTATACCAGAATCACCTAAATTACTTCGGCCACCGTAAATCACCCCCAACTATCCCTTACCACAACAAACCAAACCATATCATCTTAAAATTACAAAAAAAGGTGTACAAATCATAACAAACTATCCCAAACTCACCTAAATTACTTCGGCTATCAAAAATCACCCCAACTACACTTTACAGCAACAAACTAAGCCCAATCATTTTAAAATTACAAAAATATGCTAAAAATCATAAAAAACTATACCAGAATCACCTAAATTACTTCGGCTACCGTAAATTACCCCCAACTATCCCTTACCACAACAAACCAAACCATATCATCTTAAAATTACAAAAAAAAGTGTACAAATCATAACAAACTATGCCAGACTCACTTCAATTACTTCGGCTACTCTAAATCATCACCAAGTAACCCTTACGACAACAAACTAAACCCAATCACTTTTAAATTACAAAAAAATGCTAGTAACCATAGCAAACTATGCCAAACTCACCTAAATTACTTCGGCTACCATAAATCATCACCAACTAACCCTTACCACAACAAACTAAACCCAATCACTTTTAAATTACAAAAAAATGCTACTAACCATAGCAAACTATGCCAAACTCACCTAAATTACTTCGGCTATCAAAAATCACCCCCCAACTACACTTTACAGCAACAAACTAAACCCAATCACTTTAAAATGACAAAAAAATGCTAAAAATCATAACAAACTATACCAGAATTACCTAAATTACTTCGGCTACCGTTAATCACCCCCAACTATCCCTTACCACAACAAACCAAACCATATCATCTTAAAATTACAAAAAAAGGTGTACAAATCATAACAAACTATGCCAGACTCACCTAAATTACTTCGGATACTCTAAATCATCACCAACTAACCCTTACCACAACAAACTAACCCAATCACTTTTAAATTACAAAAAAATGCTAGTAACCATAGCAAACTATGCCAAACTCACCTAAATTACTTCGGCTACCATAAATCATCACCAACTAACCCTTACCACAACAAACTAAAACCAATCACTTTTAAATTACAAAAAAATGCTACTAACCATAGCAAACTATGCCAAACTTACCTAAATTACTTCGGCTATCAAAAATCACTCCCAACTACACTTTACAGCAACAAACTAACCCCAATCACTTTAAAATTACAAACAAATGCTAAAAATCATAACAAACTATACCAGAATCACCTAAATTACTTCGGCTACCGTAAATCACCCCCAACTATCCCTTACCACAACAAACCAAACCATATCATCTTAAAATTACAAAAAAATGTGTACAAATCATAACAAACTATGCCAGAATCACCTAAATTACTTCGGCTACTCTAAATCATCACCAACTAACCCTTACCACAACAAACTAAACCCAATCACTTTTAAATTACAAAAAAATGCTAGTAACCATAGCAAACTGCCAAACTCACTTAAATTACTTCGGCTACCATAAATCATAACCAACTAACCCTTACCACAACAAACTAAACCCAATCACTTTTAAATTACAAAAAAATGCTACTAACCATAGCAAACTATGCCAAACTCACCTAAATTACTTCGGCTATCAAAAACCACCCCCAACTACACTTTACAGCAACAAACTAATCCCAATTACTTTAAAATTACAAAAAAATGCTAAAAATCATAACAAACTATACCAGAATCATCTAAATTACTTCGGCTACCGTAAATCACCCCCAACTATACCTTACCACAACAAACCAAACCATATCATCTTAAAATTACAAAAAAAGGTGTACAAATCATAACAAACTATGCCAGACTCACCTAAATTACTTCGGCTACTCTAAATCATCACCAACTAACCCTAACCACAACAAACTAAACCCAATCATTTTTAAATTACAAAAAAATGCTAGTAACCATAGCAAACTATGCCAAACTCACCTAAATTACTTCGGCTACCATAAATCATCACCAACTAACCCTTACCACAACAAACTAAACCCAATCACTTTTAAATTACAAAAAAATGCTACTAACCATAGCAAACTATGCCAAACTTACCTAAATTACTTCGGCTATCAAAAATCACCCCCCAACTACACTTTACAGCAACAAACTAAGCCCAATCACTTTAAAATGACAAAAAAATGCTAAAAATCATAACAAACTATACCAGAATCACCTAAATTACTTCGGCTACCGTTACTCACCCCCAACTATCCCTTACCACAACAAACCAAACCATATCATCTTAAAATTACAAAAAAAGATGTACAAATCATAACAAACTATGCCAGACTCACCTAAATTACTTCGGCTACTCTAAATCATCACCAACTAACCCTTACCACAACAAACTAAACCCAATCATTTTTAAATTACAAAAAAATGCTAGTAACCATAGCAAACTATGCCAAACTCACCTAAATTACTTCGGCTACCATAAATCATCACCAACTAACCCTTACCACAACAAACTAAACCCAATCACTTTTAAATTACAAAAAAATGCTACTAACCATAGCAAACTATGCCAAACTCACCTAAATTACTTCGGCTATCAAAAATCACCCCCCAACTACATTTTACAGCAACAAACTAAGCCCAATCACTTTAAAATGACAAAAAAATGCTAAAAATCATAACAAACTATACCAGAATCACCTAAATTACTTCGGCTACCGTTAATCACCCCCAACTATCCCTTACCACAACAAACCAAACCATATCATCTTAAAATTACAAAAAAAGGTGTACAAATCATAACAAACTATGCCAGACTCACCTAAATTACTTCGGCTACTCTAAATCATCACCAACTAACCCTTACCACAACAAACTAACCCAATCACTTTTAAATTACAAAAAAATGTTAGTAACCATAGCAAACTATGCCAAACTCACCTAAATTACTTCGGCTACCACAAATCATCACCAACTAACCCTTACCACAACTAACTAAACCCAATCACTTTTAAATTACAAAAAAATGCTACTAACCCTAGCAAACTATGCCAAACTTACCTAAATTACTTCGGCTATCAAAAATCACTCCCAACTACACTTTACAGCAACAAACTAAGCCCAATCACTTTAAAATTACAAACAAATGCTAAAAATCATAACAAACTATACCAGAATCACCTAAATTACTTCGGCTACCGTAAATCACCCCCAACTATCCCTTACCACAACAAACCAAACCATGTCATCTTAAAATTACAAAAAAAGGTGTACAAATCATAACAAACTATGCCAGACTCACCTAAATTACTTCGGCTACTCTAAATCATCACCAACTAACCCTTACCACAACAAACTAAACCCAATCACTTTTAAATTACAAAAAAATGCTAGTAACCATAGCAAACTGCCAAACTCACTTAAATTACTTCGGCTACCATAAATCATAACCAACTAACCCTTACCACAACAAACTAAACCCAATCACTTTTAAATTACAAAAAAATGCTACTAACCATAGCAAACTATGCCAAACTCACCTAAATTACTTCGGCTATCAAAAACCACCCCCAACTACACTTTACAGCAACAAACTAATCCCAATTACTTTAAAATTACAAAAAAATGCTAAAAATCATAACAAACTATACCAGAATCACCTAAATTACTTCGGCTACCGTAAATCACTCCCAACTATCCCTTACCACAACAAACCAAATCATATCATCTTAAAATTACAAAAAAAGGTGTACAAATCATAACAAACTATGCCAGACTCACCTAAATTACTTCGGCTACTCTAAATCATCACCAAATAACCCTTACCACAACAAACTAAACCCAATCACTTTTAAATTACAAAAAAATGCTAGTAACCATAGCAAACTATGCCAAACTCACCTAAATTACTTCGGATATCAAAAATCACCCCCAACTACAATTTACAGCAACAAACTAAGCCCAATCACTTTAATATTACAAAAAAATACTAAAAATCATAACAACCTATACCAGAATCACCTAAATTACTTCGGCTACCGTAAATCACCCCCAACTATACCTTACCACAACAAACCAAACCATATCATCTTAAAATTACAAAAAAAGGTGTACAAATCATATCAAACTATGCCAGACTCACCTAAATTACTTCGGCTACTCTAAATCATCACCAACTAACCCTTACCACAACAAACTAAACCCAATCACTTTTAAATTACAAAAAAATGCTTCTAACCATAGCAAACTATGCCAAACTTACCTAAATTACTTCGGCTATCAAAAATCACCCCCCAACTACACTTTACAGCAACAAACTAAGCCCAATCACTTTAAAATGACAAAAAAATGCTAAAAATCATAACAAACTATACCAGAATCACCTAAATTACTTCGGCTACCGTTAATCACCCCCAACTATCCCTTACCACAACAAACCAAACCATATCATCTTAAAATTACAAAAAAAAGTGTAAAAATCATAACAAACTATGCCAGACTCACCTAAATTACTTCGACTACTCTAAATCATCACCAACTAACCCTTACCACAACAAACTAACCCAATCACTTTTAAATTACAAAAAAATGCTAGTAACCATAGCAAACTATGCCAAACTCACCTAAATTACTTCGGCTACCATAAATCATCACCAACTAACCCTTACCACAACAAACTAAACCCAATCACTTTTAAATTACAAAAAAATGCTACTAACCCTAGCAAACTATGCCAAACTTACCTAAATTACTTCGGCTATCAAAAATCACTCCCAACTACACTTTACAGCAACAAACTAAGCCCAATCACTTTAAAATTACAAACAAATGCTAAAAATCATAACAAACTATACCAGAATCACCTAAATTACTTCGGCTACCGTAAATCACCCCCAACTATCCCTTACCACAACAAACCAAACCATATCATCTTAAAATTACAAAAAAAGGTGTACAAATCATAACAAACTATGCCAGACTCACCTAAATTACTTCGGCTACTCTAAATCATCACCAACTAACCCTTACCACAACAAACTAAACCCAATCACTTTTAAATTACAAAAAAATGCTAGTAACCATAGCAAACTATGCCAAACTCACTTAAATTACTTCGGCTACCATAAATCATCACCAACTAACCCTTACCACAACAAACTAAACCCAATCACTTTTAAATTACAAAAAAATGCTACTAACCATAGCAAACTATGCCAAACTCACCTAAATTACTTCGGCTATCAAAAACCACCCCCAACTACACTTTACAGCAACAAACTAATCCCAATTACTTTAAAATTACAAAAAAATGCTAAAAATCATAACAAACTATACCAGAATCACCTAAATTACTTCGGCTACCGTAAATCACTCCCAACTATCCCTTACCACAACAAACCAAACCATATCATCTTAAAATTACAAAAAAAAGTGTAAAAATCATAACAAACTATGCCAGACTCACCTAAATTACTTCGACTACTCTAAATCATCACCAACTAACCCTTACCACAACAAACTAACCCAATCACTTTTAAATTACAAAAAAATGCTAGTAACCATAGCAAACTATGCCAAACTCACCTAAATTACTTCGGCTACCATAAATCATCACCAACTAACCCTTACCACAACAAACTAAACCCAATCACTTTTAAATTACAAAAAAATGCTACTAACCCTAGCAAACTATGCCAAACTTACCTAAATTACTTCGGCTATCAAAAATCACTCCCAACTACACTTTACAGCAACAAACTAAGCCCAATCACTTTAAAATTACAAACAAATGCTAAAAATCATAACAAACTATACCAGAATCACCTAAATTACTTCGGCTACCGTAAATCACCCCCAACTATCCCTTACCACAACAAACCAAACCATATCATCTTAAAATTACAAAAAAAAGTGTAAAAATCATAACAAACTATGCCAGACTCACCTAAATTACTTCGACTACTCTAAATCATCACCAACTAACCCTTACCACAACAAACTAACCCAATCACTTTTAAATTACAAAAAAATGCTAGTAACCATAGCAAACTATGCCAAACTCACCTAAATTACTTCGGCTACCATAAATCATCACCAACTAACCCTTACCACAACAAACTAAACCCAATCACTTTTAAATTACAAAAAAATGCTACTAACCCTAGCAAACTATGCCAAACTTACCTAAATTACTTCGGCTATCAAAAATCACTCCCAACTACACTTTACAGCAACAAACTAAGCCCAATCACTTTAAAATTACAAACAAATGCTAAAAATCATAACAAACTATACCAGAATCACCTAAATTACTTCGGCTACCGTAAATCACCCCCAACTATCCCTTACCACAACAAACCAAACCATATCATCTTAAAATTACAAAAAAAGGTGTACAAATCATAACAAACTATGCCAGACTCACCTAAATTACTTCGGCTACTCTAAATCATCACCAACTAACCCTTACCACAACAAACTAAACCCAATCACTTTTAAATTACAAAAAAATGCTAGTAACCATAGCAAACTATGCCAAACTCACTTAAATTACTTCGGCTACCATAAATCATCACCAACTAACCCTTACCACAACAAACTAAACCCAATCACTTTTAAATTACAAAAAAATGCTACTAACCATAGCAAACTATGCCAAACTCACCTAAATTACTTCGGCTATCAAAAACCACCCCCAACTACACTTTACAGCAACAAACTAATCCCAATTACTTTAAAATTACAAAAAAATGCTAAAAATCATAACAAACTATACCAGAATCACCTAAATTACTTCGGCTACCGTAAATCACTCCCAACTATCCCTTACCACAACAAACCAAATCATATCATCTTAAAATTACAAAAAAAGGTGTACAAATCATAACAAACTATGCCAGACTCACCTAAATTACTTCGGCTACTCTAAATCATCACCAAATAACCCTTACGACAACAAACTAAACCCAATCACTTTTAAATTACAAAAAAATGCTAGTAACCATAGCAAACTATGCCAAACTCACCTAAATTACTTCGGATATCAAAAATCACCCCCAACTACAATTTACAGCAACAAACTAAGCCCAATCACTTTAATATTACAAAAAAATACTAAAAATCATAACAACCTATACCAGAATCACCTAAATTACTTCGGCTACCGTAAATCACCCCCAACTATACCTTACCACAACAAACCAAACCATATCATCTTAAAAATACAAAAAAAGGTGTACAAATCATAACAAACTATGCCAGACTCACCTAAATTACTTCGGCTACTCTAAATCATCACCAACTAACCCTTACCACAACAAACTAAACCCAATCATTTTTAAATTACAAAAAAATGCTAGTAACCATAGCAAACTATGCCAAACTCACCTCAATTACTTCGGCTACCATAAATCTTCACCAACTAACCCTTACCACAACAAACTAAACCCAATCACATTTAAATTACTTCGGCTATCAAAAATCACCTCAACTACACTTTACAGCAACAAACTAAGCCCAATCACTTTAAAATTACAAAAAAATGCTAAAAATCATAAAAAACTATACCAGAATCACCTAAATTACTTCGGCTACCGTAAATCACCCCCAACTATCCCTTCCCACAACAAACCAAACCATATCATCTTAAAATTACAAAAAAAGGTGTACAAATCATAACAAACTATGCCAGACTCACCTAAATTACTTCGGCTACTCCAAATCATCACCAACTAACCCTTACCACAACAAACTAAACCCAATCAGTTTTAAATTACAAAAAAATGCTAGTAACCATAGCAAACTATCCCAAACTCACCTAAATTACTTCGGCTATCAAAAATCACCCTAACTACACTTTACAGCAACAAACTAAGCCCAATCACTTTAAAATTACAAAAAAATGCTAAAAATCATAAAAAACTATACCAGAATCACCTAAATTACTTCGGCCACCGTAAATCACCCCCAACTATCCCTTACCACAACAAACCAAACCATATCATCTTAAAATTACAAAAAAAGGTGTACAAATCATAACAAACTATCCCAAACTCACCTAAATTACTTCGGCTATCAAAAATCACCCCAACTACACTTTACAGCAACAAACTAAGCCCAATCATTTTAAAATTACAAAAATATGCTAAAAATCATAAAAAACTATACCAGAATCACCTAAATTACTTCGGCTACCGTAAATTACCCCCAACTATCCCTTACCACAACAAACCAAACCATATCATCTTAAAATTACAAAAAAAAGTGTACAAATCATAACAAACTATGCCAGACTCACTTCAATTACTTCGGCTACTCTAAATCATCACCAAGTAACCCTTACGACAACAAACTAAACCCAATCACTTTTAAATTACAAAAAAATGCTAGTAACCATAGCAAACTATGCCAAACTCACCTAAATTACTTTGGCTACCATAAATCATCACCAACTAACCCTTACCACAACAAACTAAACCCAATCACTTTTAAATTACAAAAAAATGCTACTAACCATATCAAACTATGCCAAACTCACCTAAATTACTTCGGCTATCAATAATCACCCCCAACTACACTTTACAGCAACAAACTAAGCCCAATCACTTTAAAATTATAAAAATTATGCTAAAAATCATAACAAACTATACCAGAATCACCTAAATTACTTCGGCTACCGTAAATCACCCCCATCTATCCCTTACCATAACAAACCAAACCATATCATCTTAAAATTACAAAAAAAGATGTACAAATCATAACAAACTATGCCAGACTCACTTAAATTACTTCGGCTACTCTAAATCATCACCAACTAACCCTTACCACAACAAACTTAACCCAATCACTTTTAAATTACAAAAAAATGCTACTAACCATAGCAAACTATGCCAAACTCACCTAAATTACTTCGGCTATCAAAAACCACCCCCAACTACACTTTACAGCAACAAACTAATCCCAATTACTTTAAAATTACAAAAAAATGCTAAAAATCATAACAAACTATACCAGAATCACCTAAATTACTTCGGCTACCGTAAATCACTCCCAACTATCCCTTACCACAACAAACCAAATCATATCATCTTAAAATTACAAAAAAAGGTGTACAAATCATAACAAACTATGCCAGACTCACCTAAATTACTTCGGCTACTCTAAATCATCACCAAATAACCCTTACCACAACAAACTAAACCCAATCACTTTTAAATTACAAAAAAATGCTAGTAACCATAGCAAACTATGCCAAACTCACCTAAATTACTTCGGCTATCAAAAATCACCCCAACTACACTTTACAGCAACAAACTAAGCCCAATCACTTTAATATTACAAAAAAATACTAAAAATCATAACAACCTATACCAGAATCATCTAAATTACTTCGGCTACCGTAAATCACCCCCAACTATACCTTACCACAACAAACCAAACCATATCATCTTAAAATTACAAAAAAAGGTGTACAAATCATAACAAACTATGCCAGACTCACCTAAATTACTTCGGCTACTCTAAATCATCACCAACTAACCCTTACCACAACAAACTAAACCCAATCATTTTTAAATTACAAAAAAATGCTAGTAACCATAGCAAACTATGCCAAACTCACCTAAATTACTTCGGCTACCATAAATCATCACCAACTAACCCTTACCACAACAAACTAAACCCAATCACTTTTAAATTACAAAATAATGCTACTAACCATAGCAAACTATGCCAAACTCACCTAAATTACTTCGGCTATCAAAAATCACCCCCCAACTACACTTTACAGCAACAAACTAAGCCCAATCACTTTAAAATGACAAAAAAATGCTAAAAATCGTAACAAACTATGCCAGACTCACCTAAATTACTTCGGCTACTCTAAATCATCACCAACTAACCCTTACCACAACAAACTAACCCAATCACTTTTAAATTACAAAAAAATGCTAGTAACCATAGCAAACTATGCCAAACTCACCTAAATTACTTCGGCTACCATAAATCATCACCAACTAACCCTTACCACAACAAACTAAACCCAATCACTTTTAAATTACAAAAAAATGCTACTAACCCTAGCAAACTATGCCAAACTTACCTAAATTACTTCGGCTATCAAAAATCACTCTCAACTACACTTTACAACAACAAACTAAGCCGAATCACTTTAAAATTACAAACAAATGCTAAAAATCATAACAAACTATACCAGAATCACCTAAATTACTTCGGCTACCGTAAATCACCCCCAACTATCCCTTACCACAACAAACCAAACCATATCATCTTAAAATTACAAAAAAAGGTGTACAAATCATAACAAATTATGCCAGACTCACCTAAATTACTTCGGCTACTCTAAATCATCACCAACTAACCCTTACCACAACAAACTAAACCCAATCACTTTTAAATTACAAAAAAATGCTAGTAACCATAGCAAACTATGCCAAACTCACTTAAATTACTTCGGCTACCATAAATCATCACCAACTAACCCTTACCACAACAAACTAAACCCAATCACTTTTAAATTACAAAAAAATGCTACTAACCATAGCAAACTATGCCAAACTCACCTAAATTACTTCGGCTATCAAAAACCACCCCCAACTACACTTTACAGCAACAAACTAATCCCAATTACTTTAAAATTACAAAAAAATGCTAAAAATCATAACAAACTATACCAGAATCACCTAAATTACTTCGGCTACCGTAAATCACTCCCAACTATCCCTTACCACAACAAACCAAATCATATCATCTTAAAATTACAAAAAAAGGTGTACAAATCATAACAAACTATGCCAGACTCACCTAAATTACTTCGGCTACTCTAAATCATCACCAAATAACCCTTACGACAACAAACTAAACCCAATCACTTTTAAATTACAAAAAAATGCTAGTAACCATAGCAAACTATGCCAAACTCACCTAAATTACTTCGGATATCAAAAATCACCCCCAACTACAATTTACAGCAACAAACTAAGCCCAATCACTTTAATATTACAAAAAAATACTAAAAATCATAACAACCTATACCAGAATCACCTAAATTACTTCGGCTACCGTAAATCACCCCCAACTATACCTTACCACAACAAACCAAACCATATCATCTTAAAAATACAAAAAAAGGTGTACAAATCATAACAAACTATGCCAGACTCACCTAAATTACTTCGGCTACTCTAAATCATCACCAACTAACCCTTACCACAACAAACTAAACCCAATCATTTTTAAATTACAAAAAAATGCTAGTAACCATAGCAAACTATGCCAAACTCACCTCAATTACTTCGGCTACCATAAATCTTCACCAACTAACCCTTACCACAACAAACTAAACCCAATCACATTTAAATTACTTCGGCTATCAAAAATCACCTCAACTACACTTTACAGCAACAAACTAAGCCCAATCACTTTAAAATTACAAAAAAATGCTAAAAATCATAAAAAACTATACCAGAATCACCTAAATTACTTCGGCTACCGTAAATCACCCCCAACTATCCCTTACCACAACAAACCAAACCATATCATCTTAAAATTACAAAAAAAGGTGTACAAATCATAACAAACTATGCCAGACTCACCTAAATTACTTCGGCTACTCCAAATCATCACCAACTAACCCTTACCACAACAAACTAAACCCAATCAGTTTTAAATTACAAAAAAATGCTAGTAACCATAGCAAACTATCCCAAACTCACCTAAATTATTTCGGCTATCAAAAATCACCCCAACTACACTTTACAGCAACAAACTAAGCCCAATCACTTTAAAATTACAAAAAAATGCTAAAAATCATAAAAAACTATACCAGAATCACCTAAATTACTTCGGCCACCGTAAATCACCCCCAACTATCCCTTACCACAACAAACCAAACCATATCATCTTAAAATTACAAAAAAAGGTGTACAAATCATAACAAACTATGCCAGACTCACCTAAATTACTTCGGCTACTCCAAATCATCACCAACTAACCCTTACCACAACAAACTAAACCCAATCATTTTTAAATTACAAAAAAATGCTAGTAACCATAGCAAACTATGCCAAACTTACCTAAATTACTTCGGCTACCATAAATCTTCACCAACTAACCTTTACCACAACAAACTAAACCCAATCACATTTAAATTACAAAAAAATGCTACTAACCATAGCAAACTATCCCAAACACATCTAAATTACTTCGGCTATCAAAAATCACCTCAACTACACTTTACAGCAACAAACTAAGCCTAATCACTTTAAAATTACAAAAAAATGCTAAAAATCATAAAAAACTATACCAGAATCACCTAAATTACTTCGGCTACCGTAAATCACCCCCAACTATCCCTTACCACAACAAACCAAACCATATCATCTTAAAATTATAAAAAAAGGTGTACAAATCATAACAAACTATGCCAGACTCACCTAAATTACTTCGGCTACTCTAAATCATCACCAGCTAACCCTTACCACAACAAACTAAACCCAATCAGTTTTAAATTACAAAAAAATGCTAGTAACCATAGCAAACTATCCCAAACTCACCTAAATTACTTCGGCTATCAAAAATCACCCCAACTACACTTTACAGCAACAAACTAAGCCCAATCACTTTAAAATTACAAAAAAATGCTAAAAATCATAAAAAACTATACCAGAATCACCTAAATTACTTTGGCAACCGTAAATCACCTCCAACTATCCCTTACCACAACAAACCAAACCATATCATCTTAAAATTACAAAAAAAGGTGTACAAATCATAACAAACTATCCCAAACTCACCTAAATTACTTCGGTTATCAAAAATCAACCCAACTACACTTTACAGCAACAAACTAAGCCCAATCATTTTAAAATTACAAAAATATGCTAAAAATCATCAAAAACTATACCAGAATCACCTAAATTACTTCGGCTACCGTAAATCACCCCCAACTATCCCTTACCACAACAAACCAAACCATATCATCTTAAAATTACAAAAAAAAGTGTACAAATCATAACAAACTATGCCAGACTCACTTAAATTACTTCGGCTACTCTAAATCATCACCAAGTAACCCTTACGACAACAAACTAAACCCAATCACTTTTAAATTACAAAAAAATGCTAGTAACCATAGCAAACTATGCCAAACTCACCTAAATTACTTCGGCTACCATAAATCATCACCAACTAACCCTTACCACAACAAAATAAACCCAATCACTTTTAAATTACAAAAAAATGCTACTAACCATATCAAACTATGCCAAACTCACCTAAATTACTTCGGCTATCAATAATCACCCCCAACTACACTTTACAGCAACAAACTAAGCCCAATCACTTTAAAATTACAAAAAAATGCTAAAAATCATAACAAACTATACCAGAATCACCTAAATTACTTCGGCTACCGTAAATCACCCCCATCTATCCCTTACCACAACAAACCAAACCATATCATCTTAAAATTACAAAAAAAGATGTACAAATCATAAGAAACTATGCCAGACTCACCTAAATTACTTCGGCTACTCTAAATCATCACCAACTAACCCTTACCACAACAAACTAAACCCAATCACTTTTAAATTACAAAAAAATGCTAGTAACCATAGCAAACTATGCCAAACTCACCTAAATTACTTCGGCTACCATAAATCATCACCAACTAACCCTTACCACAACAAACTAAACCCAATCACTTTTAAATTACAAAAAAATGCTACTAACCATAGCAAACTATGCCAAACTCACCTAAATTACTTCGGCTATCAAAAATCACCCCCAACTACACTTTACAGCACCAAACTAAGCCCAATAATTTCAAAATTACAAAAAAAATTCTAAAAATTATAACAAACTATACCAGAATCACCAAAATTTCTTCGGCTACCGTAAATCACCCCCAACTATCACTTACCACAACAAACCAAACCATATCATCTTAAAATTACAAAAAAAGATGTACAAATCATAACAAACTATGCCAGACTCACCTAAATTACTTCGGCTACTCTAAATCATCACCAACTAACCCTTACCACAACAAACTATACCCAATCACTTTTAAATTACAAAAAAATGCTAGTAACCATAGCAAACTATGCCAAACTCACCTAAATTACTTCGGCTACCATAAATCATCACCAACTAACCCTTACCACAACAAACTAAACCCAATCATTTTTAAATTACAAAAAAATGAGACTAACCATAGCAAACTATGCCAAACTCACCTAAATTATTTCGGCTACCAAAAATCACCCGCAACTACACTTTACAGCACCAAACTAAGCACAATCATTTCAAAATTACAAAAAAAATTCTAAAAATTATAACAAACTATACCAGAATTACCTAAATTTCTTCGGCTACCGTAAATCACCCACAACTATCCCTTACCACAACAAACCAAACCATATCATCTTAAAATTACAAAAAAAGGTGTACAAATCATAACAAACTATGCCAGAATCACCTAAATTACTTCAGCTACTCTAAATCATCATCAAGTAACCCTTACTACAACAAACTAAACCCAATAACTTTTAAATTACAAAAAAATGCTAGTAACCATAGCAAACTATGCCAAACTCACCTAAATTACTTCGGCTACCACAAATCATAACCAACTAACCCTTACCACAACAAACTAAACCCAATCAATTTTAAATTACAAAAAAATGCTAGTAACCTTAGCAAACTATGCCAAACTCACCTAAATTACTTCGGCTATCAAAAATCACTCCCAACTACACTTTACAGCAACAAACTAAGCCCAATCACTTTAAAATTACAAAAAAATGCTAAAAATCATAACAAACTATACCAGAATCACCTAAATTACTTCGGCTACCCTAAATCACCCCCAACTATCCCTTACCACAACAAACCAAACCATATCATCTTAAAATTACAAAAAAAGGTGTACAAATCATAACAAACTATGCCAGACTCACCTAAATTACTTCGGCTACTCTAAATCATCACCAACTAACCCTTACCACAACAAACTAAACCCAATCACTTTTAAATTACAAAAAAATGCTAGTAACCTTAGCAAACTATGCCAAACTCACCTAAATTACTTCGGCTATCAAAAATGACTCCCAACTACACTTTACAGCAACAAACTAAGCCCAATCACTTTAAAATTACAAAAAAATCCTAAAAATCATAACAAACTATACCAGAATCACCTAAATTACTTCGGCTAACGTAAATCACCCCCAACTATCCCTTACCACAACAAACCAAACCATATCATCTTAAAATTACAAAAAAAGGTGTACAAATCATAACAAACTATGCCAGACTCACCTAAATTACTTCGGCTACTCTAAATCATAACCAACTAACCATTACCACAACAAACTAAACCCAATCACTTTTAAATTACAAAAAAATGCTAGTAACCATAGCAAACTATGCCAAACTCAACTAAATTACTTCGGCTACCATAAATCATCACCAACTAACCCTTACCACAACAAACTAAACCCAATCACTTTCAAATTACAAAAAAATGCTACTAACCATAGCAAACTATGCCAAACTCACCTAAATTATTTCGGCTATCAAAAATCACCCACAACTACACTTTACAGCAACAAACTAAGCCCAATCACTTTAAAATTACAAAAAAATGCTAAAAATTATAACAAACTATACCAGAATCACCTAAATTACTTCGGCTACCGTAAATCACTCCCAACTAACCCTTACCACAACAAACCAAACCATATCATCTTAAAATTACAAAAAAAGGTGTACAAATCATAACAAACTATGCCAGACTCACCAAAATTACTTCGGCTACTCTAAATCATCACCATCTAACCCTTACCACAACAAACTAAACCCAATCACTTTTAAATTACAAAAAAATGCTAGTAACCATAGCAAACTATGCGAAACTCACCTAAATTACTTCGGCTTCCATAAATCATCACCAACTAACCCTTACCACAACAAACTAAACCCAATCACTTTTAAATTACAAAAAAATGCTACTAACCATAGCAAACTATGCCAAACTCACCTAAATTACTTCGGCTATCAAAAATCACCCCCAACTACATTTTACAGCAACAAACTAAGCCCAATCACTTTAAAATTATAAAAAATGCTAAAAAGCATAACAAACTATACCAGAATCACCTAAATTACTTCGACTACCGTAAATCACCCCCAACTATCCCTTACCACAACAAACCAAACCATATCATCTTAAAATTACAAAAAAAGGTGTACAAATCATAACAAACTATGCCAGACTCACCTAAATTACTTCGGCTACTCTAAATCATCACCAACTAATCCTTACCACAACAAACTAAACCCAATCACTTTTAAATTACAAAAAAATGCTACTAATCATAGCAAACTATGCCAAACTCACCTAAATTACTTCGGCTATCAAAAATCACCCACAACTACACTTTACAGCAACAAACTAAGCCCAATCACTTTAAAATGACAAAAAAATGCTAAGAATCATAACAAACTATACCAGAATCACCTAAATTACTTCGGCTACCGTAAATCACCCCCAACTATACCTTACCACAACAAACCAAACCATATCATCTTAAAATTACAAAAAAAGGTGTACAAATCATAACAAACTATGCCAGACTCACCTAAATTACTTCGGCTACTCTAAATCATCACCATCTAACCCTTACCACAACAAACTAAACCCAATCACTTTTAAATTACAAAAAATGCTAGTAACCACAGCAAACTATGCCAAACTCACCTAAATTACTTCGGCTACCATAAATCACCCCCAACTATCCCTTACCACAACAAACCAAACCATATCATCTTAAAATTTCAAAAAAAGGTGTACAAATCATAACAAACTATGCCAGACTCACCTAAATTACTTCGGCTACCATAAATCATCACCAACTAACCCTTACCACAACAAACTAAACCCAATCACTTTTAAATTACAAAAAAATGCTACTAACCATAGCAAACTATGCCAAACTCACCTAAATTACTTCGGCTATCAAAAATCACCCCCAACTACACTTTACAGCAACAAACTAAACCCAATCACTTTAAAATTACAAAAAAATGCTAAAAATCATAACAAACTATACCAGAATCACCTAAATTACTTCGGCTATCGTAAATCACCCCCAACTATCCCTTACAACAACAAACCAAACCATATCATTTTAAAATTACAAAAAAAGGTGTACAAATCATTAACAAACTATGCCAGACTCACCTAAATTACTTCGGCTACTCTAAATCATAACCAACTAACCCTTACCACAACAAACTAAACCCAATCACTTTTAAATTACAAAAAAATGCTAGTAACCATAGCAAACTATGCCAAACTCACCTAAATTACTTCGGCTACCATAAATCATCAGCAACTAACCCTTACCACAACAAACTAAACCCAATCAATTTTAAATTACAAAAAAATGCTACTAACCATAGCAAACTATGCCAAACTTACCTAAATTACTTCGGCTATCAAAAATCACCCCCAACTACACTTTACAGCAACAAACTAAACCCAATCACTTTAAAATTACAAAAAAATGCTAAAAATCATAGCAAACTATGCCAAACTCACCTAAATTACTTCGGCTACCATAAATCATCAGCAACTAACCCTTACCACAACAAACTAAACCCAATCAATTTTAAATTACAAAAAAATGCTACTAACCATAGCAAACTATGCCAAACTCACCTAAATTACTTCGGCTATCAAAAATCACCCCCAACTACACTTTACAGCAACAAACTAAACCCAATCATTTTAAAATTACAAAAAAATGCCAAAAATCATAACAAACTATACCAGAATCACCTAAATTACTTCGGCTATCGTAAATCACCCCCAACTATCCCTTACAACAACAAACCAAACCATATCATTTTAAAATTACAAAAAAAGGTGTACAAATCATAACAAACTATGCCAGACTCACCTAAATTACTTCGGCTACTCTAAATCATAACCAACTAACCCTTACCACAACAAACTAAACCCAATCACTTTTAAATTACAAAAAAATGCTAGTAACCATAGCAAACTATGCCAAACTCACCTAAATTACTTCGGCTACCATAAATCATCAGCAACTAACCCTTACCACAACAAACTAAACCCAATCAATTTTAAATTACAAAAAAATTCTACTAACCATAGCAAACTATGCCAAACTCACCTAAATTACTTCGGCTATCAAAAATCACCCCCAACTACATTTTACAGCAACAAACTAAGCCCAATCACTTTAAAATTATAAAAAATGCTAAAAAGCATAACAAACTATACCAGAATCACCTAAATTACTTCGGCTACCGTAAATCACCCCCAACTATCCCTTACCACAACAAACCAAACCATATCATCTTAAAATTACAAAAAAAGGTGTACAAATCATAACAAACTATGCCAGACTCACCTAAATTACTTCGGCTACTCTAAATCATCACCAACTAATCCTTACCACAACAAACTAAACCCAATCACTTTTAAATTACAAAAAAATGCTACTAATCATAGCAAACTATGCCAAACTCACCTAAATTACTTCGGCTATCAAAAATCACCCACAACTACACTTTACAGCAACAAACTAAGCCCAATCACTTTAAAATGACAAAAAAATGCTAAGAATCATAACAAACTATACCAGAATCACCTAAATTACTTCGGCTACCGTAAATCACCCCCAACTATACCTTACCACAACAAACCAAACCATATCATCTTAAAATTACAAAAAAAGGTGTACAAATCATAACAAGCTATGCCAGACTCACCTAAATTACTTCGGCTACTCTAAATCATCACCATCTAACCCTTACCACAACAAACTAAACCCAATCACTTTTAAATTACAAAAAATGCTAGTAACCACAGCAAACTATGCCAAACTCACCTAAATTACTTCGGCTACCATAAATCACCCCCAACTATCCCTTACCGCAACAAACCAAACCATATCATCTTAAAATTTCAAAAAAAGGTGTACAAATCATAACAAACTATGCCAGACTCACCTAAATTACTTCGGCTACCATAAATCATCACCAACTAACCCTTACCACAACAAACTAAACCCAATCACTTTTAAATTACAAAAAAATGCTACTAACCATAGCAAACTATGCCAAACTCACCTAAATTACTTCGGCTATCAAAAATCACCCCCAACTACACTTTACAGCAACAAACTAAACCCAATCACTTTAAAATTACAAAAAAATGCTAAAAATCATAACAAACTATACCAGAATCACCTAAATTACTTCGGCTATCGTAAATCACCCCCAACTATCCCTTACAACAACAAACCAAACCATATCATTTTAAAATTACAAAAAAAGGTGTACAAATCATAACAAACTATGCCAGACTCACCTAAATTACTTCGGCTACTCTAAATCATAACCAACTAACCCTTACCACAACAAACTAAACCCAATCACTTTTAAATTACAAAAAAATGCTAGTAACCATAGCAAACTATGCCAAACTCACCTAAATTACTTCGGCTACCATAAATCATCAGCAACTAACCCTTACCACAACAAACTAAACCCAATCAATTTTAAATTACAAAAAAATGCTACTAACCATAGCAAACTATGCCAAACTTACCTAAATTACTTCGGCTATCAAAAATCACCCCCAACTACACTTTACAGCAACAAACTAAACCCAATCACTTTAAAATTACAAAAAAATGCTAAAAATCATAGCAAACTATGCCAAACTCACCTAAATTACTTCGGCTACCATAAATCATCAGCAACTAACCCTTACCACAACAAACTAAACCCAATCAATTTTAAATTACAAAAAAATGCTACTAACCATAGCAAACTATGCCAAACTCACCTAAATTACTTCGGCTATCAAAAATCACCCCCAACTACACTTTACAGCAACAAACTAAACCCAATCACTTTAAAATTACAAAAAAATGCTAAAAATCATAACAAACTATACCAGAATCACCTAAATTACTTCGGCTATCGTAAATCACCCCCAACTATCCCTTACAACAGCAAACCAAACCATATCATTTTAAAATTACAAAAAAAGGTGTACAAATCATAACAAACTATGCCAGACTCACCTAAATTACTTCGGCTACTCTAAATCATCACCAACTAATCCTTACCACAACAAACTAAACCCAATCACTTTTAAATTACAAAAAAATGCTACTAATCATAGCAAACTATGCCAAACTCACCTAAATTACTTCGGCTATCAAAAATCACCCACAACTACACTTTACAGCAACAAACTAAGCCCAATCACTTTAAAATGACAAAAAAATGCTAAGAATCATAACAAACTATACCAGAATCACCTAAATTACTTCGGCTACCGTAAATCACCCCCAACTATACCTTACCACAACAAACCAAACCATATCATCTTAAAATTACAAAAAAAGGTGTACAAATCATAACAAGCTATGCCAGACTCACCTAAATTACTTCGGCTACTCTAAATCATCACCATCTAACCCTTACCACAACAAACTAAACCCAATCACTTTTAAATTACAAAAAATGCTAGTAACCACAGCAAACTATGCCAAACTCACCTAAATTACTTCGGCTACCATAAATCACCCCCAACTATCCCTTACCACAACAAACCAAACCATATCATCTTAAAATTTCAAAAAAAGGTGTACAAATCATAACAAACTATGCCAGACTCACCTAAATTACTTCGGCTACCATAAATCATCACCAACTAACCCTTACCACAACAAACTAAACCCAATCACTTTTAAATTACAAAAAAATGCTACTAACCATAGCAAACTATGCCAAACTCACCTAAATTACTTCGGCTATCAAAAATCACCCCCAACTACACTTTACAGCAACAAACTAAACCCAATCACTTTAAAATTACAAAAAAATGCTAAAAATCATAGCAAACTATGCCAAACTCACCTAAATTACTTTGGCTACCATAAATCATCAGCAACTAACCCTTACCACAACAAACTAAACCCAATCAATTTTAAATTACAAAAAAATGCTACTAACCATAGCAAACTATGCCAAACTCACCTAAATTATTTCGGCTATCAAAAATCACCCCCAACTACACTTTACAGCAACAAACTAAACCCAATCACTTTAAAATTACAAAAAAATGCTAAAAATCATAACAAACTATACCAGAATCACCTAAATTACTTCGGCTATAGTAAATCACCCCCAACTATCCCTTACAACAGCAAACCAAACCATATCATTTTAAAATTACAAAAAAAGGTGTACAAATCATAACAAACTATGCCAGACTCACCTAAATTACTTCGGCTACTCTAAATCATAACCAACTAACCCTTACCACAACAAACTAAACCCAATCACTTTTAAATTACAAAAAAATGCTAGTAACCATAGCAAACTATGCCAAACTCACCTAAATTACTTCGGCTACCATAAATCATCAGCAACTAACCCTTACCACAACAAACTAAACCCAATCAATTTTAAATTACAAAAAAATGCTACTAACCATAGCAAACTATGCCAAACTCACCTAAATTACTTCGGCTATCAAAAATCACCCCCAACTACACTTTACAGCAACAAACTAAGCCCAATCACTTTAAAATTATAAAAAATGCTAAAAAGCATAACAAACTATACCAGAATCATTTAAATTACTTCGGGTACCGTAAATCAACCCCAACTATTCCTTACCACAACAAACCAAACCATATCATCTTAAAATTACAAAAAAAGGTGTACAAATCATAACAAACTATGCCAGACTCACCTAAATTACTTCGGCTACTCTAAATCATCACCAACTAATCCTTACCACAACAAACTAAACCCAATCACTTTTAAATTACAAAAAAATGCTACTAACAATAGCAAACTATGCCAAACTCACCTAAATTACTTCGGCTATCAAAAATCACCCACAACTACACTTTACAGCAACAAACTAAGCCCAATCACTTTAAAATGACAAAAAAATGCTAAAAATCATAACAAACTATACCAGAATCACCTAAATTACTTCGGCTACCGTAAATCACCCCCAACTATACCTTACCACAAAAACCAAACCATATCATCTTAAAATTACAAAAAAAGGTGTACAAATCATAACAAACTATGCCAGACTCACCTAAATTACTTCGGCTACTCTAAATCATCACCATCTAACCCTTACCACAACAAACTAAACCCAATCACTTTTAAATTACAAAAAATGCTAGTAACCACAGCAAACTATGCCAAACTCACCTAAATTACTTCGGCTACCATAAATCACCCCCAACTATCCCTTACCACAACAAACCAAACCATATCATCTTAAAATTTAAAAAAAAGGTGTACAAATCATAACAAACTATGCCAGACTCACCTAAATTACTTCGGCTACTCTAAATCATCACCAACTAACCCTTACCACAACAAACTAAACCCAATCACTTTTAAATTACAAAATAATGCTAGTAACCATAGCAAACTATGCCAAACTCACCTAAATTACTTCGGCTACCATAAATCATCACCAACTAACCCTTACCACAACAAACTAAACCCAATCACTTTTAAATTACAAAAAAATGCTACTAACCTTAGCAAACTATGCCAAACTCACCTAAATTACTTCGGCTATCAAAAATCACCCTCAACTACACTTTGCAGCAACAAACTAAGCCCAATCACTTTAAAATTACAAAAAAATGCTACTAACCTTAGCAAACTATGCCAAACTCACCTAAATTACTTCGGCTATCAAAAATCACCCTCAACTACACTTTACAGCAACAAACTAAACCCAATCACTTTAAAATTACAAAAAAATGCTAAAAATCATAGCAAACTATGCCAAACTCACCTAAATTACTTCGGCTACCATAAATCATCAGCAACTAACCCTTACCACAACAAACTAAACCCAATCAATTTTAAATTACAAAAAAATGCTACTAACCATAGCAAACTATGCCAAACTCACCTAAATTACTTCGGCTATCAAAAATCACCCCCAACTACACTTTACAGCAACAAACTAAACCCAATCACTTTAAAATTACAAAAAAATGCTAAAAATCATAACAAACTATACCAGAATCACCTAAATTACTTCGGCTATCGTAAATCACCCCCAACTATCCCTTACAACAGCAAACCAAACCATATCATTTTAAAATTACAAAAAAAGGTGTACAAATCATAACAAACTATGCCAGACTCACCTAAATTACTTCGGCTACTCTAAATCATCACCAACTAATCCTTACCACAACAAACTAAACCCAATCACTTTTAAATTACAAAAAAATGCTACTAATCATAGCAAACTATGCCAAACTCACCTAAATTACTTCGGCTATCAAAAATCACCCACAACTACACTTTACAGCAACAAACTAAGCCCAATCACTTTAAAATGACAAAAAAATGCTAAGAATCATAACAAACTATACCAGAATCACCTAAATTACTTCGGCTACCGTAAATCACCCCCAACTATACCTTACCACAACAAACCAAACCATATCATCTTAAAATTACAAAAAAAGGTGTACAAATCATAACAAGCTATGCCAGACTCACCTAAATTACTTCGGCTACTCTAAATCATCACCATCTAACCCTTACCACAACAAACTAAACCCAATCACTTTTAAATTACAAAAAATGCTAGTAACCACAGCAAACTATGCCAAACTCACCTAAATTACTTCGGCTACCATAAATCACCCCCAACTATCCCTTACCACAACAAACCAAACCATATCATCTTAAAATTTCAAAAAAAGGTGTACAAATCATAACAAACTATGCCAGACTCACCTAAATTACTTCGGCTACCATAAATCATCACCAACTAACCCTTACCACAACAAACTAAACCCAATCACTTTTAAATTACAAAAAAATGCTACTAACCATAGCAAACTATGCCAAACTCACCTAAATTACTTCGGCTATCAAAAATCACCCCCAACTACACTTTACAGCAACAAACTAAACCCAATCACTTTAAAATTACAAAAAAATGCTAAAAATCATAACAAACTATACCAGAATCACCTAAATTACTTCGGCTATCGTAAATCACCCCCAACTATCCCTTACAACAACAAACCAAACCATATCATTTTAAAATTACAAAAAAAGGTGTTCAAATCATAACAAACTATGCCAGACTCACCTAAATTACTTCGGCTACTCTAAATCATAACCAACTAACCCTTACCACAACAAACTAAACCCAATCACTTTTAAATTACAAAAAAATGCTAGTAACCATAGCAAACTATGCCAAACTCACCTAAATTACTTCGGCTACCATAAATCATCAGCAACTAACCCTTACCACAACAAACTAAACCCAATCAATTTTAAATTACAAAAAAATGCTACTAACCATAGCAAACTATGCCAAACTTACCTAAATTACTTCGGCTATCAAAAATCACCCCCAACTACACTTTACAGCAACAAACTAAACCCAATCACTTTAAAATTACAAAAAAATGCTAAAAATCATAGCAAACTATGCCAAACTCACCTAAATTACTTTGGCTACCATAAATCATCAGCAACTAACCCTTACCACAACAAACTAAACCCAATCAATTTTAAATTACAAAAAAATGCTACTAACCATAGCAAACTATGCCAAACTCACCTAAATTACTTCGGCTATCAAAAATCACCCCCAACTACACTTTACAGCAACAAACTAAACCCAATCACTTTAAAATTACAAAAAAATGCTAAAAATCATAACAAACTATACCAGAATCACCTAAATTACTTCGGCTATCGTAAATCACCCCCAACTATCCCTTACAACAGCAAACCAAACCATATCATTTTAAAATTACAAAAAAAGGTGTACAAATCATAACAAACTATGCCAGACTCACCTAAATTACTTCGGCTACTCTAAATCATAACCAACTAACCCTTACCACAACAAACTAAACCCAATCACTTTTAAATTACAAAAAAATGCTAGTAACCATAGCAAACTATGCCAAACTCACCTAAATTACTTCGGCTACCATAAATCATCAGCAACTAACCCTTACCACAACAAACTAAACCCAATCAATTTTAAATTACAAAAAAATGCTACTAACCATAGCAAACTATGCCAAACTCACCTAAATTACTTCGGCTATCAAAAATCACCCCCAACTACACTTTACAGCAACAAACTAAGCCCAATCACTTTAAAATTATAAAAAATGCTAAAAAGCATAACAAACTATACCAGAATCATTTAAATTACTTCGGGTACCGTAAATCAACCCCAACTATCCCTTACCACAACAAACCAAACCATATCATCTTAAAATTACAAAAAAAGGTGTACAAATCATAACAAACTATGCCAGACTCACCTAAATTACTTCGGCTACTCTAAATCATCACCAACTAATCCTTACCACAACAAACTAAACCCAATCACTTTTAAATTACAAAAAAATGCTACTAACAATAGCAAACTATGCCAAACTCACCTAAATTACTTCGGCTATCAAAAATCACCCACAACTACACTTTACAGCAACAAACTAAGCCCAATCACTTTAAAATGACAAAAAAATGCTAAAAATCATAACAAACTATACCAGAATCACCTAAATTACTTCGGCTACCGTAAATCACCCCCAACTATACCTTACCACAAAAACCAAACCATATCATCTTAAAATTACAAAAAAAGGTGTACAAATCATAACAAACTATGCCAGACTCACCTAAATTACTTCGGCTACTCTAAATCATCACCATCTAACCCTTACCACAACAAACTAAACCCAATCACTTTTAAATTACAAAAAATGCTAGTAACCACAGCAAACTATGCCAAACTCACCTAAATTACTTCGGCTACCATAAATCACCCCCAACTATCCCTTACCACAACAAACCAAACCATATCATCTTAAAATTACAAAAAAAGGTGTACAAATCATAACAAACTATGCCAGACCCACCTAAATTACTTCGGCCACTCTAAATCATCACCAACTAACCCTTACCACAACAAACTAAACCCAATCACTTTTAAATTACAAAAAAATGCTACTAACCATAGCAAACTATGCCAAATTTACCTAAATTACTTCGGCTATCAAAAATCACCCCCAACTACACTTTACAGCAACAAACTAAGCCCAATCACTTTAAAATTACAAAAAAATGCTAAAAATCATAACAAACTACACCAGAATCACCTAAATTACTTCGGCTATCGTAAATCACCCCCAACTATCCCTTACCACAATAAACCAAACCATATCATCTTAAAATTAAAAAAAAGGTGTACAAATCATAACAAACTATGCCAGACTCACCTAAATTACTTCGGCTTCTCTAAATCATCACCAACTAACCCCTACCACAACAAACTAAACCCAATCACTTTTAAATTACAAAAAAATGCTACTAACCATAGCAAACTATGCCAAACTCACCTAAATTACTTCGGCTATCAAAAATCACCCCCAACTACACTTTACAACAACAAAGCCCAATCACTTTAAAATTACAAAAAAATGCTAAAAATCATAACAAACTATACCAGAATCACCTAAATTACTTCGGCTACCGTAAATCACCCCCAACTATCCCTTACCACAACAAACCAAACCATATCATCTTAAAATTACAAAAAAAGGTGTACAAATCATAACAAACTATGCCAGACTCACCTAAATTTCTTCGGCTATCAAAAATCACACCCAACTACACTTTACAGCAACAAACTAAGCCCAATCACTTTAAAATTATAAAAAATGCTAAAAAGCATAACAAACTATACCAGAATCACCTAAATTACTTCGGGTACCGTAAATCAACCCCAACTATCCCTTACCACAACAAACCAAACCATATCATCTTAAAATTACAAAAAAAGGTGTACAAATCATAACAAACTATGCCAGACTCACCTAATTTACTTCGGCTACTCTAAATCATCACCAACTAATCCTTACCACAACAAACTAAACCAAATCACTTTTAAATTACAAAAAAATGCTACTAACCATAGCAAACTATGCCAAACTCACCTAAATTACTTCGGCTATCAAAAATCGCCCACAACTACACTTTACAGCAACAAACTAAGCCAAATCACTTTAAAATGACAAAAAAATGCTAAAAATCATAACAAACTATACCAGAATCACCTAAATTACTTCGGCTACCGTAAATCACCCCCAACTATACCTTACCACAAAAACCAAACCATATCATCTTAAAATTACAAAAAAAGGTGTACAAATCATAACAAACTATGCCAGACTCACCTAAATTACTTCGGCTACTCTAAATCATCACCATCTAACCCTTACCACAACAAACTAAACCCAATCACTTTTAAATTACAAAAAATGCTAGTAACCACAGCAAACTATGCCAAACTCACCTAAATTACTTCGGCTACCATAAATCACCCCCAACTATCCCTTACCACAACAAACCAAACCATATCATCTTAAAATTTTAAAAAAAGGTGTACAAATCATAACAAACTATGCCAGACTCACCTAAATTACTTCGGCTACTCTAAATCATCACCAACTAACCCTTACCACAACAAACTAAACCCAATCACTTTTAAATTACAAAATAATGCTAGTAACCATAGCAAACTATGCCAAACTCACCTAAATTACTTCGGCTACCATAAATCATCACCAACTAACCCTTACCACAACAAACTAAACCCAATCACTTTTAAATTACAAAAAAATGCTACTAACCATAGCAAACTATGCCAAACTCACCTAAATTACTTCGGCTATCAAAAATCACCCTCAACTACACTTTGCAGCAACAAACTAAGCCCAATCACTTTAAAATTACAAAAAAATGCTAAAAATCATAACAAACTATACCAGAATCACCTAAATTACTTCGGTTACCGTAAATCACCCCCAACTATCCCTTACCACAACAAACCAAACCATATCATCTTAAAATTACAAAAAAAGGTTTACAAATCATAACAAACTATGCCAGACTCACCTAAATTACTTCGGCTACTCTAAATCATCACCAACTAACCCTTACCACAACAAACTAAACCCAATCACTTTTAAATTACAAAAAAATGCTACTAACCATAGCAAACTATGCCAATCTCACCTAAATTACTTCGGCTATCAAAAATCACCCCCAACTACACTTTACAGCAACAAACTAAGCCCAATCACTTTAAAATTATAAAAAATGCTAAAAAGCATAACAAACTATACCAGAATCACCTAAATTACTTCGGCTACCGTAAATCACCCCCAACTATCCCTTACCACAACAAACCAAACCATATCATCTTAAAATTACAAAAAAAGGTGTACAAATCATAACAAACTATGCCAGACCCACCTAAATTACTTCGGCCACTCTAAATCATCACCAACTAACCCTTACCACCACAAACTAAACCCAATCACTTTCAAATTACAAAAAAATGCTACTAACCATAGCAAACTATGCCAAATTTACCTAAATTACTTCGGCTATCAAAAATCACCCCCAACTACACTTTACAGCAACAAACTAAGCCCAATCACTTTAAAATTACAAAAAAATGCTAAAAATCATAACAAACTACACCAGAATCACCTAAATTACTTCGGCTATCGTAAATCACCCCCAACTATCCCTTACCACAATAAACCAAACCATATCATCTTAAAATTAAAAAAAAGGTGTACAAATCATAACAAACTATGCCAGACTCACCTAAATTACTTCGGCTTCTCTAAATCATCACCAACTAACCCCTACCACAACAAACTAAACCCAATCACTTTTAAATTACAAAAAAATGCTACTAACCATAGCAAACTATGCCAAGCTCACCTAAATTACTTCGGCTATCAAAAATCACCCCCAACTACACTTTACAACAACAAAGCCCAATCACTTTAAAATTACAAAAAAATCTTAAAAATAATAACAAACTATACCAGAATCACCTAAATTACTTCGGCTACCGTAAATCACCCCCAACTATCCCTTACCACAACAAACCAAACCATATCATCTTAAAATCACGGAAAAAGGTGTACAAATCATAACAAACTATGCCAGACTCACCTAAATTTCTTTGGCTATCAAAAATCACACCCAACTACACTTTACAACAACAAACTAAGCCCAATCACTTTAAAATTACAAAAAAATGCTAAAAATCATAACAAACTATACCAGAATCACCTAAATTACTTCGGCTACCTAAAAACACCTCCAAATATCCCTTACCACAACAAACCAAACCATATCATCTTAAAATTACAAAAAAAGGTGTACAAATCATAACAAAATATGCCAGACTCACCTAAATTACTTCGGCTACCATAAACTATCACCAACTAACCCTTACCACAACAAACTAAACCCAATCACTTTTAAATTACAAAAAAATGCTAGTAACCATAGCAAACTATGCCAAACTCACCTAAATTACTTCGGCTACCATAAATGATCACCAACTAACCCTTACCACAACAAACTAAACCCAATCACTTTTAAATTACAAAAAAATGCTAGTAACCATAGCAGACTATGCCAAACTCACCTAAATTACTTTGGCTACCATAAATCATCACCGACTAACCCTTACCACTACAAACTAAACCCAATCACTTTTAAATTACAAAAGAATGCTACTAACCATAGCAAACTATGCCAACTCCCCTAAATTACTTCGGCTATCAAAAATCACCCCCAACTACACTTTACAACAACAAACTAAGCCCAATCACTTTAAAATTACAAAAAAATGCAAAAAATCATAACAAACTATACCAGAATCACCTAAATTACTTCGGCTACCGTAAATCACCCCCAACTATCCTTTACCACAATAAACCAAACCATATCATCTTAAAATTACAAAAAAAGGTGTACAAATCATAACAAACTATGCCAGACTCACCTAAATTTCTTCGGCTATCAAAAATCACACCCAACTACACTTTACAGCAACAAACTAAGCCCAATCACTTTAAAATTATAAAAAATGCTAAAAAGCATAACAAACTATACCAGAATCACCTAAATTACTTCGGCTACCGTAAATCACCCCCAACTATCCCTTACCACAATAAACCAAACCATATCATCTTAAAATTACAAAAAAAGGTGTACAAATCATAACAAACTATGCCAGACTCACCTAAATTTCTTCGGCTATCAAAAATCACACCCAACTACACTTTACAGCAACAAACTAAGCCCAATCACTTTAAAATTATAAAAAATGCTAAAAAGCATAACAAACTATACCAGAATCACCTAAATTACTTCGGCTATCGTAAATCACCCCCAACTATCCCTTACCACAATAAACCAAACCATATCATCTTAAAATTTAAAAAAAGGTGTACAAATCATAACAAACTATGCCAGACTCACCTAAATTACTTCGGCTTCTCTAAATCATCACCAACTAACCCCTACCACAACAAACTAAACCCAATCACTTTTAAATTACAAAAAAATGCTACTAACCATAGCAAACTATGCCAAACTCACCTAAATTACTTCGGCTATCAAAAATTACCCCCAACTACACTTTACAACAACAAAGCCCAATCACTTTAAAATTACAAAAAAATGCTAAAAATCATAACAAACTATGCCAGAATCACCTAAATTACTTCGGCTACCGTAAATCACCCCCAACTATCCCTTACCACAACAAACCAAACCATATCATCTTAAAATTACGAAAAAAGGTGTACAAATCATAACAAACTATGCCAGACTCACCTAAATTTCTTTGGCTATCAAAAATCACACCCAACTACACTTTACAGCAACAAACTAAGCCCAATCACTTTAAAATTACAAAAAAATGCTAAAAATCATAACAAACTATACCAGAATCACCTAAATTACTTCGGCTACCTAAAAACACCCCCAACTATCCCTTACCACAACAAACCAAACCATATCATCTTAAAATTACAAAAAAAGGTGTACAAATCATAACAAAATATGCCAGACTCACCTAAATTACTTCGGCTACCATAAACTATCACCAACTAACCCTTACCACAACAAACTAAACCCAATCACTTTTAAATTACAAAAAAATGCTAGTAACCATAGCAAACTATGCCAAACTCACCTAAATTACTTCGGCTACCATAAATGATTACCAACTAACCCTTACCACAACAAACTAAACCCAATCACTTTTAAATTACAAAAAAATGCTAGTAACCATAGCAGACTATGCCAAACTCACCTAAATTACTTTGGCTACCATAAATCATCACCAACTAACCCTTACCACTACAAACTAAACCCAATCACTTTTAAATTACAAAAAAATGCTACTAACCATAGCAAACTATGCCAACTCCCCTAAATTACTTCGGCTATCAAAAATCACACCCAACTACACTTTACAACAACAAACTAAGCCCAATCACTTTAAAATTACAAAAAAATGCTAAAAATCATAACAAACTATACCAGAATCACCTAAATTACTTCGGCTACCGTAAATCACCCCCAACTATCCCTTACCACAATAAACCAAACCATATCATCTTAAAATTACAAAAAAAGGTGTACAAATCATAACAAATTATGCCAGACTCACCTAAATTTCTTCGGCTATCAAAAATCACACCCAACTACACTTTACAGCAACAAACTAAGCCCAATCACTTTAAAATGATAAAAAATGCTAAAAAGCATAACAAACTATACCAGAATCACCTAAATTACTTCGGGTACCGTAAATCAACCCCAACTATCCCTTACCACAACAAACCAAACCATATCATCTTAAAATTACAAAAAAAGGTGTACAAATCATAACAAACTATGCCAGACTCACCTAAATTACTTCGGCTACTCTAAATCATCACCAACTAATCCTTACCACAACAAACTATACCCAATCACTTTTAAATTACAAAAAAATGCTACTAACCATAGCAAACTATGCCAAACTCACCTAAATTACTTCGGCTATCAAAAATCACCCACAACTACACTTTACAGCAACAAACTAAGCCCAATCACTTTAAAATGACAAAAAAATGCTAAAAATCATAACAAACTATACCAGAATCACCTAAATTACTTCGGCTACCGTAAATCACCCCCAACTATACCTTACCACAAAAACCAAACCATATCATCTTAAAATTACAAAAAAAGGTGTACAAATCATAACAAACTATGCCAGACTCACCTAAATTACTTCGGCTACTCTAAATCATCACCATCTAACCCTTACCACAACAAACTAAACCCAATCACTTTTAAATTACAAAAAATGCAAGTAACCACAGCAAACTATGCCAAACTCACCTAAATTACTTCGGCTACCATACATCACCCCCAACTATCCCTTACCACAACAAACCAAACCATATCATCTTAAAATTTTAAAAAAAGGTGTACAAATCATAACAAACTATGCCAGACTCACCTAAATTACTTCGGCTACTCTAAATCATCACCAACTAACCCTTACCACAACAAACTAAACCCAATCACTTTTAAATTACAAAATAATGCTAGTAACCATAGCAAACTATGCCAAACTCACCTAAATTACTTCGGCTACCATAAATCATCACCAACTAACCCTTACCACAACAAACTAAACCCAATCACTTTTAAATTACAAAAAAATGCTACTAACCATAGCAAACTATGCCAAACTCACCTAAATTACTTCGGCTATCAAAAATCACCCTCAACTACACTTTGCAGCAACAAACTAAGCCCAATCACTTTAAAATTACAAAAAAATGCTAAAAATCATAACAAACTATACCAGAATCACCTAAATTACTTCGGTTACGGTAAATCACCCCCAACTATCCCTTACCACAACAAACCAAACCATATCATCTTAAAATTACAAAAAAAGGTGTACAAATCATAACAAACTATGCCAGACTCACCTAAATTACTTCGGCTACTCTAAATCATCACCAACTAACCCTTACCACAACAAACTAAACCCAATCACTTTTAAATTACAAAAAAATGCTACTAACCATAGCAAACTATGCCAATCTCACCTAAATTACTTCGGTTATCAAAAATCACCCCCAACTACACTTTACAGCAACAAACTAAGCCCAATCACTTTAAAATTATAAAAAATGCTAAAAAGCATAACAAACTATACCAGAATCACCTAAATTACTTCGGCTACCGTAAATCACCCCCAACTATCCTTTACCACAACAAACCAAACCATATCATCTTAAAATTACAAAAAAAGTTGTACAAATCATAACAAACTATGCCAGACCCACCTAAATTACTTCGGCCACTCTAAATCATCACCAACTAACCCTTACCACAACAAACTAAACCCAATCACTTTTAAATTACAAAAAAATGCTACTAACCATAGCAAACTATGCCAAATTTACCTAAATTACTTCGGCTATCAAAAATCACCCCCAACTACACTTTACAGCAACAAACTAAGCCCAATCACTTTAAAATTACAAAAAAATGCTAAAAATCATAACAAACTACACCAGAATCACCTAAATTACTTCGGCTATCGTAAATCACCCCCAACTATCCCTTACCACAATAAACCAAACCATATCATCTTAAAATTAAAAAAAAGGTGTACAAATCATAACAAACTATGCCAGACTCACCTAAATTACTTCGGCTTCTCTAAATCATCACCAACTAACCCCTACCACAACAAACTAAACCCAATCACTTTTAAATTACAAAAAAATGCTACTAACCATAGCAAACTATGCCAAACTCACCTAAATTACTTCGGCTATCAAAAATCACCACCAACTACACTTTACAACAACAAAGCCCAATCACTTTAAAATTACAAAAAAATGCTAAAAATCATAACAAACTATACCAGAATCACCTAAATTACTTCGGCTACCGTAAATCACCCCCAACTATCCCTTACCACATCAAACCAAACCATATCATCTTAGAATTACGAAAAAAGGTGTACAAATCATAACAAACTATGCCAGACTCACCTAAATTTCTTTGGCTATCAAAAATCACACCCAACTACACTTTACAGCAACAAACTAAGCCCAATCACTTTAAAATTACAAAAAAATGCTAAAAATCATAACAAACTATACCAGAATCACCTAAATTACTTCGGCTAGCTAAAAACACCCCCAACTATCCCTTACCACAACAAACCAAACCATATCATCTTAAAATTACAAAAAAAGGTGTACAAATCATAACAAAATATGCCAGACTCACCTAAATTACTTCGGCTACCATAAACTATCACCAACTAACCCTTACCACAACAAACTAAACCCAATCACTTTTAAATTACAAAAAAATGCTAGTAACCATAGCAAACTATGCCAAACTCACCTAAATTACTTCGGCTACCATAAATGATCACCAACTAACCCTTACCACAACAAACTAAACCCAATCACTTTTAAATTACAAAAAAATGCTAGTAACCATAGCAGACTATGTCAAACTCACCTAAATTACTTTGGCTACCATAAATCATCACCAACTAACCCTTACCACTACAAACTAAACCCAATCACTTTTAAATTACAAAAAAATGCTACTAACCATAGCAAACTATGCCAACTCCCCTAAATTACTTCGGCTATCAAAAATCACCCCCAACTACACTTTACAACAACAAACTAAGCCCAATCACTTTAAAATTACAAAAAAATGCTAAAAATCATAACAAACTATACCAGAATCACCTAAATTACTTCGGCTACCGTAAATCACCCCCAACTATCCCTTACCACAATAAACCAAACCATATCATCTTAAAATTACAAAAAAAGGTGTACAAATCATAACAAACTATGCCAGACTCACCTAAATTACTTGGGCTACTCTAAATCATCACCAACTAACCCTTACCACAACAAACTAAACCCAATCACTTTTAAATTACAAAAAAATGCTACTAACCATAGCAAACTATGCCAAACTCACCTAAATTACTTCGGCTATCAAAAATCACCCCCAACTACACTTTACAGCAACAAACTAAGCCCAATCACTTTAAGATTACAAAAAAATGCTAAAAATCATAACAAATTATACCAGAATCACCTAAATTACTTCGGCTACCCTAAATCACCCCCAACTATCCCTTACCACAACAAACCAAACCATATCATCTTAAAATTACAAAAAAAGGTGTACAAATCATAACAAACTATGCCAGACTCACCTAAATTATTTTGGCTACTCTAAATCATCACCAACTAACCCTTACCACAACAAACTAAACCCAATCACTTTTAAATTACAAAAAAATGTTAGTAATCTTAGCAAACTATGCCAAACTCACCTAAATTACTTCGGCTACCATAAATCATCACCAACTAACCCTTACCACAACAAACTAAACCCAATCACTTTTAATTACAAAAAAATGCTACTAACCATAGCAAACTATGCCAAACTCACCTAAATTACTTCGGCTATCAAAAATCACCCACAACTACACTTTACAGCAACAAACTAAGCCCAATCACTTTAAAATGACAAAAAAATGCTAAAAATCATAACAAACTATACCAGAATCACCTAAATTACTTCGGCTACCCTAAATCACCCCCAACTATCCCTTACCACAACAAACCAAACCATATCATCTTAAAATTACAAAAAAAGGTGTACAAATCATAACAAACTATGCCAGACTCACCTAAATTACTTCGGCTACTCTAAATCATCACCAACTAACCCTTACCATAACAAACTAAACCCAATCACTTTTAAATTACAAAATAATGCTAGTAACCATAGCAAACTATGCCAAACTCAAATAAATTACTACGGCTATCAAAAATCAACCTCAACTACACTTTGCAGCAACAAACTAAGCCCAATCACTTTAAAATTACAAAAAAATGCTAAAAATCATAACAAACTATACCAGAATCACCTAAATTACTTCGGTTACCGTAAATCACCCCCAACTATTCCTTAACATAACAAACCAAACCATATCATCTTAAAATTACAAAAAAAGGTGTACAAATTATAACAAACTATGCCACACTCACCTAAATTACTTCGGCATCTCTAAATCATCACCAACTAACCCTTACCACAACAAACTAAACCCAATCATTTTTAAATTAAAAAAAAATTCTAGTAACCATAGCAAACTATGCCAAATTCACCTATATTACTTCGGCTACCATAAATCATCACCAACTAACCCTTACCACAACAAACTAAACCCAATCACTTTTAAATTACAAAAAAATGCTACTAACCATAGCAAACTATGCCAAACTCACCTAAATTACTTCGGCTATCAAAAATCACGCCCAACTACCCTTTACAGCAACAAACTAAGCCCAATCACTTTAAAATTACAAAAAAATGCTAAAAATCATAACAAACTATACCAAAATCACCTAAATTACTTCGGCTACCGTAAATCACTCCCAACTAACCCTTACCACAACAAACCAAACCATATCATCTTAAAATTACAAAAAAAGGTGTACAACTCATAACAAACTATGCCAGACTCACCTAAATTACTTCGGCTACTCTAAATCATCACCAACTAACCCTTACCACAACAAACTAAACCCAATCACTTTTAAATTACAAAAAAATGCTACTAACCATAGCAAACTATGCCAAACTCACCTAAATTACTTCGGCTATCAAAAATCACCCCCAACTACACTTTACAGCAACAAACTAAGCCCAATCACTTTAAAATTACAAAAAAATTCTAAAAATCATAACAAACTATACCAGAATCACCTAAATTACTTCAGCTACCGTAAATCACCCCCAACTATCCCTTTCCACAACAAACCAAACCATATCATCTTAAAAATACAAAAAAAGGTGTACAAATCATAACAAACTATGCCAGACTCATCTAAATTACTTCGGCTACTCTAAATCATCACCATCTAACCCTTACCACAACAAACTAAACCCAATCACTTTTAAATTACAAAAAAATGCTAGTAACAATAGCAAACTATGCCAAACTCACCTAAATTACTTCGGCTACCATAAATCACCCCCAACTATCCCTTACCACAACAAACCAAACCATATCATCTTAAAATTTCAAAAAAAGTGTACAAATCATAACAAACTATGCCAGACTCACCTAAATTACTTCGGCTACTCTAAATCATCACCAACTAACCCTTACCACAACAAACTAAACCCAATCACTTTTAAATTACAAAATAATGCTACTAACCATAGCAAACTATGCCAAACTCACCTAAATTACTTCGGCTATCAAAAATCACCCCCAACTACACTTTACAGCAACAAACTAAGCCCAATCACTTTAAGATTACAAAAAAATGCTAAAAATCATAACAAATTATACCAGAATCACCTAAATTACTTCGGCTACCCTAAATCACCCCCAACTATCCCTTACCACAACAAACCAAACCATATCATCTTAAAATTACAAAAAAAGGTGTACAAATCATAACAAACTATGCCAGACTCACCTAAATTATTTCGGCTACTCTAAATCATCACCAACTAACCCTTACCACAACAAACTAAACCCAATCACTTTTAAATTACAAAAAAATGCTAGTAATCTTAGCAAACTATGCCAAACTCACCTAAATTACTTCGGCTACCATAAATCATCACCAACTAACCCTTACCACAACAAACTAAACCCAATCACTTTTAATTACAAAAAAATGCTACTAACCATAGCAAACTATGCCAAACTCACCTAAATTACTTCGGCTATCAAAAATCACCCCCAACTACACTTTACAGCAACAAACTAAGCCCAATCACTTTAAAATTACAAAAAAATTCTAAAAATCATAACAAACTATACCAGAATCACTTAAATTACTTCGGCTACCGTAAATCACCCCCAACTATTCCTTACCATAACAAACCAAACCATATCATCTTAAAATTACAAAAAAAGGTGTACAAATTATAACAAACTATGCCAGACTAACCTAAATTACTTCGGCTTCTCTAAATCATCACCAACTAACCCTTACCACAACAAACTAAACCCAATCATTTTTAAATTAAAAAAAAATGCTAGTAACCATAGCAAACTATGCCAAATTCACCTATATTACTTCGGCTACCATAAATCATCACCAACTAACCCTTATCACAACAAACTAAACCCAATCACTTTTAAATTACAAAAAAATGCTACTAACCATAGCAAATTATGCCAAACTCACCTAAATTACTTCGGCTATCAAAAATCACCCCCAACTACCCTTTACAGCAACAAACTAAACACAATCACTTTAAAATTACAAAAAAATGCTAAAAATCATAACAAACTATACCAAAATCACCTAAATTACTTCGGCTACCGTAAATCACTCCCAACTAACCCTTACAACAACAAACCAAACCATATCATCTTAAAATTACAAAAAAAGGTGTACAACTCATAACAAACTGTGCCAGACTCACCTAAATTACTTCGGCTACTCTAAATCATCACCAACTAACCCTTACCACAACAAACTAAACCCAATCACTTTTAAATTACAAAAAAATGCTACTAACCATAGCAAACTATGCCAAACTCACCTAAATTACTTCGGCTATCAAAAATCACCCCCAACTACACTTTACAGCAACAAACTAAGCCCAATCACTTTAAAATTACAAAAAAATTCTAAAAATCATAACAAACTATACCAGAATAACCTAAATTACTTCGGCTACCGTAAATCACCCCCAACTATCCCTTTCCACAACAAACCAAACCATATCATCTTAAAAATACAAAAAAAGGTGTACAAATCATAACAAACTATGCCAGACTCATCTAAATTACTTCGGCTACTCTAAATCATCACCATCTAACCCTTACCACAACAAACTAAACCCAATCACTTTTAAATTACAAAAAAATGCTAGTAACCATAGCAAACTATGCCAAACTCACCTAAATTACTTCGGCTACCATAAATCACCTCCAACTATCCCTTACCACAACAAACCAAACCATATCATCTTAAAATTTCAAAAAAAGTGTACAAATCATAACAAACTATGCCAGACTCACCTAAATTACTTCGGCTACTCTAAATCATCACCAACTAACCCTTACCACAACAAACTAAACCCAATCACTTTTAAATTACAAAATAATGCTAGTAACCATAGCAAACTATGCCAAACTCACCTAAATTACTACGGCTATCAAAAATCAACCTCAACTACACTTTGCAGCAACAAACTAAGCCCAATCACTTTAAAATTACAAAAAAATGCTAAAAATCATAACAAACTATACCAGAATCACCTAAATTACTTCGGCTACCGTAAATCACCCCCAACTATCCCTTACCACAACAAACCAAACCATATCATCTTAAAATTACAAAAAAAGGTGTACAAATCATAACAAACTATGCCAGACTCACCTAAATTACTTCGGCCACTCTAAATCATCACCAACTAACCCTTACCACAACAAACTAAACCCAATCACTTTTAAATTACAAAAAAATGCTACTAACCATAGCAAACTAGCCAAACTCACCTAAATTACTTCGGCTATCAAAAATCACCCCCAACTACACTTTACAGCAACAAACTAAGCCCAATCACTTTAAAATCACAAAAAAATGCTAAAAATCATAACAAACTACACCAGAATCACCTAAATTACTTCGGCTACCGTAAATCACCCCCAACTATCCCTTACCACAACAAACCAAACCATATCATCTTAAAATTACAAAAAAAGGTGTACAAAAGTGTGTAGGCTTTCACGGTCGGTGTTGTCAACAACGGTGGTATTAATCGGGTTTGCTGACCGTGTTCCATGCGAAGTTCCATGAGGGGGGGTGTAGTGAGCGCCCCGAGAGGCTAACTCAGCAAGTGATCCCCATGAATCTCTGCCAAACGTTTCGTCCACAGCTGCGGTGGACATCTTCAGTGCTGGCACGTGCCAGTCGCGACTGTGACAGCTGGGAGAGTACTTCGACCACGACCACACCGCCACTGAAGATGTCCACCGCAGCTGTGGACGAAACGTTTGGCAGAGATTCATGGGGATCACTTGCTGAGTTAGCCTCTCGGGGCGCTCACTACACCCCCCCTCATGGAACTTCGCATGGAACACGGTCAGCAAACCCGATTAATACCACCGTTGTTGACAACACCGACCGTGAAAGCCTACACACTTTTATAAATCGCCTCTACGGGGAGGAGGCCTACCATCTTATTCGTCGCTTTGAAGGCTTGCGTAAAAATAAGGGTCAATTACTATCTTCACTGACCTTTCTGCTTCGCTGCCGCGACGGCAACATCACACCGCGTTTTTTACAGCAAAAGCGAAAAAAAAAAATTAAAGTGCCAGTCGCGACTGTGACAGCTGGGAGAGTACTTCGACCACGACCACACCGCCACTGAAGATGTCCACCGCAGCTGTGGACGAAACGTTTGGCAGAGATTGATGGGGATCACTTGCTGAGTTAGCCTCTCGGGGCGCTCACTACACCCCCCCTCATGGAACTTCGCATGGAACACGGTCAGCAAACCCGATTAATACCACCGTTGTTGAAAGGTGTACAAGTCATAACAAACTATGCCAGACTCACCTAAATTACTTCGGCTACTCTAAATCATCACCAACTAATCCTTACCACAACAAACTAAACCCAATCACTTTTAAATTAAAAAAAATGCTACTAACCATTGCAAACTATGCCAAACTCACCTAAATTACTTCGGCTATCAAAAATCACCCCCAACTACACTTTACAGCAACAAACTAAGCCCAATCATTTTAAAATTACAAAAAAATTCTAAAAATCATAACAAACTATGCCAAACTCACCTAAATTACTTCGGCTATCAAAAATCACCCCCAACTACACTTTACAGCAAAAAACTAAGCCCAATCACTTTAAAATTACAAAAAAATGCTAAAAATCATAACAAACTATACTAGAATCACCTAAATTACTTCGGCTACCGTAAATCACCCCCAACTATCCCTTACCACAACAAACCAAACCATATCATTTTAAAATTACAAAAAAGGTGTACAAATCTGTTGCGCTCATTTACGCATTTGGCGCTCGGTTTTGAAGTCGTTGAAGGGAGCGCATGCCCAAAGACGTTGGGAAGGCCTGCGTAGTTAAAAATGAAGAATCGGCTCACCGCACGCGAAGTGGCGTCTTTACTTGTTTTTGTCATAATTAAATAAGTCAGTGTTCAATGCCGTGTTTTACTCAAACAATACCCCCAACGCAACATTAAAATGGTCCTTCGAGCCGGATGCAATCAGCGGCAAAGCAAGACGACATCAAATTGAAAACAACGTGCAAAAACATCGACGCCATCTTCCCACGCAACTTCATTTTCGCCTCATAGCGAGCCGCAGCACAAGCACAAAACAATGGTGAGTCACTCACATCCTTTCGCATCCCGATAACAATTCATAACCCAAATTTGCATCCAATCCTTTACAATGGAGGGAGTCATTTAACTCGTAATAAGAATTTCTTAGATACGCTAGATTTGACTGCAATCTCCCAAAGAACAATCAACGAACTCCAACTCAGGAAAGCCAAGGTCGAGCCCTTGTTGCATGATTTTGAATACATTCAAGATCAAATCGAGAAACTTGATAACGTCTCCGACACCGCCTCGCATGAAGAGGAGAGAAACACGTTCGAAACTCTTTACTATTCATTAGTAGCAACGTTTTCCGAATTAATTTATACACAAAAACCTGTCATTCAAACTAATTTTGACAGTGTGTCTCAAGCCGGTTCAATGACCGATGACAAGGAAAGCAACGCCGGGCGAGAAAGCAATAGTCAATCACCGAGCGATTCCAGGTTAGATTTCACAAACGGGCCTTACCAAACTGGTGCTAATGCAAACAATTCACAAAATCGGGTGCAACTCGTAAAATTACCTCAACTCGTTTTGCCCACCTTTACGGGGCAACTCGATCAATGGTTAAACTTTCATGACATGTTTAACTCATTAGTTCATAACAATGAATCTCTAACATCAATCCAAAAATTTCAATATATAAAAACATCTCTCAGCGGTGATGCAGCAGCAGTCATCCAATCACTTGAAATCAGCTCGTCAAATTACGACATTGCATTTAACCTTCTAAAGGAACGATTTGAAAATAGAGCACGAATCATTTACGATCATTTAAAATCACTTTTTGAACTTGAATCAATGACAAGAGAATCTCAGATTCATCTGCAAGCGTTATTAAATGGAACCCTTAAACATGTTCGGGCGCTAAAAACACTCAATCAGCCAACCGAGCAGTGGGACTCCATTCTCATCTATCTTACCAGCACTAAGATGGATCTAACAACCAAGCGTGAAAGGGAAAATATTAAGAACGATTTAGACGAATTGCCCACCATGAAGGATTTGACTAATTTCTTAGCCAAGAAGTGTCAACTTCTCGAATCTCTTGGTGTACAAACCAAACGTCTCACAATCTCTTCCGATAGACCAAGTCGGTCATCAGCAGCACATGTTTCATTCGAAAAATCGAACTGAAAGGTTTGCAAAGGAAATCTATATATATAAAGCGAAGTGTCCTCACTGACACACTCATCTACACATTCACGCACTGATTCACCGACAAACCACAGCCCAAACCGTGAGGGCTGGCGACTTGAAATTTTAGACACGGGTGTATCAAGTGCCGAAAGTGAACGCTAATAAGGAGATTTTGCAAAATTCGGGCCGGTTCCTTTGTATTTAAATAAAAACCGGTTAAAATAAACAAAAAATTATCCGCTCGCGGAGACCGTGTTTTTGTTACGTTTGCACGTGTCTAGCCAAAACAACTTCGACGCCGGGCGACCGGTTTACATTAAAAGCACTTTCACTTTCTGCTTTCCTGAATACTTTTGCCGTACCTAGCGAGGCGCAGATATTTCAATTATAATTTTGATTTCAATTATAATGTCGATCCGTGACTCATTTAAAAATTACCAAACCACTCCAAATTTAATCCGTCTACATTAAAAATCCTCAAATATCTCTTACCATTGCAAACTTTACCTAATCAACCCCAAAAAATTCCCGAACTAAGCCAAACTGACAAATTAGATCCGTTATCTTATATCATCCCTTACCACCCCTTAGCAACCCCAAGTAACTCCAATCACTTAAATAAAATGAAAATAAAACAAAATGACACAAATTATAGCAGACTGTTCTCACACTCACACACATTATTTCGGCTACCAAAATTCACCCCCAACTACCCCTTACCACCCCAAACTAAGCCCAATCACTTTAAAATTAGAAAAAATGCTGCAAACCATAGCAAACTATGGCAAACTCACCTAAATTACTTCGGCTACCATAAATCACCCCAAACTACCCCTTACCGCCCCAAACTAAGCCCAATCACTTTTAAATTACAAAAAATGCCACAAACCATAGCAAACTATGCCAAACTCACCCAAATTACTTCGGCTACCATAAATCACCCCCAACTACCCCTTACCATCCCAAACTAAGCCCAGTCACTTTAAAATTACAAAAAATGCTACAAATTATAGCAAACTATGGCAAACTCACCTAAATTACTTCTGCTACCTTAAATCACCCCCAACTACTCCTTACCGCCCCAAACTAAGCCCAATCACTTTAAAATTACAAAAAATGCCACAAACCATAGCAAACTATGCCAAACTCACCAAAATTACCTCGGCTATTATAAATCACCCCCAACTACCCCTATATCAAACTCACTTAAATTACTTCGGCTACCATAAATCGTCGAGTCCGTCGGAGAAGCCGAATAAGATTTTTACATCCACCATATTGCCGTCAAAATATTTATTTATTTTATATAGAATGTTAATTTTGCCGTTAATCAAATTTGCTCCCAATCACCATCGTCGTACCGGACCGTTCAGTTAATGATAATGGTGTTTTTATTTTTCACCACGGCTGAAATCCAAAATTTACAGCGTTGGATCAGACTTTACTGACATTGATACGCGTTTTACACTATTTATTTTACGTAAATACATTGTGTTCATTATTGCTTTACATCATTTATAACTAAGATGGACAAGTTTGAAAATCTAGCGATGCACAAATACCACCAAATACCACATTTTACCACATACCAAAATTTTAATACTGGACAGGGAGCTCAAAAGTTTCGCACTTCAATTGTCCAACCAGTTGCGGCCAGGTTTTAATAATTTTTGTGCAGTTTAGAAGAAGATAATTATGCTGCAGTGTTTGTTTATTCTGAAGATAAGTCAAAATCATCTACATACTGTTCTGTTTGTGAGTTGACTGCAGCAAAAGGAATGTTTCCATTGTGTTTTCAATTTTATCAAAACACTAGCTGAATGTACCCGGCGTTGCCCGGACGTAGATTAAATAAACGCAGTGTTGACAAAAGTGGTGTATTTGTGATGTAGACTAATCGACATTATAATACAATTAAACAGGAATGCTCTACTTTTCCAATCACAAAATAAACAAATTTGCTGAAATTAACCAGCATTGCCAGGACCGGGTACTTCAATATGATTTGGAAAATGACGATAATTTCGTTTCTGGGTGCAAGCTCCTTTTTTTTCACTCTTCAAGAGAAGGAGAGTTGACAGAGAAGCTGAATTATTCCAAATTATTCCCATTTAGTTCTCTAACAACGTTAAAGAATGTCGTCGAAGAATGTTGAAATATATAAATAAATAATTTCACACCATAAAAACGATGTATTTGGTGTAGTTTCGGATGATAAGGTTTTTTTTGGGGATTGTTTTGAATGGTTATTGATGGTTGGCGGGGTTTAGCTTTGGCGGATTAAACGAAACTTTTGGTAATTTTAATGTGATTGGGTTTAGTTTGGCTTGGTAAGAAGTGGTTGGGGTGATATAGCGGAAGTCGAAGTAATTTATGCGAGTTTAGCGTAGTTTGCTTGTAATTCGTAATTTTTTTACATTTTAGGTTGATGTGGGGTAGTTTGGAATGGCAAGTGTATGATTTTTGAGAGTAGTTTGGAATGGTACATTATGTTTAGGTATTCAGGTAAAATATACAGAAAATTTGGTAATTTTAAAATGAACAATTATAGTGCGAACCTCTTGAGCTCTATTTTCGGTAATAAAATGCAATAGGAAAGATAGTAAAAAAGACTATTTCCATCACTTTTCAGAGGAATTATACGTGGTGGTATTTGTACCCCGCTTACTATTCCTCCATCTTAGTTATAAATAATGCAGAACAATAATGAACACAATGTACATAAAATAAATAGTGTAAATCGTGTATAAGCACACATTACTTATGATGTCAGTGAAATCCGGTAAAACTGCAAATTTCGGATTTTGGCCGGAGCAGGTTTGGTGAAGATCAAATACACCACTATCATTAAATGAACGTAAAAATTAGCGTACGGTATATAAGTGGAGTCCCGGTACGACGATGGTAATTTTTCGAAAATCGATTGGGGAGATATTTACTTAACGTCAAGAACAAATCGGGAATATTATATTAAAAAAATTTATTTAATAGCGATAGAACTTCGAATACTGATGCGTCGCCTCGACCTTGGCGACGTTGAGTACCAGCGTTCCAGACGCTGAAGCAGCAATTTTAACAATTATATTAGGTGCACGTGCCTAGTGCGTATTCAAAGAATTTGGATTACCAAATAATACTCGCGCAGGTGTACTCGACTGGCCCGCCATAATTTGCACAAAATGAATTAACATACTAAAGTAAATAAATATTTTGACGGGAATGTGGTGGGTGTAAAAATCTTATTCGGCCTCTCCGACAAACTAACACTTGTTTACATTAACATGCATGCCTTCATGGACCTGTGACGAATTACAAACAAATATCTAAGTTTCAAGTGTTCCATTTGATTTCGTTTCTGGATGCAAGCGGTTTTTTTCACTCTTGTCAGTCTGAACTTATTACATAGTGATATTTTCACATCCAGGTGCCCTAAATTTATTTTGCCGCTGATTTCAAAAATTTTTCTGGAAGGAAAGTAGTCAGCAGTGGGGCTCGTCAGGGGTGGCAGGGTTGGCAGTGCCACTCCAAGTATAAATTTACTATCGAACACAAAATTAGTTCTGTAATTCAGTTGCAGAATTATGAATTTTTCAGATATTTTTACGAAAATTTAGCGCTTACACCGCCACTGGTATGAATGTCAGTGATATCTGGTACATACAACGGTGAAAATTTCGGGGCAAATTTGGTGAAAAACAAATACGCCATTATCATTAACTAAACGTAAAAATTAGCGTACAAATATAAGTGGAGTCCGGTCCGATGCTGATAATTTTTCGAAAATTGATTGGGGGCAGATTTGGTTAACGCGAGGATCAAATGTTAAATTAAAATACTTTATTTGATAGCGGTAGACCTTCGAACACTGATGCGTCGCCTCATCGAATTTGGCGACTTTGCGAAGAGTTTCCGACGCTGGAGCAGCAATTTTCACAATTGTAGTTGTGTTAAAATTAAACACCGCGATCGAGAACTGCTCCACACGCTGAACCAGCAATTCTCGAATTCTAAGAAACGATAAGAAAGGCTTATCCAACGCTTGGTATGTGCGAATTTCTGCATAGACACTCAATCAAACTTAATCGAGCATCACCTTTTCACGTTTGTGACCTTGCCCTTGACGTGGCAGGCTCCAGCTGCTTCAATAATGTAAAAATCTTATTCGGCCTCTCCAATAAACTCACATTTGTTTACATTAACACGCATTCCCTCATGGACTTGTGACGAATTACAAACAAATATTTCAACTTCAAGTGTTCCATTTAATTTCATTTCTGGGCGCAAGCTCCTTTCTTTTCACTCTAGTCAGTATAAACTTATTACACAGAGTTATATTTTCAAATCCAGGCGCCCTAAAGAATTTTGTCGTTGTTTTCAAAAGTTTCAAGAGAAGGAGAGTTGACATAGAAGCTAAATTATTCCAAATTATTCCCATTTAGTTCTCTGACAACGTTAAAGACAATGTTGAAATATATAAATACAAAATTTTACACCATAAAAACGAAGTATTTAGGAATTATGTATAAAAAAAGTCGAAGTTATTCTTCGCTCTATTTCCGGTATTAAAAATGCAATAGGAAAAATAGTAAGAAAGACTATTTCCATCACTTTTCACGGGAATTATACGTGGTGGCATTTGTTCTCCGCTTACTATTAGATTTTCAAACTGCTCCATCTTAGTTATAAATAATGCAGAACAATAATGAACGCAATGTACGTAAAATAAATAGTGTAAATAAATCGTGTCTAAGCATACAATACTTAAGCGTATGATGTCAGTGAAAATTTCGGATTTCGGCCGGAGCAGGTTTGGTGAAGAACAAATACACCACTATCATTAACTGAACGTAAAAATTAGCGTACGAAAATAAGTGAAGTCCGGTCCGACGCTGGAAATTTTTCGAAAATCGATTGGGGAGAGTTTTGGTTAACGGCAAGAACAAATCGGGAATATTATATTAAAATAATTTATTTTATAGCGATAGAACTTTGAATACCGATGCGTCGCCTCGACTTTGGCGACGTTGAGTACCAGCGATCCAGACGCTGAAGCAGCAATTTTCACAATTATATGAGGTGCACGTGCCTAGTGCGTATAAAAACAATTTGGATAACAAAAGAGATTAATTTGTATGCACCAAATAATACTCGCACAGGTGTACTCGTATGGCCCGTCATAATTTTCACAAAATCAATTTAAGAAATTAACATTCTAAAGTAAATAAATATTTTGACAGGAATGTTAAAAATCTTATTCGGTCTCTCCGACAAACTAACACTTGTTTACATTAACATGCATTCCTTCATAGACCTGTGACGAATTACAAACAAATATCGAAATTTCAAGTGTTCCATGTCAGTCTGAACTTATTACACAGTGATATTTTCACATTCAGGCGTCCTAAATTATTTTGACGTTGATTTATAAAGTTTCCCTGGAAGGAGAGTAGTCAGCAGGTGCCTCGTCAGGAGTGGCAGAGTTGGCAGTGCCACTCCAAGTATAAATTTACTATCGAACACAGAGATAGTTCTGATTCAATTGCAGAATTTCGAATTTTTCAGATATTTTTACGAAACTCTAGCGCTTACACCGCCTTTATACCTCTTTAAAGTTAAAAACCATAGAGCTGTTTATACAAATGCACGCATGTTGAAAAGGTAGGGCTTGCCCCGTCAGCGTGTTGCAATTCAGAAATACGTTTATGTTTGCATCTCAACTGGAACAAATATTTATTGGAAGGTGGAAGAGAATCAAAATAGGTATCAGCATATTTAATATTCAGAATAACGTCTATTAGTCGAAACAATATATTTTATGTGCAGATATTTATTAATATTTTACGATTTAATACAATAAGGAATTTATAAATGACAACCAAATACAAGATTTTGATTGAAAATGATTATTAATTTATGGTAGCCGAAGTAATTTAAGTGAGTTTGGCATAGCTTGCTATGTTTTGTAGCATTTTTTGTAATTTTAAAGTGATTAGGCTAATTTTGGGGCGGTAAGGGGTAGTTGGGGCGATTTATGGTAGCCGAAGTAATTTAGGTGAGTTTGAGATAGTTTGCTATGGCTTGTAGCATTTTTCGTAATTTTAAAGTGATTGGGCTTATTTTGGGGTGGTAAGGGGTAGTTGGGGGTGATTTATGGTAGCCTAAGTAATTTAGGTGAGTTAGGCATAGTTTGCTATGGTTTGTAGCATTTTTTTGTAATTTTAAAATGATTGGGCTTATTTTGGGGTAGTAAGGGGTTGTTGGGGGTGATTTATGTTTGCCGAAGTAATTTTGGTGAGTTAGGCATAGTTTGCTATGGTTTGTAGCATTTTTTGTAATTTTAAAGTGATTGGGCTTATTTTGGGGTGGTAAGGGGTAGTTGGGGGTGATTTATGGTAGCCGAAGTAATTTAGGTGAGTTAGGCATAGTTTGCTATGATTTGTTGAATATTTTGTAATTTTAAAGTGATTGGGCTTATTTTGGGGTTGTAAGGGGTAGTTGGGGGTGATTTATGGTAGCCGAAGTAATTTAGGTGAGTTAGGCATAGTTTGCTATGATTTGTTGAATATTTTGTAATTTTAAAGTGATTGGGTTTATTTTGGGGTTGTAAGGGGTAGTTCGGGGTGATTTATGGTAGCCGAAGTAATTTAGGGGAGTTTGGCACAGTTTGCTACGGTTTGTAGAATTTTTTTGTAATTTTAAAATGATTGAGCCTATTTTGGGGTGGTAAGGGGTAGTTGGGGGTGATTTATAGAAGCCAAAGTAATTTAAGTGAGTTTGGCATAGTTTGCTATGGTTTGTAGCATTTTTTGTAATTTTAAAGTGATTTGGCTTATTTTGGGGTGGTAAGGGGTAGTTGGGGGTGATTTATGGTAGCCGAAGTAATTTAGGAGAGTTTGGCATAGTTTGCTACGGTTTGTAGAATTTTTTTGTAATTTTAAAGTGATTGAGTTTATTTTGGGGTGGTAAGGGGTAGTTGGGGGTGATTTATAGAAGCCAAAGTAATTTAAGTGAGTTTGGCATAGTTTGCTATGGTTTGTAGCATTTTTTGTAATTTTAAAGTGATTGGGCTTATTTTGGGGTGGTAAGGGGTAGTTGAGGGTGATTTATGGTAGCCGAAGTAATTTAGGTGAGTTAGGCATAGTTTGCTATGATTTGTTGAATATTTTGTAATTTTAAAGTGATTGGGTTTATTTTGGGGTTGTAAGGGGTAGTTCGGGGTGATTTATGGTAGCCGAAGTAATTTAGGGGAGTTTGGCACAGTTTGCTACGGTTTGTAGAATTTTTTTGTAACTTTAAAGTGATTGAGCCTATTTTGGGGTGGTAAGGGGTAGTTGGGGGTGATTTATAGAAGCCAAAGTAATTTAAGTGAGTTTGGCATAGTTTGCTATGGTTTGTAGCATTTTTTGTAATTTTAAAGTGATTTGGCTTATTTTGGGGTGGTAAGGGGTAGTTGGGGGTGATTTATGGTAGCCGAAGTAATTTAGGTGAGTTAGGAATAGTTTGCTATAATTTGTTGAATATTTTGTAGTTTTAAAGTGATTGGGCTTATTTTGAGGTTGTAAGGAGTAGTTCGGGGTGATTTATGGTAGCCGAAGTAATTTAGGGGAGTTTGGCATAGTTTGCTACGGTTTGTAGAATTTTTTTGTAATTTTAAAGTTATTGAGCCTATTTTGGGGTGGTAAGGGGTAGTTGGGGGTGATTTATAGAAGCCAAAGTAATTTAAGTAAGTTTGGCATAGTTTGCTATGGTTTGTAGCATTTTTTGTAATTTTAAAGTGATTGGGCTTATTTTGGAGTGGTAAGGGGTAGTTGGGGGTGATTTATGGTAGCCGAAGTAATTTAGGTGAGTTAGGCATAGTTTGCTATGATTTGTTGAATATTTTGTAATTGTAAAGTGATTGGGTTTATTTTGGGGTTGTAAGGGGTAGTTCGGGGTGATTTATGGTAGCCGAAGTAATTTAGGGGAGTTTGGCACAGTTTGCTACGGTTTGTAGAATTTTTTTGTAATTTTAAAGTGATTGAGCCTATTTTGGGGTGGTAAGGGGTAGTTGGGGGTGATTTATAGAAGCCAAAGTAATTTAAGTGAGTTTGGCATAGTTTGCTATGGTTTGTAGCATTTTTTGTAATTTTAAAGTAATTGGGCTTATTTTGGGGAGGTAAGGGGTAGTTGGGGGTGATTTATGGTAGCCTAAGTAATTTAGGTGAGTTAGGCATAGTTTGCTATGGTTTGTAGCATTTTTTTGTAATTTTAAAATGATTGGGCTTATTTTGGGGTAGTAAGGGGTTGTTGGGGGTGATTTATGTTTGCCGAAGTAATTTTGGTGAGTTAGGCATAGTTTGCTATGGTTTGTAGCATTTTTTGTAATTTTAAAGTGATTGGGCTTATTTTGGGGTGGTAAGGGGTAGTTGGGGGTGATTTATGGTAGCCGAAGTAATTTAGGTGAGTTAGGCATAGTTTGCTATGATTTGTTGAATATTTTGTAATTTTAAAGTGATTGGGTTTATTTTGGGGTTGTAAGGGGTAGTTCGGGGTGATTTATGGTAGCCGAAGTAATTTAGGGGAGTTTGGCACAGTTTGCTACGGTTTGTAGAATTTTTTTGTAATTTTAAAGTGATTGAGCCTATTTTGGGGTGGTAAGGGGTAGTTGGGGGTGATTTATAGAAGCCAAAGTAATTTAAGTGAGTTTGGCATAGTTTGCTATGGTTTGTAGCATTTTTTGTAATTTTAAAGTGATTTGGCTTATTTTGGGGTGGTAAGGGGTAGTTGGGGGTGATTTATGGTAGCCGAAGTAATTTAGGTGAGTTAGGCATAGTTTGCTATAATTTGTTGAATATTTTGTAGTTTTAAAGTGATTGGGCTTATTTTGGGGTTGTAAGGGGTAGTTCGGGGTGATTTATGGTAGCCGAAGTAATTTAGGGGAGTTTGGCATAGTTTGCTACGGTTTGTAGAATTTTTTTGTAATTTTAAAGTTATTGAGCCTATTTTGGGGTGGTAAGGGGTAGTTGGGGGTGATTTATAGAAGCCAAAGTAATTTAAGTGAGTTTGGCATAGTTTGCTATGGTTTGTAGCATTTTTTGTAATTTTAAAGTGATTGGGCTTATTTTGGGGTGGTAAGGGGTAGTTGGGGGTGATTTATGGTAGCCGAAGTAATTTAGGTGAGTTAGGCATAGTTTGCTATGATTTGTTGAATATTTTGTAATTTTAAAGTGATTGGGTTTATTTTGGGGTTGTAAGGGGTAGTTCGGGGTGATTTATGGTAGCCGAAGTAATTTAGGGGAGTTTGGCACAGTTTGCTACGGTTTGTAGAATTTTTTTGTAATTTTAAAGTGATTGAGCCTATTTTGGGGTGGTAAGGGGTAGTTGGGGGTGATTTATAGAAGCCAAAGTAATTTAAGTGAGTTTGGCATAGTTTGCTATGGTTTGTAGCATTTTTTGTAATTTTAAAGTAATTGGGCTTATTTTGGGGTGGTAAGGGGTAGTTGGGGGTGATTTATGGTAGCCGAAGTAATTTAGGTGAGTTAGGCATAGTTTGCTATGATTTGTTGAATATTTTGTAATTTTAAAGTGATTGGGTTTATTTTGGGGTTGTAAGGGGTAGTTCGGGGTGATTTATGGTAGCCGAAGTAATTTAGGGGAGTTTGGCACAGTTTGCTACGGTTTGTAGAATTTTTTTGTAATTTTAAAGTGATTGAGCCTATTTTGGGGTGGTAAGGGGTAGTTGGGGGTGATTTATAGAAGCCAAAGTAATTTAAGTGAGTTTGGCATAGTTTGCTATGGTTTGTAGCATTTTTTGTAATTTTAAAGTGATTTGGCTTATTTTGGTGTGGTAAGGGGTAGTTGGGGGTGATTTATGGTAGCCGAAGTAATTTAGGTGAGTTAGGCATAGTTTGCTATAATTTGTTGAATATTTTGTAATTTTAAAGTGATTGGGCTTATTTTGGGGTTGTAAGGGGTAGTTCGGGGTGATTTATGGTAGCCGAAGTAATTTAGGGGAGTTTGGCATAGTTTGCTACGGTTTGTAGAATTTTTTTGTAATTTTAAAGTGATTGAGCCTATTTTGGGGTGGTAAGGGGTAGTTGGGGGTGATTTATAGAAGCCAAAGTAATTTAAGTGAGTTTGGCATAGTTTGCTATGGTTTGTAGCATTTTTTGTAATTTTAAAGTGATTGGGCTTATTTTGGGGTGGTAAGGGGTAGTTGGGGGTGATTTATGGTAGCCGAAGTAATTTAGGTGAGTTAGGCATAGTTTGCTATGATTTGTTGAATATTTTGTAATTTTAAAGTGATTGGGTTTATTTTGGGGTTGTAAGGGGTAGTTCGGGGTGATTTATGGTAGCCGAAGTAATTTAGGGGAGTTTGGCACAGTTTGCTACGGTTTGTAAAATTTTTTTGTAATTTTAAAGTGATTGAGCCTATTTTGGGGTGGTAAGGGGTAGTTGGGGGTGATTTATAGAAGCCAAAGTAATTTAAGTGAGTTTGGCATAGTTTGCTATGGTTTGTAGCATTTTTTGTAATTTTAAAGTGATTAGGCTTATTTTGGGGTGGTAAGGGGTAGTTGGGGGTGATTTATGGTAGCCGAAGTAATTTAGGTGAGTTAGGCATAGTTTGCTATGATTTGTTGAATATTTTGTAATTTTAAAGTGATTGGGTTTATTTTGGGGTTGTAAGGGGTAGTTCGGGGTGATTTATGATAGCCGAAGTAATTTAGGGGAGTTTGGCACAGTTTGCTACGGTTTGTAGAATTTTTTTGTAATTTTAAAGTGATTGAGCCTATTTTGGGGAGGTAAGGAGTAGTTGGGGGTGATTAATGGAAGCCGAAGTAATTTAGATGAGTTTGGCATAGCTTGATATTGCTTGTAACATTTTTTGTAATTTTAAAGTGATTGGGCTTATTTTGGGGTGGTAAGGGGTAGTTGGGGGTGATTTATGGTAGCCGAAGTAATTTAGGTGAGTTAGGCATAGTTTGCTATAATTTGTTGAATATTTTGTAATTTTAAAGTGATTGGGCTTATTTTGGGGTGGTAAGGGGTAGTTGGGGGTGATTTATAGAAGCCAAAGTAATTTAAGTGAGTTTGGCATAGTTTGCTATGGTTTGTAGCATTTTTTGTAATTTTAAAGTGATTGGGCTTATTTTGGGGTGGTAAGGGGTAGTTGAGGGTGATTTATGGTAGCCGAAGTAATTTAGGTGAGTTAGGCATAGTTTGCTATGATTTGTTGAATATTTTGTAATTTTAAAGTGATTGGGTTTATTTTGGGGTTGTAAGGGGTAGTTCGGGGTGATTTATGGTAGCCGAAGTAATTTAGGGGAGTTTGGCACAGTTTGCTACGGTTTGTAGAATTTTTTTGTAATTTTAAAGTGATTGAGCCTATTTTGGGGTGGTAAGGGGTAGTTGGGGGTGATTTATAGAAGCCAAAGTAATTTAAGTGAGTTTGGCATAGTTTGCTATGGTTTGTAGCATTTTTTGTAATTTTAAAGTGATTTGGCTTATTTTGGGGTGGTAAGGGGTAGTTGGGGGTGATTTATGGTAGCCGAAGTAATTTAGGTGAGTTAGGCATAGTTTGCTATAATTTGTTGAATATTTTGTAGTTTTAAAGTGATTGGGCTTATTTTGGGGTTGTAAGGGGTAGTTCGGGGTGATTTATGGTAGCCGAAGTAATTTAGGAGAGTTTGGCATAGTTTGCTACGGTTTGTAGAATTTTTTTGTAATTTTAAAGTTATTGAGCCTATTTTGGGGTGGTAAGGGGTAGTTGGGGGTGATTTATAGAAGCCAAAGTAATTTAAGTGAGTTTGGCATAGTTTGCTATGGTTTGTAGCATTTTTTGTAATTTTAAAGTGATTGGGCTTATTTTGGGGTGGTAAGGGGTAGTTGGGGGTGATTTATGGTAGCCGAAGTAATTTAGGTGAGTTAGGCATAGTTTGCTATGATTTGTTAAATATTTTGTAATTTTAAAGTGATTGGGTTTATTTTGGGGTTGTAAGGGGTAGTTCGGGGTGATTTATGGTAGCCGAAGTAATTTAGGGGAGTTTGGCACAGTTTGCTACGGTTTGTAGAATTTTTTTGTAATTTTAAAGTGATTGAGCCTATTTTGGGGTGGTAAGGGGTAGTTGGGGGTGATTTATAGAAGCCAAAGTAATTTAAGTGAGTTTGGCATAGTTTGCTATGGTTTGTAGCATTTTTTGTAATTTTAAAGTGATTTGGCTTATTTTGGTGTGGTAAGGGGTAGTTGGGGGTGATTTATGGTAGCCGAAGTAATTTAGGTGAGTTAGGCATAGTTTGCTATAATTTGTTGAATATTTTGTAATTTTAAAGTGATTGGGCTTATTTTGGGGTTGTAAGGGGTAGTTCGGGGTGATTTATGGTAGCCGAAGTAATTTAGGGGAGTTTGGCATAGTTTGCTACGGTTTGTAGAATTTTTTTGTAATTTTAAAGTGATTGAGCCTATTTTGGGGTGGTAAGGGGTAGTTGGGGGTGATTTATAGAAGCCAAAGTAATTTAAGTGAGTTTGGCATAGTTTGCTATGGTTTGTAGCATTTTTTGTAATTTTAAAGTGATTGGGCTTATTTTGGGGTGGTAAGGGGTAGTTGGGGGTGATTTATGGTAGCCGAAGTAATTTAGGTGAGTTAGGCATAGTTTGCTATGATTTGTTGAATATTTTGTAATTTTAAAGTGATTGGGTTTATTTTGGGGTTGTAAGGGGTAGTTCGGGGTGATTTATGGTAGCCGAAGTAATTTAGGGGAGTTTGGCACAGTTTGCTACGGTTTGTAAAATTTTTTTGTAATTTTAAAGTGATTGAGCCTATTTTGGGGTGGTAAGAGGTAGTTGGGGGTGATTTATAGAAGCCAAAGTAATTTAAGTGAGTTTGGCATAGTTTGCTATGGTTTGTAGCATTTTTTGTAATTTTAAAGTGATTAGGCTTATTTTGGGGTGGTAAGGGGTAGTTGGGGGTGATTTATGGTAGCCGAAGTAATTTAGGTGAGTTAGGCATAGTTTGCTATGATTTGTTGAATATTTTGTAATTTTAAAGTGATTGGGTTTATTTTGGGGTTGTAAGGGGTAGTTCGGGGTGATTTATGATAGCCGAAGTAATTTAGGGGAGTTTGGCACAGTTTGCTACGGTTTGTAGAATTTTTTTGTAATTTTAAAGTGATTGAGCCTATTTTGGGGAGGTAAGGAGTAGTTGGGGGTGATTAATGGAAGCCGAAGTAATTTAGATGAGTTTGGCATAGTTTGATATTGCTTGTAACATTTTTTGTAATTTTAAAGTGATTGGGCTTATTTTGGGGTGGTAAGGGGTAGTTGGGGGTGATTTATGGTAGCCGAAGTAATTTAGGTGAGTTAGGCATAGTTTGCTATAATTTGTTGAATATTTTGTAATTTTAAAGTGATTGGGCTTATTTTGGGGTTGTAAGGGGTAGTTCGGGGTGATTTATGGTAGCCGAAGTAATTTAGGGGAGTTTGGCATAGTTTGCTACGGTTTGTAGAATTTTTTTGTAATTTTAAAGTGATTGAGCCTATTTTGGGGTGGTAAGGGGTAGTTGGGGGTGATTTATAGAAGCCAAAGTAATTTAAGTAAGTTTGGCATAGTTTGCTATGGTTTGTAGCATTTTTTGTAATTTAAAAATGATTGGGCTTATTTTGGGGTTGTAAGGGGTAGTTGGGGGTGATTTATGGTAGCCGAAGTAATTTAGGTGAGTTAGGCATAGTTTGCTATGATTTGTTGAATATTTTGTAATTTTAAAGTGATTGGGTTTGTTTTGGGGTTGTAAGGGGTAGTTCGGGGTGATTTATGGTAGCCGAAGTAATTTAGGGTAGTTTGGCACAGTTTGCTACGGTTTGTAGAATTTTTTTGTAATTTTAAAGTGATTGAGCCTATTTTGGGGAGGTAAGGGGTAGTTGGGGGTGATTAATGGAAGCCGAAGTAATTTAGATGAGTTTGGCATAGTTTGATATTGCTTGTAACATTTTTTGTAATTTTAAAGTGATTGGGCTGAGTTTGGGGTGGTAAGGGGTAGTTGGGGGTGATTTATGGTAGCCGAAGTAATTTAGGTGAGTTAGGGATAGTTTGCTATGATTTGTGTCATTTTGTTTTATTTTAAAGTGATTGGAGTTACTTGGGGTTGCTAAAGGGTGGTAAGGGATGATTTAAGATAACGGATCTAATTTATGTCAGTTTGGCTTAGTTCGGGAATTTTTTGGGGTTGATTTGGTAAAGTTTGCAGTGGTAAGAGATATTTGAGGATGTTTAATGTTGACGGATTAAATTTGGAGTGATTTGGTAATTTTTAATTGAGTCACGGATCGACATTATAATTGAAATCAAAATTATAATTGAAATATCTGCGGCCTCGCTAGGTACGGCAAAAGTATGATCACGAAAGCAGAAACTCTACGTTGAAATTGTTTAGGTTAAATAAGTGCTTTTAATGTAAACCGGTCGCCCGTCGTCGAAGTTGTTTTGGCTAGATACGTGCTTCTAACATAAACACGGTCTCCGCGATCGGATCATTTTTTGTTTATTTTAGCCGGTTTTTATTGAATTACAAAGGAACCGGGCCGAATTTCGCAAAATCCCTTCTTAGTGTTCAGTTTCGGCACATGATACACCCGTGTCTAAATTTTCAAGTCTCCAGCCCTCACGGTTTGGGCTGTGGGTTGATTATCAATCAGTGTGTAGATGAATGAGTGAATGAGTATGTCAGTGAGGACACTTCGCTTTATATATATAGATGATCAGCTAATTTGTAAACTTCGATTTCCTCGAAAATTATCTAAATTTATTTTCAGACTTCCATTTAAGGAAAATGTACGCGAGTTGGGCGAATCATTGAGCACGGCAAGGCGAAGATTTCTGTCGTTGGAAAGACGCCTTTTGGCAAACAGTCAATTGTATTCACAGTACTCAAAATTCATTAAAGACTACGATGACTTAGGTCACATGTCAGTCATTGAATATTCAGAACAGCAACTTCAACAAGCTTACTTTCTCCCGCACCACGCAGTAGTCAGACCAGACAAGTTAACGACAAAATTACGGGTGGTATTCGATGCCAGCTGCAAAACAACAAGTGGACAATCATTGAATGATGTTCTTATCGTCGGACCAGTCGTGCAGTCCGATCTCTTCACGATACTAATTCAATTTCGATTGCACAAATATGCCTTTACAAGCGATTGCGAAAAAATGTATAGACAGGTATTCGTTCACAAAGACGACCGCATTTTTCAAAACATACTGTGGAGAAATGACCAGCGAGAAGAAATAAAAACGTACCAGCTGAACACAGTAAGCTACGGCACTTCCTCGGCGCCGTATCTTGCAACCAAATGCATTGAAGAAATCGCGAATCAAAATTCAAACAGATTTCCTAAAGCATGTGCCGTAATAAAAACTTCTTTCTACGTGGATGATCTAATCACTAGTTGTGAAGAGGCAAACAAGGCGGCTACTCTAATTAAACAAATAAATGAGCTACTCTCTAAGTATGGCTTCCCCATGCGGAAGTGGGCGTCCAACCATCCAAATCTGCTTAGTGGTTTAGGCTCAACTCACACCATAGCTCATTTCAATGATGACACGCAATCGTCAAAGACCTTAGGTTTAAATTGGAACTCAAAGATGGATGTCTTTCGCTATCCATATAAACAAAAGAACTCTGAACCGTCAGCTACGAAACGGAGTATCCTGTCAACAGTCAGTTCAATCTTTGACCCTTTAGGCTTAATCGGACCAGTGGTCGTTAAATCTAAAATCATTCTTCAGCGCCTATGGCTCCACAATTTATCTTGGGACAAATCAATTCCATGCGATCTTCATACGCTATGGCAATCATACAAGCGCGAATTATCCCAAGTTGGAGATTTAACAATTCCGAGACAGGTGCTTTGCGATTCTCCAAAGCACATTCAAATTCATGTCTTCTCCGACGCATCTGAGCTCAGTTACGGCGCATGTGTCTATTTGCGCTCTACCAATGCACTTGAACAGCACACAGTTCGTCTGTTTTGTGCAAAGGGGCGTGTAGCTCCGTTAAAGGTCATTACCATTCCCAAACTGGAATTGATGGCAGCACATCTAGCTGCTAAACTTGGCAGTCAATTGTCCAAAACGCTAGGATCCAACACACAGATAAATGAAGTCCATTACTGGTGCGATAGCTCAATAGTACTGGTTTGGCTCAAGAAGGTTCCAAATCAATTAAAGACATTTGTAGCACACAGAGTCGCTGACATTTTGTCGCTAACTAACAATGCAATTTGGCATCATGTTCGATCAAGGGACAATTCGGCTGACATTCTAAGCCGGGGAGCATCCGCTATTCAATTAGCAGATTCCGACATATGGTGGCATGGTCCAAGTTGGTTATCCGAAATTCCCGAACAATGGCCAACGTCAACCGTTTATTTGCAGCTTAGTAACATTCCTGAAATGAAATCAGTCACAATCGCCATAAGTACGAATACAGAGTCACTCTTGATATCCGATCTCATCCATCAATATTCAAGCTTGACTAAATTGCAACGAGTACTTTCATATTGCACTCGATTTGCAAGAATTTGTCAACAAAAACCCCCCAATTCTCTGGGCCCTCTGACAGTCGCTGAATTACAGCATTCGTTACAGTTGCTGATCAAACACGTTCAAACAGAATCGTTTCCTGATGAGTTTCAACAACTCAGAAACGGATATTCAGTTTCCTCAAGGAGTAGGCTAAAACGTTTAAGTCCTTTTCTCGATGACCAAGGTCTCATTCGTGTAGGCGGTAGAATCCGTAACAGTCATGTCACGTATAACAAAAAATTCCCATATGTTCTACCAACAAATCATTTATTCACTCAGTTAGTCGTGCGACAATACCACCTACAACACTTTCACGGCGGTTGTGAATGCACACTCAGTGATATCAAACAACGCCTTTGGATAATATCAGGCAAATCAGCAGTTAAAAAACTCATTCACAACTGTGTCAAATGCAAGCGCTTCATTGCTCAACCAGTCAAACCGTTAATGGGTGATCTTCCTGAAAGTCGAGTTGTGCCGTCGAGAGCATTCACGGTGTGCGGTACAGACTTTGCAGGACCCTTTTCAATTCGTGAAGGAAAGGGACGCGGAAAAGGAACTACGAAAGGGTATCTCTGCCTGTTTGTTTGCTTTAGTACCAAGGCAGTACACTTGGAGGCTGTAAGCGATTTGACGACAGATTCCTTTCTCGCTTGCTTAAAACGTTTTCTTGCACGACGGGGCTTATATCGGGAGATTCACTCCGATAACGGCAGAAATTTTGTCGGAGCAAGTCGGGAAATCAAACAGTGGTATACATTCCACTCTCAATCCTCTCACAACGATGCCGTGGCTTAATTTTTAAGTCAAAATTCAATACAATGGAAGTTCATTCTAGCAAGGTCTCCTCACTTTGGTGGTCTATGGGAGGCTGCTGTCAAATCCGCGAAGCGTCATCTTTACCGAATCACGGGCAACTCAACGTTTACCTTTGAGGAATTTAATACAATATCTCAAATCGAGGCCATTTTAAATTCTCGGCCACTCATTCCTTTATCCCCAAATCCCGACGACCTCTAATTCCTAACTCCAGCTCATTTCCTTGTGGGTGATTCATTACTGGCGCTACCAGAACCGTCTCTAGTTGATCTCAAAGAAAATCGATTGAGTCGTCTCCAGATGATACAACAAATGCAACAACGATTCTGGAAATTGTGGTCGCAAGATTATCTCACGATACTGCAAACCAGAGTAAAATGGCATCGCAAACTCGACGCAGATATCCAACAAGGAGCTCTTGTGTTACTTCGGGAACCACAGACTCATTCCCTTCTATGGTGCAAAGGACGAGTCATTGATACCCATCCTGGTCCAGACGGAATAGTGAGAATGGTGACCGTTAAAACTTCCACAAGTGTAGTAAAACGACCGGTTGCGAAAGTGATCGAGCTCTTTAACGATGCAGCACTTGAACTTTCAAGTGTTATTGTTCAACTGCAAATTGACATTGCTGTTTCAATTGCCAATGAATGTTTGTTAATATGTTTAGTGCTCATGTAATTTGCATTTGTTTTATGTTGAAATATTATTTCAAGGCGGCCGGGATGTTGCGCTCATTTACGCATTTGGCGATCGGTTTTGAAGTCGTTGAAAGGAGCGCATGCCCAAGGAAGTTGGGAAGGCCTGCGTAGATAAAAAAAAAGAATCGGCTCACCGCACGCGAAGTGGCGTCTTTACTTGGTTTTTTCATAATTAAATAAGTCAGTGTTCAATGCCGTGTTTTACTCAAACAATACCCCCAACGCAACAAATCATAAGAAACTATGCCAGACTCACCTAAATTACTTCGGCTACTCTAAATCATCACCAACTAACCCTTACCACAACAAACTAAACCCAATCACTTTTAAATTACAAAAAAATTATACTAACTGTAGCAAACTATGCCAAACTCACCTAAATTACTTCGGCTATCAAAAATCACCCCCAACTACACTTTACAGCAACAAACTAAGCCCAATCACTTTAAAATTACAAAAAAATGCTAAAAATCATAACAAACTATACCAGAATCACCTAAATTACTTCGGCTACCGTAAATCACCCCCAACTATCCCTTACCACAACAAACCAAACCATATCATTTTAAAATTACAAAAAAAGGTCTACAAATCATAACAAACTATGCCAGACTCACCTAAATTACTTCGGCTACTCTAAATCATCACCAACTAACCCTTACCACAACAAACTATACACAATTACTTTTAAATTACAAAAAAATTCTACTAACCATAGCAAACTATGCCAAACTCACCTAAATTACTTCGGCTCTCAAAAATCACACCCAACTACAATTTACAGTAACAAACTAAGCCCAATCACTTTAAAATTACAAAAAAATGTTAAAAATCATAACAAGCTATACCAGAATCACCTAAATTACTTCGGCTACCGTAAATCACCCCCAACTATCCCTTACCACAACATACCAAACCATATTATTTTAAATTTACAAAAAAAGGTGTACAAATCATAACAAACTATGCCAGACTCACTTAAATTACTTCGGCTACTCTAAATCATCACCAACTAACCCTTACCACAACAAACTAAACCCAATCACTTTTAAATTACAAAAAAATGCTACTAACCATAGCAAACTATGCCAAACTCACCTAAATTACTTCGGCTATCAAAAATCACCCCCAACTACACTTTACAGCAACAAACTATGCCCAATCACTTTAAAATGACAAAAAAATGTTAAAAATCATAACAAACTATACCAGAATCACCTAAATTACTTCGGCTACCGTAAATCACCCCCAACTATCCCTTACCACAACAAACCAAACCATATCATCTTAAAATTACAAAAAAAAGTGTACAAATCATAACAAACTATGCCAGACTCACCTAAATTACTTCGGCTACTCTAAATCATCACCAACAGAAACCACAAGAAACTAAACCCAATCACTTTTAAATTACAAAAAAATGCTACTAACTATAGCAAACTATGCCAAACTCACCTAAATTACTTCGGCTACCATAAATCATCACCAACTAACCCTTACCACAACAAACTAAACCCAATCACTTTTAAATTACAATAAAATGCTACTAACCATAGCAAACTATGCCAAACTTACCTAAATTACTTCGGCTATCAAAAATCACCCCCAACTACACTTGACAGCAACAAACTAATCCAAATCACTTTAAAATTACAAAAAAATGCTAAAAATCATAACAAACTATACCAGAATCACCTAAATTACTTCGGCTACCGTAAATCACCCCCAACTATCCCTTACCACAACAAACCAAACCATATCATCTTAAAATTACAAAAAAAGGTGTACAAATCATAACAAACTATGTCAGACTTACCTAAATTACTTCGGCTACTCTAAATCATCACCAACAACCCTTACCACAACAAACAAAACCCAATCGCTTTTAAATTACAAAGAAATGCTAGTAACCATACCAAACTATGCCAAACTTACCTAAATTACTTCGGCTACCATAAATCATCACCAACTAACCCTTACCACAACAAACTAAACCCAATCACTTTTAAATTACAAAAAAATGCTACTAACCATAGCAAATTATGCCAAACTCACCTAAATTACTTCGGCTATCAAAAATCACACCCAACTACACTTTACAGCAACAAAGTAAGCCCAATCACTTTAAAATTACAAAAAAATGCTAAAAATCATAACAAACTATACCAGAATCACCTAAATTACTTCGGCTACCGTAAATCACCCCCAACTATCCCTTACCACAACAAACCAAACCATATTATCTTAAAATTACAAAAAAAGGTGTACAAATCATAACAAACTATGCCAGACTCACCTAAATTACTTCGGCTACTCTAAATCATCACCAACTAACCCTTACCACAACAAACTAAACCCAATCACTTTTAAATTACAAAAAAATGCTACTAACCATAGCAAACTATGCCAAACTCACCTAAATTACTTCGGCTATCAAAAATCACCCCCAACTACACTTTACAGCAACAAACTAAGCCCAATCACTTTAAAATTACAAAAAAATGCTAAAAATCATAACAAGCTATACCAGAATCACCTAAATTACTTCGGCTACCGTAAATCACCCCCAACTATCCCTTACCACAACAAACCAAACCATATCATCTTAAAATTACAAGAAAAGGTGTACAAATCATAACAAACTAAGCCAGACTCACCTAAATTACTTCGGCTACTCTAAATCATCACCAACTAACCCTTACCACAACAGACTAAACCCAATCACTTGTAAATTACAAAAAAATGCTACTAACCATAGCAAACTATGCCAAACTCACCTAAATTACTTCGGCTACCATAAATCATCACCAACTAACCCTTACCACAACAAACTAAACCCAATCACTTTTAAATTACAAAAAAATGCTACTAACCCTAGCAAACTATGCCAAACTCACCTAAATTACTTCGGCTATCAAAAATCACCCCCAACTATATTTTACAGCAACAAACTAAGCCCAATCACTTTAAAATTACAAAAAAATGCTAAAAATTATAACAAACTATACCAGAATCACCTAAATTACTTCGGCTACCGTAAATCACCCCCAACTATCCCTTACCACAACAAACCAAACCATATTATCTTAAAATTACAAAAAAAGGTGTACAAATCATAACAAACTATGCCAGACTCACCTAATTTACTTCGGCTACTCTAAATCATCACCAACTAACCCTTACCACAACAAACTAAACCCAATCACTTTTAAATTACAAAAAAATGCTAGTAACAATAGCAAACTATGCCAAACTCACCTAAATTACTTCGGCTACCATAAATCATCACCAACTAACCTTTACCACAACAAACTAAACCCAATCACTTTTAAATTACAAAAAAATGCTACTAACCATAGCAAACTATGCCAAACTCACCTAAATTACTTCGGCTACCATAAATCATCACCAACTAACCCTTACCACAACAAACTAAACCCAATCACTTTTAAATTACAAAAAAATGCTACTAACCCTAGCAAACTATGCCAAACTCACCTAAATTACTTCGGATATCAAAAATCACACCCAACTACACTTTACAGCAACAAACTAAGCCCAATCACTTTAAAATTACAAAAAAATGCTAAAAATCATAACAAACTATACCAGAATCACCTAAATTACTTCGGCTACCGTAAATCACCCCCAACTATCCCTTACCCCAACAAACCAAACCATATCATCTTAAAATTACAAAAAAAGGTGTACAAATCATAACAAACTATGCCAGACTCACCTAAATTACTTCGGGTACTCTAAATCATCACCAACTAACCCTTACCACAACAAACTAAACCCAATCACTTTTAAATTACAAAAAAATGCTAGTAACAATAGCAAACTATGCCAAACTCACCTAAATTACTTCGGCTACCATAAATCATCACCAACTAACCTTTACCACAACAAACTAAACCCAATCACTTTTAAATTACAAAAAAATGCTACTAACCATAGCAAACTATGCCAAACTCACTTAAATTACTTCGGCTATCAAAAATAACCCCCAACTACACTTTACAGCAACAAACTAAGCCCAATCACTTTAAAATTACAAAAAAATGCTAAAAATCAACACACTATACCAGAATCATCTAAATTACTTCGGCTACCGTAAATCACCCCCAACTATCCCTTACCACAACAAACCAAACCATATCATCTTAAAATTACAAAAAAAGGTGTACAAATCATAACAAATTATGCCAGACTCACCTAAATTACTTCGGCTACTCTAAATCATCACCAACTAACCCTTACCACAACAAACTAAACCCAATCACTTTTAAATTACAAAAAAATGCTAGTAACCATAGCAAACTATGCCAATCTCACCTAAATTACTTCGGCTACCATAAATCATCACCAACTAACCCTTACCACAACAAACTAAACCCAATCACTTTTAAATTACAAAAAAATGCTACTAACCATAGCAAACTATGCCAAACTCACCTAAATTACTCCGGCTATCAAAAATCACCCCCAACTACACTTTACAGCAACAAACTAAGCCCAATCACTTTAAAATTACAAAAAAATGCTAAAAAACAAAACAAACTATACCAGAATAACCTAAATTACTTCGGCTACCCTAAATCACCCCCAACTATCCCTTACCACAACAAACCAATCCATATCATCTTAAAATTACAAAAAAAGGTGTACAAATCATAACAAACTATGCCAGACTCACCTAAATTACTCCGGCTACTCTAAATCATCACCAACTAACCCTTACCACAACAAACTAAACCCAATCACTTTTAAATTACAAAAAAATGCTAGTAACCTTAGCAAACTATGCCAAACTCACCTTAATTACTTCGGCTACCATTAATCATCACCAACTAACCCTTACCACAACAAACTAAACCCAATCACTTTTAAATTACAAAAAAATGCTAGTAACCATAGCAAACTATGCCACACTCACCTAAATTACTTCGGCTACCATAAATCATCACCAACTAACCCTTACCACAACACACTAAACCCAATCACTTTTAAATTACAAAAAAATGCTACTAACCATAGCAAACTATGCCAAACTCACTTAAATTACTCCGGCTATTAAAAATCACTCCCAACTACACTTTACAACAACAAACTAAGCCCAATCACTTTAAAATTACAAAAAAATGCTAAAAATCATAACAAACTATACCAAAATCACCTAAATTATTTCGGCTACCGTAAATCACCCCCAACTAAACCATACCACAACAAACCAAATCATTTCATTTTAAAATTACAATAAAAGGTGTACAAATCATAACAAACTATGACAGACTCACCTAAATTACTTCGGCTACTCTAAATCATCACCAACTAACCCTTACCACAACAAACTAAACCCAATCACTTTTAAATTACAAAAAAATGCTAGTAACCATAGCAAACTATGCCAAACTCACCTAAATTACTTCGGCTACCATAAATCATCACCAACTAACCCTTACCACAACAAACTAAACCAAATCACTTTTAAATTACAAAAAAATGCTACTAACCATAGCAAACTATGCCAAACTCACCTAAATTCCTTCGGCTACCATAAATCATCACCAACTAATCCTTACCACAACAAACTAAACCCAATCACTTTTAAATTACAAAAAAATGCTACTAACCATAGCAAACTATGCCAAACTCACCTAAATTACTTCGGCTATCAAAAATCACCCCCAACTACACTTGACAGCAACAAACTAATCCCAATCACTTTAAAATTACAAAAAAATGCTAAAAATCATAACAAACTATACCAGAATCACCTAAATTACTTCGGCTACCGTAAATCACCCCCAACTATCCCTTACCACAACAAACCAAACCATATCATCTTAAAATTACAAAAAAAGGTGTACAAATCATAACAAACTATGTCAGACTCACCTAAATTACTTCGGCTACCCTAAATCATCACCAACAACCCTTACCACAACAAACTAAACCCAATCACTTTTAAATTACAAAGAAATGCTAGTAACCATAGCAAACTATGCCAAACTTACCTAAATTACTTCGGCTACCATAAATCATCACCAACTAACCCTTACCACAACAAACTAAACCCAATCACTTTTAAATTACAAAAAAATGCTACTAACCATAGCAAACTATGCCAAACTCACCTAAATTACTTCGGCTATCAAAAATCACACCCAACTACAATTTACAGCAACAAACTAAGCCCAATCACTTTAAAATTACAAAAAAATGCTAAAAATCATAACAAACTATACCAGAATCACCTAAATTACTTCGGCTACCGTAAATCACCCCCAACAATCCCTTACCACAACAAACCAAACCATATTATCTTAAAATTACAAAAAAAGGTGTACAAATCATAACAAACTATGCCAGACTCACCTAAATTACTTCGGCTACTCTAAATCATCACCAACTAACCCTTACCACAACAAACTAAACCCAATCACATTTAAATTACAAAAAAATGCTACTAACCATAGCAAACTATGCCAAACTCACCTAAATTACTTCGGCTATCAAAAATCACCCCCAACAACACTTTACAGCAACAAACTAAGCCCAATCACTTCAAAAGTACAAAAAAATGCTAAAAATCATAACAAACTATACCAGAATCACCTAAATTACTTCGGCTACCGTAAATCACCCCCAACTATCACTTACCACAACAAACCAAACCATATCATCTTAAAATTACAAAAAAAGGTGTACAAATCATAACAAACTATGCCAGACTCACCTAAATTACTTCGGCTACTCTAAATCATCACCAACTAACCCTTACCACTACAAACTAAACCCAATCACTTTTAAATTACAAAAAAATGCTACTAACCATAGCAAACTATGCCAAACTCACCTAAATTACTTCGGCTACCATAAATCATTACCAACTAACCCTTACCACAACAAACTAAACCCAATCAGTTTTAAATTACAAAAATATGCTACTAACCATAGCAAACTATGCCAAACTCACCTAAATTACTTCGGCTATCAAAAATCACACCCAACTACAATTTACAGCAACAAACTAAGCCCAATCACTTTAAAATTACAAAAAAATGCTAAAAATTATAACAAACTATACCAGAATCACCTAAATTACTTCGGCTACCGTAAATCACCCCCAACTATCAATTTCCACAACAAACCAATCCATATTATCTTAAAATTACAAAAAAAGGTGTACAAATCATAACAAACTATGCCAGACTCACCTAAATTACTTCGGCTACTCTAAATCATCACCAACTAACCCTTACCACAACAAACTAAACCCAATCACTTTTAAATTACAAAAAAATGCTACTAACCATAGCAAACTATGCCAAACTCACCTAAATTACTTCGGCTATCAAAAATCACACCCAACTACAATTTACAGCAACAAACTAAGCCCAATCACTTTAAAATTACAAAAAAATGCTAAAAATCATAACAAACTATACCAGAATCACCTAAATTACTTCGGCTACCGTAAATCACCCCCAGCTATCCCTTACCCCAACAAACCAAACCATATCATCTTAAAATTACAAAAAAAGGTGTACAAATCATAACAAACTATGCCAGACTCACCTAAATTACTTCGGGTACTCTAAATCATCACCAACTAACCCTTACCACAACAAACTAAACCCAATCACTTTTAAATTACAAAAAAATGCTACTAACCATAGCAAACTATGCCAAACTCACCTAAATTACTTCGGCTACCATAAATCATTACCAACTAACCCTTACCACAACAAACTAAACCCAATCAGTTTTAAATTACAAAAATATGCTACTAACCATAGCAAACTATGCCAAACTCACCTAAATTACTTCGGCTATCAAAAATCACACCCAACTACAATTTACAGCAACAAACTAAGCCCAATCACTTTAAAATTACAAAAAAATGCTAAAAATTATAACAAACTATACCAGAATCACCTAAATTACTTCGGCTACCGTAAATCACCCCCAACTATCAATTTCCACAACAAACCAATCCATATTATCTTAAAATTACAAAAAAAGATGTACAAATCATAACAAACTATGCCAGACTCACCTAAATTACTTCGGCTACTCTAAATCATCACCAACTAACCCTTACCACAACAAACTAAACCCAATCACTTTTAAATTACAAAAAAATGCTACTAACCATAGCAAACTATGCCAAACTCACCTAAATTACTTCGGCTATCAAAAATCACACCCAACTACAATTTACAGCAACAAACTAAGCCCAATCACTTTAAAATTACAAAAAAATGCTAAAAATCATAACAAACTATACCAGAATCACCTAAATTACTTCGGCTACCGTAAATCACCCCCAGCTATCCCTTACCCCAACAAACCAAACCATATCATCTTAAAATTACAAAAAAAGGTGTACAAATCATAACAAACTATGCCAGACTCACCTAAATTACTTCGGGTACTCTAAATCATCACCAACTAACCCTTACCACAACAAACTAAACCCAATCACTTTTAAATTACAAAAAAATGCTACTAACCATAGCAAACTATGACAAACTCACTTAAATTACTTCGGCTATCAAAAATAACCCCCAACTACACTTTACAGCAACAAACTAAGCCCAATCACTTTAAAATTACAAAAAAATGCTAAAAATCATAACACACTATACCAGAATCACCTAAATTACTTCGGCTATCGTAAATCACCCCCAACTATCCCTTACCACAACAAACCAAACCATATCATCTTAAAATTACAAAAAAAGGTGTACAAATCATAACAAATTATGCCAGACTCACCTAAATTACTTCGGCTACTCTAAATCATCACCAACAACCCTTACCACAACAAACTAAACCCAATCATTTTTAAATTACAAAAAAATGCTAGTAACCATAGCAAACTTTGCCAAACTCACCTAAATTACTTCGGCTACCATAAATCATCACCAACTAACCCTTACCACAACAAACTAAACCCAATCACTTTTAAATTACAAAAAAATGCTACTAACCATAGCAAACTATGCCAAACTCACCTAAATTACTCCGGCTATCAAAAATCACCCCCAACTACACTTTACAGCAACAAACTAAGCCCAATCACTTTAAAATTAGAAAAAAATGCTAAAAAACAAAACAAACTATACCAGAATCACCTAAATTACTTCGGCTACCCTAAATCACCCCCAACTATCCCTTACCACAACAAACCAAACCATATCATCTTAAAATTACAAAAAAAGGTGTACAAATCATAACAAACTATGCCAGACTCATGTAAATTACTTCGGCTATTCTAAATCATCACCAACTAACCCTTACCACAACAAACTAAACCCAATCACTTTTAAATTACAAAAAAATGCTAGTAACCATAGCAAACTATGCCAAACTCACCTAGATTACTTCGGCTACCATAAATCATCACCAACTAACCCTTACCACAACAAACTAAACCCAATCACTTTTAAATTACAAAAAAATGCTACTAACCATAGCAAACTATGCCAAACTCACTTAAATTACTCCGGCTATTAAAAATCACTCCCAACTACACTTTACAACAACAAACTAAGCCCAATCACTTTAAAATTACAAAAAAATGCTAAAAATTATAACAAACTATACCAAAATCACCTAAATTATTTCGGCTACCGTAAATCACCCCCAACTATACCATACCACAACAAACCAAATCATATCATCTTAAAATTACAATAAAAGGTGTACAAATCATAACAAACTATGACAGACTCACCTAAATTACTTCGGCTACTCTAAATCATCACCAACTAACCCTTACCACAACAAACTAAACCCAATCACTTTTAAATTACAAAAAAATGGTAGTAACCATAGCAAACTATGCCAAACTCACCTAAATTACTTCGGCTACCATAGATCATCACCAACTAACCCTTACCACAACAAACTAAACCCAATCATTTTTAAATTACAAAAAAATGCTACTAACCATAGCAAACTATGCCAAACTCACCTAAATTACTTCGGCTACCATAAATCATCACCAACTAACCCTTACCACAACAAACTAAACCCAATCACTTTTAAATTACAAAAAAATGCTACTAACCATAGCAAACTATGCCAAACTCACCTAAATTACTTCGGCTATCAAAAATCACCCCCAACTACACTTGACAGCAACAAACTAATCCCAATCACTTTAAAATTACAAAAAAATGCTAAAAATCATAACAAACTATACCAGAATCACCTAAATTACTTCGGCTACCGTAAATCACATCCAACTATCCCTTACCACAACAAACCAAACCATATCATTTTAAAATTACAAAAAAAGGTGTACAAATCATAACAAACTATGTCAGACTCACCTAAATTACTTCGGCTACTCTAAATCATCACCAACAACCCTTACCACAACAAACTAAACCCAATCACTTTTAAATTACAAAGAAATGCTAGTAACCATAGCAAACTATGCCAAACTTACCTAAATTACTTCGGCTACCATAAATCATCACCAACTAACCCTTACCACAACAAACTAAACCCAATCACTTTTAAATTACAAAAAAAATGGTACTAACCATAGCAAACTATGCCAAACTCACCTAAATTACTTCGGCTACCGTAAATCACCCCCAACTATCCCTTACCACAACAAACCAAACCATATTATCTTAAAATTACAAAAAAAGGTGTACAAATCATAACAAAATATGCCAGACTCACCTAAATTACTTCGGCTACTCTAAATCATCACCAACTAACCCTTACCACAACAAACTAGACCCAATCACATTTAAATTACAAAAAAATGCTACTAACCATAGCAAACTATGCCAAACTCACTTAAATTACTTCGGCTATCAAAAATAACCCCCAACTACACTTTACAGCAACAAACTAAGCCCAATCACTTTAAAATTACAAAAAAATGCTAAAAATCATAACACACTATACCAGAATCACCTAAATTACTTCGGCTATCGTAAATCACCCCCAACTAACCCTTACCACAACAAACCAAACCATATCATCTTAAAATTACAAAAAAATGTGTACAAATCATAACAAATTATGCCAGACTCACCTAAATTACTTCGGCTACTCTAAATCATCACCAACTAACCCTTACCACAACAAACTAAACCCAATCACTTTTAAATTACAACAAAATGCTACTAACCATAGCAAACTATGCCAAACTCACCTAAATTACTTCGGCTACCATAAATCATCACCAACTAACCCTTACCACAACAAACTATACCCAATCACTTTTAAATTACAAAAAAATGCTACTAACCATAGCAAACTATGCCAAACTCACCTAAATTACTTCGGCTATCAAAAATCACACCCAACTACAATTTACAGCAACAAACTAAGCCCAATCACTTTAAAATTACAAAAAAATGCTAAAAATCATAACAAACTATACCAGAATCACCTAAATTACTTCGGCTACCGTAAATCACCCCCAACAATCCCTTACCACAACAAACCAAACCATATTATCTTAAAATTACAAAAAAAGGTGTACAAATCATAACAAACTATGCCAGACTCACCTAAATTACTTCGGCTACTCTAAATCATCACCAACTAACCCTTACCACAACAAACTAAACCCAATCACATTTAAATTACAAAAAAATGCTACTAACCATAGCAAACTATGCCAAACTCACCTAAATTACTTCGGCTATCAAAAATCACCCCCAACAACACTTTACAGCAACAAACTAAGCCCAATCACTTCAAAAGTACAAAAAAATGCTAAAAATCATAACAAACTATACCAGAATCACCTAAATTACTTCGGCTACCTTAAATCACCCCCAACTATCACTTACCACAACAAACCAAACCATATCATCTTAAAATTACAAAAAAAGGTGTACAAATCATAACAAACTATGCCAGACTCACCTAAATTACTTCGGCTACTCTAAATCATCACCAACTAACCCTTACCACTACAAACTAAACCCAATCACTTTTAAATTACAAAAAAATGCTACTAACCATAGCAAACTATGCCAAACTCAACTAAATTACTTCGGCTACCATAAATCATTACCAACTAACCCTTACCACAACAAACTAAACCCAATCAGTTTTAAATTACAAAAATATGCTACTAACCATAGCAAACTATGCCAAACACACCTAAATTATTTCGGCTATCAAAAATCACACCCAACTACACTTTACAGCAACAAACTAAGCCCAATCACTTTAAAATTACAAAAAAATGCTAAAAATTATAACAAACTATACCAGAATCACCTAAATTACTTCGGCTACCGTAAATCACCCCCAACTATCCCTTACCACAACAAACCAATCCATATTATCTTAAAATTACAAAAAAAGGTGTACAAATCATAACAAACTATGCCAGACTCACCTAAATTACTTCGGCTACTCTAAATCATCACCAACTAACCCTTACCACAACAAACTAAACCCAATCACTTTTAAATTACAAAAAAATGCTACTAACCATAGCAAACTATGCCAAACTCACCTAAATTGTTTCGGCTATCAAAAATCACCCCTAACTACACTTTACAGCAACAAACTAAGCCCAATCACTTTAAAATTACAAAAAAATGCTAAAAATCATAACAAACTATGCCAGACTCACCTAAATTACTTCGGCTACTCTAAATCATCACCAACTAACCCTTACCACAACATACTAAACCCAATCACTTTTAAATTACAAAAAAATGCTAGTAACCATAGCAAACTATGCCAAACTCACCTAAATTACTTCGGCTACCATAAATCATCACCAACAAACCCTTACCACAACAAACTAAACCCAATCACTTTTAAATTACAAAAAAATGCTACTAACCATAGCAAACTATGACAAACTCACTTAAATTACTTCGGCTATCAAAAATAACCCCCAACTACACTTTACAGCAACAAACTAAGCCCAATCACTTTAAAATTACAAAAAAATGCTAAAAATCATAACACACTATACCAGAATCACCTAAATTACTTCGGCTATCGTAAATCACCCCCAACTATCCCTTACCACAACAAACCAAACCATATCATCTTAAAATTACAAAAAAAGGTGTACAAATCATAACAAATTATGCCAGACTCACCTAAATTACTTCGGCTACTCTAAATCATCACCAACAACTTTTACCACAACAAACTAAACCCAATCATTTTTAAATTACAAAAAAATGCTAGTAACCATAGCAAACTATGCCAAACTCACCTAAATTACTTCGGCTACCATAAATCATCACCAACTAACCCTTACCACAACAAACTAAACGCAATCACTTTTAAATTACAAAAAAATGCTACTAACCATAGCAAACTATGCCAAACTCACCTAAATTACTCCGGCTATCAAAAATCACCCCCAACTACACTTTACAGCAACAAACTAAGCCCAATCACTTTAAAATTAGAAAAAAATGCTAAAAAACAAAACAAACTCTACCAGAATCACCTAAATTACTTCGGCTACCCTAAATCACCCCCAACTATCCCTTACCACAACAAACCAAACCATATCATCTTAAAATTACAAAAAAAGGTGTACAAATCATAACAAACTATGCCAGACTCACCTAAATTACTTCGGCTACTCTAAATCATCACCAACTAACCCTTACCACAACAAACTAAACCCAATCACTTTTAAATTACAAAAAAATGCTAGTAACCTTAGCAAACTATGCCAAACTCACCTTAATTACTTCGGCTACCATAAATCATCACCAACTAACCCTTACCACAACAAACTATACCCAATCACTTTTAAATTACAAAAAAATGCTAGTAACCATAGCAAACTATGCCAAACTCACCTAAATTACTTCGGCTACCATAAATCATCACCAACTAACCCTTACCACAACAAACTAAACCCAATCACTTTTAAATTACAAAAAAATGCTACTAACCATAGCAAACTATGCCAAACTCACTTAAATTACTCCGGCTATTAAAAATCACTCCCAACTACACTTTACAACAACAAACTAAGCCCAATCACTTTAAAATTACAAAAAAATGCTAAAAATCATAACAAACTATACCAAAATCACCTAAATTATTTCGGCTACCGTAAATCACCCCCAACTATACCATACCACAACAAACCAAATCATATCATCTTAAAATTACAATAAAAGGTGTACAAATCATAACAAACTATGACAGACTCACCTAAATTACTTCGGCTACTCTAAATCATCACCAACTAACCCTTACCACAACAAACTAAACCCAATCACTTTTAAATTACAAAAAAATGGTAGTAACCATAGCAAACTATGCCAAACTCACCTAAATTACTTCGGCTACCATAGATCATCACAAACTAACCCTTACCACAACAAACTAAACCCAATCAGTTTTAAATTACAAAAATATGCTACTAACCATAGCAAACTATGCCAAACTCACCTAAATTATTTCGGCTATCAAAAATCACACCCAACTACACTTTACAGCAACAAACTAAGCCCAATCACTTTAAAATTACAAAAAAATGTTAAAAATTATAACAAACTATACCAGAATCACCTAAATTACTTCGGCTACCGTAAATCACCCCCAACTATCCCTTACCACAACAAACCAATCCATATTATCTTAAAATTACAAAAAAAGGTGTACAAATCATAACAAACTATGCCAGACTCACCTAAATTACTTCGGCTACTCTAAATCATCACCAACTAACCCTTACCACAACAAACTAAACCCAATCACTTTTAAATTACAAAAAAATGCTACTAACCATAGCAAACTATGCCAAACTCACCTAAATTGTTTCTGCTATCAAAAATCACCCCTAACTACACTTTACAGCAACAAACTAAGCCCAATCACTTTAAAATTACAAAAAAATGCTAAAAATCATAACAAACTATGCCAGACTCACCTAAATTACTTCGGCTACTCTAAATCATCACCAACTAACCCTTACCAGAACAAACTAAACCCAATCACTTTTAAATTACAAAAAAATGCTAGTAACCATAGCAAACTATGCCAAACTCACCTAAATTACTTCGGCTACCATAAATCATCACCAACAAACCCTTACCACAACAAACTAAACCCAATCACTTTTAAATTACAAAAAAATGCTACTAACCATAGCAAACTATGACAAACTCACTTAAATTACTTCGGCTATCAAAAATAACCCCCAACTACACTTTACAGCAACAAACTAAGCCCAATCACTTTAAAATTACAAAAAGATGCTAAAAATCATAACACACTATACCAGAATCACCTAAATTACTTCGGCTATCGTAAATCACCCCCAACTATCCCTTACCACAACAAACCAAACCATATCATCTTAAAATTACAAAAAAAGGTGTACAAATCATAACAAATTATGCCAGACTCACCTAAATTACTTCGGCTACTCTAAATCATCACCAACAACCCTTACCACAACAAACTAAACCCAATCATTTTTAAATTACAAAAAAATGCTAGTAACCATAGCAAACTATGCCAAACTCACCTAAATTACTTCGGCTACCATAAATCATCACCAACTAACCCTTACCACAACAAACTAAACCCAATCACGTTTAAATTACAAAAAAATGCTAGTAACCTTAGCAAACTATGCCAAACTCACCTTAATTACTTCGGCTACCATAAATCATCACCAACTAACCCTTACCACAACAAACTAAACCCAATCACTTTTAAATTACAAAAAATTGCTAGTAACCATAGCAAACTATGCCAAACTCACCTAAATTACTTCGGCTACCATAAATCATCACCAACTAACCCTTACCACAACAAACTAAACCTAATCACTTTTAAATTACAAAAAAATGCTACTAACCATAGCAAACTATGCCAAACTCACTTAAATTACTCCGGCTATTAAAAATCACTCCCAACTACACTTTACAACAACAAACTAAGCCCAATCACTTTAAAATTTCAAAAAAATGCTAAAAATCATAACAAACTATACCAAAATCACCTAAATTATTTCGGCTACCGTAAATCACCCCCAACTATACCATACCACAACAAACCAAATCATATCATCTTAAAATTACAATAAAAGGTGTACAAATCATAACAAACTATGACAGACTCACCTAAATTACTTCGGCTACTCTAAATCATCACCAACTAACCCTTACCACAACAAACTAAACCCAATCACTGTTAAATTACAAAAAAATGGTAGTAACCATAGCAAACTATGCCAAACTCACCTAAATTACTTCGGCTACCATAGATCATCACCAACTAACCCTTACCACAACAAACTAAACCCAATCACTTTTAAATTACAAAAAAATGCTACTAACCATAGCAAACTATGCCAAACTCACCTAAATTACTTCGGCTACCATAAATCATCACCAACTAACCCTTACCACAACAAACTAAACCCAATCACTTTTAAATTACAAAAAAATGCTACTAACCATAGCAAACTATGCCAAACTCACCTAAATTACTTCGGCTATCAAAAATCACCCCCAACTACACTTGACAGCAACAAACTAATCCCAATCACTTTAAAATTACAAAAAAATGCTAAAAATCATAACAAACTATACCAGAATCACCTAAATTACTTCGGTTACCGTAAATCACCCCCAACTATACCATACCACAACAAACCAAACCATATCATCTTAAAATTACAAAAAAAAGTGTACAAATCATAACAAACTATGTCAGACTCACCTAATTTACTTCGGCTACTCTAAATCATCACCAACAACCCTTACCACAACAAACTAAACCCAATCACTTTTAAATTACAAAGAAATGCTAGTAACCATAGCAAACTATGCCAAACTTACCTAAATTACTTCGGCTACCATAAATCATCACCAACTAAACCTTACCACAACAAACTAAACCCAATCACTTTTAAATTACAAAAAAATGCTACTAACCATAGCAAACTATGACAAACTCACTTAAATTACTTCGGCTATCAAAAATAACCCCCAACTACACTTTACAGCAACAAACTAAGCCCAATCACTTTAAAATTACAAAAAGATGCTAAAAATCATAACACACTATACCAGAATCACCTAAATTACTTCGGCTATCGTAAATCACCCCCAACTATCCCTTACCACAACAAACCAAACCATATCATCTTAAAATTACAAAAAAAGGTGTACAAATCATAACAAACTATGCCAGACTCACCTAAATTACTTCGGGTACTCTAAATCATCACCAACTAACCCTTACCACAACAAACTAAACCCAATCACTTTTAAATTACAAAAAAATGCTAGTAACCATAGCAAACTATGCCAAACTCACCTAAATTACTTCGGCTACCATAAAACATTACCAACTAACCCTTACCACAACAAACTAAACCCAATCAATTTAAATTACAAAAAAATGCTACTAACCATAGCAAACTATGCCAAACTCACTTAAATTACTTCGGCTATCAAAAATAACCCCCAACTACACTTTACAGCAACAAACTAAGCCCAATCACTTTAAAATTACAAAAAATGCTAAAAATCATAACACACTATACCAGAATCACCTAAATTACTTCGGCTATCGTAAATCACCCCCAACTATCCCTTACTACAACAAACCAAACCATATCATCTTAAAATTACAAAAAAAGGTGTACAAATCATAACAAATTATGCCAGACTCACCTAAATTACTTCGGCTACTCTAAATCATCACCAACTAACCCTTACCACAACAAACTAAACCCAATCACTTTTAAATTACAAAAAAATGCTAGTAACCATAGCAAACTATGCCAAACTCACCTAAATTACTTCGGCTACCATAAATCATCACCAACTAACCCTTACCAAAACAAACTAAACCCAATCACTTTTAAATTACAAAAAAATGCTACTAACCATAGCAAACTATGCCAAACTCACCTAAATTACTCCGGCTATCAAAAATCACCCCCAACTACACTTTACAGCAACAAACTAAGCCCAATCACTTTAAAATTACAAAAAAATGCTAAAAATCAAAACAAACTATACCAGAATCACCTAAATTACTTCGGCTACCCTAAATCACCCCCAACTATCCCTTACCACAACAAACCAAACCATATCATCTTAAAATTACAAAAAAAGGTGTACAAATCATAACAAACTATGCCAGACTCACCTAAATTACTTCGGCTACTCTAAATCATCACCAACTAACCCTTACCACAACAAACTAAACCCAATCACTTTTAAATTACAAAAAAATGCTAGTAACCTTAGCAAACTATGCCAAACTCACCTAAATTACTTCGGCTACTATAAATCATCACCAACTAACCCTTACCACAACAAACTAAACCCAATCTCTTTTAAATTACAAAAAAATGCTACTAACCATAGCAAACTATGCCAAACTCACCTAAATTACTTCGGCTATCAAAAATCACCCCCAACTACACTTTGCAGCAACAAACTAAGCCCAATCACTTTAAAATTACAAAAAAATGCTAAAAATCTTAACAAACTATACCAGAATCACCTAAATTACTTCGGTTACCGTAAATCACCCCCAAATATCCCTTACCACAACAAACCAAACCATATCATCTTAAAATTACAAAAAAAGGTGTACAAATTATAACAAACTATGCCAGACTCACCTAAATTACTTCGGCTACTCTAAATCATCACCAACCAACCCTTACCACAACAAACTAAACCCAATCACTTTTAAATTACAAAAAAATGCTAGTAACCATAGCAAACTATGCCAAACTCACCTAAATTACTTCGGCTACAATAAATCATCACCAACTAACCCTTACCACAACAAACTAAACCCAATCACTTTTAAATTACAAAAAAATGCTACTAACCATAGCAAACTATGCCAAACTCACCTAAATTACTTCGGCTATCAAAAATCACCCTTAACTACACTTTACAGTAACAAACTAAGCCCAATCACTTTAAAATTACAAAAAAATGCTAAAAATCATAACAAACTATACCAGAATCACCTAAATTACTTCGGCTACTGTAAATCACCCCCAACTATCCCTTACCACAACACACCAAACCATATTATCTTAAAATTACAAAAAAAGGTGTACAAATCATAACAAACTATGCCAGACTCACCTACATTACTTCGGCTACTCTAAATCATCACCAACTAACCCTTACCACAACAAACTAAACACAATCACTTTTAATTACAAAAAAATGCTAGTAACCATAGCAAACTATTCCAAACTCACCTAAATTACTTCGGCTACCATAAATCATCACCAACTAACCCTTACCACAACAAACTAAACGCAATCACTTTTAAATTACAAAAAAATGCTACTAACCATAGCAAACTATGCCAAACTCACCTAAATTACTTCGGCTATCAAAAATCACCCCTAACTACAATTTACAGCAACATACTAAGCCCAATCACTTTAAAATTACAAAAAAATGCTAAAAATCATAACAAACTATACCAGAATCACCTAAATTACTTCGGCTACCGCAGATCACCCCCGACTATCCCTTACCACAACAAACCAAACCATATCATCTTAAAATTACAAAAAAAGGTGTACAAATCATAACAAACTATGCCAGACTTACCTAAATTACTTCGGCTACTCTAAATCATCACCAACAAACCCTTACCACAACAAACTAAACCCAATCACATTTAAATTACAAAAAAATGCTAGTAACCATAGCAAACTATGCCAAACTCACCTAAATTACTTCGGCTACCATAAATCATCACCAACTAACCCTTACCACAACAAACTAAACCCAATCACTTTTAAATTACAAAAAAATGCTACTAACCATAGCAAACTATGCCAAACACACCTAAATTACTTCGGCTATCAAAAATCACCCCAAACTACACTTAACAGCAACAAACTAAGCCCAATCACTTTAAAATTACAAAAAAATGCTAAAAATCATAACAAACTATACCAGAATCACCTAAATTACTTCGGCTATCAAAAATAACCCCCAACTACACTTTACAGCAACAAACTAAGCCCAATCACTTTAAAATTACAAAAAATGCTAAAAATCATAACACACTATACCAGAATCACCTAAATTACTTCGGCTATCGTAAATCACCCCCAACTATCCCTTACTACAACAAACCAAACCATATCATCTTAAAATTACAAAAAAAGGTGTACAAATCATAACAAACTATGCCAGACTCACCTAAATTACTTCGGCTACTCTAAATCATCACCAACTAACCCTTACCACAACAAACTAAACCCAATCACTTTTAAATTACAAAAAAATGCTAGTAACCTTAGCAAACTATGCCAAACTCACCTAAATTACTTCGGCTACTATAAATCATCACCAACTAACCCTTACCACAACAAACTAAACCCAATCACTTTTAAATTACAAAAAAATGCTACTAACCATAGCAAACTATGCCAAACTCACCTACATTACTTCGGCTATCAAAAATCACCCCCAACTACACTTTGCAGCAACAAACTAAGCCCAATCACTTTAAAATTACAAAAAAGGTGTACAAATCATAACAAACTATGCCAGAATCACCTAAATTACTTCGGCTATTCTAAATCATCACCAACTAACCCTTACTACAACAAATTATACCCAATCACTTTTAAATTACAAAAAAATGCTAGTAACCATAGAAAACTATGCCAAACTCACCTAAATTACTTCGGCTGCCATAAATCATCACCAACCAACCCTTACCACAACAAACTAAACCCAATCACTTTTAAATTACAAAAAAATGCTACTAACCATAGCAAACTATGCCAAACTCACCTAAATTACTTCGGCTATCAAAAATCACCCCGAACTACACTTTACAGCAACAAACTAAGCCCAATCACTTTAAAATTACAAAAAAATGCTAAAAATCATAACAAACTATACCAGAATCACCTAAATTACTTCGGCTACCGTAAATCACCCCCAACTATCCCTTACCACAACAAACCAAACCATAGCATCTTAAAATTACAAAAAAAGGTGTACAAATCATAACAAACTATGCCAGACAAACCTAAATTACTTCGGCTACTCTAAATCATTATCAACTAACCCTTACCACAACAAGCTAAACCCAATCACTTTTGAATTACAAAAAAATGCTAGTAACTATAGCAAACTATGCCAAACTCACGTAAATTACTTCGGCTACTATATATCATCACCAACTAACCCTTACCACAACAAACTAAACCCAATCACATTTAAATTACAAAAAAATGCTACTAACCATAGCAAAATATGCCAAACTCATCTAAATTACTTCGACTATCAAAAATCACCCCCAACTACACTTTACAGCAACAAACTAAACCCAATCACTTTAAGATTACAAAAAAATGCTAAAAATCATAACAAACTATACCAGAATCACCAAAATTACTTCGGCTACCGTAAATCACCCCCAAATATCCCTTACCACAACAAACCAAACCATATCATTTTAAAATTACAAAAAAAGGTGTACAAATTATAACAAACTACGCCAGACTCACCTAAATTACTTCGGCTACTCTAAATCATCACCAACTAATCCTTACCACAACAAACTAAACCCAATCACTTTTAAATTACAAAAAAATGCTAGTAACTATAGCAAACTATGCTAAACTCACCTAAATTACTTCGGCTACCATAAATCATCACCAACTAACCCTTACCACAACAAACTAAACCCAATCACTTTTAAATTACAAAAAAATGCTACTAACCATAGCAAACTATGCCAAACTCACCTAAATTACTTCGGCTATCAAAAATCACCCCCAACTACACTTTGCAGCAACAAACTAAGCCCAATCACTTTAAAATTACAAAAAAATGCTAAAAATCATAACAAACTATACCAGAATCACCTAAATTACTTCGGTTACCGTAAATCACCCCCAAATATCCCTTACCACAACAAACCAAACCATATCATCTTAAAATTACAAAAAAAGGTGTACAAATTATAACAAACTATGCCAGACTCACCTAAATTACTTCGGCTACTCTAAATCATCACCAACCAACCCTTACCTCAACAAACTAAACCCAATCACTTTTAAATTACAAAAAAATGCTAGTAACCATAGCAAACTATGCCAAACTCACCTAAATTACTTCGGCTACCATAAATCATCACCAACTAACCCTTACCACAACAAACTAAACCCAATCACTTTTAAATTACAAAAAAATGCTACTAACCATAGCAAACTATGCCAAACTCACCTAAATTACTTCGGCTATCAAAAATCACCCTTAACTACACTTTACAGTAACAAACTAAGCCCAATCACTTTAAAATTACAAAAAAATGCTAAAAATCATAACAAACTATACCAGAATTACCTAAATTACTTCGGCTACTGTAAATCACCCCCAACTATCCCTTACCACAACACACCAAACCATATCATCTTAAAATTACAAAAAAAGGTGTACAAATCATAACAAACTATGCCAGACTCACCTACATTACTTCGGCTACTCTAAATCATCACCAACTAACACTTACCACAATAAACTAAACCCAATCACTTTTAATTACAAAAAAATGCTAGTAACCATAGCAAACTATGCCAAACTCACCTAAATTACTTCGGCTACCATAAATCATCACCAACTAACCCTTACCACAACAAACTAAACGCAATCACTTTTAAATTACAAAAAAATGCTACTAACCATAGCAAACTATGCCAAACTCACCTAAATTACTTCGGCTATCAAAAATCACCCCTAACTACAATTTACAGCAACATACTAAGCCCAATCACTTTAAAATTACAAAAAAATGCTAAAAATCATAACAAACTATACCAGAATCACCTAAATTACTTCGGCTACCGCAGATCACCCCCGACTATCCCTTACCACAACAAACAAAACCATATCATCTTAAAATTACAAAAAAAGGTGTACAAATCATAACAAACTATGCCAGACTTACCTAAATTACTTCGGCTACTCTAAATCATCACCAACAAACCCTTACCACAACAAACTAAACCCAAACACATTTAAATTACAAAAAAATGCTAGTAACCATAGCAAACTATGCCAAACTCACCTAAATTACTTCGGCTACCATAAATCATCACCAACTAACCCTTACCACAACAAACTAAACCCAATCACTTTTAAATTACAAAAAAATGCTACTAACCATAGCAAACTATGCCAAACTCACCTAAATTACTTCGGCTATCAAAAATCACCCCCAACTACACTTTACAGCAACAATCTAAGCGCAATCACATTAAAATTACAAAAAAATGCTAAAAATCATAACAAACTATACCAGAATCACCTAAATTACTTCGGCTACCGTAAATCACCCCCAACTATCCCTTACCACAACAAACCAAACCCTATTATCTTAAAATTACAAAAAAAGTGTACAAATCATAACAAACTATGCCAGACTCACCAAAATTACTTCGGCTACTCTAAATCATCACCAACTAACCCTTACCACAACAAAGTAAACCCAATCACTTTTAAATTACAAAAAAATGCTAGTAACCATAGCAAACTATGCCAAACTCACCTAAATTACTTCGGCTACCATAAATCATCACCAACTAACCCTTACCACAACAAACTAAACCCAATCACTTTTATATTACAAAAAAATGCTACTAACCATAGCAAACTATGCCAAACTTACCTAAATTACTTCGGCTATCAAAAATCACCCCCAACTACACTTTACAGCAACAAACTAAGCCCAATCACTTTAAAATTACAAAAAAATGCTAAAAATCATAACAAACTATACCAAACTCACCTAAATTACTTCGGCTACTCTAAATCATCACCAACTAGCCCTTACCACAACAAACTAAACCCAATCACTTTTAAATTACAAAAAAAAATGCTAGTAACCATAGCAAACTATGCCAAACTCACCTAAATTACTTCGGCTATCATAAATCATCATCAACTAACCCTTACCACAACAAACTAAACCCAATCACTTTTAAATTACAAAAAAATGCTACTAACCATAGCAAACTATGCCAAACTCACCTAAATTACTTCGGCTATCAAAAATCACCCCCAACTACGCTTTACAGCAACAAACTAAGCCAAATCACTTTAAAATTACAAAAAAATGCTAAAAATCATAACAAACTATACCAGAATCACCCAAATTACTTTGGCTACCGTAAATCACCCCCAACTATCCCTTGCCACAACAAACCAAACCATATCATTTTAAAATTACAAAAAAAGGTGTACAAATCATAACAAACTATGTCAGACTCACCTAAATTACTTCGGCTACTCTAAATCATCACCAACTAACCATTACCACAACAAACTAAACCCAATCACATTTAAATTACAAAAAAATGCTAGTAACCATAGCAAACTATGCCAAACTCACCTAAATTACTTCGGCTACCATAAATCATCACCAACTAACCCTTACTACAACAAACTAAACCCAATCACTTTTATATTACAAAAAAATGCTACTAACCATAGCAAACTATGCCAAACTTACCTAAATTACTTCGGCTATCAAAAATCACCCCCAACTACACTTTACAGCAACAAACTAAGCCCAATCACTTTAAAATTACAAAAAAATGCTAAAAATCATAACAAACTATACCAAACTCATCTAAATTACTTCGGCTACTCTAAATCATCACCAACTAACCCTTACCACAACAAACTAAACCCAATCACTTTTAAATTACAAAAAAAATGCTAGTAACCATAGCAAACAATGCCAAACTCACCTAAATTACTTCGGCTATCATAAATCATCATCAACTAACCCTTACCACAACAAACTAAACCCAATCACTTTTAAATTACAAAAAAATGCTACTAACCATAGCAAATTATGCCAAACTCACCTAAATTACTTCGGCTATCAAAAATCACCTTCAACTACACTTTACAGCAACAAACTAAGCCAAATCACTTTAAAATTACAAAAAAATGCTAAAAATCATAACAAACTATACCAGAATCACCCAAATTACTTTGGCTACCGTAAATCACCCCCAACTATCGCTTACCACAACAAACCAAACCATATCATCTTAAAATTACAAAAAAAAGTGTACAAATCATAACAAACTATGTCAGACTCACCTAAATTACTTCGGCTACCATAAATCATCACCAACTAACCCTTACCACAACAAACTAAGCCCAATCACTTTAAAATTACAAAAAAATGCTAAAAATCATAACAAACTATACCAGAATCACCTAAATTACTTTGGCTACCGTAAATCACCCCCAACTATCCCTTACCACAACAAACCGAACCATATCATCTTAAAATTACAAAAAAAGGTGAATAAATCATAACAAACTATGCCAGACTCACCTAAATTACTTCGGCTACTCTAAATCATCACCAACTAAACCCAATCACTTTTAAATTACAAAAAAATGCTAGTAACCATAGCAAACTATGCCAAACTCACCTAAATTACTTCGGCTATGAAAAATCACCCCCAACTACACTTTACAGCAACAAACTAAGCCCAATCACTTTAAAATTACAAAAAAATGCTAAAAATCATAACAAACTATACCAGAATCACCTAAATTACTTCGGCTACCGTAAATCACCCCCAACTATCCCTTACCACAACAAACCAAAAAATATCATCTTAAAATTACAAAAAAAGGTGTACAAATCATAACAAACTATGCCAGACTCACCTAAATTACTTCGGCTACTCTAAAGCATCACCAACTAACCCTTACCACAACAAACTAAACCCAATCACTTTTATATTACAAAAAAAAATGCTAGTAACCATAGCAAACTATGCCAAACTCACCTAAATTACTTCGGCTACCAAAAATCATCACCAACTAACCCTTACCACAACAAACTAAACCCAATCACTTTTAAATTACAAAAAAATTCTACTAACCATAGCAAAATATGCCAAACTCACCTAAATTACTTCGGCTATCAAAAATCACCCCCAACTACACTTTACAGCAACAAACTAAGCACAATCACATTAAAATTACAAAAAAATGCTAAAAATCATAACAAACTATACCAGAATCACCTAAATTACTTCGGCTACCGTAAATCACCCCCAACTATCCCTTACCACAACAAACCAAACCATATCATCTTAAAATTACAAAAAAAGATGTACAAATCATAACAAACTATGCCAGACTCACCTAAATTACTTCGGCTACTCTAAATCGTCACCAACTAACCCTTACCACAGCAAACTAAACCCAATCACATTTAAATTACAAAAAAATGCTAGTAACCATAGCAAACTATGCCAAACTCACCTAAATTACTTCGGCTGCCATAAATCATCACTAACTAACCCTTACCACAACAAACTAAACCCAATCATTTTTAAATTACAAAAAAATGCTACTAACCATAGCAAACTATGCCAAACTCACCTAAATTACTTCGGCTATCAAAAATCACCCCCAACTACACTTTACAGCAACAAACTAAGCCCAATCACTTTAAAATTACAAAAAAATGCTAAAAATCATAACAAACTATACCAGACTCACCTAAATTACTTCGGCTACTCTAAAGCATCACCAACTAACCTTTACCACAACAAACTAAACCCAATCACATTTAAATTACAAAAAAAAATGCTAGTAACCATAGCAAACTATGCCAAACTCACCTAAATAACTTCGGCTACCATAAATCATCACCAACTAACCCTTACCACAACAAACTAAAATCAATCACTTTTAAATTACAAAAAAATGCTACTAACCATAGCAAACTATGCCAAACTCACCTAAATTACTTCGGCTATCAAAAATCACCCCCAACTACACTCTACAGCAACAAACTAAGCCCAATCACTTTAAAATTACAAAAAAATGCTAAAAATCATATCAAACTATACCAGAATCACCTAAATTACTTTGGCTACCGTAAATCACCCCCAACTATCCCTTACCACAACAAACCAAACCATATCATCTTAAAATTACAAAAAAAGGTGTACAAATCATAACAAACTATGCCAGACTCACCTAAATTACTTCGGCTACTCTAAATCATCACCAACTAACCCTTACCACAACAAACTAAACCCAATCACTTTTAAATTACAAAAAAATGCTAGTAACCATAGCAAACTATGCCAAACTCACCTAAATTACTTCGGGTACCATAAATCATCACCAACTAACCCTTACCACAACAAACTAAACCCAATCACTTTTAAATTACAAAAAAAATACTAACCATAGCAAACTGTGCCAAACTCACCTAAATTACTTCGGCTATCAAAAATCACCCCCAACTACACTTTACAGCAACAAACTAAGCCCAATCACTTTAAAATTACAAAAAAATGCTAAAAATCATAACAAACTATACCAGAATCACCTAAATTACTTCGGCTACCGTAAATCACCCCCAATTATCTATTACCACAACAAACCAAACCATATCATCTTAAAATTACAAAAAAAGGTGTACAAATCATAACAAACTATGCCAGACTCACCTAAATTACTTCGGCTACTGTAAATCATCACCAACTAACCCTTACCACAACAAACTAAACCCAATCACTTTTAAATTACAAAAAAATGCTAGTAACCATAGCAAACTATGCCAAACTCACCTAAATTACTTCGGCTGCCATAAATCATCACTAACTAACCCTTACCACAACAAACTAAACCCAATCATTTTTAAATTACAAAAAAATGCTACTAACCATAGCAAACTATGCCAAACTCACCTAAATTACTTCGGCTATCAAAAATCACCCCCAACTACACTTTACAGCAACAAACTAAGCCCAATCACTTTAAAATTACAAAAAAATGCTAAAAATCATAACAAACTATACCAGACTCACCTAAATTACTTCGGCTACTCTAAAGCATCACCAACTAATCCTTACCACAACAAACTAAACCCAATCACTTTTAAATTACAAAAAAAAATGTTAGTAACCATAGCAAACTATGCCAAACTCACCTAAATTACTTCGGCTACCATAAATCATCACCAACTAACCCTTACCACAACAAACTAAAATCAATCACTTTTAAATTACAAAAAAATGCTACTAACCATAGCAAACTATGCCAAACTCACCTAAATTACTTCGGCTATCAAAAATCACCCCCAACTACACTTTACAGCAACAAACTAAGCCCAATCACTTTAAAATTACAAAAAAATGCTAAAAATCATAACAAACTATACGAGACTCACCTAAATTACTTCGGCTACTCTAAATCATCTCCAACTAACCCTTACCACAAGAAACTAAACCCAATCACATTTAAATTACAAAAAAAAATGCTAGTAACCATAGCAAACTATGCCAAACTCACCTAAATTACTTCGGCTACCATAAATCATCACCAACTAACCCTTACCACAACAAACTAAACCCAATCACTTTTAAATTACAAAAAAATGCTACTAACCATAGCAAACTATGCCAAACTCACCTAAATTACTTCGGCTATCAAAAATCACCCCAACTACACTTTACAGCAACAAACTAAGCCCAATCACTTTAAAATTACAAAAAAATGCTAAAAATCATAACAAACTATACCAGACTCACCTAAATTACTTCGGCTACTCTAAAGCATCACCAACTAACCCTTACCACAACAAACTTAACCCAATCGCTTTTAAATTACAAAAAAAATGCTAGTAACCATAGCAAACTATGCCAAACTCACCTAAATTACCTCGGCTACCATAAATCATCACCAACTAACCCTTACCACAACAAACTAAACCCAATCACTTTTAAATTACAAAAAAATGCTACTAACCATAGCAAACTATGCCAAACTTACCTAAATTACTTCGGCTATCAAAAATCATTCCCAACTACACTTTACAGCAACAAACTAAGCCCAATCACTTTAAAATTACAAAAAAATGCTAAAAATCATAACAAACTATACCAGAATCACCTAAATTACTTCGGCTACCGTAAATCACCCCCAACTATCCCTTACCACAACAAATCAAACCATATCATCTTAAAATTACAAAAAAAGGTGTACAAATCATAGCAAACTATGCCAGACTCACCGAAATTACTTCGGCTACTCTAAATCATCACCAACTAACCCTTACCACAACAAACTAAACCCAATCACTTTTAAATTACAAAAAAATGCTAGTAACCATAGCAAACTATGCCAAACTCACCTAAATTACTTCGGCTACCATAAATCATCACCAACTAACCCTTACCACAACAAACTAAACCCAATCACTTTTAAATTACAAATAAATGCTACTAACTATAGCAAACTATGCCAAACTCACCTAAATTACTTCGGCTATCAAAAATCACCCCCAACTACACTTTACAGCAACAAACTAAGCCCAATCACTTTAAAATTACAAAAAAATGCTAAAAATCATAACAAACTATACCAGAATCACCTAAATTACTTCGGCTACCGTAAATCACCCCCAACTATCCCTTACCACAACAAACCAAACCATATCATCTTAAAATTACAAAAAAAGGTGTACAAATCATAACAAACTATGCCAGACTCACCTAAATTACTTCGGCTATTGTAAATCATCACCAACTAACCCTTACCACAACAAACTAAACCCAATTACTTTTAAATTACAAAAAAATGCTAGTAACCATAGCAAACTATGCCAAACTTACCTAAATTACTTCGGCTACCATAAATCATCACCAAATAACCCTTAACACAACAAACTAAACCCAATCACTTTTAAATTACAAAAAAATGCTACTAACCATAGCAAACTATGGCAAACTCACCTAAATTACTTCGGCTATCAAAAATCACCCCCAACTACACTTTACAGCAACAAACTAAGCCCAATCACTTTAAAATTACAAAAAAATGCTAAAAATCATAACAAACTATACCAGACTCCTAAATTACTTCGGCTACTCTAAATTATCACCAACTAACCCTTACCACAAGAAACTAAACCCAATCACTTTTAAATTACAAAAAAAAATGCTAGTAACCATAGCAAACTATGCCAAACTCACCTAAATAACTTAGGCTATCATAAATCAACACCAACTAACCCTTACCACAACAAACTAAACCCAATCACTTTTAAATTACAAAAAAATGCTACTATCTATAGCAAACTATGCCAAACTCACCTAAATTACTTCGGCTATCAAAAATAACCCCCAACTACACTTTACAGCAACAAACTAAGCCCAATTACTTTAAAATTACAAAAAAATGCTAAAAATCCTAACAAACGATACCAGAATTACCTAAATTACTTCGGCTACCGTAAATCACACCAAACTATCCCTTACCACAACAAACCAAACCATATCATCTTAAAATTACAAAAAAGGTGTACAAATCATAACAAACTATGCCAGACTCACCTAAATTACTTCGGCTACTCTAAATCATCACCAACTAACCCTTACCACAACAAACTAAACCCAATCACTTTTAAATTACAAAAAAATGCTAGTAACCATAGCAAACTATGCCAAACTCACCTAAATTACTTCGGCTACCATAAATCATCACCAACTAACCCTTACCACAACAAACTAAACCCAATCACTTTTAAATTACAAAAAAAAATACTAACCATAGCAAACTATGCCAAACTCACCTAAATTACTTCGGCTATCAAAAATCACCCCCAACTACACTTTACAGCAACAAACTAAGCCCAATCACTTTAAAATTACAAAAAAATGCTAAAAATCATAACAAACTATACCAGAATTACCTAAATTACTTCGGCTACCGTAAATCACCCCCAACTATCCCTTACCACAACAAACCAAACCATATCATTTTAAAATTACAAAAAAAGGTGTACAAATCATTACAAACTATGCCAGACTCACCTAAATTACTTCGGCTACTGTAAATCATCACCAACTAACCCTTACCACAACAAACTAAACCCAATCACTTCTAAATTACAAAAAAATGCTACTAACCATAGCAAACTATGCCAAACTCACCTAAATTACTTCGGCTACCATAAATCATCACCAAATAACCCTTACCACAACAAACTAAACCCAATCACTTTTAAATTACAAAAAAATGCTAAAAATCATAACAAACTATACCAGAATTACCTAAATTACTTCGGCTACCGTAAATCACCCCCAACTATCCCTTACCACAACAAACCAAACCATATCCTTTTAAAATTACAAAAAAAAGTGTACAAATCATTACAAACTATGCCAGACTCACCTAAATTACTTCGGCTACTGTAAATCATCACCAACTAACCCTTACCACAACAAACTAAACCCAATCACTTCTAAATTACAAAAAAATGCTACTAACCATAGCAAACTATGCCAAATTCACCTAAATTACTTCGGCTACCCTAAATCATCACCAACTAACCCTTACCACAACAAACTAAGCCCAATCACTTTAAAATTACAAAAAAATGCTAAAAATCATAACAAACTATACCAGACTCACCTAAATTACTTCGGCTACTCTAAATCATCTCCAACTAACCCTTACCACAAGAAACTAAACCCAATCACATTTAAATTACAAAAAAAAATGCTAGTAACCATAGCAAACTATGCCAAACTCACCTAAATTACTTCGGCTACCATAAATCATCACCAACTAACCCTTACCACAACAAACTAAACCCAATCACTTTTAAATTACAAAAAAAAATACTAACCATAGCAAACTATGCCAAACTCACCTAAATTACTTCGGCTATCAAAAATCACCCCCAACTACACTTTACAGCAACAAACTAAGCCCAATCACTTTAAAATTACAAAAAATGCTAAAAATCATAACAAACTATACCAGAATCACCTAAATTATTTCGGCTACCGTAAATTACCCCCAACTATCCCTTACCACAACAAACCAAACCATATCATCTTAAAATTACAAAAAAAGGTGTACAAATCATAACAAACTATGCCAGACTCACCTAAATTACTTCGGCTAATGTAAATCATCACCAACTAACCCTTACCACAACAAACTAAACCCAATCACTTTTAAATTACAAAAAAATGCTAGTAACCATAGCAAACTATGCCAAACTCACCTAAATTACTTCGGCTACCATAAATCATCACCAAATAACCCTTATCACAACAAACTAAACCCAATCACTTTTAAATTACAAAAAAATGCTACTAACCATAGCAAACTATGCCAAACTCACCTAAATTACTTCGGCTATCAAAAATCACCCCCAACTACACTTTACAGCATCAAACTAAGCCCAATTACTTTAAAATTACAAAAAAATGCTAAAAATCTTAACAAACTATACCAGACTCACCTAAATTACTTCGGCTACTCTAAATCATCACCAACTAACCCTTACCACAAGAAACTAACCCAATCACTTTTAAATTACAAAAAAAATGCTAGTAACTATAGCAAACTATGCCAAACTCACCTAAATTACTTCGGCTACCATAAATCATCACCAACTAACCCTTACTACAACAAACTAAACCCAATCACTTTTAAATTACAAAAAAATGCTACTAACCATAGCAAACTATGCCAAACTCACCTAAATTACTTCGGCTATCAAAAATCACCCCCAACTACACTTTACAGCAACAAACTAAGCCCAATCACTTTAAAATTACAAAAAAATGCTAAAAATCAAAACAAACGATACCAGAATCACCTAAATTACTTTGGCTACCGTAAATCACCCCAAACTATCCCTTACCACAACAAACCAAACCATAACATCTTAAAATTACAAAAAAGGTGTACAAATCATAACAAACTATGCCAGACTCACCTAAATTACTTCGGCTACTCTAAATCATCACCAACTAACCCTTACCACAACAAACTAAACCCAATCACTTTTAAATTACAAAAAAAAATACTAACCATAGCAAACTATGCCAAACTCACCTAAATTACTTCGGCTATCAAAAATCACCCCCAACTACACTTTACAGCAACAAACTAAGCCCAATCACTTTAAAATTACAAAAAAATGCTAAAAATCATAACAAACTATACCAGAATCACCTAAATTACTTCGGCTACCGTAAATCACCCCAAACTATCCCTTACCACAACAAACCTAACCATATCATTTTAAAATTACAAAAAAGGTGTACAAATCATAACAAACTATTCCAGACTCACCTAAATTACTTCGGCTACTCTAAATCATCACCAACTAACCCTTACCACAACAAACTAAACCCAATCACTTTTAAATTACAAAAAAATGCTAGTAACCATAGCAAACTATGCCAAACTCACCTAAATTACTTCGGCTACCATAAATCATCACCAACTAACCCATACCACAACAAATTAAACCCAATCACTTTTAAATTACAAAAAAATGCTACTAACCATAGCAAACTATGCCAAACTCACCTAAATTACTTCGGCTATCAAAAATCACCCCCAACTACACTTTACAGCATCAAGCTAAGCCCAATCACTTTAAAATTACAAAAAAATGCTAAAAATCATAACAAACTATACCAGACTCACCTAAATTACTTCGGCTACTCTAAATCATCACCAACTAACCCTTACCACAAGAAACTAACCCAATCACTTTTAAATTACAAATAAAAATGCTAGTAACCATAGCAAACTATGCCAAACTCACCTAAATTACTTCGGCTACCATAAATCATCACCAACTAACCCTTACTACAACAAACTAAACCCAATCACTTTTAAATTACAAAAAAATGCTACTAACCATAGCAAACTATGCCAAACTCACCTAAATTACTTCGGCTATCAAAAATCACCCCCAACTACACTTTACAACAACAAACTAAGCCCAATCACTTTAAAATTACAAAAAAATGCTAAAAATCATAACAAACGATACCAGAATCACCTAAATTACTTCGGCTACCGTAAATCACCCCAAACTATCCCTTACCACAACAAACCAAACCATATCATCTTAAAATTACAAAAAAGGTTTACAAATCATAACAAACTATGCCAGACTCACCTAAATTACTTCGGCTACTCTAAATCATCACCAACTAACCCTTACCACAACAAACTAAACCCAATCACTTTTAAATTACAAAAAAATGCTAGTAACCATAGCAAACTATGCCAAACTAACCTAAATTACTTCGGCTACCATAAATCATCACCAACTAACCCTTACCACAACAAACTAAACCCAATCACTTTTAAATTACAAAAAAAAATACTAACCATAGCAAACTATGCCAAACTCACCTAAATTACTTCGGCTATCAAAAATCACCCCCAACTACACTTTACAGCAACAAACTAAACCCAATCACTTTAAAATTACAAAAAAATGCTAAAAATCATAACAAACTATAACAGAATCACCTAAATTACTTCGGCTACCGTAAATCACCCCAAACTATCCCTTACCACAACAAACCAAACCATATCATTTTAAAATTACAAAAAAGGTGTACAAATCATAACAAACTATGCCAAACTCACCTAAATTACTTCGGCTACCATAACATCACCATCTAACCCTTACCACAACAAATTAAACCCAATCACTTTTAAATTACAAAAAAATGCTACTAACCATAGCAAACTATGCCAAACTCACCTAAATTACTTCGGCTATCAAAAATCACCCCCAACTACACTTTACAGCTACAAACTAAGCCCAATCACTTTAAAATTACAAAAAAATGCTAAAAATCATAACAAACTATACCAGAATCACCTGAATTACTTCGGCTACCGTAAATCACCCCCAACTATCCCTTACCACAACAAACCCAACCATATCATCTTAAAATTACAAAAAAAGGTGTACAAATCATAACAAACTATGCCAGACTCTCCTAAATTACTTCGGCTACTGTAAATCATAACCAACTAATCCTTACCACAACAAACTAAACCCAATCATTTTTAAATTACAAAAAAATGCTAGTAACCATAGCAAACTATGCCAAACTCACCTAAATTACTTCGGCTACCATAAATCTTCACCAAATAACCCTTGCCACAACAAACTAAACCCAATCACTTTTAAATTACTAAAAAATGCTACTAACCATAGCAAACTATGGCAAACTCACCTAAATTACTTCGGCTATCAAAAATCACCCCCAACTACACTTTACAGCAACAAACTAAGCCCAATCACTTTAAAATTACAAAAAAATGCTAAAAATCATAACAAACTATACCAGACTCACCTAAATTACTTCGGCTACTTTAAATCATCACCAACTAACCCTTACCACAAGAAACTAAACACAATCACTTTTAAATTACAAAAAAAATGCTAGTAACCATAGCAAACTATGCCAAACTCACCTAAATTACTTCGGCTACCATAAATCATCACCAACTAACCCTTACCACAACAAACTAAACCCAATCACTTTTAAATTACAAAAAAATGCTACTAACCATAGCAAACTATGCCAAACTCACCTAAATTACTTCGGCTATCAAAAATCACCCCCAACTACACTTTACTACAACAAGCTAAGCCCTATCACTTTAAAATTACAAAAAAATGCTAAAAATCATAACAAACTATACCAGAATCACCTAAATTACTTTGGCTACCGTAAATCACCCCCAACTATCCCTTACCACAACAAACCAAACCATATCATATTAAAATTACAAAAAAGGTGTACAAATCATAACAAACTATGCCAGACTCACCTAAATTACTTCGGCTACTCTAAATCATCACCAACTAACCCTTACCACAACAAACTAAACCCCCAATCACTTTTAAATTACAAAAAAATGCTAGTAACCATAGCAAACTATGCCAAACTCGCCTAAATTACTTCGGCTACCATAAATCATCACCAACTAACCCTTACCACAACAAACTAAACCCAATCACTTTTAAATTACAAAAAAATGCTACTAACCCTAGCAAACTATGCCAAACTCACCTAAATTACTTCGGCTATCAAAAATCACCCCCAACTAACTTTACAGCAACAAACTAAGCCCAATCACTTTAAAATTACAAAAAAATGTTAAAAGTCATAACAAACTATACCAGAATCACCTAAATTACTTCGGCTACCGTAAATCACCCCCAACTATCCCTTACCACAACAAACCAAACCATATCATCTTAAAATTACAAAAAAGGTGTACAAATCATAACAAACTATGCCAGACTCTACTAAATTACTTCGGCTACTCTAAATCATCACCAACTAACCCTTACCACAACAAACTAAACCCAATCACTTTTAAATTACAAAAAAATGCTAGTAACCATAGCAAACTATGCCAAACTCATCTAAATTACTTCGGCTACCATAAATCATCACCAACTAACCCTTACCACAACAAACTAAACCCAATCACTTTTAAATTACAACAAAATGCTAAAAATCATAACAAACTATACCAGAATCACCTAAATTACTTCGGCTACCGTAAATCACCCCCAAATATCCCTTACCACAACAAACCAAACCATATCATCTAAAAATTACAAAAAAGGTGTACAAATCATAACAAACTATGCCAGACTCTCCTAAATTACTTCGGCTACTCTAAATCATCACCAACTAACCCTTACCACAACAAACTAAACCCAATCACTTTTAAATTACAAAAAAATGCTAGTAACCATAGCAAACTATGCCAAACTCATCTAAATTACTACTACCATAAATCATCACCAACTAACCCTTACCACAACAAACTAAACCCAATCACTTTTAAATTACAAAACAATGCTACTAACCATAGCAAACTATGCCAAACTCACCTAAATTACTTCGGCTATCAAAAATCACCCCCAACTACACTTTACAGCAACAAACTAAGCCCAATCACATTAAAATTACGAAAAAATTCTAAATATCATAACAAACTATACCACATTCACCTTAATTACTTCGGCTACTCTAAATCATCACCAACTATCCCTTACCACAACACACTAAACCCAATAACTTTTAAATTACAAAAAAAAATGCTAGTAACCATAGCAAACTAAGCCAAACTCACCTAAATTACTTCGGCTACCACAAATCATCACCAACTAACCCTTACCACAACAAACTAAACCCAATCACTTTTAAATTACAAAAAAATGCTACTAACTTTAGCAAACTATGCCAAACACACCTAAATTACTTCGGCTATCAAAAATCACCCCCAATTACACTTTACAGCAACAAACTAAGCCCAATCACTTTAAAATTACAAAAAAATGCTAAAAATCATATCAAACTATACCAGAATCACCTAAATTACTTCGGCTACCGTAAATCACCCCCAACTATCCCTTACCACAACAAACCAAACCATATCATCTTAAAATTACAAAAAAAGGTGTAAAAATCATAACAAACTATGCCAGACTCACCTAAATTACTTCGGCTACTCTAAATCATCACCAACTAACCCTTACCACAACAAACTAAACCCAATCACTTTTAAATTACAAAAAAATGCTACTAACCATAGCAACCTATGCCAAACTCACCTAAATTACTTCGGCTACCATAAATCATCACCAACTAACCCTTACCACAACAAACTAAACCCAGTCACTTTTAAATTACAAAAAAATGCTACTAACCATAGCAAACTATGACAAACTCACCTAAATTACTTTGGCTATCAAAAATCACCCCCAACTACACTTTACAGCAACAAACTAAGCCCAATCATTTTAAAATTACAAAAAAATGCTAAAAATCAAAACAAACTATACCAGAATCACTTAAATTATTTTGGCTACCCTAAATCACCCCCAACTTTACTTTACCACAACAAACCAAACCATATCATCTTAAAATCACAAAAAAAGGTGTACAAATCATAACAAACTATGCCAGACTCACCTAAATTACTTCGGCTTCACTAAATTATCACCAACTAACCCTTACCACAACAAACTAAACCCAATCACTTTTAAATTACAAAAAAATGCTATTAACCATAGCAAACTATGCCAAACTCACCTAAATTACTTCGGCTACCATAAATCATCACCAACTAACCCTTACCACAACAAACTAAACCCAATCAACTTTAAATTACAAAAAAATGCTACTAACCATAACAAACTATGCCAAACTTACCTAAATTACTTCGGCTACCATAAATCATCACCAACTAACCTTTACCACAACAAACTTAACCCAATCACTTTTAAATTACAAAAAAATGCTACTAACCATTGCAAACTATGCCAAACTCACCTAAATTACTTCGGGTATCAAAAATCACCCCCAACTACACTTTACAGCAACAAACTAAGCCCAATAACTTTAAAATTACAAAAAATTGCTAGAAATCATAACAAACTATACCAGAATCACCTAAATTACTTCGGCTACCGTAAATCACCCCCAACTTTACTTTACCACAACAAACCAAACCATATCATCTTAAAATTACAAAAAAAGGTGTACAAATCATAACAAACTATGCCAGACTCACCTAAATTACTTCGGCTTCACTAAATTATCACCAACTAACCCTTACCACAACAAACTAAACCCAATCACTTTTAAATTACAAAAAAATTCTATTAACCATAGCAAACTATGCCAAACTCACCTAAATTACTTCGGCTACCATAAATCATCACCAACTAACCCTTACCACAACAAACTAAACCCAATCACTTTTAAATTACAAAAAAATGCTACTAACTATAGCAAACTATGCCAAACTCACCTAAATTACTTCGGCTACCATAAATCATCACCAACTAACCCTTACCACAACAAACTAAACCCAATCACTTTTAAATTACAAAAAAATGCTACTAACCATAGCAAATTATGCCAAACTCACCTAAATTATTTCGGCTACCATAAATCATCACCAACTAACCTTTACCACAACAAACTAAACCCAATCACTTTTAAATTACAAAAAAATGCTACTAACCATAGCAAACTATGCCAAACTCACCTAAATTACTTCGGGTATCAAAAATCACCCCCAACTACACTTTACAGCAACAAACTAAGCCCAATCACTTTAAAATTACAAAAAAATGCTAAAAATCATAACAAACTATACCAGAATCACCCAAATTACTTCGGCTACCGTAAATCACCCCCAACTTTACTTTACCACAACAAACCAAACCATATCATCTTAAAATTACAAAAAAAGGTGTACAAATCATAACAAACTAACCCAGACTCACCCAAATTACTTCGGCTACACTAAATCATCACCAACTAACCCTTACCACAACAAACTAAACCCAATCACTTTTAAATTACAAAAAAATGCTATTAACCATAGCAAACTAAGCCAAACTCACCTAAATTACTTCGGCTACCATAAATCATCACCAACTAACCCTTACCACAACAAACTAAACCCAATCACTTTTAAATTACAAAAAAATGCTACTAACTTTAGCAAACTATGCCAAACACACCTAAATTACTTCGGCTATCAAAAATCACCCCCAATTACACTTTACAGCAACAAACTAAGCCCAATCACTTTAAAATTACAAAAAAATGCTAAAAATCATATCAAACTATACCAGAATCACCTAAATTACTTCGGCTACCGTAAATCACCCCCAACTATCCCTTACCACAACAAACCAAACCATATCATCTTAAAATTACAAAAAAAGGTGTAAAAATCATAACAAACTATGCCAGACTCACCTAAATTACTTCGGCTACTCTAAATCATCACCAACTAACCCTTACCACATCAAACTAAACCCAATCACTTTTAAATTACAAAAAAATGCTACTAACCATAGCAACCTATGCCAAACACACCTAAATTACTTCGGCTACCATAAATCATCACCAACTAACCCTTACCACAACAAACTAAACCCAGTCAATTTTAAATTACAAAAAAATGCTACTAACCATAGCAAACTATGACAAACTCACCTAAATTACTTTGGCTATCAAAAATCACCCCCAACTACACTTTACAGCAACAAAATAAGCCCAATCATTTTAAAATTACAAAAAAATGCTAAAAATCAAAACAAACTATACCAGAATCACTTAAATTATTTCGGCTACCCTAAATCACCCCCAACTTTACTTTACCACAACAAACCAAACCATATCATCTTAAAATCACAAAAAAAGGTGTACAAATCATAACAAACTATGCCAGACTCACCTAAATTACTTCGGCTTCACTAAATTATCACCAACTAACCCTTACTACAACAAACTAAACCCAATCACTTTTAAATTACAAAAAAATGCTATTAACCATAGCAAACTATGCCAAACTCACCTAAATTACTTCGGCTACCATAAATCATCACCAACTAACCCTTACCACAACAAACTAAACCCAATCAACTTTAAATTACAAAAAAATGCTACTAACCATAACAAACTATGCCAAACTTACCTAAATTACTTCGGCTACCATAAATCATCACCAACTAACCCTTACCACAACAAACTAAACCCAATCACTTTTAAATTACAAAAAAATGCTACTAACTATAGCAAACTATGCCAAACTCACCTAAATTACTTCGGCTACCATAAATCATCACCAACTAACCCTTACCACAACAAACTAAACCCAATCACTTTTAAATTACAAAAAAATGCTACTAACCATAGCAAATTATGCCAAACTCACCTAAATTACTTCGGCTACCATAAATCATCACCAGCTAACCTTTACCACAACAAACTAAACCCAATCACTTTTAAATTACAAAAAAATGCTACTAACCATAGCAAGCTATGCCAAACTCACCAAAATTACTTCGGGTATCAAAAATCACCCCCAACTACACTTTACTGCAACAAACTAAGCCCAATCACTTTAAAATTACAAAAAAATGCTAAAAACCATAACAAACTATACCAGAATCACCTAAATTACTTCGGCTACCGTAAATCACCCCCAACTTTACTTTACCACAACAAACCAAACCATATCATCTTAAAATTACAAAAAAAGGTGTACAAATCATAACAAACTATGCCAGAATCACTTAAATTACTTCGGCTACCATAAATCATCACCAACTAAACCTTACCACAACAAACTAAACCCAATCACTTTTAAATTACAAAAAAATGCTACTAACCATAGCAAGCTATGCCAAACTCACCTAAATTACTTCGGCTACCATAAATCATCACCAACTAACCTTTACCACAACAAACTAAACCCAATCATTTTTAAATTACAAAAAAATGCCACTACCCATAGCAAACTATGCCAAACTCACCTAAATTACTTCGGGTATCAAAAATCACCCCCAACTACACTTTACAGCAACAAACTAAGCCCAATCACTTTAAAATTACAAAAAAATGCTAAAAATCATAACAAACTATACCAGAATCACCCAAATTACATCGGCTACCGTAAATCACCCCCAACTTTACTTTACCACAACAAACCAAACCATATCATCTTAAAATTACAAAAAAAGGTGTACAAATCATAACAAACTAAGCCAGACTCACCCAAATTACTTCGGCTACACTAAATCATCACCAACTAACCCTTACCACAACAAACTAAACCCAATCACTTTTAAATTACAAAAAAATGCTACTAACTATAGCAAACTATGCCAAACTCACCTAAATTACTTCGGCTACCATAAATCATCACCAACTAACCCTTACCACAACAAACTAAACCCAATCACTTTTAAATTACAAAAAAATGCTACTAACCATAGCAAATTATGCCAAACTCACCTAAATTACTTCGGCTACCATAAATCATCACCAACTAACCTTTACCACAACAAACTAAACCCAATCACTTTTAAATTACAAAAAAATGCTACTAACCATAGCAAACTATGCCAAACTCACCTAAATTACTTCGGGTATCAAAAATCACCCCCAACTACACTTTACAGCAACAAACTAAATACAATCACTTTAAAATTACAAAAAAATGCTAAAAATCATAACAAACTATACCAGAATCACCCAAATTACTTCGGCTACCATAAATCACCCCCAACTTTACTTTACCACAACAAACCAAACCATATCATCTTAAAATTACAAAAAAAGGTGTACAAATCATAACAAACTAAGCCAGACTCACCCAAATTACTTCGGCTACACTAAATCATCACCAACTAACCCTTACCACAACAAACTAAACCCAATCACTTTTAAATTACAAAAAAATGCTATTAACCATAGCAAACTATGCCAAACTCACCTAAATTACTTCGGCTACCATAAATCATCACCAACTAACCCTTACCACAACAAACTAAACCCAATCACTTTTAAATTACAAAAAAATGCTACTAACTATAGCAAACTATGCCAAACTCACCTAAATTACTTCGGCTACCATAAATCATCACCAACTAACCCTTACCACAACAAACTAAACCCAATCACTTTTAAATTACAAAAAAATGCTACTAACCATAGCAAATTATGCCAAACTCACCTAAATTACTTCGGCTACCATAAATCATCACCAACTAACCTTTACCACAACAAACTAAACCCAATCACTTTTAAATTACAAAAAAATGCTACTAACCATAGCAAGCTATGCCAAACTCACCAAAATTACTTCGGGTATCAAAAATCACCCCCAACTACACTTTACTGCAACAAACTAAGCCCAATCACTTTAAAATTACAAAAAAATGCTAAAAACCATAACAAACTATACCAGAATCACCTAAATTACTTCGGCTACCGTAAATCACCCCCAACTTTACTTTACCACAACAAACCAAACCATATCATCTTAAAATTACAAAAAAAGGTGTACAAATCATAACAAACTATGCCAGACTCGCTTAAATTACTTCGGCTACCATAAATCATCACCAACTAAACCTTACCACAACAAACTAAACCCAATCACTTTTAAATTACAAAAAAATGCTACTAACCATAGCAAACTATGCCAAACTCACCTTAATTACTTCGGCTACCATAAATCATCACCAACTAACCTTTACCACAACAAACTAAACCCAATCATTTTTAAATTACAAAAAAATGCCACTACCCATAGCAAACTATGCCAAACTCACCTAAATTACTTCGGCTATCAAAAATCACCCCCAACTACACTTTACAGCAACAAACTAAGCCCAATCACTTTAAAATTACAAAAAAATGCTAAAAATCATAACAAGCTATACCAGAATCACCTAAATTACTTCGGCTACCGTAAATCACCCCCAACTATCCCTTACCACAACAAACCAAAAAATATCATCTTAAAATTACAAAAAAAGGTGTACAAATCATAACAAACTATGCCAGACTCACCTAAATTACTTCGGCTACTCTAAATCATCACCAACTAACCCTTACCACAACAAACTAAACCCAATCACTTTTAAATTACAAAAAAATGCTACTAACCATAGCAAACTATGCCAAACTCACCTAAATTACTTCGGGTATCAAAAATCACCCCCAACTACACTTTACAGCAACAAACTAAGCCCAATCACTTTAAAATTACAAAAAAATGCTAAAAATCATAACAAACTATACCAGAATCACCCAAATTACTTCGGCTACCGTAAATCACCACCAACTTTACTTTACCACAACAAACCAAACCATATCATCTTAAAATTACAAAAAAAGGTGTACAAATCATAACAAACTAAGCCAGACTCACCCAAATTACTTCGGCTACACTAAATCATCACCAACTAACCCTTACCACAACAAACTAAACCCAATCACTTTTAAATTACAAAAAAATGCTATTAACCATAGCAAACTATGCCAAACTCACCTAAATTACTTCGGCTACCATAAATCATCACCAACTAACCCTTACCACAACAAACTAAACCCAATCACTTTTAAATTACAAAAAAATGCTACTAACTATAGCAAACTATGCCAAACTCACCTAAATTACTTCGGCTACCATAAATCATCACCAACTAACCCTTACCACAACAAACTAAACCCAATCACTTTTAAATTACAAAAAAATGCTACTAACCATAGCAAATTATGCCAAACTCACCTAAATTACTTCGGCTACCATAAATCATCACCAGCTAATCTTTACCACAACAAACTAAACCCAATCACTTTTAAATTACAAAAAAATGCTACTAACCATTGCAAGCTATGCCAATCTCACCAAAATTACTTCGGGTATCAAAAATCACCCCCAACTACACTTTACTGCAACAAACTAAGCCCAATCACTTTAAAATTACAAAAAAATGCTAAAAACCATAACAAACTATACCAGAATCACCTAAATTACTTCGGCTACCGTAAATCACCCCCAACTTTACTTTACCACAACAAACCAAACCATATCATCTTAAAATTACAAAAAAAGGTGTACAAATCATAACAAACTATGCCAGACTCACTTAAATTACTTCGGCTACCATAAATCATCACCAACTAAACCTTACCACAACAAACTAAACCCAATCACTTTTAAATTACAAAAAAATGCTACTAACCATAGCAAATTATGCCAAACTCACCTAAATTACTTCGGCCACCATAAATCATCACCAACTAACCTTTACCACAACAAACTAAACCCAATCATTTTTAAATTACAAAAAAATGCCACTACCCATAGCACACTATGCCAAACTCACCTAAATTACTTCGGCTATCAAAAATCACCCCCAACTACACTTTACAGCAACAAACTAAGCCCAATCACTTTAAAATTACAAAAAAATGCTAAAAATCATAACAAACTATACCAGAATCACCTAAATTACTTCGGCTACCGTAAATCACCCCCAACTATCCCTTACCACAACAAACCAAAAAATATCATCTTAAAATTACAAAAAAAGGTGTACAAATCATAACAAACTATGCCAGACTCACCTAAATTACTTCGGCTACTCTAAATCATCACCAACTAACCCTTACCACAACAAACTAAACCCAATCACTTTTAAATTACAAAAAAAATGCTACTAACCATAGCAAACTATGCCAAACTCACCTAAATTACTTCGGCTACCATAAACCATCACCAACTAACCCTTACCACAACAAACTAAACCCAATCACTTTTTAAATTACAAAAAAATGCTACTAACCATAGCAAACTATGCCAAACCCACTTAAATTACTTCGGCTATCAAAAATCACCCCCAACTACACTTTACAGCAACAAACTAAGCCCAATCACTTTAAAATTACAAAAAAATGCTAAAAACCATAGCAAACTATACCAGAAACACCTAAATTTCTTCGGCTACCGTAAATCACCCCCAACTATCCCTTACCACAACAAACCAAACCATATCATTTTAAAATTACAAAAAAAGGTGTACAAATCATAACAAACAATGCCAGACTCACCTAAATTACTTCGGCTACTCTAAATCATCACCAACTAACCCTTACCACAACAAACTATACCCAATCACATTTAAATTACAAAAAAATGCTACTAACCATAGCAAACTATGCCAAACTTACCTAAATTACTTCGGCTACCATAAATCATCACCAACTAACCCTTACCACAACAAACTAAACCCAATCACTTTTAAATTACAAAAAAATGCTACTAACCATAGCAAACTATGCCAAACTTACCTAAATTACTTCGGCTACCATAAATCATCACCAACTAACCCTTACCACAACAAACTAAACCCAATCACTTTTAAATTACAAAAAAATGCTACTAACCATAGCAAACTATGCCAAACTCACCTAAATTACTTCGGGTATCAAAAATCACCCCCAACTACACTTTACAGCAACAAACTAAGCCCAATAACTTTAAAATTACAAAAAAATGCTAAAAATCATAACAAACTATACCAGAATCACCTAAATTACTTCGGCTACCGTAAATCACCCCCAACTTTACTTTACCACAACAAACCAAACCATATCATCTTAAAATTACAAAAAAAGATGTACAAATCATAACCAACTATGCCAGACTCATCTAAATTACTTCGGCTACACTAAATTATCACCAACTAACCCTTACCACAACAAACTAAACCCAATCACTTTTAAATTACAAAAAAATGCTACTAACCATAGCAAACTATGCCAAACTCACCTAAATTACTTTTGGCTACCATAAATCATCACCAACTAACCTTTAGCACAACAAACTAAGCCCAATCACTTTTAAATTACAAAAAATGCTACTAACCATAGAAAACTATGCCAAACTCACCTAAATTACTTCGGGTATCAAAAATCACCCCCAACTACACTTTACAGCAACAAACTAAGCCCAATCACTTTAAAATTACAAAAAAATGCTAAAAATCATAACAACTATACCAGAATCACCTAAATTACTTCGGCTACCGTAAATCACCCCCAACTTTACTTTACCACAACAAACCAAACCATATCATCTTAAAATTACAAAAAAAGGTGTACAAATCATAACAAACTATGCCAGACTCACCTAAATTACTTCGGCTACTCTAAATCATCACCAACTAACTCTTACCACAACAAACTAAACCCAATCACTTTTAAATTACAAAAAAATGCTACTAACCATAGCAAATTATGCCAAACTCACCTAAATTACTTCGGCTACCATTGATCATCACCAACTAACCCTTACCACAACAAACTAAACCCAATTACTTTTAAATTACAAAAAAATGCTACTAACCATAGCAAACTATGCCAAACTCACCTAAATTACTTCGGCTATCAAAAATCACCCCAACTACACTTTACAGCAACAAACTAAGCCCAATCACATTAAAATTACAAAAAAATGCTAAAAATCATAACAAACTATACCAGAATCACCTAAATTCCTTCGGCTACCGTAAATCACCTCCAACTATCTCTTACCACAACAAACCAAACCATATCATCTTAAAATTACAAAAAAAGGTGTACAAATTATAACAAACTATGCCAGACTCACCTAAATTACTTCGGCTACTCTAAATCATCACCAACTAACTCTTACCACAACAAACTAAACCCAATCACTTTTAAATTACAAAACAATGCTACTAACCATAGCAAACTATGCCAAACTCACATAAATTACTTCGGCTACCATAAATCATCACCAACTAACCCTTACTACAACAAACTAAACCCAATCACTTTTAAATTACAAAAAAAATGCTACTAACCATAGCAAACTATGCCAAACTCACCTAAATTACTTCGGCTACCATAAATCATCACCAACTAACCCTTACCACAACAAACTAAACCCAATCACTTTTAAATTACAAAAAAATGCTACTAACCATAGCAAACTATGCCAAACTCACCTAAATTACTTCGGCTACCATAAATCATCACCAACTAACCCTTACCACAACAAACTAAACCCAATCACTTTTAAATTACAAAAAAATGCTACTAACCATAGCAAACTATGCCAAACTCACCTAAATTACTTCGGGTATCAAAAATCACCCCCAACTACACTTTACAGCAACAAACTAAGCCCAATCACTTTAAAATTACAAAAAAATGCTAAAAATCATAACAAACTATACCAGAATCACCTAAATTACTTCGGCTACCGTAAATCACCCCCAACTTTACTTTACCACAACAAACCAAACCATATCATCTTAAAATTACAAAAAAAGGTGTACAAATCATAACAAACTATGCCAAACTCACCTAAATTACTTCGGCTATCAAAAATCACCCCCAACTACACTTTACAGCAACAAACTAAGCCCAATCACTTTAAAATTACAAAAAAATGCTAAAAATCATAACAAACTATACCAGAATCACCTAAATTACTTCGGCTACCGTAAATCACCCCCAACTATCCCTTACCACAACAAACCAAACCATATCATCTTAAAATTACAAAAAAAGGTGTACAAATCATAACAAACTATGCCAGACTCACCTAAATTACTTCGGCTACTCTAAATCATACCCAACTAACCCTTACCACAACAAACTAAACCCAATCACTTTTAAATTACAAAAAAATGCTACTAACCATAGCAAACTATGCCAAACTCACCTAAATTACTTCGGCTACCATAAATCATCTCCAACTAACCCTTACCACAACAAACTAAACCCAATCACTTTTAAATTACAAAAAAATGCTACTAACCATAGCAAACTATGCCAAACTCACCTAAATTACTTCGGCTATCAAAAATCACCCCCAACTACACTTTACAGCAACAAACTAAGCCCAATCACTTTAAAATTACAAAAAAATGCTAAAAATCATAACAAACTAAACCAGAATCACCTAAATTACTTCGGCTACCGTAAATCACCCCCAACTATCCCTTACCACAACAAACCAAACCATATCATCTTAAAATTACAAAAAAAGGTGTACAAATCATAACAAACTATGCCAGACTCACCTAAATTACTTCGGCTACTCTAAATCAACACCAACTAACCCTTACCACAACAAACTAAACCCAATTACTTTTAAATTACAAAAAAATGCTACTAACCATAGCAAACTATGCCAAACTCACCTAAATTACTTCGGCTATCAAAAATCACCCCAACTACACTTTACAGCAACAAACTAAGCCCAATCACATTAAAATTACAAAAAAATGCTAAAAATCATAACAAACTATACCAGAATCACCTAAATTCCTTCGGCTACCGTAATTCACCTCCAACTATCTCTTACCACAACAAACCAAACCATATCATCTTAAAATTACAAAAAAAGGTGTACAAATTATAACAAACTATGCCAGACTCACCTAAATTACTTCGGCTACTCTAAATCATCACCAACTAACTCTTACCACAACAAACTAAACCCAATCACTTTTAAATTACAAAACAATGCTACTAACCGTAGCAAACTACGCCAAACTCACATAAATTACTTGGGCTACCATAAATCATCACCAACTAACCCTTACCACAACAAACTAAACCCAATCACTTTTAAATTACAAAAAAATGCTACTAACAATAGCAAACTATGCCAGACTCACCTAAATTACTTCGGCTACCATCAATCATCACCAAATAACCCTTACCACAACAAACTAAACCCAATCACTTTTAAATTACATAAAAATGCTACTAACCATAGCAAACTTTGCCAAACTCACCTAAATTACTTCGGCTATCAAAAATCACCCCCAACTACACTTTACAGCAACAAACTAAGCCCAATCACTTTAAAATTACAAAAAAATGCTAAAAATCATAACAAACTATACCAGAATCACCTAAATTACTTCGGCTACCGTAAATCACACCCAACTATCCCTTACCACAACAAACCAAACCATATCATCTTAAAATAAAAAAAAAGTGTACAAATTCAAACAAACTATGCCAGACTCACCTAAATTACTTCGGCTACTCTAAATCATCACCAACTAACCCTTACCAAAACAAATTAAACCCAATAATTTTTAAATTACAAAAAAATGCTACTAACTATAGCAAACTATGCCAAACTCACCTAAATTACTTCGGCTATCAAAAATCACTCCCAACTACACTTTACAGCAACAAACTAAGCCCAATCACTTTAAAATTACAAAAAAATGCTAAAAATCATAACAAATTATACCAGAATCACCTAAATTACTTCGGCTACTCTAAATCATCACCAACTAACCCTTACCACAACAAACTAAACCCAATCACTTTTAAATTACAAAAAAATGCTACTAACCATAGCAAATTATGCCAAACTCACCTAAATTACTTCGGCTACTATAAATCATCACCAACTAACCTTTACCACAACAAACTAAACCCAATCACTTTTAAATTACAAAAAAATGCTACTAACCATAGCAAACTATGCCAAACTCACCTAAATTACTTCGGCTATCAAAAATCACTCCCAACTACACTTTACAGCAACAAACTAAGCCCAATCACTTTAAAATTACAAAATAATGCTAAAAATCATAACAAACTATACCAGAATCACCTAAATTACTTCGGCTACCGTAAATCATCCCCAACTTTACTTTACCACAACAAACCAAACCATATCATCTTAAAATTACAAAAAAGGTGTACAAATCATAACAAACTATGCCAGACTCACCTAAATTACTTCGGCTACTCTAAATCAACACCAACTAACCTTTACCACAACAAACTAAACCCAGTCACTTTTAAATTACAAAAAAATGCTACTAACCATAGCAAATTATGCCAAACTCACCTAAATTACTTCGGCTACCATAAATCATCACCAACTAACCCTTACCACAACAAACTAAACCCAATTACTTTTAAATTACAAAAAAATGCTACTAACCATAGCAAACTATGCCAAACTCACCTAAATTACTTCGGCTATCAAAAATCACCCCAACTACACTTTACAGCAACAAACTAAGCCCAATCACATTAGAATTACAAAAAAATGCTAAAAATCATAACAAACTATACCAGAATCACCTAAATTCCTTCGGCTACCGTAAATCACCTCCAACTATCTCTTACCACAACAAACCAAACCATATCATCTTAAAATTACAAAAAAAGGTGTACAAATTATAACAAACTATGCCAGACTCACCTAAATTACTTCGGCTACTCTAAATCATCACCAACTAACTCTTACCACAACAAACTAAACCCAATCACTTTTAAATTACAAAACAATGCTACTAACCATAGCAAACTACGCCAAACTCACATAAATTACTTGGGCTACCATAAATCATCACCAACTAACCCTTACCACAACAAACTAAACCCAATCACTTTTAAATTACAAAAAAATGCTACTAACAATAGCAAACTATGCCAGACTCACCTAAATTACTTCGGCTACCATCAATCATCACCAAATAACCCTTACCACAACAAACTAAACCCAATCACTTTTAAATTACATAAAAATGCTACTAACCATAGCAAACTGTGCCAAACTCACCTAAATTACTTCGGCTATCAAAAATCACCCCCAACTACACTTTACAGCAACAAACTAAGCCCAATCACTTTAAAATTACAAAAAAATGCTAAAAATCATAACAAACTATACCAGAATCACCTAAATTACTTCGGCTACCGTAAATCACACCCAACTATCCCTTACCACAACAAACCAAACCATATCATCTTAAAATAAAAAAAAAGGTGTACAAATTCAAACAAACTATGCCAGACTCACCTAAATTACTTCGGCTACTCTAAATCATCACCAACTAACCCTTACCAAAACAAATTAAACCCAATAACTTTTAAATTACAAAAAAATGCTACTAACTATAGCAAACTATGCCAAACTCACCTAAATTACTTCGGCTATCAAAAATCACTCCCAACTACACTTTACAGCAACAAACTAAGCCCAATCACTTTAAAATTACAAAAAAATGCTAAAAATCATAACAAATTATACCAGAATCACCTAAATTACTTCGGCTACTCTAAATCATCACCAACTAACCCTTACCACAACAAACTAAACCCAATCACTTTTAAATTACAAAAAAATGCTACTAACCATAGCAAATTATGCCAAACTCACCTAAATTACTTCGGCTACTATAAATCATCACCAACTAACCTTTACCACAACAAACTAAACCCAATCACTTTTAAATTACAAAAAAATGCTGCTAACCATAGCAAACTATGCCAAACTCACCTAAATTACTTCGGCTATCAAAAATCACTCCCAACTACACTTTACAGCAACAAACTAAGCCCAATCACTTTAAAATTACAAAATAATGCTAAAAATCATAACAAACTATACCAGAATCACCTAAATTACTTCGGCTACCGTAAATCATCCCCAACTTTACTTTACCACAACAAACCAAACCATATCATCTTAAAATTACAAAAAAGGTGTACAAATCATAACAAACTATGCCAGACTCACCTAAATTACTTCGGCTATTCTAAATCATCACCAACTAACCCTTACCACAACAAACTAAACCCAATCACTTTTAAATTACAAAAAAATGCTACTATCCATAGCAAACTATGCCAAACTCACTTAAATTACTTCGGCTACCATAAATTATCACCAACTAACCTTTACCACAACCAACTAAACCCAATCACTTTTAAATTACAAAAAAATGCTACTAACCATAGCAAACTATGCCAAACTCACCTAAATTACTTCGGCTATCAAAAATCACTCCCAACTACACTTTACAGCAACAAACTAAGCCCAATCACTTTAAAATTACAAAAAAATGCTAAAAATCATTACAAACTATACCAGAATCACCTAAATTACTTCGGCTACCGTAAATCACCCCCAACTATCCCTTACCACAACAAACCAAACCATATCATCTTAAAATTACAAAAAAATGTGTACAAATCATAACAAACAATGCCAAACTCACCTAAATTACTTCGGCTACTCTAAATCATCACCAACTAACCCTTACCAAAACAAATTAAACCCAATAACTTTTAAATTACAAAAAAATGCTACTAACTATAGCAAACTATGCCAAACTCACCTAAATTACTTCGCCTATCAAAAATCACTCCCAACTACACTTTACAGCAACAAACTAAGCCCAATCACTTTAAAATTACAAAAAAATGCTAAAAATCATAACAAATTATACCAGAATCACCTAAATTACTTCGGCTACTCTAAATCATCACCAACTAACCCTTACCACAACAAACTAAACCCAATCACTTTTAAATTACAAAAAAATGCTACTAACCATAGCAAATTATGCCAAACTCACCTAAATTACTTCGGCTACTATAAATCATCACCAACTAACCTTTACCACAACAAACTAAACCCAATCACTTTTAAATTACAAAAAAATGCTACTAACCATAGCAAACTATGCCAAACTCACCTAAATTACTTCGGCTATCAAAAATCACTCCCAACTACACTTTACAGCAACAAACTAAGCCCAATCACTTTAAAATTACAAAATAATGCTAAAAATCATAACAAACTATACCAGAATCACCTAAATTACTTCGGCTACCGTAAATCATCCCCAACTTTACTTTACCACAACAAACCAAACCATATCATCTTAAAATTACAAAAAAGGTGTACAAATCATAACAAACTATGCCAGACTCACCTAAAGTACTTCGGCTATTCTAAATCATCACCAACTAACCCTTACCACAACAAACTAAACCCAATCACTTTTAAATTACAAAAAAATGCTACTATCCATAGCAAACTATGCCAAACTTACTTAAATTACTTCGGCTACCATAAATTATCACCAACTAACCTTTACCACAACAAACTAAACCCAATCACTTTTAAATTACAAAAAAATGCTACTAACCATAGCAAACTAAGCCAAACTCACCTAAATTACTTCGGCTATCAAAAATCACTCCCAACTACACTTTACAGCAACAAACTAAGCCCAATCACTTTAAAATTACAAAAAAATGCTAAAAATCATTACAAACTATACCAGAATCACCTAAATTACTTCGGCTACCGTAAATCACCCCCAACTATCCCTTACCACAACAAACCAAACCATATCATCTTAAAATTACAAAAAAATGTGTACAAATCATAACAAACAATGCCAAACTCACCTAAATTACTTCGGCTACCATAAATCATCACCAACAAACCCTTACCACAACAAAATAAACCCAATCACTTTTAAATTACAAAAAAATGCTACTAACCATAGCAAACTATGCCAAACTCACCTAAATTACTTCGATTATCAAAAATCACCCCAACTACACTTTACAGCAACAAACTAAGCCCAATCACATTAAAATTACAAAAAAATGCTAAAAATCATAACAAACTATACCAAAATCACCTAAATTACTTCGGCTACCGTAAATCACCCCCAACAATCCCTTACCACAACAAACCAAACCATATCATCTTAAAATTACAAAAACAGGTGTACAAATCATAACAAACTATGCCAGACTCACCTAAATTACTTCGGCTACTCTAAATCATCACCAACTAACCCTTACCACAACAAACTAAAAACAATCACTTTTAAATTACAAAAAAATGCCACTAACCATAGCAAACTATGCCAGACTCACCTAAATTACTTCGGCTACTCTAAATCATCACCAACTAAACCTTACCACAACAGACTAAACCCAATCACTTTTAAATTACAAAAAAATGCTAGTAACCATAGCAAACTATGCCAAACTCACCTAAATTACTTCGGCTACCATAAATTATCACCAACTAACCCTTACCACAACAAACTAAACCCAATCACTTTTAAGTTACAAAAAAATGCTACTAACCATAGCAAACTATGCCAAACTCACCTAAATTACTTCGGCTATCAAAAAATCACCCCCAACTACACTTTACAGCACCAAACTAAGCCCAATCACTTTAAAATTACAAAAAAAATGCTAAAAATTATAACAAACTATACCAGAATAACCTAAATTACTTCGGCTACCGTAAATCACCCCCAACTATCCCTTACCACAACAAACCAAACCATATAATCTTAAAATTACAAAAAAGGTGTACAAATCATAACAAACTATGCCAGACTCACCTAAATTACTTCGGCTATCAAAAATCATCCCCAACTTCACTTTACAGCACCAAACTAAGCCCAATCACTTTAAAATTAAAAAAAAATGCTAAAAATTATAACAAACTATACCAGAATCACCTAAATTACTTCGGCTAACGTAAATCACCCCCAACTATCCCTTACCACAACAAATCAAACCATATCATCTTAAAATTAAAAAAAAGGTGTACAAATCATAACAAACTATGCCAGACTCACCTAAATTACTTCGGCTACTCTAAATCATCACCAACTAACCCTTACCACAACAAACTAAACCCAATCAATTTTAAATTACAAAAAAATGCTAGTAACCATAGCAAACTATGCCAAACTCACCTAAATTACTTCGGCTACCATAAATTATCACCAAATTACCCTTACCACAACAAACTAAACCCAATCAATTTTAAATTACAAAAAAATGCTACTAACCATAGCAAACTTTGCCAAACTCACCTAAATTACTTCGGCTATCAAAACTCACCCCCAACTACACTTTACAGCAACAAACTAAGCCCAATCACATTAAAATTACAAAAAAATGCTAAAAATCATAACAAACTATACCAGAATCACCTAAATTACTTCGGCTACCGTAAATCACCCCCAACAATCCCTTACCACAACAAACCAAACCATATCATCTTAAAATTACAAAAACAGGTGTACAAATCATAACAAACTATGCCAGACTCACCTAAATTACTTCGGCTACTCAAAATCATCACCAACTAACCCTTACCACAACAAACTAAAAACAATCACTTTTAAATTACAAAAAAATGCCACTAACCATAGCAAACTATGCCAGACTCACCTAAATTACTTCGGCTACTCTAAATCATCACCAACTAAACCTTACCACAACAGACTAAACCCAATCACTTTTAAATTACAAAAAAATGCTAGTAACCATAGCAAACTATGCCAAACTCACCTAAATTACTTCGGCTACCGTAAATTATCACCAACTAACCCTTACCACAACAAACTAAACCCAATCACTTTTAAGTTACAAAAAAATGCTACTAACCATAGCAAACTATGCCAAACTCACCTAAATTACTTCGGCTATCAAAAATCACCCCCAACTACACTTTACAGCACCAAACTAAGCCCAATCACTTTAAAATTACAAAAAAAATGCTAAAAATTATAACAAACTATACCAGAATAACCTAAATTACTTCGGCTACCGTAAATCACCCCCAACTATCCCTTACCACAACAAACCAAACCATATAATCTTAAAATTACAAAAAAGGTGTACAAATCATAACAAACTATGCCAGACTCACCTAAATTACTTCGGCTATCAAAAATCATCCCCAACTTCACTTTACAGCACCAAACTAAGCCCAATCACTTTAAAATTTAAAAAAAATGCTAAAAATTATAACAAACTATACCAGAATCACCTAAATTACTTCGGCTAACGTAAATCACCCCCAACTATCCCTTACCACAACAAATCAAACCATATCATCTTAAAATTAAAAAAAAGGTGTACAAATCATAACAAACTATGCCAGACTCACCTAAATTACTTCGGCTACTCTAAATCATCACCAACTAACCCTTACCACAACAAACTAAACCCAATCAATTTTAAATTACAAAAAAATGCTAGTAACCATAGCAAAATATGCCAAACTCACCTAAATTACTTCGGCTACCATAAATCATCACCAACTAACCCTTACCACAACAAACTAAACCCAATCACTTTTAAATTACAAAAAAATGCTAGCAACCATAGCAAACTATGCCAAACTCACCTAAATTACTCTGGCTATCAAAAATCACCCCCAACTACACTTTACAGCAACAAACTAAGCCCAATCACTTTAAAATTACAAAAAAATGCTAAAAATCATAACAAACTATACCAGAATCACCTAAATTACTTCGGCTACCGTAAATCACCCCCAACTATCCCTTACCACAACAAACCAAACCATATCATTTTAAAATTACAAAAAAAGGTGTACAAATCATAACAAACTATGCCAGACTCACCTAAATTACTTCGGCTACTCTAAATCATAACCAGCTAACCCTTACCACAACAAACTAAACCCAATCAATTTAAATTACAAAAAAATGCTAGTAACCATAGCAAACTATGCCAAACTCACCTAAATTACTTCGGCTACCATAAATCATCACCAACTAACCCTTACCACAACAAACTAAACCCAATCACTTTTAAATTACAAAAAAATGCTACTAACCATAGCAAGCTATGCCAAACTCACCTAAATTACTTCGGCTATCAAAAATCACCCCCAACTACACTTTACAGCAACAAACTAAGCCCAATCACTTTAAAATTACAAAAAAATGCTAAAAATCATAACAAACTATACCAGAATCACCTAAATTACTTCGGCTACCGTAAATCACCTCCAACTATCCCTTACCACAACAAACCAAACCATATCATCTTAAAATTACAAAAAAAGGTGTACAAATCATAACAAACTATGCCAGACTCACCTAAATTACTTCGGCTACTCTAAATCATCACCAACTAACCCTTACCACAACAAACTAAACCCAATCATTTTTAAATTACAAAAAAATGCTAGTAACCATAGCAAACTATGCCAAACTCACCTAAATTACTTTGGCTACCATAAATCATCACCAACTAACCCTTACCACAACAAACTAAACCCAATCACTTTTAAATTACAAAAAAATGCTACTAACCATAGCAAACTATGCCAAACTCACCTAAATTACTTCGGCTATCAAAAATCACCCCCAACTACACTTTACAGCAACAAACTAAGCCCAATCACTTTAAAATTACAAAAAAATGCTAAAAATCATAAAAAACTATACCAGAATCACCTAAATTACTTCGGCTACCGTAAATCACCCCCAACTATCCCTTACCACAACAAACCAAACCATATCATCTTAAAATTACAAAAAAAGGTGTACAAATCATAACAAACTATGCCAGACTCACCTAAATTACTTCGGCTACTCTAAATCATCACCAACTAACCCTTACCACAACAAAATAAACCCAATCACTTTTAAATTACAAAAAAATGCTAGTAACCATAGCAAACTATGCCAAACTCACCTAAATTACTTCGGCTACCATAAATCATCACCAACTAACCCTTACCAGAACAAACTAAACCCAATCACTTTTAAATTACAAAAAAATGCTACTAACCACAGCAAACTATGCCAAACTCACCTAAATTACTTCGGCTACTCTAAATCATCACCAACTAACCCTTACCACAACAAACTAAACCCAATCACTTTTAAATTACAAAAAAATGCTAGTAACCATAGCAAACTATGCCAAATTCACCTAAATTACTTCAGCTATCAAAAATCACCCCCAACTACAATTTACAGCAACAAACTAAGCCCAATCACTTTAAAATTACAAAAAAATGCTAAAAATCAAAACAAACTATACCAGAATCACCTAAATTACTTCGGCTACCGTAAATCACCTCCAACTATCCCTTACCACAACAAACCAAACCATATCATCTTAAAATTACAAAAAAAGGTGTACAAATCATAACAAAATATGCCAGACTCACCTAAATTACTTCGGCTACTCTAAATCATCACCAACTAACCCTTACCACAACAAACTAAACCCAATTACTTTTAAATTACAAAAAAATGCTAGTAACCATAGCAAACTATGCCAAACTCACCTAAATTACTTCGGCTACCATAAATCATCACCAACTAAACCTTACCACAACAAACTAAACCCAATCACCTTTAAATTACAAAAAAATGCTAGTAACCATAGCAAACTATGCCAAACTCACCTAAATTACTCCGGCTATCAAAAATCACCCCCAACTACACTTTACAGCAACAAACTAAGCCCAATCACTTTAAAATTACAAAAAAATGCTAAAAATCAAAACAAACTATACCAGAATCACCTAAATTACTTCGGCTACTCTAAATCATCACCAACTAACCCTTACCACAACAAACTAAACCCAATCAATTTTAAATTACAAAAAAATGCTAGTAACCATAGCAAACTATGCCAAACTCACCTAAATTACTTCGGCTACCATAAATCATCACCAACTAACCCTTACCACAACAAACTAAACCCAATCACTTTTAAATTACAAAAAAATGCTAGTAACCATAGCAAACTATGCCAAACTCACCTAAATTACTCTGGCTATCAAAAATCACCCCCAACTACACTTTACAGCAACAAACTAAGCCCAATCACTTTAAAATTACAAAAAAATGCTAAAAATCATAACAAACTATACCAGAATCACCTAAATTACTTCGGCTACCGTAAATCACCCCCAACTATCCCTTACCACAACAAACCAAACCATATAATCTTAAAATTTCAAAAAAAGGAGTACAAATCATAACAAACTATGCCAGACTCACCTAAATTACTTCGGCTATCAAAAATCACCCCTAACTACACTTTACAGCAACAAACTAAGCCCAATCACTTTAAAATTACAAAAAAATGCTAAAAATCATAACAAACTATACCAGAATCACCTAAATTACTTCGGCTACCGTAAATCACCCCCAACTATCCCTTACCACAAAAAACCAAACCATATCATTTTAAAATTACAAAAAAGGTGTACAAATCATAACAAACTATGCCAGACTCACCTAAATTACTTCGGCTACTCTAAATCATAACCAACTAACCCTTACCACAACAAACTAAACCCAATCACTTTTAAATTACAAAAAAATGCTAGTAACCATAGCAAACTATGCCAAACTCACCTAAATTACTTCGGCTACCATAAATCATCACCAACTAACCCTTACCACAACAAACTAAACCCAATCACTTTTAAATTACAAAAAAATGCTACTAACCATAGCAAACTATGCCAAACTCACCTAAATTACTTCGGCTATCAAAAATCACCCCCAACTACACTTTACAGCAACAAACTAAGCCCAATCATTTTAAAATTACAAAAAAATGCTAAAAATCATAACAAACTATAACAGAATCACCTAAATTACTTCGGCTACCGTAAATCACCTCCAACTATCCCTTACCACAACAAACCAAACCATATCATCTTAAAATTACAAAAAAAGGTGTACAAATCATAACAAACTATGCCAGACTCACCTAAATTACTTCGGCTACTCTAAATCATCACCAACTAACCCTTACCACAACAAACTAAACCCAATCATTTTTAAATTACAAAAAAATGCTAGTAACCATAGCAAACTATGCCAAACTCACCTAAATTACTTCGGCTACCATAAATCATCACCAACTAACCCTTACCACAACAAACTAAACCCAATCACTTTTAAATTACAAAAAAATGCTACTAACCATAGCAAACTATGCCAAATTCACCTAAATTACTTCAGCTATCAAAAATCACCCCCAACTACAATTTACAGCAACAAACTAAGCCCAATCACTGTAAAATTACAAAAAAATGCTAAAAATCATAAAAAACTATACCAGAATCACCTAAATTACTTCGGCTACCGTAAATCACCGCCAACTATCCCTTACCACAACAAACCAAACCATATCATCTTAAAATTACAAAAAAGGTGTACAAATCATAACAAACTATGCCAGACTCACCTAAATTACTTCGGCTACTCTAAATCATAACCAACTAACCCTTACCACAACAAACTAAACCCAATCACTTTTAAATTACAAAAAAATGCTAGTAACCATAACAAACTATGCCAAACTCACCTAAATTACTTCGGCTACCATAAATCATCACCAACTAACCCTTACCAGAACAAACTAAACCCAATCGCTTTTAAATTACAAAAAAATGCTACTAACCATAGCAAACTATGCCAAACTCACCTAAATTACTTCGGCTATCAAAAATCACCCCCAACTACACTTTACAGCAACAAACTAAGCCCAATCACTTTAAAATTACAAAAAAATGCTAAAAATCATAACAAACTATACCAGAATCACCTAAATTACTTCGGCTACCGTAAATCACCTCCAACTATCCCTTACCACAACAAACCAAACCATATCATCTTAAAATTACAAAAAAAGGTGTACAAATCATAACAAACTATGCCAGACTCACCTAAATTACTTCGGCTACTCTAAATCATCACCAACTAACCCTTACCACAACAAACTAAACCCAATCACTTTTAAATTACAAAAAAATGCTAGTAACCATAACAAACTATGCCAAACTCACCTAAATTACTTCGGCTACCATAAATCATCACCAACTAACCCTTACCAGAACAAACTAAACCCAATCGCTTTTAAATTACAAAAAAATGCTACTAACCATAGCAAACTATGCCAAACTCACCTAAATTACTTCGGCTACTCTAAATCATCACCAACTAACCCTTACCACAACAAACTAAACCCAATCATTTTTAAATTACAAAAAAATGCTAGTAACCATAGCAAACTATGCCAAACTCACCTAAATTACTTCGGCTACCATAAATCATCACCAACTAACCCTTACCACAACAAACTAAACCCAATCACTTTTAAATTACAAAAAAATGCTACTAACCATAGCAAACTATGCCAAACTCACCTAAATTACTTCGGCTATCAAAAATCACCCCCAACTACACTTTACAGCAACAAACTAAGCCCAATCACTTTAAAATTACAAAAAAATGCTAAAAATCATAACAAACTATACCAGAATCACCTAAATTACTTAGGCTACCGTAAATCACCTCCAACTATCCCTTACCACAACAAACCAAACCATATCATCTTAAAATTACAAAAAAAGGTGTACAAATCATAACAAACTATGCCAGACTCACCTAAATTACTTCGGCTACTCTAAATCATCACCAACTAACCCTTACCACAACAAACTAAACCCAATCATTTTTAAATTACAAAAAAATGCTAGTAACCATAGCAAACTATGCCAAACTCACCTAAATTACTTCGGCTACCATAAATCATCACCAACTAACCCTTACCACAACAAACTAAACCCAATCACTTTTAAATTACAAAAAAATGCTACTAACCATAGCAAACTATGCCAAACTCACCTAAATTACTTCGGCTATCAAAAATCACCCCCAACTACACTTTACAGCAACAAACTAAGCCCAATCACTTTAAAATTACAAAAAAATGCTAAAAATCATAAAAAACTATACCAGAATCACCTAAATTACTTCGGCTACCGTAAATCACCCCCAACTATCCCTTACCACAACAAACCAAACCATATCATCTTAAAATTACAAAAAAAGGTGTACAAATCATAACAAACTATGCCAGACTCACCTAAATTACTTCGGCTACTCTAAATCATAACCAACTAACCCTTACCACAACAAACTAAACCCAATCACTTTTAAATTACAAAAAAATGCTAGTAACCATAGCAAACTATGCCAAACTCACCTAAATTACTTCGGCTACCATAAATCATCACCAACTAACCCTTACCACAACAAACTAAACCCAATCACTTTTAAATTACAAAAAAATGCTACTAACCATAGCAAACTATGCCAAACTCACCTAAATTACTTCGGCTATCAAAAATCACCCCCAACTACACTTTACAGCAACAAACTAAGCCCAATCACTTTAAAATTACAAAAAAATGCTAAAAATCATAACAAACTATACCAGAATCACCTAAATTACTTCGGCTACCGTAAATCACCTCCAACTATCCCTTACCACAACAAACCAAACCATATCATCTTAAAATTACAAAAAAAGGTGTACAAATCATAACAAACTATGCCAGACTCACCTAAATTACTTCGGCTACTCTAAATCATCACCAACTAACCCTTACCACAACAAACTAAACCCAATCATTTTTAAATTACAAAAAAATGCTAGTAACCATAGCAAACTATGCCAAACTCACCTAAATTACTTCGGCTACCATAAATCATCACCAACTCACCCTTAGCACAACAAACTAAACCCAATCACTTTTAAGTTACAAAAAAATGCTACTAACCATAGCAAACTATGCCAAACTCACCTAAATTACTTCGGCTATCAAAAATCACCCCCAACTACACTTTACAGCACCAAACTAAGCCCAATCACTTTAAAATTACAAAAAAATGCTAAAAATCATAACAAACTATACCAGAATCACCTAAATTACTTCGGCTACCGTAAATCACCTCCAACTATCCCATACCACAACAAACCAAACCATATCATCTTAAAATTACAAAAAAAGGTGTACAAATCATAACAAACTATGCCAGACTCACCTAAATTACTTCGGCTACTCTAAATCATCACCAACTAACCCTTACCACAACAAACTAAACCCAATCATTTTTAAATTACAAAAAAATGCTAGTAACCATAGCAAACTATGCCAAACTCACCTAAATTACTTCGGCTACCATAAATCATCATCAACTAACCCTTACCACAACAAACTAAACCCAATCACTTTTAAATTACAAAAAAATGCTACTAACCATAGCAAACTATGCCAAACTCACCTAAATTACTTCAGCTATCAAAAATCACCCCCAACTACAATTTACAGCAACAAACTAAGCCCAATCACTGTAAAATTACAAAAAAATGCTAAAAATCATAAAAAACTATACCAGAATCACCTAAATTACTTCGGCTACCGTAAATCACCCCCAACTATCCCTTACCACAACAAACCAAACCATATCATCTTAAAATTACAAAAAAAGGTGTACAAATCATAACAAACTATGCCAGACTCACCTAAATTACTTCGGCTACTCTAAATCATCACCAACTAACCCTTACCACAACAAACTAAACCCAATCACTTTTAAATTACAAAAAAATGCTAGTAACCATAGCAAACTATGCCAAACTCACCTAAATTACTTCGGCTACCATAAATTATCACCAACTAACCCTTACCAGAACAAACTAAACCCAATCACTTTTAAATTACAAAAAAATGCTACTAACCATAGCAAACTATGCCAAACTCACCTAAATTACTTCGGCTACTCTAAATCATCACCAACTAACCCTTACCACAACAAACTAAACCCAATCATTTTTAAATTACAAAAAAATGCTAGTAACCATAGCAAACTATGCCAAACTCACCTAAATTACTTCGGCTACCATAAATCATCACCAACTAACCCTTACCACAACAAACTAAACCCAATCACTTTTAAATTACAAAAAAATGCTACTAACCATAGCAAACTATGCCAAACTCACCTAAATTACTTCGGCTATCAAAAATCACCCCCAACTACACTTTACAGCAACAAACTAAGCCCAATCACTTTAAAATTACAAAAAAATGCTAAAAATCATAAAAAACTATACCAGAATCACCTAAATTACTTCGGCTACCGTAAATCACCCCCAACTATCCCTTACCACAACAAACCAAACCATATCATCTTAAAATTACAAAAAAAGGTGTACAAATCATAACAAACTTTGCCAGACTCACCTAAATTACTTCGGCTACTCTAAATCATCACCAACTAAACCTTACCACAACAAACTAAACCCAATCACTTTTTAATTACAAAAAAATACTAGTAACCATGGCAAACTATGCCAAACTCACCTAAATTACTTCGGCTCCCATAAATCATCACCAACTAACCCTTACCACAACAAACTAAACCCAATCACTTTTAAGTTACAAAAAAATGCTACTAACCATAGCAAACTATGCCAAACTCACCTAAATTACCTCGGCTATCAAAAATCACCCCCAACTACACTTTACAGCACCAAACTAAGCCCAATCACTTTAAAATTACAAAAAAAATGCTAAAAATTATAACAAACTATACCAGAATTACCTAAATTACTTCAGCTACCGTAAATCACCCCAACTATCCCTTACCACAACAAACCAAACCATATAATCTTAAAATTACAAAAAAGGTGTACAAATCATAACAAACTATGCCAGACTCACCTAAATTACTTCGGCTATCAAAAATCATCCCGAACTTCACTTTACAGCACCAAACTAAGCCCAATCACTTTAAAATTAAAAAAAAATGCTAAAAATTATAAGAAACTATACCAGAATCACCTAAATTACTTCGGCTAACGTAAATCACCCCCAACTATCCCTTACCACAACAAATCAAACCATATCATCTTAAAATTAAAAAAAAGGTGTACAAATCATAACAAACTATGCCAGACTCACCTAAATTACTTAGGCTACTCTAAATCATCACCAACTAACCCTTACCACAACAAACTAAACCCAATCACTTTTAAATTACAAAAAAATGCTAGTAACCATAGCAAACTATGCCAAACTTACCTAAATTACTTCGGCTACCATAAATCACCCCCAACTATCCCTTACCACAACAAATCAAACCATATAATCTTAAAATTACAAAAAAGGTGTACAAATCATAACAAACTATGCCAGACTCACCTAAATTACTTCGGCTATCAAAAATCATCCCGAACTTCACTTTACAGCACCAAACTAAGCCCAATCACTTTAAAATTAAAAAAAAATGCTAAAAATTATAACAAACTATACCAGAATCACCTAAATTACTTCGGCTATCAAAAATCACCCCCAACTACACTTTACAGCAACAAACTAAGCCCAATCACTTTAAAATTACAAAAAAATGCTAAAAATCATAAAAAACTATACCAGAATCACCTAAATTACTTCGGCTACCGTAAATCACCCCCAACTATCCCTTACCACAACAAACCAAACCATATCATCTTAAAATTACAAAAAAAGGTGTACAAATCATAACAAACTATGCCAGACTCACCTAAATTACTTCGGCTACTCTAAATCATAACCAACTAACCCTTACCACAACAAACTAAACCCAATCACTTTTAAATTACAAAAAAATGCTAGTAACCATAGCAAACTATGCCAAACTCACCTAAATTACTTCGGCTACCATAAATCATCACCAACTAACCCTTACCACAACAAACTAAACCCAATCACTTTTAAATTACAAAAAAATGCTACTAACCATAGCAAACTATGCCAAACTCACCTAAATTACTTCGGCTATCAAAAATCACCCCCAACTACACTTTACAGCAACAAACTAAGCCCAATCACTTTAAAATTACAAAAAAATGCTAAAAATCATAACAAACTATACCAGAATCACCTAAATTACTTAGGCTACCGTAAATCACCTCCAACTATCCCTTACCACAACAAACCAAACCATATCATCTTAAAATTACAAAAAAAGGTGTACAAATCATAACAAACTATGCCAGACTCACCTAAATTACTTCGGCTACTCTAAATCATCACCAACTAACCCTTACCACAACAAACTAAACCCAATCATTTTTAAATTACAAAAAAATGCTAGTAACCATAGCAAACTATGCCAAACTCACCTAAATTACTTCGGCTGCCATAAATCATCACCAACTAACCCTTACCACAACAAACTAAACCCAATCACTTTTAAATTACAAAAAAATGCTACTAACCATAGCAAACTATGCCAAACTCACCTAAATTACTTCGGCTATCAAAAATCACCCCCAACTACACTTTACAGCAACAAACTAAGCCCAATCACTTTAAAATTACAAAAAAATGCTAAAAATCATAAAAAACTATACCAGAATCACCTAAATTACTTCGGCTACCGTAAATCACCCCCAACTATCCCTTACCACAACAAACCAAACCATATCATCTTAAAATTACAAAAAAAGGTGTACAAATCATAACAAACTATGCCAGACTCACCTAAATTACTTCGGCTACTCTAAATCATAACCAACTAACCCTTACCACAACAAACTAAACCCAATCACTTTTAAATTACAAAAAAATGCTAGTAACCATAGCAAACTATGCCAAACTCACCTAAATTACTTCGGATACCATAAATCATCACCAACTAACCCTTACCACAACAAACTAAACCCAATCACTTTTAAATTACAAAAAAATGCTACTAACCATAGCAAACTATGCCAAACTCACCTAAATTACTTCGGCTATCAAAAATCACCCCCAACTACACTTTACAGCAACAAACTAAGCCCAATCACTTTAAAATTACAAAAAAATGCTAAAAATCATAACAAACTATACCAGAATCACCTAAATTACTTCGGCTACCGTAAATCACCTCCAACTATCCTTTACCACAACAAACCAAACCATATCATCTTAAAATTACAAAAAAAGGTGTACAAATCATAACAAACTATGCCAGACTCACCTAAATTACTTCGGCTACTCTAAATCATCACCAACTAACCCTTACCACAACAAACTAAACCCAATCATTTTTAAATTACAAAAAAATGCTAGTAACCATAGCAAACTATGCCAAACTCACCTAAATTACTTCGGCTACCATAAATCATCACCAACTAACCCTTAGCACAACAAACTAAACCCAATCACTTTTAAGTTACAAAAAAATGCTACTAACCATAGCAAACTATGCCAAACTCACCTAAATTACTTCGGCTATCAAAAATCACCCCCAACTACACTTTACAGCACCAAACTAAGCCCAATCACTTTAAAATTACAAAAAAATGCTAAAAATCATAACAAACTATACCAGAATCACCTAAATTACTTCGGCTACCGTAAATCACCTCCAACTATCCCATACCACAACAAACCAAACCATATCATCTTAAAATTACAAAAAAAGGTGTACAAATCATAACAAACTATGCCAGACTCACCTAAATTACTTCGGCTACTCTAAATCATCACCAACTAACCCTTACCACAACAAACTAAACCCAATCATTTTTAAATTACAAAAAAATGCTAGTAACCATAGCAAACTATGCCAAACTCACCTAAATTACTTCGGCTACCATAAATCATCACCAAATAACCCTTACCACAACAAACTAAACCCAATCACTTTTAAATTACAAAAAAATGCTACTAACCATAGCAAACTATGCCAAACTCACCTAAATTACTTCAGCTATCAAAAATCACCCCCAACTACAATTTACAGCAACAAACTAAGCCCAATCACTGTAAAATTACAAAAAAATGCTAAAAATCATAAAAAACTATACCAGAATCACCTAAATTACTTCGGCTACCGTAAATCACCCCCAACTATCCCTTACCACAACAAACCAAACCATATCATCTTAAAATTACAAAAAAAGGTGTACAAATCATAACAAACTATGCCAGACTCACCTAAATTTTTTCGGCTACTCTAAATCATCACCAACTAACCCTTACCACAACAAACTAAACCCAATCACTTTTAAATTACAAAAAAATGCTAGTAACCATAGCAAACTATGCCAAACTCACCTAAATTACTTCGGCTACCATAAATTATCACCAACTAACCCTTACCAGAACAAACTAAACCCAATCACTTTTAAATTACAAAAAAATGCTACTAACCATAGCAAACTATGCCAAACTCACCTAAATTACTTCGGCTACTCTAAATCATCACCAACTAACCCTTACCACAACAAACTAAACCCAATCACTTTTAAATTACAAAAAAATGCTACTAACCATAGCAAACTATGCCAAACTCACCTAAATTACTTCGGCTATCAAAAATCACCCCCAACTACACTTTACAGCAACAAACTAAGCCCAATCACTTTAAAATTACAAAAAAATGCTAAAAATCATAAAAAACTATACCAGAATCACCTAAATTACTTCGGCTACCGTAAATCACCCCCAACTATCCCTTACCACAACAAACCAAACCATATCATCTTAAAATTACAAAAAAAGGTGTACAAATCATAACAAACTTTGCCAGACTCACCTAAATTACTTCGGCTACTCTAAATCATCACCAACTAAACCTTACCACAACAAACTAAACCCAATCACTTTTAAATTACAAAAAAATGCTAGTAACCATGGCAAACTATGCCAAACTCACCTAAATTACTTCGGCTCCCATAAATCATCACCAACTAACCCTTACCACAACAAACTAAACCCAATCACTTTTAAGTTACAAAAAAATGCTACTAACCATAGCAAACTATGCCAAACTCACCTAAATTACCTCGGCTATCAAAAATCACCCCCAACTACACTTTACAGCACCAAACTAAGCCCAATCACTTTAAAATTACAAAAAAAATGCTAAAAATTATAACAAACTTAACCAGAATTACCTAAATTACTTCAGCTACCGTAAATCACCCCAACTATCCCTTACCACAACAAACCAAACCATATAATCTTAAAATTACAAAAAAGGTGTACAAATCATAACAAACTATGCCAGACTCACCTAAATTACTTCGGCTATCAAAAATCATCCCGAACTTCACTTTACAGCACCAAACTAAGCCCAATCACTTTAAAATTAAAAAAAAATGCTAAAAATTATAACAAACTATACCAGAATCACCTAAATTACTTCGGCTAACGTAAATCACCCCCAACTATCCCTTACCACAACAAATCAAACCATATCATCTTAAAATTAAAAAAAAGGTGTACAAATCATAACAAACTATGCCAGACTCACCTAAATTACTTAGGCTACTCTAAATCATCACCAACTAACCCTTACCACAACAAACTAAACCCAATCACTTTTAAATTACAAAAAAATGCTAGTAACCATAGCAAACTATGCCAAACTTACCTAAATTACTTCGGCTACCATAAATCATCACCAACTAACCCTTACCACAACAAACTAAACCCAATCACTTTTAAATTACAAAAAAATGCTACTAACCATAGCAAACTATGCCAAACTCACCTAAATTACTTCAGCTATCAAAAATCACCCCCAACTACACTTTACAGCAACAAACTAAGCCCAATCACTTTAAAATTACAAAAAAATGCTAAAAATCATAACAAACGATACCAGAATCACCTAAATTACTTCGGCTACCGTAAATCACCTCCAACTATCCCTTACCACAACAAACCAAACCATATCATCTTAAAATTACAAAAAATGGTGTACAAATCATAACAAACTATGCCAGACTCACCTAAATTACTTCGGCTACCCTAAATCATCACCAACTAACCCTTACCACAACAAACTAAACCCAATCATTTTTAAAATACAAAAAAATGCTAGTAACCATAGCAAACTATGCCAAACTCACCTAAATTACTTCGGCTACCATAAATCATCACCAACTAACCCTTGCCACAACAAACTAAACCCAATCACTTTTAAATTACAAAAAAATGCTACTAACCATAGCAAACTATGCCAAACTCACCTAAATTACTTCGGCTATCAAAAATCACCCCCAACTACAATTTACAGCAACAAACTAAGCCCAATCACTGTAAAATTACAAAAAAATGCTAAAAATCATAAAAAACTATACCAGAATCACCTAAATTACTTCGGCTACCGTAAATCACCCCCAACTATCCCTTACCACAACAAACCAAACCATATCATCTTAAAATTACAAAAAAAGGTGTACAAATCATAACAAACTATGCCAGACTCACCTAAATTACTTCGGCTACTCTAAATCATCACCAACTAACCCTTACCACAACAAACTAAACCCAATCACTTTTAAATAAAAAAAAAATGCTAGTAACCATAGCAAACTATGCCAAACTCACCTAAATTACTTCGGCTACCATAAATCATCACCAACTAACCCTTACCAGAACAAACTAAACCCAATCACTTTTAAATTACAAAAAAATGCTACTAACCATAGCAAACTATGCCAAACTCACCTAAATTACTTCGGCTACTCTAAATCATCACCAACTAACCCTTACCACAACAAACTAAACCCAATCATTTTTAAATTACAAAAAAAATGCTAGTAACCATAGCAAACTATCCCAAACTCACCTAAATTACTTCGGCTACCATAAATTATCACCAACTAACCCTTACCAGAACAAACTAAACCCAATCACTTTTAAATTACAAAAAAATGCTACTAACCATAGCAAACTATGCCAAACTCACCTAAATTACTTCGGCTACTCTAAATCATCACCAACTAACCCTTACCACAACAAACTAAACCCAATCATTTTTAAATTACAAAAAAATGCTAGTAACCATAGCAAACTATGCCAAACTCACCTAAATTACTTCGGCTACCATAAATCATCACCAACTAACCCTTACCACAACAAACTAAACCCAATCACTTTTAAATTACAAAAAAATGCTACTAACCATAGCAAACTATGCCAAACTCACCTAAATTACTTCGGCTATCAAAAATCACCCCCAACTACACTTTACAGCAACAAACTAAGCCCAATCACTTTAAAATTACAAAAAAATGCTAAAAATCATAAAAAACTATACCAGAATCACCTAAATTACTTCGGCTACCGTAAATCACCCCCAACTATCCCTTACCACAACAAACCAAACCATATCATCTTAAAATTACAAAAAAAGGTGTACAAATCATAACAAACTTTGCCAGACTCACCTAAATTACTTCGGCTACTCTAAATCATCACCAACTAAACCTTACCACAACAAACTAAACCCAATCACTTTTAAATTACAAAAAAATGCTAGTAACCATGGCAAACTATGCCAAACTCACCTAAATTACTTCGGCTCCCATAAATCATCACCAACTAACCCTTACCACAACAAACTAAACCCAATCACTTTTAAGTTACAAAAAAATGCTACTAACCATAGCAAACTATGCCAAACTCACCTAAATTACCTCGGCTATCAAAAATCACCCCCAACTACACTTTACAGCACCAAACTAAGCCCAATCACTTTAAAATTACAAAAAAAATGCTAAAAATTATAACAAACTTAACCAGAATTACCTAAATTACTTCAGCTACCGTAAATCACCCCAACTATCCCTTACCACAACAAACCAAACCATATAATCTTAAAATTACAAAAAAGGTGTACAAATCATAACAAACTATGCCAGACTCACCTAAATTACTTCGGCTATCAAAAATCATCCCGAACTTCACTTTACAGCACCAAACTAAGCCCAATCACTTTAAAATTAAAAAAAAATGCTAAAAATTATAACAAACTATACCAGAATCACCTAAATTACTTCGGCTAACGTAAATCACCCCCAACTATCCCTTACCACAACAAATCAAACCATATCATCTTAAAATTAAAAAAAAGGTGTACAAATCATAACAAACTATGCCAGACTCACCTAAATTACTTAGGCTACTCTAAATCATCACCAACTAACCCTTACCACAACAAACTAAACCCAATCACTTTTAAATTACAAAAAAATGCTAGTAACCATAGCAAACTATGCCAAACTTACCTAAATTACTTCGGCTACCATAAATCATCACCAACTAACCCTTACCACAACAAACTAAACCCAATCACTTTTAAATTACAAAAAAATGCTACTAACCATAGCAAACTATGCCAAACTCACCTAAATTACTTCAGCTATCAAAAATCACCCCCAACTACACTTTACAGCAACAAACTAAGCCCAATCACTTTAAAATTACAAAAAAATGCTAAAAATCATAACAAACGATACCAGAATCACCTAAATTACTTCGGCTACCGTAAATCACCTCCAACTATCCCTTACCACAACAAACCAAACCATATCAACTTAAAATTACAAAAAATGGTGTACAAATCATAACAAACTATGCCAGACTCACCTAAATTACTTCGGCTACCCTAAATCATCACCAACTAACCCTTACCACAACAAACTAAACCCAATCATTTTTAAAATACAAAAAAATGCTAGTAACCATAGCAAACTATGCCAAACTCACCTAAATTACTTCGGCTACCATAAATCATCACCAACTAACCCTTGCCACAACAAACTAAACCCAATCACTTTTAAATTACAAAAAAATGCTACTAACCATAGCAAACTATGCCAAACTCACCTAAATTACTTCGGCTATCAAAAATCACCCCCAACTACAATTTACAGCAACAAACTAAGCCCAATCACTGTAAAATTACAAAAAAATGCTAAAAATCATAAAAAACTATACCAGAATCACCTAAATTACTTCGGCTACCGTAAATCACCCCCAACTATCCCTTACCACAACAAACCAAACCATATCATCTTAAAATTACAAAAAAAGGTGTACAAATCATAACAAACTATGCCAGACTCACCTAAATTACTTCGGCTACTCTAAATCATCACCAACTAACCCTTACCACAACAAACTAAACCCAATCACTTTTAAATAAAAAAAAAATGCTAGTAACCATAGCAAACTATGCCAAACTCACCTAAATTACTTCGGCTACCATAAATCATCACCAACTAACCCTTACCAGAACAAACTAAACCCAATCACTTTTAAATTACAAAAAAATGCTACTAACCATAGCAAACTATGCCAAACTCACCTAAATTACTTCGGCTACTCTAAATCATCACCAACTAACCCTTACCACAACAAACTAAACCCAATCATTTTTAAATTACAAAAAAAATGCTAGTAACCATAGCAAACTATCCCAAACTCACCTAAATTACTTCGGCTACCATAAATCATCACCAACTAACCCTTACCACAACAAACTAAACCCAATCACTTTTAAATTACAAAAAAATGCTACTAACCATAGCAAACTATGCCAAACTCACCTAAATTACTTCGGCTACCATAAATCATCACCAACTAACCCTTACCACAACAAACTAAACCCAATCACTTTTAAGTTACAAAAAAATGCTACTAACCATAGCAAACTATGCCAAACTCACCTAAATTACTTCGGCTATCAAAAATCACCCCCAACAACACTTGACATCACCAAACTAAGCCCAATCACTTTAAAATTACAAAAAAAATGCTAAAAATTATAACAAACATTACCAGAATCACCTAAATTACTTCGGCTACCGTAAATCACCCCCAACTATCCCTTACCACAACAAACCAAACCATATAATCTTAAAATTACAAAAAAGGTGTACAAATCATAACAAACTATGCCAGACTCACCTAAATTACTTCGGCTATCAAAAATCATCCCCAACTTCACTTTACAGCACCAAACTAAGCCCAATCACTTTAAAATTAAAAAAAAAATGCTAAAAATTATAACAAACTATACCAGAATCACCTAAATTACTTCGGCTAACGTAAATCACCCCCAACTATCCCTTATCACAACAAATCAAACCATATCATCTTAAAATTAAAAAAAAGGTGTACAAATCATAACAAACTATGCCAGACTCACCTAAATTACTTTGGCTACTCTAAATCATCACCAACTAACCCTTACCACAACAAACTAAACCCAATCACTTTTAAATTACAAAAAAATGCTAGTAACCATAGCAAACTATGCCAAACACACCTAAATTACTTCGGCTACCATAAATCATCACCAACTAACCCTTACCACAACAAACTAAACCCAATCACTTTTAAATTACAAAAAAATGCTAGTAACCATAGCAAACTATGCCAAACTCACCTAAATTACTCCGGCTATCAAAAATCACCCCAACTACACTTTACAGCAACAAACTAAGCCCAATTACTTTAAAATTACAAAAAAATGCTAAAAATCATAACAAACTATACCAGAATCACCTAAATTACTTCGGCTACCGTAAATCACCCCCACCTCTCCCTTACCACAACAAACCAAACCATATAATCTTAAAATTTCAAAAAAAGGTGTACAAATCATAACAAACTATGCCAGACTCACCTAAATTACTTCGGCTATCAAAAATCACCCCTAACTACACTTTACAGCAACAAACTAAGCCCAATCACTTTAAAATTACAAAAAAATGCTAAAAATCATAACAAACTAGACCAGAATCACCTAAATTACTTCGGCTACCGTAAATCACCCCCAACTATCCCTTACCACAACAAACCAAACCATATCATTTTAAAATTACAAAAAAAGGTGTACAAATCATAACAAACTATGCCAGACTCACCTAAATTACTTCGGCTACTCTAAATCATAACCAACTAACCCTTACCACAACAAACTAAACCCAATCAATTTAAATTACAAAAAAATGCTAGTAACCATAGCAAACTATGCCAAACTCACCTAAATTACTTCGGCTACCATAAATCATCACCAACTATGCCTTACCACAACAAACTAAACCCAATCACTTTTAAATTACAAAAAAATGCTACTAACCATAGCAAACTATGCCAAACTCACCTAAATTACTTCGGCTATCAAAAATCACCCCCGACTACACTTTACAGCAACAAACTAAGCCCAATCACTTTAAAATTACAAAAAAATGCTAAAAATCATAACAAACTATACCAGAATCACCTAAATTACTTCGGCTACCGTAAATCACCTCCAACTATCCCTTACCACAACAAACCAAACCATATCATCTTAAAATTACAAAAAAAGGTGTACAAATCATAACAAACTATGCCAGACTCACCTAAATTACTTCGGCTACTCTAAATCATCACCAACTAACCCTTACCACAACAAACGAAACCCAATCATTTTTAAATTACAAAAAAATGCTAGTAACCATAGCAAACTATGCCAAACTCACCTAAATTACTTCGGCTACCATAAGTCATCACCAACTAACCCTTACCACAACAAACTAAACCCAATCACTTTTAAATTACAAAAAAATTCTACTAACCATAGCAAACTATGCCAAACTCACCTAAATTACTTCGGCTATCAAAAATCACCCCCAACTACACTTTACAGCAACAAACTAAGCCCAATCACTTTAAAATTACAAAAAAATGCTAAAAATCATAAAAAAACTATACCAGAATCACCTAAATTACTTCGGCTACCGTAAATCACCCCCAACTATCCCTTACCACAACAAACCAAACCATATCATCTTAAAATTACAAAAAAAGGTGTACAAATCATAACAAACTATGCCAGACTCACCTAAATTACTTCGGCTACTCTAAATCATCACCAACTAACCCTTACCACAACAAACTAAACCCAATCACTTTTAAATTACAAAAAAATGCTAGTAACCATAGCAAACTATGCCAAACTCACCTAAATTACTTCGGCTACCATAAATCATCACCAACTAACCCTTATCAGAACAAACTAAACCCAATCACTTTTAAATTACAAAAAAAATGCTACTAACCATAGCAAACTATGCCAAACTCACCTAAATTACTTCGGCTACTCTAAATCATCACCAACTAACCCTTACCACAACAAACTACACCCAATCACTTTTAAATTACAAAAAAATGCTAGTAACCATAGCAAACTATGCCAAACTCACCTAAATTACTTCGGCTACCATAAATCATCACCAACTAACCCTTACCAGAACAAACTAAACCCAATCACTTTTAAATTTCAAAAAAATGCTACTAACCATAGCAAACTATGCCAAACTCACCTAAATTACTTCGGCAACTCTAAATCATCACCAACTAACCCTTACCACAACAAACTAAACCCAATCACTTTTAAATTACAAAAAAATGCTAGTAACCATAGCAAACTATGCCAAACTCACCTAAATTACTTCGGCTACTCTAAATCATTACCAACTAACCCTTACCACAACAAACTAAACCGAATCATTTTTAAATTACAAAAAAATTCTAGTAACCATAGCAAACTATGCCAAACTCACCTAAATTATTTCGGCTATCAAAAATCACCTCCAACTACACTTTACAGCAACAAACTAAGCCCAATCACTTTAAATATTCAAAAAAATTTTAAAAATCATAAAAAAACTATACCAGAATCACCTAAATTACTTCGGCTACCGTAAATCACCCCCAACTATCCTGTACCACAACAAACCAAACCATATCATCTTAAAATCACAAAAAAAGGTGTACAAATCATAACAAACTATGCCAGACTCACCTAAATTACTTCGGCTACTCTAAATCATCACCAACTAACCCTTACCGCAACAAACTAAACCCAATCACTTTTAAATTACAAAAAAATGCTAGTAACCATAGCAAACTATGCCAAACTCACCTAAATTACTTCGGCTACCATAAATCATCACCAACTAACCCTTATCAGAACAAACTAAACCCAATCACTTTTAAATTACAAAACCTAACCCTTACCACAACAAACTAAACCCAATCACTTCTAAATTACAAAAAATTGCTACTAACCATAGCAAACTATGCCAAACTCACCTAATTTACTTCGGCTATCAAAAATCACCCCCAACTACACTTTACAGCACCAAACTAAGCCCAATCACTTTTAAATTACAAAAAAAATGCTACTAACCATAGCAAACTATGCCAAACTCACCTAAATTACTTCGGCTACTCTAAATCATCACCAACTAACCCTTACCACAACAAACTAAACCCAATCAATTTTAAATTACAAAAAAATGCTACTAACCATAGCAAACTATGCCAAACTCACCTAATTTACTTCGGCTGTCAAAAATCACCCCCAACTACACTTTACAGCAACAAACTAAGCCCAATCATTTTAGAATTACAAAAAAATTCTAAAAATCATAAATAACTATACCAGAATCACCTAAATGACTTCGGCTACCGTAAATCACCCCCAACTATCCCTTACCACAACAAACCAAACCATATCATCTTAAAATTAGAAAAAAAGGTGTACAAATCATAACAAACTATGCCAGACTCACCTAAATTACTTCGGCTACTCTAAATCATCACCAACTAACCCTTACCACAACAAACTAAACCCAATCATTTTTAAATTACAAAAAAATGCTTGTAACTATAGCAAACTATGCCAAACTCACCTAAATTACTTCGGCTACCATAAATCATCACCAACTAACCCTTACCACAACAAACTAAACCCAATCACTTCTAAATTACAAAAAATTGCTACTAACCATAGCAAACTATGCCAAACTCACCTAATTTACTTCGGCTATCAAAAATCACCCCCAACTACACTTTACAGCACCAAACTAAGCCCAATCACTTTAAAATTACAAAAAAAATGCTAAAAATTATAACAAACTATACCAGAATCACCTAAATTACTTCGGCTACCGTAAATCACCCCCAACTATCCCTTACCACAACAAACCAAACCATATAATCTTAAAATTACAAAAAAGGTGTACAAATCATAACAAACTATGCCAGACTCACCTAAATTACTTCGGCTATCAAAAATCACCCCCAACTTCACTTTACAGCACCAAACTAAGCCAATCACTTTAAAATTAAAAAAAAATGCTAAAAATTATAACAAACTATACCAGAATCACTTAAATTACTTCGGCTAACGTAAATCACCCCCAACTATCCCTTTCCACAACAAATCAAACCATATCATCTTAAAATTAAAAAAAAGGTGTACAAATCATAACAAACTATGCCAGACTCACCTAAATTACTTCGGCTACTCTAAATCATCACCAACTAACCCTTACCACAACAAACTAAACCCAATCACTTTTAAATTACAAAAAAATGCTAGTAACCATAGCAAACTATGCCAAACTCACCTAAATTACTTCGGCTACCATAAATCATCACCAACTAACCCTTACCACAACAAACTAAACCCAATCACTTTTAAATTACAAAAAAATGCTAGTAACCATAGCAAACTATGCCAAACTCACCTAAATTACTTCGGCTACTCTAAATCATCACCAACTAAACCTTACCACAACAAACTAAACCCAATCACTTTTAAATTACAAAAAAAAGCTAGTAACCATAGCAAACTATGCCAAACTCACCTAAATTACTTCGGCTACCATAAATCATCACCAACTAACCCTTACCAGAACAAACTAAACCCAATCACTTTTAAATTACAAAAAAATGCTACTAACCATAGCAAACTATGCCAAACTCACCTAAATTACTTCGGCTACTCTAAATCATCACCAACTAACCCTTACCACAACAAACTAAACCCAATCACTTTTAAATTACAAAAAAATGCTAGTAACCATAGCAAACTATGCCAAACTCACCTAAATTACTTCGGCTACCATAAATCATCACCAACTAACCCTTACCAGAACAAACTAAACCCAATCACTTTTAAATTACAAAAAAATGCTACTAACCATAGCAAACTATGCCAAACTCACCTAAATTACTTCGGCAACTCTAAATCATAATCAACTAACCCTTACCACAACAAACTAAACCCAATCAATTTTAAATTACAAAAAAATGCTAGTAACCATAGCAAGCTATGCCAAACTCACCTAAATTACTTCGGCTACCATAAATCATCACCAACTAACCCTTACCACAACAAACTAAACCCAATCACTTTTAAATTACAAAAAAATGCTACTAACCATAGCAAACTATGCCAAACTCACCTAAATTACTTCGGCTATCAAAAATCACCCCCAACTACACTTTACAGCAACAAACTAAGCCCAATCACTTTAGAATTACACAAAAATGCCAAAAATCATAACAAACTATACCAGAATCACCTAAATTACTTCGGCTACCGTAAATCACCCCCAACTATCCCTTACCACAACAAACCAAACCATATCATTTTAAAATTACAAAAAAAGGTGTACAAATCATAACAAACTATGCCAGACTCACCTAAATTACTTCGGCTACCATAAATCATCACCAACTAACCCTTACCACAACAAACTAAACCCAATCACTTTTAAATTACAAAAAAATGCTACTAACCATAGCAAACTATGCCAAACTCACCTAAATTACTTCGGCTATCAAAAATCACCCCCAACTACACTTTACAGCAACAAACTAAGCCCAATCACTTTAAAATAACAAAAAAATGCTAAAAATCATAACAAACTATACCAGAATCACCTAAATTACTTCGGCTACCGTTAATCACCCCCAACTATCCCTTACCACAACAAACCAAACCATATCATCTTAAAATTACAAAAAAAGGTGTACAAATCATAACAAACTATGCCAGACTCACCTAAATTACTTCGGCTACTCTAAATCATCACCAACTAACCCTTACCACAACAAACTAAACCCAATCACATTTAAATTACTTCGGCTATCAAAAATCACCTCAACTACACTTTACAGCAACAAACTAAGCCCAATCACTTTAAAATTACAAAAAAATGCTAAAAATCATAAAAAACTATACCAGAATCACCTAAATTACTTCGGCTACCGTAAATCACCACCAACTATCCCTTACCACAACAAACCAAACCATATCATCTTAAAATTACAAAAAAAGGTGTGCATATCATAACAAACTATGCCAGACTCACCTAAATTACTTCGGCTACTCTAAATCATCACCAACTAACCCTTACCACAACAAACTAAACCCAATCAGTTTTAAATTACAAAAAAATGCTAGTAACCAGAGCAAACTATTCCAAACTCACCTAAATTACTTCGGCTATCAAAAATCACCCCAACTACACTTTACAGCAACAAACTAAGCCCAATCACTTTAAAATTACAAAAAAATGCTAAAAATCATAAAAAACTATACCAGAATCACCTAAATTACTTCGGCTACCGTAAATCACCCCCAACTATCCCTTACCACAACAAACCAAACCATATCATCTTAAAATTACAAAAAAAGGTGTACAAATCATAACAAACTATCCCAAACTCACCTAATTTACTTCGGCTATCAAAAATCACCCCAACTACACTTTACAGCAACAAACTAAGCCCAATCATTTTGAAATTACAAAAATATGCTAAAAATCATAAAAAACTATACCAGAATCACCTAAATTACTTCGGCTACCGTAAATTACCCCCAACTATCCCTTACCACAACAAACCAAACCATATCATCTTAAAATTACAAAAAAAAGTGTACAAATCATAACAAACTATGCCAGACTCACTTAAATTACTTCGGCTACTCTAAATCATCACCAAGTAACCCTTACGACAACAAACTAAACCCAATCACTTTTAAATTACAAAAAAATGCTAGTAAACATAGCAAACTATGCCAAACTCACCTAAATTACTTCGGCTACCATAAATCATCACCAACTAACCCTTACCACAACAAACTAAACCCAATCACTTTTAAATTACAAAAAAATGCTACTAACCATAGCAAACTATGCCAAACTTACCTAAATTACTTCGGCTATCAAAAATCACCCCCCAACTACACTTTACAGCAACAAACTAAGCCCAATCCCTTTAAAATGACAAAAAAATGCTAAAAATCATAACAAACTATACCAGAATCATCTAAATTACTTCGGCTACCGTTAATCACCCCCAACTATCCCTTACCACAACAAACCAAACCATATCATCTTAAAATTACAAAAAAAGGTGTACAAATCATAACAAACTATGCCAGACTCACCTAAATTACTTCGGCTACTCTAAATCATCACCAACTAACCCTTACCACAACAAACTAAACCCAATCATTTTTAAATTACAAAAAAATGCTAGTAACCATAGCAAATTATGCCAAACTCACCTAAATTACTTTGGCTACCATAAATCATCACCAACTAACCCTTACCACAACAAACTAAACCCAATCACTTTTAAATTACAAAAAAATGCTACTAACCATAGCAAACTATGCCAAACTCACCTAAATTACTTCGGCTATCAAAAATCACCCCCCAACTACACTTTACAGCAACAAACTAAGCCCAATCACTTTAAAATGACAAAAAAATGCTAAAAATCATAACAAATTATACCAGAATCACCTAAATTACTTCGGCTACCGTTAATCACCCCCAACTATCCCTTACCACAACAAACCAAACCATATCATCTTAAAATTACAAAAAAAGGTGTACAAATCATAACAAACTATGCCAGACTCACCTAAATTACTTCGGCTACTCTAAATCATCACCAACTAACCCTTACCACAACAAACTAACCCAATCACTTTTAAATTACAAAAAAATGCTAGTAACCATAGCAAACTATGCCAAACTCACCTAAATTACTTCGGCTACCATAAATCATCACCAACTAACCCTTACCACAACAAACTAAACCCAATCACTTTTAAATTACAAAAAAATGCTACTAACCCTAGCAAACTATGCCAAACTTACCTAAATTACTTCGGCTATCAAAAATCACTCCCAACTACACTTTACAGCAACAAACTAAGCCCAATCACTTTAAAATTACAAACAAATGCTAAAAATCATAACAAACTATACCAGAATCACCTAAATTACTTCGGCTACCGTAAATCACCCCCAACTATCCCTTACCACAACAAACCAAACCATATCATCTTAAAATTACAAAAAAAGGTGTACAAATCATAACAAACTATGCCAGACTCACCTAAATTACTTCGGCTACTCTAAATCATCACCAACTAACCCTTACCACAACAAACTAAACCCAATCACTTTTAAATTACAAAAAAATGCTAGTAACCATAGCAAACTATGCCAAACTCACTTAAATTACTTCGGCTACCATAAATCATCACCAACTAACCCTTACCACAACAAACTAAACCCAATCACTTTTAAATTACAAAAAAATGCTACTAACCATAGCAAACTATGCCAAACTCACCTAAATTACTTCGGCTATCAAAAACCACCCCCAACTACACTTTACAGCAAAAAACTAATCCCAATTACTTTAAAATTACAAAAAAATGCTAAAAATCATAACAAACTATACCAGAATCACCTAAATTACTTCGGCTACCGTAAATCACTCCCAACTATCCCTTACCACAACAAACCAAATCATATCATCTTAAAATTACAAAAAAAGGTGTACAAATCATAACAAACTATGCCAGACTCACCTAAATTACTTCGGCTACTCTAAATCATCACCAAATAACCCTTACCACAACAAACTAAACCCAATCACTTTTAAATTACAAAAAATGCTAGTAACCATAGCAAACTATGCCAAACTCACCTAAATTACTTCGGCTACCATAAATCATTACCAACTAACCCTTACCACAACAAACTAAACCCAATCACTTTTAAATTACAAAAAAATGCTACTAACCATAGCAAACTATGCCAAACTCACCTAAATTACTTCGGCTATCAAAAATCACCCCCCAACTACACTTTACAGCAACAAACTAAGCCCAATCACTTTAAAATGACAAAAAAATGCTAAAAATCATAACAAACTATACCAGAATCACCTAAATTACTTCGGCTACCGTTAATCACCCCCAACTATCCCTTACCACAACAAACCAAACCATATCATCTTAAAATTACAAAAAAAGGTGTACAAATCATAACAAACTATGCCAGACTCACCTAAATTACTTCGGCTACTCTAAATCATCACCAACTAACCCTTACCACAACAAACTAACCCAATCACTTTTAAATTACAAAAAAATGCTAGTAACCATAGCAAACTATGCCAAACTCACCTAAATTACTTCGGCTACCATAAATCATCACCAACTAACCCTTACCACAACAAATTAAACCCAATCACTTTTAAATTACAAAAAAATGCTACTAACCCTAGCAAACTATGCCAAACTTACCTAAATTACTTCGGCTATCAAAAATCACTCCCAACTACACTTTACAGCAACAAACTAAGCCCAATCATTTTAAAATTACAAACAAATGCTAAAAATCATAACAAACTATACCAGAATCACCTAAATTACTTCGGCTACCGTAAATCACCCCCAACTATCCCTTACCACAACAAACCAAACCATATCATCTTAAAATTACAAAAAAAGGTGTACAAATCATAACAAACTATGCCAGACTCACCTAAATTACTTCGGCTACTCTAAATCATCACCAACTAACCCTTACCACAACAAACTAAACCCAATCACTTTTAAATTACAAAAAAATGCTAGTAACCATAGCAAACTATGCCAAACTCACTTAAATTACTTCGGCTACCATAAATCATCACCAACTAACCCTTACCACAACAAACTAAACCCAATCACTTTTAAATTACAAAAAAATGCTACTAACCATAGCAAACTATGCCAAACTCACCTAAATTACTTCGGCTATCAAAAACCACCCCCAACTACACTTTACAGCAACAAACTAATCCCAATTACTTTAAAATTACAAAAAAATGCTAAAAATCATAACAAACTATACCAGAATCACCTAAATTACTTCGGCTACCGTAAATCACTCCCAACTATCCCTTACCACAACAAACCAAATCATATCATCTTAAAATTACAAAAAAAGGTGTACAAATCATAAGAAACTATGCCAGACTCACCTAAATTACTTCGGCTACTCTAAATCATCACCAAATAACCCTTACCACAACAAACTAAACCCAATCACTTTTAAATTACAAAAAAATGCTAGTAACCATAGCAAACTATGCCAAACTCACCTAAATTACTTCGGATATCAAAAATCACCCCCAACTACAATTTACAGCAACAAACTAAGCCCAATTACTTTAATATTACAAAAAAATACTAAAAATCATAACAACCTATACCAGAATCACCTAAATTACTTCGGCTACCGTAAATCACCCCCAACTATACCTTACCACAACAAACCAAACCATATCATCTTAAAATTAAAAAAAAAGGTGTACAAATCATAACAAACTATGCCAGACTCACCTAAATTACTTCGGCTACTCTAAATCATCACCAACTAACCCTTACCACAACAAACTAAACCCAATCACTTTTAAATTACAAAAAATGCTACTAACCATAGCAAACTATGCCAAACTCACCTAAATTACTTCGGCTATCAAAAATCACCCCCCAACTACACTTTACAGCAACAAACTAAGCCCAATCACTTTAAAATGACAAAAAAATGCTAAAAATCATAACAAACTATACCAGAATCACCTAAATTACTTCGGCTACCGTTAATCACCCCCAACTATCCCTTACCACAACAAACCAAACCATATCATCTTAAAATTACAAAAAAAGGTGTACAAATCATAACAAACTATGCCAGACTCACCTAAATTACTTCGGCTACTCTAAATCATCACCAACTAACCCTTACCACAACAAACTAACCCAATCACTTTTAAATTACAAAAAAATGCTAGTAACCATAGCAAACTATGCCAAACTCACCTAAATTACTTCGGCTACCATAAATTATCACCAACTAACCCTTACCACAACAAACTAAACCCAATCACTTTTAAATTACAAAAAAATGCTACTAACCCTAGCCAACTATGCCAAACTTACCTAAATTACTTCGGCTATCAAAAATCACTCCCAACTACACTTTACAGCAACAAACTAAGCCCAATCACTTTAAAATTACAAACAAATGCTAAAAATCATAACAAACTATACCAGAATCACCTAAATTACTTCGGCTACCGTAAATCACCCCCAATTATCCCTTACCACAACAAACCAAACCATATCATCTTAAAATTACAAAAAAAGGTGTACAAATCATAACAAACTATGCCAGACTCACCTAAATTACTTCGGCTACTCTAAATCATCACCAACTAACCCTTACCACAACAAACTAAACCCAATCACTTTTAAATTACAAAAAAATGCTAGTAACCATAGCAAACTATGCCAAACTCACTTAAATTACTTCGGCTACCATAAATCATCACCAACTAACCCTTACCACAACAAACTAAACCCAATCACTTTTAAATTACAAAAAAATGCTACTAACCATAGCAAACTATGCCAAACTCACCTAAATTACTTCGGCTATCAAAAACCACCCCCAACTACACTTTACAGCAACAAACTAATCCCAATTACTTTAAAATTACAAAAAAATGCTAAAAATCATAACAAACTATACCAGAATCACCTAAATTACTTCGGCTACCGTAAATCACTCCCAACTATCCCTTACCACAACAAACCAAATCATATCATCTTAAAATTACAAAAAAAGGTGTACAAATCATAACAAACTATGCCAGACTCACCTAAATTACTTCGGCTACTCTAAATCATCACCAAATAACCCTTACGACAACAAACTAAACCCAATCACTTTTAAATTACAAAAAAATGCTAGTAACCATAGCAAACTATGCCAAACTCACCTAAATTACTTCGGATATCAAAAATCACCCCCAACTACAATTTACAGCAACAAACTAAGCCCAATCACTTTAATATTACAAAAAAATACTAAAAATCATAACAACCTATACCAGAATCACCTAAATTACTTCGGCTACCGTAAATCACTCCCAACTATCCCTTACCACAACAAACCAAATCATATCATCTTAAAATTACAAAAAAAGGTGTACAAATCATAACAAACTATGCCAGACTCACCTAAATTACTTCGGCTACTCTAAATCATCACCAAATAACCCTTACCACAACAAACTAAACCCAATCACTTTTAAATTACAAAAAATGCTAGTAACCATAGCAAACTATGCCAAACTCACCTAAATTACTTCGGCTACCATAAATCATTACCAACTAACCCTTACCACAACAAACTAAACCCAATCACTTTTAAATTACAAAAAAATGCTACTAACCATAGCAAACTATGCCAAACTCACCTAAATTACTTCGGCTATCAAAAATCACCCCCCAACTACACTTTACAGCAACAAACTAAGCCCAATCACTTTAAAATGACAAAAAAATGCTAAAAATCATAACAAACTATACCAGAATCACCTAAATTACTTCGGCTACCGTTAATCACCCCCAACTATCCCTTACCACAACAAACCAAACCATATCATCTTAAAATTACAAAAAAAGGTGTACAAATCATAACAAACTATGCCAGACTCACCTAAATTACTTCGGCTACTCTAAATCATCACCAACTAACCCTTACCACAACAAACTAACCCAATCACTTTTAAATTACAAAAAAATGCTAGTAACCATAGCAAACTATGCCAAACTCACCTAAATTACTTCGGCTACCATAAATCATCACCAACTAACCCTTACCACAACAAATTAAACCCAATCACTTTTAAATTACAAAAAAATGCTACTAACCCTAGCAAACTATGCCAAACTTACCTAAATTACTTCGGCTATCAAAAATCACTCCCAACTACACTTTACAGCAACAAACTAAGCCCAATCATTTTAAAATTACAAACAAATGCTAAAAATCATAACAAACTATACCAGAATCACCTAAATTACTTCGGCTACCGTAAATCACCCCCAACTATCCCTTACCACAACAAACCAAACCATATCATCTTAAAATTACAAAAAAAGGTGTACAAATCATAACAAACTATGCCAGACTCACCTAAATTACTTCGGCTACTCTAAATCATCACCAACTAACCCTTACCACAACAAACTAAACCCAATCACTTTTAAATTACAAAAAAATGCTAGTAACCATAGCAAACTATGCCAAACTCACTTAAATTACTTCGGCTACCATAAATCATCACCAACTAACCCTTACCACAACAAACTAAACCCAATCACTTTTAAATTACAAAAAAATGCTACTAACCATAGCAAACTATGCCAAACTCACCTAAATTACTTCGGCTATCAAAAACCACCCCCAACTACACTTTACAGCAACAAACTAATCCCAATTACTTTAAAATTACAAAAAAATGCTAAAAATCATAACAAACTATACCAGAATCACCTAAATTACTTCGGCTACCGTAAATCACTCCCAACTATCCCTTACCACAACAAACCAAATCATATCATCTTAAAATTACAAAAAAAGGTGTACAAATCATAACAAACTATGCCAGACTCACCTAAATTACTTCGGCTACTCTAAATCATCACCAAATAACCCTTACCACAACAAACTAAACCCAATCACTTTTAAATTACAAAAAAATGCTAGTAACCATAGCAAACTATGCCAAACTCACCTAAATTACTTCGGATATCAAAAATCACCCCCAACTACAATTTACAGCAACAAACTAAGCCCAATTACTTTAATATTACAAAAAAATACTAAAAATCATAACAACCTATACCAGAATCACCTAAATTACTTCGGCTACCGTAAATCACCCCCAACTATACCTTACCACAACAAACCAAACCATATCATCTTAAAATTAAAAAAAAAGGTGTACAAATCATAACAAACTATGCCAGACTCACCTAAATTACTTCGGCTACTCTAAATCATCACCAACTAACCCTTACCACAACAAACTAAACCCAATCACTTTTAAATTACAAAAAATGCTACTAACCATAGCAAACTATGCCAAACTCACCTAAATTACTTCGGCTATCAAAAATCACCCCCCAACTACACTTTACAGCAACAAACTAAGCCCAATCACTTTAAAATGACAAAAAAATGCTAAAAATCATAACAAACTATACCAGAATCACCTAAATTACTTCGGCTACCGTTAATCACCCCCAACTATCCCTTACCACAACAAACCAAACCATATCATCTTAAAATTACAAAAAAAGGTGTACAAATCATAACAAACTATGCCAGACTCACCTAAATTACTTCGGCTACTCTAAATCATCACCAACTAACCCTTACCACAACAAACTAACCCAATCACTTTTAAATTACAAAAAAATGCTAGTAACCATAGCAAACTATGCCAAACTCACCTAAATTACTTCGGCTACCATAAATTATCACCAACTAACCCTTACCACAACAAACTAAACCCAATCACTTTTAAATTACAAAAAAATGCTACTAACCCTAGCCAACTATGCCAAACTTACCTAAATTACTTCGGCTATCAAAAATCACTCCCAACTACACTTTACAGCAACAAACTAAGCCCAATCACTTTAAAATTACAAACAAATGCTAAAAATCATAACAAACTATACCAGAATCACCTAAATTACTTCGGCTACCGTAAATCACCCCCAATTATCCCTTACCACAACAAACCAAACCATATCATCTTAAAATTACAAAAAAAGGTGTACAAATCATAACAAACTATGCCAGACTCACCTAAATTACTTCGGCTACTCTAAATCATCACCAACTAACCCTTACCACAACAAACTAAACCCAATCACTTTTAAATTACAAAAAAATGCTAGTAACCATAGCAAACTATGCCAAACTCACTTAAATTACTTCGGCTACCATAAATCATCACCAACTAACCCTTACCACAACAAACTAAACCCAATCACTTTTAAATTACAAAAAAATGCTACTAACCATAGCAAACTATGCCAAACTCACCTAAATTACTTCGGCTATCAAAAACCACCCCCAACTACACTTTACAGCAACAAACTAATCCCAATTACTTTAAAATTACAAAAAAATGCTAAAAATCATAACAAACTATACCAGAATCACCTAAATTACTTCGGCTACCGTAAATCACTCCCAACTATCCCTTACCACAACAAACCAAATCATATCATCTTAAAATTACAAAAAAAGGTGTACAAATCATAACAAACTATGCCAGACTCACCTAAATTACTTCGGCTACTCTAAATCATCACCAAATAACCCTTACGACAACAAACTAAACCCAATCACTTTTAAATTACAAAAAAATGCTAGTAACCATAGCAAACTATGCCAAACTCACCTAAATTACTTCGGATATCAAAAATCACCCCCAACTACAATTTACAGCAACAAACTAAGCCCAATCACTTTAATATTACAAAAAAATACTAAAAATCATAACAACCTATACCAGAATCACCTAAATTACTTCGGCTACCGTAAATCACCCCCAACTATACCTTACCACAACAAACCAAACCATATCATCTTAAAATTACAAAAAAAGGTGTACAAATCATAACAAACTATGCCAGACTCACCTAAATTACTTCGGCTACTCTAAATCATCACCAACTAACCCTTACCACAACAAACTAAACCCAATCATTTTTAAATTACAAAAAAATGCTAGTAACCATAGCAAACTATGCCAAACTCACCTCAATTACTTCGGCTACCATAAATCTTCACCAACTAACCCTTACCACAACAAACTAAACCCAATCACATTTAAATTACTTCGGCTATCAAAAATCACCTCAACTACACTTTACAGCAACAAACTAAGCCCAATCACTTTAAAATTACAAAAAAATGCTAAAAATCATAAAAAACTATACCAGAATCACCTAAATTACTTCGGCTACCGTAAATCACCCCCAACTATCCCTTACCACAACAAACCAAACCATATCATCTTAAAATTACAAAAAAAGGTGTACAAATCATAACAAACTATGCCAGACTCACCTAAATTACTTCGGCTACTCTAAATCATCACCAACTAACCCTTACCACAACAAACTAAACCCAATCAGTTTTAAATTACAAAAAAATGCTAGTAACCATAGCAAACTATCCCAAACTCACCTAAATTACTTCGGCTATCAAAAATCACCCCAACTACACTTTACAGCAACAAACTAAGCCCAATCACTTTAAAATTACAAAAAAATGCTAAAAATCATAAAAAACTATACCAGAATCACCTAAATTACTTCGGCTACCGTAAATCACCCCCAACTATCCCTTACCACAACAAACCAAACCATATCATCTTAAAATTACAAAAAAAGGTGTACAAATCATAACAAACTATCCCAAACTCACCTAAATTACTTCGGCTATCAAAAATCACCCCAACTACACTTTACAGCAACAAACTAAGCCCAATCATTTTAAAATTACAAAAATATGCTAAAAATCATAACAAACTATGCCAGACTTACTTCAATTACTTCGGCTACTCTAAATCATCACCAAGTAACCCTTACGACAACAAACTAAACCCAATCACTTTTAAATTACAAAAAAATGCTAGTAACCATAGCAAACTATGCCAAACTCACCTAAATTACTTTGGCTACCATAAATCATCACCAACTAACCCTTACCACAACAAACTAAACCCAATCACTTTTAAATTACAAAAAAATGCTACTAACCATATCAAACTATGCCAAACTCACCTAAATTACTTCGGCTATCAATAATCACCCCCAACTACACTTTACAGCAACAAACTAAGCCCAATCACTTTAAAATTACAAAAAAATGCTAAAAATCATAACAAACTATACCAGAATCACCTAAATTACTTCGGCTACCGTAAATCACCCCCATCTATCCCTTACCATAACAAACCAAACCATATCATCTTAAAATTACAAAAAAAGATGTACAAATCATAACAAACTATGCCAGACTCACCTAAATTACTTCGGCTACTCTAAATCATCACCAACTAACCCTTACCACAACAAACTTAACCCAATCACTTTTAAATTACAAAAAAATGCTACTAACCATAGCAAACTATGCCTAACTCACCTAAATTACTTCGGCTATCAAAAACCACCCCCAACTACACTTTACAGCAACAAACTAATCCCAATTATTTTAAAATTACAAAAAAATGCTAAAAATCATAACAAACTATACCAGAATCACCTAAATTACTTCGGCTACCGTAAATCACTCCCAACTATCCCTTACCACAACAAACCAAATCATATCATCTTAAAATTACAAAAAAAGGTGTACAAATCATAACAAACTATGCCAGACTCACCTAAATTACTTCTGCTACTCTAAATCATCACCAAATAACCCTTACCACAACAAACTAAACCCAATCACTTTTAAATTACAAAAAAATGCTAGTAACCATAGCAAACTATGCCAAACTCACCTAAATTACTTCGGCTATCAAAAATCACCCCAACTACACTTTACAGCAACAAACTAAGCCCAATCACTTTAATATTACAAAAAAATACTAAAAATCATAACAACCTATACCAGAATCATCTAAATTACTTCGGCTACCGTAAATCACCCCCAACTATACCTTACCACAACAAACCAAACCATATCATCTTAAAATTACAAAAAAAGGTGTACAAATCATAATAAACTATGCCAGACTCACCTAAATTACTTCGGCTACTCTAAATCATCACCAACTAACCCTTACCACAACAAATTAACCCAATCATTTTTAAATTACAAAAAAATTCTAGTAACCATAGCAAACTATGCCAAACTCACCTAAATTACTTCGGCTACCATAAATCATCACCAACTAACCCTTACCACAACAAACTAAACCCAATCACTTTTAAATTACAAAAAAATGCTACTAACCATAGCAAACTATGCCAAACTCACCTAAATTACTTCGGCTATCAAAAATCACCCCCCAACTACACTTTACAACAACAAACTAAGCCCAATCACTTTAAAATGACAAAAAAATGCTAAAAATCGTAACAAACTATGCCAGACTCACCTAAATTACTTCGGCTACTCTAAATCATCACCAACTAACCCTTACCACAACAAACTAACCCAATCACTTTTAAATTACAAAAAAATGCTAGTAACCATAGCAAACTATGCCAAACTCACCTAAATTACTTCGGCTACCATAAATCATCACCAACTAACCCTTACCACAACAAACTAAACCCAATCACTTTTAAATTACAAAAAAATGCTACTAACCCTAGCAAACTATGCCAAACTTACCTAAATTACTTCGGCTATCAAAAATCACTCCCAACTACACTTTACAGCAACAAACTAAACCGAATCACTTTTAAATTACAAAAAAATGCTAAAAATCATAACAAACTATACCAGAATCACCTAAATTACTTCGGCTACCGTAAATCACCCCCAACTATCCCTTACCACAACAAACCAAACCATATCATCTTAAAATTACAAAAAAAGGTGTACAAATCATAACAAATTATGCCAGACTCACTTAAATTACTTCGGCTACTCTAAATCATCACCATCTAACCCTTACCACAACAAACTAAACCCAATCACTTTTAAATTACAAAAAAATGCTAGTAACCATAGCAAACTATGCCAAACTCACTTAAATTACTTCGGCTACCATAAATCATCACCAACTAACCCTTACCACAACAAACTAAACCCAATCACTTTTAAATTACAAAAAAATGCTACTAACCATAGCAAACTATGCCAAACTCACCTAAATTACTTCGGCTATCAAAAAGCACCCCCAACTACACTTTACAGCAACAAACTAATCCCAATTACTTTAAAATTACAAAAAAATGCTAAAAATCATAACAAACTATACCAGAATCACCTAAATTACTTCGGCTACCGTAAATCACTCCCAACTATCCCTTACCACAACAAACCAAATCATATCATCTTAAAATTACAAAAAAAGGTGTACAAATCATAACAAACTATGCCAGACTCACCTAAATTACTTCGGCTACTCTAAATCATCACCAAATAACCCTTACCACAACAAACTAAACCCAATCACTTTTAAATTACAAAAAAATGCTAGTAACCATAGCAAACTATGCCAAACTCACCTAAATTACTTCGGATATCAAAAATCACCCCCAACTACACTTTACAGCAACAAACTAAGCCCAATCATTTTAATATTACAAAAAAATACTAAAAATCATAACAAGCTATACCAGAATCACCTAAATTACTTCGGCTACCGTAAATCACCCCCAACTATACCTTACCACAACAAACCAAACCATATCATCTTAAAATTACAAAAAAAGGTGTACAAATCATAACAAACTATGCCAGACTCACCTAAATTACTTCGGCTACTCTAAATCATCACCAACTAACCCTTACCACAACAAACTAAACCCAATCATTTTTAAATTACAAAAAAATGCTAGTAACCATAGCAAACTATGCCAAACTCACCTAAATTACTTCGGCTACCATAAATCTTCACCAACTAACCTTTACCACAACAAACTAAACCCAATCACATTTAAATTACAAAAAAATGCTACTAACCATAGAAAACTATCCCAAACACATCTAAATTACTTCGGCTATCAAAAATCACCTCAACTACACTTTACAGCAACAAACTAAGCCCAATCACTTTAAAATTACAAAAAAATGCTAAAAATCATAAAAAACTATACCAGAATCACCTAAATTACTTCGGCTACCGTAAATCACCCCCAACTATCCCTTACCACAACAAACCAAACCATATCATCTTAAAATTACAAAAAAAGGTGTACAAATCATAACAAACTATGCCAGACTCACCTAAATTACTTCGGCTACTCTAAATCATCACCAGCTAACCCTTACGACAACAAACTAAACCCAATCAGTTTTAAATTACAAAAAAATGCTAGTAACCATAGCAAACCATTCCAAACTCACCTAAATTACTTCGGCTATCAAAAATCACCCCAACTACACTTTACAGCAACAAACTAAGCCCAATCACTTTAAAATTACAAAAAAATGCTAAAAATCATAAAAAACTATACCAGAATCACCTAAATTACTTCGGCAACCGTAAATCACCTCCAACTATCCCTTACCACAACAAACCAAACCATATCATCTTAAAATTACAAAAAAAGGTGTACAAATCATAACAAACTATCCCAAACTCACCTAAATTACTTCGGCTATCAAAAATCACCCCAACTACACTTTACAGCAACAAACTAAGCCCAATCATTTTAAAATTACAAAAATATGCTAAAAATCATAAAAAACTATACCGGAATCACCTAAATTACTTCGGCTACCGTAAATCACCCCCAACTATCCCTTACCACAACAAACCACACCATATCATCTTAAAATTACAAAAAAAAGTGTACAAATCATAACAAACTATGCCAGACTCACTTAAATTACTTCGGCTACTCTAAATCATCACCAAGTAACCCTTACGACAACAAACTAAACCCAATCACTTTTAAATTACAAAAAAATGCTAGTAACCATAGCAAACTATGCCAAACTCACCTAAATTACTTCGGCTATCAATAATCACCCCCAACTACACTTTACAGCAACAAACTAAGCCCAATCACTTTAAAATTACAAAAAAATGCTAAAAATCATAACAAACTATACCAGAATCACCTAAATTACTTCGGCTACCGTAAATCACCCCCATCTATCCCTTACCACAACAAACCAAACCATATCATCTTAAAATTACAAAAAAAGATGTACAAATCATAAGAAACTATGCCAGACTCACCTAAATTACTTCGGCTACTCTAAATCATCACCAACTAACCCTCACCACAACAAACTAAACCCAATCACTTTTAAATTACAAAAAAATGCTAGTAACCATAGCAAACTATGCCAAACTTACCTAAATTACTTCGGCTACCATAAATCATCACCAACTAACCCTTACCACAACAAACTAAACCCAATCACTTTTAAATTACAAAAAAATGCTACTAACCATAGCAAACTATGCCAAACTCACCTAAATTACTTCGGCTATCAAAAATCACCCCCAACTACACTTTACAGCACCAAACTAAGCCCAATAATTTCAAAATTACAAAAAAAATTCTAAAAATTATAACAAACTATACCAGAATCACCAAAATTTCTTCGGCTACCGTAAATCACCCCCAACTATCACTTACCACAACAAACCAAACCATATCATCTTAAAATTACAAAAAAAGATGTACAAATCATAACAAACTATGCCAGACTCACCTAAATTACTTCGGCTACTCTAAATCATCACCAAATAACCCTTACCACAACAAACTAAACCCAATCACTTTTAAATTACAAAAAAATGCTAGTAACCATAGCAAACTATGCCAAACTCACCTAAATTATTTCGGATATCAAAAATCACCCCCAACTACACTTTACAGCAACAAACTAAGCCCAATCATTTTAATATTACAAAAAAATACTAAAAATCATAACAAGCTATACCAGAATCACCTAAATTACTTCGGCTACCGTAAATCACCCCCAACTATACCTTACCCCAACAAACCAAACCATATCATCTTAAAATTACAAAAAAAGGTGTACAAATCATAACAAACTATGCCAGACTCACCTAAATTACTTCGGCTACTCTAAATCATCACCAACTAACCCTTACCACAACAAACTAAACCCAATCATTTTTAAATTACAAAAAAATGCTAGTAACCATAGCAAACTATGCCAAACTCACCTAAATTACTTCGGCTACCATAAATCTTCACCAACTAACCTTTACCACAACAAACTAAACCCAATCACATTTAAATTACAAAAAAATGCTACTAACCATAGCAAACTATCCCAAACACATCTAAATTACTTCGGCTATCAAAAATCACCTCAACTACACTTTACAGCAACAAACTAAGCCCAATCACTTTAAAATTACAAAAAAATGCTAAAAATCATAAAAAACTATACCAGAATCACTTAAATTACTTCGGCTACCGTAAATCACCCCCAACTATCCCTTACCACAACAAACCAAACCATATCATCTTAAAATTACAAAAAAAGGTGTACAAATCATAACAAACTATGCCAGACTCACCTAAATTACTTCGGCTACTCTAAATCATCACCAGCTAACCCTTACCACAACAAACTAAACCCAATCAGTTTTAAATTACAAAAAAATGCTAGTAACCATAGCAAACCATCCCAAACTCACCTAAATTACTTCGGCTATCAAAAATCACCCCAACTACACTTTACAGCAACAAACTAAGCCCAATCACTTTAAAATTACAAAAAAATGCTAAAAATCATAAAAAACTATACCAGAATCACCTAAATTACTTCGGCTACCGTAAATCACCCCCAACTATCCCTTACCACAACAAACCAAACCATATCATCTTAAAATTACAAAAAAAAGTGTACAAATCATAACAAACTATGCCAGACTCACTTAAATTACTTCGGCTACTCTAAATCATCACCAAGTAACCCTTACGACAACAAACTAAACCCAATCACTTTTAAATTACAAAAAAATGCTAGTAACCATAGCAAACTATGCCAAACTCACCTAAATTACTTCGGCTATCAATAATCACCCCCAACTACACTTTACAGCAACAAACTAAGCCCAATCACTTTAAAATTACAAAAAAATGCTAAAAATCATAACAAACTATACCAGAATCACCTAAATTACTTCGGCTACCGTAAATCACCCCCAACTATCCCTTACCACAACAAACCAAACCATATCATCTTAAAATTACAAAAAAAGTGTACAAATCATAACAAACTATGCCAGACTCACTTAAATTACTTCGGCTACTCTAAATCATCACCAAGTAACCCTTACGACAACAAACTAAACCCAATCACTTTTAAATTACAAAAAAATGCTAGTAACCATAGCAAACTATGCCAAACTCACCTAAATTACTTCGGCTATCAATAATCACCCCCAACTACACTTTACAGCAACAAACTAAGCCCAATCACTTTAAAATTACAAAAAAATGCTAAAAATCATAACAAACTATACCAGAATCACCTAAATTACTTCGGCTACCGTAAATCACCCCCATCTATCCCTTACCACAACAAACCAAACCATATCATCTTAAAATTACAAAAAAAGATGTACAAATCATAAGAAACTATGCCAGACTCACCTAAATTACTTCGGCTACTCTAAATCATCACCAACTAACCCTCACCACAACAAACTAAACCCAATCACTTTTAAATTACAAAAAAATGCTAGTAACCATAGCAAACTATGCCAAACTTGCCTAAATTACTTCGGCTACCATAAATCATCACCAACTAACCCTTACCACAACAAACTAAACCCAATCACTTTTAAATTACAAAAAAATGCTACTAACCATAGCAAACTATGCCAAACTCACCTAAATTACTTCGGCTATCAAAAATCACCCCCAACTACACTTTACAGCACCAAACTAAGCCCAATAATTTCAAAATTACAAAAAAAATTCTAAAAATTATAACAAACTATACCAGAATCACCAAAATTTCTTCGGCTACCGTAAATCACCCCCAACTATCACTTATAACAACAAACCAAACCATATCATCTTAAAATTACAAAAAAAGATGTACAAATCATAACAAACTATGCCAGACTCACCTAAATTACTTCGGCTACTCTAAATCATCACCAACTAACCCTTACCACAACAAACTAAACCCAATCACTTTTAAATTACAAAAAAATGCTAGTAACCATAGAAAACTATGCCAAACTCACCTAAATTACTTCGGCTACCATAAATCATCACCAACTAACCCTTACCACAACAAACTAAACCCAATCACTTTTAAATTACAAAAAAATTCTACTAATCATAGCAAATTATGCCAAACTCACCTAAATTACTTTGGCTATCAAAAATCACACCCAACTACACTTTACAGCAACAAACTAAGCCCAATCACTTTAAAATTACAAAAAATGCTAAAAATCATAACAAACTACACCAGAATCACCTAAATTACTTCGGCTACCGTAAATCACCCCCAACTATCCCTTACCACAACAAACCAATCCATATCATCTTAAAATTACAAAAAAAAGTGTACAAATCATAACAAACTATGCCAGACTCACCTAAATTACTTCGGCTACTCTAAATCATCACCAACTAACCCTTACCACAACAAACTAAACCCAATCGCTTTTAAATTACAAAAAAATGCTAGTAACCATAGCAAACTATGCCAGACTCACCTAAATTACTTCGGTTATCAAAAATCACCCCAACTACACTTTACAGCAACAAACTAAGCCCAATCACTTTAAAATTACAAAAAAATGCTAAAAATCATAAAAAACTATACCAGAATCACCTAAATTACTTCGGCTACCGTAAATCACCCCCAACTATCCCTTACCACAACAAACCAAACCATATCATCTTAAAATTACAAAAAAAGGTGTATAAATCATAACAAACTATCCCAAACTCACCTAAATTACTTCGGCTATCAAAAATCACCCCAACTACACTTTACAGCAACAAACTAAGCCCAATCATTTTAAAATTACAAAAATATGCTAAAAATCATAAAAAACTACCAGAATCACCTAAATTACTTCGGCTACCGTAAATCACCCCCAACTATTCCTTACCACAACAAACCAAACCATATCATCTTAAAATTACAAAAAAAAGTGTACAAATCATAACAAACTATGCCAGACTCACCTAAATTACTTCGGCTACTCTAAATCATCACCAACTAACCCTTACGACAACAAACTAAACCCAATCACTTTTAAATTACAAAAAAATGCTAGTAACCATAGCAAACTATGCCAAACTCACCTAAATTACTTCGGCTACCATAAATCATCACCAACTAACCCTTACCACAACAAACTAAACCCAATCACCTTTAAATTACAAAAAAATGCTACTAACCATATCAAACTATGCCAAACTCACCTAAATTACTTCGGCTATCAAAAATCACCCCCAACTACATTTTACAGCAACAAACTAAGCCCAATCACTTTAAAATTATAAAAAATGCTAAAAAGCATAACAAACTATACCAGAATCACCTAAATTACTTCGGCTACCGTAAATCACCCCCAACTATCCCTTACCACAACAAACCAAACCATATCATCTTAAAATTACAAAAAAAGGTGTACAAATCATAACAAACTATGCCAGACTCACCTAAATTACTTCGGCTACTCTAAATCATCACCAACTAATCCTTACCACAACAAACTAAACCCAATCACTTTTAAATTACAAAAAAATGCTACTAATCATAGCAAACTATGCCAAACTCACCTAAATTACTTCGGCTATCAAAAATCACCCACAACTACACTTTACAGCAACAAACTATGCCCAATCACTTTAAAATGACAAAAAAATGCTAAGAATCATAACAAACTATACCAGAATCACTTAAATTACTTCGGCTACCGTAAATCACCCCCAACTATACCTTACCACAACAAACCAAACCATATCATCTTAAAATTACAAAAAAAGGTGTACAAATCATAACAAACTATGCCAGACTCACCTAAATTACTTCGGCTACTCTAAATCATCACCATCTAACCCTTACCACAACAAACTAAACCCAATCACTTTTAAATTACAAAAAATGCTAGTAACCACAGCAAACTATGCCAAACTCACCTAAATTACTTCGGCTACCATAAATCACCCCCAACTATTCCTTACCACAACAAACCAAACCATATCATCTTAAAATTACAAAAAAAAGTGTACAAATCATAACAAACTATGCCAGACTCACCTAAATTACTTCGGCTACTCTAAATCATCACCAACTAATCCTTACCACAACAAACTAAACCCAATCACTTTTAAATTACAAAAAAATGCTACTAACCATAGCAAACTATGCCAAACTCACCTAAATTACTTCGGCTATCAAAAATCACCCCCAACTACACTTTACAGCAACAAACTAAACCCAATCACTTTAAAATTACAAAAAAATGCTAAAAATCATAACAAACTATACCAGAATCACCTAAATTAGTTCGGCTATCGTAAATCACCCCCAACTATCCCTTACAACAACAAACCAAACCATATCATTTTAAAATTACAAAAAAAGGTGTACAAATCATAACAAACTATGCCAGACTCACCTAAATTACTTCGGCTACTCTAAACCATAACCAACTAACCCTTACCACAACAAACTAAACCCAATCACTTTTAAATTACAAAAAAATGCTAGTAATCATAGCAAACTATGCCAAACTCACCTAAATTACTTCGCCTACCATAAATCATCAGCAACTAACCCTTACCACAACAAACTAAACCCAATCAATTTTAAGTTACAAAAAAATGCTACTAACCATAGCAAACTATGCCAAACTTACCTAAATTACTTCGGCTATCAAAAATCACCCCCAACTACACTTTACAGCAACAAACTAAACCCAATCACTTTAAAATTACAAAAAAATGCTAAAAATCATAGCAAACTATGCCAAACTCACCTAAATTACTTCGGCTACCATAAATCATCAGCAACTAACCCTTACCACAACAAACTAAACCCAATCAATTTTAAATTACAAAAAAATGCTACTAACCATAGCAAACTATGCCAAACTCACCTAAATTACTTCGGCTATCAAAAATCACCCCCAACTACACTTTACAGCAACAAACTAAACCCAATCACATTAAAATTACAAAAAAATGCTAAAAATCATAACAAACTATACCAGAATCACCTAAACTACTTCGGCTATCGTAAATCACCCCCAACTATCCCTTACAACAACAAACCAAACCATATCATTTTAAAATTACAAAAAAAGGTGTACAAATCATAACAAACTATGTCAGACTCACCTAAATTACTTCGGCTACTCTAAATCATAACCAACTAACCCTTACCACAACAAACTAAACCCAATCACTTTTAAATTACAAAAAAATGCTAGTAACCATAGCAAACTATGCCAAACTCACCTAAATTACTTCGGCTACCATAAATCATCAGCAACTAACCCTTACCACAACAAACTAAACCCAATCAATTTTAAATTACAAAAAAATGCTACTAACCATAGCAAACTATGCCAAACTCACCTAAATTACTTCGGCTATCAAAAATCACCCCAACTACACTTTACAGCAACAAACTAAGCCCAATCATTTTAAAATTACAAAAATATGCTAAAAATCATAAAAAACTATACCAGAATCACCTAAATTACTTCGGCTACCGTAAATCACCCCCAACTATCCCTTACCACAACAAACCAAACCATATCATCTTAAAATTACAAAAAAAAGTGTACAAATCATAACAAACTATGCCAGACTCACTTAAATTACTTCGGCTACTCTAAATCATCACCAAGTAACCCTTACGACAACAAACTAAACCCAATCACTTTTAAATTACAAAAAAATGCTAGTAACCATGGCAAACTATGCCAAACTCACCTAAATTACTTCGGCTACCATAAATCATCACCAACAAACCCTTACCACAACAAAATAAACCCAATCACTTTTAAATTACAAAAAAATGCTACTAACCATATCAAACTATGCCAAACTCACCTAAATTACTTCGGCTATCAATAATCACCCCCAACTACACTTTACAGCAACAAACTAAGCCCAATCACTTTAAAATTACAAAAAAATGCAAAAAATCATAACAAACTATACCAGAATCACCTAAATTACTTCGGCTACCGTAAATCACCCCCATCTATCCCTTACCACAACAAACCAAACCATATCATCTTAAAATTACAAAAAAAGATGTACAAATCATAAGAAACTATGCCAGACTCACCTAAATTACTTCGGCTACTCTAAATCATCACCAACTAACCCTTACCACAACAAACTAAACCCAATCACTTTTAAATTAAAAAAAAATGCTAGTAACCATAGCAAACTATGCCAAACTCACCTAAATTACTTCGGCTACCATAGATCATCACCAACTAACCCTTACCACAACAAACTAAACCCAATCACTTTTAAATTACAAAAAAATGCTACTAACCATAGCAAACTATGCCAAACTCACCTAAATTACTTCGGCTATCAAAAATCACCCCCAACTACACTTTACAGCACCAAACTAAGCCCAATAATTTCAAAATTACAAAAAAAATTCTAAAAATTATAACAAACTATACCAGAATCACCAAAATTTCTTCGGCTACCGTAAATCACCCCCAACTATCACTTACCACAACAAACCAAACCATATCATCTTAAAATTACAAAAAAAGATGTACAAATCATAACAAACTATGCCAGACTCACCTAAATTACTTCGGCTACTCTAAATCATCACCAACTAACCCTTACCACAACAAACTAAACCCAATCACTTTTAAATTACAAAAAAATGCTAGTAACCATAGCAAACTATGCCAAACTCACCTAAATTACTTCGGCTACCATAAATCATCACCAACTAACCCTTACCACAACAAACTAAACCCAATCACTTTTAAATTACAAAAAAATTCTACTAATCATAGCAAATTATGCCAAACTCACCTAAATTACTTCGGCTATCAAAAATCACACCCAACTACACTTTACAGCAACAAACTAAGCCCAATCACTTTAAAATTACAAAAAATGCTAAAAATCATAACAAACTACACCAGAATCACCTAAATTACTTCGGCTACCGTAAATCACCCCCAGCTATCCCTTACCACAACAAACCAAACCATATCATCTTAAAATTACAAAAAAAAGTGTACAAATCATAACAAACTATGCCAGACTCACCTAAATTACTTCGGCTACTCTAAATCATCACCAACTAACCCTTACCACAACAAACTAAACCCAATCGCTTTTAAATTACAAAAAAATGCTAGTAACCATAGCAAACTATGCCAGACTCACCTAAATTACTTCGGTTATCAAAAATCACCCCAACTACACTTTACAGCAACAAACTAAGCCCAATCACTTTAAAATTACAAAAAAATGCTAAAAATCATAAAAAACTATACCAGAATCACCTAAATTACTTCGGCTACCGTAAATCACCCCCAACTATCCCTTACCACAACAAACCAAACCATATCATCTTAAAATTACAAAAAAAGGTGTACAAATCATAACAAACTATCCCAAACTCACCTAAATTACTTCGGCTATCAAAAATCACCCCAACTACACTTTACAGCAACAAACTAAGCCCAATCATTTTAAAATTACAAAAATATGCTAAAAATCATAAAAAACTACCAGAATCACCTAAATTACTTCGGCTACCGTAAATCACCCCCAACTATCCCTTACCACAACAAACCAAACCATATCATCTTAAAATTACAAAAAAAGATGTACAAATCATAACAAACTATGCCAGACTCACCTAAATTACTTCGGCTACTCTAAATCATCACCAACTAACCCTTACCACAACAAACTAAACCCAATCACTTTTAAATTACAAAAAAATGCTAGTAACCATAGCAAACTATGCCAAACTCACCTAAATTACTTCGGCTACCATAAATCATCACCAACTAACCCTTACCACAACAAACTAAACCCAATCACTTTTAAATTACAAAAAAATGCTACTAACCATAGCAAACTATGCCAAACTCACCTAAATTATTTCGGCTATCAAAAATCACCCCCAACTACACTTTACAGCACCAAACTAAGCACAATCATTTCAAAATTACAAAAAAAATTCTAAAAATTATAACAAACTATACCAGAATTACCTAAATTTCTTCGGCTACCGTAAATCACCCACAACTATCCCTTACCACAACAAACCAAACCATATCATCTTAAAATTACAAAAAAAGGTGTACAAATCATAACAAACTATGCCAGAATCACCTAAATTACTTCAGCTACTCTAAATCATCACCAAGTAACCCTTACTACAACAAACTAAACCCAATAACTTTTAAATTACAAAAAAATGCTAGTAACCATAGCAAACTATGCCAAACTCACCTAAATTACTTCGGCTACCACAAATCATAACCAACTAACCCTTACCACAACAAACTAAACCCAATCAATTTTAAATTACAAAAAAATGCTAGTAACCTTAGCAAACTATGCCAAACTCACCTAAATTACTTCGGCTATCAAAAATCACTCCCAACTACACTTTACAGCAACAAACTAAGCCCAATCACTTTAAAATTACAAAAAAATGCTAAAAATCATAACAAACTATACCAGAATCACCTAAATTACTTCGGCTACCCTAAATCACCCCCAACTATCCCTTACCACAACAAACCAAACCATATCATCTTAAAATTACAAAAAAAAGTGTACAAATCATAACAAACTATGCCAGACTCACCTAAATTACTTCGGCTACTCTAAATCATCACCAACTAACCCTTACCACAACAAACTAAACCCAATCGCTTTTAAATTACAAAAAAATGCTAGTAACCATAGCAAACTATGCCAGACTCACCTAAATTACTTCGGTTATCAAAAATCACCCCAACTACACTTTACAGCAACAAACTAAGCCCAATCACTTTAAAATTACAAAAAAATGCTAAAAATCATAAAAAACTATACCAGAATCACCTAAATTACTTCGGCTACCGTAAATCACCCCCAACTATCCCTTACCACAACAAACCAAACCATATCATCTTAAAATTACAAAAAAAGGTGTACAAATCATAACAAACTATCCCAAACTCACCTAAATTACTTCGGCTATCAAAAATCACCCCAACTACACTTTACAGCAACAAACTAAGCCCAATCATTTTAAAATTACAAAAATATGCTAAAAATCATAAAAAACTACCAGAATCACCTAAATTACTTCGGCTACCGTAAATCACCCCCAACTATCCCTTACCACAACAAACCAAACCATATCATCTTAAAATTACAAAAAAAAGTGTACAAATCATAACAAACTATGCCAGACTCACCTAAATTACTTCGGCTACTCTAAATCATCACCAACTAACCCTTACGACAACAAACTAAACCCAATCACTTTTAAATTACAAAAAAATGCTACTAACCATATCAAACTATGCCAAACTCACCTAAATTACTTCGGCTATCAATAATCACCCCCAACTACACTTTACAGCAACAAACTAAGCCCAATCACTTTAAAATTACAAAAAAATGCTAAAAATCATAACAAACTATACCAGAATCTCCTAAATTACTTCGGCTACCGTAAATCACCCCCATCTATCCCTTACCACAACAAACCAAACCATATCATCTTAAAATTACAAAAAAAGATGTACAAATCATAAGAAACTATGCCAGACTCACCTAAATTACTTCGGCTACTCTAAATCATCACCAACTAACCCTTACCACAACAAACTAAACCCAATCACTTTTAAATTAAAAAAAAATGCTAGTAACCATAGCAAACTATGCCAAACTCACCTAAATTACTTCGGCTACCATAAATCATCACCAACTAACCCTTACCACAACAAACTAAACCCAATCACTTTTAAATTACAAAAAAATGCTACTAACCATAGCAAACTATGCCAAACTCACCTAAATTACTTCGGCTATCAAAAATCACCCCCAACTACACTTTACAGCACCAAACTAAGCCCAATAATTTCAAAATTACAAAAAAAATTCTAAAAATTATAACAAACTATACCAGAATCACCAAAATTTCTTCGGCTACCGTAAATCACCCCCAACTATCACTTACCACAACAAACCAAACCATATCATCTTAAAATTACAAAAAAAGATGTACAAATCATAACAAACTATGCCAGACTCACCTAAATTACTTCGGCTACTCTAAATCATCACCAACTAACCCTTACCACAACAAACTAAACCCAATCACTTTTAAATTACAAAAAAATGCTAGTAACCATAGCAAACTATGCCAAACTTACCTAAATTACTTCGGCTACCATAAATCATCACCAACTAACCCTTACCACAACAAACTAAACCCAATCACTTTTAAATTAAAAAAAAAATTCTACTAATCATAGCAAATTATGCCAAACTCACCTAAATTACTTCGGCTATCAAAAATCACACCCAACTACACTTTACAGCAACAAACTAAGCCCAATCACTTTAAAATTACAAAAAATGCTAAAAATCATAACAAACTACACCAGAATCACCTAAATTACTTCGGCTACCGTAAATCACCCCCAGCTATCCCTTACCACAACAAACCAAACCATATCATCTTAAAATTACAAAAAAAAGTGTACAAATCATAACAAACTATGCCAGACTCACCTAAATTACTTCGGCTACTCTAAATCATCACCAACTAACCCTTACCACAACAAACTAAACCCAATCGCTTTTAAATTACAAAAAAATGCTAGTAACCATAGCAAACTATGCCAGACTCACCTAAATTACTTCGGTTATCAAAAATCACCCCAACTACACTTTACAGCAACAAACTAAGCCCAATCACTTTAAAATTACAAAAAAATGCTAAAAATCATAAAAAACTATACCAGAATCACCTAAATTACTTCGGCTACCGTAAATCACCCCCAACTATCCCTTACCACAACAAACTAAACCATATCATCTTAAAATTACAAAAAAAGGTGTACAAATCATAACAAACTATCCCAAACTCACCTAAATTACTTCGGCTATCAAAAATCACCCCAACTACACTTTACAGCAACAAACTAAGCCCAATCATTTTAAAATTACAAAAATATGCTAAAAATCATAAAAAACTACCAGAATCACCTAAATTACTTCGGCTACCGTAAATCACCCCTAACTATCCCTTACCACAACAAACCAAACCATATCATCTTAAAATTACAAAAAAAAGTGTACAAATCATAACAAACTATGCCAGACTCACCTAAATTACTTCGGCTACTCTAAATCATCACCAACTAACCCTTACGACAACAAACTAAACCCAATCACTTTTAAATTACAAAAAAATGCTACTAACCATATCAAACTATGCCAAACTCACCTAAATTACTTCGGCTATCAATAATCACCCCCAACTACACTTTACAGCAACAAACTAAGCCCAATCACTTTAAAATTACAAAAAAATGCTAAAAATCATAACAAACTATACCAGAATCTCCTAAATTACTTCGGCTACCGTAAATCACCCCCATCTATCCCTTACCACAACAAACCAAACCATATCATCTTAAAATTACAAAAAAAGATGTACAAATCATAACAAACTATGCCAGACTCACCTAAATTACTTCGGCTACTCTAAATCATCACCAACTAACCCTTACCACAACAAACTAAACCCAATCACTTTTAAATTACAAAAAAATGCTAGTAACCATAGCAAACTATGCCAAACTCACCTAAATTACTTCGGCTACCATAAATCATCACCAACTAACCCTTACCACAACAAACTAAACCCAATCACTTTTAAATTACAAAAAAATGCTACTAACCATAGCAAACTATGCCAAACTCACCTAAATTATTTCGGCTATCAAAAATCACCCCCAACTACACTTTACAGCACCAAACTAAGCACAATCATTTCAAAATTACAAAAAAAATTCTAAAAATTATAACAAACTATACCAGAATTACCTAAATTTCTTCGGCTACCGTAAATCACCCACAACTATCCCTTACCACAACAAACCAAACCATATCATCTTAAAATTACAAAAAATGGTGTACAAATCATAACAAACTATGCCAGAATCACCTAAATTACTTCAGCTACTCTAAATCATCACCAAGTAACCCTTACTACAACAAACTAAACCCAATAACTTTTAAATTACAAAAAAATGCTAGTAACCATAGCAAACTATGCCAAACTCACCTAAATTACTTCGGCTACCACAAATCATAACCAACTAACCCTTACCACAACAAACTAAACCCAATCAATTTTAAATTACAAAAAAATGCTAGTAACCTTAGCAAACTATGCCAAACTCACCTAAATTACTTCGGCTATCAAAAATCACTCCCAACTACACTTTACAGCAACAAACTAAGCCCAATCACTATAAAATTACAAAAAAATGCTAAAAATCATAACAAACTATACCAGAATCACCTAAATTACTTCGGCTACCCTAAATCACCCCCAACTATCCCTTACCACAACAAACCAAACCAAATATAAAATTACAAAAAAAGGTGTACAAATCATAACAAACTATGCCAGACTCACCTAAATTACTTCGGCTACTCTAAATCATCACCAACTAACCCTTACCACAACAAACTAAACCCAATCACTTTTAAATTACAAAAAAATGCTAGTAACCTTAGCAAACTATGCCAAACTCACCTAAATTACTTCGGCTATCAAAAATCACTCCCAACTACACTTTACAGCAACAAACTAAGCCCAATCACTTTAAAATTACAAAAAAATCCTAAAAATCATAACAAACTATACCAGAATCACCTAAATTACTTCGGCTAACGTAAATCACCCCCAACTATCCCTTACCACAACAAACCAAACCATATCATCTTAAAATTACAAAAAAAGGTGTACAAATCATAACAAACTATGCCAGACTCACCTAAATTACTTCGGCTACTCTAAATCATAACCAACTAACCCTTACCACAACAAAATAAAACCCAATCACTTTTAAATTACAAAAAAATGCTAGTAACCATAGCAAACTATGCCAAACTCAACTAAATTACTTCGGCTACCATAAATCATCACCAACTAACCCTTACCACAACAAACTAAACCCAATCACTTTCAAATTACAAAAAAATGCTACTAACCATAGCAAACTATGCCAAACACACCTAAATTATTTCGGCTATCAAAAATCACCCACAACTACACTTTACAGCAACAAACTAAGCCCAATCACTTTAAAATTACAAAAAAATGCTAAAAATTATAACAAACTATACCAGAATCACCTAAATTACTTCGGCTACCGTAAATCACTCCCAACTAACCCTTACCACAACAAACCAAACCATATCATCTTAAAATTACAAAAAAAGGTGTACAAATCATAACAAACTATGCCAGACTCACCAAAATTACTTCGGCTACTCTAAATCATCACCATCTAACCCTTACCACAACAAACTAAACCCAATCACTTTTAAATTACAAAAAAATGCTAGTAACCATAGCAAACTATGCGAAACTCACCTAAATTACTTCGGCTTCCATAAATCATCACCAACTAACCCTTACCACAACAAACTAAACCCAATCACTTTTAAATTACAAAAAAATGCTACTAACCATAGCAAACTATGCCAAACTCACCTAAATTACTTCGGCTATCAAAAATCACCCCCAACTACATTTTACAGCAACAAACTAAGCCCAATAACTTTAAAATTATAAAAAATGCTAAAAAGCATAACAAACTATACCAGAATCACCTAAATTACTTCGGCTACCGTAAATCACCCCCAACTATCCCTTACCACAACAAACCAAACCATATCATCTTAAAATTACAAAAAAAGGTGTACAAATCATAACAAACTATGCCAGACTCACCTAAATTACTTCGGCTACTCTAAATCATCACCAACTAATCCTTACCACAACAAACTAAACCCAATCACTTTTAAATTACAAAAAAATGCTACTAATCATAGCAAACTATGCCAAACTCACCTAAATTACTTCGGCTATCAAAAATCACCCACAACTACACTTTACAGCAACAAACTATGCCCAATCACTTTAAAATGACAAAAAAATGCTAAGAATCATAACAAACTATACCAGAATCACCTAAATTACTTCGGCTACCGTAAATCACCCCCAACTATACCTTACCACAACAAACCAAACCATGTCATCTTAAAATTACAAAAAAAGGTGTACAAATCATAACAAACTATGCCAGACTCACCTAAATTACTTCGGCTACTCTAAATCATCACCATCTAACCCTTACCACAACAAACTAAACCCAATCACTTTTAAATTACAAAAAAATGCTAGTAACCATAGCAAACTATGCCAAACTCACCTAAATTACTTCGGCTACCATAAATCATCAGCAACTAACCCTTACCACAACAAACTAAACCCAATCAATTTTAAATTACAAAAAAATGCTACTAACCATAGCAAACTATGCCAAACTCACCTAAATTACTTCGGCTATCAAAAATCACCCCCAACTACACTTTACAGCAACAAACTAAGCCCAATCACTTTAAAATTATAAAAAATGCTAAAAAGCATAACAAACTATACCAGAATCATTTAAATTACTTCGGGTACCGTAAATCAACCCCAACTATCCCTTACCACAACAAACCAAACCATATCATCTTAAAATTACAAAAAAAGGTGTACAAATCATAACAAACTATGCCAGACTCACCTAAATTACTTCGGCTACTCTAAATCATCACCAACTAATCCTTACCACAACAAACTAAACCCAATCACTTTTAAATTACAAAAAAATGCTACTAACCATAGCAAACTATGCCAAACTCACCTAAATTACTTCGGCTATCAAAAATCACCCACAACTACACTTTACAGCAACAAACTAAGCCCAATCACTTTAAAATGACAAAAAAATGCTAAAAATCATAACAAACTATAACAGAATCACCTAAATTACTTCGGCTACCGTAAATCACCCCCAACTATACCTTACCACAAAAACCAAACCATATCATCTTAAAATTACAAAAAAAGGTGTACAAATCATAACAAACTATGCCAGACTCACCTAAATTACTTCGGCTACTCTAAATCATCACCATCTAACCCTTACCACAACAAACTAAACCCAATCACTTTTAAGTTACAAAAAATGCTAGTAACCACAGCAAACTATGCCAAACTCACCTAAATTACTTCGGCTACCATAAATCACCCCCAACTATCCCTTACCACAACAAACCAAACCATATCATCTTAAAATTTTAAAAAAAGGTGTACAAATCATAACAAACTATGCCAGACTCACCTAAATTACTTCGGCTACTCTAAATCATCACCAACTAACCCTTACCACAACAAACTAAACCCAATCATTTTTAAATTACAAAATAATGCTAGTAACCATAGCAAACTATGCCAAACTCACCTAAATTACTTCGGCTATCATAAATCATCACCAACTAACCCTTACCACAACAAACTAAACCCAATCACTTTTAAATTACAAAAAAATGCTACTTACCATAGCAAACTATGCCAAACTCACCTAAATTACTTCGGCTATCAAAAATCACCCTCAACTACACTTTGCAGCAACAAACTAAGCCCAATCACTTTAAAATTACAAAAAAATGCTAAAAATCATAACAAACTATACCAGAATCACCTAAATTACTTCGGTTACCGTAAATCACCCCCAACTATCCCTTACCACAACAAACCAAACCATATCATCTTAAAATTACAAAAAAAGGTGTACAAATCATAACAAACTATGCCAGACTCACCTAAATTACTTCGGCTACTCTAAATCATCACCAACTAACCCTTACCACAACAAACTAAACCCAATGACTTTTAAATTACAAAAAAATGCTACTAACCATAGCAAACTATGCCAATCTCACCTAAATTACTTCGGCTATCAAAAATCACCCCCAACTACACTTTACAGCAACAAACTAAGCCCAATCACTTTAAAATTATAAAAAATGCTAAAAAGCATAACAAACTATACCAGAATCACCTAAATTACTTCGGCTACCGTAAATCACCCCCAACTATCCCTTACCACAACAAACCAAACCATATCATCTTAAAATTACAAAAAAAGGTGTACAAATCATAACAAACTATGCCAGACCCACCTAAATTACTTCGGCCACTCTAAATCATCACCAACTAACCCTTACCACAACAAACTAAACCCAATCACTTTTAAATTACAAAAAAATGCTACTAACCATAGCAAACTATGCCAAATTTACCTAAATTACTTCGGCTATCAAAAATCACCCCCAACTACACTTTACAGCAACAAACTAAGCCCAATCACTTTAAAATTACAAAAAAATGCTAAAAATCATAACAAACTACACCAGAATCACCTAAATTACTTCGGCTATCGTAAATCACCCCCAACTATCCCTTACCACAATAAACCAAACCATATCATCTTAAAATTAAAAAAAAGGTGTACAAATCATAACAAACTATGCCAGACTCACCTAAATTACTTCGGCTTCTCTAAATCATCACCAACTAACCCTTACCACAACAAACTAAACCCAATCACTTTTAAATTACAAAAAATGCTAGTAACCACAGCAAACTATGCCAAACTCACCTAAATTACTTCGGCTACCATAAATCACCCCCAACTATCCCTTACCACAACAAACCAAACCATATCATCTTAAAATTTAAAAAAAAGGTGTACAAATCATAACAAACTATGCAAGACTCACCTAAATTACTTCGGCTACTCTAAATCATCACCAACTAACCCTTACCACAACAAACTAAACCCAATCACTTTTAAATTACAAAATAATGCTAGTAACCATAGCAAACTATGCCAAACTCACCTAAATTACTTCGGCTACCATAAATCATCACCAACTAACCCTTACCACAACAAACTAAACCCAATCACTTTTAAATTACAAAAAAATGCTACTAACCATAGCAAACTATGCCAAACTCACCTAAATTACTTCGGCTATCAAAAATCACCCTCAACTACACTTTGCAGCAACAAACTAAGCCCAATCACTTTAAAATTACAAAAAAATGCTAAAAATCATAACAAACTATACCAGAATCACCTAAATTACTTCGGTTACCGTAAATCATCCCCAACTATCCCTTACCACAACAAACCAAACCATATCATCTTAAAATTACAAAAAAAGGTGTACAAATCATAACAAACTATGCCAGACTCACCTAAATTACTTCGGCTACTCTAAATCATCACCAACTAACCCTTACCACAACAAACTAAACCCAATGACTTTTATATTACAAAAAAATGCTACTAACCATAGCAAACTATGCCAATCTCACCTAAATTACTTCGGCTATCAAAAATCACCCCCAACTACACTTTACAGCAACAAACTAAGCCCAATCACTTTAAAATTACAAAAAAAATGCTAAAAATCATAACAAACTACACCAGAATCACCTAAATTACTTCGGCTATCGTAAATCACCCCCAACTATCCCTTACCACAATAAACCAAACCATATCATCTTAAAATTAAAAAAAAGGTGTACAAATCATAACAAACTATGCCAGACTCACCTAAATTACTTCGGCTTCTCTAAATCATCACCAACTAACCCCTACCACAACAAACTAAACCCAATCACTTTTAAATTACAAAAAAATGCTACTAACCATAGCAAACTATGCCAAACTCACCTAAATTACTTCGGCTATCAAAAATCACCCCCAACTACACTTTACAACAACAAAGCCCAATCACTTTAAAATTACAAAAAAATGCTAAAAATCATAACAAACTATACCAGAATCACCTAAATTACTTCGGCTACCGTAAATCACCCCCAACTATCCCTTACCACAACAAACCAAACCATATCATCTTAAAATTACAAAAAAAGGTGTACAAATCATAACAAACTATGCCAGACTCACCTAAATTTCTTCGGCTATCAAAAATCACACCCAACTACACTTTACCGCAACAAACTAAGCCCAATCACTTTAAAATTATAAAAAATGCTAAAAAGCATAACAAACTATACCAGAATCACCTAAATTACTTCGGGTACCGTAAATCAACCCCAACTATCCCTTACCACAACAAACCAAACCATATCATCTTAAAATTACAAAAAAAGGTGTACAAATCATAACAAACTATGCCAGACTCACCTAATTTACTTCGGCTACTCTAAATCATCACCAACTAATCCTTACCACAACAACCTAAACCCAATCACTTTTAAATTACAAAAAAATGCTACTAACCATAGCAAACTATGCCAAACTCACCTAAATTACTTCGGCTATCAAAAATCACCCACAACTACACTTTACAGCAACAAACTAAGCCCAATTACTTTAAAATGACAAAAAAATGCTAAAAATTATAACAAACTATACCAGAATCACCTAAATTACTTCGGCTACCGTAAATCACCCCCAACTATACCTTACCACAAAAACCAAACCATATCATCTTAAAATTACAAAAAAAGGTGTACAAATCATAACAAACTATGCCAGACTCACCTAAATTACTTCGGCTACTCTAAATCATCACCATCTAACCCTTACCACAACAAACTAAACCCAATCACTTTTAAATTACAAAAAATGCTAGTAACCACAGCAAACTATGCCAAACTCACCTAAATTACTTCGGCTACCATAAATCACCCCCAACTATCCCTTACCACAACAAACCAAACCATATCATCTTAAAATTTTAAAAAAAGGTGTACAAATCATAACAAACTATGCCAGACTCACCTAAATTACTTCGGCTACTCTAAATCATCACCAACTAACCCTTACCACAACAAACTAAACCCAATCACTTTTAAATTACAAAATAATGCTAGTAACCATAGCAAACTATGCCAAACTCACCTAAATTACTTCGGCTACCATAAATCATCACCAACTAACCCTTACCACAACAAACTAAACCCAATCACTTTTAAATTACAAAAAAATGCTACTAACCATAGCAAACTATGCCAAACTCACCTAAATTACTTCGGCTATCAAAAATCACCCTCAACTACACTTTGCAGCAACAAACTAAGCCCAATCACTTTAAAATTACAAAAAAATGCTAAAAATCATAACAAACTATACCAGAATCACCTAAATTACTTCGGTTACCGTAAATCACCCCCAACTATCCCTTACCACAACAAACCAAACCATATCATCTTAAAATTACAAAAAAAGGTGTACAAATCATAACAAACTATGCCAGACTCACCTAAATTACTTCGGCTACTCTAAATCATCACCAACTAACCCTTACCACAACAAACTAAACCCAATGACTTTTAAATTACAAAAAAATGCTACTAACCATAGCAAACTATGCCAATCTCACCTAAATTACTTCGGCTATCAAAAATCACCCCCAACTACACTTTACAGCAACAAACTAAGCCCAATCACTTTAAAATTATAAAAAATGCTAAAAAGCATAACAAACTATACCAGAATCACCTAAATAACTTCGGCTACCGTAAATCACCCCCAACTATCCCTTACCACAACAAACCAAACCATATCATCTTAAAATTACAAAAAAAGGTGTACAAATCATAACAAACTATGCCAGACCCACCTAAATTACTTCGGCCACTCTAAATCATCACCAACTAACCCTTACCACAACAAACTAAACCCAATCACTTTTAAATTACAAAAAAATGCTACTAACCATAGCAAACTATGCCAAATTTACCTAAATTACTTCGGCTATCAAAAATCACCCCCAACTACACTTTACAGCAACAAACTAAGCCCAATCACTTTAAAATTACAAAAAAATGCTAAAAATCATAACAAACTACACCAGAGTCACCTAAATTACTTCGGCTATCGTAAATCACCCCCAACTATCCCTTACCACAATAAACCAAACCATATCATCTTAAAATTAAAAAAAAGGTGTACAAATCATAACAAACTATGCCAGACTCACCTAAATTACTTCGGCTTCTCTAAATCATCACCAACTAACCCTTACCACAACAAATTAACCCAATCACTTTTAAATTACAAAAAATGCTAGTAACCACAGCAAACTATGCCAAACTCACCTAAATTACTTCGGCTACCATATATCACCCCCAACTATCCCTTACCACAACAAACCAAACCATATCATCTTAAAATTTTAAAAAAAGGTGTACAAATCATAACAAACTATGCCAGACTCACCTAAATTACTTCGGCTACTCTAAATCATCACCAACTAACCCTTACCACAACAAACTAAACCCAATCACTTTTAAATTACAAAATAATGCTAGTAACCATAGCAAACTATGCCAAACTCACCTAAATTACTTCGGCTACCATAAATCATCACCAACTAACCCTTACCACAACAAACTAAACCCAATCACTTTTAAATTACAAAAAAATGCTACTAACCATAGCAAACTATGCCAAACTCACCTAAATTACTTCGGCTATCAAAAATCACCCTCAACTACACTTTGCAGCAACAAACTAAGCCCAATCACTTTAAAATTACAAAAAAATGCTAAAAATCATAACAAACTATACCAGAATCACCTAAATTACTTCGGTTACCGTAAATCACCCCCAACTATCCCTTACCACAACAAACCAAACCATATCATCTTAAAATTACAAAAAAAGGTGTACAAATCATAACAAACTATGCCAGACTCACCTAAATTACTTCGGCTACTCTAAATCATCACCAACTAATCCTTACCACAACAAACTAAACCCAATGACTTTTAAATTACAAAAAAATGCTACTAACCATAGCAAACTATGCCAATCTCACCTAAATTACTTCGGCTATCAAAAATCACCCCCAACTACACTTTACAGCAACAAACTAAGCCCAATCACTTTAAAATTATAAAAAATGCTAAAAAGCATAACAAACTATACCAGAATCACCTAAATTACTTCGGCTACCGTAAATCACCCCCAACTATCCCTTACCACAACAAACCAAACCATATCATCTTAAAATTACAAAAAAAGGTGTACAAATCATAACAAACTATGCCAGACCCACCTAAATTACTTCGGCCACTCTAAATCATCACCAACTAACCCTTACCACAACAAACTAAACCCAATCACTTTTAAATTACAAAAAAATGCTACTAACCATAGCAAACTATGCCAAATTTACCTAAATTACTTCGGCTATCAAAAATCACCCCCAACTACACTTTACAGCAACAAACTAAGCCCAATCACTTTAAAATTACAAAAAAATGCTAAAAATCATAACAAACTACACCAGAATCACCTAAATTACTTCGGCTATCGTAAATCACCCCCAACTATCCCTTACCGCAATAAACCAAACCATATCATCTTAAAATTAAAAAAAAGGTGTACAAATCATAACAAACTATGCCAGACTCACCTAAATTACTTCGGCTTCTCTAAATCATCACCAAATAACCCCTACCACAACAAACTAAACCCAATCACTTTTAAATTACAAAAAAATGCTACTAACCATAGCAAACTATGCCAAACTCACCTAAATTACTTCGGCTATCAAAAATCACCCCCAACTACACTTTACAACAACAAAGCCCAATCACTTTAAAATTACAAAAAAATGCTAAAAATCATAACAAACTATACCAGAATCACCTAAATTACTTCGGCTACCGTAAATCACCCCCAACTATCCCTTACCACAACAAACCAAACCATATCATCTTAAAATTACAAAAAAAGGTGTACAAATCATAACAAACTATGCCAGACTCACCTAAATTTCTTCGGCTATCAAAAATCACACCCAACTACACTTTACAGCAACAAACTAAGCCCAATCACTTTAAAATTATAAAAAATGCTAAAAAGCATAACAAACTATACCAGAATCACCTAAATTACTTCGGGTACCGTAAATCAACCCCAACTATCCCTTACCACAACAAACCAAACCATATCATCTTAAAATTACAAAAAAAGGTGTACAAATCATAACAAACTATGCCAGACTCACCTAATTTACTTCGGCTACTCTAAATCATCACCAACTAATCCTTACCACAACAACCTAAACCCAATCACTTTTAAATTACAAAAAAATGCTACTAACCATAGCAAACTATGCCAAACTCACCTAAATTACTTCGGCTATCAAAAATCACCCACAACTACACTTTACAGCAACAAACTAAGCCCAATCACTTTAAAATGACAAAAAAATGCTAAAAATTATAACAAACTATACCAGAATCACCTAAATTACTTCGGCTACCGTAAATCACCCCCAACTATACCTTACCACAAAAACCAAACCATATCATCTTAAAATTACAAAAAAAGGTGTACAAATCATAACAAACTATGCCAGACTCACCTAAATTACTTCGGCTACTCTAAATCATCACCATCTAACCCTTACCACAACAAACTAAACCCAATCACTTTTAAATTACAAAAAATGCTAGTAACCACAGCAAACTATGCCAAACTCACCTAAATTACTTCGGCTACCATAAATCACCCCCAACTATCCCTTACCACAACAAACCAAACCATATCATCTTAAAATTTTAAAAAAAGGTGTACAAATCATAACAAACTATGCCAGACTCACCTAAATTACTTCGGCTACTCTAAATCATCACCAACTAACCCTTACCACAACAAACTAAACCCAATCACTTTTAAATTACAAAATAATGCTAGTAACCATAGCAAACTATGCCAAACTCACCTAAATTACTTCGGCTACCATAAATCATCACCAACTAACCCTTACCACAACAAACTAAACCCAATCACTTTTAAGTTACAAAAAAATGCTACTGACCATAGCAAACTATGCCAAACTCACCTAAATTACTTCGGCTATCAAAAATCACCCTCAACTACACTTTGCAGCAACAAACTAAGCCCAATCACTTTAAAATTACAAAAAAATGCTAAAAATCATAACAAACTATACCAGAATCACCTAAATTACTTCGGTTACCGTAAATCACCCCCAACTATCCCTTACCACAACAAACCAAACCATATCATCTTAAAATTACAAAAAAAGGTGTACAAATCATAACAAACTATGCCAGACTCACCTAAATTACTTCGGCTACTCTAAATCATCACCAACTAACCCTTACCACAACAAACTAAACCCAATCACTTTTAAATTACAAAAAAATGCTACTAACCATAGCAAACTATGCCAATCTCACCTAAATTACTTCGGCTATCAAAAATCACCCCCAACTACACTTTACAGCAACAAACTAAGCCCAATCACTTTAAAATTATAAAAAATGCTAAAAAGCATAACAAACTATACCAGAATCACCTAAATTACTTCGGCTACCGTAAATCACCCCCAACTATCCCTTACCACAACAAACCAAACCATATCATCTTAAAATTACAAAAAAAGGTGTACAAATCATAACAAACTATGCCAGACCCACATAAATTACTTCGGCCACTCTAAATCATCACCAACTAACCCTTACCACAACAAACTAAACCCAATCACTTTCAAATTACAAAAAAATGCTACTAACCATAGCAAACTATGCCAAATTTACCTAAATTACTTCGGCTATCAAAAATCACCCCCAACTACACTTTACAGCAACAAACTAAGCCCAATCACTTTAAAATTACAAAAAAATGCTAAAAATCATAACAAACTACACCAGAATCACCTAAATTACTTCGGCTATCGTAAATCACCCCCAACTATCCCTTACCACAATAAACCAAACCATATCATCTTAAAATTAAAAAAAAGGTGTACAAATCATAACAAACTATGCCAGACTCACCTAAATTACTTCGGCTTCTCTAAATCATCACCAACTAACCCCTACCACAACAAACTAAACCCAATCACTTTTAAATTACAAAAAAATGCTACTAACCATAGCAAACTATGCCAAACTCACCTAAATTACTTCGGCTATCAAAAATCACCCCCAACTACACTTTACAACAACAAAGCCCAATCACTTTAAAATTACAAAAAAATGCTAAAAATCATAACAAACTATACCAGAATCACCTAAATTACTTCGGCTACCGTAAATCACCCCCAACTATCCCTTACCACAACAAACCAAACCATATCATCTTAAAATTACGAAAAAAGGTGTACAAATCATAACAAACTATGCCAGACTCACCTAAATTTCTTTGGCTATCAAAAATCACACCCAACTACACTTTACAGCAACAAACTAAGCCCAATCACTTTAAAATTACAAAAAAATGCTAAAAATCATAACAAACTATACCAGAATCACCTAAATTACTTCGGCTACCTAAAAACACCCCCAACTATCCCTTACCACAACAAACCAAACCATATCATCTTAAAATTACAAAAAAAGGTGTACAAATCATAACAAAATATGCCAGACTCACCTAAATTACTTCGGCTACCATAAACTATCACCAACTAACCCTTAACACAACAAACTAAACCCAATCACTTTTAAATTACAAAAAAATGCTAGTAACCATAGCAAACTATGCCAAACTCACCTAAATTACTTCGGCTACCATAAATGATCACCAACTAACCCTTACCACAACAAACTAAACCCAATCACTTTTAAATTACAAAAAAATGCTAGTAACCATAGCAGACTATGTCAAACTCACCTAAATTACTTTGGCTACCATAAATCATCACCAACTAACCCTTACCACTACAAACTAAACCCAATCACTTTTAAATTACAAAAAAATGCTACTAACCATAGCAAACTATGCCAACTCCCCTAAATTAATTCGGCTATCAAAAATCACCCCCAACTACACTTTACAACAACAAACTAAGCCCAATCACTTTAAAATTACAAAAAAATGCTAAAAATCATAACAAACTATACCAGAATCACCTAAATTACTTCGGCTACCGTAAATCACCCCCAACTATCCCTTACCACAATAAACCAAACCATATCATCTTAAAATTACAAAAAAAGGTGTACAAATCATAACAAACTATGCCAGACTCACCTAAATTACTTGGGCTACTCTAAATCATCACCAACTAACCCTTACCACAACAAACTAAACCCAATCACTTTTAAATTACAAAAAAATGCTAGTAACCATAGCAAACTATGCCAAACTCACCTAAATTACTTCGGCTACTATAAATCATCACCAACTAAACCTTACCACAACTAACTAAACCCAATCACTTTTAAATTACAAAAAAATGCTACTAACCATAGCAAACTATGCCAAACTCACCTAAATTACTTCGGCTATCAAAAATCACCCCCAACTACACTTTACAGCAACAAACTAAGCCCAATCACTTTAAGATTACAAAAAAATGCTAAAAATCATAACAAATTATACCAGAATCACCTAAATTACTTCGGCTACCCTAAATCACCCCCAACTATCCCTTACCACAACAAACCAAACCATATCATCTTAAAATTACAAAAAAAGGTGTACAAATCATAACAAACTATGCCAGACTCACCTAAATTATTTCGGCTACTCTAAATCATCACCAACTAACCCTTACCACAACAAACTAAACCCAATCACTTTTAAATTACAAAAAAATGCTAGTAATCTTAGCAAACTATGCCAAACTCACCTAAATTACTTCGGCTACCATAAATCATCACCAACTAACCCTTACCACAACAAACTAAACCCAATCACTTTTAATTACAAAAAAATGCTACTAACCATAGCAAACTATGCCAAACTCACCTAAATTACTTCGGCTATCAAAAATCACTCACAACTACACTTTACAGCAACAAACTAAGCCCAATCACTTTAAAATGACAAAAAAATGCTAAAAATCATAACAAACTATACCAGAATCACCTAAATTACTTCGGCTACCGTAAATCACCCCCAACTATACCTTACCACAACAAACCAAACCATATCATCTTAAAATTACAAAAAAAGGTGTACAAATCATAACAAACTATGCCAGACTCACCTAAATTACTTCGGCTACTCTAAATCATCACCATCTAACCCTTACCACAACAAACTAAACCCAATCACTTTTAAATTACAAAAAAATGCTACTAACCATAGCAAACTATGCCAAACTCACCTAAATTACTTCGGCTATCAAAAATCACCCCCAACTACACTTTACAGCAACAAACTAAGCCCAATCACTTTAAGATTACAAAAAAATGCTAAAAATCATAACAAATTATACCAGAATCACCTAAATTACTTCGGCTACCCTAAATCACCCCCAACTATCCCTTACCACAACAAAACAAACCATATCATCTTAAAATTACAAAAAAAGGTGTACAAATCATAACAAAATATGCCAGACTCACCTAAATTATTTCGGCTACTCTAAATCATCACCAACTAACAATTACCACAACAAACTAAACCCAATCACTTTTAAATTACAAAAAAATGCTAGTAATCTTAGCAAACTATGCCAAACTCACCTAAATTACTTCGGCTACCATAAATCATCACCAACTAACCCTTACCACAACAAACTAAACCCAATCACTTTTAATTACAAAAAATGCTACTAACCATAGCAAACTATGCCAAACTCACCTAAATTACTTCGGCTATCAAAAATCACCCACAACTACACTTTACAGCAACAAACTAAGCCCAATCACTTTAAAATGACAAAAAAATGCTAAAAATCATAACAAACTATACCATAATCACCTAAATTACTTCGGCTACCGTAAATCACCCCCAACTATACCTTACCACAACAAATCAAACCATATCATCTTAAAATTACAAAAAAAGGTGTACAAATCATAATAAACTATGCCAGACTCACCTAAATTACTTCGGCTACTCTAAATCATCACCATCTAACCCTTACAACAACAAACTAAACCCAATCACTTTTAAATTACAAAAAAATGCTACTAACCATAGCAAACTATGCCAATTACTTCGGCTACTCTAAATCATCACCATCTAACCCCTACAACAACAAACTAAACCCAATCACTTTTAAATTACAAAAAAATGCTACTAACCATAGCAAACTATGCCAAACTCACCTAAATTACTTCGGCTATCAAAAATCACCCCCAACTACACTTTACAGCAACAAACTAAGCCCAATCACTTTAAGATTACAAAAAAATGCTAAAAATCATAACAAATTATACCAGAATCACCTAAATTACTTCGGCTACCCTAAATCACCCCCAACTATCCCTTACCACAACAAAACAAACCATATCATCTTAAAATTACAAAAAAAGGTGTACAAATCATAACAAAATATGCCAGACTCACCTAAATTATTTCGGCTACTCTAAATCATCACCAACTAACCCTTACCACAACAAACTAAACCCAATCACTTTTAAATTACAAAAAAATGCTAGTAATCTTAGCAAACTATGCCAAACTCACCTAAATTACTTCGGCTACCATAAATCATCACCAACTAACCCTTACCACAACAAACTAAACCCAATCACTTTTAATTACAAAAAAATGCTACTAACCATAGCAAACTATGCCAAACTCACCTAAATTACTTCGGCTATCAAAAATCACCCACAACTACACTTTACAGCAATAAACTAAGCCCAATCACTTTAAAATGACAAAAAAATGCTAAAAATCATAACAAACTATACCAGAATCACCTAAATTACTTCGGCTACCATAAATCATCACCAACTAACCCTTACCACAACAAACTAAACCCAATCACTTTTAATTACAAAAAAATGCTACTAACCATAGCAAACTATGCCAAACTCACCTAAATTACTTCGGCTATCAAAAATCACCCACAACTACACTTTACAGCAACAAACTAAGCCCAATCACTTTAAAATGACAAAAAAATGCTAAAAATCATAACAAACTATACCAGAATCACCTAAATTACTTCGGCTACCGTAAATCACCCCCAACTATACCTTACCACAACAAACCAAACCATATCATCTTAAAATTACAAAAAAAGGTGTACAAATCATAACAAACTATGCCAGACTCACCTAAATTACTTCGGCTACTCTAAATCATCACCATCTAACCCTTACCACAACAAACTAAACCCAATCACTTTTAAATTACAAAAAAATGCTACTAACCATAGCAAACTATGCCAAACTCACCTAAATTACTTCGGCTACCATAAATCACCCCCAACTATCCCTTACCACAACAAAGCAAACCATATCATCTTAAAATTTCAAAAAAAGTGTACAAATCATAACAAACTATGCCAGACTTACCTAAATTACTTCGGCTACTCTAAATCATCACCAACTAACCCTTACCATAACAAACTAAACCCAATCACTTTTAAATTACAAAATAATGCTAGTAACCATAGCAAACTATGCCAAACTCAAATAAATTACTACGGCTATCAAAAATCAACCTCAACTACACTTTGCAGCAACAAGCTAAGCCCAATCACTTTAAAATTACAAAAAAATGCTAAAAATCATAACAAACTATACCAGAATCACCTAAATTACTTCGGCTACCGTAAATCACCCCCAACTATTCCTTACCATAACAAACCAAACCATATCATCTTAAAATTACAAAAAAAGGTGTACAAATTATAACAAACTATGCCAGACTCACCTAAATTACTTCGGCATCTCTAAATCATCACCAACTAACCCTTACCACAACAAACTAAACCCAATCATTTTTAAATTAAAAAAAAATGCTAGTAACCATAGCAAACTATGCCAAATTCACCTATATTACTTCGGCTACCATAAATCATCACCAACTAACCCTTACCACAACAAACTAAACCCAATCACTTTTAAATTACAAAAAAATGCTACTAACCATAGCAAACTATGCCAAACTCACCTAAATTACTTTGGCTATCAAAAATCACGCCCAACTACTCTTTACAGCAACAAACTAAGCCCAATCACTTTAAAATTACAAAAAAATGCTAAAAATCATAACAAACTATACCAAAATCACCTAAATTACTTCGGCTACCGTAAATCACTCCCAACTAACCCTTACCACAACAAACCAAACCATATCATCTTAAAATTACAAAAAAAGGTGTACAACTCATAACAAACTGTGCCAGACTCACCTAAATTACTTCGGCTACTCTAAATCATCACCAACTAACCCTTACCACAACAAACTAAACCCAATCACTTTTAAATTACAAAAAAATGCTACTAACCATAGCAAACTATGCCAAACTCACCTAAATTACTTCGGCTATCAAAAATCACCCCCAACTACACTTTACAGCAACAAACTAAGCCCAATCACTTTAAAATTACAAAAAAATTCTAAAAATCATAACAAACTATACCAGAATCACCTAAATTACTTCGGCTACCGTAAATCACCCCCAACTATCCCTTTCCACAACAAACCAAACCATATCATCTTAAAAATACAAAAAAAGGTGTACAAATCATAACAAACTATGCCAGACTCATCTAAATTACTTCGGCTACTCTAAATCATCACCATCTAACCCTTACCACAACAAACTAAACCCAATCACTTTTAAATTACAAAAAAATGCTAGTAACAATAGCAAACTATGCCAAACTCACCTAAATTACTTCGGCTACCATAAATCACCCCCAACTATCCCTTACCACAACAAACCAAACCATATCATCTTAAAATTTCAAAAAAAGTGTACAAATCATAACAAACTATGCCAGACTCACCTAAATTACTTCGGCTACTCTAAATCATCACCAACTAACCCTTACCACAACAAACTAAACCCAATCACTTTTAAATTACAAAATAATGCTACTAACCATAGCAAACTATGCCAAACTCACCTAAATTACTTCGGCTATCAAAAATCACCCCCAACTACACTTTACAGCAACAAACTAAGCCCAATCACTTTAAGATTACAAAAAAATGCTAAAAATCATAACAAATTATACCAGAATCACCTAAATTACTTCGGCTACCCTAAATCACCCCCAACTATCCCTTACCACAACAAACCAAACCATATCATCTTAAAATTACAAAAAAAGGTGTACAAATCATAACAAACTATGCCAGACTCACCTAAATTATTTCGGCTACTCTAAATCATCACCAACTAACCCTTACCACAACAAACTAAACCCAATCACTTTTAAATTACAAAAAAATGCTAGTAATCTTAGCAAACTATGCCAAACTCACCTAAATTACTTCGGCTACCATAAATCATCACCAACTAACCCTTACCACAACAAACTAAACCCAATCACTTTTAATTACAAAAAAATGCTACTAACCATAGCAAACTATGCCAAACTCACCTAAATTACTTCGGCTATCAAAAATCACCCACAACTACACTTTACAGCAACAAACTAAGCCCAATCACTTTAAAATGACAAAAAAATGCTAAAAATCATAACAAACTATACCAGAATCACCTAAATTACTTCGGCTACCGTAAATCACCCCCAACTATACCTTACCACAACAAACCAAACCATATCATCTTAAAATTACAAAAAAAGGTGTACAAATCATAACAAACTATGCCAGACTCACCTAAATTACTTCGGCTACTCTAAATCATCACCATCTAACCCTTACCACAACAAACTAAACCCAATCACTTTTAAATTACAAAAAAATGCTACTAACCATAGCAAACTATGCCAAACTCACCTAAATTACTTCGGCTACCATAAATCACCCCCAACTATCCCTTACCACAACAAAGCAAACCATATCATCTTAAAATTTCAAAAAAAGTGTACAAATCATAACAAACTATGCCAGACTCACCTAAATTACTTCGGCTACTCTAAATCATCACCAACTAACCCTTACCACAACAAACTAAACCCAATCACTTTTAAATTACAAAATAATGCTAGTAACCATAGCAAACTATGCCAAACTCAAATAAATTACTACGGCTATCAAAAATCAACCTCAACTACACTTTGCAGCAACAAACTAAGCCCAATCACTTTAAAATTACAAAAAAATGCTAAAAATCATAACAAACTATACCAGAATCACCTAAATTACTTCGGTTACCGTAAATCACCCCCAACTATTCCTTACCATAACAAACCAAACCATATCATCTTAAAATTACAAAAAAAGGTGTACAAATTATAACAAACTATGCCAGACTCACCTAAATTACTTCGGCTTCTCTAAATCATCACCAACTAACCCTTACCACAACAAAGTAAACCCAATCATTTTTAAATTAAAAAAAAATGCTAGTAACCATAGCAAACTATGCCAAATTCACCTATATTACTTCGGCTACCATAAATCATCACCAACTAACCCTTACCACAACAAACTAAACCCAATAACTTTTAAATTACAAAAAAATGCTACTAACCATAGCAAACTATGCCAAACTCACCTAAATTACTTCGGCTATCAAAAATCACCCCCAACTACACTTTACAGCAACAAACTAAGCCCAATCACTTTAAAATTACAAAAAAATTCTAAAAATCATAACAAACTATACCAGAATCACCTAAATTACTTCGGCTACCGTAAATCACCCCCAACTATCCCTTTCCACAACAAACCAAACCATATCATCTTAAAAATACAAAAAAAGGTGTACAAATCATAACAAACTATGCCAAACTCATCTAAATTACTTCGGCTACTCTAAATCATCACCATCTAACCCTTACCACAACAAACTAAACCCAATCACTTTTAAATTACAAAAAAATGCTAGTAACAATAGCAAACTATGCCAAACCTAAATTACCTAAATTACTTCGGCTACCATAAATCACCCCCAACTATCCCTTACCACAACAAACCAAACCATATCATCTTAAAATTTCAAAAAAAGTTTACAAATCATAACAAACTATGCCAGACTCACCTAAATTACTTCGGCTACTCTAAATCATCACCAATTAACCCTTACCACAACAAACTAAACCCAATCACTTTTAAATTACAAAATAATGCTACTAACCATAGCAAACTATGCCAAACTCACCTAAATTACTTCGGCTATCAAAAATCACCCCCAACTACACTTTACAGCAACAAACTAAGCCCAATCACTTTAAGATTACAAAAAAATGCTAAAAATCATAACAAATTATACCAGAATCACCTAAATTACTTCGGCTACCCTAAATCACCCCCAACTATCCCTTACCACAACAAACCAAACCATATCATCTTAAAATTACAAAAAAGGTGTACAAATCATAACAAACTATGCCAGACTCACCTAAATTATTTCGGCTACTCTAAATCATCACCAACTAACCCTTACCACAACAAACTAAACCCAATCACTTTTAAATTACAAAAAAATGCTAGTAATCTTAGCAAACTATGCCAAACTCACCTAAATTACTTCGGCTACCATAAATCATCACCAACTAACCCTTACCACAACAAACTAAACCCAATCACTTTTAATTACAAAAAAATGCTACTAACCATAGCGAACTATGCCAAACTCACCTAAATTACTTCGGCTATCAAAAATCACCCACAACTACACTTTACAGCAACAAACTAAGCCCAATCACTTTAAAATGACAAAAAAATGCTAAAAATCATAACAAACTATACCAGAATCACCTAAATTACTTCGGCTACCGTAAATCACCCCCAACTATACCTTACCACAACAAACCAAACCATATCATCTTAAAATTACAAAAAAAGGTGTACAAATCATAACAAACTATGCCAGACTCACCTAAATTACTTCGGCTACTCTAAATCATCACCATCTAACCCTTACCACAACAAACTAAACCCAATCACTTTTAAATTACAAAAAAATGCTACTAACCAGAGCAAACTATGCCAAGCTCACCTAAATTACTTCGGCTACCATAAATCACCCCCAAATATCCCTTACCACAACAAAGCAAACCATATCATCTTAAAATTTCAAAAAAAGTGTACAAATCATAACAAACTATGCCAGACTCACCTAAATTACTTCGGCTACTCTAAATCATCACCAACTAACCCTTACCACAACAAACTAAACCCAATCACTTTTAAATTACAAAATAATGCTAGTAACCATAGCAAACTATGCCAAACTCAAATAAATTACTACGGCTATCAAAAATCAACCTCAACTACACTTTGCAGCAACAAACTAAGCCCAATCACTTTAAAATTACAAAAAAATGCTAAAAATCATAACAAACTATACCAGAATCACCTAAATTACTTCGGTTACCGTAAATCACCCCCAACTATTCCTTACCATAACAAACCAAACCATATCATCTTAAAATTACAAAAAAAGGTGTACAAATTATAACAAACTATGCCAGACTCACCTAAATTACTTCGGCTTCTCTAAATCATCACCAACTAACCCTTACCACAACAAACTAAACCCAATAATTTTTAAATTTAAAAAAAATGCTAGTAACCATAGCAAACTATGCCAAATTCACCTATATTACTTCGGCTACCATAAATCATCACCAACTAACCCTTACCACAACAAACTAAACCCAATCACTTTTAAATTACAAAAAAATGCTACTAACCATAGCAAACTATGCCAAACTCACCTAAATTACTTTGGCTATCAAAAATCACCCCCAACTACCCTTTACAGCAACAAACTAAGCCCAATCACTTTAAAATTACAAAAAAATGCTAAAAATCATAACAAACTATACCAAAATCACCTAAATTACTTCGGCTACCGTAAATCACCCCCAACTATCCCTTACCACAACAAACCAAACCATATCATCTTAAAATTACAAAAAAAGGTGTACAAATCATAACAAACTATGCCAGACTCACCTAAATTACTTCGGCCACTCTAAATCATCACCAACTAACCCTTACCACAACAAACTAAACCCAATCACTTTTAAATTACAAAAAATGCTAGTAACCATAGCAAACTATGCCAAACTTACCTATATTACTTCGGCTACCATAAATCATCACCAACTAACCCTTACCACAACAGACAAAACCCAATCACTTTTAAATTACAAAAAAATTCTACTAACCATAGCAAACTATGCCAAGCTCACCTAAATTACTTCGGCTATCAAAAATCACCCCCAACTACACTTTACAGCAACAAACTAAGCCCAATCACTTTAAAATTACAAAAAAATGCTAAAAATCATAACAAACTATACCAGAACCTCCTAAATTACTTCGGCTACCGTAAGTCACCCCCAACTATCCCTTTCCACAACAAACCAAACCATATTATCTTAAAATTACAAAAAAAGGTGTACAAATCATAACAAACTATGCCAGACTCACCTATATTACTTCGGCTACTCTAAATCATCACCAACTAACCCTTACCACAACAAACTAAACCCAATCACTTTTAAATTACAAAAAATGCTAGTAACCATAGCAAACTATGCCAAACTCACCTAAATTACTTCGGCTACCATAAATCATCACCAACTAACCCTTACCACAACAAACTAAACCCAATCACATTTAAATTACAAAAAAATGCTACTAACCATAGCAAACTATGCCAAACTCACCTAAATTACTTCGGCTATCAAAAATCACCCCCAACTACACTTTACAGCAACAAACTAAGCCCAATCATTTTTAAATTACAAAAAAATTTTAAAAATCATAACAAACTATACCAGAATCACCTAAATTACTTCGGCTACCGTAAATCACACCCAACTATCCCTTACCACAACAAACCAAACCATATCATCTTAAAATTACGAAAAAAGATGTACAAATCATAACAAACTATGCCAGACTCACCTAAATTACTTCGGCTACTCTAAATCATCACCAACTAACCCTTACCACAACAAACTCAACCCAATCACTTTTAAATCACAAAAAAATGCTAGTAACCATAGCAAACTATGCCAAACTTACCTAAATTACTTCGGCTACCATAAATCATGACCAACTAACCCTTACCACAACAAACTAAACCCAATCACTTTTAAATTACAAAAAAATGCTACTAACCATAGCAAACTATGCCAAACTCACCTAAATTACTTCGGCTATCAAAAATCACCCCCAACTACACTTTACAGCAACAAACTAAGCCCAATCATTTTAAAATTACAGAAAAATGCTAAAAATCATAACAAACTATACCAGAATCACCTAAATTACTTCGGCTACCGTAAATCACTCCCAACTATTCCTTACCACAACAAACCAAACCATATCATCTTAAAATTACAAAAAAAGTGTACAAATCATAACAAACTATGCCAGACTCACTTAAATTACTTCGGCTACTCTAAATCATCACCAACTAACCCTTACCAAAATAAACTAAACCCAATCACTTTTAAATTACAAAAAAATGCTAGTAACCATATCAAACTATGCCAAACTCACCTATATTACTTCGGCTACCATAAATCATCACCAACTAACCCTTACCACAACAAACTAAACCCAATCACTTTTAAATTACAACAAAATGCTAGTAACCATAGCAAACTATGCCAAACTCACCTAAATTACTTCGGCTACCATAAATCATCACCAACTAACCCTTACCACAACAAACTAAACCCAATCGCTTTAAAACTACAAAAAATGCTACTAACCATAGCAAACTATGCCAAACTCACCTAAATTACTTCGGCTATCAAAAATCACCCCCAACTACACTTTACAGCAACAAACTATTCCCAATCACTTTAAAATTACAAAAAAATGCTAAAAATTATAACAAACTATACCAGAATCACCTAAATTACTTCGGCTGCCGTAAATCACCCCCAACTATCCCTTACCACAACAAAACAAACCATATCATCTTAAAATTACAAAGAAATGTGTATAAATCATAACAAACTATGCCAGACTTACCTAAATTGCTTCGGCTACTCTAAATCATCACCAACTAACCCTTACCACAACAAACTAAACCCAATCACTTTTAAATTACAAAAAAATGCTAGTAACCATAGCAAACTATGCCAAGCTCACCTAAATTACTTCGGCTACCATAAATCATCACCAACTAACCCTTACCACAACAAACTAAACCTAATCACTTTTAAATTACAAAAAAATGCTACTAACCATAGCAAACTATGCCAAACTCACCTAAATTACTTCGGCTATCAAAAATCACCCCCAACTACACTTTACAGCAACAAACTAAACCCAATCACTTTTAAATTACAAAAAAATGCTAGTAACCATAGCAAACTATGCCAAACTCACCTAAATTACTTCGGCTACCATAAATCATCACCAACTAACCCTTACCACAACAAACTAAACCTAATCACTTTTAAATTACAAAAAAATGCTACTAACCATAGCAAACTATGCCAAACTCACCTAAATTACTTCGGCTATCAAAAATCACCCCCAACTACACTTTACAGCAACAAACTAAGCCCAATCACTTTAAAATTACAAAAAAATGCGAAAATCATAACAAACTATACCAGAATCACCTAAATTACTTCGGCTACCGTAAATCACCCCCAACTATCCCTTACCACAACAAACCAAACCATATCATCTTAAAATTACAAAAAAAGGTGTACAAATCATAACAAACTATGCCAGACTCACCTAAATTACTTCGGCTACTCTAAATCATCACCAACTAACCCTTACCACAACAAACTAAACCCAATCACTTTTAAATTACAAAAAAATGCTAGTAACCATAGCAAACTATGCCAAACTCACCTAAATTACTTCGGCTACCATAAATCATCACCAACTAACCCTTACCACAACAAACTAAACCCAATCACTTTTAAATTACAAAAAAATGCTACTAACCATAGCAAACTATGCCAAACTCACCTAAATTACTTCGGCTATCAAGAATCACCCCCAACTACACTTTACAGCGACAAACTAAGCCCAATCACTTTTAAAATTACAAAAAAATACTAAAAATCATAACAAACTATACCAGAATCACCTAAATTACTTCGGCTATCAAAAATCACCCCCAACTACACTTTACAGCAACAAACTAAGCCCACTCACTTTAAAATGACAAAAAAATGCTAAAAATCATAAAAAACTATACCAGAATCACCTAAATTACTTCGGCTACCGTAAATCACCCCCAACTATCCCTTACCACAACAAAACCAAACCATATCATCTTAAAATTACAAAAAAAGGTGTACAAATTATAACAAATTATGCCAGACTCACCTAAATTACTTCGGCTACCATAAATCATCACCAATTAACCCTTACCACAACAAACTACCCCCAATCCCTTTTAAATTACAAAAAAATGCTAGTAACCATAGCAAACTATGCCAAACTCACCTAAATTACTTCGGCTATCAAAAATCACCCCCAACTACACTTTACAGCAACAAACTATTCCCAATCACTTTAAAATTACAAAAAAATGCTAAAAATCATAACAAACTATACCAGAATCACCTAAATTACTTCGGCTGCCGTAAATCACCCCCAACTATCCCTTACCACAACAAAAGAAACCATATCATCTTAAAATTACAAAGAAATGTGTATAAATCATAACAAACTATGCCAGACTTACCTAAATTGCTTCGGCTACTCTAAATCATCACCAACTAACCCTTACCACAACAAACTAAACCCAATCACTTTTAAATTACAAAAAAATGCTAGTAACCATAGCAAACTATGCCAAACTCACCTAAATTACTTCGGCTACCATAAATCATCACCAACTAACCCTTACCACAACAAACTAAGCCCAATCACTTTAAAATTACAAAAAAATGCGAAAATCATAACAAACTATACCAGAATCACCTAAATTACTTCGGCTACCGTAAATCACCCCCAACTATCCCTTACCACAACAAACCAAACCATATCATCTTAAAATTACAAAAAAGGTGTACAAATCATAACAAACTATGCCAGACTCACCTAAATTACTTCGGCTACTCTAAATCATCACCAACTAACCCTTACCACAACAAACTAAACCCAATCACTTTTAAATTACAAAAAAATGCTAGTAACCATAGCAAACTATGCCAAACTCACCTAAATTACTTCGGCTACCATAAATCATCACCAACTAACCCTTACCACAACAAACTAAACCTAATCACTTTTAAATTACAAAAAAATGCTACTAACCATAGCAAACTATGCCAAACTCACCTAAATTACTTCGGCTATCAAAAATCACCCCCAACTACACTTTACAGCAACAAACTAAGCCCAATCACTTTAAAATTACAAAAAAATGCGAAAATCATAACAAACTATACCAGAATCACCTAAATTACTTCGGCTACCGTAAATCACCCCCAACTATCCCTTACCACAACAAACCAAACCATATCATCTTAAAATTACAAAAAAAGGTGTACAAATCATAACAAACTATGCCAGACTCACCTAAATTACTTCGGCTACTCTAAATCATCACCAACTAACCCTTACCACAACAAACTAAACCCAATCACTTTTAAATTACAAAAAAATGCTAGTAACCATAGCAAACTATGCCAAACTCACCTAAATTACTTCGGCTACCATAAATCATCACCAACTAACCCTTACCACAACAAACTAAACCCAATCACTTTTAAATTACAAAAAAATGCTACTAACCATAGCAAACTATGCCAAACTCACCTAAATTACTTCGGCTATCAAGAATCACCCCCAACTACACTTTACAGCGACAAACTAAGCCCAATCACTTTAAAATTACAAAAAAATACTAAAAATCATAACAAACTATACCAGAATCACCTAAATTACTTCGGCTATCAAAAATCACCCCCAACTACACTTTACAGCAACAAACTAAGCCCACTCACTTTAAAATGACAAAAAAATGCTAAAAATCATAAAAAACTATACCAGAATCACCTAAATTACTTCGGCTACCGTAAATCACCCCCAACTATCCCTTACCACAACAAAACCAAACCATATCATCTTAAAATTACAAAAAAAGGTGTACAAATTATAACAAATTATGCCAGACTCACCTAAATTACTTCGGCTACTCAAAATCATCACCAACTAACCCTTACCACAACAAACTACCCCCAATCCTTTTTAAATTACAAAAAAATGCTAGTAACCATAGCAAACTATGCCAAACTCACCTAAATTACTTCGGCTACCATAAATCATCACCAACTAACCCTTACCACAACAAACTAAACCCAATAACTTTTAAATTACAAAAAAATGCTACTAACCATAGCAAACTATGCCAAACTCACCTAAATTACTTCGGCTATCAAAAATCACCCCCCAACTACACTTTACAGCAACAAACAAGGCCGTATCACCTTAAATTTCAAAAAAATGCTAAAAATCATAACAAACTAAACCAGAATCACCTAAATTACTTCGGCTACCGTAAATCACCCCCAACTATCCCTTACCACAACAAACCAAACCATATCATCTTAAAATTACAAAAAAAGGTGTACAAATCATAACAAACTATGCCAGACTCACCTAAATTACTTCGGCTACTCTAAATCATCACCAACTAACCCTTACCACAACAAACTAAACCCAATCACTTTTAAATTACAAAAAAATGCTAGTAACCATAGCAAACTATGCCAAACATACCTAAATTACTTCGGCTACCATAAATCATCACCAACTAACCCTTACCACAAAAAACTAAACCCAATCACTTTTAAATTACAAAAAAATGCTACTAACCATAGCAAACTATGCCAAACTCACCTAAATTACTTCGGCTATCAAAAATCACCCCCAACTACACTTTACAGCAACAAACTAAGCCCAATCACTTTAAAATTACAAAAAAATGCTAAAAATCATAACATACTATACCAGAATCACCTAAATTACTTCGGCTACCGTAAATCACACCTAACTATCCCTTACCACAACAAACCAAACCATATCATCTTAAAATTACAAAAAAAGGTGTACAAATCATAACCAACTATGCCAGACTCACCTAAATTTCTTCGGCTACTCTAAATCATCACCAACTAACGCTTACCACAACAAACTAAACCCAATCACTTTTAAATTACAAAAAAATGCTACTAACCATAGCAAACTATGCCAAACTCACCTAAATTACTTCGGCTATCAAGAATCACCCCCAACTACACTTTACAGCGACAAACTAAGCCCAATCACTTTAAAATTACAAAAAAATACTAAAAATCATAACAAACTATACCAGAATCACCTAAATTACTTCGGCTACCGTAAATCACCCCCAACTATCCCTTACCACAACAAACCAAACCATATCATCTTAAAATTACAAAAAAAATTGTACAAATCATAAAAAACTATGCCAGACTCACCAAAATTACATCGGCTACTCTAAATCATCACCAACTAACCCTTACCACAACAAACTAAACCCAATCACTTTTAAATTACAAAAAAATGCTACTAACCAAAGCAAACTATGGCAAACTCACCTAAATTACTTCGGCTATCAAAAATCACACCCAACTACACTTCACAGCATCAAACTAAGCCCAATCACTTTAAAATTACAAAAAAATGCTAAAAATCATAACAAGCTATACCAGAATCACCTAAATTACTTCGGCTACCGTAAACCACCCCCAACTATCCCTTACCACAACAAACCAAACCATATCATCTTAAAATTACAAAAAAAGGTGTACAAATGATAACAAACTATGCCAGACTCACCTAAATTACTTCGGCTACTCTAAATCATCACCAACTAACCCTTACCACAACAAACTAAACCCAATCACTTTTAAATTACAACAAAATGCTAGTAACCATAGCAAACTATGCCAAACTCACCTAAATTACTTCGGCTACCATAAATCATCACCAACTAACCCTTACCACAAAAAACTAAACCCAATCACTTTTAAATTACAAAAAAATGCTACTAACCATAGCAAACTATGCCAAACTCACCTAAATTACTTCGGCTATCAAAAATCACCCCCAACTACACTTTACAGCAACAAACTAAGCCCAATCACTTTAAAATTACAAAAAAATGCTAAAAATCATAACATACTATACCAGAATCACCTAAATTACTTCGGCTACCGTAAATCACACCTAACTATCCCTTACCACAACAAACCAAACCATATCATCTTAAAATTACAAAAAAAGGTGTACAAATCATAACCAACTATGTCAGACTCACCTAAATTTCTTCGGCTACTCTAAATCATCACCAACTAACGCTTACCACAACAAACTAAACCCAATCACTTTTAAATTACAAAAAAATGCTACTAACCATAGCAAACTATGCCAAACTCACCTAAATTACTTCGGCTATCAAGAATCACCCCCAACTACACTTTACAGCGACAAACTAAGCCCAATCACTTTAAAATTACAAAAAAATACTAAAAATCATAACAAACTATACCAGAATCACCTAAATTACTTCGGCTACCGTAAATCACCCCCAACTATCCCTTACCACAACAAACCAAACCATATCATCTTAAAATTACAAAAAAAGTTGTACAAATCATAAAAAACTATGCCAGACTCACCAAAATTACATCGGCTACTCTAAATCATCACCAACTAACCCTTACCACAACAAACTAAACCCAATCACTTTTAAATTACAAAAAAATTCTACTAACCATAGCAAACTATGCCAAACTCACCTAAATTACTTCGGCTATCAAAAATCACCCCCAACTACACTTTACAGCAACAAACTAAGCCCAATCACTTTAAAATTACAAAAAAATGCTAAAAATCATAACATACTATACCAGAATCACCTAAATTACTTCGGCTACCGTAAATCACACCTAACTATCCCTTACCACAACAAACCAAACCATATCATCTTAAAATTACAAAAAAAGGTGTACAAATCATAACCAACTATGCCAGACTCACCTAAATTTCTTCGGCTACTCTAAATCATCACCAACTAACGCTTACCACAACAAACTAAACCCAATCACTTTTAAATTACAAAAAAATGCTACTAACCATAGCAAACTATGCCAAACTCACCTAAATTACTTCGGCTATCAAGAATCACCCCCAACTACACTTTACAGCGACAAACTAAGCCCAATCACTTTAAAATTACAAAAAAATACTAAAAATCATAACAAACTATACCAGAATCACCTAAATTACTTCGGCTACCGTAATTCACCCCCAACTATCCCTTACCACAACAAACCAAACCATATCATCTTAAAATTACAAAAAAAGTTGTACAAATCATAAAAAACTATGCCAGACTCACCAAAATTACATCGGCTACTCTAAATCATCACCAACTAACCCTTACCACAACAAACTAAACCCAATCACTTTTAAATTACAAAAAAATGCTACTAACCAAAGCAAACTATGGCAAACTCACCTAAATTACTTCGGCTATCAAAAATCACACCCAACTACACTTCACAGCATCAAACTAAGCCCAATCACTTTAAAATTACAAAAAAATGCTAAAAATCATAACAAGCTATACCAGAATCACCTAAATTACTTCGGCTACCGTAAACCACCCCCAACTATCCCTTACCACAACAAACCAAACCATATCATCTTAAAATTACAAAAAAAGGTGTACAAATGATAACAAACTATGCCAGACTCACCTAAATTACTTCGGCTACTCTAAATCATCACCAACTAACCCTTACCACAACAAACTAAACCCAATCACTTTTAAATTACAACAAAATGCTAGTAACCATAGCAAACTATGCCAAACTCACCTAAATTACTTCGGCTACCATAAATCATCACCAACTAACCCTTACCACAACAAACTTAACCCAATCACTTTTAAATTACAAAAAAATTCTACTAACCATAGCAAACTATGCCAAACTCACCTAAATTACTTCGGCTATCAAAAATCACACCCAACTACACTTTACAGCAACAAACTAAGCCCAATCACTTTAAAATTACAAAAAAATGCTAAAAATCATAACAAACTATACCAGAAACACCTAAATTACTTCGGCTACCGTAAATTACCCACAACTATCCCTTACCACAACAAACCAAACCATATCATCTTAAAATTATAAAAAAAAGGTGTACAAATCATAACAAACTATGCCAGACTCACCTAAATTACTTCGGCTACTCTAAATCATCACCAACTAACCCTTACCACAACAAGCTAAACCCAATCATTTTTGAATTACAAAAAAATGCTAGTAACCATAGCAAACTATGCCAAATTTACCTAAATTACTTCGGCTATCAAAAATCACCCCCAACTACAGTTTACAGCAACAAACTAAGCCCAATCACTTTAAAATTACAAAAAAATGCTAAAAATTATAACAAACTATACCAGAATCACCTAAATTACTTCGGCTACCGTAAATCACCCCCAACTATCCCTTACCACAACAAACCAAACCATATCATCTTAAAATTACAAAAAAAGGTGTACAAATCATAACAAACTATGCCAGACTCACCTAAATTACTTCGGCTACTCTAAATCATCACCAACTAACCCTTACCACAACAAGCTAAACCCAATCATTTTTATATTACAAAAAAATGCTAGTAACCATAGCAAACTTAGCAAAATTTACCTAAATTACTTCGGCTATCAAAAATCACCCCCAACTACAGTTTACAGCAACAAACTAAGCCCAATCACTTTAAAATTACAAAAAAATGCTAAAAATCATAACAAACTATACCAGAATCACCTAAATTACTTCGGCTGCCGTAAATCACCCCCAACTATCCCTTACCACAACAAAACAAACCATATCATCTTAAAATTACAAAGAAATGTGTATAAATCATAACAAACTATGCCAGACTTACCTAAATTGCTTCGGCTACTCTAAATCATCACCAACTAACCCTTACCACAACAAACTAAACCCAATCACTTTTAAATTACAAAAAAATGCTAGTAACCATAGCAAACTATGCCAAACTCACCTAAATTACTTCGGCTACCATAAATCATCACCAACTAACCCTTACCACAACAAACTAAACCCAATCACTTTTAAATTACAAAAAAATGCTAGTAACCATAGCAAACTATGCCAAACTCACCTAAATTACTTCGGCTACCATAAATCATCACCAACTAACCCTTACCACAACAAACTAAACCCAATGACTTTTAAATTACAAAAAAATGCTACTAACCATAGCAAACTATGCCAAACTCACCTAAATTACTTCGGCTATCAAAAATCACCCCCAACTACACTTTACAGCAACAAACTAAACCCAATCACTTTTAAATTACAAAAAAATGCTAGTAACCATAGCAAACTATGCCAAACTCACCTAAATTACTTCGGCTACCATAAATCATCACCAACTAACCCTTACCACAACAAACTAAACCTAATCACTTTTAAATTACAAAAAAATGCTACTAACCATAGCAAACTATGCCAAACTCACCTAAATTACTTCGGCTATCAAAAATCACCCCCAACTACACTTTACAGCAACAAACTAAGCCCAATCACTTTAAAATTACAAAAAAATGCGAAAATCATAACAAACTATACCAGAATCACCTAAATTACTTCGGCTACCGTAAATCACCCCCAACTATCCCTTACCACAACAAACCAAACCATATCATCTTAAAATTACAAAAAAAGGTGTACAAATCATAACAAACTATGCCAGACTCACCTAAATTACTTCGGCTACTCTAAATCATCACCAACTAACCCTTACCACAACAAACTAAACCCAATCACTTTTAAATTACAAAAAAATGCTAGTAACCATAGCAAACTATGCCAAACTCACCTAAATTACTTCGGCTACCATAAATCATCACCAACTAACCCTTACCACAACAAACTAAACCCAATCACTTTTAAATTACAAAAAAATGCTACTAACCATAGCAAACTATGCCAAACTCACCTAAATTACTTCGGCTATCAAGAATCACCCCCAACTACACTTTACAGCGACAAACTAAGCCCAATCACTTTTAAAATTACAAAAAAATACTAAAAATCATAACAAACTATACCAGAATCACCTAAATTACTTCGGCTATCAAAAATCACCCCCAACTACACTTTACAGCAACAAACTAAGCCCACTCACTTTAAAATGACAAAAAAATGCTAAAAATCATAAAAAACTATACCAGAATCACCTAAATTACTTCGGCTACCGTAAATCACCCCCAACTATCCCTTACCACAACAAAACCAAACCATATCATCTTAAAATTACAAAAAAAGTGTACAAATTATAACAAATTATGCCAGACTCACCTAAATTACTTCGGCTACCATAAATCATCACCAATTAACCCTTACCACAACAAACTACCCCCAATCCCTTTTAAATTACAAAAAAATGCTAGTAACCATAGCAAACTATGCCAAACTCACCTAAATTACTTCGGCTATCAAAAATCACCCCCAACTACACTTTACAGCAACAAACTATTCCCAATCACTTTAAAATTACAAAAAAATGCTAAAAATCATAACAAACTATACCAGAATCACCTAAATTACTTCGGCTGCCGTAAATCACCCCCAACTATCCCTTACCACAACAAAAGAAACCATATCATCTTAAAATTACAAAGAAATGTGTATAAATCATAACAAACTATGCCAGACTTACCTAAATTGCTTCGGCTACTCTAAATCATCACCAACTAACCCTTACCACAACAAACTAAACCCAATCACTTTTAAATTACAAAAAAATGCTAGTAACCATAGCAAACTATGCCAAACTCACCTAAATTACTTCGGCTACCATAAATCATCACCAACTAACCCTTACCACAACAAACTAAGCCCAATCACTTTAAAATTACAAAAAAATGCGAAAATCATAACAAACTATACCAGAATCACCTAAATTACTTCGGCTACCGTAAATCACCCCCAACTATCCCTTACCACAACAAACCAAACCATATCATCTTAAAATTACAAAAAAGGTGTACAAATCATAACAAACTATGCCAGACTCACCTAAATTACTTCGGCTACTCTAAATCATCACCAACTAACCCTTACCACAACAAACTAAACCCAATCACTTTTAAATTACAAAAAAATGCTAGTAACCATAGCAAACTATGCCAAACTCACCTAAATTACTTCGGCTACCATAAATCATCACCAACTAACCCTTACCACAACAAACTAAACCTAATCACTTTTAAATTACAAAAAAATGCTACTAACCATAGCAAACTATGCCAAACTCACCTAAATTACTTCGGCTATCAAAAATCACCCCCAACTACACTTTACAGCAACAAACTAAGCCCAATCACTTTAAAATTACAAAAAAATGCGAAAATCATAACAAACTATACCAGAATCACCTAAATTACTTCGGCTACCGTAAATCACCCCCAACTATCCCTTACCACAACAAACCAAACCATATCATCTTAAAATTACAAAAAAAGGTGTACAAATCATAACAAACTATGCCAGACTCACCTAAATTACTTCGGCTACTCTAAATCATCACCAACTAACCCTTACCACAACAAACTAAACCCAATCACTTTTAAATTACAAAAAAATGCTAGTAACCATAGCAAACTATGCCAAACTCACCTAAATTACTTCGGCTACCATAAATCATCACCAACTAACCCTTACCACAACAAACTAAACCCAATCACTTTTAAATTACAAAAAAATGCTACTAACCATAGCAAACTATGCCAAACTCACCTAAATTACTTCGGCTATCAAGAATCACCCCCAACTACACTTTACAGCGACAAACTAAGCCCAATCACTTTAAAATTACAAAAAAATACTAAAAATCATAACAAACTATACCAGAATCACCTAAATTACTTCGGCTATCAAAAATCACCCCCAACTACACTTTACAGCAACAAACTAAGCCCACTCACTTTAAAATGACAAAAAAATGCTAAAAATCATAAAAAACTATACCAGAATCACCTAAATTACTTCGGCTACCGTAAATCACCCCCAACTATCCCTTACCACAACAAAACCAAACCATATCATCTTAAAATTACAAAAAAAGGTGTACAAATTATAACAAATTATGCCAGACTCACCTAAATTACTTCGGCTACTCAAAATCATCACCAACTAACCCTTACCACAACAAACTACCCCCAATCCTTTTTAAATTACAAAAAAATGCTAGTAACCATAGCAAACTATGCCAAACTCACCTAAATTACTTCGGCTACCATAAATCATCACCAACTAACCCTTACCACAACAAACTAAACCCAATAACTTTTAAATTACAAAAAAATGCTACTAACCATAGCAAACTATGCCAAACTCACCAAAATTACTTCGGCTATCAAAAATCACCCCCCAACTACACTTTACAGCAACAAACAAGGCCGTATCACCTTAAATTTCAAAAAAATGCTAAAAATCATAACAAACTAAACCAGAATCACCTAAATTACTTCGGCTACCGTAAATCACCCCCAACTATCCCTTACCACAACAAACCAAACCATATCATCTTAAAATTACAAAAAAAGGTGTACAAATCATAACAAACTATGCCAGACTCACCTAAATTACTTCGGCTACTCTAAATCATCACCAACTAACCCTTACCACAACAAACTAAACCCAATCACTTTTAAATTACAAAAAAATGCTAGTAACCATAGCAAACTATGCCAAACATACCTAAATTACTTCGGCTACCATAAATCATCACCAACTAACCCTTACCACAAAAAACTAAACCCAATCACTTTTAAATTACAAAAAAATGCTACTAACCATAGCAAACTATGCCAAACTCACCTAAATTACTTCGGCTATCAAAAATCACCCCCAACTACACTTTACAGCAACAAACTAAGCCCAATCACTTTAAAATTACAAAAAAATGCTAAAAATCATAACATACTATACCAGAATCACCTAAATTACTTCGGCTACCGTAAATCACACCTAACTATCCCTTACCACAACAAACCAAACCATATCATCTTAAAATTACAAAAAAAGGTGTACAAATCATAACCAACTATGCCAGACTCACCTAAATTTCTTCGGCTACTCTAAATCATCACCAACTAACGCTTACCACAACAAACTAAACCCAATCACTTTTAAATTACAAAAAAATGCTACTAACCATAGCAAACTATGCCAAACTCACCTAAATTACTTCGGCTATCAAGAATCACCCCCAACTACACTTTACAGCGACAAACTAAGCCCAATCACTTTAAAATTACAAAAAAATACTAAAAATCATAACAAACTATACCAGAATCACCTAAATTACTTCGGCTACCGTAATTCACCCCCAACTATCCCTTACCACAACAAACCAAACCATATCATCTTAAAATTACAAAAAAAGTTGTACAAATCATAAAAAACTATGCCAGACTCACCAAAATTACATCGGCTACTCTAAATCATCACCAACTAACCCTTACCACAACAAACTAAACCCAATCACTTTTAAATTACAAAAAAATGCTACTAACCAAAGCAAACTATGGCAAACTCACCTAAATTACTTCGGCTATCAAAAATCACACCCAACTACACTTCACAGCATCAAACTAAGCCCAATCACTTTAAAATTACAAAAAAATGCTAAAAATCATAACAAGCTATACCAGAATCACCTAAATTACTTCGGCTACCGTAAACCACCCCCAACTATCCCTTACCACAACAAACCAAACCATATCATCTTAAAATTACAAAAAAAGGTGTACAAATGATAACAAACTATGCCAGACTCACCTAAATTACTTCGGCTACTCTAAATCATCACCAACTAACCCTTACCACAACAAACTAAACCCAATCACTTTTAAATTACAACAAAATGCTAGTAACCATAGCAAACTATGCCAAACTCACCTAAATTACTTCGGCTACCATAAATCATCACCAACTAACCCTTACCACAACAAACTTAACCCAATCACTTTTAAATTACAAAAAAATTCTACTAACCATAGCAAACTATGCCAAACTCACCTAAATTACTTCGGCTATCAAAAATCACACCCAACTACACTTTACAGCAACAAACTAAGCCCAATCACTTTAAAATTACAAAAAAATGCTAAAAATCATAACAAACTATACCAGAAACACCTAAATTACTTCGGCTACCGTAAATTACCCACAACTATCCCTTACCACAACAAACCAAACCATATCATCTTAAAATTATAAAAAAAAGGTGTACAAATCATAACAAACTATGCCAGACTCACCTAAATTACTTCGGCTACTCTAAATCATCACCAACTAACCCTTACCACAACAAGCTAAACCCAATCATTTTTGAATTACAAAAAAATGCTAGTAACCATAGCAAACTATGCCAAATTTACCTAAATTACTTCGGCTATCAAAAATCACCCCCAACTACAGTTTACAGCAACAAACTAAGCCCAATCACTTTAAAATTACAAAAAAATGCTAAAAATTATAACAAACTATACCAGAATCACCTAAATTACTTCGGCTACCGTAAATCACCCCCAACTATCCCTTACCACAACAAACCAAACCATATCATCTTAAAATTACAAAAAAAGGTGTACAAATCATAACAAACTATGCCAGACTCACCTAAATTACTTCGGCTACTCTAAATCATCACCAACTAACCCTTACCACAACAAGCTAAACCCAATCATTTTTATATTACAAAAAAATGCTAGTAACCATAGCAAACTTAGCAAAATTTACCTAAATTACTTCGGCTATCAAAAATCACCCCCAACTACAGTTTACAGCAACAAACTAAGCCCAATCACTTTAAAATTACAAAAAAATGCTAAAAATCATAACAAACTATACCAGAATCACCTAAATTACTTCGGCTGCCGTAAATCACCCCCAACTATCCCTTACCACAACAAAACAAACCATATCATCTTAAAATTACAAAGAAATGTGTATAAATCATAACAAACTATGCCAGACTTACCTAAATTGCTTCGGCTACTCTAAATCATCACCAACTAACCCTTACCACAACAAACTAAACCCAATCACTTTTAAATTACAAAAAAATGCTAGTAACCATAGCAAACTATGCCAAACTCACCTAAATTACTTCGGCTACCATAAATCATCACCAACTAACCCTTACCACAACAAACTAAACCCAATCACTTTTAAATTACAAAAAAATGCTAGTAACCATAGCAAACTATGCCAAACTCACCTAAATTACTTCGGCTACCATAAATCATCACCAACTAACCCTTACCACAACAAACTAAACCCAATGACTTTTAAATTACAAAAAAATGCTACTAACCATAGCAAACTATGCCAAACTCACCTAAATTACTTCGGCTATCAAAAATCACCCCCAACTACACTTTACAGCAACAAACTAAACCCAATCACTTTTAAATTACAAAAAAATGCTAGTAACCATAGCAAACTATGCCAAACTCACCTAAATTACTTCGGCTACCATAAATCATCACCAACTAACCCTTACCACAACAAACTAAACCTAATCACTTTTAAATTACAAAAAAATGCTACTAACCATAGCAAACTATGCCAAACTCACCTAAATTACTTCGGCTATCAAAAATCACCCCCAACTACACTTTACAGCAACAAACTAAGCCCAATCACTTTAAAATTACAAAAAAATGCGAAAATCATAACAAACTATACCAGAATCACCTAAATTACTTCGGCTACCGTAAATCACCCCCAACTATCCCTTACCACAACAAACCAAACCATATCATCTTAAAATTACAAAAAAAGGTGTACAAATCATAACAAACTATGCCAGACTCACCTAAATTACTTCGGCTACTCTAAATCATCACCAACTAACCCTTACCACAACAAACTAAACCCAATCACTTTTAAATTACAAAAAAATGCTAGTAACCATAGCAAACTATGCCAAACTCACCTAAATTACTTCGGCTACCATAAATCATCACCAACTAACCCTTACCACAACAAACTAAACCCAATCACTTTTAAATTACAAAAAAATGCTACTAACCATAGCAAACTATGCCAAACTCACCTAAATTACTTCGGCTATCAAGAATCACCCCCAACTACACTTTACAGCGACAAACTAAGCCCAATCACTTTTAAAATTACAAAAAAATACTAAAAATCATAACAAACTATACCAGAATCACCTAAATTACTTCGGCTATCAAAAATCACCCCCAACTACACTTTACAGCAACAAACTAAGCCCACTCACTTTAAAATGACAAAAAAATGCTAAAAATCATAAAAAACTATACCAGAATCACCTAAATTACTTCGGCTACCGTAAATCACCCCCAACTATCCCTTACCACAACAAAACCAAACCATATCATCTTAAAATTACAAAAAAAGTGTACAAATTATAACAAATTATGCCAGACTCACCTAAATTACTTCGGCTACCATAAATCATCACCAATTAACCCTTACCACAACAAACTACCCCCAATCCCTTTTAAATTACAAAAAAATGCTAGTAACCATAGCAAACTATGCCAAACTCACCTAAATTACTTCGGCTATCAAAAATCACCCCCAACTACACTTTACAGCAACAAACTATTCCCAATCACTTTAAAATTACAAAAAAATGCTAAAAATCATAACAAACTATACCAGAATCACCTAAATTACTTCGGCTGCCGTAAATCACCCCCAACTATCCCTTACCACAACAAAAGAAACCATATCATCTTAAAATTACAAAGAAATGTGTATAAATCATAACAAACTATGCCAGACTTACCTAAATTGCTTCGGCTACTCTAAATCATCACCAACTAACCCTTACCACAACAAACTAAACCCAATCACTTTTAAATTACAAAAAAATGCTAGTAACCATAGCAAACTATGCCAAACTCACCTAAATTACTTCGGCTACCATAAATCATCACCAACTAACCCTTACCACAACAAACTAAGCCCAATCACTTTAAAATTACAAAAAAATGCGAAAATCATAACAAACTATACCAGAATCACCTAAATTACTTCGGCTACCGTAAATCACCCCCAACTATCCCTTACCACAACAAACCAAACCATATCATCTTAAAATTACAAAAAAGGTGTACAAATCATAACAAACTATGCCAGACTCACCTAAATTACTTCGGCTACTCTAAATCATCACCAACTAACCCTTACCACAACAAACTAAACCCAATCACTTTTAAATTACAAAAAAATGCTAGTAACCATAGCAAACTATGCCAAACTCACCTAAATTACTTCGGCTACCATAAATCATCACCAACTAACCCTTACCACAACAAACTAAACCTAATCACTTTTAAATTACAAAAAAATGCTACTAACCATAGCAAACTATGCCAAACTCACCTAAATTACTTCGGCTATCAAAAATCACCCCCAACTACACTTTACAGCAACAAACTAAGCCCAATCACTTTAAAATTACAAAAAAATGCGAAAATCATAACAAACTATACCAGAATCACCTAAATTACTTCGGCTACCGTAAATCACCCCCAACTATCCCTTACCACAACAAACCAAACCATATCATCTTAAAATTACAAAAAAAGGTGTACAAATCATAACAAACTATGCCAGACTCACCTAAATTACTTCGGCTACTCTAAATCATCACCAACTAACCCTTACCACAACAAACTAAACCCAATCACTTTTAAATTACAAAAAAATGCTAGTAACCATAGCAAACTATGCCAAACTCACCTAAATTACTTCGGCTACCATAAATCATCACCAACTAACCCTTACCACAACAAACTAAACCCAATCACTTTTAAATTACAAAAAAATGCTACTAACCATAGCAAACTATGCCAAACTCACCTAAATTACTTCGGCTATCAAGAATCACCCCCAACTACACTTTACAGCGACAAACTAAGCCCAATCACTTTAAAATTACAAAAAAATACTAAAAATCATAACAAACTATACCAGAATCACCTAAATTACTTCGGCTATCAAAAATCACCCCCAACTACACTTTACAGCAACAAACTAAGCCCACTCACTTTAAAATGACAAAAAAATGCTAAAAATCATAAAAAACTATACCAGAATCACCTAAATTACTTCGGCTACCGTAAATCACCCCCAACTATCCCTTACCACAACAAAACCAAACCATATCATCTTAAAATTACAAAAAAAGGTGTACAAATTATAACAAATTATGCCAGACTCACCTAAATTACTTCGGCTACTCAAAATCATCACCAACTAACCCTTACCACAACAAACTACCCCCAATCCTTTTTAAATTACAAAAAAATGCTAGTAACCATAGCAAACTATGCCAAACTCACCTAAATTACTTCGGCTACCATAAATCATCACCAACTAACCCTTACCACAACAAACTAAACCCAATAACTTTTAAATTACAAAAAAATGCTACTAACCATAGCAAACTATGCCAAACTCACCAAAATTACTTCGGCTATCAAAAATCACCCCCCAACTACACTTTACAGCAACAAACAAGGCCGTATCACCTTAAATTTCAAAAAAATGCTAAAAATCATAACAAACTAAACCAGAATCACCTAAATTACTTCGGCTACCGTAAATCACCCCCAACTATCCCTTACCACAACAAACCAAACCATATCATCTTAAAATTACAAAAAAAGGTGTACAAATCATAACAAACTATGCCAGACTCACCTAAATTACTTCGGCTACTCTAAATCATCACCAACTAACCCTTACCACAACAAACTAAACCCAATCACTTTTAAATTACAAAAAAATGCTAGTAACCATAGCAAACTATGCCAAACATACCTAAATTACTTCGGCTACCATAAATCATCACCAACTAACCCTTACCACAAAAAACTAAACCCAATCACTTTTAAATTACAAAAAAATGCTACTAACCATAGCAAACTATGCCAAACTCACCTAAATTACTTCGGCTATCAAAAATCACCCCCAACTACACTTTACAGCAACAAACTAAGCCCAATCACTTTAAAATTACAAAAAAATGCTAAAAATCATAACATACTATACCAGAATCACCTAAATTACTTCGGCTACCGTAAATCACACCTAACTATCCCTTACCACAACAAACCAAACCATATCATCTTAAAATTACAAAAAAAGGTGTACAAATCATAACCAACTATGCCAGACTCACCTAAATTTCTTCGGCTACTCTAAATCATCACCAACTAACGCTTACCACAACAAACTAAACCCAATCACTTTTAAATTACAAAAAAATGCTACTAACCATAGCAAACTATGCCAAACTCACCTAAATTACTTCGGCTATCAAGAATCACCCCCAACTACACTTTACAGCGACAAACTAAGCCCAATCACTTTAAAATTACAAAAAAATACTAAAAATCATAACAAACTATACCAGAATCACCTAAATTACTTCGGCTACCGTAAATCACCCCCAACTATCCCTTACCACAACAAACCAAACCATATCATCTTAAAATTACAAAAAAAATTGTACAAATCATAAAAAACTATGCCAGACTCACCAAAATTACATCGGCTACTCTAAATCATCACCAACTAACCCTTACCACAACAAACTAAACCCAATCACTTTTAAATTACAAAAAAATGCTACTAACCAAAGCAAACTATGGCAAACTCACCTAAATTACTTCGGCTATCAAAAATCACACCCAACTACACTTCACAGCATCAAACTAAGCCCAATCACTTTAAAATTACAAAAAAATGCTAAAAATCATAACAAGCTATACCAGAATCACCTAAATTACTTCGGCTACCGTAAACCACCCCCAACTATCCCTTACCACAACAAACCAAACCATATCATCTTAAAATTACAAAAAAAGGTGTACAAATGATAACAAACTATGCCAGACTCACCTAAATTACTTCGGCTACTCTAAATCATCACCAACTAACCCTTACCACAACAAACTAAACCCAATCACTTTTAAATTACAACAAAATGCTAGTAACCATAGCAAACTATGCCAAACTCACCTAAATTACTTCGGCTACCATAAATCATCACCAACTAACCCTTACCACAAAAAACTAAACCCAATCACTTTTAAATTACAAAAAAATGCTACTAACCATAGCAAACTATGCCAAACTCACCTAAATTACTTCGGCTATCAAAAATCACCCCCAACTACAATTTACAGCAACAAACTAAGCCCAATCACTTTAAAATTACAAAAAAATGCTAAAAATCATAACATACTATACCAGAATCACCTAAATTACTTCGGCTACCGTAAATCACACCTAACTATCCCTTACCACAACAAACCAAACCATATCATCTTAAAATTACAAAAAAAGGTGTACAAATCATAACCAACTATGCCAGACTCACCTAAATTTCTTCGGCTACTCTAAATCATCACCAACTAACGCTTACCACAACAAACTAAACCCAATCACTTTTAAATTACAAAAAAATGCTACTAACCATAGCAAACTATGCCAAACTCACCTAAATTACTTCGGCTATCAAGAATCACCCCCAACTACACTTTACAGCGACAAACTAAGCCCAATCACTTTAAAATTACAAAAAAATACTAAAAATCATAACAAACTATACCAGAATCACCTAAATTACTTCGGCTACCGTAAATCACCCCCAACTATCCCTTACCACAACAAACCAAACCATATCATCTTAAAATTACAAAAAAAGTTGTACAAATCATAAAAAACTATGCCAGACTCACCAAAATTACATCGGCTACTCTAAATCATCACCAACTAACCCTTACCACAACAAACTAAACCCAATCACTTTTAAATTACAAAAAAATGCTAATAACCATAGCAAACTATGCCAAACTCACCTAAATTACTTCGGCTATCAAAAATCACCCCCAACTACACTTTACAGCAACAAACTAAGCCCAATCACTTTAAAATTACAAAAAAATGCTAAAAATCATAACATACTATACCAGAATCACCTAAATTACTTCGGCTACCGTAAATCACACCTAACTATCCCTTACCACAACAAACCAAACCATATCATCTTAAAATTACAAAAAAAGGTGTACAAATCATAACCAACTATGCCAGACTCACCTAAATTTCTTCGGCTACTCTAAATCATCACCAACTAACGCTTACCACAACAAACTAAACCCAATCACTTTTAAATTACAAAAAAATGCTACTAACCATAGCAAACTATGCCAAACTCACCTAAATTACTTCGGCTATCAAGAATCACCCCCAACTACACTTTACAGCGACAAACTAAGCCCAATCACTTTAAAATTACAAAAAAATACTAAAAATCATAACAAACTATACCAGAATCACCTAAATTACTTCGGCTACCGTAAATCACCCCCAACTATCCCTTACCACAACAAACCAAACCATATCATCTTAAAATTACAAAAAAAGTTGTACAAATCATAAAAAACTATGCCAGACTCACCAAAATTACATCGGCTACTCTAAATCATCACCAACTAACCCTTACCACAACAAACTAAACCCAATCACTTTTAAATTACAAAAAAATGCTACTAACCAAAGCAAACTATGGCAAACTCACCTAAATTACTTCGGCTATCAAAAATCACACCCAACTACACTTCACAGCATCAAACTAAGCCCAATCACTTTAAAATTACAAAAAAATGCTAAAAATCATAACAAGCTATACCAGAATCACCTAAATTACTTCGGCTACCGTAAACCACCCCCAACTATCCCTTACCACAACAAACCAAACCATATCATCTTAAAATTACAAAAAAAGGTGTACAAATGATAACAAACTATGCCAGACTCACCTAAATTACTTCGGCTACTCTAAATCATCACCAACTAACCCTTACCACAACAAACTAAACCCAATCACTTTTAAATTACAACAAAATGCTAGTAACCATAGCAAACTATGCCAAACTCACCTAAATTACTTCGGCTACCATAAATCATCACCAACTAACCCTTACCACAACAAACTTAACCCAATCACTTTTAAATTACAAAAAAATTCTACTAACCATAGCAAACTATGCCAAACTCACCTAAATTACTTCGGCTATCAAAAATCACACCCAACTACACTTTACAGCAACAAACTAAGCCCAATCACTTTAAAATTACAAAAAAATGCTAAAAATCATAACAAACTATACCAGAAACACCTAAATTACTTCGGCTACCGTAAATTACCCACAACTATCCCTTACCACAACAAACCAAACCATATCATCTTAAAATTATAAAAAAAAGGTGTACAAATCATAACAAACTATGCCAGACTCACCTAAATTACTTCGGCTACTCTAAATCATCACCAACTAACCCTTACCACAACAAGCTAAACCCAATCATTTTTGAATTACAAAAAAATTCTAGTAACCATAGCAAACTATGCCAAATTTACCTAAATTACTTCGGCTATCAAAAATCACCCCCAACTACAGTTTACAGCAACAAACTAAGCCCAATCACTTTAAAATTACAAAAAAATGCTAAAAATTATAACAAACTATACCAGAATCACCTAAATTACTTCGGCTACCGTAAATCACCCCCAACTATCCCTTACCACAACAAACCAAACCATATCATCTTAAAATTACAAAAAAAGGTGTACAAATCATAACAAACTATGCCAGACTCACCTAAATTACTTCGGCTACTCTAAATCATCACCAACTAACCCTTACCACAACAAGCTAAACCCAATCATTTTTAAATTACAAAAAAATGCTAGTAACCATAGCAAACTTAGCAAAATTTACCTAAATTACTTCGGCTATCAAAAATCACCCCCAACTACAGTTTACAGCAACAAACTAAGCCCAATCACTTTAAAATTACAAAAAAATGCTAAAAATCATAACAAACTATACCAGAATCACCTAAATTACTTCGGCTGCCGTAAATCACCCCCAACTATCCCTTACCACAACAAAACAAACCATATCATCTTAAAATTACAAAGAAATGTGTATAAATCATAACAAACTATGCCAGACTTACCTAAATTGCTTCGGCTACTCTAAATCATCACCAACTAACCCTTACCACAACAAACTAAACCCAATCACTTTTAAATTACAAAAAAATGCTAGTAACCATAGCAAACTATGCCAAACTCACCTAAATTACTTCGGCTACCATAAATCATCACCAACTAACCCTTACCACAACAAACTAAACCCAATCACTTTTAAATTACAAAAAAATGCTACTAACCATAGCAAACTATGCCAAACTCACCTAAATTACTTCGGCTATCAAGAATCACCCCCAACTACACTTTACAGCGACAAACTAAGCCCAATCACTTTAAAATTACAAAAAAAATACTAAAAATCATAACAAACTATACCAGAATCACCTAAATTACTTCGGCTATCAAAAATCACCCTCAACTACACTTTACAGCAACAAACTAAGCCCACTCACTTTAAAATGACAAAAAAATGCTAAAAATCATAAAAAACTATACCAGAATCACCTAAATTACTTCGGCTACCGTAAATCACCCCCAACTATACCTTACCACAACAAAACCAAACCATATGATCTTAAAATTACAAAAAAAGGTGTACAAATTATAACAAACTAGCTGAATGTACCCGGCGTTGCCCGGACGTAGATTAAATAAACGCAGTGTTGACAAAAGTGGTGTATTTGTGATGTAGACTAATCGACATTATAATACAATTAAACAGGAATGCTCTACTTTTCCAATCACAAAATAAACAAATTTGCTGAAATTAACCTGCATTGCCAGGACCGGGTACTTCAATATGATTTGGAAAATGACGATAATTTCGTTTCTGGGTGCAAGCTCCTTTTTTTTCACTCTTTTTCACTCTTCAAGAGAAGGAGAGTTGACAGAGAAGCTGAACTATTCCAAATTATTCCCATTTAGTTCTCTAACAACGTTAAAGAATGTCGACGAAGAATGTTGAAATATATAAATAAATAATTTCACACCATAAAAACGATGTATTTGGTGTAGTTTCGGATGATAAGGTTTTTTTTGGGGATTGTTTTGAATGGTTATTGATGGTTGGCGGGGTTTAGCTTTGGCGGATTAAACGAAACTTTTGGTAATTTTAATGCGATTGGGTTTAGTTTGGCTTGGTAAGAAGTGGTTGGGGTGATATAGCGGAAGTCGAAGTAATTTATGCGAGTTTAGCGTAGTTTGCTTGTAATTCGTAATTTTTTTACATTTTAGGTTGATGTGGGGTAGTTTGGAATGGCAAGTGTATGATTTTTGAGAGTAGTTTGGAATGGTACATTATGTTTAGGGGTTTTTAACGTATTCAGGTAAAATATACAGAAAATTTGGTAATTTTAAAATGAACAATTATAGTGCGAACCTCTTGAGCTCTATTTTCGGTAATAAAATGCAATAGGAAAGATAGTAAAAAAGACTATTTCCATCACTTTTCAGAGGAATTATACGTGGTGGTATTTGTACCCCGCTTACTATTCCTCCATCTTAGTTATAAATAATGCAGAACAATAATGAACACAATGTACATAAAATAAATAGTGTAAATCGTGTATAAGCACACATTACTTATGATGTCAGTGAAATCCGGTAAAACTGCAAATTTCGGATTTTGGCCGGAGCAGGTTTGGTGAAGATCAAATACACCACTATCATTAAATGAACGTAAAAATTAGCGTACGGTATATAAGTGGTGTCCGGTACGACGATGGTAATTTTTCGAAAATCGATTGGGGAGATATTTACTTAACGTCAAGAACAAATCGGGAATATTATATTAAAAAAATTTATTTAATAGCGATAAAACTTCGAATACTGATGCGTCGCCTCGACCTTGGCGACGTTGAGTACCAGCGTTCCAGACGCTGAAGCAGCAATTTTAACAATTATATTAGATGCACGTGCCTAGTGCGTATTAAAAAAATTTGGATTACCAAATAATACTCGCGCAGGTGTACTCGACTGGCCCGTCATAATTTGCACAAAATGAATTAACATACTAAAGTATATAAATATTTTGACGGGAATGTGGTGGGTGTAAAAATCTTATTCGGCCTCTCCGACAAACTAACACTTGTTTACATTAACATGCATGCCTTCATGGACCTGTGACGAATTACAAACAAATATCTAAATTTCAAGTGTTCCATTTGATTTCGTTTCTGGATGCAAGCGGTTTTATTCACTCTTGTCAGTCTGAACTTATTACATAGTGATATTTTCACATCCAGGTGCCCTAAATTTATTTTGCCGCTGATTTCAAAAATTTTTCTGGAAGGAAAGTAGTCAGCAGTGGGGCTCGTCAGGGGTGGCAGGGTTGGCAGTGCCACTCCAAGTATAAATTTACTATCGAACACAAAATTAGTTCTGTAATTCAGTTGCAGAATTATGAATTTTTCAGATATTTTCACGAAAATTTAGCGCTTACACCGCCACTGGTATGAATGTCAGTGATATCTGGTACATACAACGGTGAAAATTTCGGGGCAAATTTGGTGAAAAACAAATACACCACTATCATTAACTAAACGTAAAAATTAGCGTACAAATATAAGTGGAGTCCGGTCCGATGCTGATAATTTTTCGAAAATTGATTGGGGGCAGATTTGCTTAACGCGAGGATCAAATGTCAAATTAAAATAATTTATTTGATAGCGGTAGACCTTCGAACACTGTTGCGTCGCCTCAGCGAATTTGGCGACTTTGCGAACAGTTTCCGACGCTGGAGCAGCAATTTTCACAATTGTAGTTGTGTTAAAATTAAACACCGCGATCGAGTACTGCTCCACACGCTGAACCAGCAATTCTCGAATTCTAAGAAACGATAAGAAAGGCTTATCCAACGCTTGGTATGTGCGAATTTCTGCATAGACACTCAATCAAACTAAATCGAGCATCGCCTTTTCACGTTTCTGACCTTGCCCTTGACGTGGCAGGCTCCAGCTGCTTCAATAATGTAAAAATCTTATTCGGCCTCTCCAATAAACTCACATTTGTTTACATTAACACGCATTCCCTCATGGACTTGTGACGAATTACAAACAAATATTTCAACTTCAAGTGTTCCATTTAATTTCGTTTCTGGGTGCAAGCTCCTTTATTTTCACTCTAGTCAGTCTAAACTTATTACACAGAGTTATATTTTCAAATCCAGGCGCCCTAAAGAATTTTGTCGTTGTTTTCAAAAGTTCCAAGAGAAGGAGAGTTGACATAGAAGCTAAATTATTCCAAATTATTCCCATTTAGTTCTCTGACAACGTTAAAGACAATGTTGAAATATATAAATACAAAATTTTACACCATAAAAATGAAGTATTTAGGAATTATGTATAAAAAAAGTCGAAGTTATTCTTCGCTCTTGAGCTCTATTTCCGGTATTAAAAATGCAATAGGAAAGATAGTAAGAAAGACTATTTCCATCACTTTGCACGGGAATTATACGTGGTGGTATTTGTTCTCCGCTTACTATTAGATTTTCAAACTGCTCCATCTTATAAATAATGCAGAACAATAATGAACGCAATGTACGTAAAATAAATAGTGTAAATAAATCGTGTCTAAGCATACAATACTTAAGCGTATGATGTCAGTGAAAATTTCGGATTTCGGCCGGAGCAGGTTTGGTGAAGAACAAATACACCACTATCATTAACTGAACGGTAAAAATTAGCGTACGAAAATAAGTGAAGTCCGGTCCGACGCTGGAAATTTTTCGAAAATCGATTGGGGAGAGTTTTGGTTAACGGCAAGAACAAATCGGGAATATTATATTAAAATAATTTATTTAATAGCGATAGAACTTTGAATACCGATGCGTCGCCTCGACCTTGGCGACGTTGAGTACCAGCGTTCCAGACGCTGAAGCAGCAATTTTCACAATTATATGAGGTGCACGTGCCTAGTGCGTATAAAAACAATTTGGATAACAAAAGAGATTAATTTGTATGTACCAAATAATACTCGCACAGGTGTACTCGTATGGCCCGTCATAATTTTCACAAAATCAATTTAAGAAATTAACATTCAAAAGTAAATAAATATTTTGACAGGAATGTTAAAAATCTTATTCGGTCTCTCCGACAAACTAACACTTGTTTACATTAACATGCATTCCTTCATGGACCTGTGACGAATTACAAACAAATATCGAAATTTCAAGTGTTCCATGTCAGTCTGAACTTATTACACCGTGATATTTTCATATTCAGGCGCCCTAAATTATTTTGACGTTGATTTATAAAGTTTCCCTGGAAGGAGAGTAGTCAGCAGGTGCCTCGTCAGGGGTGGCAGGGTTGGCAGTGCCACTCCAAGTTTAAATTTACTATCGAACACAAAGATAGTTCTGATTCAATTGCAGAATTTCGAATTTTTCAGATATTTTTACGAAACTCTAGCGCTTACACCGCCTTTATACCTCTTTAAAGTTAAAAACCATAGAGCTGTTTATACAAATGCACGCATGTTGAAAAGGTAGGGCTTGCCCCGTCAGCGTGTTGCAATTCAGAAATACGTTTATGTTTGCATCTCAACTGGAACAAATATTTATTGGAAGGTGGAAGAGAATCGAAATAGGTATCAGCCTATTTAATATTCAGAATAACGACTATTAGTCGGAACAATATATTTTATGTGCAGATATTTATTAATATTTTATGATTTAATACGATAAGGCATTTATAAATAACACAACCAAATAGAAGATTTTGATTGAAAACGATTATTAATTTATGGTAGCCGAAGTAATTTAAGTGAGTTTGGCATAGCTTGCTATGTTTTGTAGCATTTTTGTAATTTTAAAGTGATTAGGCTAATTTTGGGGCGGTAAGGGGTAGTTGGGGGTGATTTATGGTAGCCGAAGTAATTTAGGTGAATTTGGAATAGTTTGCTATGGTTTGTAGCATTTTTTGTAATTTTACAGTGATTGGGCTTAGTTTGGGGTGGTAAGGGGTAGTTGGGGGTGATTTATGGTAGCCGAAGTAATTCAGGTGAGTTTGAGATAGTTTGCTATGGCTTGTAGCATTTTTCGTAATTTTAAAGTGATTGGGCTTATTTTGGGGTGGTAAGGGGTAGTTGGGGGTGATTTATGGTAGCCGAAGTAATTTAGGTGAGTTAGGCATAGTTTGCTATTGTTTGTAGCATTTTTTGTAATTTTAAAGTGATTGGGCTTATTTTGGGGGTGGTAAGGGGTATTTGGGGGTGATTTATGGTAGCCGAAGTAATTTAGGTGAGCTAGGCATAGTTTGCTATGGTTTGTAGCATTTTTTGTAATTTTAAAGTGATTGGGTTTAGTTTGTGGTTGGTTAGGGGTAGTTGGGGGTGATTTATGGTAGCCGAAGTAATTCAGGTGAGTTTGAGATAGTTTGCTACGGTTTGTAGAATTTTTTTGTAATTTTAAAGTGATTGAGCCTATTTTGGTGTGGTAAGGGGTAGTTGGGGGTGATTTATGGAAACCAAAGTAATTTAGATGAGTTTGGCATAGTTTGATATGGCTTGTAACATTTTTTGTAATTTTAAAGTGATTGGGCTGAGTTTCGGGTGGTAAGGGGTAGTTGGGGGTGATTTATGATAGCCGAAGTAATTTAAGTGAGTTTGGCATAGTTTGCTATGGTTTGTAGCATTTTTTGTAATTTTAAAGTGATTGGGTTTAGTTTGTGGTTGGTAAGGGGTAGTTGGGGGTGATTTATGGTAGCCGCAGTAATTTAAGTGGGTTCGGCATAGTTTGCTATGGTTTGTAGCACATTTTGTAATTTTAAAGTGATTGGGCTTATTTTGGGGTGGTAAGGGGTAGTTGGGGGTGATTTATGGTATCCGAAGGAAATTAGGTAAGTTAGGCATAGTTTTCTATGGTTTGTAGCATTTTTTGTAATTTTAAAGTGATTGGGCTTATTTTGGGGTGGTAAGAGGTAGTTGGGGGTGATTTATGGTAGCCGAAGTAATTTAGGTGAGTTAGGCATAGTTTGCTATGATTTGTTAAATATTTTGTAATTTTAAAATGATTGGGTTTATTTTGGGGTTGTAAGGGGTAGTTCGGGGTGATTTATGGTAGCCGAAGTAATTTAGGGGAGTTTGGCATAGTTTGCTACGGTTTGTAGAATTTTTTTGTAATTTTAAAGTGATTGAGCCTATTTTGGGGTGGTAAGGGGTAGTTGGGGGTGATTTATGGAAGCCAAACTAATTTAGATGAGTTTGGCATAGTTTGATATGGCTTGTAACATTTTTTGTAATTTTAAAGTGATTGGGCTGAGTTTGGGGTGGTAAGGGGTAGTTGGGGGTGATTTATGATAGCCGAAGTAATTTAAGTGAGTTTGGCATAGTTTGCTATGGTTTGTAGCATTTTTTGTAATTTTAAAGTGATTGGGTTTAGTTTGTGGTTGGTAAGGGGTAGTTGGGGGTGATTTATGGTAGCCGCAGTAATTTAAGTGGGTTCGGCATAGTTTGCTATGGTTTGTAGCATTTTTTGTAATTTTAAAGTGATTGGGCTTATTTTGGGGTGGTAAGGGGTAGTTGGGGGTGATTTATGGTAGCCGAAGGAAATTAGGTAAGTTAGGCATAGTTTGCTATGGTTTGTAGCATTTTTTGTAATTTTAAAGTGATTGGGCTTATTTTGGGGTGGTAAGGGGTATTTGGGGGTGATTTATGGTAGCCGAAGTAATTTAGGTGAGTTAGGCATAGTTTGCTATGGTTTGTAGCATTTTTTGTAATTTTAAAGTGATTGGGTTTAGTTTGTGGTTGGTAAGGGGTAGTTGGGGGTGATTTATGGTAGCCGAAGTAATTCAGGTGAGTTTGAGATAGTTTGCTACGGTTTGTAGAATTTTTTTGTAATTTTAAAGTGATTGAGCCTATTTTGGGGTGGTAAGGGGTAGTTGGGGGTGATTTATGGAAGCCAAAGTAATTTAGATGAGTTTGGCATAGTTTGATATGGCTTGTAACATTTTTTGTAATTTTAAAGTGATTGGGCTGAGTTTGGGGTGGTAAGGGGTAGTTGGGGGTGATTTATGATAGCCGAAGTAATTTAAGTGAGTTTGGCATAGTTTGCTGTGGTTTGTAGCATTTTTTGTAATTTTAAAGTGATTGGGTTTAGTTTGTGGTTGGTAAGGGGTAGTTGGGGGTGATTTATGGTAGCCGCAGTAATTTAAGTGGGTTCGGCATAGTTTGCTATGGTTTGTAGAATTTTTTGTAATTTTAAAGTGATTGGGCTTATTTTGGGGTGGTAAGGGGTAGTTGGGGGTGATTTATGGTAGCCGAAGGAAATTAGGTAAGTTAGGCATAGTTTGCTATGGTTTGTAGCATTTTTTTGTAATTTTAAAGTGATTGGGCTTATTTTGGTATTGTAAGGGGTAGTTGGGGGTGATTTATGTTAGCCGAAGTAATTTAGGTGAGTTAGGCATAGTTTGCTATGGTTTGTAGCATTTTTTGTAATTTTAAAGTGATTGGGCTTATTTTGGGGTAGTAAGTGGTTGTTGGGGGTGATTTATGTTAGCCGAAGTAATTTAGGTGAGTTAGGCATAGTTTGCTATGGTTTGTAGCATTTTTTATAATTTTAAAGTGATTGGGCTTATTTTGGGGTAGTAAGGGGTAGTTGGGGGTGATTTATGTTAGCCGAAGTAATTTAGGTGAGTTAGGCATAGTTTGCTATGGTTTGTAGCATTTTTTGTAATTTTAAAGTGATTGGGATGAGTTAGGGGTGGTAAGGGGTAGTTGGGGGTGATTTATGATAGCCGAAGTAATTTAAGTGAGTTTGGCATAGTTTGGTAAGGTTTGAAACATTTTTTGTAATTTTAAAGTGATTGGGCTTATTTTGGGGTGGTAAGGGGTAGTTGGGGGTGATTTTTGGTAGACGAAATAATATGTGTGAGTTGGACATAATCTGCCATGATTTGTGTCATTTTGTTTTATTTTAAAGTGATTGGAGTTACTTGGGGTTGCTAAGGGGTGGTAAGGGATGATTTAAAATAACGGATCTACTTTATGTCAGTTTGGCATAGTTCGGGAATTTTTTGGGGTTGATTTGGTAAAGTTTGCAGTGGTAAGAGATATTTGAGGATGTTTAATGTTGACGGATTAAATTTGGAGTGATTTGGTAATTTTTAATTGAGTCACGGATCGACGTTATAATTGAAATCAAAATTATAATTGAAATATCTGCGGCCTCGCTAGGTACGGCAAAAGTATGATCACGAAAGCAGAAACTCGACGTTGAAATTGTTTAGGTTAAATAAGTGCTTTTAATGTAAACCGGTCGCCCGTCGTCGAAGTTGTTTTGGCTAGATACGTGCTTCTAACATAAACACGGTCTCCGCGATCCGATCATTTTTTGTTTATTTTAGCCGGTTTTTATTGAATTACAAAGGAACCGGGCCGAATTTCGCAAAATCCCTTCTTAGTGTTCAGTTTCGGCACATGATACACCCGTGTCTAAAATTTCAAGTCTCCAGCCCTCACGGTTTGGGCTGTGGGTTGATTATGAATCAGTGTGTAGATGAATGAGTGAATGAATGAGTGTGTCAGTGAGGACACTTCGCTTTATATATATAGATTATGCCAGACTCACCTAAATTACTTCGGCTACTCAAAATCATCACCAACTAACCCTTACCACAACAAACTACCCCCAATCTCTTTTAAATTACAAAAAAATGCTAGTAACCATAGCAAACTATGCCAAACTCACCTAAATTACTTCGGCTACCATAAATCATCACCAACTAACCCTTACCACAACAAACTAAACCCAATCACTTTTAAATTACAAAAAAATGCTACTAACCATAGCAAACTATGCCCAACTCACCTAAATTACTTCGGCTATCAAAAATCACCCCCCAACTACACTTTACAGCAACAAACAAGGCCGAATCACCTTAAATTTCAAAAAAATGCTAAAAATCATAACAAACTATACCAGAATCACCTAAATTACTTCGGCTACCGTAAATCACCCCCACCTATCCCTTACCACAACAAACCAAACCATATCATCTTAAAATTACAAAAAAAGGTGTACAAATCATAACAAACTATGCCAGACTCACCTAAATTACTTCGGCTACTCTAAATCATCACCAACTAACCCTTACCACAACAAACTAAACCCAATCACTTTTAAATTACAAAAAAATGCTAGTAACCATAGCAAACTATGCCAAGCATACCTAAATTACTTCGGCTACCATAAATCATCACCAACTAACCCTTACCACAAAAAACTAAACCCAATCACTTTTAAATTACAAAAAAATGCTACTAACCATAGCAAACTATGCCAAACTCACCTAAATTACTTCGGCTATCAAAAATCACCCCCAACTACACTTTACAGCAACAAACTAAGCCCAATCACTTTAAAATTACAAAAAAATGCTAAAAATCATAACATACTATACCAGAATCACCTAAATTACTTCGGCTACCGTAAATCACACCTAACTATCCCTTACCACAACAAACCAAACCATATCATCTTAAAATTACAAAAAAAGGTGTACAAATCATAACCAACTATGCCAGACTCACCTAAATTTCTTCGGCTACTCTAAATCATCACCAACTAACGCTTACCACAACAAACTAAACCCAATCATTTTTAAATTACAAAAAAATGCTACTAACCTTAGCAAACTATGCCAAACTCACCTAAATTACTTCGGCTATCAAGAGTCACCCCCAACTACACTTTACAGCGACAAACTAAGCCCAATCACTTTAAAATTACAAAAAAATACTAAAAATCATAACAAACTATACCAGAATCACCTAAATTACTTCGGCTACCGTAAATCACCCCCAACTATCCCTTACCACAACAAACCAAACCATATCATCTTAAAATTACAAAAAAAGGTGTACAAATCATAAAAAACTATGCCAGACTCACCAAAATTACATCGGCTACTCTAAATCATCACCAACTAACCCTTACCACAACAAACTAAACCCAATCACTTTTAAATTACAAAAAAATGCTAGTAACCATAGCAAACTATGCCAAACTCACCTAAATTACTTCGGCTACCATAAATCATTACCAACTAACCCTTACCACAACAAACTAAACCCAATCACTTTTAAATTACAAAAAAATGCTACTAACCAAAGCAAACTATGCCAAACTCACCTAAATTACTTCGGCTATCAAAAATCACACCCAACTACACTTCACAGCATCAAACTAAGCCCAATCACTTTAAAATTACAAAAAAATGCTAAAAATCATAACAAACTATACCAGAATCACCTAAATTACTTCGGCTACCATAAATCATCACCAACTAACCCTTACCACAACAAACTAAACCCAATCACTTTTAAATTACATAAAAATGCTACTAACCATAGCAAACTATGCCAAACTCACCTAAATTACTTCGGCTATCAAAAATCTCCCCCAACTACACTTTACAGCAACAAACTAAACCCAATCACTTTAAAATTACAAAAAAATGCTAAAAATCATAACAAACTATACCAGAATTACCTAAATTACTTCGGCTACCGTAAATCACCCCCAACTATCCCTTACCACCACAAACCAAACCATATCATTTTAAAATTACAAAAAAAGGTGTACAAATCATAACAAACTATGCCAGACTCACCTAAATTACTTCGGCTACTCTAAATCATCATCAACTAACCCTTACCACAACAAACTAAACCCAATCACTTTTAAATTACAAAAAATGCTTGTAACCATAGCAAACTATGCCAAACTTACCTATATTACTTCGGCTACCATAAATCATCACCAACTAACCCTTACCACAACAAACTAAACCCAATCACTTTTAAATTACAAAAAAATGCTACTAACCATAGAAAACTATGCCAAACTCACCTAAATTACTTCGGCTATCAAAAATCACCCCCAACTACACTTTACAGCAACAAACTAAGCCCAATCATTTTAAAATTACAAAAAAATGCTAAAAATCATAACAAACTATACCAGAATCACCTAAATTACTTCGGCTACCGTAAATCACCCCCAACTATCCCTTACCACAAGAAACCAAACCATATCATCTTAAAATTACAAAACAAGGTGTACAACAACGGTGGTATTAATCGGGTTTGTTGACCGTGTTCCATGCGAAGTTCCATGAGGGGGGGTGTAGTGAGCGCCCCGAGAGGCTAACTCAGCAAGTGATCCCCATGAATCTCTGCCAAACGTTTCGTCCACAGCTGCGGTGGACATCTTCAGTGGCGGTGTGGTCGTGGTCGAAGTACTCTCCCAGCTGTCACAGTCGCGACTCTCGGGGCGCTCACTACACCCCCCCTCATGGAACTTCGCATGGAACACGGTCAACAAACCCGATTAATACCACCGTTGTTGACAACACCGACCGTGAAAGCCTACACACTTTTATAAGGTGTACAAATCATAACAAACTATGCCAGACTCACCTAAATTACTTCGGCTACTCTAAATCATCACCAACTAACCCTTACCACAACAAACTAAACCCAATCACTTTTAAATTACAAAAAAATGCTAGTAACCATAGCAAACTATGCCAATCTTACCTATATTACTTCGGCTACCATTAATCATCACCAACTAACCCTTACCACAACAAACTAAACCCAATCACTTTTAAATTACAAAAAAATGCTACTAACCATAGCAAACTATGCCAAACTCACCTAAATTACTTCGGCTATCAAAAATCACCCCCAACTACACTTTACAGCAACAAACTAAAAACAATCACTTTAAAATTACAAAAAAATGCTAAAAATCATAACAAACTATACCAGAATCACCTAAATTACTTCGGCTACCGTAAATCACCCCCAACTATCCCTTACCACAATAAACCAAACCATATCATCTTAAAATTACAAAACAAGGTGTACAAATCATAACAAACTATGCCAGACTCACCTAAATTACTTCGGCTACTCTAAATCATCACCAACTAACCCTTACCACAACAAACTAAACCCAATCACTTTTAAATTACAAAAAAATGCTAGTAACCATAGCAAACTATGCCAATCTTACCTATATTACTTCGGCTACCATTAATCATCACCAACTAACCCTTACCACAACAAACTAAACCCAATCACTTTTAAATTACAAAAAAATGCTACTAACCATAGCAAACTATGCCAAACTCACCTAAATTACTTCGGCTATCAAAAATCACCCCCAACTACACTTTACAGCAACAAACTAAGCCCATTCACTTTAAAATTACAAAAAAATTCTAAAAATCATAACAAACTATACCAGAATCACCTAAATTACTTCGGCTACCGTAAGTCACACCTAACTATCCCTTACCACAACAAACCAAACCATATCATCTTAAAATTACAAAAAAAGGTGTACAAATCATAACCAACTATGCCAGACTCACCCAAATTTCTTCGGCTACTCTAAATCATCACCAACTAACGCTTACCACAACAAACTAAACCCAATCACTTTTAAATTACATAAAAATGCTACTAACCATAGCAAACTATGACAAACTCATCTAAATTACTTCGGCTATCAAGAATCACCCCCAACTACACTTTACAGCGACAAACTGAGCCCAATCACTTTAAAATTACAAAAAAATACTAAAAATCATAACAAACTATACCAGAATCACCTAAATTACTTCGGCTACCGTAAATCACTTCCAACTATCCCTTACCTCAACAAACCAAACCATATCATCTTAAAATTACAAAAAAAGGTGTACAAATCATAAAAAACTATGCCAGACTCACCAAAATTACATCAGCTACTCTAAATCATCACCAACTAACCCTTACCACAACAAACTAAACCCAATCACTTTTAAATTACAAAAAATGCTAGTAACCATAGCAAACTATGCCAAACTTACCTATATTACTTTGGCTACCATAAATCATCACCAAATAACCCTTACTACAACAAACTAAACCCAATCACTTTTAAATTCCAAAAAAATGCTAGTAACCATAGCAAACTATGCCAAACTCACCTAAATTACTTCGGCTACCATAAATCATCACCAACTAACCCTTACCACAACAACCTAAACCCAATCAGTTTTAAATTACAAAAAAATGCTACTAACCTTAGCAAACAATGCCAAACTCACCTAAATTACTTCGGCTATCAAAAATCACACCCAACTACACTTCACAGCAACAAACTAAGCCCAATCACTTTAAAATTACAAAAAAATGCTAAAAATCATAACAAGCTATACCAGGATCACCTAAATTACTTCGGCTACCGTAAATCACCCCTAACTATCCCTTACCACAACAAACCAAACCATATCATCTTAAAATTACAAAAAAAGGTGTACAAATCATAACAAACTCTGCCAGACTCACCTAAATTACTTCGGCTACTCTAAATCATCACCAACTAACCCTTACCACAACAAACTAAACCCAATCACTTTTAAATTACAAAAAATGCTAGTAACCATAGCAAACTATGCCAAACTCACCTAAATTACTTCGGCTATCAAAAATCACCCCCAACTACACTTTACAGCGACAAACTAAGCCCAATCACTTTAAAATTACAAAAAAATGCTAAAAATCATAACAAACTATACCAGAATCACCTAAATTACTTGGGCTACCGTAAATCACCCCCAACTATCCCTTACCACAACAAACCAAACCATATCATCTTAAAATTACAAAAAAAGGTGTACAAATCATAACAAACTATGCCAGACTCACCTAAATTACTTCGGCTACTCTAAATCATCACCAACTAACCCTTACCACAACAAACTAAACCCAATCACTTTTAAATTACAAAAAAATGCTAGTAACCATAGCAAACTATGCCAAACTCACCTAAATTACTTCGGCTACCATAAATCATCACCAACTAACCCTTACCACAACAAACTAAACCCAATCACTTTTAAATTACATAAAAATGCTACTAACCATAGCAAACTATGCCAAACTCACCTAAATTACTTCGGCTATCAAAAATCTCCCCCAACTACACTTTACAGCAACAAACTAAACCCAATCACTTTAAAATTACAAAAAAATGCTAAAAATCATAACAAACTATACAAGAATCACCTAAATTACTTCGGCTACCGTAAATCACCCCCAACTATCCCTTACCACCACAAACCAAACCATATCATTTTAAAATTACAAAAAAAGGTGTACAAATCATAACAAACTATGCCAGACTCACCTAAATTACTTCGGCTACTCTAAATCATCATCAACTAACCCTTACCACAACAAACTAAACCCAATCACTTTTAAATTACAAAAAATGCTTGTAACCATAGCAAACTATGCCAAACTTACCTATATTACTTCGGCTACCATAAATCATCACCAACTAACCCTTACCACAACAAACTAAACCCAATCACTTTTAAATTACAAAAAAATGCTACTAACCATAGAAAACTATGCCAAACTCACCTAAATTACTTCGGCTATCAAAAATCACCCCCAACTACACTTTACAGCAACAAACTAAGCCCAATCATTTTAAAATTACAAAAAAATGCTAAAAATCATAACAAACTATACCAGAATCACCTAAATTACTTCGGCTACCGTAAATCACCCCCAACTATCCCTTACCACAAGAAACCAAACCATATCATCTTAAAATTACAAAACAAGGTGTACAAATCATAACAAACTATGCCAGACTCACCTAAATTACTTCGGCTACTCTAAATCATCACCAACTAACCCTCACCACAACAAACTAAACCCAATCACTTTTAAATTACAAAAAAATGCTAGTAACCATAGCAAACTATGCCAATCTTACCTATATTACTTCGGCTACCATTAATCATCACCAACTAACCCTTACCACAACAAACTAAACCCAATCACTTTTAAATTACAAAAAAATGCTACTAACCATAGCAAACTATGCCAAACTCACCTAAATTACTTCGGCTATCAAAAATCACCCCCAACTACACTTTACAGCAACAAACTAAAAACAATCACTTTAAAATTACAAAAAAATGCTAAAAATCATAACAAACTATACCAGAATCACCTAAATTACTTCGGCTACCGTAAATCACCCCCAACTATCCCTTACCACAATAAACCAAACCATATCATCTTAAAATTACAAAACAAGGTGTACAAATCATAACAAACTATGCCAGACTCACCTAAATTACTTCGGCTACTCTAAATCATCACCAACTAACCCTTACCACAACAAACTAAACCCAATCACTTTTAAATTACAAAAAAATGCTAGTAACCATAGCAAATTATGCCAATCTTACCTATATTACTTCGGCTACCATTAATCATCACCAACTAACCCTTACCACAACAAACTAAACCCAATCACTTTTAAATTACAAAAAAATGCTACTAACCATAGCAAACTATGCCAAACTCACCTAAATTACTTCGGCTATCAAAAATCACCCCCAACTACACTTTACAGCAACAAACTAAGCCCATTCACTTTAAAATTACAAAAAAAAAATAAAAATCATAACAAACTATACCAGAATCACCTAAATTACTTCGGCTACCGTAAGTCACACCTAACTATCTCTTACCACAACAAACCAAACCATATCATCTTACAATTACAAAAAAAGGTGTACAAATCATAAAAAACTATGCCAGACTCACCAAAATTACATCAGCTACTCTAAATCATCACCAACTAACCCTTACCACAACAAACTAAACCCAATCACTTTTAAATTACAAAAAATGCTAGTAACCATAGCAAACTATGCCAAACTTACCTATATTACTTTGGCTACCATAAATCATCACCAAATAACCCTTACTACAACAAACTAAACCCAATCACTTTTAAATTCCAAAAAAATGCTAGTAACCATAGCAAACTATGCCAAACTCACTTAAATTACTTCGGCTACCATAAATCATCACCAACTAACCCTTACCACAACAACCTAAACCCAATCAGTTTTAAATTACAAAAAAATGCTACTAACCTTAGCAAACAATGCCAAACTCACCTAAATTACTTCGGCTATCAAAAATCACACCCAACTACACTTCACAGCAACAAACTAAGCCCAATCACTTTAAAATTAAAAAAAAATGCTAAAAATCATAACAAGCTATACCAGAATCACCTAAATTACTTCGGCTACCGTAAACCACCCCCAACTATCCCTTACCACAACAAACCAAACCATATCATCTTAAAATTACAAAAAAAGGTGTACAAATCATAACAAACTATGCCAGACTCACCAAAATTACATCAGCTACTCTAAATCATCACCAACTAACCCTTACCACAACAAACTAAACCCAATCACTTTTAAATTACAAAAAATGCTAGTAACCATAGCAAACTATGCCAAACTTACCTATATTACTTTGGCTACCATAAATCATCACCAAATAACCCTTACTACAACAAACTAAACCCAATCACTTTTAAATTCCAAAAAAATGCTAGTAACCATAGCAAACTATGCCAAACTCACTTAAATTACTTCGGCTACCATAAATCATCACCAACTAACCCTTACCACAACAACCTAAACCCAATCAGTTTTAAATTACAAAAAAATGCTACTAACCTTAGCAAACAATGCCAAACTCACCTAAATTACTTCGGCTATCAAAAATCACACCCAACTACACTTCACAGCAACAAACTAAGCCCAATCACTTTAAAATTAAAAAAAATGCTAAAAATCATAACAAGCTATACCAGAATCACCTAAATTACTTCGGCTACCGTAAACCACCCCCAACTATCCCTTACCACAACAAACCAAACCATATCATCTTAAAATTACAAAAAAAGGTGTACAAATCATAACAAACTATGCCAGACTCACCTAAATTACTTCGGCTACTCTAAATTATCACCAACTAACCCTTACCACAACAAACTAAACCCAATCACTTTTAAATTACAATAAATCCTAGTAACCATAGCAAACTATGCCAAACTTACCTATATTACTTCGGCTACCATAAATCATCACCAAATAACCCTTACTACAACAAACTAAACCCAATCACTTTTAAATTCCAAAAAAATGCTACTAACCATAGCAAACTATGCCAAACTCACCTAAATTACTTCGGCTATCAAAAATCACCCCCAACTACACTTTACAGCAACAAACTAAGCCCAATCACTTTAAAATTACAAAAAAATGCTAAAAATCATAACAAACTATACCAGAATCAACTAAATTACTTCGGCTACCGTAAATCACACCCAACTATTCCTTACCACAACAAACCAAACCATATCATCTTAAAATTACAAAAAAAGGTGTACAAATCATAACAAACTATGCCAGACTCACCTAAATTACTTCGGCTACTCTAAATCATCACCAACTAACCCTTACCACAACAAACTAAACCCAATCACTTTTAAATTACAAAAAAATGCTAGTAACCATAGCAAACTATGCCAAACTCACCTAAATTACTTCGGCTATCAAAAATCACCCCCAACTACACTTTACAGCGACAAACTAAGCCCAATCACTTTAAAATTAAAAAAAAATGCTAAAAATCATAACAAACTATACCAGGATCACCTAAATTACTTCGGCTACCGTAAATCACCCCCAACTATCCCTTACCACAACAAACCAAACCATATCATCATTAAATTACAAAAAAATGTGTACAAATCATAACAAACTCTGCCAGATTCACCTAAATTACTTCGGCTACTCTAAATCATCACCAACTAACCCTTACCACAACAAACTAAACCCAATCACTTTTAAATTACAAAAAATACTAGTAACCATAGCAAACTATGCCAAACTCACCTAAATTACTTCGGCTATCAAAAATCACCCCCCACTACACTTTACAGCGACAAACTAAGCCCAATCACTTTAAAATTACAAAAAAATGCTAAAAATCATAACAAACTATACCAGAATCACCTAAATTACTTCGGCTACCGTAAATCACCCCCAACTATCCCTTACCACAACAAACCAAACCATATCATCTTAAAATTACAAAAAAATGTGTACAAATCATAACAAACTATGCCAGACTCACCTAAATTACTTCGGCTACTCTAAATCATCACCAACTAACCCTTACCACAACAAACTAAACCCAATCACTTTTAAATTACAAAAAAATGCTAGTAACCATAGCAAACTATGCCAAACTCACCTAAATTACTTCGGCTACCATAAATCATCACCAACTAAGCCTTACCACAACAAACTAAACCCAATCACTTTTAAATTACAAAAAAATGCTACTAACCATAGCAAACTATGCCAAACTCACCTAAATTACTTCGGCTATCAAAAATCTCCCCCAACTACACTTTACAGCAACAAACTAAACCCAATTACTTTAAAATTACAAAAAAATGCTAAAAATCATAACAAACTATACCAGAATCACCTAAATTACTTCGGCTACCGTAAATCACCCCCAACTATCCCTTACCACCACAAACCAAACCATATCATCTTAAAATTACAAAAAAAGGTGTACAAATCATAACAAACTATGCCAGACTCACCTAAATTACTTCGGCTACTCTAAATCATCACCAACTAACCCTTACCACAACAAACTAAACCCAATCACTTTTAAATTACAAAAAATGCTAGTAACCATAGCAAACTATGCCAAACTTACCTATATTATTTCGGCTACCATAAATCATCACCAACTAACCCTTACCACAACAAACTAAACCCAATCACTTTTAAATTACAAAAAAATGCAACTAACCAAAGCAAACTATGCCAAACTCACCTAAATTACTTCGGCTATCAAAAATCACCCCCAACTACACTCTACAGCAACAAACTAAGCCCAATCACTTTTAAATTACAAAAAAATGCTAAAAATCATAACAAACTATACCAGAATCACCTAAATTACTTCGGCTACCGTAAATCACACCCAACTATCCCTTACCACAACAAACCAAACCATATCATCTTAAAATTACAAAAAAAAGTGTACAAATCATAACAAAATATGCCAGACTCACCTAAATTACTTCGGCTACTCTCAATCATCACCAACTAACCCTTACCACAACAAACTAAACCCAATCACTTTTAAATTACAAAAAAATGCTAGTAACCATAGCAAACTATGCCAATCTTACCTATATTACTTCGGCTACCATTAATCATCACCAACTAACCCTTACCACAACAAACTAAACCCAATCACTTTTAAATTACAAAAAAATGCTAGTAACCATAGCAAACTATGCCAAACTCACCTAAATTACTTCGGCTATCAAAAATCACCGCCAACTACACTTTACAGCAACAAACTAAAAACAATCATTTTAAAATTACAAAAAAATGCTAAAAATCATAACAAATTATACCAGAATCACCTAAATTACTTCGGCTACCGTAAATCACCCCCAACTAACCCTTACCACAACAAACCAAACCATATCATCTTAAAATTACAAAAAAAGGTGTACAAATCATAACAAACTATGCCAGACTCACCTAAATTACTTCGGCTACTCTAAGTCATCACCAACTAACCCTTACCACAACAAACTAAACCCAATCACTTTTAAATTACAAAAAATGCTAGTAACCATAGAAAACTATGCCAAACTCACCTAAATTACTTCGGCTATCAAAAATCACCCCCAACTACACTTTACAGCAACAAACTAAGCCCAATCATTTTAAAATTACAAAAAAATGCTAAAAATCTTAACAAACTATACCAGAATCACCTAAATTACTTCGGCTACCGTAAATCACTACCAACTATCCCTTACCACAATAAACCAAACCATATCATCTTAAAATTACAAAACAAGGTGTACAAATCATAACAAACTATGCCAGACTCACCTAAATTACTTCGGCTACTCTCAATCATCACCAACTAACCCTTACCACAACAAACTAAACCCAATCACTTTTAAATTACAAAAAAATGCTAGTAACCATAGCAAACTATGCCAATCTTACCTATATTACTTCGGCTACCATTAATCATCACCAACTAACCCTTACCACAACAAACTAAACCCAATCACTTTTAAATTACAAAAAAATGCTACTAACCATAGCAAACTATGCCAAACTCACCTAAATTACTTCGGCTATCAAAAATCACCCCCAACTACACTTTACAGCAACAAACTAAAAACAATCACTTTAAAATTACAAAAAAATGCTAAAAATCATAACAAACTATACCAGAATCACCTAAATTACTTCGGCTACCGTAAATCACCCCCAACTATCCCTTACCACAATAAACCAAACCATATCATCTTAAAATTACAAAACAAGGTGTACAAATCATAACAAACTATGCCAGACTCACCTAAATTACTTCGGCTACTCTAAATCATCACCAACTAACCCTTACCACAACAAACTAAACCCAATCACTTTTAAATTACAAAAAAATGCTAGTAACCATAGCAAATTATGCCAATCTTACCTATATTACTTCGGCTACCATTAATCATCACCAACTAACCCTTACCACAACAAACTAAACCCAATCACTTTTAAATTACAAAAAAATGCTACTAACCATAGCAAACTATGCCAAACTCACCTAAATTACTTCGGCTATCAAAAATCACCCCCAACTACACTTTACAGCAACAAACTAAGCCCATTCACTTTAAAATTACAAAAAAAAAATAAAAATCATAACAAACTATACCAGAATCACCTAAATTACTTCGGCTACCGTAAGTCACACCTAACTATCTCTTACCACAACAAACCAAACCATATCATCTTACAATTACAAAAAAAGGTGTACAAATCATAAAAAACTATGCCAGACTCACCAAAATTACATCAGCTACTCTAAATCATCACCAACTAACCCTTACCACAACAAACTAAACCCAATCACTTTTAAATTACAAAAAATGCTAGTAACCATAGCAAACTATGCCAAACTTACCTATATTACTTTGGCTACCATAAATCATCACCAAATAACCCTTACTACAACAAACTAAACCCAATCACTTTTAAATTCCAAAAAAATGCTAGTAACCATAGCAAACTATGCCAAACTCACTTAAATTACTTCGGCTACCATAAATCATCACCAACTAACCCTTACCACAACAACCTAAACCCAATCAGTTTTAAATTACAAAAAAATGCTACTAACCTTAGCAAACAATGCCAAACTCACCTAAATTACTTCGGCTATCAAAAATCACACCCAACTACACTTCACAGCAACAAACTAAGCCCAATCACTTTAAAATTAAAAAAAAATGCTAAAAATCATAACAAGCTATACCAGAATCACCTAAATTACTTCGGCTACCGTAAACCACCCCCAACTATCCCTTACCACAACAAACCAAACCATATCATCTTAAAATTACAAAAAAAGGTGTACAAATCATAACAAACTATGCCAGACTCACCAAAATTACATCAGCTACTCTAAATCATCACCAACTAACCCTTACCACAACAAACTAAACCCAATCACTTTTAAATTACAAAAAATGCTAGTAACCATAGCAAACTATGCCAAACTTACCTATATTACTTTGGCTACCATAAATCATCACCAAATAACCCTTACTACAACAAACTAAACCCAATCACTTTTAAATTCCAAAAAAATGCTAGTAACCATAGCAAACTATGCCAAACTCACTTAAATTACTTCGGCTACCATAAATCATCACCAACTAACCCTTACCACAACAACCTAAACCCAATCAGTTTTAAATTACAAAAAAATGCTACTAACCTTAGCAAACAATGCCAAACTCACCTAAATTACTTCGGCTATCAAAAATCACACCCAACTACACTTCACAGCAACAAACTAAGCCCAATCACTTTAAAATTAAAAAAAATGCTAAAAATCATAACAAGCTATACCAGAATCACCTAAATTACTTCGGCTACCGTAAACCACCCCCAACTATCCCTTACCACAACAAACCAAACCATATCATCTTAAAATTACAAAAAAAGGTGTACAAATCATAACAAACTATGCCAGACTCACCTAAATTACTTCGGCTACTCTAAATTATCACCAACTAACCCTTACCACAACAAACTAAACCCAATCACTTTTAAATTACAATAAATCCTAGTAACCATAGCAAACTATGCCAAACTTACCTATATTACTTCGGCTACCATAAATCATCACCAAATAACCCTTACTACAACAAACTAAACCCAATCACTTTTAAATTCCAAAAAAATGCTACTAACCATAGCAAACTATGCCAAACTCACCTAAATTACTTCGGCTATCAAAAATCACCCCCAACTACACTTTACAGCAACAAACTAAGCCCAATCACTTTAAAATTACAAAAAAATGCTAAAAATCATAACAAACTATACCAGAATCAACTAAATTACTTCGGCTACCGTAAATCACACCCAACTATTCCTTACCACAACAAACCAAACCATATCATCTTAAAATTACAAAAAAAGGTGTACAAATCATAACAAACTATGCCAGACTCACCTAAATTACTTCGGCTACTCTAAATCATCACCAACTAACCCTTACCACAACAAACTAAACCCAATCACTTTTAAATTACAAAAAAATGCTAGTAACCATAGCAAACTATGCCAAACTCACCTAAATTACTTCGGCTATCAAAAATCACCCCCAACTACACTTTACAGCGACAAACTAAGCCCAATCACTTTAAAATTAAAAAAAAATGCTAAAAATCATAACAAACTATACCAGGATCACCTAAATTACTTCGGCTACCGTAAATCACCCCCAACTATCCCTTACCACAACAAACCAAACCATATCATCATTAAATTACAAAAAAATGTGTACAAATCATAACAAACTCTGCCAGATTCACCTAAATTACTTCGGCTACTCTAAATCATCACCAACTAACCCTTACCACAACAAACTAAACCCAATCACTTTTAAATTACAAAAAATACTAGTAACCATAGCAAACTATGCCAAACTCACCTAAATTACTTCGGCTATCAAAAATCACCCCCCACTACACTTTACAGCGACAAACTAAGCCCAATCACTTTAAAATTACAAAAAAATGCTAAAAATCATAACAAACTATACCAGAATCACCTAAATTACTTCGGCTACCGTAAATCACCCCCAACTATCCCTTACCACAACAAACCAAACCATATCATCTTAAAATTACAAAAAAATGTGTACAAATCATAACAAACTATGCCAGACTCACCTAAATTACTTCGGCTACTCTAAATCATCACCAACTAACCCTTACCACAACAAACTAAACCCAATCACTTTTAAATTACAAAAAAATGCTAGTAACCATAGCAAACTATGCCAAACTCACCTAAATTACTTCGGCTACCATAAATCATCACCAACTAAGCCTTACCACAACAAACTAAACCCAATCACTTTTAAATTACAAAAAAATGCTACTAACCATAGCAAACTATGCCAAACTCACCTAAATTACTTCGGCTATCAAAAATCTCCCCCAACTACACTTTACAGCAACAAACTAAACCCAATTACTTTAAAATTACAAAAAAATGCTAAAAATCATAACAAACTATACCAGAATCACCTAAATTACTTCGGCTACCGTAAATCACCCCCAACTATCCCTTACCACCACAAACCAAACCATATCATCTTAAAATTACAAAAAAAGGTGTACAAATCATAACAAACTATGCCAGACTCACCTAAATTACTTCGGCTACTCTAAATCATCACCAACTAACCCTTACCACAACAAACTAAACCCAATCACTTTTAAATTACAAAAAATGCTAGTAACCATAGCAAACTATGCCAAACTTACCTATATTATTTCGGCTACCATAAATCATCACCAACTAACCCTTACCACAACAAACTAAACCCAATCACTTTTAAATTACAAAAAAATGCAACTAACCAAAGCAAACTATGCCAAACTCACCTAAATTACTTCGGCTATCAAAAATCACCCCCAACTACACTCTACAGCAACAAACTAAGCCCAATCACTTTTAAATTACAAAAAAATGCTAAAAATCATAACAAACTATACCAGAATCACCTAAATTACTTCGGCTACCGTAAATCACACCCAACTATCCCTTACCACAACAAACCAAACCATATCATCTTAAAATTACAAAAAAAAGTGTACAAATCATAACAAAATATGCCAGACTCACCTAAATTACTTCGGCTACTCTCAATCATCACCAACTAACCCTTACCACAACAAACTAAACCCAATCACTTTTAAATTACAAAAAAATGCTAGTAACCATAGCAAACTATGCCAATCTTACCTATATTACTTCGGCTACCATTAATCATCACCAACTAACCCTTACCACAACAAACTAAACCCAATCACTTTTAAATTACAAAAAAATGCTAGTAACCATAGCAAACTATGCCAAACTCACCTAAATTACTTCGGCTATCAAAAATCACCGCCAACTACACTTTACAGCAACAAACTAAAAACAATCATTTTAAAATTACAAAAAAATGCTAAAAATCATAACAAATTATACCAGAATCACCTAAATTACTTCGGCTACCGTAAATCACCCCCAACTAACCCTTACCACAACAAACCAAACCATATCATCTTAAAATTACAAAAAAAGGTGTACAAATCATAACAAACTATGCCAGACTCACCTAAATTACTTCGGCTACTCTAAGTCATCACCAACTAACCCTTACCACAACAAACTAAACCCAATCACTTTTAAATTACAAAAAATGCTAGTAACCATAGAAAACTATGCCAAACTCACCTAAATTACTTCGGCTATCAAAAATCACCCCCAACTACACTTTACAGCAACAAACTAAGCCCAATCATTTTAAAATTACAAAAAAATGCTAAAAATCTTAACAAACTATACCAGAATCACCTAAATTACTTCGGCTACCGTAAATCACTACCAACTATCCCTTACCACAATAAACCAAACCATATCATCTTAAAATTACAAAACAAGGTGTACAAATCATAACAAACTATGCCAGACTCACCTAAATTACTTCGGCTACTCTCAATCATCACCAACTAACCCTTACCACAACAAACTAAACCCAATCACTTTTAAATTACAAAAAAATGCTAGTAACCATAGCAAACTATGCCAATCTTACCTATATTACTTCGGCTACCATTAATCATCACCAACTAACCCTTACCACAACAAACTAAACCCAATCACTTTTAAATTACAAAAAAATGCTAGTAACCATAGCAAACTATGCCAAACTCACCTAAATTACTTCGGCTATCAAAAATCACCGCCAACTACACTTTACAGCAACAAACTAAAAACAATCATTTTAAAATTACAAAAAAATGCTAAAAATCATAACAAATTATACCAGAATCACCTAAATTACTTCGGCTACCGTAAATCACCCCCAACTATCCCTTACCACAACAAACCAAACCATATCATCTTAAAATTACAAAAAAAGGTGTACAAATCATAACAAACTATGCCAGACTCACCTAAATTACTTCGGCTACTCTAAGTCATCACCAACTAACCTTTACCACAACAAACTAAACCCAATCACTTTTAAATTACAAAAAATGCTAGTAACCATAGCAAACTATGCCAAACTTACCTATATTACTTCGGCTACCATAAATCATCACCAACTAACCCTTACCACAACAAACTAAACCCAATCACTTTTAAATTACAAAAAAATGCTACTAACCATAGCAAACTATGCCAAACTCACCTAAATTACTTCGGCTATCAAAAATCACCCCCAATTACACTTTACAGCAACAAACTAAGCCCAATCATTTTAGAATTACAAAAAATGCTAAAAATTATAACAAACTATACCAGAATCACCTAAATTACTTCGGCTACCGTAAATCACCCCCAACTATCCCTTACCACAACAAACCAAACCATATCATCTTAAAATTACAAAAAAAAGTGTACAAATCATAACAAACTATGCCAGACTCACCTAAATTACTTCGGCTACTCTAAATCATCACCAACTAACCTTTACCACAACAAACAAAACCCAATCACTTTTAAATTACAAAAAATGCTAGTAACCATAGCAAACTATGCCAAACTTACCTATATTACTTCGGCTACCATAAATCATCACCAACTAACCCTTACCACAACAAACTAAACCCAATCACTTTTAAATTACAAAAAAATGCTACTAATCATAGCAAACTATGCCAAACTCACCTAAATTACTTCGGCTATCAAAAATCACCCCCAACTACACTTTACAGCAACAAACTAAGCCCAATCATTTTAAAATTACAAAAAAATGCTAAAAATCTTAACAAACTATACCAGAATCACCTAAATTACTTCGGCTACCGTAAATCACCCTCAACTATCCCTTACCACAATAAACCAAACCATATCATCTTAAAATTACAAAACAAGGTGTACAAATCATAACAAACTATGCCAGACTCACCTAAATTACTTCGGCTACTCTAAATCATCGCCAACTAACCCTTACCACAACAAACTAAACCCAATTACTTTTAAATTACAAAAAAATGCTAGTAACCATAGCAAACTATGCCAATCTTACCTATATTACTTCGGCTACCATTAATCATCACCAACTAACCCTTACCACAACAAACTAAACCCAATCACTTTTAAATTACAAAAAAATGTTAGTAACCATAGCAAACTATGCCAAACTCACCTAAATTACTTCGGCTATCAAAAATCACCGCCAACTACACTTTACAGCAACAAACTAAAAACAATCATTTTAAAATTACAAAAAAATGCTAAAAATCATAACAAATTATACCAGAATCACCTAAATTACTTCGGCTACCGTAAATCACCCCCAACTATCCCTTACCACAACAAACCAAACCATATCATCTTAAAATTACAAAAAAAGGTGTACAAATCATAACAAACTATGCCAGACTCACCTAAATTACTTCGGCTACTCTAAGTCATCACCAACTAACCCTTACCACAACAAACTAAACCCAATCACTTTTAAATTACAAAAAAATGCTACTAACCATAGCAAACTATGCCAAACTCACCTAAATTACTTCGGCTATCAAAAATCACCCCCAATTACACTTTACAGCAACATACTAAGCCCAATCATTTTAGAATTACAAAAAATGCTAAAAATTATAACAAACTATACCAGAATCACCTAAATTACTTCGGCTACCGTAAATCACCCCCAACTATCCCTTACCACAACAAACCAAACCATATCATCTTAAAATTACAAAAAAAGGTGTACAAATCATAACAAACTATGCCAGACTCACCTAAATTACTTCGGCTACTCTAAATCATCACCAACTAACCTTTACCACAACAAACAAAACCCAATCACTTTTAAATTACAAAAAATGCTAGTAACCATAGCAAACTATGCCAAACTTACCTATATTACTTCGGCTACTCTAAATCATCACCAACTAAACCTTACCACAACAAACTAAACCCAATCACTTTTAAATTACAAAAAAATGCTAGTAACCATAGCAAATTATGCCAAACTCACCTAAATTACTTCGGCTACCATAAATCATCACCAACTAACCCTTACCACAACAAACTAAACCCAATCACTTTTCAATTACAAAAAAATGCTACTAACCATAGCAAACTAAGCCAAACTCACCTAAATTACTTCGGCTATCAAAAATAACCCCCAACTACACTTTACAGCAACAAACTAAGCCCAATCTCTTTAAAATTACACAAAAATGCTAAAAATCATAACAAACTATACCAGAATCACCTAAATTACTTCGGCTACCGTAAAACACACCCAACTATCCCTTACCACAATAAACCAAACCATATCATCTTAAAATTACAAAACAAGGTGTACAAATCATAACAAACTATGCCAGACTCACCTAAATTACTTCGGCTACTCTAAATCATCACCAACTAACCCTTACCACAACAAACTAAACCCAATTACTTTTAAATTACAAAAAAATGCTAGTAACCATAGCAAACTATGCCAATCTTACCTATATTACTTCGGCTACCATTAATCATCACCAACTAACCCTTACCACAACAAACTAAACCCAATCACTTTTAAATTACAAAAAAATGCTAGTAACCATAGCAAACTATGCCAAACTCACCTAAATTACTTCGGCTATCAAAAATCACCGCCAACTACACTTTACAGCAACAAACTAAAAACAATCATTTTAAAATTACAAAAAAATGCTAAAAATCATAACAAATTATACCAGAATCACCTAAATTACTTCGGCTACCGTAAATCACCCCCAACTGTCCCTTACCACAACAAACCAAACCATATCATCTTAAAATTACAAAAAAAGGTGTACAAATCATAACAAACTATGCCAGACTCACCTAAATTACTTCGGCTACTCTAAATCAGCACCAACTAACCCTTACCACAACAAACTAAACCCAATTACTTTTAAATTACAAAAAAATGCTAGTAACCATAGCAAACTATGCCAATCTTACCTATATTACTTCGGCTACCATTAATCATCACCAACTAACCCTTACCACAACAAACTAAACCCAATCACTTTTAAATTACAAAAAATGCTAGTAACCATAGCAAACTATGCCAAACTTACCTATATTACTTCGGCTACCATAAATCATCACCAACTAACCCTTACCACAACAAACTAAACCCAATCACTTTTAAATTACAAAAAAATGCTACTAACCATAGCAAACTATGCCAAACTCACCTAAATTACTTCGGCTATCAAAAATCACCCCCAATTACACTTTACAGCAACATACTAAGCCCAATCATTTTAGAATTACAAAAAATGCTAAAAATTATAACAAACTATACCAGAATCACCTAAATTACTTCGGCTACCGTAAATCACCCCCAACTATCCCTTACCACAACAAACCAAACCATATCATCTTAAAATTACAAAAAAAAGTGTACAAATCATAACAAACTATGCCAGACTCACCTAAATTACTTCGGCTACTCTAAATCATCACCAACTAACCTTTACCACAACAAACAAAACCCAATCACTTTTAAATTACAAAAAATGCTAGTAACCATAGCAAACTATGCCAAACTTACCTATATTACTTCGGCTACCATAAATCATCACCAACTAACCCTTACCACAACAAACTAAACCCAATCACTTTTAAAATACAAAAAAATGCTACTAATCATAGCAAACTATGCCAAACTCACCTAAATTACTTCGGCTATCAAAAATCACCCCCAACTACACTTTACAGCAACAAACTAAGCCCAATCACTTTTAAATTACAAAAAAATGTTAAAAATCATAACAAACTATACCAGAATCACCTAAATTACTTCGGCTACCGTAAATCACCCCCAACTAACCCTTACCACAACAAACCAAACCATATTATTTTAAAATTACAAAAAAAGGTGTACAAATCATAACAAACTATGCCAGACTCACCTAAAACACTTCGGCTGCTCTAAATCATCATCAACTAACCCTTACCACAACAAACTAAACCCAATCACTTTTAAATTACAAAAAAATGCTAGTAACCATAGCAAACTAGGCCAAACTCACCTAAATTATTTCAGCTACCATAAATCATCACCAACTAACTTTTACCACAACAAACTAAACCTAATCACTTTTAAATTACAAAAAATGCTACTAACCATAGCAAACTATGCCAAACCCACCTAAATTACTTCGGCTATCAAAAATCACCCCCAACTACACTTTACAGAAACAAACTAAGCCCAATCACTTTAAAATTACAAAAAAATGCTAAAAATCATAACAAACTATACCAGCATCACCTAAATTACTTCGGCAAACGTAAATCACCCCCAACTATCCCTTACCACAACAAACAAAACCATATCATCTTAAAATTACAAAAAAAGGTGTACAAATCATAACAAACTATGTCATACTCACCTAAATTACTTCGGCTACTCTAAATCATCATCAACTAACCCTTACCACTACAAACTAAACCCAATCACTTTTAAATTACAAAAAAATGCTAGTAACCATAGAAAATTATGCCAAACTCACCTAAATTACTTCGGCTACTCTAAATCATCACCAACTAAACCTTACCACAACAAACTAAACCCAATCACTTTTAAATTACAAAAAAATGCTAGTAACCATAGCAAATTATGCCAAACTCACCTAAATTACTTCGGCTACCATAAATCATCACCAACTAACCCTTACCACAACAAACTAAACCCAATCACTTTTCAATTACAAAAAAATGCTACTAACCATAGCAAACTATGCCAAACTCACCTAAATTACTTCGGCTATCAAAAATCACCCCCAACTACACTTTACAGCAACAAACTAAGCCCAATTTCTTTAAAATTACACAAAAATGCTAAAAATCATAACAAACTATACCAGAATCACCTAAATTACTTCGGCTACCGTAAAACACACCCAACTATCCCTTACCACAACAAACCAAACCATATCATCTTAAAATTACAAAAAAAGGTGTACAAATCATAACAAACTATGTCATACTCACCTAAATTACTTCGGCTACTCTAAATCATCATCAACTAACCCTTACCACTACAAACTAAACCCAATCACTTTTAAATTACAAAAAAATGCTAGTAACCATAGCAAATTATGCCAAACTCACCTAAATTACTTCGGCTACTCTAAATCATCACCAACTAAACCTTACCACAACAAACTAAACCCAATCACTTTTAAATTACAAAAAATTGCTAGTAACCATAGCAAACTATACCAAACTCACCTAAATAACTTCGGCTACCATAAATCATCACCAACTAACCCTTACCCCAACAAACTTAACCCAATCACTTTTAAATTACAAAAAAATGCTACTAACCATAGCAAACTATGCCAAACTCACCTAAATCACTTTGGATATCAAGAATCACCACCAACTACACTTTACAGCAACAAACTAAGCCCAATCACTTTAAAATTACAAAAAAATGCTAAAAATCATAACAAACTATACCAGAATCACCTAAATTACTTCGGCTACCGTAAAACACACCCAACTATCCCTTACCACAACAAACCAAACCATATCATCTTAAAATTACAAAAAAAGGTGTACAAATCATAACAAACTATGCCAGACTCACCTAAATTACTTCGGCTACTCTAAATCATCACCAACTAACCCTTACCACAACAAACTAAACCCAATCACTTTTAAATTACAAAAAAATGCTAGTAACCATAGCAAACTATGCCAAACTCACCTAAATTACTTCGGCTATCAAAAATCACGCCCAACTATACTTTACAGCGACAAACTATGCCCAATCACTTTAAAATTACAAAAAAATGCTTAAAATCATAACAAACTATACCAGATTCATATAAATTACTTCGGCTACCGTAAATCACCCCCAACTATCCCTTACCACAACAAACCAAACCATATCATCTTAAAATTACAAAAAAAGGTGTACAAATCATAACAAATTATGCCAGACTCACCTAAATTACTTCGGCTACTCTAAATCATCATCAACTAACCCTTACCACTACAAACTAAACCCAATCAATTTTAAATTACAAAAAAATGCTAGTAACCATAGCAAATTATGCCAAACTTACCTAAATTACTTCGGCTACCATAAATCATCACCAACTAACCCTTACCACAACAAACTAAACCCAATCACTTTTCAATTACAAAAAAATGCTACTAACCATAGCAAACTATGCCAAACTCACCTAAATTACTTCGGCTATCAAAAATCACCCCCAACTACACTTTACAGCAACAAACTAAGCCCAATCTCTTTAAAATTACACAAAAATGCTAAAAATCATAACAAACTATACCAGAATCACCTAAATTACTTCGGCTACCGTAAATCACCCCCAACTATCCCTTACCACAGCAAACCAAACCATATCATCTTAAAATTACAAAAAAAGGTGTACAAATCATAACAAATTATGCCAGACTCACCTAAATTACTTCGGCTACTCTAAATCATCACCAACTAAACCTTACCACAACAAACTAAACCTAATCACTTTTAAATTACAAAAAATGCTACTAACCATAGCAAACTATGCCAAACCCACCTAAATTACTTCGGCTATCAAAAATCACCCCCAACTACACTTTACAGAAACAAACTAAGCCCAATCACTTTAAAATTACAAAAAAATGCTAAAAATCATAACAAACTATACCAGCATCACCTAAATTACTTCGGCAACCGTAAATCACCCCCAACTATCCCTTACCACAACAAACCAAACCATATCATCTTAAAATTACAAAAAAAGGTGTACAAATCATAACAAACTATGTCAGACTCACCTAAATTACTTCGGCTACTCTAAATCATCATCAACTAACCCTTACCACTACAAACTAAACCCAATCACTTTTAAATTACAAAAAAATGCTAGTAACCATAGCAAATTATGCCAAACTCACCTAAATTACTTCGGCTACTCTAAATCATCACCAACTAAACCTTACCACAACAAACTAAACCCAATCACTTTTAAATTACAAAAAAATGCTAGTAACCATAGCAAACTATGCCAAACTCACCTAAATTACTTCGGCTACCATAAATCATCACCAACTAACCCTTACCACAACAAACTTAACCCAATCACTTTTAAATTACAAAAAAATGCTACTAACCATAGCAAACTATGCCAAACACACCTAAATCACTTCGGATATCAAGAATCACCACCAATTACACTTTACAGCAACAAACTAAGCCCAATCACTTTAAAATTACAAAAAAAGGTGTACAAATCATAACAAACTATGCCAGACTCACCTAAATTACTTCGGCTACTCTAAATCATCACCAACTAACCCTTACTACAACAAACTAAACCCAATCACTTTTAAATTACAAAAAAATGCTAGTAACCATAGCAAACTATGCCAAACTCACCTAAATTACTTCGGCTACCATAAATCATCACTAACTAACCCTTACCACAACAAACTAAACCCAATCACTTTTAAATTACAAAAAAATGCTACTAGCCATAGCAAACTATGCCAAACTCACCTAAATTACTTCGGCTATCAAAAATCACCCCCAACTAAACTTTACAGCGACAAACTAAGCCCAATCACTTTAAAATTACAAAAAAATGCTTAAAATCATAACAAACTATACCAGAATCACCTAAATTACTTCGGCTACCGTAAATCACCACCAACTATCCCTTACCACAATAAACCAACCCATATCATCTTAAAATTACAAAACAAGGTGTACAAATCATAACAAACTATGCCAGACTCACCTAAATTACTTCGGCTACTCTAAATCATCACCAACTAACCCTTACCACAACAAACTAAAACCAATCACTTTTAAATTACAAAAAAATGCTAGTAACCATAGCAAACTATGCCAATCTTACCTATATTACTTCGGCTACCATTAATCATCACCAACTAACCCTTACCACAACAAACTAAACCCAATCACTTTTAAATTACAAAAAAATGCTACTAACCATAGAAAACTATGCCAAACTCACCTAAATTACTTCGGCTATCAAAAATTACCCCCAACTACACTTTACAGCAACAAACTAAGCCCAATCATTTTAAAATTACAAAAAAATGCTAAAAATCATAACAAACTATACCAGAATCACCTAAATTACTTCGGCTACCGTAAATCACCCCCAACTATCCCTTACCACAAGAAACCAAACCATATCATCTTAAAATTACAAAACAAGGTGTACAAATCATAACAAACTATGCCAGACTCACCTAAATTACTTCGGCTACTCTAAATCATCACCAACTAACCCTTACCACAACAAACTAAACCCAATCACTTTTAAATTACAAAAAAATGCTAGTAACCATAGCAAACTATGCCAATCTTACCTATATTACTTCGGCTACCATTAATCATCACCAACTAACCCTTACCACAACAAACTAAACCCAATCACTTTTAAATTACAAAAAAATGCTACTAACCATAGCAAACTATGCCAAACTCACCTAAATTACTTCGGCTATCAAAAATCACCCCCAACTACACTTTACAGCAACAAACTAAAAACAATCACTTTAAAATTACAAAAAAATGCTAAAAAACATAACAAACTATACCAGAATCACCTAAATTACTTCGGCTACCGTAAATCACCACCAACTATCCCTTACCACAATAAACCAACCCATATCATCTTAAAATTACAAAACAAGGTGTACAAATCATAACAAACTATGCCAGACTCACCTAAATTACTTCGGCTACTCTAAATCATCACCAACTAACCCTTACCACAACAAACTAAAACCAATCACTTTTAAATTACAAAAAAATGCTAGTAACCATAGCAAACTATGCCAATCTTACCTATATTACTTCGGCTACCATTAATCATCACCAACTAACCCTTACCACAACAAACTAAACCCAATCACTTTTAAATTTCAAAAAAATGCTACTAACCATAGCAAACTATGCCAAACTCACCTAAATTACTTCGGCTATCAAAAATCACTTCCAACTACACTTTACAGCAACAAACTAAGCCCAATCACTTTAAAATTACAAAAAAATGCTAAAAATCATAACAAACTATACCAGAATCACCTAAATTACTTCGGCTACCGTAAGTCACACCTAACTATCCCTTACCACAACAAACCAAACCATATCATCTTATAATTACAAAAAAAGGTGTACAAATCATAACAAACTATGTCAGACTCACCTAAATTACTTCGGCTACTCTAAATCATCATCAACTAACCCTTACCACTACAAACTAAACCCAATCACTTTTAAATTACAAAAAAATGCTAGTAACCATAGCAAACTATGCCAAACTCACCTAAATTACTTCGGCTATCAAAAATCATCCCCAACTAAACTTTACAGCGACAAACTAAGCCCAATCACTTTAAAATTACAAAAAAATGCTACTAACCATAGCAAACTATGCCAAACTCACCTAAATTACTTCGGCTATCAAAAATCACCCCCAACTACACTTTACAGCAACAAACTAAAAACAATCACTTTAAAATTACAAAAAAATGCTAAAAAACATAACAAACTATACCAGAATCACCTAAATTACTTCGGCTACCGTAAATCACCACCAACTATCCCTTACCACAATAAACCAAACCATATCATCTTAAAATTACAAAACAAGGTGTACAAATCATAACAAACTATGCCAGACTCACCTAAATTACTTCGGCTACTCTAAATCATCACCAACTAACCCTTACCACAACAAACTAAAACCAATCACTTTTAAATTACAAAAAAATGCTAGTAACCATAGCAAACTATGCCAATCTTACCTATATTACTTCGGCTACCATTAATCATCACCAACTAACCCTTACCACAACAAACTAAACCCAATCACTTTTAAATTTCAAAAAAATGCTACTAACCATAGCAAACTATGCCAAACTCACCTAAATTACTTCGGCTATCAAAAATCACCCCCAACTACACTTTACAGCAACAAACTAAGCCCAATCACTTTAAAATTACAAAAAAATGCTAAAAATCATAATAAACTATACCAGAATCACCTAAATTACTTCGGCTACCGTAAGTCACACCTAACTATCCCTTACCACAACAAACCAAACCATATCATCTTAAAATTACAAAAAAAGGTGTACAAATCATAACCAACTATGCCAGACTCACCTAAATTTCTTCGGCTACTCTAAATCATCACCAACTAACGCTTACCACAACAAACTAAACCCAATCACATTTAAATTACAAAAAAATGCTACTAACCATAGCAAACTATGCCAAACTCACCTAAATTACTTCGGCTATCAAGAATCACCCCCAACTACACTTTACAGCGACAAACTAAGCCCAATCACTTTAAAATTACAAAAAAATACTAAAAATCATAACAAACTATACCAGAATCACCTAAATTACTTCGGCTACCGTAAATCACCCCCAACTATTCCTTACCTCAACAAACCAAACCATATCATCTTAAAATTACAAAAAAAGGTGTACAAATCATAAAAAACTATGCCAAACTCACCAAAATTACATCGGCTACTCTAAATCATCACCAACTAACCCTTACCAAAACAAACTAAACCCAATCACTTTTAAATTACAAAAAAATGCTAGTAACCATAGCAAACTATGCCAAACTCACCTAAATTACTTCGGCTACCATAACTTAACCCAATCACTTTTAAATTACAAAAAAATTCTACTAACCATAGCAAACTATGCCAAACACACCTAAATCACTTCGGATATCAAGAATCACCACCAATTACACTTTACAGCAACAAACTAAGCCCAATCACTTTAAAATTACAAAAAAAGGTGTACAAATCATAACAAACTATGCCAGACTCACCTAAATTACTTCGGCTACTCTAAATCATCACCAACTAACCCTTACCACAACAAACTAAACCCAATCACTTTTAAATTACAAAAAAATGCTAGTAACCATAGCAAACTATGCCAAACTCACCTAAATTACTTCGGCTACCATAAATCATCACTAACTAACCCTTACCACAACAAACTAAACCCAATCACTTTTAAATTACAAAAAAATGCTACTAACCATAGCAAACTATGCCAAACTCACCTAAATTACTTCGGCTATCAAAAATCACCCCCAACTATACTTTACAGCGACAAACTAAGCCCAATCACTTTAAAATTACAAAAAAATGCTTAAAATCATAACAAACTATACCAGAATCACCTAAATTACTTCGGCTATCGTAAATCACCCCCAACTATCCCTTACCACAACAAACCAAACCATATCATTTTAAAATTACAAAAAAAGGTGTACAAATCATAACAAATTATGCCAGACTCACATAAATTACTTCGGCTACTCTAAATCATCACCAACTAACCCTTACCAAAACAAACTAAACCCAATCACTTTTAAATTACAAAAAATGCTAGTAACCATAGCAAAGTATGCCAAACTTACCTATATTACTTCGGCTACCATAAATCATCACCAAATAACCCTTACTACAACAAACTAAACCCAATCACTTTTAAATTCCAAAAAAATGCTACTAACCATAGCAAACTATGCCAAACTCACCTAAATTACTTCGGCTATCAAAAATCACCCACAACTACACTTTACAGCAACAAACTAAGCCCAATCACTTTAAAATTACAAAAAAATGCTAAAAATCATAACAAACTATACCAGAATCACCTAAATTACTTCGGCTACCGTAAATCACACCCAACTATTCCTTACCACAACAAACCAAACCATATCATCTTAAAATTACAAAAAAAGGTGTACAAATCATAACAAACTATGCCAGACTCACCTAAATTACTTCGGCTACTCTAAATCATCACCAACTAACCCTTACCACAACAAACTAAACCCTATCACTTTTAAATTACAAAAAAATGCTAGTAACCATAGCAAACTATGCCAGACTCACCTAAATTACTTCGGCTACTCTAAATTATCACCAACTAACCCTTACCACAACAAACTAAACCCAATCACTTTTAAATTACATAAAATGCTAGTAACCATAGCAAACTATGCCAAACTTACCTATATTACTTCGGCTACCATAAATCATCACCAAATAACCCTTACTACAACAAACTAAACCCAATCACTTTTAAATTCCAAAAAAATGCTACTAACCATAGCAAACTATGCCAAACTCACCTAAATTACTTCGGCTATCAAAAATCACCCCCAACTACACTTTACAGCAACAAACTAAGCCCAATCACTTTAAAATTACAAAAAAATGCTAAAAATCATAACAAACTATACCAGAATCACCTAAATTACTTCGGCTACCGTAAATCACACCCAACTATTCCTTACCACAACAAACCAAACCATATCATCTTAAAATTACAAAAAAAGGTGTACAAATCATAACAAACTATGCCAGACTCACCTAAATTACTTCGGCTACTCTAAATCATCACCAACTAACCCTTACCACAACAAACTAAACCCAATCACTTTTAAATTACAAAAAAATGCTAGTAACCATAGCAAACTATGCCAAACTCACCTAAATTACTTCGGCAAAAAAATCACCCCCAACTACACTTTACAGCGACAAACTAAGCCCAATCACTTTAAAATTACAAAAAAATGCTAAAAATCATACAAACTATATCAGAATCACCTAAATTACTTCGGCTACCGTAAATCACCCCCAACTATCCCTTACCACAACAAACCCAACCATATCATATTAAAATTACAAAAAAAGGTGTACAAATCTTAACAAACTATGCCAGACTCAACTAAATTACTTCGGCTACTCTAAATCATCACCAACTAACCCATACCACAACAAACTAAACCCAATCACTTTTAAATTACACAAAAATGCTAGTAACCATAGCAAACTATGCCAAACTCACCTAAATTACTTCGGCTATCAAAAATCACCCCCAACTACACTTTACAGCAACAAACTAAGCCCAATCACTTTAAAATTACAAAAAAATGCTAAAAATCATAACAAACTATACCAGAATCACCTAAATTACTTCGGCTACCGTAAATCACCCCCAACTTTCCCTTACCACAACAAACCAAACCATATTATCTTAAAATTACAAAAAAAGGTGTACAAATCATAACAAACTATGCCAGACTCACCTAAATTACTTCGACTACTCTAAATCATCACCAACTAACCCTTACCACAACAAACTAAACCCAATCACTTTTAAATTACAATAAAATGCTACTAATCATAGCAAACTATGCCAAACTCACCTAAATTACTTCGGCTACCGTAAATCACCCCCAACTATCCCTTACCACAACAAACCAAACCATATCATCTTAAAATTACAAAAAAATGTGTACAAATCATAACAAACTCTGCCAGACTCACCTAAATTACTTCGGCTACTCTTAATCATCACCAACTAACCCTTACCACAACAAACTAAACCCAATCATTTTTAAATTACAAAAAATGCTAGTAACCATAGCAAACTATGCCAAACTCACCTAAATTACTTTGGCTATCAAAAATCACCCCCAACTACACTTTACAGCGACAAACTAAGCCCAATCACTTTAAAATTACAAAAAAATGCTAAAAATCATAACAAACTATACCAGAATCACCTAAATTACTTCGGCTACCGTAAATCACCCCCAACTATCCCTTACCACAACAAACCAATCCATATCATCTTAAAATTACAAAAAAAGGTGTACAAATCATAACAAACTATGCCAGACTCACCTAAATTACTTCGGCTACTCTAAATCATCACCAACTAACCCTTACCACAACAAAGTAAACCCAATCAATTTTAAATTACAAAAAAATGCTAGTAACCATAGCAAACTATGCCAATCTTACCTATATTACTTCGGCTACCTTTAATCATCACCAACTAACCCTTACCACAACAAACAAAACCCGATCACTTTTAAATTACAAAAAAATGCTACTAACCATAGCAAACTATGCCAAACTCACCTAAATTACTTCGGCTATCAAAAATCACCCCCAACTACACTTTACAGCAACAAACTAAAAACAATCACTTTAAAATTACAAAAAAATGCTAAAAATCATAACAAATTATACCAGAATCACCTAAATTACTTCGGCTACCGTAAATCACCCCCAACTATCCCTTACCACAACAAACCAAACCATATCATCTTAAAATTACAAAAAAAGGTGTACAAATCATAACAAACTATGCCAGACTCACCTAAATTACTTCGGCTAATCTAAATCATCACCAACTAACCCTTACCACAACAAACTAAACCCAATCACTTTTAAATTACAAAAAATGCTAGTAACCATAGCAAACTATGCCAAACTTACCTATATTACATCGGCTACCATAAATCATCACCAACTAACCCTTACCACAACAAACTAAACCCAATCACTTTTAAATTACAAAAAAATGCTACTAACCATAGCAAACTATGCCAAACACACCTAAATTACTTCGGCTATCAAAAATCACCCCCAACTACACTTTACAGCAACAAACTAAGCCCAATCACTTTAAAATTACAAAAAAATGCTAAAAATCATAACAAACTATACCAGAATCACCTAAATTACTTCGGCTACCGTAAATCACACCCAACTATCCCTTACCACAACAAACCAAACCATATCATCTTAAAATTACAAAAAAAGGTGTACAAATCATAACAAACTATGCCAGACTCACCTAAATTACTTCGGCTACTCTAAATCATCACCAACTAACCCTTACCACAACAAACTAAACCCAATCACTTTTAAATTACAAAAAAATGCTAGTAACCATAGCAAACTATGCCAAACTTACCTAAATTACTTCGGCTACCATAAATCATCACCAACTAATCCTTACCACAACAAAGTAAACCCAATCACTTTTAAATTACAAAAAAATGCTACTAACCATAGAAAACTATGCCAAACTCACCTAAATTACTTCGGCTATGAAAAATCACCCCCACCTACACTTTACAGCAACAAATTAAGCCCAATCATTTTAAAATTACAAAAAAATGCTAAAAATCATAACAAACTATACCAGAATCACCTAAATTACTTCGGCTACCGTAAATCACCCCCAACTATCCCTTACCACAATAAACCAAACCATATCATCTTAAAATTACAAAACAAGGTGTACAAATCATAACAAACTATGCCAGACTCACCTAAATTACTTCGGCTACTCTAAATCATCACCAACTAACCCTTACCACAACAAACTAAAACCCAATCACTTTTAAATTACAAAAAATGCTACTAGCAATAGCAAACTATGCCAAACTCACCTAAATTACTTCGGCTATCAAAAATCACCCCCAACTACACTTTACAGCAACAAACTTAGCCCAATCACTTTAAAATTACAAAAAAATGCTAAAAATCATAACAAACTATACCAAAATCACCTAAATTACTTCGGCTACCGTAAATCACCCCCAACTATCCCTTACCACAACAACAAACCATATCATCGTAAAATTACAAAAATAGGTGCACAAATCATAACAAACTATGCCAGACTCACCTAAATTACTTTGGCTACTCTAAATCATCACCAGCTTACCCTTACCACAACAAATTAAACCCAATCACTTTTAAATTACAAAAAAATGCTACTTACCATATCAAAGATTGCCAAACTCACCTAAATTACTTCGGCTACCATAAATCATCACCAACTAACCCTTACCACAACAAACTAAACCCAATCACTTTTAAATTACAAAAAAATGCTACTAACCATAGCAAACTGCCAAAATCACCTAAATTACTTCGGCTATCAAAAATCACCCCCAACTACACTTTACAGCAACAAACTAAGCCCAATCACTTTAAAATTACAAAAAAATGCTAAAAATTATAACAAACTATACCAGAATCACCTAAATTACTTCGGCTACCGTAAATCATCCCCAACTATCCCTTACCACAACAAACCAAACCATTTCATCGTAAAATTACAAAAAAAGGTGCACAAATCATAACAAACTATGCCAGAATCACCTAAATTACTTCGGCTACTCTAAATCATCACCAACTAACTCTTAACACAACAAACTAAACCCAATCACTTTTAAATTACAAAAAAATGCTACTAACCATAGCAAACTATGCCAAACTCATCTAAATTACTTCGGCTACCATAAATAATCACCAACTAACCCTTACCACAACAAACTAAACCCAATCACTTTTAAATTACAAAAAAATGCTACTAACCATAGCAAACTATGCCAAATTCACCTAAATTACTTCGGCTATCAAAAATCACATCCAACTACACTTTACAGCAACAAACTAAGCCCAATCACTTTAAAATTACAAAAAAATGCTAAAAATCATAACAAACTATACCAGAGTCACATAAATTACTTCGGCTACCGTAAATCACCCCCAACTCTCCCTTACCACAACAAACCAAACCTTATCATCTTAAAATTACAAAAAAAGGTGTACAAATCATAACAAACAATGCCAGACTCACCTAAATTACTTCGGCTACTCTAAATCATCACCAACTAACCCTTACCACAACAAACTAAACCCAATCACTTTTAAATTACAAAAAAATGCTACTTACCATAGCAAACTATGCCAAACTCACCTAAATTACTTCGGCTACCATAAATCATCACCAACTAACCCTTACCACAACAAACTAAACCCAATCACTTTTAAATTACAAAAAAATGCTACTAACCATAGCAAACTATGCCAAATTCACCTAAATTACTTCGGCTATCAAAAATCACCCCCAACTACACTTTACAGCAACAAACTAAGCCCAATCATTTTAAAATTACAAAAAAATGCTAAAAATCATAACAAACTATACCAGAATCACCTAAATTACTTCGGCTACCGTAAATCACCCCCAATTATCCCTTACCACAACAAACCAAACCATATCATCTTAAAATTACAAAAAAAGGTGTACAAATCATAACAAATTATGCCAGACTCACCTAAATTACTTCGGCTACTTTAAATCATCACCAACTAACCCTTACCACAACAAACTAAACCCAATCACTTTTAAATTACAAAAAAATGCTACTAACCATAGCAAACTATGCCAAACTCACCTAAATTACTTCGGCTACCATAAATCATCACCAACTAACCCTTTCCACATCAAACTAAACCCAATCACTTTTAAATTACAAAAAAATGCTACTAACCATAGCAAATTATGCCAAACTCACCTAAATTACTTTGGCTATCAAAAATCACCCCCAACTACACTTTACAGCAACAAACTAAGCCCAATCACTTTAAAATTACAAAAAAATGCTAAAAATCATAACAAATTATACAGAATCACCTAAATTACTTCGGCTACCATAAATCACCACCAACTATCCCTTACCACAACAAACCAAACCATATCATCTTAAAACTACAAAAAAAGGTGTACAAATCATAGCAAACTATGCCAGACTCACCTAAATTACTTCGGCTACTCTAAATCATCACCAACAAACCCTTACCACAACAAACTAAACCCAATCACTTTTAAATTACAAAAAAATGCTACTAACTATAGCATACTATGCCAAACTCACCTAAATTACTTCGGCTACCATAAATCATCACCAACTAACCCTTACCACAACAAACTAAACCCCATCACTTTTAAATTACAAAAAAATGCTACTAACCATAGCAAACTATGCCAAACTCACCTAAATTACTTCGGCTACTCTAAATCATAACCAACTAACACTTACCACAACAAACTAAACCCAATCACTTTTAAATTACAAAAAAATGCTACTAACCATAGCAAACTATGCCAAACTCACCTAAATTACTTCGGCTACCATAAATCATCACCAACTAACCCTTACCACAACAAACTAAACCCAATCAATTATAAATTACAAAAAAATGCTACTAACCATAGCAAACTATGCCAAACTCACCTAAATTACTTCGGCTACCATAAATCATCACCAACTAACACTTACCACAACAAACTAAACCCAATCACTTTTAAATTACAAAAAAATGCTACTAACCATAGCAAACTATGCCAAACTCACCTAAATTACTTCGGCTATCAAAAATCACCCCCAACTACACTTTACAGCAACAAACTAAGCCCAATCACTTTAAAATTACAAAAAAATGCTAAAAATCATAACAAACTATACCAGAGTCACCTAAATTACTTCGGCTACCGTAAATCACCCCCAACTCTCCCTTACCACAACACACCAAACCATATCATCTTAAAATTACAAAAAAAGGTGTACAAATCATAACAAATAATGCCAGACACACCTAAATTACTTCGGCTACTCTAAATCATCACCAAGTAACCCTTACCACAACAAACTAAACCCAATCACTTTTAAATTACAAAAAAAGCTACTAACCATAGCAAACTATGCCAAACTCACCTAAATTACTTCGGCTACCATAAATCATCACCAAATAACCCTTACCACAACAAACTAAACCCAATCACTTTTAAATTACAAAAAAATGCTACTAACCATAGCAAACTATGCCAAACTCACCTAAATTACTTCGGCTATCAAAAATCATCCCCAACTACACTTTACAGCAACAAACTAAGCCGAATCACTTTAAAATTACAAAAAAATGCTAAAAATCATAACAAACTATACCAGAATAACCTAAATTACTTCGGCTACCGTAAATCACCCCCAACTATCCCTTACCACAACAAACCAAACCATATGATCTTAAAATTACAAAAAAAAGTGTACAAATCATAACAAACTATGCCAGACTCACCTAAATTACTTCGGCTACTCTAAATCATCACCAACTAACCCTTACCATAACAAACTAAACCAAATCGCTTTAAAATTACAAAAAAATGCTACTAACCATAGCAAACTATGCCAAACTCACCTAAATTACTTCGGCTATCAAAAACCACCCCCAACTACACTTTACAGCAACAAACTAAGCCCAATCACTTAAAAATTACAAAAAAATGCTAAAAATCATAACAAAATATACCAGAATCACCTAAATTACTTCGGCTACCGTAAATCACCCCCAACTATCCCTTACCACAACAAACCAAACCATATCATCTTAAAATTACAAAAAAAGGTGTACAAATCATAACAAACTATGCCAGTCTCACCTAAATTACTTCGGCTACTCTAAATCATCACCAACTAACCCTTACCACAACAAACTAAACCCAATCATTTTTAAATTACAAAAAAATGCTACTAACCATAGCAAACTATGCCAAACTCACCTAAATTACTTCGGCTACCATAAATCATCACCAACTAACCCTTACCACAACAAACTAAACCCAATCACTTTTAAATTACAAAAAAATGCTAAAAATCATAACAAACTATACCAGAATCACCTAAATTACTTCGGCTACCGTAAATCACCCCCAACTATCCCTTACCACAAAAAACCAAACCATATCATCTTAAAATTACAAAAAAAGTTGTACAAATCATAACAAACTATGCCAGGCTCACCTACATTACTTCGGCTACTCTAAATCATAACCAACTAACACTTACCACAACAAACTAAACCCAATCACTTTTAAATTACAAAAAAATGCTACTAACCATAGCAAACTATGCCAAACTCACCTAAATTACTTCGGCTACCATAAATCATCACCAACTAACCCTTACCACAACAAACTAAACCCAATCAATTTTAAATTACAAAAAAATGCTACTAACCATAGCAAACTATGCCAAACTCATCTAAATTACTTCGGCTATCAAAAATCACCCCCAACTACACTTTACAGCAACAAACTAAGCCCAATCACTTTAAAATTACAAAAAAATGCTAAAAATCATAACAAACTATACCAGAGTCACCTAAATTACTTCGGCTACCGTAAATCACCCCCAACTCTCCCTTACCACAACAAACAAAACCATATCATCTTAAAATTACAAAAAAAGGTGTACAAATCATAACAAACAATGCCAGACTCACCTAAATTACTTCGGCTACTCTAAATCATCACCAACTAACCCTTACCACAACAAACTAAACCCAATCACTTTTAAATTACAAAAAAAGCTACTAACCATAGCAAACTATGCCAAACTCACCTAAATTACTTCGGCTACCATAAATCATCACCAACTAACCCTTACCACAACAAACTAAACCCAATCAATTTTAAATTACAAAAAAATGCTACTAACCATAGCAAACTATGCCAAACTCATCTAAATTACTTCGGCTATCAAAAATCACCCCCAACTACACTTTACAGCAACAAACTAAGCCCAATCACTTTAAAATTACAAAAAAATGCTAAAAATCATAACAAACTATACCAGAGTCACCTAAATTACTTCGGCGACCGTAAATCACCCCCAACTCTCCCTTACCACAACAAACCAAACCATATCATCTTAAAATTACAAAAAAAGGTGTACAAATCATAACAAACAATGCCAGACTCACCTAAATTACTTCGGCTACTCTAAATCATCACCAACTAACCCTTACCACAACAAACTAAACCCAATCACTTTTAAATTAAAAAAAATGATTCAAACCATAGCAAACTATGCCAAACTCACCTAAATTACTTCGGCTACCATAAATCATCACCAACTAACCCTTACCACAACAAACTAAACCCAATCAATTTTAAATTACAAAAAAATGTTACTAACCATAGCAAACTATGCCAAACTCACCTAAATTACTTCGGCTATCAAAAATCACCCCCAACTACACTTTACAGCAACAAACTAAGCCCAATCACTTTAAAATTACAAAAAAATGCTAAAAATCATAACAAACTATACCAGAGTCACCTAAATTACTTCGGCTACCGTAAATCACCCCCAACTCTCCCTTACCACAACAAACCAAACCATATCATCTTAAAATTACAAAAAAAGGTGTACAAATCATAACAAACAATGCCAGACTCACCTAAATTACTTCGGCTACTCTAAATCATCACCAACTAACCCTTACCACAACAAACTAAACCCAATCACTTTTAAATTACAAAAAAAGCTACTAACAATAGCAAACTATGCCAAACTCACCTAAATTACTTCGGCTACCATAAATCATCACCAAATAACCCTTACCACAACAAACTAAACCCAATCACTTTTAAATTACAAAAAAATGCTACTAACCATAGCAAACTATGCCAAACTCACCTAAATTACTTCGGCTATCAAAAATCACCCCCAACTACACTTTACAGCAACAAACTAATCCGAATCACTTTAAAATTACAAAAAAATGCTAAAAATCATAACAAACTATACCAGAATCACCTAAATTACTTCGGCTACCGTAAATCACCCCCAACTATCCCTTACCACAACAAACCAAACCATATCATCTTAAAATTACAAAAAAAGGTGTACAAATCATAACAAACAATGCCAGACTCACCTAAATTACTTCGGCTACTCTAAATCATCACCAACTAACCCTTACCACAACAAACTAAACCCAATCACTTTTAAATTACAAAAAAAGCTACTAACAATAGCAAACTATGCCAAACTCACCTAAATTACTTCGGCTACCATAAATCATCACCAAATAACCCTTACCACAACAAACTAAACCCAATCACTTTTAAATTACAAAAAAATGCTACTAACCATAGCAAACTATGCCAAACTCACCTAAATTACTTCGGCTATCAAAAATCACCCCCAACTACACTTTACAGCAACAAACTAATCCGAATCACTTTAAAATTACAAAAAAATGCTAAAAATCATAACAAACTATACCAGAATCACCTAAATTACTTCGGCTACCGTAAATCACCCCCAACTATCCCTTACCACAACAAACCAAACCATATGATCTTAAAATTACAAAAAAAGGTGTACAAATCATAACAAACTATGCCAGACTCACCTAAATTACTTCGGCTACTCTAAATCATCACCAACTAACCCTTACCATAACAAACTAAACCAAATCGCTTTTAAATTACAAAAAAATGCTACTAACCATAGCAAACTATGCCAAACTCACCTAAATTACTTCGGCTATCAAAAACCACCCCCAATTACACTTTACAGCAACAAACTAAGCCCAATCACTTAAAAATTACAAAAAAATGCTAAAAATCATAAAAAAATATACCAGAATCACCTAAATTACTTCGGCTACCGTAAATCACCCCCAACTATCCCTTACCACAACAAACCAAACCATATCATCTTAAAATTACAAAAAAATGCTAAAAATCATAACAAACTATACCAGAATCACCTAAATTACTTCGGCTACCGTAAATCACCCCCAACTATCCCTTACCACAACAAACCAAACCATATGATCTTAAAATTACAAAAAAAGGTGTACAAATCATAACAAACTATGCCAGTCTCACCTAAATTACTTCGGCTACTCTAAATCATCACCAACTACCCCTTACCACAACAAACTAAACCCAATCACTTTTAAATTACAAAAAAATGCTACTAACTATAGCAAACTATGCCAAACTCACCTAAATTACTTCGGCTACCATAAATCATCACCAACTAACCCTTACCACAACAAACTAAACCCAATCAATTTTAAATTACAAAAAAATGCTACTAACCATAGCAAACTATGCCAAACTCATCTAAATTACTTCGGCTATCAAAAATCACCCCCAACTACACTTTACAGCAATAAACTAAGCCCAATCACTTTAAAATTACAAAAAAATGCTAAAAATCATAACAAACTATACCAGAATCACCTAAATTACTTCGGCTACCGTAAATCACCCCCAACTATCCCTTACCACAACAAACCAAACCATATCATCTTAAAATTAAAAAAAAAGGTGTACAAATCATAACAATTATGCCAGACTCACCTAAATTACTTCGGCTACTCTAAATCATCACCAACTAACCCTTACCACACCAAACTAAACCCAATCACTTTTAAATTACAAAAAAATGCTACTAACCATAGCAAACTATGCCAAACTCACCTAAATTACTTCGGCTACCATAAATCATCACCAACTAACCCTTACCACAACAAACTAAACCCAATCACTTTTAAATTGCAAAAAAATGCTACTAACCATAGCAAACTATGCCAAATTCTCCTAAATTACTTCGGCTATCAAAAATCACCCCCAACTACACTTTACAGCAACAAACTAAGCCCAATCACTTTAAAATTACAAAAAAATGCTAAAAATCATAACAAACTATACCAGAATCACCTAAATTACTTCGGCTACCGTAAATCACCCCCAACTATCCCTTACCACAACAAACCAAACCATATCATCTCAAAATTACAAAACAAGGTGTACAAATCATAACAAACTATGCCAGATTCACCTAAATTACTTCGGCTACTCTAAATCATCTCCAACTAATCCTTACCACAACAAATTAAACCCAATCACTTTTAAATTACAAAAAAATGCTACTAACCATAGCAAACTATGCCAAACTCACCTAAATTACTTCGGCTACTATAAATCATCACCAACTAACCCTTACCACAACAAACTAAACCCAATCACTTTTAAATTACAAAAAAATGCTACTAACCATAGCAAACTATGCCAAACTCACCTAAATTACTTCGGCTATCAAAAATCACCCCCAACTACACTTTACAGCAACAAACTAAGCCCAATCACTTTAAAATTACAAAAAAATGCTTAAAATCATAAGAAACTATACCAGAATCACCTAAATTACTTCGGCTACCGTAAATCACCCCCAACTATCCCTTACCACAACAAACCAAACCATATCATCTTAAAATAACAAAAAAAGGTGTACAAATCATAACAAACTATGCCAGACTCACCTAAATTACTTCGGCTACTCTAAATCATCACCAACTAACCCTTACCACAACAAACTTAACCCAATCACTTTTAAATTACAAAAAAATGCTACTAACCATAGCAAACTATGCCAAACTCATCTAAATTACTTCCGCCACCATAAATCATCACCAACTAACCCTTACCACAACAAACTAAACCCAATCACTTTTAATTACAAAAAAATGCTACTAACCATAGCAAACTATGCCAAACTCACCTAAATTACTTCGGCTATCAAAAATCACCCCCAACTACACTTTACAGCAACAAACTAAACCCAATCACTTTAAAATTACAAAAAAATGCTAAAAATCATAACAAACTATACCAGAATCACCTAAATTACTTCGGCTACCGTAAATCACCCCCAACTATCCCTTACCACAACAAACCAAACCATATCATCTAAAAATTACAAAAAAAGGTGTACAAATCATAACAAACTATGCCAGACTCACCTAAATTATTTCGGCTACTCTAAATCATCACCAACTAACCCTTACCACAACAAACTAAACCCAATCACTTTTAAATTACAAAAAAATGCTACTAACCATAGCAAACTATGCCAAACTCACCTAAATTACTTCGGCTACCATAAATCATCACCAACTAACCCTTACCACAACAAACTAAACCCAATCATTTTTAAATTACAAAAAAATGTTACTAACCATAGCAAACTATGCCAAACTCACCTAAATTACTTCGGCTATCAAAAATCACCCCCAACTACACTTTACAGCAACAAACTAAGCCCAATCACTTTAAAACTACAAAAAAATGCTAAAAATTATAACAAATTATACAGAATCACCTAAATTACTTCGGCTACCGTAAATCACCACCAACTATCCCTTACCACAACAAACCAAACCATATCATCTTAAAATTACAAAAAAAGTTGTACAAATCATAACAAACTATGCCAGACTCACCTACATTACTTCGGCTACTCTAAATCATAACCAACTAACACTTATCACAACAAACTAAACCCAATCACTTTTAAATTACAAAAAAATGCTACTAACCATAGCAAACTATGCCAAACTCACCTAAGTTACTTTGGCTACCATAAATCATCACCAACTAACCCTTACCACAACAAACTAAACCCAATTACTTTTAAATTACAAAAAAATGCTACTAACCCTAGCAAACTATGCCAAACTCACCTAAATTACTTCGGCTACCATAAATCATCACCAACTAACCCTTACCACAACAAACTAAACCCAATCACTTTTAAATTACAAAAAAATGCTACTAACCATAGCAAACTATGCCAAACTCACCTAAATTACTTCGGCTATCAAAAATCACCCCCAACTACACTTTACAGTAACAAACTAAGCCCAATCACTTTAAAATTACAAAAAAATGCTAAAAATCATAACAAATTATACAGAATCACCTAAATTACTTCGGCTACCGTAAATCACAACCAACTATCCCTTACCACAACAAACCAAACCATATCATCTTAAAATTACAAAAAAAGGTGTACAAATCATAACAAACTATGCCAGACTCACCTAAATTACTTCGGATACTCTAAATCATTACCAACTAACCCTTACCACAACAAACTAAACCTAATCATTTTTAAATTACAAAAAAATGTTACTAACCATAGCAAACTATGCCAAACTCACCTAAATTACTTCGGCTATCAAAAATCACCCCCAACTACACTTTACAGCAACAAACTAAGCCCAATCACTTTAAAATTACAAAAAAATGCTAAAAATTATAACAAACTATACCAGAATCACCTAAATTACTTCGGCTACCGTAAATCACCCCCAACTATCCCTTACCACAACAAACCAAACCATATCATCTTAAAATTACAAAAAAAGGTGTACAAATCATAACAAACTATGCCAGACTCACCTAAATTACTTCGGCTACTCTAAATCATCACCAACTAACCCTTACCACAACAAACTAAACCCAATCAATTTTAAATTACAAAAAAATGCTACTAACCATAGCAAACTATGCCAAACTCACCTAAATTACTTCGGCTACCATAAATCATCACCAACTAACCCTTAACACAACAAACTAAACCCAATCAGTTTTAAATTAAAAAAAATGTTACTAACCATAGCAAACTATGCCAAGCTCACCTAAATTACTTCGGCTATCAAAAATCACCCCCAACTACACTTTACAGCAACAAACTAAGCCCAATAACTTTAAAATTACAAAAAAATGCTAAAAATCATAACAAACTATACCAGAATCACCTAAATTACTTCGGCTACCGTAAATCACCCCCAACTATCCCTTACCACAACAAACCAAACCATATCATCTTAAAATTACAAAAAAAGGTGTACAAATCATAACAAACTATACCAGACACACCTAAATTACTTCGGCTACTCTAAATCATCACCAACTAACCCTTACCACAACAAACTAAACCCAATCACTTTTAAATTACAAAAAAATGCTACTAACCATAGCAAACTATGCGAAACTCACCTAAATTACTTCGGCTACCATATATAATCACCAACTAACCCTTACCACAACAAACTAAACCCAATCACTTTTAAATTACAAAAAAATGCTACTAACCATAGCAAACTATGCCAAACTCACCTAAATTACTTCGGCTATCAAAAATCACCCCCAACTACGCTTTACAGCAACAAACTAAGCCCAATCACTTTAAAATTACAAAAAAATGCTAAAAATCTTAACAAGCTATACCAGAATCACCTAAATTACTTCGGCTACTCTAAATCATCACCAACCAACCCTTACCACAACAAACTAAACCCAATCACTTTTAAAATATCAAAAAAATGCTTGTAACCATTGCAAACTATGCCAAACTCACCTAAATTACATCGGCTACCATAAATCATCACCAACTAACCCTTACCACAACAAACTAAACCCAACCACTTTTAAATTACAAAAAAATGCTACTAACCATAGCAAACTATGCCAAACTCACCTAAATTACTTCGGCTATTAAAAATCACCCCCAACTACACTTTACAGCAACAAACTAAGCCCAATCACTTTAAAATTACAAAAAAATGCTAAAAATCATAACAAATTAAACCCAATCACATTTAAATTACAAAAAAATGCTAGTAACCATAGCAAACTATGCCAAACTCACCTAAATTACTTCGGCTACCATAAATCATCACCAACTAACGCTTACCACAACAAACTAAACCCAATCACTTTTATATTACAAAAAAATGCTACTAACCATAGCAAACTATGCCAAACTCACCTAAATTACTTCGGCTACCATAAATCATCACCAACTAACCCTTACCACAACAAACTAAACCCAATCATTTTTAAATTACAAAAAAATGTTACTAACCATAGCAAACTATGCCAAACTCACCTAAATTACTTCGGCTATCAAAAATCACCCCCAACTACACTTTACAGCAACAAACTTAACCCAATCACTTTAAAATTACAAAAAAATTCTAAAAATCATAACAAACTATACCAGAATCACCTAAATTACTTCGGCTACCGTAAATCACCCCCAACTATCCCTTACCACAACAAACCAAACCATATCATCTAAAAATTACAAAAAAAGGTGTACAAATCATAACAAACTATGCCAGAATCACCTAAATTACTTCGGCTACTCTAAATCATCACCAACTAACCCTTACCACAACAAACTAAACCCAATCACTTTTAAATTACAAAAAAATGCTACTAACCATAGCAAACTATGCCAAACTCACCTAAATTACTTCGGCTACCATAAATCATTACCAACTAACCCTTACCACAACAAACAAAACCCAATCACTTTTAAATTACAAAAAAATGCTACTAACCATAGCAAACTATGCCAAACTCACCTAAATTACTTCGGCTATCAAAAATCACCCCCAACTACACTTTACAGCAACAAACTAAGCCCAATCACTTTAAAATTACAAAAAAATGCTAAAAATCATAACAAATTATACAGAATCACCTAAATTACTTCGGCTACCGTAAATCACCACCAACTATCCCTTACCACAACAAACCAAACCATATCATCTTAAAATTACAAAAAAAGTTGTACAAATCATAACAAATTATGCCGGACTCACCTACATTACTTCGGCTACTCTAAATCAAAACCAACTAACACTTATCACAACAAACTAAACCCAATCACTTTTAAATTACAAAAAAATGCTACTAACCATAGCAAACTATGCCAAACTCACCTAAATTACTACGGCTACCATAAATCATCACCAACTAACCCTTACCACAACAAACTAAACCCAATCACTTTTAAATTACAAAAAAATGCTACTAACCATAGCAAACTATGCCAAACTTACCTAAATTACTTCGGCTACCATAAATCATCACCAACTAACCCTTACCACAACAAACTAAACCCAATCACTTTTAAATTACAAAAAAATGCTACTAACCATAGCAAACTATGCCAAACTCACCTAAATTACTTCGGCTATCAAAAATCACCCCCAACTACACTTTACAGCAACAAACTAAGCCCAATCACTTTAAAATTACAAAAAAATGCTAAAAATCATAACAAATTATACAGAATCACCTAAATTACTTCGGCTACCGTAAATCACCACCAACTATCCCTTACCACAACAAACCAAACCATATCATCTTAAAATTACAAAAAAAGGTGTACAAATCATAACAAACTATGCCAGACTCACCTAAATTACTTCGGCTACTCTAAATCTTCACCAAATAACCCTTACCACAACAAACTAAACCCAATCACTTTAAAATTACAAAAAAATGCTAAAAATTATAAAAAACTATACCAGAATCACCTAAATTACTTCGGCTACCGTAAATCACCCCCAACTATCCCTTACCACAACAAACCAAACCATATCATCTTAAAATTGCAAAAAAAGGTGTACAAATCATAACAAACTATGCCAGACTCACCTAAATTACTTCGGCTACTCTAAATCATCTCTAACTAACCCTTACCACAACAAACTAAACCCAATCACTTTTAAATTACAAAAAAATGCTACTAACCATAGCAAACTATGCCAAACTCACCTAAATTACTTCGGCTACCATAAATCATCACCAACTAACCCTTAACACAACAAACTAAACCCAATCACTTTTAAATTAAAAAAAATGTCTAACCATAGCAAACTATGCCAAGCTCACCTAAATTACTTCGGCTATCAAAAATCACCCCCAACTACACTTTACAGCAACAAACTAAGCCCAATCACTTTAAAATTACAAAAAAATGCTAAAAATCATAACAAACTATACCAGAATCACCTAAATTACTTCGGCTACCGTAAATCACCCCCAACTATCCCTTACCACAACAAACCAAACCATATCATCTTAAAATTACAAAAAAAGGTGTACAAATCATAACAAACTATACCAGACACACCTAAATTACTTCGGCTACTCTAAATCATCACCAACTAACCCTTACCATAACAAACTAAACCCTATCACTTTTAAATTACAAAAAAATGCTACTAACCATAGCAAACTATGCCAAACTCACCTAAATTACTTCGGCTACCATATATAATCACCAACTAACCCTTACGACAACAAACTAAACCCAATCACTTTTAAATTACAAAAAAATGCTACTAACCATAGCAAACTATGCCAAACTCACCTAAATTACTTCGGCTATCAAAAATCACCCCCAACTACACTTTACAGCAACAAACTAAGCCCAATCACTTTAAAATTACAAAAAAATGCTAAAAATCATAACAAATTATACAGAATCACCTAAATTACTTCGGCTACCGTAAATCACCACCAACTATCCCTTACCACAACAAACCAAACCATATCATCTTAAAATTACAAAAAAAGGTGTACAAATCATAACAAACTATGCCAGACTCACCTAAATTACTTCGGCTACTCTAAATCATCACCAACTAACCCTTACCACAACAAACTAAACCTAATCACTTTTAAATTACAAAAAAATGCTACTAACTATAGCAAACTATGCAAAACTCACCTAAATTACTTCGGCTACCATAAATCATCATCATCTAACCCTTACCACAACAAACTAAACCCAATCATTTTTAAATTACAAAAAAATGTTACTAACCATAGCAAACTATGCCAAACTCACCTAAATTACTTCGGCTATCAAAAATCACCCCCAACTACACTTTACAGCAACAAACTAAGCCCAATCACTTTAAAATTACAAAAAAATGCTACTAATCATAGCAAACTTTGCCAAACTCACCTAAATTACTTCGGCTATCAAAAATCACTCCCAACTACACTTTACAGCAACAAACTAAGCCCAATCACTTTAAAATTACAAAAAAATGCTAAAAATCATAACAAACTATACCAGAATCACCTAAATTACTTCGGCTAACGTAAATCACCCCCAACTATCCCTTACCACAACAAACCAAACCATATCATCTTAAAATTACAAAAAAAGGTGTACAAATCATAACAAACTATGCCAGACTCACCTAAATTACTTCGGCTACTCTAAATCATCACCAACTAACCCTTACCACAACAAACTAAACCCAATCACATTTAAATTACAAAAAAATGCTACTAACCATAGCAAACTATGCCAAACTCACCTAAATTACTTCGGCTACCATAAATCATCACCAACTAACCCTTTCCACAACAAACTAAACCCAATCACTTTTCAATTACAAAAAAATGCTACTAACCATAGCAAACTATGCCAAACTCACCTAAATTACTTCGGCTATTAAAAATCACTCCCAACTACACTTTACAGCAACAAACTAAACCCAATCTCTTTAAATTTACACAAAAATGCTAGAAATCATAACAAACTATACCAGAATCACCTAAATTACTTCGGCTACCGTAAATCACCCCCAACTATCCCTTACCAGAGCAAACCAAACCATATCATATTAAAATTACAAAAAAAGGTGTACAAATTATAACAAACTATGCCAGACTCACCTAAATTACTTCGGCTACTCTAAATCATCACCAACTAACCCTTACCACAACAAACTAAACCTAATCACTTTTAAATTACAAAAAATGCTACTAACCATAGCAAACTATGCCAAACCCACCTAAATTACTTCGGCTATCAAAAATCACCCCCAACTACACTTTAGAAACAAACTAAGCCCAATCACTTTAAAATTACAAAAAAATGCTAAAAATCATAACAAACTATACCAGAATCACCTAAATTACTTCGGCTACCGTAAATCACCCCCAACTATCCCTTACCACAACAAATTAAACCATATCATCTTAAAATTACAAAAAAAGGTGTACAAATCATAACAAACGATGCCAGACTCACCTAAATTACTTCGGCTACTCTAAATCATCACCAACTAACCCTTACCACAACAAACTAAACCCAATCACTTTTAAATTACAAAAAAATGCTACTAACCACAGCAAACTATGCCAAACTCACCTAAATTACTTCGGCTACTCTAAATCATCACCAACTAACCCTTAACACAACAAACTAAACCTAATCACTTTTAAATTACAAAAAATGCTACTAACCATAGCAAACTATGCCAAACCCACCTAAATTACTTCGGCTATCAAAAATCACCCCCAACTACACTTTACAGCAACAAACTAAGCCCAATCACTTTAAAATTACAAAAAAATGCTAAAAATCATAAAAAACTATACCAGAATCACTTAAATTACTTCGGCTACCGTAAATCACCCCCAACTATCCCTTACCACAACAAACCAAACCATATCATCTTAAAATTACAAAAAAAGGTGAACAAATCATAACAAACTATGCCAGGCTCACCTAAATTACTTCGGCTACTCTAAATCATCACCAACTAACTCTTATCACAACAAACTAAACCCAATCACTTTTAAATTACAAAAAAATGCTACTAACCATAGCAAACTATGCCAAACTCGCCTAAATTACTTCGGCTACCATAAATCATCACCAACTAACCCTTACCACAACAAAATAAACCCAATCACTTTTAAATTACAAAAAAATGCTACTAACCATAGCAAACTATGCCAAACTCACCTAAATTACTTCGGCTATCAAAAATTACCCCCAACTACACTTTACAGCAACAAACTAAGCCAAATCACTTTAAAATTACAAAAAAATGCTAAAAATCATAACAAACTATACCAGAATCACCTAAATTACTTCGGCTACCGTAAATCACCCCCAACTATCCCTTACAACAACAAACCAAACCATATCATCTTAAAATTAAAAAAAAGGTGTACAAATCATAACAAACTATGCCAGACTCACCTAAATTACTTCGGCTACTCTAAATCATCACCAACTTACCCTTACCACAACAAACTAAACCCAATCACTTTTAAATTACAAAAAAATGCTACTAACCATAGCAAACTATGCCAAACTCACCTAAATTACTTCGGCTATCAAAAATCACCCCCAACTACACTTTACAGCAACAAACTAAGCCCAATCACTTTAAAATTACAAAAAAATTCTAAAAATCATAACAAACTATACCAGAATCACCTATATTACTTCGGCTACCGTAAATCACCCCCAACTATCCCTTACCACAACAAACCAAACCATATCATCTTAAAATTACAAAAAAAGGTGTACAAATCATAACAAACTATGCCAGACTCATCTAAATTACTTCGGCTACTCTAAATCATCACCAACTAACCCTTACCACAACAAACTAAACCCAATCACTTTTAAATTACAAAAAAATGCTACTAACTATAGCAAACTATGCCAAACTCACCTAAATTACTTCGGTTTCCATAAATCATCACCAACTAACCCTTACCACAACAAACTAAACCCAATCACTTTTAAATTACAAAAAAAATGCTACTAACCATAGCAAACTATGCCAAACTCACCTAAATTACTTCGGCTATAAAAAATCACACCCAACTACACTTTACAGCAACAAACTAAGCCCAATCACTTTAAAATTACAAAAATATGCTAAAAATCATAACAAACTATACCAGAATCACCTAAATTACTTCGGCTACCGTAAATCACCCCCAACTAACCCTTACAACAACAAACCAAACCATATCATCTTAAAATTAAAAAAAAGGTGTACAAATCATAACAAACTATGCCAGACTCACCTAAATTACTTCGGCTACTCTAAATCATCACCAAATAACCCTTACCACAACAAACTAAACCCAATCACTTTTAAATTACAAAAAGATGCTACTAACCATAGCAAACTATGCCAAACTCACCTAAATTACTTCGGCTACCATAAATCATCACCAACTAACCCTTACCACAACAAACTAAACCCAATCACTTTTAAATTACAAAAAAATGCTACTAACCATAGCAAAGTATGCTAAACTCACCTAAATTACTTCGGCTATCAAAAATCACACCCAACTACACTTTACAGCAACAAACTAAGCCCAATCATTTTAAAATTACAAAAAAATGCTAAAAATCATAAAAAACTATACCAGAATCACCTAAATTACTTCGGCTACCGTAAATCACCCCCAACTATACCTTACCACAACAAACCAAACTATATCATCTTAAAATTTCAAAAAAAGGTATACAAATCATAACAAACTATGCCAGACTCACCTAAATTACTTCGGCTACTCTAAATCATCACCAACTAATTCTTACAACAACAAACTAAACCCAATCACTTTTAAATTACAAAAAAATGCTACTAACCATAGCAAACTATGCTAAACTCACCTAAATTACTTCGGCTATCAAAAATCACCCCCAACTACACTTTAACAACAAACTAATCCCAATCACTTTAAAATTACAAAAAAATGCTAAAAATCATAACAAACTATACCAGAATCACCTAAATTACTTCGGCTACCGTAAATCACCCCCAACTATCCCTTACCACAACAAACTAAACCATATCATCTTTAAATTACAAAAAAAGGTGTACAAATCATAACAAACTATGCCAGACTCACCTAAATTACTTCGGCTACTCTAAATCATCACCAACTAACCCTTACCACAACAAACTAAACCCAATCACTTTTAATAACCATAGCAAACTATGCCAAACTCACCTAAATTACTTCGGCTACCATAAATCATCACCAACTAACCCTTACCACAACAAACTAAACCCAATCACTTTTAAATTACAAAAAAATGCTACTAACCATAGCAAAGTATGCTAAACTCACCTAAATTACTTCGGCTATCAAAAATGACACCCAACTACACTTTACAGCAACAAACTAAGCCCAATCACTTTAAAATTACAAAAAAATGCTAAAAATCATAACAAACTATACCAGAATCACCTAAATTACTTCGGCTACCGTAAATCACCCCCAACTATCCCTTACCACAACAAACCAAACCATATCATCTTAAAATTACAAAAAAAGGTGTACAAATCATAACAAACTATGCCAGACTCACCTAAATTACTTCGGCTACTCTAAATCATAACCAACTAACCCTTACAACAACAAACTAAACCCAATCACTTTTAAATTACAAAAAAATGCTACTAACCATAGCAAACTATGCCAAACTCACCTAAATTACTTCGGCTATCAAAAATCACCCCCTACTACACTTTACAGCAACAAACTAAGCCCAATAACTTTAAAATTACAAAAAAATTCTAAAAATCATAACAAACTATACCAGAATCACCTAAATTACTTCGGCTACCGTAAATCACTCCCAACTATCCCTTACCACAACAAACCAAACCATATCATCTTAAAATTACAAAAAAAATTGTTCAAGTCATAACAAACTATGCCAGACTCACCTAAATTACTTCGGCTACTCTAAATCATCACCAACTAACCCTTACCACAAGAAACTAAACCCAATCAGTTTTAAATTACAAAAAAATGCTACTAACCATAGCAAACTATGCCAAACTCACCTAAATTACTTCGGCTATCAAAAATCACCCCCAACTACACTTTACAGCAACAAACTAAGCGCAATCACTTTAAAATTACAAAAAAATTCTAAAAATCATAACAAACTATACCAGAATCATATAAATTACTTCGGCTACCGTAAATCACCCCCAACTATCCCTTACGACAACAAACCAAACCATATCATCTTAGAATTACAAAAAAAAGTGTACAAATCATAACAAACTATGCCAGACTCACCTAAATTACTTCGGCTACTCTAAATCATCACCAACTAACCCTTACCACAACAAACTAAACCCAATCACTTTTAAATTACACAAAAAGGTTACTAACCATAGCAAACTATGCCAAACTCACCTAAATTACTTCGGCTATCAAAAATCACCCCCAACTACACTTTACAGCAACAAACTAAGCCCAATCACTTTAAAATTACAAAAAAAAGCTAAAAATCATAACAAACTATACCAGAATCACGTAAATCACTTCGGCTACCGTAAATCACCCCCAACTATCCCTTATCACAACAAACAAAACCATATCATTTTAAAATTACAAAAAAAGGTGTACAAATCATAACAAACTATGCCAGCCTCACCTAAATTACTTCGGCTACTCTAAATCATCACCAACTAACCCTTACCACAACAAATTAAACCCAATCACTATTAAATTAAAAAAAATGCTACTAACCATAGCAAACTATGGCAAACTCACCTAAATTACTTCGGCTACCATAAATCATCACCAACTAACCCTTACCACAACAAACTAAACCCAATCACTTTTAAATTACAAAAAAATGCTACTAACCATAGCAAAGTATGCTAAACTCACCTAAATTACTTCGGCTATCCAAAATCACACCCAACTACACTTTACAGCAACAAACTAAGCCCAATCACTTTAAAATTACAAAAAAATGCTAAAAATCATAAAAAACTATACCAGAATCACCTAAATTACTTCGGCTACCGTAAATCACTCCCAACTATACCTTACCACAACAAACCAAACTATATCATCTTAAAATTACAAAAAAAGATATACAAATCATAACAAACTATGCCAGACTCACCTAAATTACTTCGGCTACTCTAAATCATCACCAACTAACCCTTACAACAACAAACTAAACCCAATCACTTTAAAATTACAAAAAAATGCTAAAAATCATAACAAACTATACCAGAATCACCTAAATTACTTCGGCTACCGTAAATCACCCCCAACTATCCCTTACCACAACAAACCAAACCATAACATCTTAAAATTACAAAAAAAGGTGTACAAAGCATAACAAACTATGCCAGACTCACCTAAATTACTTCGGCTACTCTAAATCATCACCAACTTACCCTTACCACAACAAACTAAACCCAATCACTTTTAATAACCATAGCAAACTATGCCAAACTCACCTAAATTACTTCGGCTACCATAAATCATCACCAACTAACCCTTACCACAACAAACTAAACCCAATCACTTTTAAATTACAAAAAAATGCTACTAACCATAGCAAAGTATGCTAAACTCACCTAAATTACTTCGGCTATCAAAAATGACACCCAACTACACTTTACAGCAACAAACTAAGCCCAATCACTTTAAAATTACAAAAAAATGCTAAAAATCATAAAAAACTATACCAGAATCACTTAAATTACTTCGGCTACCGTAAATCACCCCCAACTATCCCCTACCACAACAAACCAAACCATATCATCTTAAAATTACAAAAAAAGGTGTACAAATCATAACAAACTATGCCAGGCTCACCTAAATTACTTCGGCTATTCTAAATCATCACCAACTAACTCTTAACACAACAAACTAAACCCAATCACTTTTAAATTACAAAAAAATGCTACTAACCATAGCAAACTATGCCAAACTCGCCTAAATTACTTCGGCTACCATAAATCATCACCAACTAACCCTTACCACAACAAACTAAACCCAATCACTTTTAAATTACAAAAAAATTCTACTAACCATAGCAAACTATGCCAAACTCACCTAAATTACTTCGGCTATCAAAAATTACCCCCAACTACACTTTACAGCAACAAACTAAGCCCAATCACTTTAAAATTACAAAAAAATGCTAAAAATCATAACAAACTATACCAGAATCACCTAAATTACTTCGGCTACCGTAAATCACCCCCAACTATCCCTTACAACAACAAACCAAACCATATCATCTTAAAATTAAAAAAAAGGTGTACAAATCATACCAAACTATGCCAGACTTACCTAAATTACTTCGGCTACTCTAAATCATCACCAACTAACTCTTAACACAACAAACTAAACCCAATCACTTTTAAATTACAAAAAAATGCTACTAACCATAGCAAACTATGCCAAACTCACCTAAATTACTTCGGCTATCAAAAATCACTCCCAACTACACTTTACAGCAACAAACTAAGCCCAATCACTTTAAAATTACAAAAAAATGCTAAAAATCATAACAAACTATACCAGAATCACCTAAATTACTTCGGCTAACGTAAATCACCCCCAACTATCCCTTACCACAACAAACCAAACCATATCATCTTAAAATTACAAAAAAAGGTGTACAAATCATAACAAACTACGCCAGACTCACCTAAATTACTTCGGCTACACTAAATCATCACCAACTAACCCTTACCACAACAAACTAAACCCAATCACTTTTAAATTACAAAAAAATGCTACTAACCATAGCAAACTATGCCAAACTCACCTAAATTACTTCGGCTACCATAAATCATCACCAACTAACCCTTACCACAACAAACTAAACCCAATCACTTTTAAATTACAAAAAAAATGCTACTAACCATAGCAAACTATGCCAAACTCACCTAAATTACTTCGGCTATCAAAAATCACCCCCAACTACACTTTACAGCAACAAACTAAGCCCAATCACTTTAAAATTACAAAAAAATGCTAAAAATCATAACAAACTATACCAGAATCACCTAAATTACTTCGGCTACCGTAAATCACCCCCAACTATCCCTTACAACAACAAACCAAACCATATCATCTTAAAATTAAAAAAAAGGTGTACAAATCATAACAAACTATGCCAGACTCACCTAAATTACTTCGGCTACTCTAAATCATCACCAACTAACCCTTACAACAACAAACTAAACCCAATCACTTTAAAATTACAAAAAAATGCTAAAAATTATAATTAACTATACCAGAATCACCTAAATTACTTCGGCTACCGTAAATCACCCCCAACTATCCCTTACCACAACAAACCAAACCATAACATCTTAAAATTACAAAAAAAGGTGTACAAATCATAACAAACTATGCCAGACTCACCTAAATTACTTCGGCTACTCTAAATCATCACCAACTTACCCTTACCACAACAAACTAAACCCAATCACTTTTAATAACCATAGCAAACTATGCCAAACTCACCTAAATTACTTCGGCTACCATAAATCATCACCAACTAACCCTTACCACAACAAACTAAACCCAATCACTTTTAAATTACAAAAAAATGCTACTAACCATAGCAAAGTATGCTAAACTCACCTAAATTACTTCGGCTATCAAAAATGACACCCAACTACACTTTACAGCAACAAACTAAGCCCAATCACTTTAAAATTACAAAAAAATGCTAAAAATCATAAAAAACTATACCAGAATCACTTAAATTACTTCGGCTACCGTAAATCACCCCCAACTATCCCTTACCACAACAAACCAAACCATATCATCTTAAAATTACAAAAAAAGGTGTACAAATCATAACAAACTATGCCAGGCTCACCTAAATTACTTCGGCTATTCTAAATCATCACCAACTAACTCTTAACACAACAAACTAAACCCAATCACTTTTAAATTACAAAAAAATGCTACTAACCATAGCAAACTATGCCAAACTCGCCTAAATTACTTCGGCTACCATAAATCATCACCAACTAACCCTTACCACAACAAACTAAACCCAATCACTTTTAAATTACAAAAAAATGCTACTAGCCATAGCAAAGTATGCTAAACTCACCTAAATTACTTCGGCTATCAAAAATGACACCCAACTACACTTTACAGCAACAAACTAAGCCCAATCACTTTAAAATTACAAAAAAATGCTAAAAATCATAAAAAACTATACCAGAATCACTTAAATTACTTCGGCTACCGTAAATCACCCCCAACTACCCCTTACCACAACAAACCAAACCATATCATCTTAAAATTACAAAAAAAGGTGTACAAATCATAACAAACTATGCCAGGCTCACCTAAATTACTTCGGCTATTCTAAATCATCACCAACTAACTCTTAACACAACAAACTAAACCCAATCACTTTTAAATTACAAAAAAATGCTACTAACCATAGCAAACTTGGCAAAACTCACCTAAATTACTTCGGCTATCAAAAATTACCCCCAACTACACTTTACCGCAACAAACTAAGCCCAATCACTTTAAAATTACAAAAAAATGCTAAAAATCATAACAAACTATACCAGAATCACCTAAATTACTTCGGCTACCGTAAATCACCCCCAACTATCCCTTACAACAACAAACCAAACCATATCATCTTAAAATTAATAAAAAGGTGTACAAATCATAACAAACTATGCCAGACTCACCTAAATTACTTCGGCTACTCTAAATCATCACCAACTAACTCTTAACACAACAAATTAAATCCAATCACTTTTAAATTACAAAAAAATGCTACTAACCATAGCAAACTATGCCAAACTCACCTAAATTACTTCGGCTATCAAAAATCACTCCCAACTACACTTTACAGCAACAAACTAAGCCCAATCACTTTAAAATTACAAAAAAATGCTAAAAATCATAACAAATTATACCAGAATCACCTAAATTACTTCGGCTAACGTAAATCACCCCCAACTATCCCTTACCACAACAAACCAAACCATATCATCTTAAAATTACAAAAAAAGGTGTACAAATCATAACAAACTATGCCAGACTCACCTAAATTACTTCGGCTACACTAAATCATCACCAACTAACCCTTACCACAACAAACTAAACCCAATCACTTTTAAATTACAAAAAAATGCTACTAACCATGGCAAACTATGCCAAACTCACCTAAATTACTTCGGCTACCATAAATCATCACCAACTAACCCTTACCACAACAAACTAAACCCAATCACTTTTAAATTACAAAAAAATGCTACTAACCATAGCAAACTATGCCAAACTCACCTAAATTACTTCGGCTATCAAAAATCACCCCAACTACACTTTACAGCAACAAACTAAGCCCAATCACTTTAAAATTACAAAAAAATGCTAAAAATCATAACAAACTATACCAGAATCACCTAAATTACTTCGGCTACCGTAAATCACCCCCAACTATCCCTTACAACAACAAACCAAACCATATCATCTTAAAATTACAAAAAAAGGTGTACAAATCATAACAAACTATGCCAGGCTCACCTAAATTACTTCGGCTATTCTAAATCATCACCAACTAACTCTTAACACAACAAACTAAACCCAATCACTTTTAAATTACAAAAAAATGCTACTAACCATAGCAAAGTATGCTAAACTCACCTAAATTACTTCGGCTATCAAAAATCACACCCAACTACACTTTACAGCAACAAACTAAGCCCAATCACTTTAAAATTACAAAAAAATGCTAAAAATCATAAAAAACTATACCAGAATCACCTAAATTACTTCGGCTACCGTAAATCACCCCCAACTATACCTTACCACAACAAACCAAACTATATCATCTTGAAATTACAAAAAAAGGGTTACAAATCATAACAAACTATGCCAGACTCACCTAAATTACTTCGGCTACTCTAAATCATCACCAACTAACCCTTACAACAACAAACTAAACCCAATCACTTTTAAATTACAAAAAAATGCTACTAACCATAGCAAACTATGCTAAACTCACCTAAATTACTTCGGCTATCAAAAATCACCCCCAACTACACTTTAACAACAAACTAAGCCCAATCACTTTAAAATTACAAAAAAATGCTAAAAATCATAACAAACTATACCAGAATCACCTAAATTACTTCGGCTAGCGTAAATCACCCCCAACTATCCCTTACCACAACAAACCAAACCATATCATCTTAAAATTACAAAAAAAGGTGTACAAATCATAACAAACTATGCCAGACTCACCTAAATTACTTCGGCTACTCTAAATCATCACCAACTAACCCTTACAACAACAAACTAAACCCAATCACTTTTAAATTACAAAAAAATGCTACTAACCATAGCAAACTATGCCAAACTCACCTAAATTACTTCGGCTATCAAAAATCCCCCCCTACTACACTTTACAGCAACAAACTAAGCCCAATCACTTTAAAATTACAAAAAAATTCTAAAAATCATAACAAACTATACCAGAATCACCTAAATTACTTCGGCTACCGTAAAGCACTCCCAACTATCCCTTACCACAACAAACCAAACCATATCATCTTAAAATTACAAAAAAAATTGTTCAAGTCATAACAAACTATGCCAGACTCACCTAAATTACTTCGGCTACTCTAAATCATCACCAACTAACCCTTACCACAACAAACTAAACCCAATCACTTTTAAATTACAAAAAAATGCTACTAACCATAGCAAAGTATGCTAAATTCACCTAAATTACTTCGGCTATCAAAAATGACACCCAACTACACTTTACAGCAACAAACTAAGCTTAATCACTTTAAAATTACAAAAAAATGCTAAAAATCATAAAAAACTATACCAGAATCACTTAAATTACTTCGGCTACCGAAAATCACCCCCAACTATCCCTTACCACGACAAACCAAACCATATCATCTTAAAATTACAAAAAAAGGTGTACAAATCATAACAAACTATGCCAGGCTCACCTAAATTACTTCGGCTACTCTAAATCATCACCAACTAACTCTTAACACAACAAACTAAACCCAATCACTTTTAAATTACAAAAAAATGCTACTAACCATAGCAAACTATGCCAAACTCTCCTAAATTACTTCGGCTACCATAAATCATCACCAACTAACCCTTACCACAACAAACTAAACCCAATCACTTTTAAATTACAAAAAAATGCTACTAACTATAGCAAACTATGCTAAACTCACCTAAATTACTTCGGCTATCAAAAATCACCCCCAACTACATTTTAACAACAAACTAAGCCCAATCACTTTAAAATTACAAAAAAATGCTAAAAATCATAACAAACTATACCAGAATCACCTAAATTACTTCGGCTACCGTAAATCACCCCCAACTATCCCTTACCACAACAAACCAAACCATATCATCTTAAAATTACAAAAAAAGGTGTACAAATCATAACAAACTATGCCAGACTCACCTAAATTACTTCGGCTACTCTAAATCATCACCAACTAACCCTTACCACAACAAACTAAACCCAATCACTTTTAAATTACAAAAAAATGCTACTAACCATAGCAAACTATGCCAAACTCACCTAAATTACTTCGGCTACCATAAATCATCACCAACTAACCCTTACCACAACAAACTAAACCCAATCACTTTTAAATTACAAAAAAATGGTACTAACCATAGCAAACTATGCCAAACTCACCTAAATTACTTCGGCTATCAAAAATCACTCCCAACTACACTTTACAGCAACAAACTAAGCCCAATCACTTTAAAATTACAAAAAAATGCTAAAAATCATAACAAACTATACCAGAATCACCTAAATTACTTCGGCTAACGTAAATCACCCCCAACTATCCCTTACCACAACAAACCAAACCATATCATCTTAAAATTACAAAAAAAGGTGTACAAATCATAACAAACTATGCCAGACTCACCTAAATTACTTCGGCTACACTAAATCATCACCAGCTAACCCTTACCACAACAAACTAAACCCAATCACTTTTAAATTACAAAAAAATGCTACTAACCATAGCAAACTATGCCAAACTCACCTAAATTACTTCGGCTACCATAAATCATCACCAACTAACCCTTACCACAACAAACTAAACCCAATCACTTTTAAATTACAAAAAAAATGCTACTAACCATAGCAAACGATGCCAAACTCACCTAAATTACTTCGGCTATCAAAAATCACCCCCAACTACACTTTACAGCAACAAACTAAGCCCAATCACTTTAAAATTACAAAAAAATGCTAAAAATCATAACAAACTATACCAGATTCACCTAAATTACTTCGGCTACCGTAAATCACCCCCAACTATATCTTACCACAACAAACCAAACCATATCATCTTTAAATTACAAAAAAAGGTGTACAAATCATAACAAACTATGCCAGACTCACGTAAATTACTTCGGCTACTCTAAATCATCACCAACTAACCCTTACCACAACAAACTAAACCCAATCACTTTTAAATTACAAAAAAATGCTACTAACCATAGCAAACTATGCCAAACTCACCTAAATTACTTCGGCTATCAAAAATCACCCCCAACTACACTTTGCAGCAACAAACTAAGCCCAATCACTTTAAAATTACAAAAAAATGCTAAAAATCATAACAAACTATACCAGATTCACCTAAATTACTTCGGCTACCGTAAATCACCCCCAACTATATCTTACCACAACAAACCAAACCATATCATCTTAAAATTACAAAAAAAGGTGTACAAATCATAACAAACTATGCCAGACTCACCTAAATTACTTCGGCTACACTAAATCATCACCAGCTAACTCTTACCACAACAAACTAAACCCAATCACTTTTAAATTACAAAAAAATGCTACTAACCATAGCAAACTATGCCAAACTCACCTAAATTACTTCGGCTTCCATAAATCATCACCAACTAACCCTTACCACAACAAACTAAACCCAATCACTTTTAAATTACAAAAAAAATGCTACTAACCATAGCAAACGATGCCAAACTCACCTAAATTACTTCGGCTATCAAAAATCACCCCCAACTACACTTTACAGCAACAAACTAAGCCCAATCACTTTAAAATTACAAAAAAATGCTAAAAATCATAACAAACTATACCAGAATCACCTAAATTACTTCGGCTACCGTAAATCACCCCCAACTATCCCTTACAACAACAAACAAAACCATATCATCTTAAAATTAAAAAAAAGGTGTACAAATCATAACAAACTATGCCAGACTCACCAAAATTACTTTGGCTACTCTAAATCATCACCAAATAACCCTTACCACAACAAACTAAACCCAATCACTTTTAAATTACAAAAAAATGCTACTAACCATAGCAAACTATGCCAAACTCACCTAAATTACTTCGGCTACCATAAATCATCACCAACTAACCCTTACCACAACAAACTAAACCCAATCACTTTTAAATTACAAAAAAATGCTACTAACCATAGCAAAGTATGCTAAACTCACCTAAATTACTTCGGCTATCAAAAATCACACCCAACTACACTTTACAGCAACAAACTAAGCCCAATCACTTTAAAATTACAAAAAAATGCTAAAAATCATAAAAAACTATACCAGAATCACCTAAATTACTTCGGCTACCGTAAATCACCCCCAACTATACCTTACCACAACAAACCAAACTATATCATCTTAAAATTACAAAAAAAGGTATACAAATCATAACAAACTATGCCAGACTCACCTAAATTACTTCGGCTACTCTAAATCATCACCAACTAACCCTTACAACAACAAACTAAACCCAATCACTTTTAAATTACAAAAAAATGCTACTAACCATAGCAAACTATGCTAAACTCACCTAAATTACTTCGGCTATCAAAAATCACTCCCAACTACACTTTAACAACAAACTAAGCCCAATCACTTTAAAATTACAAAAAAATGCTAAAAATCATAACAAACTATACCAGAATCACCTAAATTACTTCGGCTACCGTAAACCACCCCCTACTATCCTTTACCACAACAAACAAAACCATATCATCTTAAAATTACAAAAAAAGGTGTACAAATCATAACAAAGTATGCCAGACTCATCTAAATTACTTCGGCTACTCTAAATCATCACCAACTAACCCTTACCACAACAAACTAAACCCAATCACTTTTAAATTAAAAAAAATGCTACTAAGCATAGCAAACTATGCCAAACTCACCTAAATTACTTCGGCTATCAAAAATCACCCCCAACTACACTTTACAGCAACAAACTAAGCCCAATCACTTTAAAATTACAAAAAATGGTAAAAATCATAACAAACTATACCAGAATCACCTAAATTACTTCGGCTACCGTAAATCACCCCCAACTATCCCGTACCACAACAAACCAAACCATATCATCTTAAAATTATAAAAAAAGGTGTACAAATCATAACAAACTATGCCAGACTCACCTAAATTACTTCGGCTACTCTTAATCATCACCAACTAACCCTTACCACAACAAACTAAACCCAATAACTTTTAAATTACAAAAAAATGCTACTAACTATAGCAAACTATGCCAAACTCACCTAAATTACTTCGGCTATCAAAAATCACCCCCAACTACACTTTATAGCAACAAGCTAAGCCCAATCATCTTAAAATTACAAAAAAATGCTAAAAATCATAACAAACTATACCAGATTCACCTAAATTACTTCGGCTACCGTAAATCACCCCCAACTATATCTTACCACAACAAACCAAACCATATCTTCTTAAAATTACAAAAAAAGGTGTACAAATCATAACAAACTATGCCAGACTCACCTAAATTACTTCGGCTACTCTAAATCATCACCAACTAACCCTTACCACAACAAACTAGACCCAATCACTTTTAAATTACAAAAAAATGCTACTAACCATAGCAAACTATGCCAAACTCACCTAAATTACTTCGGCTATCAAAAATCACCCCCAACTACACTTTACAGCAACAAACTAAGCCCAATCACTTTAAAATTACAAAAAAATGCTAAAAATCATAACAAACTATACCAGAATCACCTAAATTACTTCGGCTACCGTAAATCACCCCCAACTATCCCTTACCACAACAAACCAAACCATATCATCTTAAAATTACAAAAAAAGGTGTACAAATCATAACAAACCTTGCCAGACTCACCTAAATTACTTCGGCTACTCTAAATCATCACCAACTAACCCTTACCACAACAAACTAAACCCAATGACTTTTAAATTACAAAAAAATGCTACTAACCATAGCAAACTATGCCAAACTCACCTAAATTACTTCGGCTATCAAAAATGACCCCCAACTACACTTTACAGCAACAAACTAAGCCCAATCACTTTAAAATTACAAAAAAATGCTAAAAATCATAACAAACTATACCAGAATCACCTAAATTACTTCGGCTACCGTAAATCACCCCCAACTATCCCTTACCACAACAAACCAAACCATATCATCTTAAAATTATAAAAAAAGGTGTACAAATCATAACAAACTATGCCAGACTCACCAAAATTACTTCGGCTACTCTAAAACATCACCAACTAACCCTTACCACAACAAACTAAACCCAATCACTTTTAAATTACAAAAAAATGCTAAAAATCATAACAAACTATACCAGAATCACCTAAATTACTTCGGCTACCGTAAATCACCCCCAACTATCCCTTACCACAACAAACCAAACCATATCATCTTAAAATTACAAAAAAGGTGTACAAATCATAACAAACTATGCCAGACTCACCTAAATTACTTCGGCTACTCTAAATCATCACCAACTAACCCTTACCACAACAAACTAAACCCAATCACTTTTAAATTACAAAAAAAATGCTACTAACCATAGCAAACTATGCCAAACTCACCTAAATTACTTCGGCTATCAAAAATCACCCCCAACTACACTTTGCAGCAACAAACTAAGCCCAATCACTTTAAAATTACAAAAAAATGCTAAAAATCATAACAAACTATACCAGATTCACCTAAATTACTTCGGCTACCGTAAATCACCCCCAACTATATCTTACCACAACAAACCAAACCATATCATCTTTAAATTACAAAAAAAGGTGTACAAATCATAACAAACTATGCCAGACTCACCTAAATTACTTCGGCTACTCTAAATCATCACCAACTAACCCTTACCACAACAAACTAAACCCAATCACTTTTAAATTACAAAAAAATGCTACTAACCATAGCAAACTATGCCAAACTCACCTAAATTACTTCGGCTATCAAAAATCACCCCCAACTACACTTTGCAGCAACAAACTAAGCCCAATCACTTTAAAATTACAAAAAAATGCTAAAAATCATAACAAACTATACCAGATTCACCTAAATTACTTCGGCTACCGTAAATCACCCCCAACTATATCTTACCACAACAAACCAAACCATATCATCTTTAAATTACAAAAAAAGGTGTACAAATCATAACAAACTATGCCAGGCTCACCTAAATTACTTCGGCTACTCTAAATCATCACCAACTAACCCTTACCACAACAAACTAAACCCAATCACTTTTAAATTATAAAAAAATGCTACTAACCATAGCAAACTATGCCAAACTCACCTAAATTACTTCGGCTATCAAAAATCACCCCCAACTACACTTTACAGCAACAAACTAATCCCAATCACTTTAAAATTACAAAAAATGGTAAAAATCATAACAAACTATACCAGAATCACCTAAATTACTTCGGCTACCGTAAATCACCCCCAACTATCCCTTACCACAACAAACCAAACCATATCATCTTAAAATTACAAAAAAAGGTGTACAAATCATAACAAACTATGCCAGACTCACCTAAATTACTTCGGCTACTCTAAATCATCACCAACTAACCCTTACCACAACAAACTAAACCCAATCACTTTTAAATTACAAAAAAATGCTACTAACTATAGCAAACTATGCCAAACTCACCTAAATTACTTCGGCTATCAAAAATCACCCCCAACTACACTTTATAGCAACAAACTAAGCCCAATCATCTTAAAATTACAAAAAAATGCTAAAAATCATAACAAACTATACCAGAATCACCTAAATTACTTCGGCTACCGTAAATCACCCCCAACTATCCCTTACCACAACAAACCAAACCATATCATCTTAAAATTACAAAAAAAGGTGTACAAATCATAACAAACTATGCCAGACTCACCTAAATTACTTCGGCTACTCTAAATCACCACCAACTAACCCTTACCACAACAAACTAAACCCAATCACTTTTAAATTACAAAAAAATGCTACTAACCATAGCAAACTATGCCAAACTCACCTAAATTACTTCGGCTATCAAAAATGACCCCCAACTACACTTTACAGCAACAAACTAAGCCCAATCACTTTAAAATTACAAAAAAATTCTAAAAATCATAACAAACTATACCAGAATCACCTAAATTACTTCGGCTACCGTAAATCACCCCCAACTATCCCTTACCACAACAAACCAAACCATATCATCTTAAAATTACAAAAAAAGGTGTACAAATCATAACAAACTATGCCAGACTCACCTAAATTACTTCGGCTACTCTAAATCATCACCAACTAACCCTTACCACAACAAACTAAACCCAATCACTTTTAAATTACAAAAAAATGCTAAAAATCATAACAAACTATACCAGAATCACCTAAATTACTTCGGCTACCGTAAATCACCCCCAACTATCCCTTACCACAACAAACCAAACCATATCATCTTAAAATTACAAAAAAGGTGTACAAATCATAACAAACTATGCCAGACTCACCTAAATTACTTCGGCTACTCTAAATCATCACCAACTAACCCTTACCACAACAAACTAAACCCAATCACTTTTAAATTACAAAAAAATGCTACTAACCATAGCAAACTAAGCCAAACTCACCTAAATTACTTCGGCTATCAAAAATCACCCCCAACTACACTTTGCAGCAACAAACTAAGCCCAATGACTTTAAAATTACAAAAAAATGCTAAAAATCATAACAAACTATACCAGATTCACCTAAATTACTTCGGCTACCGTAAATCACCCCCAACTATATCTTACCACAACAAACCAAACCATATCATCTTTAAATTACAAAAAAAGGTGTACAAATCATAACAAACTATGCCAGACTCACCTAAATTACTTCGGCTACTCTAAATCATCACCAACTAACCCTTACCACAACAAACTAAACCCAATCACTTTTAAATTACAAAAAAATGCTACTAACCATAGCAAACTATGCCAAACTCACCTAAATTACTTCGGCTATCAAAAATCACCCCCAACTACACTTTGCAGCAACAAACTAAGCCCAATCAATTTAAAATTACAAAAAAATGCTAAAAATCATAACAAACTATACCAGCTTCACCTAAATTACTTCGGCTACCGTAAATCACCCCCAACTATATCTTACCACAACAAACCAAACCATATCATCTTTAAATTACAAAAAAAGGTGTACAAATCATAACAAACTATGCCAGGCTCACCTAAATTACTTCGGCTACTCTAAATCATCACCAACTAACCCTTACCACAACAAACTAAACCCAATCACTTTTAAATTATAAAAAAATGCTACTAACCATAGCAAACTATGCCAAACACACCTAAATTACTTCGGCTATCAAAAATCACCCCCAACTACACTTTACAGCAACAAACTAAGCCCAATCACTTTAAAATTACAAAAAAATGCTAAAAATCATAACAAACTATACCAGAATCACCTAAATTACTTCGGCTACCGTAAACCACCCCCTACTATCCTTTACCACAACAAACAAAACCATATCATCTTAAAATTACAAAAAAAGGTGTACAAATCATAACAAAGTATGCCAGACTCACCTAAATTACTTCGGCTACTCTAAATCATCACCAACTAACCCTTACCACAACAAACTAAACCCAATCACTTTTAAATTAAAAAAAATGCTACTAAGCATAGCAAACTATGCCAAACTCACCTAAATTACTTCGGCTATCAAAAATCACCCCCAACTACACTTTACAGCAACAAGCTAAGCCCAATCACTTTAAAATTACAAAAAAATGCTAAAAAGCATAACAAACTATACCAGAATCACCTAAATTACTTCGGCTACCGTAAATCACCCCCAACTATCCCTTACCACAACAAACCAAACCATATCATCTTAAAATTACAAAAAAAGGTGTACAAATCATAACAAACTATGCCAGACTCACCTAAATTACTTCGGCTACTCTAAATCATCACGAACTAACCCTTACCATAACAAACTAAACCCAATAACTTTTAAATTACAAAAAAATGTTACTAACTATAGCAAACTATGCCAAACTCACCTAAATTACTTCGGCTATCAAAAATCACCCCCAACTACATTTTACAGCAACAAACTAAGCCCAATCACTTTAAAATTACAAAAAAATGCTAAAAATCATAACAAACTATACCAGAATCACCTAAATTACTTCGGCTACCGTAAATCACCCCCAACTATCCCTTACCACAACAAACCAAACCATATCATCTTAAAATTACAAAAAAAGGTGTACAAATCATAAAAAACTGTGCCAGACTCACCTAAATTACTTCGGCTACTCTAAATCATCACCAACTAACCCCTATCACAACAAACTAAACCCAATCACTTTTAAATTACAAAAAAATGCTACTAACCATAGCAAACTATGCCAAACTCACCTAAATTACTTCGGCTATCAAAAATCACCCCCAACTACACTTTACAGCAACAAACTAAGCCCAATCACTTTAAAATTACAAAAAAATGCTAAAAATCATAACAAACTATACCAGAATCACCTAAATTACTTCGGCTACCGTAAATCACCCCCAACTATCCCTTACCACAACAAACCAAACCATATCATCTTAAAATTACAAAAAAAGGTGTACAAATCATAACAAACTATGCCAGACTCACCTAAATTACTTCGGCTACTCTAAATCATCACCAACTAACCCTTACCACAACAAACTAAACCCAATCACTTTTAAATTACAAAAAAATGCTAAAAATCATAACAAACTATACCAGAATCACCTAAATTACTTCGGCTACCGTAAATCACCCCCAACTATCCCTTACCACAACAAACCAAACCATATCATCTTAAAATTACAAAAAAGGTGTACAAATCATAACAAACTATGCCAGACTCACCTAAATTACTTCGGCTACTCTAAATCATCACCAACTAACCCTTACCACAACAAACTAAACCCAATCACTTTTAAATTACAAAAAAATGCTACTAACCATAGCAAACTAAGCCAAACTCACCTAAATTACTTCGGCTATCAAAAATCACCCCCAACTACACTTTGCAGCAACAAACTAAGCCCAATGACTTTAAAATTACAAAAAAATGCTAAAAATCATAACAAACTATACCAGATTCACCTAAATTACTTCGGCTACCGTAAATCACCCCCAACTATATCTTACCACAACAAACCAAACCATATCATCTTTAAATTACAAAAAAAGGTGTACAAATCATAACAAACTATGCCAGACTCACCTAAATTACTTCGGCTACTCTAAATCATCACCAACTAACCCTTACCACAACAAACTAAATCCAATCACTTTTAAATTACAAAAAAATGCTACTAACCATAGCAAACTATGCCAAACTCACCTAAATTACTTCGGCTATCAAAAATCACCCCCAACTACACTTTGCAGCAACAAACTAAGCCCAATCAATTTAAAATTACAAAAAAATGCTAAAAATCATAACAAACTATACCAGCTTCACCTAAATTACTTCGGCTACCGTAAATCACCCCCAACTATATCTTACCACAACAAACCAAACCATATCATCTTTAAATTACAAAAAAAGGTGTACAAATCATAACAAACTATGCCAGGCTCACCTAAATTACTTCGGCTACTCTAAATCATCACCAACTAACCCTTACCACAACAAACTAAACCCAATCACTTTTAAATTATAAAAAAATGCTACTAACCATAGCAAACTATGCCAAACACACCTAAATTACTTCGGCTATCAAAAATCACCCCCAACTACACTTTACAGCAACAAACTAAGCCCAATCACTTTAAAATTACAAAAAAATGCTAAAAATCATAACAAACTATACCAGAATCACCTAAATTACTTCGGCTACCGTAAACCACCCCCTACTATCCTTTACCACAACAAACAAAACCATATCATCTTAAAATTACAAAAAAAGGTGTACAAATCATAACAAAGTATGCCAGACTCACCTAAATTACTTCGGCTACTCTAAATCATCACCAACTAACCCTTACCACAACAAACTAAACCCAATCACTTTTAAATTAAAAAAAATGCTACTAAGCATAGCAAACTATGCCAAACTCACCTAAATTACTTCGGCTATCAAAAATCACCCCCAACTACACTTTACAGCAACAAGCTAAGCCCAATCACTTTAAAATTACAAAAAAATGCTAAAAAGCATAACAAACTATACCAGAATCACCTAAATTACTTCGGCTACCGTAAATCACCCCCAACTATCCCTTACCACAACAAACCAAACCATATCATCTTAAAATTACAAAAAAAGGTGTACAAATCATAACAAACTATGCCAGACTCACCTAAATTACTTCGGCTACTCTAAATCATCACGAACTAACCCTTACCATAACAAACTAAACCCAATAACTTTTAAATTACAAAAAAATGTTACTAACTATAGCAAACTATGCCAAACTCACCTAAATTACTTCGGCTATCAAAAATCACCCCCAACTACATTTTACAGCAACAAACTAAGCCCAATCACTTTAAAATTACAAAAAAATGCTAAAAATCATAACAAACTATACCAGAATCACCTAAATTACTTCGGCTACCGTAAATCACCCCCAACTATCCCTTACCACAACAAACCAAACCATATCATCTTAAAATTACAAAAAAAGGTGTACAAATCATAAAAAACTATGCCAGACTCACCTAAATTACTTCGGCTACTCTAAATCATCACCAACTAACCCCTATCACAACAAACTAAACCCAATCACTTTTAAATTACAAAAAAATGCTACTAACCATAGCAAACTATGCCAAACTCACCTAAATTACTTCGGCTATCAAAAATCACCCCCAACTACACTTTACAGCAACAAACTAAGCCCAATCACTTTAAAATTACAAAAAAATGCTAAAAATCATAACAAACTATACCAGATTCACCTAAATTACTTCGGCTACCGTAAATCACCCCCAACTATCCCTTACCACAACAAACCAAACCATATCATCTCAAAATTACAAAAAAAGCTGTACAAATCATAACAAACTATGCCAGACTCACCTAAATTACTTCGGCTACTCTAAATCATCACCAACTAACCCTTACCACAACAAACTAAACCCAATCACTATTAAATTACAAAAAAATGCTACTAACCATAGCAAACCATGCCAAACTCACCTTAATTACTTCGGCTATCAAAAATCACCCCCAACTACACTTTACAGCAACAAACTAAGCCCAATCACTTTAAAATTTCAAAATAATGCTAAAAATCATAACAAACTATACCAGAATCACCTAAATTACTTCGGCTACCGTAAATCACCCTCAACTATCCCTTACAACAACAAACCAAACCATATCATGTTAAAATTACAAAAAAAGGTGTACAAATCATAACAAACTATGCCAGACTCACCTAAATTACTTCGGCTACTCTAAATCATCACCAACTAACCCTTACCACAACAAACTAAACCCAATCACTTTTAAATTACAAAAAAATGCTCTAACCACAGCAAACTATGCCAAACTCACCTAAATTACTTCGGCTATCAAAAATCACCCCCAACTACACTTTACAGCAACAAACTAAGCCCAATCACTTTAAAATTACAAAAAAATGCTAAAAATCATAACAATCTATACCAGAATCACCTAAATTACTTCGGCTACCATAAATCACCCCCAACTATCCCTTACCACAACAAACCAAACCATATCATCTTAAAATTACAAAAAAAGGTGTACAAATCATAACAAACTAAGCCAGACTCACCTAAATTACTTCGGCTACTCTCAATCATCACCAACTAACCCTTACCACAACAAACTAAACCCAATCACTTTTAAATTACAAAAAAATGCTACTAACCATAGCAAACTATGCCAAACTCACCCAAATTACTTCGGCTATCAAAAATCACCCCCAACTACACTTTACAGCAACAAACTAAGCCCAATCACTTTAAAATTACAAAAAAATGCTAAAAATCATAACAAACTATACCAGAAACACCTAAATTACTTCGGCTAACGTAAATCACCCCCAACTAACCCTTACCACAACAAACCAAACCATATCATCTTAAAATTACAAAAAAAGGTGTACAAATCATAACAAACTATGCCAGACTCACCTAAATTACTTCGGCTACTCTAAATCACCACCAACTAACCCTTACCACTACAAACTAAACCCAATCACTTTTAAATTACAAAAAAATGCTACTAACCATCCCAAACGATGCCAAACTCACATAAATTATTTCGGCTATCAAAAATCACCCCCAACTACACTTTACAGCAACAAGCTAAGCCCAATCACTTTAAAAATACAAAAAAATGCTAAAAATCATAACAAACTATACCAGAATCACCTAAATTACTTCGGCTACCGTAAATCACCCCCAACTATCCCTTACCACAACAAACCAAACCATCGCATCTTAAAATTACAAAAAAAGGTGTACAAATCATAACAAACTATGCCAGACTCACCCAAATGACTTTGGATACTCTAAATCATCACCAACTAACCCTTACCACAACAAACTAAACCCAATCACTTTTAAATTACAAAAAAATGCTACTAACCATCCCAAACGATGCCAAACTCACATAAATTATTTCGGCTATCAAAAATCACCCCCAACTACACTTTACAGCAACAAGCTAAGCCCAATCACTTTAAAATTACAAAAAAATGCTAAAAATCATAACAAACTATACCAGAATCACCTAAATTTCTTCAGCTACCGTAAATCACCCCCAACTAACCCTTACCACAACAAACCAAACCATATCATCTTAAAATTCCAAAAAAAGGTGTACAAATCATAACAAACTATGCCAGACTCACCTAAATTACTTCGGCTACTCTAAATCACCACCAACTAACCCTTACCACTACAAACTAAACCCAATCACTTTTAAATTACAAAAAAATGCTACTAACCATCCCAAACGATGCCAAACTCACATAAATTATTTCGGCTATCAAAAATCACCCCCAACTACACTTTACAGCAACAAGCTAAGCCCAATCACTTTAAAAATACAAAAAAATGCTAAAAATCATAACAAACTATACCAGAATCACCTAAATTACTTCGGCTACCGTAAATCACCCCCAACTATCCCTTACCACAACAAACCAAACCATCGCATCTTAAAATTACAAAAAAAGGTGTACAAATCATAACAAACTATGCCAGACTCACCCAAATGACTTTGGATACTCTAAATCATCACCAACTAACCCTTACCACAACAAACTAAACCCAATCACTTTTAAATTACAAAAAAATGCTACTAACCATCCCAAACGATGCCAAACTCACATAAATTATTTCGGCTATCAAAAATCACCCCCAACTACACTTTACAGCAACAAGCTAAGCCCAATCACTTTAAAATTACAAAAAAATGCTAAAAATCATAACAAACTATACCAGAATCACCTAAATTTCTTCAGCTACCGTAAATCACCCCCAACTATCCCTTACCACAACAAACCAAACCATATCATCTTAAAATTACAAAAAAAGGTGTACAAATCATAACAAACATGCCAGACTCACCTAAATTACTTCGGCTACTCTAAATCATCACGAACTAACCCTTACCATAACAAACTAAACCCAATAACTTTTAAATTACAAAAAAATGTTACTAACTATAGCAAACTATGCCAAACTCACCTAAATTACTTTGGCTATCAAAAATCACCCCCAACTACATTTTACAGCAACAAACTAAGCCCAATCACTTTAAAATTACAAAAAAATGCTAAAAATCATAACAAACTATACCAGAATCACCTAAATTACTTCGGCTACCGAAAATCACCCCCAACTATCCCTTACCACAACAAACCAAACCATATCATCTCAAAATTACAAAAAAAGCTGTACAAATCATAACAAACTATGCCAGACTCACCTAAATTACTTCGGCTACTCTAAATCATCACCAACTAACCCTTACCACAACAAACTAAACCCAATCACTATTAAATTACAAAAAAATGCTACTAACCATAGCAAACCATGCCAAACTCACCTTAATTACTTCGGCTATCAAAAATCACCCCCAACTACACTTTACAGCAACAAACTAAGCCCAATCACTTTAAAATTACAAAATAATGCTAAAAATCATAACAAACTATACCAGAATCACCTAAATTACTTCGGCTACCGTAAATCACCCTCAACTATCCCTTACAACAACAAACCAAACCATATCATGTTAAAATTACAAAAAAAGGTGTACAAATCATAACAAACTATGCCAGACTCACCTAAATTACTTCGGCTACTCTAAATCATCACCAACTAACCCTTACCACAACAAACTAAACCCAATCACTTTTAAATTACAAAAAAATGCTCTAACCACAGCAAACTATGCCAAACTCACCTAAATTACTTCGGCTATCAAAAATCACCCCCAACTACACTTTACAGCAACAAACTAAGCCCAATCACTTTAAAATTACAAAAAAATGCTAAAAATCATAACAATCTATACCAGAATCACCTAAATTACTTCGGCTACCATAAATCACCCCCAACTATCCCTTACCACAACAAACCAAACCATATCATCTTAAAATTACAAAAAAAGGTGTACAAATCATAACAAACTAAGCCAGACTCACCTAAATTACTTCGGCTACTCTCAATCATCACCAACTAACCCTTACCACAACAAACTAAACCCAATCACTTTTAAATTACAAAAAAATGCTACTAACCATAGCAAACTATGCCAAACTCACCCAAATTACTTCGGCTATCAAAAATCACCCCCAACTACACTTTACAGCAACAAACTAAGCCCAATCACTTTAAAATTACAAAAAAATGCTAAAAATCATAACAAACTATACCAGAAATACCTAAATTACTTCGGCTAACGTAAATCACCCCCAACTAACCCTTACCACAACAAACCAAACCATATCATCTTAAAATTACAAAAAAAGGTGTACAAATCATAACAAACTATGCCAGACTCACCTAAATTACTTTGGCTACTCTAAATCACCACCAACTAACCCTTACCACTACAAACTAAACCCAATCACTTTTAAATTACAAAAAAATGCTACTAACCATCCCAAACGATGCCAAACTCACATAAATTATTTCGGCTATCAAAAATCACCCCCAACTACACTTTACAGCAACAAGCTAAGCCCAATCACTTTAAAAATACAAAAAAATGCTAAAAATCATAACAAACTATACCAGAATCACCTAAATTACTTCGGCTACCGTAAATCACCCCCAACTATCCCTTACCACAACAAACCAAACCATCGCATCTTAAAATTACAAAAAAAGGTGTACAAATCATAACAAACTATGCCAGACTCACCCAAATGACTTTGGATACTCTAAATCATCACCAACTAACCCTTACCACAACAAACTAAACCCAATCACTTTTAAATTACAAAAAAATGCTACTAACCATCCCAAACGATGCCAAACTCACATAAATTATTTCGGCTATCAAAAATCACCCCCAACTACACTTTACAGCAACAAGCTAAGCCCAATCACTTTAAAATTACAAAAAAATGCTAAAAATCATAACAAACTATACCAGAATCACCTAAATTACTTCAGCTACCGTAAATCACCCCCAACTATCCCTTACCACAACAAACCAAACCATATCATCTTAAAATTACAAAAAAAGGTGTACAAATCATAACAAACATGCCAGACTCACCTAAATTACTTCGGCTACTCTAAATCATCACGAACTAACCCTTACCATAACAAACTAAACCCAATAACTTTTAAATTACAAAAAAATGTTACTAACTATAGCAAACTATGCCAAACTCACCTAAATTACTTCGGCTATCAAAAATCACCCCCAACTACATTTTACAGCAACAAACTAAGCCCAATCACTTTAAAATTACAAAAAAATGCTAAAAATCATAACAAACTATACCAGAATCACCTAAATTACTTCGGCTACCGTAAATCACCCCCAACTATCCCTTACCACAACAAACCAAACCATATCATCTTAAAATTACAAAAAAAGGTGTACAAATCATAAAAAACTATGCCAGACTCACCTAAATTACTTCGGCTACTCTAAATCATCACCAACTAACCCCTACCACAACAAACTAAACCCAATCACTTTTAAATTACAAAAAAATGCTACTAACAACTATGCCAAACTCACCTAAATTACTTCGGCTATCAAAAATCACCCCCAACTACACTTTACAGCAACAAACTAAGCCTCATCACTTTAAAATTACAAAAAAATGCTAAAAATCATAACAAACTATACCAGATTCACCTAAATTACTTCGGCTACCGTAAATCACCCCCAACTATCCCTTACCACAACAAACCAAACCATATCATCTCAAAATTACAAAAAAAGCTGTACAAATCATAACAAACTATGCCAGACTCACCTAAATTACTTCGGCTATCAAAAATCACCCCCAACTACACTTTACAGCAACAAACTAAGCCCAATCACTTTAAAATTACAAAAAAATGCTAAAAATCATAACAAACTATACCAGAAACACCTAAATTACTTCGGCTAACGTAAATCACCCCCAACTAACCCTTACCACAACAAACCAAACCATATCATCTTAAAATTACAAAAAAAGGTGTACAAATCATAAAAAACTATGCCAGACTCACCTAAATTACTTCGGCTACTCTAAATCATCACCAACTAACCCCTACCACAACAAACTAAACCCAATCACTTTTAAATTACAAAAAAATGCTACTAACCATAGCAAGCTATGCGAAACTCACCTAAATTACTTCGGCTATCAAAAATCACCCCCAACTACACTTTACAGCAACAAACTAAGCCCAATCACTTTAAAATTACAAAATAATGCTAAAAATCATAACAAACTATACCAGAATCACCTAAATTACTTCGGCTACCGTAAATCGCCCTCAACTATCCCTTACAACAACAAACCAAACCATATCATTTTAAAATTACAAAAAAAGGTGTACAAATCATAACAAACTATGCCAGACTCACCTAAATTACTTCGGCTACTCTAAATCATCACCAACTAACCCTTACCACAACAAACTAAACCCAATCACTTTTAAATTACAAAAAAATGCTCTAACCATAGCAAACTATGCCAAACTCACCTAAATTACTTCGGCTATCAAAAATCACCCCCAACTACACTTTACAGCAACAAACTAAGCCCAATCACTTTAAAATTACAAAAAAATGCTAAAAATCATAACAAACTATACCAGAATCACCTAAATTACTTCGGCTACCGTAAATCACCCCCAACTATCCCTTACCACAACAAACCAAACCATATCATCTTAAAATAACAAAAAAAGGTGTACAAATCATAACAAACTATGCCAGACTCACCTAAATTACTTCGGCTACTCTAAATCATCACCAACTAACCCTTACCACAACAAACTAAACCCAATCACTATTAAATTACAAAAAAATGCTACTAACCATAGCAAACCATGCCAAACTCACCTAAATTACTTCGGCTATCAAAAATCACCACCAACTACACTTTACAGCAACAAACTAAGCCCAATCACTTTAAAATTACAAAATAATGCTAAAAATCATAACAAACTACACCAGAATCACCTAAATTACTTCGGCTACCGTAAATCGCCCTCAACTATCCCTTACAACAACAAACCAAACCATATCATCTTAAAATTACAAAAAAAGGTGTACAAATCATAACAAACTATGCCAGACTCACCTAAATTACTTCGGCTATTCTAAATCATCACCAACTAACCCTTACCACAACAAACTAAACCCAATCACTTTTAAATTACAAAAAAATGCTACTAACCATAGCAAACTATGCGAAACTCACCTAAATTACTTCGGCTATTAAAAATCACCCCCAACTACACTTTACAGCAACAAACTAAGCCCAATCACTTTAAAATTACAGAAAAATGCAAAAAATCTTAACAAACTATACCAGATTCACCTAAATTACTTCGGCTACCGTAAATCACCCCCAACTATCCCTTACCACAACAAACCAAACCATATCATCTTATAATTACAAAAAAAGGTGTACAAATCATAACAAACTATGCCAGACTCACCTAAATTACTTCGGCTACTCTAAATCATCACCAACTAACCCTTACCACAACAAACTAAACCCAATCACTATTAAATTACAAAAAAATGCTACTAACCATAGCAAACCATGCCAAACTCACCTAAATTACTTCGGCTATCAAAAATCACCCCCAACTACACTTTACAGCAACAAACTAAGCCCAATCACTTTAAAATTACAAAATAATGCTAAAAATCATAACAAACTATACCAGAATCACCTAAATTACTTCGGCTACCGTAAATCGCCCTCAACTATCCCTTACAACAACAAACCAAACCATATCATCTTAAAATTACAAAAAAAGGTGTACAAATCATAACAAACTATGCCAGACTCACCTAAATTACTTCGGCTACTCTAAATCATCACCAACTAACCCTTACCACAACAAACTAAACCCAATCACTTTTAAATTACAAAAAAATGCTCTAACCATAGCAAACTATGCCAAACTCACCTAAATTACTTCGGCTATCAAAAATCACCCCCAACTACACTTTACAGCAACAAACTAAGCCCAATCACTTTAAAATTACAAAAAAAATGTTAAAAATCATAACAAACTATACCAGAATCACCTAAATTACTTCGGCTAACGTAAATCACCCCCAACTATCTCTTACCACAGCAAATCAAACCATATCATTTTAAAATTACAAAAAAAGGTGTACAAATCATAACAAACTATGCCAGACTCACCTAAATTACTTCGGCTACTCTAAATCATCACCAACTAACCCTTACCACAACAAACTAAACCCAATCACTTTTAAATTACAAAAAATTGCTCTAACCATAGCAAACTAAGCCAAACTCACCTAAATTACTTCGGCTATCAAAAATCACCTCCAACTACACTTTACATCAACAAACTAAGCCCAATCACTTTAAAATTACAAAAAAATGCTAAAAATCATAACAAACTGTACCAGAATCACCTAAATTACTTCGGCTACCGTAAATCACCCCCAACTATACCTTACTACAACAAACCAAACCATATCATCTTAAAATTACAAACAAAGGTGTACAAATCATAACAAACTATGCCAGACTAACCTAAATTACTTCGGCTACTCTAAATCATCACCAACTAACCCTTACCACAACAAACTAAACCCAATCACTTTAAATTACAAAAAAATGCCACTAACCATAGCAAACTATGCCAAACTCACCAAAATTACTTCGGCTATCAAAAATCACCCACAACTACACTTTAAAGCAACAAACTAAGCCCAATCACTTTAAAATTACAAAAAAATGCTAAAAATCATAACAAACTATACCAGAATCACCTAAAGTACTTTGGCTACCGTAAATCAACCCCAACTATCCCTTACCACAACAAACCAAACCATATCATCTTAAAATTACAAAGAAAGGTGTACAAATCATAACAAACTATGCCAGACTCACCTAAATTACTTCGGCTACTCTAAATCATCACCAACTAACCCCTACCACAACAAACTAAACCCAATCACTTTTAAAATACAAAAAAATGCTACTAACCATAGCAAACTATGCCAAACTCACCTAAATTACTTCGGCTATCAAAAATCACCCCCAACTACACTTTACAGCAACAAACTAAGCCCAATCACTTTAAAATTACAAAAAAATGCTAAAAATCATAACAAACTATACCAAACTCACCTAAATTAATTCGGCTATCAAAAATCACCCCCAACTACACTTTACAGCAACAAACTAAGCCCAATCATTTTAAAATTACAAAAAAATGCTAAAAATCATAACAAACTATACCAGAATCACCTAAATTACTTCGGCTACCGTAAATCACCCCCAACTATCCCTTACCACAACAAACTAAACCCAATCACTTTTAAATAACAAAAAAATGCTACTAACCACAGCACACTATGCCAAACTCATCTAAATTGCTTCGGCTTTCAAAAATCACCCACAACTACACTTTACAGCAACAAACTAAGCCCAATCACTTTAAAATTACACAAAAATACTAAAAATTATAACAAACTATACCAGAATAACCTAAATTACTTCGGCTACCGTAAATCACCCCCAACTATTCCTTACCACAACAAATCAAACCATATCATCTTAAAATTCCAAAAAAATGTGTACAAATCATATCAAACTATGCCAGACTTACCTAAATTACTTCGGCTACTCTAAATCATCACCAGCTAACCCTTACCGCAACAAACTAAACCCAATCACTTTTAAATTACAAAAAAATGCTACTAACCATAGCAAACTATGCCAAACTCACCTAAATTACTTCGGCTATCAAAAATCACCCCCAACTACACTTTACAGCAACAAACTAAGCCCAATCACTTTAAAATTACAAAAAAATACTAAAAATTATAACAAACTATACCAGAATCACCTAAATTACTTCGGCTACCGTAAATCACCCCCAACTATCCCTTACCACAACAAACCAAACCTTATCATCTTAAAATTCCAAAAAATTGTGTACAAATCATAACAAACTATGCCAGACTCACCTAAATTACTTCGGCTATTCTAAACCATCACCAGCTAACCCTTACCATAACAAACTAAACCCAAACACTTTTAAATTATAAAAAAATGCTACTAACCATAGCAAACTATGCCAAACTCACCTAAATTACTTCGGCTATCAAATATCACACCCAACTACACTTTACAGCAAAAAACTAAGCCCAATCAATTTAAAATTACAAAAAAATGCTTAAAATCATAACAAACTATACCAGAATCACCTGAATTATTTCGGCTACCGTAAATCACCCCCAACTATACTTTACCACAACAAACCAAACCATATCATCTTAAAATTACAAAAAAAGGTGTACAAATCATAACAAAGTATGCCAGATTCACCTAAATTTCTTCGGCTACTCTAAATCATCACCAACTAACCCTTACCACAACAAACTAAACCCAATCACTTTTAAATTAAAAAAAATGCTACTAACCATAGCAAACTATGCCAAACTCAACTAAATTACTTCGGCTATCAAAAATCACCCCCAACTACACTTTACAGCAACAAACTAAGCCCAATCACTTTAAAATTACAAAAAAATGCTAAAAATCATAACAAACTATACCAGAATCACCTAAATTACTTCGGCTACCGTAAATCACCCCCAACTATCCCTTACCACAACAAACCAAACCATATCATCTTAAAATTACAAAAAAAGGTGTACAAATCATAACAAACTATGCCAGACTCACCTAAATTACTTCGGCTACTCTAAATCATCACCAACTAACCCTTACCACAACAAACTAAACCCAATCACTTTTAAATTACAAAAAAATGCTACTAACCATAGCAAACTATGCCAAACTCACCTAAATTACTTCGGCTATCAAAAATCACCCCCAACTACACTTTACAGCAACAAACTAAGCCCAATCGTTTTAAAATTACAAAAAAATGCTAAAAATCATTACAAACTCTACCAGAATCACCTAAATTACTTCGGCTACCGTAAATCACCCCCAACTATCCCATACCACAACAAACCAAACCATATCATCTTAAAATTAAAAAAAAAGGTGTACAAATCATAACAAACTATGCCAGACTCACCTAAATTACTTCGGCTACTCTAAATCATCACCAACTAACCCTTACCACAACAAACTAAACCCAATCACTTTTAAATTACAACAAAATGCTACTAACCATAGCAAACTATGCCAAACTCACCTAAATTACTTCGGATATCAAAAATCACCCCCAACTACACTTTACAGCAACAAACTAAGCCCAATCACTTTAAAATTACAAAAAAATGCTAAAAATCAAAACAAACTATACCAGAATCACCTAAATTACTTCGGCTACCGTAAATCACCCCCAACTATCCCTTACCACAACAAACCAAACCATATCACCTTAAAATTACAAAAAAAGGTGTACAAATCATAACAAACTATGCCAGACTCACTTAAATTACTTCGGATATCAAAAATCACCGCCAACTACACTTTACAGCAACAAACTAAGCCCAATCACTTTAAAATTACAAAAAAATGCTAAAAATGATAACAAACTATACCAGAATCACCTAAATTACTTCGGCTACCGTAAATCACCCCCAACTATCCCTTACCACAACAAACCAAACCATATCATCTTAAAATTAAAAAAAAGGTGTACAAATCATAACAAACTATGCCAGACTCACCTAAATTACTTCGGCTACTCTAAATCATCACCAACTAACCCTTACCACAACAAACTAAACCCAATCACTTTTAAATTACAACAAAATGCTACTAACCATAGCAAACTATGCCAAACTCACCTAAATTACTTCGGATATCAAAAATCACCCCCAACTACACTTTACAGCAACAAACTAAGCCCAATCACTTTAAAATTACAAAAAAATGCTAAAAATCAAAACAAACTATACCAGAATCACCTAAATTACTTCGGCTACCGTAAATCACCCCCAACTATCCCTTACCACAACAAACCAAACCATATCACCTTAAAATTACAAAAAAAGGTGTACAAATCATAACAAACTATGCCAGACTCACTTAAATTACTTCGGCTACTCTAAATCATCACCAACTAACCCTTACCACTACAAACTAAACCTAGTCACTTTTAAATTACAAAAAAATGCTACTAACCTTAGCAAACTATGCCAAACTCACCTAAATTACTTCGGCTATCAAAAATCACCCCCAACTACACTTTACAACAACAAACTAAGCCCAATCGCTTTAAAATTACAAAAAAATGCTAAAAATCGTAACAAACTATACCAGAATCACCTAAATTACTTCGGCTACCGTAAATCACCCCCAACTATCCCTTACCACAACAAACCAAATCATATCATCTTAAAATTACAAAAATTACATAACAAACTTTGCCAGGCTCACCTAAATTACTTTCGCTACACTAAATCATCACCAACTAATCGTTACCACAACAAACTAAACCCAATCACTTTTAAATTATAAAAAACTGCTACTAACCAGAGCAAACTATGCCAAACTCACCTAAATTACTTCGGCTAACCCCCAACTGTCCCTTACCACAACAAACCAAACCATATCATCTTAAAATTATAAAAAAAGGTGTACAAATCATAACAAACTATGCCAGACTCACCTAAATTACTTCGGCTACTCTAAATCATCACGAACTAACCCTTACCATAACAAACTAAACCCAATAACTTTTAAATTACAAAAAAATGCTACTAACTATAGCAAACTATGCCAAACTCACCTAAATTACTTCGGCTATCAAAAATCACCCCCAACTACACTTTACAGCAACAAACTAAGCCCAATCACTTTAAAATTACAAGAAAATGCTAAAAATCATAACAAACTATACCAGAATCACCTAAATTACTTCGGCTACCGTAAATCACCCCCAACTATCCCTTACCACAACAAACCAAACCATATCATCTTAAAATTACAAAAAAAGGTGTACAAATCATAAAAAACTATGCCAGACTCACCTAAATTACTTCGGCTACTCTAAATCATCACCAACTAACCCCTACCACAACAAACTAAACCCAATCACTTTTAAATTACAAAAAAATGCTACTAACCATAACAAACTATGCGAAACTCACCTAAATTACTTCGGCTATTAAAAATCACCCCCAACTACACTTTACAGCAACAAACTAAGCCCAATCACTTTAAAATTACAAAAAAATGCTAAAAATCATAACAAACTATACCAGATTCACCTAAATTACTTCGGCTACCGTAAATCACCCCCAACTATCCCTTACCACAACAAACCAAACCATATCATCTTAAAATTACAAAAAAAGGTGTACAAATCATAACAAACTATGCCAGACTCACCTAAATTACTTCGGCTACTCTAAATCATCACCAACTAACCCTTACCACAACAAACTAAACCCAATCACTATTAAATTACAAAAAAATGCTACTAACCATAGCAAACCATGTAAAAACTCACCTAAATTACTTCGGCTATCAAAAATCACCCCCAACTACACTTTACAGCAACAAACTGAGCCCAATCACTTTAAAATTACAAAATAATGCTAAAAATCATAACAAACTATACCAGAATCACCTAAATTACTTCGGCTACCGTAAATCACCCCCAACTATCCCTTACCACAACAAACCAAACCTTATCATCTTAAAATTCCAAAAAAATGTGTACAAATCATAAGAAACTATGCCAGACTCACCTAAATTACTTCGGCTATTCTAAACCATCACCAGCTAACCCTTACCATAACAAACTAAACCCAAACACTTTTAAATTACAAAAAAATGCTACTAACCATAGCAAACTATGCCAGACTCACCTAAATTACTTCGGCTACTCTAAATCATCACCAACTAACCCTTACCACAACAAACTAAACCCAATCACTTTTAAATTACAAAAAAATGCTACTAACCATAGCAAACTATGCCAAACTCACCTAAATTACTTCGGCTATCAAAAATCACCCCCAACTACACTTTACAGCAAAAAACTAAGCCCAATCAATTTAAAATTACAAAAAAATGCTTAAAATCATAACAAACTATACCAGAATCACCTGAATTACTTCGGCTACCGTAAATCACCCCCAACTATCCTTTACCACAACAAACCAAACCATATCATCTTAAAATTACAAAAAAAGGTGTACAAATCATAACAAAGTATGCCAGATTCACCTAAATTTCTTCGGCTACTCTAAATCATCACCAACTAACCCTTACCACAACAAACTAAACCCAATCACTTTTAAATTAAAAAAAATGCTACTAACCATAGCAAACTATGCCAAACTCAACTAAATTACTTCGGCTATCAAAAATCACCCCCAACTACACTTTACAGCAACAAACTAAGCCCAATCACTTTAAAATTACAAAAAAATGCTAAAAATCATAACAAACTATACCAGAATCACCTAAATTACTTCGGCTACCGTAAATCACCCCCAACTATCCCTTACCACAACAAACCAAACCATATCATCTTAAAATTACAAAAAAAGGTGTACAAATCATAACAAACTATGCCAGACTCACCTAAATTACTTCGGCTACTCTAAATCATCACCAACTAACCCTTACCACAACAAACTAAACCCAATCACTTTTAAATTACAAAAAAATGCTACTAACCATAGCAAACTATGCCAAACTTACCTAAATTACTTCGGCTATCAAAAATCACCCCCAACTACACTTTACAGCAACAAACTTAGCCCAATCGCTTTAAAATTACAAAAAAATGCTAAAAATTATTACAAACTCTACCAGAATCACCTAAATTACTTCGGCTACCGTAAATCACCCCCAACTATCCCTTACCACAACAAACCAAACCATATCATCTTAAAATTAAAAAAAAAGGTGTACAAATCATAACAAACTATGCCAGACTCACCTAAATTACTTCGGTTACTCTAAATCATCACCAACTAACCCTTACCACAACAAACTAAACCCAATCACTTTTAAATTACAACAAAATGCTACTAACCATAGCAAACTATGCCAAACTCACCTAAATTACTTCGGATATCAAAAATCACCCCCAACTACACTTTACAGCAACAAACTAAGACCAATCACTTTAAAATTACAAAAAAATGCTAAAAACATAACAAACTATACCAGAATCACCTAAATTACTTCGGCTACCGTAAATCACCCCCAACTATCCCTTACAACAACAAACCAAACCATATTATCTTAAAATTACAAAAAAAGGTGTACAAATCATAACAAATTATGCCAGACTCACCTAAATTACTTCGGCTACTCTAAATCATCACCAACTAACCCTTACCACAACAAACTAAACCCAATCATTTTTAAATTACAAAAAAATGCTACTAACCATAGCAAACTATGCCAAACTCACCTAAATTACTTCGGCTATCAAAAATCACCCCCAACTACACTTTACAGCAACAAACTAAGCCCAATCGCTTTAAAATTACAAAAAAATGCTAAAAATTATAACAAACTATACCAGAATCACCTAAATTACTTCGGCTACCGTAAATCACCCCCAACTATCCCTTACCACAACAAACTAAACCATATCATCTTAAAATTAAAAAAAAGGTGTACAAATCATAACAAACTATGCCAGACTCACTTAAATTACTTCGGCTACTCTAAATCATCACCAACTAACCCTTACCACAACAAACTAAACCCAATCACTTTCAAATTACAAAAAAATGCTTGTAACCATAGCAAACTATGCCAAACTCACCTAAATTACTTCGGCTACCATAAATCATCACCAACTAACACTTACCACAACAAACTAAACCCAATCACTTTTAAATTACAAAAAAATGCTACTAACCATAGCAAACTATGCCAAACTCACCTAAATTACTTCGGCTATCAAAAATCACCGCCAACTACACTTTACAGCAACAAACTAAGCCCAATCAGTTTAAAATTACAAAAAAATGCTAAAAAACATAACAAACTATACCAGAATCACCTAAATTACTTCGGTTACCGTAAATCACCCCCAACCATCCCTTACCACAACAAACCAAACCATATCATCTTAAAATTACAAAAAAAGGTGTACAAATCATAACAAACTATGCCAGACTCACCTAAATTACTTCGGCTACTCTAAATCATCACCAACTAACCCTTACCACACCAAACTAAACCCAATCACTTTTAAGTTACAAAAAAATGCTAGTAACCATAGCAAACTATGCCAAACTCACCTAAATTACTTTGGCTACCATAAATCATCACCAACAAACCCTTACCACAACAAACTAAACCCAATCACTTTTAAATTACAAAAAAATGCTACTACCATAGCAAACTATGCCAAACTCACCTAAATTACTTCGGCTATCAAAAATCACCCCCAACTACACTTTACAGCAACAAACTAAGCCCAATCATTTTAAAATTACAAAAAATGCTAAAAATCATCACAAACTATACCAGAATCACCTAAATTACTTCGGCTACCGTAAATCACCCCCAACTATCCCTTACCAAAACAAACCAAACCATATCATTTAAAAATTACAAAAAAAAGTGTACAAATCATAACAAATTATGCCAGACTCACCTAAATTACTTCGGCTACACTAAATCATCACCAACTAACCCTTACCACAACAAACTAAACCCAATCGCTTTTAAATTACAAAAAAATGCTAGTAACCATAGCAAATTATGCTAAACTCACCTAAATTACTTCGGCTATCATAAATCATCACCAACTAACCCTTACCACAACAAACTAAACCCAATCACTTTTAAATTACAAAAAAATGCTACTAACCATAGCAAACTATGCCAAACTCACCTAAATTACTTCGGCTATCAAAAATCACCCCCAACTACACTTTACAGCAACAAACTAAGCCCAATCACTTTAAAATTACAAAAAAATGCTAAAAATCATAACAAACTATACCAGAATCACCTAAATTACTTCGGCTACCGTAAATCACCCCCAACTATCCCTCACCACAACAAACCAAACCATATCATCTTAAAATTACAAAAGAAGGTGTACAAATCATAACAAACTATGCCAGACTCACCTAAATTACTTCGGCTACTCTAAATCATCACCAACTAACCCTTTCCACAACAAACTAAACCCAATCACTTTGGAATTACAAAAAAATGCTAGTAACCATAGCAAACTATGCCAAACTTACCTAAATTACTTCGGCTACCATAAATCATCACCAACTAACCCTTACCACAACAAACTAAACCCAATCACTTTTAAATTACAAAAAAATGCTACTAACCATAGCAAACTATGCCAAACTCACCTAAATTACTTCGGCTATCAAAAATCACCCCCAACTACACTTTACAGCAACAATCTAAGCCCAATTACTTTAAAATTACAAAAACATGCTAAAAATCATAACAAACTATACCAGAATCACCTAAATTAATTCGGCTACCGTAAATCACCGCCAACTATCCCTTACCACAACAAACCAAACCATATCATCTTAAAATTACAAAGAAGGTGTACAAATCATAACAAATTATGCCAGACTCACCTAAATTACTTCGGCTACACTAAATCATCACCAACTAACCCTTACCACAACAAACTAAACCCAATCGCTTTTAAATTACAAAAAAATGCTACTAACCATAGCAAACTATGCCAAACTCACCTAAATTACTTCGGCTATCAAAAATCACCCACAACTACACTTTACAGCAACAATCTAAGCCCAATTACTTTAAAATTACAAAAACATGCTAAAAATCATAACAAACTATACCAGAATCACCTAAATTACTTCGGCTACCGTAAATCACCCCCAACTATCCCTTACCACAACAAGCCAAACCATATCATCTTAAAATTACAAAGAAGGTGTACAAATCATAACAAATTATGCCAGACTCACCTAAATTACTTCGGCTACACTAAATCATCACCAACTAACCCTTACCACAACAAACTAAACCCAATCGCTTTTAAATTACAAAAAAATGCTAGTAACCATAGCAAACTATGCCAAACTCACCTAAATTACTTCGGCTATCATAAATCATCACCAACTAACCCTTACCACAACAAACTAAACCCAATCACTTTTAAATTACAAAAAAATGCTACTAACCATAGCAAACTATGCCAAACTCACATAATTACTTCGGCTACCATAAATCATTTCCAACTAACCCTTACCACAACAAACTAAACCCAATCAATTTTAAATTACAAAAAAATGCTACTATATATAGCAAACTATGCCAAACTCACCTAAATTACTTCGGCTATCAAAAATCACCCCCAACTACAGTTTACAGCAACAAACTAAGCCCAATCACTTTAAAATTACAAAAAAATGCTAAAAATCATAACAAACTATACCAGAATCACCTAAATTACTTCGGCTACCGTAAATCACCCCCAACTATCCCTTGCCACAACAAACCAAACCTTATCATCTTACAATTACAAAAAAAGGTGTGCAAATCATAAGAAACTATACCAGACTCACCTAAATTAGTTCGGCTACTCTAAATCATCACCAACTAACCCTTACCACAACAAACTAAACCCAATCACTTTTAAATTGCAAAAAAATGCTAGTAACCATAGCAAACTATGCCAAACTCACCTAAATTACTTCGGCTACCATAAATCATCACCAACTAACCCTTACCACAACAAACTAAACCCAATCATTTTTAAATTACAAAAAAATGCTACTAACCATAGCAAACTATGCCAAACTCACCTAAATTACTTCGGCAATCAAAAATCACCCCCAACTACACTTTACAGCACCAAATTAAGCCCAATCACTTTAAAATTACAAAAAATGCTAAAAATCATAAGAAACTATACCAGACTCACCTAAATTAGTTCGGCTACTCTAAATCATCACCAACTAACCCTTACCAAAACAAACTAAACCCAATCACTTTTAAATTGCAAAAAAATGCTAGTAACCATAGCAAACTATGCCAAACTCACCTAAATTACTTCGGCTATCATAAATCATCACCAACTAACCCTTACCACAACAAACTAAACCCAATCACTTTTAAATTACAAAAAAATGTTACTAACCATAGCAAACTATGCCAAACTCACATAATTACTTCGGCTACCATAAATCATTTCCAACTAACCCTTACCACAACAAACTAAACCCAATCAATTTTAAATTACAAAAAAATGCTACTATATATAGCAAACTATGCCAAACTCACCTAAATTACTTCGGCTATCAAAAATTACCCCCAACTACAGTTTACAGCAACAAACTAAGCCCAATCACTTTAAAATTACAAAAAAATGCTAAAAATCATAACAAACTATACCAGAATCACCTAAATTACTTCGGCTACCGTAAATCAACCCCAACTATCTCTTACCACAACAAACCAAACCATATCATCTTAAAATTACAAAAAAAGGTGTACAAATCATAACAACCTATGCCAGACACACCTAAATTACTTTGGCTACTCTAAATCATCACCAACTAACCCTTACCACAACAAACTAAACCCAATCCCTTTTAAATTACAAAAAATGCTAGTAACCATAGCAAATTATGCCAAACTCACCTAAATTACTTCGGCTACCATAAATCATCACCAACTAACCCTTACCACAACAAACTAAACCCAATCATTTTTAAATTACAAAAAATGCTACTAACCATAGCAAACTATGCCAAACTCACCTAAATTACTTCGGCTATCAAAAATCACCCCCAACTACACTTTACAGCAACAAACTAAGCCCAATTATTTTAAAATTACAAAAAAATGCTAAAAATCATTACAAACTATACCAGAATCACCTAAATTAATTCGGCTACCGTAAATCACCGCCAACTATCCCTTACCACAACAAACCAAAACATATCACCTTAAAATTACAAAAAAAGGTGTACAAATCATAACAAACTATGCCAGACACACCTAAATTACTTCAGCTACTCTAAACCATCACCAACTAACCCTTACCACAACAAACTAAACCCAATCACTTTTAAATTACAAAAAAATGCTAGTAACCATAGCAAATTATGCCAAACTCACCTAAATTACTTCGGCTACCATAAATCATCACCAACTAAACATTAGCACAACAAACTAAACCCAATCACTTTTAAATTACAAAAAAATGCTACTAACCATAGCAAACTAAGCCAAACTCACCTAAATTACTTCGGCTATCAAAAATCACCCCCAACTACACTTTACAGTAACAAACTAAGCCCAATCACTTTAAAATTACAAAAAAATGCTAAAAATCATAACAAACTATACCAGATTCACCTAAATTACTTCGGCTACCGTAAATCACCCCCAACTATCCCTTACCACAACAAACCAAACCATATCATCTTAAAATTACAAAAAAAGGTGTACAAATTATAACAAATTATGCCAGACTCACCTAAATTACTTCGGCTACACTAAATCATCACCAACTAACCCTTACCACAACAAACTAAACCCAATCGCTTTTAAATTACAAAAAAATGCTAGTAACCATAGCAAACTATGCTAAACTCACCTAAATTACTTCGGCTATCATAAATCATCACCAACTAACCCTTACCACAACAAACTAAACCCAATCACTTTTAAATTACAAAAAAATGCTACTAACCATAGCAAACTATGCCAAACTCACCTAAATTACTTCGGCTATCAAAAATCACCCCCAACTACACTTTACAGCAACAAACTAAGCCCAATCACTTTAAAATTACAAAAAATGCTAAAAATCATAACAAACTATACCAGAATCACCTAAATTACTTCGGCTAACGTAAATCACCCCCAACTATCCCTTACCACAACAAACCAAACCATATAATCTTAAAATTACAAAAAAAGGTGTACAAATCATAACAAACTATGCCAGACTCACATAAATTACTTCGGCTACTCTAAATCATCACCAACTAATCCTTACCACAACAAACTAAACCCAATCACTTTTAAATTACAAAAAAATGCTAGTAACCATAGCAAACTATGCCAAACTCACCTAAATTACTTCGGCTACCATAAATCATTACCAACTAACCCTTACCACAACAAACTAAACCCAATCAATTTTAAATTACAAAAAAATCTATATATATAAAGCGAAGTGTCCTCACTGACACACTCATCTACACATCTACACATCTACACATGCACTGATTCACCGACAACCTACAGCCCAAACCGGGAGGGCTGGAGACTTGAAATTTTAGACACGGGTCTATCAAGGGCCGAGAATGAACGCTAATAAGGAGATTTTGCAAAATTCGGTCCGGTTCCTTTGTATTTAAATAAAAACCGAATAAAAACCGGTTAAAATAAGCAAAAAATGATCGGCTCGCGGAGACCGGGTTTTTTTTAGAAGCACGTGTCTAGCCAAAACAACTTCGACGTCGGGCGACCGGTTTACATTAAAAGCACTTTCACTTTCTGCGTTCCTGATCATACTTTTGCCGTACCTAGCGAGGCGCAGATATTTCAATTATAATTTTGATTTCAATTATAATGTCCCCGATCCGTGACTCATTTAAAAATTACCAAACCACTCCAAATTTAATCCGCCTACATTAAAAATCCTCAAATATCTCTTACCATTACAAACTTTACCAAATCAACCCCAAAAAATTCCCGAACTACGCCAAACTGACAAATTAGATCCGTTATCTTAAATCATCCCTTACCACCCCTTAGCAACCCCAAGTAACTCCAATCACTTTAAAATAAAACAAAATGACACAAACCATAGCAGACTATTCTCACACTCACACACATTATTTCGGCTACCAAAATTCACCCCCAACTACCCCTTACCGCCCCAAACTAAGCCCAATCACTTTAAAATTAGAAAAAATGCTACAAACAATAGCAAAACTATGCCAAACTCACCCAAATTACTTCGGCTATCATAAATCACCCCCAACTACCCCTTACCACCCCAAACTAAGCCCAATCACTTTAAAATTACAAAAAATGCCACAAACCATAGCAAACTATGCCAAACTCACCCAAATTACTTCGGCTACCATAAATCACCCCCAACTACCCCTTACCACCCCAAACTAAGCGCAATCACTTTAAAATTACAAAAAATGTTACAAATCATACTAAACTATGCCAAACTCAACCAAATTACTTCGGTTACCATAAATCAACCCCCAACTACCCCTTACCACCCCAAACTAAACCAAATCACTTTAAAATTACAAAAAATGCTACAAACCATAGCAAACTATGCCAAACTCACCCAAATTACTTCGGCTATCATAAATCACCCTCAACTACCCCTTACCACCTCAAACTAAGCCCAATCACTTTAAAATTACAAAAAATGCCACAAACCATAGCAAACTATGCCAAACTCACCCAAATTACTTCGGCTATTATAAATCACCCCCAACTACCCCTTACCGCCCCAAACTAAGCCCAATCACTTTAAAATTAGAAAAAATGATACAAACCATAGCAAACTATGCCAAACTCACCCAAATTACTTCGGCTATTATAAATCACCCCCAACTACCCCTTACCGCCCCAAACTAAGCCCAATCACTTTAAAATTACAAAAAATGATACAAACCATAGCAAACTATGCCAAACTCACCCAAATTACTTCGGCTATCATAAATCACCCCCAACTACCCCTTACCGCCCCAAACTAAGCCCAATCACTTTAAAATTACAAAAAATGATACAAACCATAGCAAACTATGCCAAAATCACCCAAATTACTTGGGCTACCATAAATCATCCCCAACTACCCCTTACCACCCCAAACTAAGCTAAATCACTTTAAAATTACAAAAAATGATACAAACCATAGCAAACTATGCCAAACTCACCCAAATTACTTCGGCTACCATAAATCACCCCCAACTACCCCTTACCTCCACAAACTAAGCCAAATCACTTTAAAATTACAAAAAATGATACAAACCATAGCAAACTATGCCAAACTCACCTAAATTACTTCGGTTACCATAAATTAATAATCATTTTCAATCAAAATCTTCCATTTGGTTGTGTCATTTATAAATGCCTTATCGTATTAAATCATAAAATATTAATAAATATCTGCACATAAAACATATTGTTTCGACTAATAGACGTTATTCTGAATACTTAATTTGCTAATACCAATTTTGATTTTCTTCCACTTTCCAATAATTATTTGTTCCAGTTGAGATGCAAACATAAACGTATTTCTGAATTGCAACACGCTGACGGGGCAAGCCCTACCTTCTCAACATGCGTGAATTTGTATAAACAGCTCTATGGTTTTTAACTTTAAAGCGGTATAAACGCGGTGTAAACCCTAGATTTTCGTGAAAATATCTGAAAATTTCGAAATTCTGCAATTGAATTACAGAACTATTGTTGTGTTCGATAGTAAATTTATATTTGGAGTGGCACTGCCAACTCTGCCACCCCTGACGAGCCCCTTGCTGAATACTCTCCTTCCAGGGAAACTTTTGAAATCAACGGCAAAATAATTTAGGGCGCCTGAATGTGAAAATATCACTGTGTAATAAGTTCAGACTGACGTGGAACACTTGAAATTTCGGTATTCGTTTGTAATTCGTCACAGGTCCATGAAGGAATGCATGTTAATGTAAACAAGTGTTAGTTTGTCGGAAAGGCCGAATAAGATTTTTAACATTCCCGTCAAAATATTTATTTACTTTAGAATGTTAATTTCTTAAATTCATTTCGTGAAAATTATGACGGGCCATACGAGTACACCTGTGCGAGGATTATTTGGTACATACAAATTAATCTCTTTTGTTATCCAAATTGTTTTTATACGCACTAGGCACGTGCACCTCATATAATTGTGAAAATTGCTGCTTCAGCGTCTGGAACGCTGGTATTCAACGTCGCCAAGGTCGAGGCGACGCATCGGTATTCGAAGTTCTATCGCTATTAAATAAATTATTTTATTCCCGATATTCCCGATTTGTTCTTGCCGTTAACCACAACTCTCCCCAATCGATTTTCGAAAAATTTCCAGCGTCGGACCGGACTTCACTTATTATCGTACGCTAATTTTTACGTTCAGTTAATGATAGTGGTGTATTTGTTCTTCACCAAACCTGCTCCGGGCAAAATCCGAAATTTTCACTGACATCATACGCTTAAGTATTGTGTGCTTATACACGATTTACACTATTTATTTTACGTACATTGCGTTCATTAATGGTTCTGCATTATTTATAACTAAGATGGAGCAGTTTGAAAATCTAATAGTAAGCGGAGAACAAATACCACCATGTATAATTCCCGTGAAAAGTGATGGAAATAGTCTTTTTTCTATTTTTCCTATTGCATTTTTAATACCGGAAATAGAGCTCAAAGGGTTCGCACTTTAATTCTTCATTTTAAAATTACCAAAATTTTTGTAAAATTTACCTGAATACGTTAAACACCCCAAACATAACGCACCATTCCAAACTATCCCTAAAAGTCATACACTTACCATTCAAAACTACTCCAGGTCAACCCATAATTAAAAAAAAATTACGAATTCTAAGCAAACTACGCCAAACTCGCATAAATGACTTCGAATTCCCCTAAATCACCCCAACCACTTCTTACCAAGCCAACCAAAGCCCAATCACATTATAATTACCAAAAATTTCGTTTAATCCGCCAAAGCTAAACCCTGCCAACCATCAATAACCATTCCAAACAATCCTCAAAGAAACCCATATCATCCGAAACAACCCCAAATCAACCTAATATTTTTGCATTTTTTTGAACCATAGCAAATCACGCCAAATTAACATAAATAACTTCGACTTTTTTTATACATAATTCCCAAATACTTCGTTTTTATGGTGTGAAATTTTGTATTTATATATTTCAACATTGTCTTTAACGTTGTCAGAGAACTAAATGGGAATAATTTGGAATAATTTAGCTTCTCTGTCAACTCTCCTTCTCTTGAAACTTTTGAAAACAACGACAAAATTATTTGGGGCACCTGGATTTGAAAATATCACTCTGTGTAATAAGTTCAGACTGACTAGAGTGAAAAGAAAGGAGCTTGCACCCAGAAACGAAATTAAATGGAACACTTGAAGTTGCAATATTTGTTTGTAATTCGTCACAAGTCCATGAAGGAATGCGTGTTAATGTAAACAAATGTGAGTTTATTGGAGATGCCGAATAAGATTTTTACATTATTGAAGCAGCTTGAGCCTGCCACGTCAAGGGCAAGGTCACAAACGTGAAAAGGCGATGCTCGATTTGGTTTTATTCAATATCTATGCAGAAATTCGCACATTCCAAGCATTGGATAAGCCTTTCTTATCGTTTCTTAGAATTCGAGAATTGCTGGTTCAGCGTGTGGAGCAGTACTCGATCGCGGTGTTTAATTTTAACACTACAATTGTGAAAATTGCTGCTCCAGCGTCGGAAACTGTTCGCAAAGTCGCCAAATTCGATGAAGCGACGCATCAGTGTTCGAACGTCTACCACTATCAAATAAAGTATTTTAATTTAACATTTGATCCTCGCGTTAACCAAATCTGCCCCCAATCAATTTTCGAAAAATTACCAGCGTCGAACCGGACTCCACTTATATTTGTACGCTAATTTTTACGTTCAGTTAATGGTAGTGGTGTATTTGTTTTTCACCAAATTTGCCCTGGCTGAAATCCGAAATTTTCACCGTTGTATGTACCAGACATCACTGACATTCATACCCTTAATAATTATGTGCTTATACACGTTTTACACTATTTATTTTACGTACAATGTGTTCATTATTGCTTTACATCATTTATAACTAAGATGGAGAAGTTTGAAAATCTAGCGATGTACAATTACCACACCGTATTATGAAAGGTGATGGAAATTGTCTTTTTTAATATCTATGGTATTGGTATTGATATTTTAATACTGGAACGGGAGCACAAGAGGTTCGCACTTTAATTGTTCAACAAGTTTGTGTTAATGTAAACAAGTGTGAGTTCGTCGGAGAAGCCGAATAAGATTTTTACATCCACCATATTCCCGTCAAAATATTTATTTATTTTATATAGAATGTTAATTTTGCCGTTAACCAAATTTGCTCCCAATCACCATCGTCGTACCGGACCGTTCAGTTAATGATAATGTTGTTTTTATTTTTCACCAAATCTGCCTCGGCTGAAATCCAAAATTTACAGCGTTGGATCAGACTTTACTGACATTGATACGCGTTTTACACTATTTATTTTAAGTAAATACATTGTGTTCATTATTGCTTTACATCATTTATAACTAAGATGGACAAGTTTGAAAATCTAGCGATGCACAAATACCACCAAATACCACATTTTACCACATACCAAAATTTTAATACTGGAAAGGGAGCTCAAAAGGTTCGCACTGTAATTGTCCAACCAGTTGCGGCCAGGTTTTAATAATTTTTGTGCAGTTTAGAAGAAGATAATTATGCTGAAGTGTTTGTTTATTCTGAAGATAAGTCAAAATCATCTACATACTGTTCTGTTTGTGAGTTGACTGCAGCAAAAGGAATGGTTCCATTGTGTTTTCAATTTTATCATAACATGATCAGCTAATTTGTAAACTTCGATTTCCCCGAAAATTATCTAAAGCTAATTTCGATTTCCTGGAATCGCTTATAGAACAACTGCGTCTTTGCCTAAAGAGTCTATTCAAGATTTTTCATCTCAGATATCAACCAAGGTATCCTCTTTGTCCAAATCATATTGAAGTACCTGGTCCTGACAACGAAGGTTAATTTCAACAAATTTGTTTATTTTGTGATTGGAAAAGTAGAGCATTCCTGTTTAATTGTATTATAATGTCGATTAGTCAACATCAGCACTTTAGTCAACACTGCGTTTATTTAATCTACGTCCGGGCAACGCCGGGTACATTCAGCTAGTGCTACTATATATAGCAAACTATGCCAAACTCACCTAAATTACTTCGGCTATCAAAAATCACTCCCAACTACACTTTACAGCAACAAACTAAGCCCAATCACTTTAAAATTACAAAAAAATGCTAAAAATCATAACAAACTATACCAGAATCACCTTAATTACTTCGGCTACCGTAAATCACCCCCAACTATCCCTTACCACAACAAACCAAACCATATCATCTTAAAATTACAAAAAAAGGTGTACAAATCATAACAAACTATGCCAGACTCACCTAAATTACTTCGGCTACTCTAAATCATCACCAACTAACCTTTACCACAACAAACTAAACCCAATCACTTTTAAATTACAAAAAAATGCTAGTAACCATAGCAAACTATGCCAAACTCACCTAAATTACTTCGGCTACCATAAATCATCACCAACTAACACTTACCACAACAAACTAAACCCAATCACTTTTAAATTACAAAAAAATGCTACTAACCATAGCAAACTATGCCAAACTCACCTAAATTACTTCGGCTATCAAAAATCACCCCCAACTACACTTTACAGCAACAAATTAAGCCCAATCAATTTAAAATTACAAAAAAATGTTAAAAATCATAACAAACTATACCAGAATCACCTAAATTACATCGGTTACCGTAAATCACCCCCAACTATCCCTTACCACAACAAACCAAACCACATCATCTTAAAATTACAAAAAAAGGTGTACAAATCATAACAAACTATGCCAGACTCACCTAAATTACTTCGGCTACTCTAAATCATCACCAACTAACCCTTACCACAACAAACTAAACCCAATCACTTTCAAATTACAAAAAAATGCTTGTAACCATAGCAAACTATGCCAAACTCACCTAAATTACTTCGGCTACCATAAATCATCACCAACTAACACTTACCACAACAAACTAAACCCAATCACTTTTAAATTACAAAAAAATGCTACTAACCATAGCAAACTATGCCAAACTCACCTAAATTACTTCGGCTATCAAAAATCACCGCCAACTACACTTTACAGCAACAAACTAAGCCCAATCAGTTTAAAATTACAAAAAAATGCTAAAAAACATAACAAACTATACCAGAATCACCTAAATTACTTCGGTTACCGTAAATCACCCCCAACCATCCCTTACCACAACAAACCAAACCATATCATCTTAAAATTACAAAAAAAGGTGTACAAATCATAACAAACTATGCCAGACTCACCTAAATTACTTCGGCTACTCTAAATCATCACCAACTAACCCTTACCACACCAAACTAAACCCAATCACTTTTAAGTTACAAAAAAATGCTAGTAACCATAGCAAACTATGCCAAACTCACCTAAATTACTTTGGCTACCATAAATCATCACCAACAAACCCTTACCACAACAAACTAAACCCAATCACTTTTAAATTACAAAAAAATGCTACTACCATAGCAAACTATGCCAAACTCACCTAAATTACTTCGGCTATCAAAAATCACCCCCAACTACACTTTACAGCAACAAACTAAGCCCAATCATTTTAAAATTACAAAAAATGCTAAAAATCATCACAAACTATACCAGAATCACCTAAATTACTTCGGCTACCGTAAATCGCCCCCAACTATCCCTTACCAAAACAAACCAAACCATATCATTTAAAAATTACAAAAAAAAGTGTACAAATCATAACAAACTATGCCAGACTCACCTAAATTACTTCGGCTCCTCTAAATCATCATCAACTAACCCTTATCAGAACAAACTAAACCCAATCACTTTTAAATTACAAAAAAATTCTAGTAACCATAGCAAACTATGCCAAACTCACCTAAATTACTTCGGCTACCATAAATCATCACCAACTAACCCTTACCACAACAAACTAAACCCAATCACTTTTAAATTACAAAAAAATGCTACTAACCATAGCAAACTATGCCAAACTCACCTAAATTACTTCGGCTATCAAAAATCACCCCCAACTACACTTTACAGTAACAAACTAAGCCCAATCACTTTAAAATTACAAAAAAATGCTAAAAATCATAACAAACTATACCAGAATCACCTAAATTACTTCGGCTACCGTAAATCACCCCCAACTATCCCTTACCACAACAAACCAAACCATATCATCTTAAAATTACAAAAAAAGGTGTACAAATCATAACAAATTATGCCAGACTCACCTAAATTACTTCGGCTACACTAAATCATCACCAACTAACCCTTACCACAACAAACTAAACCCAATCGCTTTTAAATTACAAAAAAATGCTAGTAACCATAGCAAACTATGCTAAACTCACCTAAATTACTTCGGCTATCATAAATCATCACCAACTAACCCTTACCACAACAAACTAAACCCAATCACTTTTAAATTACAAAAAAATGCTACTAACCATAGCAAACTATGCCAAACTCACCTAAATTACTTCGGCTATCAAAAATCACCCCCAACTACACTTTACAGCAACAAACTAAGCCCAATCACTTTAAAATTACAAAAAAATGCTAAAAATCATAACAAACTATACCAGAATCACCTAAATTACTTCGGCTAACGTAAATCACCCCTAACTATCCCTTACCACAACAAACCAAACCATATAATCTTAAAATTACAAAAAAAGGTGTACAAATCATAACAAACTATGCCAGACTCACATAAATTACTTCGGCTACTCTAAATCATCACCAACTAACCCTTACCACAACACACTAAACCCAATCACTTTTAAATTACAAAAAAATGCTAGTAACCATAGCAAACTATGCCAAACTCACCTAAATTACTTCGGCTACCATAAATCATTACCAACTAACCCTTACCACAACAAACTAAACCCAATCAATTTTAAATTACAAAAAAATACTACTATATATAGCAAACTATGCCAAACTCACCTAAATTACTTCGGCTATCAAAAATCACCCCCAACTACACTTTACAGCAACAAACTAAGCCCAATCACTTTAAAATTACACAAAATTCTAAAAATCATAACAAACTCTACCAGAATCACCTAAATTACTTCGGCTACCGTAAATCACCCCCAACTATCCCTTACAACAACAAACCAAACCATATCATCTTAAAATTACAAAAAAAGGTGTACAAATCATAACAAACTATGCCAGACTCACCTAAATTACTTCGGCTACTCTAAATCATCACCAACTAACCCTTACCACAACAAACTAAACCCAATCACTTTTAAATTACAAAAAAATGCTAGTAACCATAGCAAACTATGCCAAACTCACCTAAATTACTTCAGATACCATAAATCATCACCAACTAACCCTTACCACAACAAACTAAACCCAATCACTTTTAAATTACAAAAAAATGCTACTAACCATAGCAAACTATGCCAAACTCACCTAAATTACTTCGGCTATCAAAAATCGCCCCCAACTACACTTTACAGCAACAAACATAGCCCAATCACTTTAAAATTACAAAAAAATGCTAAAAATCATAACAAACTATACCAGAATCACCTAAATTACTTCGGCTACCGTAACTCACCCCCAACTATCCCTTACCACAACAAACTAAACCATATCATCTTAAAATTGCAAAAAAAGGTGTACAAATCATAACAAACTAGGCCAGACTCACCTAAATTACTTCGGCTACTCTAAATCATCACCAACAAACCCTTACCACAACAAACTAAACTCAATCACTTTTAAATTACAAAAAAAATGCTACTAACCATAGCAAACTATGTCAAACTCACCTAATTTACTTCGGCTATCAAAAATCATCCCCAACAACACTTTACAGCAACAAACTAAGCCCAATCACTTTAAAATTACAAAAAAATGCTAAAAATCATAACAAACTATACCAGAATCACCTTAATTACTTCGGCTACCGTAAATCACCCCAACTATCCCTTACCACAACAAACCAAACCATATCATCTTAAAATTACAAAAAAAGGTGTACAAATCATAACAAACTATGCCAGACTCACCTAAATTACTTCGGCTACTCTAAATCATCACCAACTAACCCTTACCACAACAAACTAAACCCAATCACTTTTAAATTACAAAAAAATGCTAGTAACCATAGCAAACTATGCCAAACTCACCTAAATTACTTCGGCTACCTTAAATCATCACCAATTAACACTTACCACAACAAACTAAACCCAATCACTTTTAAATTACAAAAAAATGCTACTAACCAGAGCAAACTATGCCAAACTCACCTAAATTACTTCGGCTATCAAAAATCACCCCCAACTACACTTTACAGCAACAAACTAAGCCCAATCACTTTAAAATTACAAAAAAATGCTAAAGATCATAACAAACTATACCAGAATCACCTAAATTACTTCGGTTACCGTAAATCACCCCCAACTATCCCTTACCACAACAAACCAAACCACATCATCTTAAAATTACAAAAAAAAGTGTACAAATCATAACAAACTATGCCAGACTCACCTAAATTACTTCGGCTACTCTAAATCATCACCAACTAACCCTTACCACAACAAACTAAACCCAATCACTTTTAAATTACAAAAAAATGCTTGTAACCATAGCAAACTATGCCAAACTCACCTAAATTACTTCGGCAATCAAAAATCACCCCCAACTACACTTTACAGCACCAAATTAAGCCCAATCACTTTAAAATTACAAAAAATGCTAAAAATCATAACAAACTATACCAGAATCACCTAAATTACTTCGGCTAACGTAAATCACCCCCAACTATCCCTTACCACAACAAACCAAACCATATAATCTTAAAATTACAAAAAAAGGTGTACAAATCATAACAAACTATGCCAGACTCACATGAATTACTTCGGCTACTCTAAATCATCACCAACTAACCCTTACCACAACAAACTAAACCCAATCACTTTTAAATTACAAAAAAATGCTAGTAACCATAGCAAACTATGCCAAACTCACCTAAATTACTTCGGCTACCATAAATCATTACCAACTAACCCTTACCACAACAAACTAAACCCAATCAATTTTAAATTACAAAAAAATGCTACTATATATAGCAAACTATGCCAAACTCACCTAAATTACTTCGGCTATCAAAAATCACCCCCAACTACACTTTACAGCAACAAACTAAGCCCAATCACTTTAAAATTACAAAAAAATGCTAAAAATCATAACAAACTCTACCAGAATCACCTAAATTACTTCGGCTACCGTAAATCACCCCCAACTATCCCTTACAACAACAAACCAAACCATATCATCTTAAAATTACAAAAAAAGGTGTACAAATCATAACAAACTATGCCAGACTTACCTAAATTACTTCGGCTACTCTAAATCATCACCAACTAACCCTTACCACAACAAACTAAACCCAATCACTTTTAAATTACAAAAAAATGCTAGTAACCATAGCAAACTATGCCAAACTCACCTAAATTACTTCGGCTATTCTAACTCATCACCAACTAACCCTTACCACAACAAACCAAACCATATCATCTTAAAATTACAAAAAAAGGTGTACAAATCATAACAAACTATGCCAGACTCACCTAAATTACTTCGGCTACTCTAAATCATCACCAACTAACCCTTACCACAACAAACTAAACCCAATCACTTTTAAATTACAAAAAAATGCTTGTAACCATAGCAAACTATGCCAAACACACCTAAATTACTTCGGCTACCATAAATCATCACCAACTAACACTTACCACAACAAACTAAACCCAATCACTTTTAAATTACAAAAAAATGCTACTAACCATAGCAAACTATGCCAAACTCACCTAAATTACTTCGGCTATCAAAAATCACCGCCAACTACACTTTACAGCAACAAACTAAGCCCAATCAGTTTAAAATTACAAAAAAATGCTAAAAAACATAACAAACTATACCAGAATTACCTAAATTACTTCGGTTACCGTAAATCACCCCCAACCATCTCTTACCACAACAAACCAAACCATATCATCTTAAAATTACAAAAAAAGGTGTACAAATCATAACAAACTATGCCAGACTCACCTAAATTACTTCGGCTACTCTAAATCATCACCAACTAACCCTTACCACACCAAACTAAACCCAATCACTTTTAAGTTACAAAAAAATGCTAGTAACCATAGCAAACTATGCCAAACTCACCTAAATTACTTCGGCTACCATAAATCATCACCAACAAACCCTTACCACAACAAACTAAACCCAATCACTTTTAAATTACAAAAAAATGCTACTACCATGGCAAACTATGCCAAACTCACCTAAATTACTTCGGCTATCAAAAATCACCCCCAACTACACTTTACAGCAACAAACTAAGCCCAATCACTTTAAAATTACAAAAAATGCTAAAAATCATCACAAACTATACCAGAATCACCTAAATTACTTCGGCTACCGTAAATCACCCCCAACTATCCCTTACCAAAACAAACCAAACCATATCATTTAAAAATTACAAAAAAAAGTGTACAAATCATAACAAACTATGCCAGACTCACCTAAATTACTTCGGCTCCTCTAAATCATCATCAACTAACCCTTATCACAACAAACTAAACCCAATCACTTTTAAATTACAAAAAAATTCTAGTAACCATAGCAAACTATGCCAAACTCACCTAAATTACTTCGGCTACCATAAATCATCACCAACTAACCCTTACCACAACAAACTAAACCCAATCACTTTTAAATTACAAAAAATTGCTACTAACCATAGCAAACTATGCCAAACTCACCTAAATTACTTCGGCTATCAAAAATCACCCCCAACTACACTTTACAGTAACAAACTAAGCCCAATCACTTTAAAATTACAAAAAAATGCTAAAAATCATAACAAACTATACCAGAATCACCTAAATTACTTCGGCTACCGTAAATCACCCCCAACTATCCCTTACCACAACAAACCAAACCATATCATCTTAAAATTACAAAAAAAGGTGTACAAATCATAACAAATTATGCCAGACTCACCTAAATTACTTCGGCTACACTAAATCATCACCAACTAACCCTTACCACAACAAACTAAACCCAATCGCTTTTAAATTACAAAAAAATGCTAGTAACCATAGCAAACTATGCTAAACTCACCTAAATTACTTCGGCTATCATAAATCATCACCAACAAACCCTTACCACAACAAACTAAACCCAATCACTTTTAAATTACAAAAAAATGCAACTAACCATAGCAAACTATGCCAAACTCACCTAAATTACTTCGGCTATCAAAAATCACCCCCAACTACACTTTACAGCAACAAACTAAGCCCAATCACTTTAAAATTACAAAAAAATGCTAAAAATCATAACAAAGTATACCAGAATCACCTAAATTACTTCGGCTAACGTAAATCACCCCCAACTATCCCTTACCACAACAAACCAAACCATATAATCTTAAAATTACAAAAAAAGGTGTACAAATCATAACAAACTATGCCAGACTCACATAAATTACTTCGGCTACTCTAAATCATCACCAACTAACCCTTACCACAACAAACTAAACCCAATCACTTTTAAATTACAAAAAAATGCTAGTAACCATAGCAAACTATGCCAAACTCACCTAAATTACTTCGGCTACCAGAAATCATTAGCAACTAACCCTTACCACAACAAACTAAACCCAATCAATTTTAAACTACAAAAAAATGCTACTATATATAGCAAACTATGCCAAACTCACCTAAATTACTTCGGCTATCAAAAATCACCCCCAGCTACACTTTACAGCAACAAACTAAGCCCAATCACTTTAAAATTACAAAAAAATGCTAAAAATCATAACAAACTCTACCAGAATCACCTAAATTACTTCGGTTACCGTAAATCACCCCCAACCATCCCTTACCACAACAAACCAAACCATATCATCTTAAAATTACAAAAAAAGGTGTACAAATCATAACAAACTATGCCAGACTTACCTAAATTACTTCGGCTACTCTAAATCATCACCAACTAACCCTTACCACACCAAACTAAACCCAATCACTTTTAAGTTACAAAAAAATGCTAGTAACCATTGCAACCTATGCCAAACTCACCTAAATTACTTCGGCTATCAAAAATCACCCCCAACTACACTTTACAGCAACAAACTAAGCCCAATCACTTTAAAATTACAAAAAAATGCTAAAAATCATAACAAAGTATACCAGAATCACCTAAATTACTTCGGCTAACGTAAATCACCCCCAACTATCCCTTACCACAACAAACCAAACCATATCATCTTAAAATTACAAAAAAAGGTGTACAAATCATAACAAATTATGCCAGACTTACCTAAATTACTTCGGCTACTCTAAATCATCACCAACTAACCCTTACCACAACAAACTAAACCCAATCACTTTTAAATTACAAAAAAATGCTAGTAACCATAGCAAACTATGCCAAACTCACCTAAATTACTTCGGCTATTCTAACTCATCACCAACTAACCCTTACTACAACAAACCAAACCATATCATCTTAAAATTACAAAAAAAGGTGTACAAATCATAACAAACTATGCCAGACTCACCTAAATTACTTCGGCTACTATAAATCATCACCAACTAACCCTTACCACAACAAACTAAACCCAATCACTTTTAAATTACAAAAAAATGCTTGTAACCATAGCAAACTATGCCAAACACACCTAAATTACTTCGGCTACCATAAATCATCACCAACTAACACTTACCACAACAAACTAAACCCAATCACTTTTAAATTACAAAAAAATGCTACTAACCATAGCAAACTATGCCAAACTCACCTAAATTACTTCGGCTATCAAAAATCACCGCCAACTACACTTTACAGCAACAAACTAAGCCCAATCAGTTTAAAATTACAAAAAAATGCTAAAAAACATAACAAACTATACCAGAATTACCTAAATTACTTCGGTTACCGTAAATCACCCCCAACCATCTCTTACCACAACAAACCAAACCATATCATCTTAAAATTACAAAAAAAGGTGTACAAATCATAGCAAACTATGCCAAACTCACCTAAATTACTTCGGCTACCATAAATCATCACCAACAAACCCTTACCACAACAAACTAAACCCAATCACTTTTAAATTACAAAAAAATGCTACTACCATAGCAAACTATGCCAAACTCACCTAAATTACTTCGGCTATCAAAAATCACCCCCAACTACACTTTACAGCAACAAACTAAGCCCAATCACTTTAAAATTACAAAAAATGCTAAAAATCATCACAAACTATACCAGAATCACCTAAATTACTTCGGCTACCGTAAATTACCCCCAACTATCCCTTACCAAAACAAACCAAACTATATCATTTAAAAATTACAAAAAAAAGTGTACAAATCATAACAAACTATGCCAGACTCACCTAAATTACTTCGGCTCCTCTAAATCATCATCAACTAACCCTTATCACAACAAACTAAACCCAATCACTTTTAAATTACAAAAAAATTCTAGTAACCATAGCAAACTATGCCAAACTCACCTAAATTACTTCGGCTACCATAAATCATCACCAACTAACCCTTACCACAACAAACTAAACCCAATCACTTTTAAATTACAAAAAAATGCTACTAACCATAGCAAACTATGCCAAACTCACCTAAATTACTTCGGCTATCAAAAATCACCCCCAACTACACTTTACAGTAACAAACTAAGCCCAATCACTTTAAAATTACAAAAAAATGCTAAAAATCATCACAAACTATACCAGAATCACCTAAATTACTTCGGCTACCGTAAATCACCCCCAACTATCCCTTACCACAACAAACTAAACCATATCATCTTAAAATTACAAAAAAAGGTGTACAAATCATAACAAATTATGCCAGACTCACCTAAATTACTTCGGCTACACTAAATCATCACCAACTAACCCTTACCACAACAAACTAAACCCAATCGCTTTTAAATTACAAAAAAATGCTAGTAACCATAGCAAACTATGCTAAACTCACCTAAATTACTTCGGCTATCATAAATCATCACCAACACACCCTTACCACAACAAACTAAACCCAATCACTTTTAAATTACAAAAAAATGCAACTAACCATAGCAAACTATGCCAAACTCACCTAAATTACTTCGGCTATCAAAAATCACCCCCAACTACACTTTACAGCAACAAACTAAGCCCAATCACTTTAAAATTACAAAAAAATGCTAAAAATCATAACAAAGTATACCAGAATCACCTAAATTACTTCGGCTAACGTAAATCACCCCCAACTATCCCTTACCACAACAAACCAAACCATTAAATCTTAAAATTACAAAAAAAAGTGTACAAATCATAACAAACTATGCCAGACTCACATAAATTACTTCGGCTACTCTAAATCATCACCAACTAACCCTTACCACAACAAACTAAACCCAATCACTTTTAAATTACAAAAAAATGCTAGTAACCATAGCAAACTATGCCAAACTCACCTAAATTACTTCGGCTACCATAAATCATTACCAACTAACCCTTACCACAACAAACTAAACCCAATCAATTTTAAACTACAAAAAAATGCTACTATATATAGCAAACTATGCCAAACTCACCTAAATAACTTCGGCTATCAAAAATCACCCCCAAATACACTTTACAGCAACAAACTAAGCCCAATCACTTTAAAATTACAAAAAAATGCTAAAAATCATAACAAACTCTACCAGAATCACCTAAATTACTTCGGTTACCGTAAATCACCCCCAACCATCCCTTACCACAACAAACCAAACCATATCATCTTAAAATTACAAAAAAAGGTGTACAAATCATAACAAACTATGCCAGACTTACCTAAATTACTTCGGCTACTCTAAATCATCACCAACTAACCCTTACCACACCAAACTAAACCCAATCACTTTTAAGTTACAAAAAAATGCTAGTAACCATAGCAAACTATGCCAAACTCACCTAAATTACTTCGGCTACCATAAATCATCACCAACAAACCCTTACCACAACAAACTAAACCCAATCACTTTTAAATTACAAAAAAATGCTACTACCATAGCAAACTATGCCAAACTCACCTAAATTACTTCGGCTATCAAAAATCACCCCCAACTACACTTTACAGCAACAAACTAAGCCCAATCACTTTAAAATTACAAAAAATGCTAAAAATCATCACAAACTATACCAGAATCACCTAAATTACTTCGGCTACCGTAAATCACCCCCAACTATCCCTTACCAAAACAAACCAAACCATATCATTTAAAAATTACAAAAAAAAGTGTACAAATCATAACAAACTATGCCAGACTCACCTAAATTACTTCGGCTCCTCTAAATCATCATCAACAAACCCTTATCACAACAAACTAAACCCAATCACTTTTAAATTACAAAAAAATTCTAGTAACCATAACAAACTATGCCAAACTCACCTAAATTACTTCGGCTACCATAAATCGTCACCAACTAACCCTTACCACAACAAACTAAACCCAATCACTTTTAAATTACAAAAAAATGCTACTAACCATAGCAAACTATGCCAAACTCACCTAAATTACTTCGGCTATCAAAAATCACCCCCAACTACACTTTACAGTAACAAACTAAGCCCAATCACTTTAAAATTACAAAAAAATGCTTAAAATCATAACAAACTATACCAGAATCACTTAAATTACTTCGGCTACCGTAAATCACCCCCAACTATCCCTTACCACAACAAACCAAACCATATCATCTTAAAATTACAAAAAAAGGTGTACAAATCATAACAAATTATGCCAGACTCACCTAAATTACTTCGGCTACACTAAATCATCACCAACTAACCCTTACCACAACAAACTAAACCCAATCGCTTTTAAATTACAAAAAAATGCTAGTAACCATAGCAAACTATGCTAAACTCACCTAAATTACTTCGGCTATCATAAATCATCACCAACTAACCCTTACCACAACAAACTAAACCCAATCACTTTTAAATTACAAAAAAATGCTACTAACCATAGCAAACTATGCCAAACTCACCTAAATTACTTCGGCTATCAAAAATCACCCCCAACTACACTTTACAGCAACAAACTAAGCCCAATCACTTTAAAATTACACAAAATTCTAAAAATCATAACAAACTCTACCAGAATCACCTAAATTACTTCGGCTACCGTAAATCACCCCCAACTATCCCTTACAACAACAAACCAAACCATATCATCTTAAAATTACAAAAAAAGGTGTACAAATCATAACAAACTATGCCAGACTCACCTAAATTACTTCGGCTACTCTAAATCATCACCAACTAACCCTTACCACAACAAACTAAACCCAATCACTTTTAAATTACAAAAAAATGCTAGTAACCATAGCAAACTATGCCAAACTCACCTAAATTACTTCGGCTACCATAAATCATCACCAACTAACCCTTACCACAACAAACAAAACCCAATCACTTTTAAATTACAAAAAAATGCTACTAACCATAGCAAACTATGCCAAACTCACCTAAATTACTTCGGCTATCAAAAATCGCCCCCAACTACACTTTACAGCAACAAACATAGCCCAATCACTTTAAAATTACAAAAAAATGCTAAAAATCATAACAAACTATACCAGAATCACCTAAATTACTTCGGCTACCGTAACTCACCCCCAACTATCCCTTACCACAACAAACTAAACCATATCATCTTAAAATTGCAAAAAAAGGTGTACAAATCATAACAAATTATGCCAGACTCACCTAAATTACTTCGGCTACTCTAAATCATCACCAACTAACCCTTACCACAACAAACTAAACTCAATCACTTTTAAATTACAAAAAAATGCTACTAACCAGAGCAAACTATGCCAAACTCACCTAAATTACTTCGGCTATCAAAAATCACCCCCAACTACACTTTACAGCAACAAACTAAGCCCAATCACTTTTAAATTACAAAAAAATTCTAGTAACCATAACAAACTATGCCAAACTCACCTAAATTACTTCGGCTACCATAAATCGTCACCAACTAACCCTTACCACAACAAACTAAACCCAATCACTTTTAAATTACAAAAAAATGCTACTAACCATAGCAAACTATGCCAAACTCACCTAAATTACTTCGGCTATCAAAAATCACCCCCAACTACACTTTACAGTAACAAACTAAGCCCAATCACTTTAAAATTACAAAAAAATGCTTAAAATCATAACAAACTATACCAGAATCACTTAAATTACTTCGGCTACCGTAAATCACCCCCAACTATCCCTTACCACAACAAACCAAACCATATCATCTTAAAATTACAAAAAAAGGTGTACAAATCATAACAAATTATGCCAGACTCACCTAAATTACTTCGGCTACACTAAATCATCACCAACTAACCCTTACCACAACAAACTAAACCCAATCGCTTTTAAATTACAAAAAAATGCTAGTAACCATAGCAAACTATGCTAAACTCACCTAAATTACTTCGGCTATCATAAATCATCACCAACTAACCCTTACCACAACAAACTAAACCCAATCACTTTTAAATTACAAAAAAATGCTACTAACCATAGCAAACTATGCCAAACTCACCTAAATTACTTCGGCTATCAAAAATCACCCCCAACTACACTTTACAGCAACAAACTAAGCCCAATCACTTTAAAATTACACAAAATTCTAAAAATCATAACAAACTCTACCAGAATCACCTAAATTACTTCGGCTACCGTAAATCACCCCCAACTATCCCTTACAACAACAAACCAAACCATATCATCTTAAAATTACAAAAAAAGGTGTACAAATCATAACAAACTATGCCAGACTCACCTAAATTACTTCGGCTACTCTAAATCATCACCAACTAACCCTTACCACAACAAACTAAACCCAATCACTTTTAAATTACAAAAAAATGCTAGTAACCATAGCAAACTATGCCAAACTCACCTAAATTACTTCGGCTACCATAAATCATCACCAACTAACCCTTACCACAACAAACAAAACCCAATCACTTTTAAATTACAAAAAAATGCTACTAACCATAGCAAACTATGCCAAACTCACCTAAATTACTTCGGCTATCAAAAATCGCCCCCAACTACACTTTACAGCAACAAACATAGCCCAATCACTTTAAAATTACAAAAAAATGCTAAAAATCATAACAAACTATACCAGAATCACCTAAATTACTTCGGCTACCGTAACTCACCCCCAACTATCCCTTACCACAACAAACTAAACCATATCATCTTAAAATTGCAAAAAAAGGTGTACAAATCATAACAAATTATGCCAGACTCACCTAAATTACTTCGGCTACTCTAAATCATCACCAACTAACCCTTACCACAACAAACTAAACTCAATCACTTTTAAATTACAAAAAAATGCTACTAACCAGAGCAAACTATGCCAAACTCACCTAAATTACTTCGGCTATCAAAAATCACCCCCAACTACACTTTACAGCAACAAACTAAGCCCAATCACTTTAAAATTACAAAAAAATGCTAAAGATCATAACAAACTATACCAGAATCACCTAAATTACTTCGGTTACCGTAAATCACCCCCAACTATCTTTTACCACAACAAACCAAACCACATCACCTTAAAATTACAAAAAAAAGTGTACAAATCATAACAAACTATGCCAGACTCACCTAAATTACTTCGGCTACTCTAAATCATCACCAACTAACCCTTACCACAACAAACTAAACCCAATCACTTTTAAATTACAAAAAAATGCTTGTAACCATAGCAAACTATGCCAAACTCACCTAAATTACTTCGGCTACCATAAATCATCACCAACTAACACTTACCACAACAAATTAAACCCAATCACTTTTAAATTACAAAAAAATGCTACTTACCATAGCAAACTATGCCAAACTCACCTAAATTACTTCGGCTATCAAAAATCACCGCTAACTACACTTTACAGCAACAAACTAAGCCCAATCACTTTAAAATTACAAAAAAAATGCTAAAAATCATAACAAACTATACCAGAATCACCTAAATTACTTCGGTTACCGTAAATCACCCCCAACCATCCCTTACCACAACAAACCAAACCATATCATCTTAAAATTACAAAAAAAGGTGTACAAATCATAACAAACTATGCCAGACTCACCTAAATTACTTCGGCTACTCTAAATCATCACCAACTAACCCTTACCACAACAAACTAAACCCAATCACTTTTAAGTTACAAAAAAATGCTAGTAACCATAGCAAATTATGCCAAACTCACTTAAATTACTTTGGCTACCATAAATCATCACCAACAAACCCTTACCACAACAAACTAAACCCAATCACTTTTAAATTACAAAAAATTGCTACTACCATAGCAAACTATGCCAAACTCACCTAAATTACTTCGGCTATCAAAAATCACCCCCAACTACACTTTACAGCAACAAACTAAGCCCAATCACTTTAAAATTACAAAAAATGCTAAAAATCATCGCAAACTATACCAGAATCACCTAAATTACTTCGGCTACCGTAAATCACCCCCAACTATCCCTTACCAAAACAAACCAAACCATATCATTTAAAAATTACAAAAAAAAGTGTACAAATCATAACAAACTATGCCAGACTCACCTAAATTACTTCGGCTCCTCTAAATCATCATCAACTAAACCTTATCACAACAAACTAAACCCAATCACTTTTAAATTACAAAAAAATGCTAGTAACCATAGCAAACTATGCCAAACTCACCTAAATTACTTCGGCTACCATAAATCATCACCAACTAACCCTTACCACAACAAACTAAACCCAATCACTTTTTAATTACAAAAAAATGGTACTAACCATAGCAAACTATGCCAAACTCACCTAATTTACTTCGGCTATCAAAAATCACCCCCAACTACACTTTACAGCAACAAACTAAGCCCAATCACTTTAAAATTACAAAAAAAATGCTAAAGATCATAACAAACTATACCAGAATCACCTAAATTACTTCGGCTACCGTAAATCACCCCCAACTATCCCTTACTACAACAAACCAAACCATATCATCTTAAAATTAGAAAAAAAGGTGTACAAATCATAACAAACTATGCCAGACTCACCTAAATTACTTCGGCTACTCTAAATCATCACCAACTAACCCTTACCACAACAAACTAAACCCAATCACTTTTAAATTACAAAAAAAATGCTAGTAACCATAACAAACTATGCCAAACTCACCTAAATTACTTCGGCTATCATAAATCATCACCAACTAACCCTTACCACAACAAACTAAACCCAATCACTTTTAAATTACAAAAAAATGCTACTAACCATAGTAAATTATGCCAAACTCACCTAAATTACTTCGGATATCAAAAAACACCCCCAACTACACTATACAGCAACAAACTAAGCCCAATCACTTTAAAATTACAAAAAAATGCTAAAAATCATAACAAATTATACCAGAATCACCTAAATTACTTCGGCTACCGTAAATCACCCCCAACTATGCCTTACCACAACAAACCAAACCATATCATCTTAAAATTACAAAAAAAGGTGTACAAATCATAACAAACTATGCCAGACTCACCTAAATTAGTTCGGCTACTATAAATCATCACCAACTAACCCTTACCACAACAAACTAAGCCCAATCACTTTTAAATTACAAAAAAATGCTACTAACCATAGCAAACTATGCCAAACTATGCCAAACTGACCTAAATTACTTCGGTTATCAAAAATCACCCCCAACTACACTTTACAGCAACAAACTAAGCCGAATCACTTTGAAATTACAAAAAAATGCTAAAAATTATAACAAACTATACCAGAATCACCTAAATTACTTCGGCTACCGTAAATCACCCCCAACTATCCCTTACCACAACAAAGCAAACCATATCATCTTAAAATTACAAAACAAGGTGTACAAATCATAACACACTATGCCAGACTCACCTAAATTACTTCGGCTACTCTAAATCATCACCAACTAACCCTTACCACAACAAATTTAACCCAATCATTTTTAAATTACAAAAAAATGCTAGTAACCATAGCAAACTATGCCAAACTCACCTAAATATCTTCGGCTACCATAACTCATCACCAACTAACCCTTACCACAGCAAACTAAACCCAATCACTTTTAAATTACAAAAAATGCTACTAACCATAGCAAACTATACCAAACTATGCCAAACTGACCTAAATTACTTTGGCTATCAAAAATCACCCCCAACTACACTTTACAGCAACAAACTAAACCCAATCACTTTAGAATTACAAAAAAATGCTAAAGATCATAACAAACTATACCAGAATCACCTAAATTACTTCGGCTACCGTAAATCACCCCCAACTATCCCTTACCACAACAAACCAAACCATATCATCTTAAAATTACAAAAAAACGTGTACAAATCATAACGAACTATGCCAGACTCACCTAAATTAGTTCGGCTACTCTAAATCATCACCAACTAACCCTTACCACAACAAACTAAACCCAATCACATTTAAATTACAAAAAAATGCTAGTAACCATAGCAAACTATGCCAAACTCACCTAAATTACTTCGGCTACCATAACTCATCACCAACTAACCCTTACCACAGCAAACTAAACCCAATCACTTTTAAATTACAAAAAAATGCTACGAACCATAGCAAACTATGCCAAACTCATCTAAATAACTTCGGCTATTAAAAATCACCCCCAACTACACTTTACAGCAACAAACTAAGCCCAATCACTATAAAATTACAAAAAAATGCTAAAAATCATAACAAACTATACCAGAATCACCTAAATTACTTCGGCTACCGTAAATCACCCCCAACTATCCCTTACTACAACAAACCAAACCATATCATCTTAAAATTAGAAAAAAAGGTGTACAAATCATAACAAACTATGCCAGACTCACCTAAATTACTTCGGCTACTCAAAATCATCACCAACTAACCCTTACCACAACAAACAAAACCCAATCACTTTTAAATTACAAAAAAAATGCTAGTAACCATAGCAAACTATGCCAAACTCACCTAAATTACTTCGGCTATCATAAATCATCACCAACTAACCCTTACCACAACAAACTAAACCCAATCACTTTTAAATTACAAAAAAATGCTACTAACCATAGTAAATTATGCCAAACTCACCTAAATTACTTCGGATATCAAAAAACACCCCCAACTACACTTTACAGCAACAAACTAAGCCCAATCACTTTAAAATTACAAAAAAATGCTAAAAATCATAACAAATTATACCAGAATCACCTAAATTACTTCGGCTACCGTAAATCACCCCCAACTATGCCTTACCACAACAAACCAAACCATATCATCTTAAAATTACAAAAAAAGGTGTACAAATCATAACAAACTATGCCAGACTCACCTAAATTAGTTCGGCTACTCTAAATCATCACCAACTAACCCTTACCACAACAAACAAAACCCAATCACTTTTAAATTACAAAAAAAATGCTAGTAACCATAGCAAAATATGCCAAACTCACCTAAATTACTTCGGCTATCATAAATCATCACCAACTAACCCTTACCACAACAAACTAAACCCAATCACTTTTAAATTACAAAAAAATGCTACTAACCATAGTAAATTATGCCAAACTCACCTAAATTACTTCGGATATCAAAAAACACCCCCAACTACACTTTACAGCAACAAACTAAGCCCAATCACTTTAAAATTACAAAAAAATGCTAAAAATCATAACAAACTATACCAGAATCACCTTAATTACTTCGGCTACCGTAAATCACCCCCAACTATCCCTTACCACAACAAACCAAACCATATCATCTTAAAATTACAAAAAAAGGTGTACACATCATAACAAACTATGCCAGACTCACCTAAATTATTTCGGCTACTCTAAATCATCACCAACTAACCCTTACCACAACAAACTAAACCCAAAACTTTTAAATTACAAAAAAATACTAGTAACCATAGCAAACTATGCCAAACTCACTTAAATTAATTCAGCTACCATAAATCATCACCAACTAACCCTTACCACAACAAACTAAACCCAATCACTTTTAAATTACAAAAAAATGCTACTAACCATAGCAAACTATACCAAACTATGCCAAACTGACCTAAATTACTTTGGCTAACAAAAATCACCCCCAACTACACTTTACAGCAACAAACTAAGCCCAATCACTTTAAAATTACAAAAAAAATGCTAAAGATCATAACAAACTATACCAGAATCACCTAAATTACTTCGGCTACCGTAAATCACCCCCAACTATCCCTTACTACAACAAACCAAACCATATCATCTTAAAATTAGAAAAAAAGGTGTACAAATCATAACAAACTATGCCAGACTCACCTAAATTACTTCGGCTACTCTAAATCATCACCAACTAACCCTTACCACAACAAACTAAACCCAATCACTTTTAAATTACAAAAAAAATGCTAGTAACCATAACAAACTATGCCAAACTCACCTAAATTACTTCGGCTATCATAAATCATCACCAACTAACCCTTACCACAACAAACTAAACCCAATCACTTTTAAATTACAAAAAAATGCTACTAACCATAGTAAATTATGCCAAACTCACCTAAATTACTTCGGATATCAAAAAACACCCCCAACTACACTTTACAGCAACAAACTAAGCCCAATCACTTTAAAATTACAAAAAAATGCTAAAAATCATAACAAATTATACCAGAATCACCTAAATTACTTCGGCTACCGTAAATCACCCCCAACTATGCCTTACCACAACAAACCAAACCATATCATCTTAAAATTACAAAAAAAGGTGTACAAATCATAACAAACTATGCCAGACTCACCTAAATTAGTTCGGCTACTCTAAATCATCACCAACTAACCCTTACCACAACAAACTAAGCCCAATCACTTTTAAATTACAAAAAAATGCTACTAACCATAGCAAACTATGCCAAACTATGCCAAACTGACCTAAATTACTTCGGCTATCAAAAATCACCCCCAACTACACTTTACAGCAACAAACTAAGCCGAATCACTTTGAAATTACAAAAAAATGCTAAAAATTATAACAAACTATACCAGAATCACCTAAATTACTTCGGCTACCGTAAATCACCCCCAACTATCCCTTACCACAACAAAGCAAACCATATCATCTTAAAATTACAAAACAAGGTGTACAAATCATAACAAACTATGCCAGACTCACCTAAATTACTTCGGCTACTCTAAATCATCACCAACTAACCCTTACCACAACAAATTTAACCCAATCATTTTTAAATTACAAAAAAATGCTAGTAACCATAGCAAACTATGCCAAACTCACCTAAATATCTTCGGCTACCATAACTCATCACCAACTAACCCTTACCACAGCAAATTAAACCCAATCACTTTTAAATTACAAAAAAATGCTACTAACCATAGCAAACTATACCAAACTATGCCAAACTGACCTAAATTACTTTGGCTATCAAAAATCACCCCCAACTACACTTTACAGCAACAAACTAAGCCCAATCACTTTAGAATTACAAAAAAATGCTAAAGATCATAACAAACTATACCAGAATCACCTAAATTACTTCGGCTACCGTAAATCACCCCCAACTATCCCTTACCACAACAAACCAAACCATATCATCTTAAAATTACAAAAAAACGTGTACAAATCATAACGAACTATGCCAGACTCACCTAAATTAGTTCGGCTACTCTAAATCATCACCAACTAACCCTTACCACAACAAACTAAACCCAATCACATTTAAATTACAAAAAAATGCTAGTAACCATAGCAAACTATGCCAAACTCACCTAAATTACTTCGGCTACCATAACTCATCACCAACTAACCCTTACCACAGCAAACTAAACCCAATCACTTTTAAATTACAAAAAAATGCTACGAACCATAGCAAACTATGCCAAACTCATCTAAATAACTTCGGCTATTAAAAATCACCCCCAACTACACTTTACAGCAACAAACTAAGCCCAATCACTTTAAAATTACAAAAAAATGCTAAAAATCATAACAAACTATACCAGAATCACCTAAATTACTTCGGCTACCGTAAATCACCCCCAACTATCCCTTACTACAACAAACCAAACCATATCATCTTAAAATTAGAAAAAAAGGTGTACAAATCATAACAAACTATGCCAGACTCACCTAAATTACTTCGGCTACTCAAAATCATCACCAACTAACCCTTACCACAACAAACAAAACCCAATCACTTTTAAATTACAAAAAAAATGCTAGTAACCATAGCAAACTATGCCAAACTCACCTAAATAACTTCGGCTATCATAAATCATCACCAACTAACCCTTACCACAACAAACTAAACCCAATCACTTTTAAATTACAAAAAAATGCTACTAACCATAGTAAATTATGCCAAACTCACCTAAATTACTTCGGATATCAAAAAACACCCCCAACTACACTTTACAGCAACAAACTAAGCCCAATCACTTTAAAATTACAAAAAAATGCTAAAAATCATAACAAATTATACCAGAATCACCTAAATTACTTCGGCTACCGTAAATCACCCCCAACTATGCCTTACCACAACAAACCAAACCATATCATCTTAAAATTACAAAAAAAGGTGTACAAATCATAACAAACTATGCCAGACTCACCTAAATTAGTTCGGCTACTCTAAATCATCACCAACTAACCCTTACCACAACAAACTAAGCCCAATCACTTTTAAATTACAAAAAAATGCTACTAACCATAGCAAACTATGCCAAACTATGCCAAACTGACCTAAATTACTTCGGCTATCAAAAATCACCCCCAACTACACTTTACAGCAACAAACTAAGCCTAATCACTTTAAAATTACAAAAAAATGCTAAAAATTATAACAAACTATACCAGAATCACCTAAATTACTTCGGCTACCGTAAATCACCCCCAACTATCCCTTACCACAACAAAGCAAACCATATCATCTTAAAATTACAAAACAAGGTGTACAAATCATAACAAACTATGCCAGACTCACCTAAATTACTTCGGCTACTCTAAATCATCACCAACTAACCCTTACCACAACAAATTTAACCCAATCATTTTTAAATTACAAAAAAATGCTAGTAACCATAGCAAACTATGCCAAACTCACCTAAATATCTTCGGCTACCATAACTCATCACCAACTAACCCTTACCACAGCAAACTAAACCCAATCACTTTTAAATTACAAAAAAATGCTACTAACCATAGCAAACTATACCAAACTATGCCAAACTGACCTAAATTACTTTGGATATCAAAAATCACCCCCAACTACACTTTACAGCAACAAACTAAGCCCAATCACTTTAGAATTACAAAAAAATGCTAAAGATCATAACAAACTATACCAGAATCACCTAAATTACTTCGGCTACCGTAAATCACCCCCAACTATCCCTTACCACAACAAACCAAACCATATCATCTTAAAATTACAAAAAAACGTGTACAAATCATAACGAACTATGCCAGACTCACCTAAATTAGTTCGGCTACTCTAAATCATCACCAACTAACCCTTACCACAACAAACTAAACCCAATCACATTTAAATTACAAAAAAATGCTAGTAACCATAGCAAACTATGCCAAACTCACCTAAATTACTTCGGCTACCATAACTCATCACCAACTAACCCTTACCACAGCAAACTAAACCCAATCACTTTTAAATTACAAAAAAATGCTACGAACCATAGCAAACTATGCCAAACTCATCTAAATAACTTCGGCTATTAAAAATCACCCCCAACTACACTTTACAGCAACAAACTAAGCCCAATCACTTTAAAATTACAAAAAAATGCTAAAAATCATAACAAACTATACCAGAATCACCTAAATTACTTCGGCTACCGTAAATCACCCCCAACTATCCCTTACTACAACAAACCAAACCATATCATCTTAAAATTAGAAAAAAAGGTGTACAAATCATAACAAACTATGCCAGACTCACCTAAATTACTTCGGCTACTCAAAATCATCACCAACTAACCCTTACCACAACAAACAAAACCCAATCACTTTTAAATTACAAAAAAAATGCTAGTAACCATAGCAAACTATGCCAAACTCACCTAAATAACTTCGGCTATCATAAATCATCACCAACTAACCCTTACCACAACAAACTAAACCCAATCACTTTTAAATTACAAAAAAATGCTACTAACCATAGTAAATTATGCCAAACTCACCTAAATTACTTCGGATATCAAAAAACACCCCCAACTACACTTTACAGCAACAAACTAAGCCCAATCACTTTAAAATTACAAAAAAATGCTAAAAATCATAACAAATTATACCAGAATCACCTAAATTACTTCGGCTACCGTAAATCACCCCCAACTATGCCTTACCACAACAAACCAAACCATATCATCTTAAAATTACAAAAAAAGGTGTACAAATCATAACAAACTATGCCAGACTCACCTAAATTAGTTCGGCTACTCTAAATCATCACCAACTAACCCTTACCACAACAAACTAAGCCCAATCATTTTTAAATTACAAAAAAATGCTACTAACCATAGCAAACTATGCCAAACTATGCCAAACTGACCTAAATTACTTCGGCTATCAAAAATCACCCCCAACTACACTTTACAGCAACAAACTAAGCCTAATCACTTTAAAATTACAAAAAAATGCTAAAAATTATAACAAACTATACCAGAATCACCTAAATTACTTCGGCTACCGTAAATCACCCCCAACTATCCCTTACCACAACAAAGCAAACCATATCATCTTAAAATTACAAAACAAGGTGTACAAATCATAACAAACTATGCCAGAATCACCTAAATTACTTCGGCTACCGTAAATCACCCCCAACTATCCCTTACTACAACAAACCAAACCATATCATCTTAAAATTAGAAAAAAAGGTGTACAAATCATAACAAACTATGCCAGACTCACCTAAATTACTTCGGCTACTCAAAATCATCACCAACTAACCCTTACCACAACAAACAAAACCCAATCACTTTTAAATTACAAAAAAAATGCTAGTAACCATAGCAAACTATGCCAAACTCACCTAAATTACTTCGGCTATCATAAATCATCACCAACTAACCCTTACCACAACAAACTAAACCCAATCATTTTTAAATTACAAAAAAATGCTACTAACCATAGTAAATTATGCCAAACTCACCTAAATTACTTCGGATATCAAAAAACACCCCCAACTATACTTTACAGCAACAAACTAAGCCCAATCACTTTAAAATTACAAAAAAATGCTAAAAATCATAACAAATTATACCAGAATCACCTAAATTACTTCGGCTACCGTAAATCACCCCCAACTATGCCTTACCACAACAAACCAAACCATATCATCTTAAAATTACAAAAAAAGGTGTACAAATCATAACAAACTATGCCAGACTCACCTAAATTACTTCGGCTACTCTAAATCATCACCAACTAACCCTTACCACAACAAACTAAACCCAATCACTTTTAAATTACAAAAAAATGCTAGTAACCATAGCAAACTATGCCAAACTCACCTAAATTACTTCGGCTACCATAAATCATCACCAACTAACCCTTACCACAACAAACTAAGCCCAATCACTTTTAAATTACAAAAAAATGCTACTAACCATAGCAAACTATGCCAAACTATGCCAAACTGACCTAAATTACTTCGGCTATCAAAAATCACCCCCAACTACACTTTACAGCAACAAACTAAGCCTAATCACTTTAAAATTACAAAAAAATGCTAAAAATTATAACAAACTATACCAGAATCACCTAAATTACTTCGGCTACCGTAAATCACCCCCAACTATCCCTTACCACAACAAAGCAAACCATATCATCTTAAAATTACAAAACAAGGTGTACAAATCATAACAAACTATGCCAGACTCACCTAAATTACTTCGGCTACTCTAAATCATCACCAACTAGCCCTTACCACAACAAACTAAACCCAATCATTTTTAAATTACAAAAAAATGCTAGTAACCATAGCAAACTATGCCAAACTCACCTAAATTACTTCGGCTACCATAAATCATCACCAACTAACCCTTACCACAACAAACTAAACCCAATCACTTTTAAATTACAAAAAAATGCTACTAACCATAGTAAATTATGCCAAACTCACCTAAATTACTTCGGCTATCAAAAATCACCCCCAAACTACACTTTACAGCAACAAACTAAGCCCAATCACTTTAAAATTACAAAAAAATGCTACAAATCATAACAAATTATACCAGAATCACCTAAATTACTTCGGCTACCGTAAATCACCCCCAACTATGCCTTACCAAAACAAACCAAACCATATGATCTTAAAATTACAAAAAAAGATGTACAAATCATAACAAACTATGCCAGACTCACCTAAATTACTTCGGCTACTCTAAATCATCACCAACTAACCCTTACCACAACAAACTAAACCCAATCACTTTTAAATTACAAAAAAATGCTAGTAACCATAGCAAACTATGCCATACTCACCTAAATTACTTCGGCTATCAAAAATCACCCCCAAACTACACTTTACAGCAACAAACTAAGCCCAATCACTTTAAAATTACAAAAAAATGCTACAAATCATAACAAATTATACCAGAATCACCTAAATTACTTCGGCTACCGTAAATCACCCCCAACTATCCCTTACCACAACAAACCAAACCATTTCATCTTAAAATTACAAAAAAAGGTGTACAAATCATAACAAACTATGCCAGACTCACCTAAATTACTTCGGCTACTCTAAATCATCACCAACTAACCCTTACCACAACAAACTAAACCCAATCACTTTTAAATTACAAAAAAATGCTAGTAACCATAGCAAACTATGCCAAACTCACCTAAATTACTTCGGCTACCATAAATCAGCACCAACTAACCCTTACCACAACAAACTAAACCCAATCACTTTTAAATTACAAAAAATGCTACTAACCATAGCAAACTAAGCCAAACTCACCTAAATTACTTCGGCTATCAAAAATCACCCCCAACTACACTTTACAGCTACAAACTAAACTACTCACTTAAAAATTACAAAGAAATGCTAAAAATCATAACAAACTATACCAGAATCACCTAAATTACTTCGGCTACCATAAATCACCCCAACTATCCCTTACCACAACAAACCACACCATATCATCTTAAAATTACAAAAAAAGGTGTACAAATCATAACAAACTATGCCAGACTCATCTAAATTACTTCGGCTACTCTAAATCATCATCAACTAACCTTTACCACAACAAACTAAACCCAATCACTTTAAAATTACAAAAAAATGCTACAAATCATAACAAATTATACCAGAATCACCTAAATTACTTCGGCTACCGTAAATCACCCCCAACTATGCCTTACCACAACAAACCAAACCATATCATCTTAAAATTACAAAAAAAGATGTACAAATCATAACAAACTATACCAGAATCACCTAAATTACTTCGGCTACCGTAAATCACCCCAACTATCCCTTACCACAACAAACAAAACCATATCATCTTAAAATTACAAAAAAAGGTGTACAAATCATAACAAACTATGCCAGACTCATCTAAATTACTTCGGCTACTCTAAATCATCATCAACTAACCCTTACCACAACAAACTAACCCAATCACTTTTAAATTACAAAAAAATGCTAGTAACCATAGCAAACTATGCCAAACTCACCTAAATTACTTCAGCTACCATAAATCATCACCAACTAACCCTTACCACAACAAACTAAACCCAATCACTTTTAAATTACAAAATAATACTACTAACCATAGCAAACTATGCCAAACTGACCTAAATTACTTCGGCTATCAAAAATCACCCCCAACTACACTTTACAGCAACAAACTAAGCCCAATCACTTTAAAATTACAAAAAAAATGCTAAACATCATAACAAACTATACCAGAATCACCTAAATTACTTCGGCTACCGTAAATCACCCCCAACTATCCCTTACCACAACAAACCAAACCATTTCATCTTAAAATTACAAAAAAAGGTGTACAAATCATAACAAACTATGCCAGTCTCACTTAAATTACTTCGGCTACTCTAAATCATCACCAACTAACCCTTACCACAACAAACTAAACCCAATCACTTTTAAATTACAAAAAAATGCTAGTAACCATAGCAAACTATGCCAAACTCACCTAAATTACTTCGGCTATCATAAATCAGCACCAACTAACCCTTACCACAACAAAATAAACCCAATCACTTTTAAATTACAAAAAAATGCTACTAACCATAGCAAACTAAGCCAAACTCACCTAAATTACTTCGGCTATCAAAAATCACCCCCAACTACACTTTACAGCTACAAACTAAGCTAATCACTTTAAAATTACAAAGAAATGCTAAAAATCATAACAAACTATACCAGAATCACCTAAATTACTTCGGCTACCGTAAATCACCCCAACTATCCCTTACCACAACAAACCAAACCATATCATCTTAAAATTACAAAAAAAGGTGTACAAATCATAACAAACTATGCCAGACTCATCTAAATTACTTCGGCTACTCTAAATCATCATCAACTAACCCTTACTACAACAAACTAAACCCAATCACTTTTAAATTACAAAAAAATGCTACTAACCATAGAAAACTATGCCAAACTCACCTAAATTACTTCGGCTATCAAAAATCACCCCCACCTACAATTTACAGCAACAAACTAAGCCCAATCACTTTAAAATTACAAAAAAATGCTAAAAATCATAACAAACTATACCAGAATCACCTAAATTACTTCGGCTACCGTAAATCACCCCCAACTATCCCTTACCACAACAAACTAAACCATATCAACTTAAAATTACAAAAAAAGGTGTACAAATCATAACAAACTATGCCAGACTCACCTAAATTACTTCGGCTACTCTAAATCATCACCAACTAACCCTTACCACAACAAACTAAACCCAATCACTTTTAAATTACAAAAAAATGCTAGTAACCATAGCAAACTATGCCAAACTCACCTAAATTACTTCGGCTACCATAAATCATCACCAACTAACCCTTACCACAACAAACTAAACCCAATCACTTTTAAATTACAAAAAAATGCTACTAACCATAGCAAACTATGCCAAACTCACCTAAATTACTTCGGCTATCAAAAATCACTCCCAACTACACTTTACAGCAACAAACTAAGCCCAATCACTTTAAAATTACAAAAAAATGCTAAAAATGGTAACAAACTATACCAGAATCACCTAAATTACTTCGGCTACCGTAAATCACCCCCAACTATCCCTTACCACAACAAACCAAACCACATCATCTTAAAATTACAAAAAAAGGTGTACAAATCATAACAAACTATGCCAGACTCACCTAAATTGCTTCGGCTACTCTAAATCAACACCAACTAACCCTTACCACAACAAACTAAACACAATCACTTTTAAATTACAAAAAAATTCTAGTAACCATAGCAAACTATGCCAGACTCACCTAAATTACTTCGTCTACCATAAATCATCACCAACTAACCCTTACCACAACAAACTAAACCCAATCACTTTTAAATTACAAAAAAATGCTACTAACCATAGCAAACTATGCCAAACTCACCTAAATTACTTCGGCTACCTTAAATCATCACTAACTAACCCTTACCACAACAAACTAAACCCAATAACTTTTAAATTACAACAAAATGCTACTAACCATAGCAAACTATGCCAAACTCACCTAAATTACTTCGGCTATCAAAAATCACCCCCACCTACACTTTACAGCAACAAACTAAGCCCAATCACTTTAAAATTACAAAAAAATGCTAAAAATCATAACAAACTATACCAGAATCACCTAAATTACTTCGGCTACCGTAAATCACCCCCAACTATCCCTTACCACAACAAACTAAACCATATCATCTTAAAATTACAAAAAAAGGTGTACAAATCATAACAAACTATGCCAGACTCACCTAAATTACTTCGGCTACTCTAAATCATCACCAACTAACCCTTACCACAACAAACTAAACCCAATTACTTTTAAATTACAAAAAAATGCTAGTAACCATAGCAAACTATGCCAAACTCACCTAAATTACTTCGGCTACCATAAATCATCACCAACTAACCCTTACCACAACAAACTAAACCCAATCACTTTTAAATTACAAAAAAATGCTACTAACCATAGCAAACTATGCCAAACTCACCTAAATTACTTCGGCTATCAAAAATCACTCCCAAGTACACTTTACAGCAACAAACTAAGCCCAATCACTTTAAAATTACAAAAAAATGCTAAAAATCGTAACAAACTATACCAGAATCACCTAAATTACTTCGGCTACCGTAAATCACCCCCAACTATCCCTTACCACAACAAACCAAACCATATCATCTTAAAATTACAAAAAAAGGTGTACAAATCATAACAAACTATGCCAGACTCACCTAAATTACTTCGGCTACTCTAAATCAACACCAACTAACCCTTACCACAACAAACTAAACACAATCACTTTTAAATTACAAAAAAATGCTAGTAACCATAGCAAACTATGCCAAACTCACCTAAATTACTTCGTCTACCATAAATCATCACCAACTAACCCTTACCACAACAAACTAAACCCAATCACTTTTAAATTACAAAAAAATGCTACTAACCATAGCAAACTATGCCAGACTCACCTAAATTACTTCGGCTACTCTAAATCATCACCAACTAACCCTTACCACAACAAACTAAACCCAATAACTTTTAAATTACAAAAAAATGCTAGTAACCATAGCAAACTATGCCAAACTCACCTAAATTACTTCGGCTACCATAAATCATCACCAATTAACCCTTACCACAACAAACTAAACCCAATCACTTTTAAATTACAAGAAAATGCTACTAACCATAGAAAACTATGCCAAACTCACCTAAATTACTTTGGCTATCAAAAATCACCCCCAACTACATTTTACAGCAACAAACTAAGCCCAATCACTTTAAAATTACAAAAAAATGCTAAAAATCATTACAAACTATACCAGAATCACCTAAATTACTTCGGCTACCGTAAATCACCTACAACTATCCCTTACCACAACAAACCAAACCATATCATCTTAAAATTACAAAAAAAGTGTACCAATCATAACAAACTATGCCAGACTCACCTAAATTACTTCGGCTACTCTAAATCATCACCAACTAACCCTTACCACAACAAACTAAACCCAATCACTTTTAAATTACAAAAAAATGCTACTAACCATAGCAAACTATGCCAAACTCACTTAAATTACTTCGGCTATCAAAAAGCACCCCCAACTACACTTTACAGCAACAAACTTAGCCCAATCACTTTAAAATTACAAAAAAACGCTAAAAATCATTACAAACTATACCAGAATCACCTAAATTACTTCGGCTACCGTAAATCACCCCCAACTATCTCTTACCACAACAAACCAAACCATATCATCTTAAAATTACAAAAAAAGGTGTACAAATAATAACAAACTATGCCAGACTCACCTAAATTACTTCGGCTTCTCTAAATCATCACCAACTAACCCTTACCACAACAAACTAAACCCAATCACTTTTAAATTACAAAAAAATGTTACTAAGCATAGAAAACTATGCCAAACTCACCTAAATTACTTCGGCTACTATAAATCATCACCGACTAACCCTTACGACAACAAACTAAACCCAATAACTTTTAAATTACAACAAAATGCTACTAACCATAGCAAACTATGCCAAACTCACTTAAATTACTTCGGCTATCAAAAATCACCCCCACCTACACTTTACAGCAACAAACTAAGCCCAATCACTTTAAAATTACAAAAAAATGCTAAAAATCATAACAAACTATACCAGAATCACCTAAATTACTTCGGCTACCGTAAATCACCCCCAACAATCCCTTACCACAACAAACTAAACCATATCATCTTAAAATTACAAAAAAAGGTGTACAAATCATAACAAACTATGCCAGACTCACCTAAATTACTTCGGCTACTCTAAATCATCACCAACTAACCCTTACCACAACAAACTAAACCCAATCACTTTTAAATTACAAAAAAATGCTAGTAACCATAGCAAACTAAGCCAAACTCACCTAAATTACTTCGGCTATCAAAAATCACCCCCAACTACACTTTACAGCTACAAACTAAGCTAATCACTTTAAAATTACAAAGAAATGCTAACAATCATAACAAACTATACCAGAATCACCTAAATTACTTCGGCTACCGTAAATCACCCCAACTATCCCTTACCACAACAAACCAAACCATATCATCTTAAAATTACAAAAAAAGGTGTACAAATCATAACAAACTATGCCAGACTCATCTAAATTACTTCGGCTACTCTAAATCATCATCAACTAACCCTTACCACAACAAACTAAACCCAATCACTTTTAAATTACAAAAAAATGCTACTAACCATAGAAAACTATGCCAAACTCACCTAAATTACTTCGGCTACCATAAATCATCACCAACTAACGCTTACCAAAACAAACTAAACCCAATAACTTTTAAATTACAACAAAATGCTACTAACCATAGCAAACTATGCCAAACTCACCTAAATTACTTCGGCTATCAAAAATCACCCCCACCTACACTTTACAGCAACAAACTAAGCCCAATCACTTTAAAATTACAAAAAAATGCTAAAAATCATAACAAATTATACCAGAATCACCTAAATTACTTCGGCAACCGTAAATCACCCCCAACTATCCCTTACTACAACAAACTAAACCATATCATCTTAAAATTACAAAAAAAGGTGTACAAATCATAACAAACTATGCCAGGCTCACCTAAATTACTTCCGCTACTCTAAATCATCACCAACTAACCCTTACCACAACAAACTAAACCCAATCACTTTTAAATTACAAAAAAATGCTACTAACCATAGCAAACTATGCCAAACTCACTTAAATTACTTCGGCTATCAAAAAGCACCCCCAACTACACTTTACAGCAACAAACTTAGCCCAATCACTTTAAAATTACAAAAAAACGCTAAAAATCATTACAAACTATACCAGAATCACCTAAATTACTTCGGCTACCGTAAATCACCCCCAACTATCTCTTACCACAACAAACCAAACCATATCATCTTAAAATTACAAAAAAAGGTGTACAAATAATAACAAACTATGCCAGACTCACCTAAATTACTTCGGCTTCTCTAAATCATCACCAACTAACCCTTACCACAACAAACTAAACCCAATCACTTTTAAATTACAAAAAAATGTTACTAAGCATAGAAAACTATGCCAAACTCACCTAAATTACTTCGGCTACTATAAATCATCACCGACTAACCCTTACGACAACAAACTAAACCCAATAACTTTTAAATTACAACAAAATGCTACTAACCATAGCAAACTATGCCAAACTCACTTAAATTACTTCGGCTATCAAAAATCACCCCCACCTACACTTTACAGCAACAAACTAAGCCCAATCACTTTAAAATTACAAAAAAATGCTAAAAATCATAACAAACTATACCAGAATCACCTAAATTACTTCGGCTACCGTAAATCACCCCCAACAATCCCTTACCACAACAAACTAAACCATATCATCTTAAAATTACAAAAAAAGGTGTACAAATCATAACAAACTATGCCAGACTCACCTAAATTACTTCGGCTACTCTAAATCATCACCAACTAACCCTTACCACAACAAACTAAACCCAATCACTTTTAAATTACAAAAAAATGCTAGTAACCATAGCAAACTAAGCCAAACTCACCTAAATTACTTCGGCTATCAAAAATCACCCCCAACTACACTTTACAGCTACAAACTAAGCTAATCACTTTAAAATTACAAAGAAATGCTAACAATCATAACAAACTATACCAGAATCACCTAAATTACTTCGGCTACCGTAAATCACCCCAACTATCCCTTACCACAACAAACCAAACCATATCATCTTAAAATTACAAAAAAAGGTGTACAAATCATAACAAACTATGCCAGACTCATCTAAATTACTTCGGCTACTCTAAATCATCATCAACTAACCCTTACCACAACAAACTAAACCCAATCACTTTTAAATTACAAAAAAATGCTACTAACCATAGAAAACTATGCCAAACTCACCTAAATTACTTCGGCTACCATAAATCATCACCAACTAACGCTTACCAAAACAAACTAAACCCAATAACTTTTAAATTACAACAAAATGCTACTAACCATAGCAAACTATGCCAAACTCACCTAAATTACTTCGGCTATCAAAAATCACCCCCACCTACACTTTACAGCAACAAACTAAGCCCAATCACTTTAAAATTACAAAAAAATGCTAAAAATCATAACAAATTATACCAGAATCACCTAAATTACTTCGGCAACCGTAAATCACCCCCAACTATCCCTTACTACAACAAACTAAACCATATCATCTTAAAATTACAAAAAAAGGTGTACAAATCATAACAAACTATGCCAGGCTCACCTAAATTACTTCCGCTACTCTAAATCATCACCAACTAACCCTTACCACAACAAACTAAACCCAATCACTTTTAAATTACAAAAAAATGCTAGTAACCATAGCAAACTATGCCAAACTCACCTAAATTACTTCGGCTACCATAAATCATCACCAACTAACCCTTACCACAACAAACAAAACCCAATCACTTTTAAATTACAAAAAAATGCTACTAACCATAGCAAACTATGCCAAACTCACCTAAATTACTTCGGCTATCAAAAATCACTCCCAACTACACTTTACAGCAACAAACTAAGCCCAATCACTTTAAAATTACAAAAAAATGCTAAAAATCGTAACCAACTATACCAGAATCACCTAAATTACTTCGGCTACCGTAAATCACCCCCAACTATCCCTTACCCCAACAAACCAAACCATATCATCTTAAAATTACAAAAAAAGGTGTACAAATCATAACAAACTATGCAAGACTCACCTAAATTACTTCGGCTACTCTAAATCAACACCAACTAACCCTTACCACAACAAACTAAACCCAATCACTTTTAAATTACAAAAAAATGCTAGTAACCATAGCAAACTATGCCAAACTCACCTAAATTACTTCGTCTACCATAAATCATCACCAACTAACCCTTACCACAACAAACTAAACCCAATCACTTTTAAATTACAAAAAAATGCTACTAACCATAGCAAACTATGCCAAACTTACCTAAATTACTTCGGCTACCTTAAATCATCACCAACTAACCCTTACCACAACAAACTAAACCCAATCAATTTTAAATTACAAAAATATGCTACTAACCATAGCAAACTATGCCAAACTCACCTAAATTACTTCGGCTATCAAAAATCACCCCCAACTACACTTTACAGCAACAAACTAAGCCCAATCACTTTAAAATTACAAAAAAACGCTAAAAATCATAACAAACTATACCAGAATCACCTAAATTACTTCGGCTACCGTAAATCACCCCCAACAATCCCTTACCACAACAAACTAAACCATATCATCTTCAAATTACAAAAAAAGGTATACAAATCATAACAAACTATGGCAGACTCACCTAAATTACTTCGGCTACTCTAAATCATCACCAACTAACCCTTACCACAACAAACTAAACCCAATCACTTTTAAATTACAAAAAAATGCTAGTAACCATAGCAAACTATGCCAAACTCACCTAAATTACTTCGGCTACCATAAATCAGCACCAACTAACCCTTACCACAACAAACTAAACCCAATCACTTTTAAATTACAAAAAAATGCTACTAACCATAGCAAACTAAGCCAAACTCACCTAAATTACTTCGGTTATCAAAAATCACCCCCAACTACACTTTACAGCTACAAACTAAGCTAACCACTTTAAAATTACAAAGAAATGCTAAAAATCATAACAAACTATACCAGAATCACCTAAATTACTTCGGCTACCGTAAATCACCCCAACTATCCCTTACCACAACAAACCAAACCATATCATCTTAAAATTACAAAAAAGGTGTACAAATCATAACAAACTATGCCAGACTCATCTAAATTACTTCGGCTACTCTAAATCATCATCAACTAACCCTTACCACAACAAACTAAACCCAATCACTTTTAAATTTAAAAAAATGCTACTAACCATAGAAAACTATGCCAAACTCACCTAAATTACTTCGGCTACCATAAATCATCACCAACTAACCCTTACCACAACAAACTAAACCCAATAACTTTTAAATTACAACAAAATGCTACTAACCATAGCAAACTATGCCAAACTCACCTAAATTACTTCGGCTATCAAAAATCACCCCCACCTACACTTTACAGCAACAAACTAAGCCCAATCACTTTAAAATTACAAAAAAATGCTAAAAATCATAACAAACTATACCAGAATCACCTAAATTACTTCGACTACCGTAAATCACCCCCAACTATCCCTTACCACAACAAACTAAACCATATCAACTTAAAATTACAAAAAAAGGTGTACAAATCATAACAAACTATGCCAGACTCACCTAAATTACTTCGGCTACTCTAAATCATCACCAACTAACCCTTACCACAACAAACTAAACCCAATCACTTTTAAATTACAAAAAAATGCTAGTAACCATAGCAAACTATGCCAAACTCACCTAAATTACTTCGGCTACCATAAATCATCACCAACTAACCCTTACCACAACAAACTAAACCCAATCACTTTTAAATTACAAAAAAATGCTACTAACCATAGCAAACTATGCCAAACTCACCTAAATTACTTCGGCTACCATAAATCATCACCAACTAACCCTTACCACAACAAACTAAACCCAATCACTTTTAAATTACAAAAAAATGCTACTAACCATAGCAAACTATGCCAAACTCACCTAAATTACTTCGGCTATCAAAAATCACTCCCAAGTACACTTTACAGCAACAAACTAAGCCCAATCACTTTAAAATTACAAAAAAATGCTAAAAATCGTAACAAACTATACCAGAATTACCTAAATTACTTCGGCTACCGTAAATCACCCCCAACTATCCCTTACCACAACAAACCAAACCATATCATCTTAAAATTACAAAAAAAGGTGTACAAATCATAACAAACTATGCCAGACTCACCTAAATTACTTCGGCTACTCTAAATCAACACCAACTAACCCTTACCACAACAAACTAAACACAATCACTTTTAAATTACAAAAAAATGCTAGTAACCATAGCAAACTATGCCAAACTCACCTAAATTACTTCGTCTACCATAAATCATCACCAACTAACCCTTACCACAACAAACTAAACCCAATCACTTTTAAATTACAAAAAAATGCTACTAACCATAGCAAACTATGCCAAACTCACCTAAATTACTTCGGCTACCTTAAATCATCACTAACTAACCCTTACCACAACAAACTAAACCCAATCACTTTTAAATTACAAAAAAATGTTTCTAACCATTGCAAACTATGCCAAACTCACCTAAATTACTTCGGCTATCAAAAATCACCCCCAACTACACTTTACAGCAACAAACTAAGCCCAATCACTTTAAAATTACAAAAAAAAATGCTAAAAATCACAACAAACTATACCAGAATCTCCTAAATTACTTCGGCTACCGTAAATCACCCCCAACTATCCCTTACCACAACAAACCAAACCATATCATCTTAAAATTACAAAAAAAGGTGTACCAATTATAACAAACTATGCCAGACTCACCTAAATTACTTCGGCTACTCTAAATCATCACCAACTAACCCTTACCACAACAAACTAAACCCAATCACTTTTAAATTACAAAAAAATGCTACTAACCATAGCAAACTATGCCAAACTCACTTAAATTACTTCGGCTATCAAAAAGCACCCCCAACTACACTTTACAGCAACAAACTTAGCCCAATCACTTTAAAATTACAAAAAAATGCTAAAAATCATTACAAACTATACCAGAATCACCTAAATTACTTCGGCTACCGTAAATCACCCCCAACTATCCCTTACCACAACAAACCAAACCATTTCATCTTAAAATTACAAAAAAAGGTGTACAAATCATAACAAACTATGCCAGTCTCACCTAAATTACTTCGGCTACTCTAAATCATCACCAACTAACCCTTACCACAACAAACTAAACCCAATCACTTTTAAATTACAAAAAAATGCTAGTAACCATAGCAAACTATGCCAAACTCACCTAAATTACTTCGGCTACCATAAATCAGCACCAACTAACCCTTACCACAACAAAATAAACCCAATCACTTTTAAATTACAAAAAAATGCTACTAACCATAGCAAACTAAGCCAAACTCACCTAAATTACTTCGGCTATCAAAAATCACCCCCAACTACACTTTACAACTACAAACTAAGCTAATCACTTTAAAATTACAAAGAAATGCTAAAAATCATAACAAACTATACCAGAATCACCTAAATTACTTAGGCTACCGTAAATCACCCCAACTATCCCTTACCACAACAAACCAAACCATATCATCTTAAAATTACAAAAAAAGGTGTACAAATCATAACAAACTATGCCAGACTCATCTAAATTACTTCGGCTACTCTAAATCATCATCAACTAACCCTTACCACAACAAACTAAACCCAATCACTTTTAAATTACAAAAAAATGCTACTAACCATAGAAAACTATGCCAAACTCACCTAAATTACTTCGGCTATCAAAAATCACCCCCACCTACAATTTACAGCAACAAACTAAGCCCAATCACTTTAAAATTACAAAAAAATGCTAAAAATCATAACAAACTATACCAGAATCACCTAAATTACTTCGGCTACCGTAAATCACCCCCAACTATCCCTTACCACAACAAACCAAACCACATCATCTTAAAATTACAAAAAAAGGTGTACAAATCATAACAAACTATGCCAGACTCACCTAAATTACTTCGGCTACTCTTAATCAACACCAACTAACCCTTACCACAACAAACTAAACACAATCACTTTTAAATTACAAAAAAATGCTAGTAACCATAGCAAACTATGCCAGACTCACCTAAATTACTTCGTCTACCATAAATCATCACCAACTAACCCTTACCACAACAAACTAAACCCAATCACTTTTAAATTACAAAAAAATGCTACTAACCATAGCAAACTATGCCAAACTCACCTAAATTACTTCGGCTACCTTAAATCATCACTAACTAACCCTTACCACAACAAACTAAACCCAATAACTTTTAAATTACAACAAAATGCTACTAACCATAGCAAACTATGCCAAACTCACCTAAATTACTTCGGCTATCAAAAATCACCCCCACCTACACTTTACAGCAACAAACTAAGCCCAATCACTTTAAAATTACAATAAAATGCTAAAAATCATAACAAACTATACCAGAATCACCTAAATTACTTCGGCTACCGTAAATCACCCCCAACTATCCCTTACCACAACAAACTAAACCATATCATCTTAAAATTACAAAAAAAGGTGTACAAATCATAACAAACTATGCCAGACTCACCTAAATTACTTCGGCTACTCTAAATCATCACCAACTAACCCTTACCACAACAAACTTATCCCAATTACTTTTAAATTACAAAAAAATGCTAGTAACCATAGCAAACTATGCCAAACTCACCTAAATTACTTCGGCTACCATAAATCATCACCAACTAACCCTTACCACAACAAACTAAACCCAATCACTTTTAAATTACAAAAAAATGCTACTAACCATAGCAAACTATGCCAAACTCACCTAAATTACTTCGGCTATCAAAAATCACTCCCAAGTACACTTTACAGCAACAAACTAAGCCCAATCACTTTAAAATTACAAAAAAATGCTAAAAATCGTAACAAACTATACCAGAATCACCTAAATTACTTCGGCTACCGTAAATCACCCCCAACTATCCCTTACCACAACAAACCAAACCATATCATCTTAAAATTACAAAAAAAGGTATACAAATCATAACAAACTATGCCAGACTCACCTAAATTACTTCGGCTACTCTAAATCAACACCAACTAACCCTTACCACAACAAACTAAACACAATCACTTTTAAATAAAAAAAAAATGCTAGTAACCATAGCAAACTATGCCAAACTCACCTAAATTACTTCGTCTACCATAAATCATCACCAACTAACCCTTACCACAACAAACTAAACCCAATCACTTTTAAATTACAAAAAAATGCTACTAACCATAGCAAACTATGCCAAACTCACCTAAATTACTTCGGCTACCTTAAATCATCACTAACTAACCCTTACCACAACAAACTAAACCCAATCACTTTTAAATTACAAAAAAATGTTTCTAACCATTGCAAACTATGCCAAACTCACCTAAATTACTTCGGCTATCAAAAATCACCCCCAACTACACTTTACAGCAACAAACTAAGCCCAATCACTTTAAAATTACAAAAAAAATGCTAAAAATCATAACAAACTATACCAGAATCCCCTAAATTACTTCGGCTACCGTAAATCACCCCCAACTATCCCTTACCACAACAAACCAAACCATATCATCTTAAAAGTACAAAAAAAGGTGTACCAATTATAACAAACTATGCCAGACTCACCTAAATTACTTCGGCTACTCTAAATCATCACCAACTAACCCTTACCACAACAAACTAAACCCAATCACTTTTAAATTACAAAAAAATGCTACTAACCATAGCAAACTATGCCAAACTCACTTAAATTACTTCGGCTATCAAAAAGCACCCCCAACTACACTTTACAGCAACAAACTTAGCCCAATCACTTTAAAATTACAAAAAAATTCTAAAAATCATTACAAACTATACCAGAATCACCTAAATTACTTCGGCTAACGTAAATCACCCCCAACTATCCCTTACCACAACAAACCAAACCATATCATCTTAAAATTACAAAAAAAGGTGTACAAATAATAACAAACTATGCCAGACTCACCTAAATTACTTCGGCTACTCTAAATCATCACCAACTAACCCTTACCACAACAAACTAAACCCAATCACTTTTAAATTACAAAAAAATGCTAGTAAACATAGCAAACTATGCCAAACTCACCTAAATTACTTCGGCTACCGTAAATCACCCCCAACTATCCCTTACCACAACAAACCAAACCATATCATCTTAAAATTACAAAAAAAGGTGTACAAATAATAACAAACTATGCCAGACTCACCTAAATTACTTCGGCTACTCTAAATCATCACCAACTAACCCTTACCACAACAAACTAAACCCAATAACTTTTAAATTACAAAAAAATGCTAGTAACCATAGCAAACTATGCCAAACTCACCTAAATTACTTCGGCTACCATAAATCATCACCAATTAACCCTTACCACAACAAACTAAACCCAATCACTTTTAAATTACAAGAAAATGCTACTAACCATAGAAAACTATGCCAAACTCACCTAAATTACTTTGGCTATCAAAAATCACCCCCAACTACATTTTACAGCAACAAACTAAGCCCAATCACTTTAAAATTACAAAAAAATGCTAAAAATCATTACAAACTATACCAGAATCACCTAAATTACTTCGGCTACCGTAAATCACCTACAACTATCCCTTACCACAACAAACCAAACCATATCATCTTAAAATTACAAAAAAAGTGTACCAATCATAACAAACTATGCCAGACTCACCTAAATTACTTCGGCTACTCTAAATCATCACCAACTAACCCTTACCACAACAAACTAAACCCAATCACTTTTAAATTACAAAAAAATGCTACTAACCATAGCAAACTATGCCATACTCACTTAAATTACTTTGGCTATCAAAAAGCACCCCCAACTACACTTTACAGCAACAAACTTAGCCCAATCACTTTAAAATTACAAAAAAACGCTAAAAATCATTACAAACTATACCAGAATCACCTAAATTACTTCGGCTACCGTAAATCACCCTCAACTATCTCTTACCACAACAAACCAAACCATATCATCTTAAAATTACAAAAAAAGGTGTACAAATAATAACAAACTATGCCAGACTCACCTAAATTACTTCGGCTTCTCTAAATCATCACCAACTAACCCTTACCACAACAAACTAAACCCAATCACTTTTAAATTACAAAAAAATGTTACTAAGCATAGAAAACTATGCCAAACTCACCTAAATTACTTCGGCTACTATAAATCATCACCGACTAACCCTTACCACAACAAACTAAACCCAATAACTTTTAAATTACAACAAAATGCTACTAACCATAGCAAACTATGCCAAACTCACTTAAATTATTTCGGCTATCAAAAATCACCCCCACCTACACTTTACAGCAACAAACTAAGCCCAATCACTTTAAAATTACAAAAAAATGCTAAAAATCATAACAAACTATACCAGAATCACCTAAATTACTTCGGCTACCGTAAATCACCCCCAACAATCCCTTACCACAACAAACTAAACCATATCATCTTCAAATTACAAAAAAAGGTGTACAAATCATAACAAACTATGCCAGACTCACCTAAATTACTTCGGCTACTCTAAATCATCACCAACTAACCCTTACCACAACAAACTAAACCCAATCACTTTTAAATTACAAAAAAATGCTAGTAACCATAGCAAACTAAGCCAAACTCACCTAAATTACTTCGGCTATCAAAAATCACCCCCAACTACACTTTACAGCTACAAACTAAGCTAATCACTTTAAAATTACAAAGAAATGCTAACAATCATAACAAACTATACCAGAATCACCTAAATTACTTCGGCTACCGTAAATCACCCCAACTATCCCTTACCACAACAAACCAAACCATATCATCTTAAAATTACAAAAAAAAGGTGTACAAATCATAACAAACTATGCCAGACTCATCTAAATTACTTCGGCTACTCTAAATCATCATCAACTAACCCTTACCACAACAAACTAAACCCAATCACTTTTAAATTAAAAAAAAATGCTACTAACCATAGAAAACTATGCCAAACTCACCTAAATTACTTCGGCTACCATAAATCATCACCAACTAACGCTTACCAAAACAAACTAAACCCAATAACTTTTAAATTACAACAAAATGCTACTAACCATAGCAAACTATGCCAAACTCACCTAAATTACTTCGGCTATCAAAAATCACCCCCACCTACACTTTACAGCAACAAACTAAGCCCAATCACTTTAAAATTACAAAAAAATGCTAAAAATCATAACAAACTATACCAGAATCACCTAAATTACTTCGGCAACCGTAAATCACCCCCAAATATCCCTTACTACAACAAACTAAACCATATCATCTTAAAATTACAAAAAAAGGTGTACAAATCATAACAAACTATGCCAGGCTCACCTAAATTACTTCCGCTACTCTAAATCATCACCAACTAACCCTTACCACAACAAACTAAACCCAATCACTTTTAAATTACAAAAAAATGCTAGTAACCATAGCAAACTATGCCAAACTCACCTAAATTACTTCGGCTACTATAAATCATCACCGACTAACCCTTACCACAACAAACTAAACCCAATAACTTTTAAATTACAACAAAATGCTACTAACCATAGCAAACTATGCCAAACTCACTTAAATTACTTCGGCTATCAAAAATCACCCCCACCTACACTTTACAGCAACAAACTAAGCCCAATCACTTTAAAATTACAAAAAAATGCTAAAAATCGTAACCAACTATACCAGAATCACCTAAATTACTTCGGCTACCGTAAATCACCCCCAACTATCCCTTACCCCAACAAACCAAACCATATCATCTTAAAATTACAAAAAAAGGTGTACAAATCATAACAAACTATGCCAGACTCACCTAAATTACTTCGGCTACTCTAAATCAACACCAACTAACCCTTACCACAACAAACTAAACCCAATCACTTTTAAATTACAAAAAAATGCTAGTAACCATAGCAAACTATGCCAAACTCACCTAAATTACTTCGTCTACCATAAATCATCACCAACTAACCCTTACCACAACAAACTAAACCCAATCACTTTTAAATTACAAAAAAATGCTACTAACCATAGCAAACTATGCCAAACTTACCTAAATTACTTCGGCTACCTTAAATCATCACCAACTAACCCTTACCACAACAAACTAAACCCAATCAATTTTAAATTACAAAAATATGCTACTAACCATAGCAAACTATGCCAAACTCACCTAAATTACTTCGGCTATCAAAAATCACCCCCAACTACACTTTACAGCAACAAACTAAGCCCAATCACTTTAAAATTACAAAAAAATGCTAAAAATCATAACAAACTATACCAGAATCACCTAAATTACTTCGGCTACCGTAAATCACCCCCAACAATCCCTTACCACAACAAACTAAACCATATCATCTTCAAATTACAAAAAAAGGTATACAAATCATAACAAACTATGGCAGACTCACCTAAATTACTTCGGCTACTCTAAATCATCACCAACTAACCCTTACCACAACAAACTAAACCCAATCACTTTTAAATTACAAAAAAATGCTAGTAACCATAGCAAACTATGCCAAACTCACCTAAATTACTTCGGCTACCATAAATCAGCACCAACTAACCCTTACCACAACAAACTAAACCCAATCACTTTTAAATTACAAAAAAATGCTACTAACCATAGCAAACTAAGCCAAACTCACCTAAATTACTTCGGTTATCAAAAATCACCCCCAACTACACTTTACAGCTACAAACTAAGCTAACCACTTTAAAATTACAAAGAAATGCTAAAAATCATAACAAACTATACCAGAATCACCTAAATTACTTCGGCTACCGTAAATCACCCCAACTATCCCTTACCACAACAAACCAAACCATATCATCTTAAAATTACAAAAAAGGTGTACAAATCATAACAAACTATGCCAGACTCATCTAAATTACTTCGGCTACTCTAAATCATCATCAACTAACCCTTACCACAACAAACTAAACCCAATCACTTTTAAATTAAAAAAAATGCTACTAACCATAGAAAACTATGCCAAACTCACCTAAATTACTTCGGCTACCATAAATCATCACCAACTAACCCTTACCACAACAAACTAAACCCAATAACTTTTAAATTACAACAAAATGCTACTAACCATAGCAAACTATGCCAAACTCACCTAAATTACTTCGGCTATCAAAAATCACCCCCACCTACACTTTACAGCAACAAACTAAGCCCAATCACTTTAAAATTACAAAAAAATGCTAAAAATCATAACAAACTATACCAGAATCACCTAAATTACTTCGACTACCGTAAATCACCCCCAACTATCCCTTACCACAACAAACTAAACCATATCAACTTAAAATTACAAAAAAAGGTGTACAAATCATAACAAACTATGCCAGACTCACCTAAATTACTTCGGCTACTCTAAATCATCACCAACTAACCCTTACCACAACAAACTAAACCCAATCACTTTTAAATTACAAAAAAATGCTAGTAACCATAGCAAACTATGCCAAACTCACCTAAATTACTTCGGCTACCATAAATCATCACCAACTAACCCTTACCACAACAAACTAAACCCAATCACTTTTAAATTACAAAAAAATGCTACTAACCATAGCAAACTATGCCAAACTCACCTAAATTACTTCGGCTACCATAAATCATCACCAACTAACCCTTACCACAACAAACTAAACCCAATCACTTTTAAATTACAAAAAAATGCTACTAACCATAGCAAACTATGCCAAACTCACCTAAATTACTTCGGCTATCAAAAATCACTCCCAAGTACACTTTACAGCAACAAACTAAGCCCAATCACTTTAAAATTACAAAAAAATGCTAAAAATCGTAACAAACTATACCAGAATCACCTAAATTACTTCGGCTACCGTAAATCACCCCCAACTATCCCTTACCACAACAAGCCAAACCATATCATCTTAAAATTACAAAAAAAGGTGTACAAATCATAACAAACTATGCCAGACTCACCTAAATTACTTCGTCTACCATAAATCATCACCAACTAACCCTTACCACAACAAACTAAACCCAATCACTTTTAAATTACAAAAAAATGCTACTAACCATAGCAAACTATGCCAAACTCACCTAAATTACTTCGGCTACCTTAAATCATCACTAACTAACCCTTACCACAACAAACTAAACCCAATCACTTTTAAATTACAAAAAAATGTTTCTAACCATTGCAAACTATGCCAAACTCACCTAAATTACTTCGGCTATCAAAAATCACCCCCAACTACACTTTACAGCAACAAACTAAGCCCAATCACTTTAAAATTACAAAAAAAAATGCTAAAAATCATAACAAACTATACCAGAATCCCCTAAATTACTTCGGCTACCGTAAATCACCCCCAACTATCCCTTACCACAACAAACCAAACCATATCATCTTAAAATTACAAAAAAAGGTGTACCAATTATAACAAACTATGCCAGACTCACCTAAATTACTTCGGCTACTCTAAATCATCACCAACTAACCCTTACCACAACAAACTAAACCCAATCACTTTTAAATTACAAAAAAATGCTACTAACCATAGCAAACTATGCCAAACTCACTTAAATTACTTCGGCTATCAAAAAGCACCCCCAACTACACTTTACAGCAACAAACTTAGCCCAATCACTTTAAAATTACAAAAAAATGCTAAAAATCATTACAAACTATACCAGAATCACCTAAATTACTTCGGCTACCGTAAATCACCCCCAACTATCCCTTACCACAACAAACCAAACCATATCATCTTAAAATTACAAAAAAAGGTGTACAAATAATAACAAACCATGCCAGACTCACCTAAATTACTTCGGCTACTCTAAATCATCACCAACTAACCCTTACCACAACAAACTAAACCCAATCACTTTTAAATTACAAAAAAATGCTAGTAAACATAGCAAACTATGCCAAACTCACCTAAATTACTTCGGCTACCGTAAATCACCCCCAACTATCCCTTACCACAACAAACCAAACCATATCATCTTAAAATTACAAAAAAAGGTGTACAAATAATAACAAACTATGCCAGACTCACCTAAATTACTTCGGCTACTCTAAATCATCACCAACTAACCCTTACCACAACAAACTAAACCCAATAACTTTTAAATTACAAAAAAATGCTAGTAACCATAGCAAACTATGCCAAACTCACCTAAATTACTTCGGCTACCATAAATCATCACCAATTAACCCTTACCACAACAAACTAAACCCAATCACTTTTAAATTACAAGAAAATGCTACTAACCATAGAAAACTATGCCAAACTCACCTAAATTACTTTGGCTATCAAAAATCACCCCAACTACATTTTACAGCAACAAACTAAGCCCAATCACTTTAAAATTACAAAAAAATGCTAAAAATCATAACAAACTATACCAGAATCACCTAAATTACTTCGGCTAACGTAAATCACCCCCAACTATCCCTTACCACAACAAACTAAACCATATCATCTTAAAATTACAAAAAAAGGTGTACAAATCATAACAAACTATGCCAGACTCACCTAAATTACTTCGGCTACTCTAAATCATCACCAACTAACCCTTACCACAACAAACTAAACCCAATCACTTTTAAATTACAAAAAAATGCTAGTAACCATAGCAAACTATGCCAAACTCACCTAAATTACTTCGGCTACCATAAATCATCACCAACTAACCCTTACCACAACAAACTAAACCCAATCACTTTTAAATTACAAAAAAATGCTACTAACCATAGCAAACTATGCCAAACTCACCTAAATTACTTCGGCTATCAAAAATCACTCCCAAGTACACTTTACAGCAACAAACTAAGCCCAATCACTTTAAAATTACAAAAAAATGCTAAAAATCGTAACAAACTATACCAGAATCACCTAAATTACTTCGGCTACCGTAAATCACCCCCAACTATCCCTTACCACAACAAACCAAACCATATCATCTTAAAATTACAAAAAAAGGTGTACAAATCATAACAAACTATGCCAGACTCACCTAAATTACTTCGGCTACTCTAAATCAACACCAACTAACCCTTACCACAACAAACTAAACACAATCACTTTTAAATTACAAAAAAATGCTAGTAACCATAGCAAACTATGCCAAACTCACCTAAATTACTTCGTCTACCATAAATCATCACCAACTAACCCTTACCACAACAAACTAAACCCAATCACATTTAAATTACAAAAAAATGCTACTAACCATAGCAAACTATGCAAAACTCACCTAAATTACTTCGGCTACCTTAAATCATCACTAACTAACCCTTACCACAACAAACTAAACCCAATCACTTTTAAATTACAAAAAAATGTTTCTAACCATTGCAAACTATGCCAAACTCACCTAAATTACTTCGGCTATCAAAAATCACCCCCAACTACACTTTACAGCAACAAACTAAGCCTAATCACTTTAAAATTACAAAGAAATGCTAAAAATCATAACAAACTATACCAGAATCACCTAAATTACTTCGGCTACCGTAAATCACCCCCAACTATCCCTTGCTACAACAAACTAAACCATATCATCTTAAAATTACAAAAAAAGGTGTACAAATCATAACAAACTATGCCAGGCTCACCTAAATTACTTCCGCTACTCTAAATCATCACCAACTAACACTTACCACAACAAACTAAACCCAATCACTTTTAAATTACAAAAAAATGCTAGTAACCATAGCAAACTATGCCAAACTCACCTAAATTACTTCGGCTACCATAAATCATCACCAACTAACCCTTACCACAACAAACTAAACCCAATCACTTTTAAATTACAAAAAAATGCTAGTAACCATAGCAAACTATGCCAAACTCACCTAAATTACTTCGTCTACCATAAATCATCACCAACTAACCCTTACCACAACAAACTAAACCCAATCACATTTAAATTACAAAAAAATGCTACTAACCATAGCAAACTATGCCAAACTCACCTAAATTACTTCGGCTACCTTAAATCATCACTAACTAACCCTTACCACAACAAACTAAACCCAATCACTTTTAAATTACAAAAAAATGTTTCTAACCATTGCAAACTATGCCAAACTCACCTAAATTACTTCGGCTATCAAAAATCACCCCCAACTACACTTTACAGCAACAAACTAAGCCTAATCACTTTAAAATTACAAAGAAATGCTAAAAATCATAACAAACTATACCAGAATCACCTAAATTACTTCGGCTACCGTAAATCACCCCCAACTATCCCTTGCTACAACAAACTAAACCATATCATCTTAAAATTACAAAAAAAGGTGTACAAATAATAACAAACCATGCCAGACTCACCTAAATTACTTCGGCTACCATAAATCATCACCAACTAACCCTTACCACAACAAACTAAACCCAATCACTTTTAAATTACAAAAAAATGCTACTAACCATAGCAAACTATGCCAAACTCACCTAAATTACTTCGGCTATCAAAAATTACTCCCAACTACACTTTACAGCAACAAACTAAGCCCAATCACTTTAAAATTACAAAAAAATGCTAAAAATCGTAACCAACTATACCAGAATCACCTAAATTACTTCGGCTACCGTAAATCACCCCCAACTATCCCTTACTACAACAAACTAAACCATATCATCTTAAAATTACTAAAAAAGGTGTACAAATCATAACAAACTATACCAGAATCACCTAAATTACTTCGGCTACCGTAAATCACCCCAACTATCCCTTACCACAACAAACCAAACCATATCATCTTAAAATTACAAAAAAAGGTGTACAAATCATAACAAACTATGCCAGACTCACCTAAATTACTTCGGCTACTCTAAATCATCACCAACTAACCCTTACCACAACAAACTAAACCCAATAACTTTTAAATTACAACAAAATGCTACTAACCATAGCAAACTATGCCAAACTCACCTAAATTACTTCGGCTATCAAAAATCACCCCCACCTACACTTTACAGCAACAAACTAAGCCCAATCACTTTAAAATTACAAAAAAATGCTAAAAATCATAACAAACTATACCAGAATCACCTAAATTACTTCGACTACCGTAAATCACCCCCAACTATCCCTTACCACAACAAACTAAACCATATCAACTTAAAATTACAAAAAAAGGTGTACAAATCATAACAAACTATGCCAGACTCACCTAAATTACTTCGGCTACTCTAAATCATCACCAACTAACCCTTACCACAACAAACTAAACCCAATCACTTTTAAATTACAAAAAAATGCTAGTAACCATAGCAAACTATGCCAAACTCACCTAAATTACTTCGGCTACCATAAATCATCACCAACTAACCCTTACCACAACAAACTAAACCCAATCACTTTTAAATTACAAAAAAATGCTACTAACCATAGCAAACTATGCCAAACTCACCTAAATTACTTCGGCTACCATAAATCATCACCAACTAACCCTTACCACAACAAACTAAACCCAATCACTTTTAAATTACAAAAAAATGCTACTAACCATAGCAAACTATGCCAAACTCACCTAAATTACTTCGGCTACCGTAAATCACCCCCAACTATCCCTTACCACAACAAGCCAAACCATATCATCTTAAAATTACAAAAAAAGGTGTACAAATCATAACAAACTATGCCAGACTCACCTAAATTACTTCGGCTACTCTAAATTAACACCAACTAACCCTTACCACAACAAACTAAACACAATCACTTTTAAATTACAAAAAAATGCTAGTAACCATAGCAAACTATGCCAAACTCACCTAAATTACTTCGTCTACCATAAATCATCACCAACTAACCCTTACCACAACAAACTAAACCCAATCACTTTTAAATTACAAAAAAATGCTACTAACCATAGCAAACTATGCCAAACTCACCTAAATTACTTCGGCTACCTTAAATCATCACTAACTAACCCTTACCACAACAAACTAAACCCAATCACTTTTAAATTACAAAAAAATGTTTCTAACCATTGCAAACTATGCCAAACTCACCTAAATTACTTCGGCTATCAAAAATCACCCCCAACTACACTTTACAGCAACAAACTAAGCCCAATCACTTTAAAATTACAAAAAAAAATGCTAAAAATCATAACAAACTATACCAGAATCCCCTAAATTACTTCGGCTACCGTAAATCACCCCCAACTATCCCTTACCACAACAAACCAAACCATATCATCTTAAAATTACAAAAAAAGGTGTACCAATTATAACAAACTATGCCAGACTCACCTAAATTACTTCGGCTACTCTAAATCATCACCAACTAACCCTTACCACAACAAACTAAACCCAATCACTTTTAAATTACAAAAAAATGCTACTAACCATAGCAAACTATGCCAAACTCACTTAAATTACTTCGGCTATCAAAAAGCACCCCCAACTACACTTTACAGCAACAAACTTAGCCCAATCACTTTAAAATTACAAAAAAATGCTAAAAATCATTACAAACTATACCAGAATCACCTAAATTACTTCGGCTACCGTAAATCACCCCCAACTATCCCTTACCACAACAAACCAAACCATATCATCTTAAAATTACAAAAAAAGGTGTACAAATAATAACAAACCATGCCAGACTCACCTAAATTACTTCGGCTACTCTAAATCATCACCAACTAACCCTTACCACAACAAACTAAACCCAATCACTTTTAAATTACAAAAAAATGCTAGTAAACATAGCAAACTATGCCAAACTCACCTAAATTACTTCGGCTACCGTAAATCACCCCCAACTATCCCTTACCACAACAAACCAAACCATATCATCTTAAAATTACAAAAAAAGGTGTACAAATAATAACAAACTATGCCAGACTCACCTAAATTACTTCGGCTACTCTAAATCATCACCAACTAACCCTTACCACAACAAACTAAACCCAATAACTTTTAAATTACAAAAAAATGCTAGTAACCATAGCAAACTATGCCAAACTCACCTAAATTACTTCGGCTACCATAAATCATCACCAATTAACCCTTACCACAACAAACTAAACCCAATCACTTTTAAATTACAAGAAAATGCTACTAACCATAGAAAACTATGCCAAACTCACCTAAATTACTTTGGCTATCAAAAATCACCCCAACTACATTTTACAGCAACAAACTAAGCCCAATCACTTTAAAATTACAAAAAAATGCTAAAAATCATAACAAACTATACCAGAATCACCTAAATTACTTCGGCTAACGTAAATCACCCCCAACTATCCCTTACCACAACAAACTAAACCATATCATCTTAAAATTACAAAAAAAGGTGTACAAATCATAACAAACTATGCCAGACTCACCTAAATTACTTCGGCTACTCTAAATCATCACCAACTAACCCTTACCACAACAAACTAAACCCAATCACTTTTAAATTACAAAAAAATGCTAGTAACCATAGCAAACTATGCCAAACTCACCTAAATTACTTCGGCTACCATAAATCATCACCAACTAACCCTTACCACAACAAACTAAACCCAATCACTTTTAAATTACAAAAAAATGCTACTAACCATAGCAAACTATGCCAAACTCACCTAAATTACTTCGGCTATCAAAAATCACTCCCAAGTACACTTTACAGCAACAAACTAAGCCCAATCACTTTAAAATTACAAAAAAATGCTAAAAATCGTAACAAACTATACCAGAATCACCTAAATTACTTCGGCTACCGTAAATCACCCCCAACTATCCCTTACCACAACAAACCAAACCATATCATCTTAAAATTACAAAAAAAGGTGTACAAATCATAACAAACTATGCCAGACTCACCTAAATTACTTCGGCTACTCTAAATCAACACCAACTAACCCTTACCACAACAAACTAAACACAATCACTTTTAAATTACAAAAAAATGCTAGTAACCATAGCAAACTATGCCAAACTCACCTAAATTACTTCGTCTACCATAAATCATCACCAACTAACCCTTACCACAACAAACTAAACCCAATCACATTTAAATTACAAAAAAATGCTACTAACCATAGCAAACTATGCAAAACTCACCTAAATTACTTCGGCTACCTTAAATCATCACTAACTAACCCTTACCACAACAAACTAAACCCAATCACTTTTAAATTACAAAAAAATGTTTCTAACCATTGCAAACTATGCCAAACTCACCTAAATTACTTCGGCTATCAAAAATCACCCCCAACTACACTTTACAGCAACAAACTAAGCCTAATCACTTTAAAATTACAAAGAAATGCTAAAAATCATAACAAACTATACCAGAATCACCTAAATTACTTCGGCTACCGTAAATCACCCCCAACTATCCCTTGCTACAACAAACTAAACCATATCATCTTAAAATTACAAAAAAAGGTGTACAAATCATAACAAACTATGCCAGGCTCACCTAAATTACTTCCGCTACTCTAAATCATCACCAACTAACACTTACCACAACAAACTAAACCCAATCACTTTTAAATTACAAAAAAATGCTAGTAACCATAGCAAACTATGCCAAACTCACCTAAATTACTTCGGCTACCATAAATCATCACCAACTAACCCTTACCACAACAAACTAAACCCAATCACTTTTAAATTACAAAAAAATGCTAGTAACCATAGCAAACTATGCCAAACTCACCTAAATTACTTCGTCTACCATAAATCATCACCAACTAACCCTTACCACAACAAACTAAACCCAATCACATTTAAATTACAAAAAAATGCTACTAACCATAGCAAACTATGCCAAACTCACCTAAATTACTTCGGCTACCTTAAATCATCACTAACTAACCCTTACCACAACAAACTAAACCCAATCACTTTTAAATTACAAAAAAATGTTTCTAACCATTGCAAACTATGCCAAACTCACCTAAATTACTTCGGCTATCAAAAATCACCCCCAACTACACTTTACAGCAACAAACTAAGCCTAATCACTTTAAAATTACAAAGAAATGCTAAAAATCATAACAAACTATACCAGAATCACCTAAATTACTTCGGCTACCGTAAATCACCCCCAACTATCCCTTGCTACAACAAACTAAACCATATCATCTTAAAATTACAAAAAAAGGTGTACAAATAATAACAAACCATGCCAGACTCACCTAAATTACTTCGGCTACCATAAATCATCACCAACTAACCCTTACCACAACAAACTAAACCCAATCACTTTTAAATTACAAAAAAATGCTACTAACCATAGCAAACTATGCCAAACTCACCTAAATTACTTCGGCTATCAAAAATTACTCCCAACTACACTTTACAGCAACAAACTAAGCCCAATCACTTTAAAATTACAAAAAAATGCTAAAAATCGTAACCAACTATACCAGAATCACCTAAATTACTTCGGCTACCGTAAATCACCCCCAACTATCCCTTACTACAACAAACTAAACCATATCATCTTAAAATTACAAAAAAAGGTGTACAAATCATAACAAACTATACCAGAATCACCTAAATTACTTCGGCTACCGTAAATCACCCCAACTATCCCTTACCACAACAAACCAAACCATATCATCTTAAAATTACAAAAAAAGGTGTACAAATCATAACAAACTATGCCAGACTCATCTAAATTACTTCGGCTACTCTAAATCATCATCAACTAACCCTTACCACAACAAACTAAACCCAATCACTTTTAAATTACAAAAAAATGCTACTAACCATAGAAAACTATGCCAAACTCACCTAAATTACTTCGGCTACCATAAATCATCACCAACTAACCCTTACCAAAACAAACTAAACCCAATAACTTTTAAATTACAACAAAATGCTACTAACCATAGCAAACTATGCCAAACTCACCTAAATTACTTCGGCTATCAAAAATCACCCCCACCTACACTTTACAGCAACAAACTATGCCCAATCACTTTAAAATTACAAAAAAATGCTAAAAATCATAACAAACTATACCAGAATCACCTAAATTACTTCGGCTACCGTAAATCACCCCCAACTATCCCTTACTACAACAAACTAAACCATATCATCTTAAAATTACAAAAAAGGTGTACAAATCATAACAAACTATGCCAGGCTCACCTAAATTACTTCCGCTACTCTAAATCATCACCAACTAACACTTACCACAACAAACTAAACCCAATCACTTTTAAATTACAAAAAAATGCTAGTAACCATAGCAAACTATGCCAAACTCATCTAAATTACTTCGGCTACCATAAATCATCACCAACTAACCCTTACCACAACAAACTAAACCCAATCACTTTTAAATTACAAAAAAATGCTACTAACCATAGCAAACTATGCCAAACTCACCTAAATTACTTCGGCTATCAAAAATCACTCCCAACTACACTTTACAGCAACAAACTAAGCCCAATCACTTTAAAATTACAAAAAAATGCTAAAAATCGTAACCAACTATACCAGAATCACCTAAATTACTTCGGCTACCGTAAATCACCCCCAACTATCCCTTACCCCAACAAACCAAACCATATCATCTTAAAATTACAAAAAAAGGTGTACAAATCATAACAAACTATGCCAGACTCACCTAAATTACTTCGGCTACTCTAAATCAACACCAACTAACCCTTACCACAACAAACTAAACCCAATCACTTTTAAATTACAAAAAAATGCTAGTAACCATAGCAAACTATGCCAAACTCACCTAAATTACTTCGTCTACCATAAATCATCACCAACTAACCCTTACCACAACAAACTAAACCCAATCACTTTTAAATTACAAAAAAATGCTACTAACCATAGCAAACTATGCCAAACTTACCTAAATTACTTCGGCTACCTTAAATCATCACCAACTAACCCTTACCACAACAAACTAAACCCAATCAATTTTAAATTACAAAAATATGCTACTGACCATAGCAAACTATGCCAAACTCACCTAAATTACTTCGGCTATCAAAAATCACCCCCAACTACACTTTACAGCAACAAACTAAGCCCAATCACTTTAAAATTACAAAAAAATGCTAAAAATCATAACAAACTATACCAGAATCACCTAAATTACTTCGGCTACCGTAAATCACCCCCAACTATCCCTTACCACAACAAACCAAACCATATCATCTTAAAATTACAAAAAAAGGTGTACAAATAATAACAAACTATGCCAGACTAACCTAAATTACTTCGGCTACTCTAAATCATCACCAACTAACCCTTACCACAACAAACTAAACCCAATCAATTTTAAATTACAAAAAAATGCTAGTAACCATAGCAAACTATGCCAAACTCACCTAAATTACTTCGGCTATCAAAAATCACCCCCAACTACACTTTACAGCAACAAACTAAGCCCAATCACTTTAAAATTACAAAAAAATGCTAAAAATCATAACAAACTATACCAGAATCACCTAAATTACTTCGGCTACCGTAAATCACCCCCAACTATCCCTTACCACAACAAACCAAAGCATATCATCTTAAAATTACAAAAAAAGGTGTACAAATCATAACAAACTATGCCAGACACACCTAAATTACTTCGGCTACTCTAAATCATCACCAACTAAACCTTACCACAACAAACTAAACCCAATAATTTTTAAATTACAAAAAAATGCTACTAACCATAGCAAACTATGCCAAACTCACCTAAATTACTTCGGCTATCAAAAATCACCCCCAACTACACTTTACAGCAACAAACTAAGCCCAATCACTTTTAAATTACAAAAAAATGCTTGTAACCATAGCAAACTATGCCAAACTCACCTAAATTACTTCGGCTACCATAAATCATCACCAACTAACCCTTACCACAACAAACTAAACCCAATCACTTTTAAATTACAAAAAAATGCTACTAACCATAGCAAACTATGCCAAACTCACCTAAATTACTTCGGCTATCAAAAATCACCCCCAACTACACTTTACAGCAACAAACTAAGCCCAATCACTTTAAAATTACAAAAAAAATGCGAAAAATCATAAAAAACTATATCAGAATCACCTAAATTACTTCGGCTACCGTAAATCACCCCCAACTATCCTTTACCACAACAAACCAAACCATATCATTTTAAAATTACAAAAAAAGTGTACAAATCATAACAAAACTATGCCAGACTCACCTAAATTACTTCGGCTACTCTAAATCATCACCAACTAACCCTTACCAAAACAAACTAAACCCAATCACTTTTAAATTACAAAAAAATGCTAGTAACCATAACAAACTATGCCAAACTCACCTAAATTACTTCGGCTACCATAAATCATCACCAACTAACCCTTACCACAACAAACTAAACCCAATCACATTTAAATTACAAAAAAATGCTACTAACCATAGCAAACTATGCCAAACTCACCTAAATTACTTCGGCTATCAAAAATCACCCCCAACTACACTTTACAGCAACAAACTAAGCCCAATCACTTTAAAATTACAAAAAAATGTTAAAAATCATAACAAACTATACCAGAATCACCTAAATTACTTCGGCTACCGTAAATCACCCCCAACTATCCCTTACCACAACAAACCAAACCATATCATTTTAAAATTACAAAAAAAGGTGTACAAATCATAACAAACTATGCCAGACTCACCTAAATTACTTCGGCTTCTCTAAATCATCACCAACTAACCCTTACCACAACAAACTAAACCCAATCACTTTTAAATTACAAAAAAATGCTACTAACCATAGAAAACTGCCAAACTCACCTAAATTACTTCGGCTACCATAAATCATCACCAACTAACCCTTACCACAACAAACTAAACCCAATAACTTTTAAATTACAACAAAATGCTACTAACCATAGCAAACTATGCCAAACTCACCTAAATTACTTCGGCTACTCTAAATCATCACCAACTAACCCTTACCACAACAAACTAAACCCAATCACATTTAAATTACAAAAAAATGCTACTAACCATAGCAAACTATGCCAAACTCAATTAAATTACTTCGGCTATCAAAAATCACCCCCAACTACACTTTACAGCAACAAACTAAGCCCAATCACTTTTAAATTACAAAAAAATGCTTGTAACCATAGCAAACTATGCCAAACTCACCTAAATTACTTCGGCTACCATAAATCATCACCAATTAACTCTTACCACAACAAACTAAACCCAATCACATTTAAATTACAAAAAAATGCTACTAACCATAGCAAACTATGCCAAACTCACCTAAATTACTTCGGCTAACAAAAATCACCCCCAACTACACTTTACAGCAACAAACTAAGCCCAATCACTTTTAAATTACAAAAAAATGCTTGTAACCATAGCAAACTATGCCAAACTCACCTAAATTACTTTGGCTACCATAAATCATCACCAACTAACCCTTACCACAACAAACTAAACCCAATCACATTTAAATTACAAAAAAATGCTACTAACCATAGCAAACTATGCCAAACTCACCTAAATTACTTCGGCTATCAAAAATCACCCCCAACTACACTTTACAGCAACAAACTAAGCCCAATCACTTTAAAATTACAAAAAAATGTTAAAAATCATAACAAACTATACCAGAATCACCTAAATTACTTCGGCTACCGTAAATCACCCCCAACTATCCCTTACCACAACAAACCAAACCATATCATCTTAAAATTACAAAAAAAGATGTACAAATCATAACAAACTATGCCAGACTCACCTAAATTACTTCGGCTACTCTAAATCATCATCAACTAACCCTTACCACAACAAACTAAACCCAATCACTTTTAAATTTAAAAAAATGCTACTAACCATAGAAAACTATGCCAAACTCACCTAAATTACTTCGGCTACCATAAATCATCACCAACTAACCCTTACCACAACAAACTAAACCCAATAACTTTTAAATTACAACAAAATGCTACTAACCATAGCAAACTATGCCAAACTCACCTAAATTACTTCGGCTATCAAAAATCACCCCCACCTACACTTTACAGCAACAAACTAAGCCCAATCACTTTAAAATTACAAAAAAATGCTAAAAATCATAACAAACTATACCAGAATCACCTAAATTACTTCGGCTACCGTAAATCACCCCCAACTATCCCTTACCACAACAAACTAAACCATATCATCTTAAAATTACAAAAAAAGGTGTACAAATCATAACAAACTATGCCAGACTCACCTAAATTACTTCGGCTACTCTAAATCATCACCAACTAACCCTTACCACAACAAACTAAACCCAATCACTTTTAAATTACAAAAAAATGCTAGTAACCATAGCAAACTATGCCAAACTCACCTAAATTACTTCGGCTACCATAAATCATCACCAACTAACACTTACCACAACAAACTAAACCCAATCACTTTTAAATTACAAAAAAATGCTACTAACCATAGCAAACTATGCCAAACTCACCTAAATTACTTCGGCCATCAAAAATCACTCCCAACTACACTTTACAGCAACAAACTAAGCCCAATCAATTTAAAATTACAAAAAAATGCTAAAAATCGTAACAAACTATACCAGAATCCCCTAAATTACTTCGGCTACCGTAAATCACCCCCAACTATCCCTTACCACAACAAACCAAACCATATCATCTTAAAATTACAAAAAAAGGTGTACCAATCATAACAAACTATGCCAGACTCACCTAAATTACTTCGGCTACTCTAAATCAACACCAACTAACCCTTACCACAACAAACTAAACCCAATCACTTTTAAATTACAAAAAAATGCTAGTGAACATAGCAAACTATGCCAAACTCACCTAAATTACTTCGGCTACCGTAAATCACCCCCAACTATCCCTTACCACAACAAACCAAACCATATCATCTTAAAATTACAAAAAAAGTGTACAAATAATAACAAACTATGCCAGACTCACCTAAATTACTTCGGCTACTCTAAATCATCACCAACTAACCCTTACCACAACAAATTATACCCAATAACTTTTAAATTACAAAAAATGCTAGTAACCATAGCAAACTATGCCAAACTCACCTAAATTACTTCGGCTACCATAAATCATCACCAATTAACCCTTACCACAACAAACTAAACCCAATCACTTTTAAATTACAAGAAAATGCTACTAACCATAGAAAACTATGCCAAACTCACCTAAATTACTTTGGCTATCAAAAATCACCCCCAACTACATTTTACAGCAACAAACTAAGCCCAATCACTTTAAAATTACAAAAAAATGTTAAAAATCATAACAAACTATACCAGAATCACTTAAATTACTTCGGCTATTGTAAATCACCCCCAACTATCCCTTACCACAACAAACCAAACCATATCATCTTAAAATTACAAAAAAAGGTGTACAAATCATAACAAACTATGCCAGACTCACCTAAATTACTTCGGCTTCTCTAAATCATCACCAACTAACCCTTACCACAACAAACTAAACCCAATCACTTTTAAATTACAAAAAAATGCTAGTAACCATAGCAAACTATGCCAAACTCACCTAAATTACTTCGTCTACCATAAATCATCACCAACTAACCCTTACCACAACAAACTAAACCCAATCACTTTTAAATTACAAAAAAATGCTACTAACCATAGCAAACTATGCCAAACTCACCTAAATTACTTCGGCTATCAAAAATCACCCCCAACTACACTTTACAGCAACAAACTAAGCCCAATCACTTTAAAATTACAAAAAAATGCTAAAAATCATAACAAACTATACCAGAATCCCCTAAATTACTTCGGCTACCGTAAATCACCCCCAACTATCCCTTACCACAACAAACCAAACCATATCATCTTAAAATTACAAAAAAAGGTGTACCAATCATAACAAACTATGCCAGACTCACCTAAATTACTTCGGCTACTCTAAATCAACACCAACTAACCCTTACCACAACAAACTAAACCCAATCACTTTTAAATTACAAAAAAATGCTAGTGAACATAGCAAACTATGCCAAACTCACCTAAATTACTTCGGCTACCGTAAATCACCCCCAACTATCCCTTACCACAACAAACCAAACCATATCATCTTAAAATTACAAAAAAAGTGTACAAATAATAACAAACTATGCCAGACTCACCTAAATTACTTCGGCTACTCTAAATCATCACCAACTAACCCTTACCACAACAAATTATACCCAATAACTTTTAAATTACAAAAAATGCTAGTAACCATAGCAAACTATGCCAAACTCACCTAAATTACTTCGGCTACCATAAATCATCACCAATTAACCCTTACCACAACAAACTAAACCCAATCACTTTTAAATTACAAGAAAAAGCTACTAACCATAGAAAACTATGCCAAACTCACCTAAATTACTTTGGCTATCAAAAATCACCCCCAACTACATTTTACAGCAACAAACTAAGCCCAATCACTTTAAAATTACAAAAAAATGTTAAGAATCATAACAAACTATACCAGAATCACCTAAATTACTTCGGCTACCGTAAATCACCCCCAACTATCCCTTACCACAACAAACCAAACCATATCATTTTAAAATTACAAAAAAAGGTGTACAAATCATAACAAACTATGCCAGACTCACCTAAATTACTTCGGCTTCTCTAAATCATCACCAACTAACCCTTACCACAACAAACTAAACCCAATCACTTTTAAATTACAAAAAAATGCTACTAACCATAGCAAACTATGCCAAACTCACCTAAATTACTACGGCTACCTTAAACCATCACTAACTATCCCTTACCACAACAAACTAAACCCAATAACTTTTAAATTACAAAAAAATGTTTCTAACCATTGCAAACAATGCCAAACTCACCTAAATTACTTCGGCTATCAAAAATCACCCCCAACTACACTTTACAGCAACAAACTAAGCCCAATCACTTTAAAATTACAAAAAAATGCTAAAAATCATAACAAACTATACCAGAATCCCCTAAATTACTTCGGCTACCGTAAATCACCCCCAACTATCCCTTACCACAACAAACCAAACCATATCATCTTAAAATTACAAAAAAAGGTGTACCAATCATAACAAACTATGCCAGACTCACCTAAATTACTTCGGCTACTCTAAATCAACACCAACTAACCCTTACCACAACAAACTAAACCCAATCACTTTTAAATTACAAAAAAATGCTAGTGAACATAGCAAACTATGCCAAACTCACCTAAATTACTTCGGCTACCGTAAATCACCCCCAACTATCCCTTACCACAACAAACCAAACCATATCATCTTAAAATTACAAAAAAAGTGTACAAATAATAACAAACTATGCCAGACTCACCTAAATTACTTCGGCTACTCTAAATCATCACCAACTAACCCTTACCACAACAAATTATACCCAATAACTTTTAAATTACAAAAAATGCTAGTAACCATAGCAAACTATGCCAAACTCACCTAAATTACTTCGGCTACCATAAATCATCACCAATTAACCCTTACCACAACAAACTAAACCCAATCACTTTTAAATTACAAGAAAATGCTACTAACGATAGAAAACTATGCCAAACTCACCTAAATTACTTTGGCTATCAAAAATCACCCCCAACTACATTTTACAGCAACAAACTAAGCCCAATCACTTTAAAATTACAAAAAAATGCTAAAAATCATTACAAACTATACCAGAATCACCTAAATTACTTCGGCTAACGTAAATCACCCCCAACTATCCCTTACCACAACAAACCAAACCATATCATCTTAAAATTACAAAAAATGTGTACCAATCATAACAAACTATGCCAGACTCACCTAAATTACTTCGGCTACTCTAAATCATCACCAACTAACCCTTACCACAACAAACTAAACCCAATCACTTTTAAATTACAAAAAAATGCTACTAACCATAGCAAACTATGCCAAACTCACTTAAATTACTTCGGCTATCAAAAAGCACCCCCAACTACACTTTACAGCAACAAACTTAGCCCAATCACTTTAAAATTACAAAAAAATGCTAAAAATCATTACAAACTATACCAGAATCACCTAAATTACTTCGGCTACCGTAAATCACCCCCAACTATCTCTTACCACAACAAACCAAACCATATCATCTTAAAATTACAAAAAAAGTTGTACAAATAATAAAAAACTATGCCAGACTCACCTAAATTACTTCGGCTACTCTAAATCATCACCAACTAACCCTTACCACAACAAACTAAACCCTATCACTTTTAAATTACAAAAAAATGCTAGTAACCATAGCAAACTATGCCAAACTCACCTAAATTACTTCGGCTACTCTAAATCATCACCAACTAACCCTTACCAAAACAAACTAAAGCCAATCACTTTTAAATTACAAAAAAATGCTAGTAACCATAACAAACTATGCCAAACTCACCTAAATTACTTCGGCTACCATAAATCATCACCAATTAAACCTTACCACAACAAACTAACCCCAATCACTTTTAAATTACAAAAAAATGCTACTAACCATAGCAAACTATGCCAAACTCACCTAAATTACTTCGGCTATCAAAAATCACCCCCAACTACACTTTACAGCAACAAACTAAGCCCAATCACTTTAAAATTACAAAAAAATGCTAAAAATCATAACAAACTATCCCAGACTCACCTAAATTACTTCGGCTACTCTAAATCATCACCAATTAACCCTTACCACAACAAACTAAACCCAATCACTTTTAAATTACAAACAAATGCTACTAACCTTAGCAAACTATGCCAAACTCACTTAAATTACTTCGGCTATCAAGAAGCACCCCCAACTACACTTTACAGCAACAAACTTAGCCCAATCACTTTAAAATTACAAAAAAATGCTAAAAATCATTCCAAACTATACCAGAATCACCTAAATTACTTCGGCTACCGTAAATCACCCCCAACTATCCCTTACCACAACAAACCAAACCATATCATCTTAAAATTACAAAAAAAGGTGTACAAATCATAACAAATTATGCCAGACTCACCTAAATTACTTCGGCTACTCTAAATCATCACCAACTATCCCTTACCACACCAAACTTAACCCAATCACTTTTAAATTACAAAAAAATGCTAGTAACCATAGCAAACTATGCCAAACTCACCTAAATTACTTCGGCTACCATAAATCATCACCAATTAACCCTTACCACAACAAACTAAACCCAATCACTTTTAAATTACAAGAAAATGCTACTAACCATAGCAAACTATGCCAAACTCACCTAAATTACTTTGGCTATCAAAAATCACCCCCAACTACATTGTACAGCAACAAACTAAGCCCAATCACTTTAAAATTACAAAAAAATGCTAAAAATCATTACAAACTATACCAGAATAAAGTAAATTACTTCGTCTACCGTAAATCACCCCCAACTATCCCTTACCACAACAAACCAAACCATATCATCTTAAAATTACAAAAAAAGGTGTACCAATCATAACAAACTATGCCAGACTCACCTAAATTACTTCGGCTACTCTAAATCATCACCAACTAACCCTTACCACAACAAACTAAACCCAATCACTTTTAAATTACAAAAAAATGCTACTAACCATAGCAAACTATGCCAAACTCACTTAAATTACTTCGGCTATCAAAAAGCACCCCCAACTACACTTTACAGCAACAAACTTAGCCCAATCACTTTAAAATTACAAAAAAATGCTAAAAATCATTACAAACTATACCAGAATCACCTAAATTACTTCGGCTACCGTAAATCACCCCCAACTAACCCTTACCACAACAAACCAAACCATATCATCTTAAAATTACAAAAAAAGGTGTACAAATAATAACAAACTATGCCAGACTCACCTAAATTACTTCGACTACTCTAAATCATCACCAACTAACCCTTACCACAACAACCTAAACCCAATCACTTTTAAATTACAAAAAAATGCTAGTAACCATAGCAAACTATGCCAAACTCACCTAAATTACTTCGGCTACCATAAATCATCACCAACTAACCCTTACCACAACAAACTAAACCCAAGCAATTTAAATTACAAAAATATGCTACTAACCATATCAAACTATGCCAAACTCACCTAAATTACTTCGGCTATCAAAAGTCACCCCCAACGACACTTTACAGCAACAAACTAAGCCCAATCACTTTAAAATTACAAAAAAATGCTAAAAATCATAACAAACTATACCAGAATCACCTAAATTACTTCGGCTACCGTAAATCACCCCCAACTATCCCTTACCACAACAAACCAAAGCATATCATCTTAAAATTACAAAAAAAGGTGTACAAATCATAACAAACTATGCCAGACTCACCTAAATTACTTCGGCTACTCTAAATCACCACCAACAAAGCCTTACCACAACAAACTAAACCCAATAAATTTTAAATTACAAAAAAATGCTACTAACCATGGCAAACTATGCCAAACTCACATAAATTACTTCGGCTATCAAAAATCACCCCCAACTACACTTTACAGCAACAAACTAAGCCCAATCACTTTTAAATTACAAAAAAATGCTTGTAACCATAGCAAACTATGCCAAACTCACCTAAATTACTTCGGCTACGATAAATCATCACCAACTAACCCTTCTTCTGTGTTGCGGTGCGTTCCTATGTAGGACCGCTGCATTCAGGCCTTGCGGCCCATTATGCCCGCCCTTCTCTCCCCGCTCACCCTACTCAAGTCCTGACCTTTCTATGAAGCTCAGTATCTTGGGCCAGCTCTTCAATAGGGACATGGTGTGTTCCTAGAAAATTTGCCCTACTGTGACTTAAAGGGCCACAGTTGGTCAACAGATGAATTGGAGTTTCCTCGTCTTCATTGCACAGCCGGCATCTACGTTCCTCCGAGAGGCCCATGATGTAAAGATGTCGCCTCAGCTGGCAGTGTCCCGTTAGGATACCCACCAGCCTCCTCAGTCTAGTTCGACTGAGCTTAAGCATCCATCTCCGAGCTACCGGGCTGGCCACTCCCTTTATCAGGAACTTGGCCTGCCTCAGCCCGCTGATGTTCCTCCAGTAGGAGTCAAATTGAGACTTAAGCGCACTTTGCGTCCTCTGTCTCAAGTAACCCCCACTTACGCCGCACGAGGGCTGCGGGCCGAGATACGGCGTCTCCGCCGCCTCTCTGGCCAACTCATCAGCCCTTTCGTTACCTGCCACGCCCGTATGGCCTGGAACCCATACGACCGTGACAGCATTCACCTCTGCCAATCTTGACAGCGCGTGTCTACAGTCCAGCACCAATCTAGATCACACCTCGTTTGAGTTGAGGGCCCCGATGGCCGCCTGACTGTCCGTACAAATGAAGATGTGGCTGCCCGAGTATTCTCTCTCGAGATTCTCCTGCGCACATCTCAGGATAGCGAACAATTCCGCTTGAAAAACGCTCGGGTAAGTCCCCAGCGGAACGGAAACTTCCACTCTGGGTGTTTTACCAAAGATACCCGCGCCAGTACCCTCTCCTGTTTTGGACCCGTCTGTGTACCAGACTAGTCCTTTCGGCGTGAGCATATCTTCTCCTTTTATCCTCCAGTCCTCCCTTGATGGGATCCTGATCTTAAAAGGTTTATCGAAACGCCAGATGCGTTCCATATCGTCCCCGATTATCCCAGAGCACAAGTCATTGCACCCCGGGATGGATACGGGCCAATGATAGGCTCCCTCTAGTCGCCCCCTCGTTTCCAACCTTAGCTTTGTCACCGTCCTGAAGGCCTCGGCCCTAACCCTGAGGTGAAGGGGCTCGAGACCCAACAGGGCCTCCATCGCCGCGGTAGGCGTTGTTCTCAGAGCTCCGGTCACCACGAGGCATCCCAGTCTCTGAACCCGTCCCAGATTCGCCCTGATCGACTGCCGCTCCGTAGAGCGCCACCAGACCAAGGCACCGTATGTTACAATAGGTCTGACTATCGTGGTGTATAGCCAGAAAGACACCTGAGGTTGTAGACCCCATGTGCTGCCCCAGAACCGACGGCACGCCCAAAAGGTGGTCGTCGCCTTCCGCACTTGGCTTCCCACATGGTCAGTCCAAGAGAGTTTCGGATCCAAGGTTACCCCTAGATATTTAACCCTCTCGGCCAACTTTAGTGTGACGCCTTGGATACATGGCCACTGGACCGTGTCCACATTCCTTTTCCTGGTAAAGAGCATAAGTTCAATTTTCGACGGATTCATCGAAAGGCCCTTACTACCACACCACCTATTGACCATACCCAGGGCTCTTTGCATGAGCTCCGTGATTGGTCCCAAAAATTTTCCCTGTATAATTATACAGAGATCGTCCGCATATGCTTGCGCATAGAACCCATTCCCATTAAGGTCCTCCAGCAGACCGTCCAGGAGAAGCGACCACAGGAGAGGAGAAAGAACTCCCCCCTGCGGACAGCCCCTCGCTACCACGGCCTGAGTGGAAGCCCCTCTCAGAGATGACTGAATGCGGCGTCCCTCGAGCATGCGCCCTATCCAGGTAACAATGGTCCGGTGAATGCCGTGCTCGAAGGCGGCGTCGCATAACGAGTCGAACGACGGATTGCTGAAGGCGCCTTCGACGTCAAGGAAGGCAGCTAGTGCCCATTCCTTCTTCAGAATGGCGTCCTCCGCTCTTGCAACTAGCTGGTGGAGCGCCGTTTCTGTGGACCGACCAGTTCTATAAGCGTGCTGGTTGGGATGGATGGGAAACGTGTGAAGAGCCCCATCTTTGATGTGCCTATCAACCAATCTCTCACTCAGTTTCAGCAAGAAGGAAGAGAGGCTGATAGGACGGAAGTCTTTCGGCTGGTCATGTTGCAATTTCCCAGCCTTAGGCATGAACACCACCTTTACCTGTCTCCAAGAAGGTGGGATGTGGCTCAGGGCGATAGACGCCCGGATAATGTGGTACAACGGACCGATAAGACACTCCCCAGCCTCCTGAAGGAGAGCCGGGAAGATCCCGTCTGGACCCGCCGCTTTGAACGGTGCGAACGTAGTGATCGCCCATCTTATTTTGTCGTAGGAAACGATCTCTGAGGCAGTGTGCCAGTCCCTAACCGGGCCGGACCACCGATCAGTCCCGTCATTGTTCGTTGTTGGTTCGGGAAAGTGCGTCTCCACGAGAAGCTCCAAGGCCGCCGCGTCTGAGTCCGTAAACGACCCGTCCGGCAGCCTCAGAGCCCCCACGCGGGCGCTCCCCCCCAGAACTTTCCTTAACTTAGCAACTTCTGAAAGCCCTTCTATGTTCGCACAGAAGTTCCTCCAGCCGTCCCTTTTCCTCTTTTTTATGAGGCCTTTGAACCGTCGTTGGGAGTCCTTGTAGGATTCCCATTCCGGTTGCCGGTTAATGCGCATGGCCCGGTTCAACTTTTTCCTAGTTTCCCGTCTTAGCGCCTCCAGCTCACCATTCCACCATGGTGGTTGTTTATCCTGCCCCGTTCTCAAAGGGCAGTTCGACTCAAAGGAGGAAATTATGTCCCCACGAAGAGCGTCGACTTCATGGTCCAAATCCGCCCTCGTACGTGGTCTAATCCGTTTGTCCCCAAGTTTCGCCTGTAAGTCCCTCCGGTAGGAGTTCCAATCAGTGGCCTTAGGGTTCCTGTACGTCCTAGTCGAGACGTCGATTTGGAGCGCTATTTTGAATTGTATGTACCGATGATCCGAGAGCGACGGCTCATCAAGTACCTTCCAATTCTTGATCCGCTGTGCGACCGTGCTGGAACACAGAGTAATGTCTATTACTTCCTTTCGTGCACTAGTCGCGAAAGTGGGTTCGGATCCGCGGTTAGCGATCTCCAGCCCCGTAGAAGTAATGAATTCGAGCAGTGCTGATCCCCTCCTGTTGGTGTCGCTGCTTCCCCACACCGTGTGGTGTGAGTTCGCATCGCAGCCCACTATCAGGGACCAGGACTTATTCCTACAGAACTCCACTAGGTCACACAGTTCCTGGGTCGGTGGAGGAGTCGGTGAATCAAACGGCAGGTACGCTGAGCACATTACAACGCGTCTCTCGCCGATCTGATCAATTGTGACAGCCACCATGTCTCGATGGCAGAACCCCGGTAGCTCCTGTGCCTGCACTTGTTTGTTGACAAGTACAGCTGCTCTCGGCCTTTCCGACTTACCCTGGAACACACAAATGTTACTACAGCTGACTCCGCGCACCTTGTCCCCTATAGAATAGGGTTCTTGGATGAGGGAGACTAACTAACCCTTACCACAACAAACTAAACCGAATCACTTTTAAATTACAAAAAAATGCTACTAACCATAGCAAACTATGCCAAACTCACCTAAATTACTTTGGCTATCAAAAATCACCCCCAACTACATTTTACAGCAACAAACTAAGCCCAATCACTTTAAAATTACAAAAAAATGCTAAAAAACATAACAAACTATACCAGAATCACCTAAATTACTTCGGCTACCGTAAATCACCCCCAACTATCCCTTACCACAACAAACCAAACCATATCATCTTAAAATTACAAAAAAAGGTGTACAAATCATAACAAACTATGCCAGACTCACCTAAATTACTTCGGCTACTCTAAATCAAAACCAACTAACCCTTACCACAACAAACTAAACCCAATCACTTTTAAATTACAAAAAAATGCTACTAACTATAGCAAACTATGCCAAACTCACTTAAATTACTTCGGCTATCAAAAAGCACCCCCAACTACACTTTACAGCAACAAACTTAGCCCAATCACTTTAAAATTACAAAAAAATGCTAAAAATCATTACAAACTATACCAGAATCACCTAAATTACTTCGGCTACCGTAAATCACCCCCAACTATCCCTTACCACAACAAACCAAACCATATCATCTTAAAATTACAAAAAAAGGTGTACCAATCATAACAAACTATCCCAGACTCACCTAAATTACTTCGGCTACTCTAAATCATCACCAACTAACCCTTACCACAACAAACTAAACCCAATCACTTTTAAATTACAAACAAATGCTACTAACCTTAGCAAACTATGCCAAACTCACTTAAATTACTTCGGATATCAAAAAGCACCCCCAACTACACTTTACAGCAACAAACTTAGCCCAATCACTTTAAAATTACAAAAAAATGCTAAAAATCATTCCAAACTATACCAGAATCACCTAAATTACTTCGGCTACCGTAAATCACCCCCAACTATCCCTTACCACAACAAACCAAACCATATCATCTTAAAATTACAAAAAAAGGTGTACAAATCATAACCAATTATGCCAGACTCACCTAAATTACTTCGGCTACTCTAAATCATCACCAACTATCCCTTACCACAACAAACTTAACCCAATCACTTTTAAATTACAAAAAAATGCTAGTAACTATAGCAAACTATGCCAAACTCACCTAAATTACTTCGGCTACCATAAATCATCACCAATTAACCCTTACCACAACAAACTAAACCCAATCACTTTTACATTACAAGAAAATGCTACTAACCATAGCAAACTATGCCAAACTCACCTAAATTACTTTGGCTATCAAAAATCACCCCCAACTACATTTTACAGCAACAAACTAAGCCCAATCACTTTAAAATTACAAAAAAATGCTAAAAATCATTACAAACAATACCAGACTCACCTAAATTAATTCGGCTACCGTAAATCACCCCCAACTATCCCTTACCACAACAAACCAAACCATATCAACTTAAAATTACAAAAAAAGGTGTACCAATCATAACAAACTATGCCAGACTCACCTAAATTACTTCGGCTAGTCTAAATCATCACCAACTAACCCTTACCACAACAAACTAAACCCAATCACTTTTAAATTACAAAAAAATGCTACTAACTATAGCAAACTATGCCAAACTCACTTAAATTACTTCGGCTATCAAAAAGCACCCCCAACTACACTTTACAGCAACAAACTTAGCCCAATCACTTTAAAATTACAAAAAAATGCTAAAAATCATTACAAACTATACCAGAATCACCTAAATTACTTCGGCTACCGTAAATCACCCCCAACTATCCCTTACCACAACAAACCAAACCATATCATCTTAAAATTACAAAAAAAGGTGTACCAATCATAACAAACTATCCCAGACTCACCTAAATTACTTCGGCTACTCTAAATCATCACCAACTAACCCTTTCCACAACAAACTAAACCCAATCACTTTTAAATTACAAAAAAATGCTACTAACCTTAGCAAACTATGCCAAACTCACTTAAATTACTTCGGCTATCAAAAAGCACCCCTAACTACACTTTACAGCAACAAACTTAGCCCAATCACTTTAAAATTACAAAAAAATGCTAAAAATCATTCCAAACTATACCAGAATCACCTAAATTACTTCGGCTACCGTAAATCACCCCCAACTATCCCTTACCACAACAAACCAAACCATATCATCTTAAAATTACAAAAAAAGGTGTACAAATCATAACAAATTATGCCAGACTCACCTAAATTACTTCGGCTACTCTAAATCATCACCAACTATCCCTTACGACAACAAACTTAACCCAATCACTTCTAAATTACAAAAAAATGCTAGTAACCATAGCAAACTATGCCAAACTCACCTAAATTACTTCGGCTACCATAAATCATCACCAATTAACCCTTACCACAACAAACTAAACCCAATCACATTTAAATTACAAGAAAATGCTACTAACCATAGCAAACTATGCCAAACTCACCTAAATTACTTTGGCTATCAAAAATCACCCCCAACTACACTTTACAGCAACAAACTAAGCCCAATCACTTTAAAATTACAAAAAAATGCTAAAAATCATTACAAACTATACCAGAATCACCTAAATTACTTCGGCTACCGTAAATCACCCCCAACTATCCCTTACCACAACAAACCAAACCATATCATCTTAAAATTACAACAAAAGGTGTACCAATCATAACAAACTATGCCTGACTCACCTAAATTACTTCGGCTACTCGAAATCATCACCAACTAACCCTTACCACAACAAACTAAACCCAATCACTTTTAAATTACAAAAAAATGCTAATAACCATGGCAAACTATGCCAAACTCACCTAAATTACTTCGGCTACCATAAATAATCACCAACTAACCCTTACCACAACAAACTAAACCCAATCAATTTAAATTACAAAAATATGCTACTAACCATAGCAAACTATGCCAAACTCACCTAAATTACTTCGGCTATCAAAAATCACCCCCAACTACACTTTACAGCAACAAAATAAGCCCAATCACTGTAAAATTACAAAAAAATGCTAAAAATCATAACAAACTATACCAGAATCACCTAAATTACTTCGGCTACCGTAAATCACCCCCAACTATCCCTTACCACAACAAACCAAAGCACATCATCTTAAAATTACAAAAAAAGGTGTACAAATCATAACAAACTATGCCAGACTCACCTAAATTACTTCGGCTACTCTAAATCACCACCAACTAACCCTTACCACAACAAACTAAACCCAATAAATTTTAAATTACAAAAAAATGCTACTAACCATAGCAAACTATGCCAAACTCACATAAATTACTTCGGCTATCAAAAATCACCCCCAACTACACATTACAGCAACAAACTAAGCCCAATCACTTTAAAATTACAAAAAAAATGCTAAAAACCATAACAAACTATACCAGAATCACCTAAATTATTTCGGCTACCGTAAATCACCCCCAACTATCCCTTACCACAACAAACCAAAGCACATCATCTTAAAATTACAAAAAAAGGTGTACAAATCATAACAAACTATGCCAGACTCACCTAAATTACTTCGGCTACTCTAAATCACCACCAACTATCCCTTACCACAACACACTTAACCCAATCACTTTTAAATTACAAAAAAATGCTAGTAACCATAGCAAACTATGCCAAACTCACCTAAATTACTTCGGCTACCATAAATCATTACCAATTAACCCTTACCACAACAAACTAAACCCAATCACGTCTAAATTACAAGAAAATGCTACTAACCATAGCAAACTATGCCAAACTCACCTAAATTACTTCGGCTACCATAAATCATCACCAACTAACCCTTACCACAACAAACTAGACCCAATCACTTTTAAATTACAACAAAATGCTACTAACCATAGCAAACTATGCCAAACTCACCTAAATTACTTCGGCTACCTTAAATCATCACCAACTAACCCTTACCACAACAAACTAAACCCAATCACCTTTAAATTACAAAAAAATGCTACTAACCATAGCAAACTATGCGAAACTCACTTAAATTACTTCGGCTATCAAAAAGCACCCCCAACTACACTTTACAGCAACAAACTTAGCCCAATCACTTTAAAATTAAAAAAAAATGCTAAAAATCATTACAAACTATACCAGAATCACCTAAATTACTTCGGCTACCGTAAATCACCCCCAACTATCCCTTACCACAACAAACCAAATCATATCATCTTAAAATTACAAAAAAAGGTGTACCAATCATAACAAACTATCCCAGACTCACCTAGATTACTTCGGCTACTCTAAATCATCACCAACTAACCTTTACCACAACAAACTAAACCCAATCACTTTTAAATTACAAAAAAATGCTACTAACCATAGCAAACTATGCCAAACTCACTTAAATTACTTCGTCTACCATAAATCATCACCAACTAACCCTTACCACAACAAACTAAACCCAATCACTTTTAAATTAAAAAAAATGCTACTAACCATAGCAACCTATGCCAAACTCACCTAAATTACTTCGGCTATCAAAAATCACCCCCAACTACACTTTACAGCAACAAACTAAGCCCAATCACTTTAAAATTACAAAAAAATGCTAAAAATCATAACAAACTATACCAGAATCACCTAAATTACTTCGGCTACCGTAAATCACCCCCAACTATCCCTTACCACAACAAACCAAACCATATCATCTTAAAATTACAAAAAAAGGTGTACAAATCATAACAGATTATGCCAGACTCACCTAAATTACTTCGGCTACTCTAAATCATCACCAACTATCCCTTACCACAACAAACTTAACCCAATCACTTTTAAATTACAAAAAAATGCTAGTAACTATAGCAAACTATGCCAAACTCACCTAAATTACTTCGGCTACCATAAATCATCACCAATTAACCCTTACCACAACAAACTAAACCCAATCACTTTTAAATTACAAGAAAATGCTACTAACCATAGCAAACTATGCCAAACTCACCTAAATTACTTTGGCTATCAAAAATCACCCCTAACTACATTTTACAGCAACAAACTAAGCCCAATCACTTTAAAATTACAAAAAAATACTAAAAATCATTACAAACTATACCAGAATCACCTAAATTAATTCGGCTACCGTAAATCACCCCCAACTATCCCTTACCACAACAAACCAAACCATATCATCTTAAAATTACAAAAAAAGGTGTACCAATCATAACAAACTATGCCAGACTCACCTAAATTACTTCGGCTAGTCTAAATCATCACCAACTAACCCTTACCACAACAAACTAAACCCAATCACTTTTAAATTACAAAAAAATGCTACTAACTATAGCAAACTATGCCAAACTCACTTAAATTACTTCGGCTATCAAAAAGCACACCCAACTACACTTTACAGCAACAAACTTAGCCCAATCACTTTAAAATTACAAAAAAATGCTAAAAATCATTACAAACTATACCAGAATCACCTAAATTACTTCGGCTACCGTAAATCACCCCCAACTATCCCTTACCACAACAAACCAAACCAAATCATCTTGAAATTACAAAAAAAGGTGTACCAATCATAACAAACTATCCCAGACTTACCTAAATTACTTCGGCTACTCTAAATCATCACCAACTAACCCTTACCACAACAAACTAAACCCAATCACTTTTAAATTACAAAAAAATGCTACTAACCTTAGCAAACTATGCCAAACTCACTTAAATTACTTCGGCTATCAAAAAGCATCCCTAACTACACTTTACAGCAACAAACTTAGCCCAATCACTTTAAAATTACAAAAAAATGCTAAAAATCATTCCAAACTATACCAGAATCACCTAAATTTTTTCGGCTACCGTAAATCACCCCCAACTATCCCTTACCACAACAAACCAAACCATATCATCTTAAAATTACAAAAAAAGGTGTACAAATCATAACAAATTATGCCAGACTCACCTAAATTACTTCGGCTACTCTAAATCATCACCAACTATACCTTACGACAACAAACTTAACCCAATCACTTCTAAATTACAAAAAAATGCTAGTAACCATAGCAAACTATGCCAAACTCACCTAAATTACTTCGGCTACCATAAATCATCACCAATTAACCCTTACCACAACAAACTAAACCCAATCACTTTTAAATTACAAGAAAATGCTACTAACCATAGCAAACTATGCCAAACTCACCTAAATTACTTTGGCTATCAAAAATCACCCCCAACTACATTTTACAGCAACAAACTAAGCCCAATCAATTTAAAATTACAAAAAATGCTAAAAATCATTACAAACTATACCAGAATCACCTAAATTACTTCGGCTACCGTAAATCACCCCCAACTATCCCTTACCACAACAAACCAAACCATATCATCTTAAAATTACAACAAAAGGTGTACCAATCATAACAAACTATGCCAGACTCACCTAAATTACTTCGGCTACTCTAAATCATCACCAACTAACCCTTACCACAACAAACTAAACCCAATCACTTTTAAATTACAAAAAAATGCTAGTAACCATAGCAAACTATGCCAAACTCACATAAATTACTTCGGCTACCATAAATCATCACCAACTAACCCTTACCACAACAAACTAAACCCAATCAATTTAAATTACAAAAATATGCTACTAACCATAGCAAACTATGCCAAACTCACCTAAATTACTTCGGTTATCAAAAATCACCCCCAACTACACTTTACAGCAACAAAATAAGCCCAATCACTGTAAAATTACAAAAAAATGCTAAAAATCATAACAAACTATACCAGAATCACCTAAATTACTTCGGCTACCGTAAATCACCCCCAACTATCCCTTACCACAACAAACCAAAGCATATCATCTTAAAATTACAAAAAAAGGTGTACAAATCATAACAAACTATGCCAGACTCACCTAAATTACTTCGGCTACTCTAAATCATCACCAACTAACCCTTACCACAACAAACTAAACCCAATAACTTTTAAATTACAAAAAAATGCTACTAACCATAGCAAACTATGCCAAACTCACCTAAATTACTTCGGCTATCAAAAATCACCTCCAACTGCACTTTACCGCAACAAACTAAGCCCAATCACTTTTAAATTACAAAAAAAATGCTTGTAACCATAGCAAACTATGCCAAACTCACCTAAATTACTTCGGCTACCATAAATCATCACCAATTAACCCTTACCACAACAAACTAAACCCAATCACTTTTAAATTACAAGAAAATGCTACTAACCATAGCAAACTATGCCAAACTCACCTAAATTACTTTGGCTATCAAAAATCACCCCCAACTACATTTTACAGCAACAAACTAAGCCCAATCACTTTAAAATTACAAAAAAATGCTAAAAATCATTACAAACTATACCAGAATCACCTAAATTATTTCGGCTACCGTAAATCACCCCCAACTATCCCTTACCACAACAAACCAAACCATATCATCTTAAAATTACAAAAATAGGTGTACCAATCATAACAAACTATGCCAGACTCACCTAAATTACTTCGGCTACTCTAAATCATCACCAACTAACCCTTACCACAACAAACTAAACCCAATCACTTTTAAATTACAAAAAAATGCTACTAACTATAGCAAACTATGCCAAACTCACTTAAATTACTTCGGCTATCAAAAAGCACCCCCAACTACACTTTACAGCAACAAACTTAGCCCAATCACTTTAAAATTACAAAAAAATGCTAAAAATCATTACAAACTATACCAGAATCACCTAAATTACTTCGGCTACCGTAAATCACCCCCAACTATCCCTTACCACAACAAACCAAACCATATCATCTTAAAATTACAAAAAAAGGTGTACCAATCATAACAAACTATACCAGAATCACCTAAATTAATTCGGCTACCGTAAATCACCCCCAACTATCCCTTACCACAACAAACCAAACCATATCATCTTAAAATTACAAAAAAAGGTGTACCAATCATAACAAACTATGCCAGACTCACCTAAATTACTTCGGCTAGTCTAAATCATCACCAACTAACCCTTACCACAACAAACTAAACCCAATCACTTTTAAATTACAAAAAAATGCTACTAACTATAGCAAACTATGCCAAACTCACTTAAATTACTTCGGCTATCAAAAAGCACCCCCAACTACACTTTACAGCAACAAACTTAGCCCAATCACTTTAAAATTACAAAAAAATGCTAAAAATCATTACAAACTATACCAGAATCACCTAAATTACTTCGGCTACCGTAAATCACCCCCAACTATCCCTTACCACAACAAACCAAACCATATCATCTTAAAATTACAAAAAAAGGTGTACCAATCATAACAAACTATCCCAGACTCACCTAAATTACTTCGGCTACTCTAAATCATCACCAACTAACCCTTACCACAACAAACTAAACCCAATCAATTTAAATTACAAAAATATGCTACTAACCATAGCAAACTATGCCAAACTCACCTAAATTACTTCGGCTATCAAAAATCACCCCCAACTACACTTTACAGCAACAAAATAAGCCCAATCACTGTAAAATTACAAAAAAATGCTAAAAATCATAACAAACTATACCAGAAACACCTAAATTACTTCGGCTACCGTAAATCACCCCCAACTATCCCTTACCACAACAAACCAAAGCATATCATCTTAAAATTACAAAAAAAGGTGTACAAATCATAACAAACTATGCCAGACTCACCTAAATTACTTCGGCTACTCTAAATCATCACCAACTAACCCTTACCACAACAAACTAAACCCAATAACTTTTAAATTACAAAAAAATGCTACTAACCATAGCAAACTATGCCAAACTCACTTAAATTACTTCGGCTATCAAAAAGCACCCCCAACTACACTTTACAGCAACAAACTTAGCCCAATCACTTTAAAATTACAAAAAAATGCTAAAAATCATTACAAACTATACCAGAATCACCTAAATTACTTCGGCTACCGTAAATCACCCCCAACTATCCCTTACCACAACAAACTAAACCATATCATCTTAAAATTACAAAAAAAGGTGTACCAATCATAACAAACTATCCCAGACTCACCTAAATTACTTCGGCTACTCTAAATCATCACCAACTAACCCTTACCACAACAAACTAAACCCAATCACTTTTAAATTACAAAAAAATGCTACTAACCTTAGTAAACTATGCCAAACTCACTTAAATTACTTCGGCTATCAAAAAGCACCCCCAACTACACTTTACAGCAACAAACTTAGCCCAATCACTTTAAAATTACAAAAAAATGCTAAAAATCATTCCAAACTATACCAGAATCACCTAAATTACTTCGGCTACCGTAAATCACCCCCAACTATCCCTTACCACAACAAACCAAACCATATCATCTTAAAATTACAAAAAAAGGTGTACAAATCATAACAAATTATGCCAGACTTACCTAAATTACTTCGGCTACTCTAAATCATAACCAACTATCCCTTACCACAACAAACTTAACCCAATCACTTTTAAATTACAAAAAAATGCTAGTAACCATAGGAAACTATGCCAAACTCACCTAAATTACTTCGGCTACCATAAATCATCACCAATTAACTCTTACCACAACAAACTAAAGCCAATCACTTTTAAATTACAAGAAAATGCTACTAACCATAGCAAACTATGCCAAACTCACCTAAATTACTTTGGCTATCAAAAATCACCCCCAACTACATTTTACAGCAACAAACTAAGCCCAATCACTTTAAAATTACAAAAAAATGATAAAAATCATTACAAACTATACCAGAATCACCTAAATTACTTCGGCTACCGTAAATCACCCCCAACTATTCCTTACCACAACAAACCAAACCATCTCATATTAAAATTACAAAAAAAGGTGTACCAATCATAACAAACTATGCCAGACTCACCTAAATTACTTCGGCTATCAAAAAGCACCCCCAACTACACTTTACAGCAACAAACATAGCCCAATCACTTTAAAATTACAAAAAAATGCTAAAAATCATTACAAACTATACCAGAATCACCTAAATTACTTCGGCTACCTTAAATCACCCCCAACTATCCCTTACTACAACAAACCAAACCATATCATCTTAAAATTACAAAAAAAGGTGTACAAATAATAACAAACTATGCCAGACTCACCTAAATTACTTCGGCTACTCTAAATCATCACCAACTAACCCTTACCACAACAAACTAAACCCAATCACTTTTAAATTACAAAAAAATGCTAGTAACCATAGCAAACTATGCCAAACTCACCTAAATTACTTCGGCTACCATAAATCATCACCCACTAACCCTTACCACAACAAACTAAACCCAAGCAATTTAAATTACAAAAATATGCTACTAACCATAGCAAACTATGCCAAACTCACCTAAATTACTTCGGCTATCAAAAATCACCCCCAACTACACTTTACAGCAACAAACTAAGCCCAATCACTTTAAAATTACAAAAAAATGCTAAAAATCATAACAAACTATACCAGAATCACCTAAATTACTTCGGCTACCGTAAATCACCCCCAACTATCCCTTACCACAACAAACCAAAGCATATCATCTTAAAATTACAAAAAAAGGTGTACAAATCATAACAAACTATGCCAGACTCACCTAAATTACTTCGGCTACTCTAAATCATCACCAACTAACCCTTACCACAACAAACTAAACCCAATAACTTTTAAATTACAAAAAAATGCTACTAACCATAGCAAACTATGCCAAACTCACATAAATTACTTCGGCTATCAAAAATCACCCCCAACTACACTTTACAGCAACAAACGAAGCCCAATCACTTTTAAATTACAAAAAAATGCTTGTAACCATAGCAAACTATGCCAAACTCACCTAAATTACTTCGGCTACCATAAATCATCACCAACTAACCCTTACCACAACAAACTAAACCCAATCACTTTTAAATTACAAAAAAATGCTACTAACCATAGCAAACTATGCCAAACTCACCTAAATTACTTCGGCTATCAAAAATCACCCCCAACTACACTTTACAGCAACAAACTAAGCCCAATCACTTTAAAATTACAAAAAAAAATGCTAAAAATCATAACAAACTATACCAGAATCACCTAAATTACTTCGGCTACCGTAAATCACCCCCAACTATCCTTTACCACAACAAACCAAACCATATAATTTTAAAATTACAAAAAAAGGTGTACAAATCATAACAAACTATGCCAGACTCACCTAAATTACTTCGGCTACTGTAAATCATCACCAACTAACCCTTACCAAAACAAACTAAACCCAATCACTTTTAAATTACAAAAAAATGCTAGTAACCATAACAAACTATGCCAAACTCACCTAAATTACTTCGGCTACCATAAATCATCACCAATTAACCCTTACCACAACAAACTAAACCCAATCAGTTTTAAATTACAAAAAAATGCTTCTAACCATAGCAAACTATGCCAAACTCACCTAAATTACTTCGGCTATCAAAAATCACCCCCAACTACACTTTACAGTGACAAACTAAGCCCAATAACTTTAAAATTACAAAAAAATGCTAAAAACCATAACAAACTATACCAGAATCACCTAAATTATTTCGGCTACCGTAAATCACCCCCAACTATCCCTTACCACAACAAACCAAACCATATCATCTTAAAATTACAAAAAAAGGTGTACAAATCATAACAAATTATGCCAGACTCACCTAAATTACTTCGGCTACTCTAAATCATCACCAACTATCCCTTACCACAACAAACTTAACCCAATCACTTTTAAATTACAAAAAAATGCTAGTAACCATAGCAAACTATGCCAAACTCACCTAAATTACTTCGGCTACCATAAATCATCACCAACTAACCCTTACCACAACAAACTAAACCCAATCAATTTTAAATTACAAAAAAATGCTACCTTAAATCATCACCAACTAACCCTTACCACAACAAACTAAACCCAATCACTTTTAAATTACAAAAAAATGCTACTAACCATTGCAAACTATGCCAAACTCACCTAAATTACTTCGGTTATCAAAAAGCACCCCCAACTACACTTTACAGAAACAAACTAAGCCCAATCACTTTAAAATTACAAAAAAATGCTAAAAAGCATTACAAACTATACCAGAATCACCTAAATTATTTCGGCTACCGTAAATCACCCCCAACTATCCCTTACCACAACAAACCAAACCATATCATCTTAAAATTACAAAAAAAGGTGTACCAATCATAACAAACTATGCCAAACTCACCTAAATTACTTCGGCTACTCTAAATCATCACCAACTAACCCTTACCACAACAAACTAAACCCAATCACTTTTAAATTACAAAAAAATGCTACTAACCATAGCAAACTATGCCAAACTCACTTAAATTACTTCGGCTATCAAAAAGCACCCCCAACTACACTTTACAGCAACAAAATTAGACCAATCATTTTAAAATTACAAAAAAATGCTAAAAATCATTACAAACTATACCAGAATCACCTTAATTACTTCGGCTACCGTAAATCACCCCCAACTATCCCTTACCACAACAAACCAAACCATATAATCTTAAAATTACAAAAAAAGGTGTACCAATCATAACAAACTATGCCAGACTCACCTAAATTACTAAGGCTACTCTAAATCATCACCAACTAACCCTTACCACAACAAACTAAATCCAATCACTTTTAAATTACAAAAAAATGCTACTAACCATAGCAAACTATGCCAAACTCACCTAAATTACTTCGGCTACCTTAAATCATCACCAACTAACCCTTACCACAAGAAACTAAACCCAATCACTTTTAAATTACAAAAAAATGCTACTAACCATTGCAAACTATGCCAAACTCACCTAAATTACTTCGGCTATCAAAAATCACCCCCAACTACACTTTACAGCAACAAACTAAGCCCAATCACTTTAAAATTACAAAAAAATGCTAAAAATCATAACAAACTATACCAGAATCACCTAAATTACTTCGGCTACCGTAAATCACCCCCAACTATCCCTTACCACAACAAACCAAACCATATCATCTTAAAATTACAAAAAAAGGTGTACAAATCATAACAAATTATGCCAGACTCACCTAAATTACTTCGGCTACTCTAAATCATCACCAACTATCCCTTACCACAACAAACTTAACCCAATCACTTTTAAATTACAAAAAAATGCTAGTAACTATAGCAAACTATGCCAAACTCACCTAAATTACTTCGGCTACCATAAATCATCACCAATTAACCCTTACCACAACAAACTAAAGCCAAACACTTTTAAATTACAAGAAAATGCTACTAACCATAGCAAACTATGCCAAACTCACCTAAATTACTTTGGCTATCAAAAATCACCCCCAACTACATTTTACAGCAACAAACTAAGCCCAATCACTTTAAAATTACAAAAAAATGCTAAAAATCATTACAAACTATACCAGAATCACCTAAATTACTTCGGCTACCGTAAATCACCCCCAACTATCCCTTACCACAACAAACCAAAGCATATCATCTTAAAATTACAAAAAAAGGTGTACAAATCATAACAAACTATGCCAGACTCACCTAAATTACTTCGGCTACTCTAAATCATCACCAACTAACCCTTACCACAACAAACTAAACCCAATAACTTTTAAATTACAAAAAAATGCTACTAACCATAGCAAACTATGCCAAACTCACATAAATTACTTCGGCTATCAAAAATCACCCCCAACTACACTTTACAGCAACAAACGAAGCCCAATCACTTTTAAATTACAAAAAAATGCTTGTAACCATAGCAAACTATGCCAAACTCACCTAAATTACTTCGGCTACCATAAATCATCACCAACTAACCCTTACCACAACAAACTAAACCCAATCACTTTTAAATTACAAAAAAATGCTACTAACCATAGCAAACTATGCCAAACTCACCTAAATTACTTCGGCTATCAAAAATCACCCCCAACTACACTTTACAGCAACAAACTAAGCCCAATCACTTTAAAATTACAAAAAAAAATGCTAAAAATCATAACAAACTATACCAGAATCACCTAAATTACTTCGGCTACCGTAAATCACCCTCAACTATCCTTTACCACAACAAACCAAACCATATCATTTTAAAATTACAAAAAAAGGTGTACAAATCATAACAAACTATGCCAGACTCACCTAAATTACTTCGGCTACTATAAATCATCACCAACTAACCCTTACCAAAACAAACTAAACCCAATCACTTTTAAATTACAAAAAAATGCTAGTAACCATAACAAACTATGCCAAACTCACCTAAATTACTTCGGCTACCATAAATCATCACCAATTAACCCTTACCACAACAAACTAAACCCAATCACTTTTAAATTACAAAAAAATGCTTCTAACCATAGCAAACTATGCCAAACTCACCTAAATTACTTCGGCTATCAAAAATCACCCCCAACTACACTTTACAGTAACAAACTAAGCCCAATCACTTTAAAATTACAAAAAAATGCTAAAAACCATAACAAAATACCAGAATCACCTAAATTATTTCGGCTACCGTAAATCACCCCCAACTATCCCTTACCACAACAAACCAAACCATATCATCTTAAAATTACAAAAAAAGGTGTACAAATCATAACAAATTATGCCAGACTCACCTAAATTACTTCGGCTACTCTAAATCATCACCAACTATCCCTTACCACAACAAACTTAACCCAATCACTTTTAAATTACAAAAAAATGCTAGTAACCATAGCAAACTATGCCAAACTCACCTAAATTACTTCGGCTACCATAAATCATCACCAACTAACCCTTACCACAACAAACTAAACCCAATCAATTTTAAATTACAAAAAAATGCAACTAACCATAGCAAACTATGCCAAACTCACCTAAATTACTTCGGCTACCTTAAATCATCACCAACTAACCCTTACCACAACAAACTAAACCCAATCACATTTAAATTACAAAAAAATGCTACTAACCATTGCAAACTATGCCAAACTCACCTAAATTACTTCGGTTATCAAAAATCACCCCCAACTACACTTTACAGAAACAAACTAAGCCCAATCACTTTAAAATTACAAAAAAATGCTAAAAATCATTACAAACTATACCAGAATCACCTAAATTATTTCGGCTACCGTAAATCACCCCCAACTATCCCTTACCACAACAAACCAAACCATATCATCTTAAAATTACAAAAAATGGTGTACCAATCATAACAAACTATGCCAAACTCACCTAAATTACTTCGGCTACTCTAAATCATCACCAACTAACCCTTACCACAACAAACTAAACCCAATCACTTTTAAATTACAAAAAAATGCTACTAACCATAGCAAACTATGCCAAACTCACTTAAATTACTTCGGCTATCAAAAAGCACCCCCAACTACACTTTACAGCAACAAAATTAGACCAATCATTTTAAAATTACAAAAAAATGCTAAAAATCATTACAAACTATACCAGAATCACCTTAATTACTTCAGCTACCGTAAATCACCCCCAACTATCCCTTACCACAACAAACCAAACCATATCATCTTAAAATTACAAAAAAAGGTGTACCAATCATAACAAACTATGCCAGACTCACCTAAATTACTAAGGCTACTCTAAATCATCACCAACTAACCCTTACCACAACAAACTAAATCCAATCACTTTTAAATTACAAAAAAATGCTACTAACCATAGCAAACTATGCCAAACTCACCTAAATTACTTCGGCTACCTTAAATCATCACCAACTAACCCTTACCACAAGAAACTAAACCCAATCACTTTTAAATTACAAAAAAATGCTACTAACCATAGCAAACTATGCCAAACTCACTTAAATTACTTCGGCTATCAAAAAGCACCCCCAACTACACTTTACAGCAACAAAATTAGACCAATCATTTTAAAATTACAAAAAAATGCTAAAAATCATTACAAACTATACCAGAATCACCTTAATTACTTCAGCTACCGTAAATCACCCCCAGCTATCCCTTACCACAACAAACCAAACCATATCATCTTAAAATTACAAAAAAAGGTGTACCAATCATAACAAACTATGCCAGACTCACCTAAATTACTAAGGCTACTCTAAATCATCACCAACTAACCCTTACCACAACAAACTAAATCCAATCACTTTTAAATTACAAAAAAATGCTACTAACCATAGCAAACTATGCCAAACTCACCTAAATTACTTCGGCTACCTTAAATCATCACCAACTAAACCTTACCACAAGAAACTAAACCCAATCACTTTTAAATTACAAAAAAATGCTACTAACCATAGCAAACTATGCCAAACTCACTTAAATTACTTCGGCTATCAAAAAGCACCCCCAACTACACTTTACAGCAACAAAATTAGACCAATCATTTTAAAATTACAAAAAAATGCTAAAAATCATTCCAAACTATACCAAAATCACCTAAATTACTTCGGCTACCGTAAATCACCCCCAACTATCCCTTACCACAACAAACCAAACCATATCATCTTAAAATTACAAAAAAAGGTGTACAAATAATAACAAACTATGCCAGACTCACCTAAATTACTTCGGCTACTCTAAATCATCACCAACTAACCCTTACCACAACAAACTAAATCCAATCACTTTTAAATTACAAAAAAATGCTATTAACCATAGCAAACTATGCCAAACTCACCTAAATTACTTCGGCTACCTTAAATCATCACCAACTAACCCTTACCACAACAAACTAAACCCAATCACTTTTAAATTACAAAAAAATGCTACTAACCATTGCAAACTATGCCAAACTCACCTAAATTACTTCGGCTATCAAAAATCACCCCCAACTACACTTTACAGCAACAAACTAAGCCCAATCACTTTAAAATTACAAAAAAAGGTGTACCAATCATTACAAACTATACCAGAATCACCTTAATTACTTCGGCTACCGTAAATCACCCCCAACTATCCCTTACCACAACAAACCAAACTATATCATCTTTAAATTACAAAAAAAGGTGTACCAATCATAACAAACTATGCCAGACTCACCTAAATTACTAAGGCTACTCTAAATCATCACCAACTAACCCTTACCACAACAAACTAAATCCAATCACTTTTAAATTACAAAAAAATGCTACTAACCATAGCAAACTATGCCAAACTCACCTAAATTACTTCGGCTACCTTAAATCATCACTAACTAACCCTTACCACAACAAACTAAACCCAATCACTTTTAAATTACAAAAAAATGCTACTAACCATTGCAAACTATGCCAAACTCACCTAAATTACTTCGGCTATCAAAAATCACCCCCAACTACACTTTACAGCAACAAACTAAGCCCAATCACTTTAAAATTACAAAAAAATGCTAAAAATCATAACAAACTATACCAGAATCACCTTAATTACTTCGGCTACCGTAAATCACCCCCAACTATCCCTTATTACAACAAACCAAACCAATCATCTTAAAATTACAAAAAAAGGTGTACCAATCATAACAAACTATGCCAGACTCACCTAAATTACTAAGGCTACTCTAAATCATCACCAACTAACCCTTACCACAACAAACTAAATCCAATCACTTTTAAATTACAAAAAAATGCTATTAACCATAGCAAACTATGCCAAACTCACCTAAATTACTTCGGCTACCTTAAATCATCACCAACTAACCCTTACCACAACAAACTAAACCCAATCATTTTTAAATTACAAAAAAATGATACTAACTATTGCAAACTATGCCAAACTAACCTAAATTACTTCGGCTATCAAAAATCACCCCCAACTACACTTTACAGCAACAAACTAAGCCCAATCACTTTAAAATTACAAAAAAATGCTAAAAATCATAACAAACTATACCAGAATCACCTAAATTATTTCGGCTACCGTAAATCACCCCCAACTATCCTTTACCACAACAAACCAAACAATATCATTTTAAAATTACAAAAAAAGGTGTACAAATCATAACAAACTATGCCAGACTCACCTAAATTACTTCGGCTACTCTAAATCATTACCAACTAACCCTTACCAAAACAAACTAAACCCAATCACTTTTAAATTACAAAAAAATGCTAGTAACCATAACAAACTATGCCAAACTCACCTAAATTACTTCGGCTACCATAAATCATCACCAATTAACCCTTACCACAACAAACTAAACCCAATCACTTTTAAATTACAAAAAAATGCTACTAACCATAGCAAACTATGCCAAACTCACCTAAATTACTTCGGCTATCAAAAATCACCCCCAACTACACTTTACAGCAACAAACTAAGCCCAATCACTTTAAAATTACAAAAAAATGCTAAAAACCATAACAAACTATACCAGAATCACCTAAATTATTTCGGCAACCGTAAATCACCCCCAACTATCCCTTACCACAACAAACCAAACCATATCATCTTAAAATTACAAAAAAAGGTGTACAAATCATAACAAATTATGCCAGACTCACCTAAATTACTTCGCCTACTCTAAATCATCACCAACTATTCCTTACCACAACAAACTTAACCCAATCACTTTTAAATTACAAAAAAATGCTAGTAACCATAGCAAACTATGCCAAACTCACCTAAATTACTTCGGCTACCATAAATCATCACCAATTAACCCTTACCACAACAAACTTAACCCAATCACTTCTAAATTACAAGAAAATGCTACTGACCATAGCAAACTATGCCAAACTCACCTAAATTACTTTGGCTATCAAAAATCACCCCCAACTACATTTTACAGCAACAAACTAAGCCCAATCACTTTAAAATTACAAAAAAATGCTAAAAATCATAACAAACTATACCAGAATCACCTAAATTACTTCGGCTACCGTAAATCACCCCCAACTATCCCTTACCACAACAAACCAAATCATATCATCTTAAAATTACAAAAAAAGGTGTACAAATTATAACAAACTATACCAGACTCACTTAAATTACTTCGGCTACTCTAAATCAAAACCAACTAACCCTTACCACAACAAACTAAACCCAATGACTTTTAAATTAGAAAAAAATGCTAGTAACCATAGCAAACTATGCCAAACTCACCTAAATTACTTCGGCTACCATAAATCTTCACCAACTAACCCTTACCACAACAAACTAAACCCAATCACTTTTAAATTACAAAAAAATGCTAGTAACCATACCAAACTATGCCAAACTCACCTAAATTACTTCGGCTACCATAAATCATCACCAACTAACCCTTACCACAACAAACTAAACCCAATCACTTTTAAATTACAAAAAAATGCTACTAACCATAGCAAACTATGCCAAACTCACCTAAATTGCTTCGGCTACCTTAAATCATCACCAACTAACCCTTACCACAACAAACTAAACCCAATCACTTTTAAATTACAAAAAAATGCTACTAACCATTGCAAACTATGCCAAACTCACCTAAATTACTTCGGCTACCATAAATCATCACCAATTAACCCTTACCACAACAAACTAAACCCAATCACTTTTAAATTACAAGAAAATGCTACTAACCATAGCAAACTATGCCAAACTCACCTAAATTACTTTGGCTATCAAAAATCACCCCCAACTACATTTTACAGCAACAAACTAAGCCCAATCACTTTAAAATTACAAAAAAATGCTAAAAATCATTACAAACTATACCAGAATCACCTAAATTACTTCGGCTACCGTAAATCACCCCCAACTATCCCTTACCACAACAAACCAAACCATATCATCTTAAAATTACAAAAAAAGGTGTACAAATCATAACAAATTATGCCAGACTCACCTAAATTACTTCGGCAAATCTAAATCATCACCAATTAACCCTTAAAACAACAAACTAAACCCAATCACTTTTAAATTAAAAAAAAATGCTACTAACCATAGCAAACTATGCCAAACTCACCTACATTACTTCGGCTATCAAAAATCACCCCCAACTACACTTTACAGCATCAAACTAAGCCCAATCACTTTAAAATTACAAAAAAATGCTAAAAATCATAACAAACTATACCAGAATCACCTAAATTACTTCGGCTACCGTAAATCACCCCCAACTATCCCTTACCACAACAAACCAAACCATATCATCTTAAAATTACAAAAAAAGGTGTACAAATCATAACAAACTATGCCAGACTCACCTAAATTACTTCGGCAAATCTAAATCATCACCAACTAACCCTTACCACAACAAACTAAACCCAATCACTTTTAAATTACAAAATAATGCTACTAACCATAGCAAACTATGCCAAACTCACCTAAATTACTTCGGCTATCAAAAATCACCCCCAACTACACTTTACAGCAACAAACTAAGCCCAATCACTTTAAAATTACAAAAAAAATGCTAAAAATTATAACAAACTATACCAGAATCACCTAAATTACTTCGGCTACCGTAAATCACCCCCAACTATCCTTTACCACAACAAACCAAACAATATCATTTTAAAATTACAAAAAAAGGTGTACAAATCATAACAAACTATGCCAGACTCACCTAAATTACTTCGGCTACTCTAAATCATTACCAACTAACCCTTACCAAAACAAACTAAACCCAATCACTTTTAAATTACAAAAAAATGCTACTAACCATAGCGAACTATGCCAAACTCACTTAAATTACTTCGGCTATCAAAAAGCACCCCCAACTACACTTTACAGCAACAAACTTAGCCCAATCAATTTAAAATTACAAAAAAATGCTAAAAATCATTACAAACTACACCAGAATCACCTAAATTACTTCGGCTACCGTAAATCACCCCCAACTATCCCTTACCACAACAAACCAAACCAAATCATCTTAAAATTACAAAAAAAGGTGTACAAATCATAACAAATTATGCCAGACTCACCTAAATTACTTCGGCAAATCTAAATCATCACCAACTAACCCTTATCACAACAAACTAAACCCAATCACTTTTAAATTACAAAAAAATGCTACTAACCATAGCGAACTATGCCAAACTCACCTAAATTACTTCGGCTATCAAAAATCACCCCCAACTACACTTTACAGCAACAAACTAAGCCCAATCATTTTAAAATTACAAAAAAATGCTAAAAATCATAACAAACTATACCAGAATCACCTAAGTTACTTCGGCTACCCTAAATCACCCCCAACTATCCCTTACCACAACAAACCAAACCATATCATCTTAAAATTACAAAAAAAAGTGTACAAATCATAACAAACTCACCTAAATTACTTCGGCTACTCTAAATCATCACCAACTAACCCTTACCACAACAAACTAAACCCAATCACTTTTAAATTACAAAAAAATGCTAGTAACCATAGCAAACTATGCCAAACTCACCTAAATTACTTCGGCTACCATAAATCATCACCAACTAACTCTTACCACAACAAACTAAACCCAATCACTTTTAAATTACAAAAAAATGCTAAAAATCATAACAAACTATACCAGAATCACCTAAATTACTTCGGCTACCGTAAATCACCCCCAACTATCCCTTACCACAACAAACCAAACCATATCATTTTAAAATTACAAAAAAAGGTGTACAAATCATAACAAATTATGCCAGACTCACCTAAATTACTTCGGCTACTCTAAATCATCACCAACTAACCCTTACGACAACAAACTAAACCCAATCATTTTTAAATTACAAAAAAATGCTACTAACCATAGCAAACTATGCCAAAGTCACCTAAATTACTTCGGCTATTAAAAATCACCCCCAACTACACTTTACAGCAACAAACTAAGCCCAATCACTTTAAAATTACAAAAAAATGCTAAAAATCATAACAAACTATACCAGAATCACCTAAATTACTTCGGCTACCGTAAATCACCCCCAACTATCCCTTACCACAACAAACCAAACCATATCATCTTAAAATTACAAAAAAAGGTGTACAAATCATAACAAACTATGCCAGACTCACCTAAATTACTTCGGCTACTCTAAATCATCACCAACTAACCCTTACCACAACAAACTAAACCCAATCACTTTTAAATTACAAAAAAATGCTACTAACCATAGCAAACTATGCCAAACTCACCTAAATTACTTCGGCTATCAAAAATCACCCCCAACTACACTTTACAGTAACAAACTAAGCCCAATCACTTTAAAATTACAAAAAAATGCTAAAAATCATAACAAACTATACCAGAATTACCTAAATTACTTCGGCTACCGTAAATCACCCCCAACTATCACTTACCACAACAAACCAAACCATATCAATTTAAAATTACAAAAAAAGGTGTACAAATCATAACAAACTATGCCAGACTCAACTAAATTACTTCGGCTACTCTTAATCATCAACAACTAACACTTACCACAACAAACTAAACCCAATCACTTTTAAATTACAAAAAAATGCTAGTAACCATAGCAAACTATACCAAACTCACCTAAATTACTTCGGCTACCATAAATCATCACCAACTAACCCTTACCACAACAAACTAAACCCAATCACTTTTAAATTACAAAAAAATGCTACTAACCATAGCAAACTATGCCAAACTCACCTAAATTACTTCGGCTATCAAAAATCACCCCCAACTACACTTTACAGCAACAAACTAAGCCCAATCACTTTAAAATTACAAAAAAATGCTAAAAATCATAACAAACTATACCAGAATCACCTAAATTACTTCGGCTACCTTAAATCACCCCCAACTATCCCTTACCACAACAAACCAAACCATAACATCTTAAAATTACAAAAAAAGGTGTACAAATCATAACAAACTATGCCAGACTCACCTAAATTATTTCGGCTACTCTAAATCATCACCAACTAACCCTTACCACAACAAACTAAACCCAATCAATTTTAAATTACAAAAAAATACTAGTAACCATAGCAAACTATGCCAAATTCACCTAAATTACTTCGGCTACCATAAATCATCACCAACTAAACCTTACCACAACAAACTAAACCCAATCACTTTTAAATTACAAAAAAATGCTAGTAACCATAGCAAACTACGCCAAACTCACTTAAATTACTTCGGCTACCATAAATCATCACCAACTAACCCTTACCACAACAAACTAAACCCAATCAATTTTAAATTACAAAAAAATGCTACTAACCATAGCAAACTATGCCAAACTCACCTAAATTACTTCTGCTATCAAAAATCACCCCCAACTACACTTTACAGCAACAAACTAAGCCCAATCACTTTAAAATTACAAAAAAAATGCTAAAAATCATAACAAACTATACCAGAATCACCTAAATTACTTCGGCTACCGTAAATCACCCCCAACTATCCCTTACCACAACAAACCAAACCATATCATTTTAAAATTACAAAAAAAGGTGTACAAATCATAACAAACTATGCAAGACTCACCTAAATTACTTCGGCTACTCTAAATCTTCACCAACTAACCCTTACCACAACAAACTAAACCCAATCACTTTTAAATTACAAAAAAATGCTAGTAACCATAGCAAACTATGCCAAACTCACCTAAATTACTTCGGCTAGTCTAAATCATCACCAACTAACCCTTACCACAACAAACTAAACCCAATCACTTTTAAATTACAAAAAAATGCTAGTAACCATAGGAAACTATGCCAAACTCACCTAAATTACTTCGGCTATCAAAAATCACCCCCAACTACATTTTACAGCAACAAACTAAGCCCAATCAGTTTAAAATTACAAAAAAATGCTAAAAATCATAACAAACTATACCAGAATCACCTAAATTACTTCGGCTACCGTAAATCACCCCCAACTATCCCTTACCACAACAAACCAAACCATATCATCTTAAAATTACAAAAAAATATAAACAAATCATAACAAACTATGCCAGACTCACCTAAATTACTTCGGCTACTCTAAATCATCACCAACTAACCCTTACCACAACAAACTAAACCCAATCACTTTTAAATTACAAAAAAATGCTAGTAACAATAGCAAACTATGCGAAACTCACCTAAATTACTTCGGCTATCAAAAATCACCCCCAACTACACTTTACAGCAACAAACTAAGCCCAATCACTTTAAAATTACAAAAAAAATGCTAAAAATTATAACAAACTATACCAGAATCACCTAAATTACTTCGGCTACCGTAAATCACCCCCAACCATCCCTTACCACAACAAACCAAACCATATCATCTTAAAATTACAAAAAAAGTTGTACAAATCATAACAAACTATGCCTGACTCACCTAAATTACTTCGGCTACTCTAAATCATCACCAACTAACCCTTACCAAAACAAACTAAACCCAATCACTTTTAAATTACAAAAAAATGCTAGTAACCATAGCAAACTATGCCAAACTCACCTAAATTACTTCGGCTACCATAAATCATCACCAACTAACCCTTACCACAACAAACTAAACCCAATCACTTTTAAATTACAAAAAATGCTACTAACCATAGCAAACTATGCCAAACTCACCTAAATTACTTCGGCTATCAAAAATCACCCCCAACTACACTTTACAGCAACAAACTAAGCCAAATCACTTTAAAATTACAAAATAATGCTAAAAATCATAACAAACAATTCCAGAATCACCTAAATTACTTCGGTTACCGTAAATCACCCCCAACTATCCCTTACCACAACAAACCAAACCATATCATCTTAAAATTACAAAAAAAGGTGTACAAATCATAACAAACTATGCCAGACTCACCTAAATTACTTCGGCTACTCTAAATCATCACCAACTAACACTTACCACAACAAACTAAACCCAATCATTTTTAAATTACAAAAAAATGCTAGTAACCATAGCAAACTATGCCAAACTCACTTAAATTACTTCGGCTACCATAAATCATCACCAACTAACCCTTACCACAACAAACTAACCCCAATTACTTTTAAATTACAAAAAAATGCTACTAACCATAGCAAACTATGCCAAACTCACCTAAATTACTTCGGTTATCAAAAATCACCCCCAACTACACTTTACAGCAACAAACTAAGCCCAATCACTTTAAAATTACAAAAAAATGCTAAAAATCATAACAAACTATACCAGAATCACCTAAATTACTTCGGCTACCGTAAATCTCCCCCAACTATCCCTTACCTCAACAAACCAAACCATATCATCTTAAAATTACAAAAAAAGGTGTACAAATCATAACAAATTATGCCAGACTCACCTAAATTACTTCGGCTACTCTAAATCATCACCAACTAACCCTTACCACAACAAACTAAACCCAATCACTTTTAAATTACAAAAAAATGCTAGCAACCATAGCAAACTATGCCAATCTTACCTAAATTACTTCGGCTATCAAAAATCACCCCCAACTACACTTTACAGCAACAAACTAAGCCCAATCACTTTAAAATTACAAAAAAATGCTAAAAATCATAACAAACTATACCAGAATCACCTAAATTACTTCGGCTACCGTAAATCACCCCCAACTATCTCTTACCACAACAAACCGAACCATATCATCTTTAAATTACAAAAAAAGGTGTACAAATCATAACAAACTTTGCCAGACTCACCAAAATTACTTCGGCTACTCTAAATCATCACCAACTAACCCTTACCACAACAAACTAAACCCAATCAATTTTAAATTACAAAAAAATGCTAGTAACCATAGCAAACTATTCCAAACTCACATAAATTACTTCGGCTACCATAAATCATCACCAACTAACCCTTACCACAACAAACTAAACCCAATCACTTTTAAATTACAAAAAAATGCTAGTAACCATAGCAAACTATGCCAAACTCACATAAATTACTTCGGCTACCATAAATCATCACCAACTAACCCTTACCACAACAAACTAAACCCAATCACTTTTAAATTACAAAAAAATGCTACTAACCATAGCAAACTATGCCAAACTCACCTAAATTACTTCGGCTATCAAATATCACCCCCAACTACACCTTACAGCAACAAACTAAACCCAATCGCTTTAAAATTACAAAAAAATGCTAAAAATCATAACAAACTATACCAGAATCACTTAAATTACTTCGGCTAACGTAAATCACCCCCAACTATCCCTTACCACAACAAACCAAACCATATCATCTTAAAATTACAAAAAAAAGTGTACAAATCATAACAAACTATGCCAGACTCACCTAAATTACTTCGGCTACACTAAATCATCACCAACTAACCCTTACCACAACAAACTAAACCCAATCACTTTTAAATTACAAAAAAATGCTAGTAACCATAGCAAACTATGCCAAACTCACATAAATTACTTCGGCTACCATAAATCATCACCAACTAACCCTTACCACAACAAACTAAACCCAATCACTTTTAAATTACAAAAAAATGCTACTAACCATAGCAAACTATGCCAAACTCACCTAAATTACTTCGGCTATCAAAAATCACCCCCAACTACACTTTACAGCAACAAACTAAACCCAATCGCTTTAAAATTACAAAAAAATGCTAAAAATCATAACAAACTATACCAGAATCACTTAAATTACTTCGGCTACCGTAAATCACCCCCAACTATCCCTTACCACAACAAACCAAACCATATCATCTTAAAATTACAAAAAAAGGGGTACAAATCATAACAAACTATGCCAGACTCACCTAAATTACTTCGGCTACTCTAAATCATCACCAACTAACCCTTACCACAACAAACTAAACCCAATCACTTTTAAATTACAAAAAATGCTAGTAACCATAGCAAACTATGCCAAACTCACATAAATTACTTCGGCTACCATAAATCATCACCAACTAACCCTTACCACAACAAACTAAACCCAATCACTTTTAAATTACAAAAAAATGCTACTAACCATAGCAAACTATGCCAAACTCACCTAAATTACTTCGGCTATCAAAAATCACCCCCAACTATACTTTACAGCAACAAACTAAGCCCAATCACGTTAAAATTACAAAAAAATGCTAAAAATCATAACAAACTATACCAGAATCACCTAAATTACTTCGGCTACCGTAAATCACCCCCAACTATTCCTTACCACAACAAACTAAACCATATCATCTTAAACTTACAAAAAAAAGTGTACAAATCATAACAAACTATGCCAGAATCACCTAAATTACTTCGGCTACTCTAAATCATCACCAACTAACCCTTACCACAACAAACTAAACCCAATCACTTTTAAATTACAAAAAAATGCTAGTAACCATAGCAAACTATGCCAAACTCACATAAATTACTTCGGCTACCATAAATCATCACCAACTAACCCTTACCACAACAAACTAAACCCAATCACTTTTAAATTACAAAAAAATGCTACTAACCATAGCAAACTATGCCAAACTCAGCTAAATTACTTCGGCTATCAAAACTCACCCCCAACTACACTTTACAGCAACAAACTATGCCCAATCACTTTAAAATTACAAAAAAATGCTAAAAATCATAACAAACTATACCAGAATCACCTAAATTACTTCGGCTACCGTAAATCACCCCCAACTATCCCTTACCACAACAAACCAATCCATATCATCTTAAAATTACAAAAAAAGGTGTACAAATCATAACAAACTATGCCAGACTCACCTAAATTACTTCGGCTACTCTAAATCATTACCAACTAACCCTTACCACAACAAACTAAACCCAATCATTTTTAAATTTAAAAAAATGCTATTAACCATAGCAAACTATGCCAAACTCACCTAAATTACTTCGGCTATCAAAAATCACCCCCAACTACACTTTACAGCAACAAACTAAGCCCAATCACATTAAAATTACAAAAAAATGTTAAAAATTATAACAAACTATACCAGAATCACCAAAATTACTTCGGCTACCGTAAATCACCCCCAACTATCCCTTACCACAACAAACCAAACCATATCATCTTAAAATTACAAAAAAAGGTGTACAAATCATAACAAACTTTGCCAGACTCACCTAAATTACTTCGGCTACTCTAAATCATCACCAACTAACCCTTACCACAACAAACTAAACCCAATCACTTTTAAATCACAAAAAAATGCTAGTAACCATAGCAAACTATGCCAAACTCACCTAAATTACTTCGGCTACCATAAATCATCACCAACTAACCCTTACCACAACAAACTAAACCTAATCACTTTTAAATTACAAAAAAATGCTACTAACCATAGCAAACTATGCCAAACTCAGCTAAATTACTTCGGCTATCAAAACTCACCCCCAACTACACTTTACAGCAACAAACTATGCCCCATCACCTTAAAATTACAAAAAAATGCTAAAAATTATAACACACTATACCAGAATCACCTAAATTACTTCGGCTACCGTAAATCACCCCCAACTATCCCTTACCACAACAAACCAATCCATATCATCTTAAAATTACAAAAAAGGTGTCAAATCATAACAAACTATGCCAGACTCACCTAAATTACTTCGGCTACTCTAAATCATCACCAACTAACCCTTACCACAACAAACTAAACCCAATCATTTTTAAATTACAAAAAAATGCTATTAACCATAGCAAACTATGCCAAACTCACCTAAATTACTTCGGCTATCAAAAATCACCCCCAACTACACTTTACAGCAACAAACTAAGCCCAATCACATTAAAATTACAAAAAAATGTTAAAAATTATAACAAACTATACCAGAATCACCAAAATTACTTCGGCTACCGTAAATCACCCCCAACTATCCCTTACCACAACAAACCAAACCATATTATCTTAAAATTACAAAAAAAGGTGTACAAATCATAACAAACTATGCCAGACTCACCTAAATTACTTCGGCTACTCTAAATCATCACCAACTAACCCTTACCACAACAAACTAAACCCAATCACTTTTAAATCACAAAAAAATGCTAGTAACCATAGCAAACTATGCCAAACTCACCTAAATTACTTCGGCTACCATAAATCATCACCAACTAACCCTTACCACAACAAACTAAACCCAATCACTTTTAAATTACAAAAAAACGCTACTAACCATAGCAAACTATGCCAAACTCACCTAAATTACTTCGGCTATCAAAAATCACCCCCAACTACACTTTACAGCAACAAACTAAGCCCAATCACTTTAAAATTACAAAAAAATGCTAAAAATCATAACAAACTATACCAGAATCACTTAAATTACTTCGGCTAGCGTAAATCACCCCCAACTATCCCTTACCACAACAAACCAAACCATATCTTTTTAAATTACAAAAAAAGGTGTACAAATCATAACAAACTATGCCAGACTCACCTAAATTACTTCGGCTACTCTAAATTATCACCAACTAACCCTTACCACAACAAACTAAACCCAATCACTTTTACATTACAAAAAAAATGCTACTAACCATAGCAAACTATGCCAAACTCACCTAAATTACTTCGGCTATCAAAAATCACCCCCAACTACACTTTACAGCAACAAACTAAGCCCAATCACATTAAAATTACAAAAAAATGTTAAAAATTATAACAAACTATACCAGAATCACCAAAATTACTTCGGCTACCGTAAATCACCCCCAACTATCCCTTACCACAACAAACCAAACCATATTATCTTAAAATTACAAAAAAAGGTGTACAAATCATAACAAACTATGCCAGACTCACCTAAATTACTTCGGCTACTCTAAATCATCACCAACTAACCCTTACCACAACAAACTAAACCCAATCACTTTTAAATCACAAAAAAATGCTAGTAACCATAGCAAACTATGCCAAACTCACCTAAATTACTTCGGCTACCATAAATCATCACCAACTAACCCTTACCACACCAAACTAAACCCAATCACTTTTAAATTACAAAAAAACGCTACTAACCATAGCAAACTATGCCAAACTCACCTAAATTACTTCGGCTATCAAAAATCACCCCCAACTACACTTTACAGCAACAAACTAAGCCCAATCACTTTAAAATTACAAAAAAATGCTAAAAATCATAACAAACTATACCAGAATCACTTAAATTACTTCGGCTAGCGTAAATCACCCCCAACTATCCCTTACCACAACAAACCAAACCATATCTTTTTAAATTACAAAAAAAGGTGTACAAATCATAACAAACTATGCCAGACTCACCTAAATTACTTCGGCTACTCTAAATTATCACCAACTAACCCTTACCACAACAAACTAAACCCAATCACTTTTACATTACAAAAAAAATGCTACTAACCATAGCAAACTATGCCAAACTCACCTAAATTACTTCGGCTATCAAAAATCACCCCCAACTACACTTTACAGCAACAAACTAAGCCCAATCACTTTAAAATTACAAAAAAATGCTAAAAATCATAACAAACTATACCAGAATCACCTAAATTACTTCGGCTACCGTAAATCACCCCCAGCTATCCCTTACCGCAACAAACCAAACTATATCATCTTAAAATTACAAAAAAGGTGTACAAATCATAACAAACTATGCCAGACTCACCTAAATTACTTCGGCTACTCTAAATCATCACCAACTAACCCTTACCACAACAAACTAAACCCAATCAATTTTAAATTACAAAAAAATGCTAGTAACCATAGCAAACTATGCCAAACTCATCTAAATTACTTCGGCTACCATAAATCATCACCAACTAACCCTTACCACAACAAACTAAACTCAATCAATTTTAAATTACAAAAAAATGCTACTAACCATAGCAAACTATGCCAAACTCACCTAAATTACTTCGGCTATCAAAAATCACCCCCAACTACACTTTACAGCAACAAACTAAGCCCAATCACTTTAAAATTACAAAAAAATGCTAAAAATCATAACAAACTATACCAGAATCACCTAAATTACTTCGGCTACCGTAAATCACCCCCAGCTATCCCTTACCGCAACAAACCAAACTATATCATCTTAAAATTACAAAAAAGGTGTACAAATCATAACAAACTTTGCCAGACTCACCTAAATTACTTCGGCTACTTTAAATCATCACCAACTAACCCTTACCACAACAAACTAAACCCAATCACTTTTAAATCACAAAAAAATGCTAGTAACCATAGCAAACTATGCCAAACTCACCTAAATTACTTCGGCTACCATAAATCATCACCAACTAACCCTTACCACAACAAACTAAACCTAATCACTTTTAAATTACAAAAAAATGCTACTAACCATAGCAAACTATGCCAAACTCAGCTAAATTACTTCGGCTATCAAAACTCACCCCCAACTACACTTTACAGCAACAAACTATGCCCCATCACCTTAAAATTACAAAAAAATGCTAAAAATTATAACACACTATACCAGAATCACCTAAATTACTTCGGCTACCGTAAATCACCCCCAACTATCCCTTACCACAACAAACCAATCCATATCATCTTAAAATTACAAAAAAGGTGTCAAATCATAACAAACTATGCCAGACTCACCTAAATTACTTCGGCTACTCTAAATCATCACCAACTAACCCTTACCACAACAAACTAAACCCAATCATTTTTAAATTACAAAAAAATGCTATTAACCATAGCAAACTATGCCAAACTCACCTAAATTACTTCGGCTATCAAAAATCACCCCCAACTACACTTTACAGCAACAAACTAAGCCCAATCACATTAAAATTACAAAAAAATGTTAAAAATTATAACAAACTATACCAGAATCACCAAAATTACTTCGGCTACCGTAAATCACCCCCAACTATCCCTTACCACAACAAACCAAACCATATTATCTTAAAATTACAAAAAAAGGTGTACAAATCATAACAAACTATGCCAGACTCACCTAAATTACTTCGGCTACTCTAAATCATCACCAACTAACCCTTACCACAACAAACTAAACCCAATCACTTTTAAATCACAAAAAAATGCTAGTAACCATAGCAAACTATGCCAAACTCACCTAAATTACTTCGGCTACCATAAATCATCACCAACTAACCCTTACCACACCAAACTAAACCCAATCACTTTTAAATTACAAAAAAACGCTACTAACCATAGCAAACTATGCCAAACTCACCTAAATTACTTCGGCTATCAAAAATCACCCCCAACTACACTTTACAGCTACAAACTAAGCCCAATCACTTTAAAATTACAAAAAAATGCTAAAAATCATAACAAACTATACCAGAATCACTTAAATTACTTCGGCTAGCGTAAATCACCCCCAACTATCCCTTACCACAACAAACCAAACCATATCTTTTTAAATTACAAAAAAAGGTGTACAAATCATAACAAACTATGCCAGACTCACCTAAATTACTTCGGCTACTCTAAATTATCACCAACTAACCCTTACCACAACAAACTAAACCCAATCACTTTTACATTACAAAAAAAATGCTACTAACCATAGCAAACTATGCCAAACTCACCTAAATTACTTCGGCTATCAAAAATCACCCCCAACTACACTTTACAGCAACAAACTAAGCCCAATCACTTTAAAATTACAAAAAAATGCTAAAAATCATAACAAACTATACCAGAATCACCTAAATTACTTCGGCTACCGTAAATCACCCCCAGCTATCCCTTACCGCAACAAACCAAACTATATCATCTTAAAATTACAAAAAAGGTGTACAAATCATAACAAACTATGCCAGACTCACCTAAATTACTTCGGCTACTCTAAATCATCACCAACTAACCCTTACCACAACAAACTAAACCCAATCAATTTTAAATTACAAAAAAATGCTAGTAACCATAGCAAACTATGCCAAACTCATCTAAATTACTTCGGCTACCATAAATCATCACCAACTAACCCTTACCACAACAAACTAAACTCAATCAATTTTAAATTACAAAAAAATGCTACTAACCATAGCAAACTATGCCAAACTCACCAAAATTACTTCGGCTACCATAAATCATCACCAACTAACCCTTACCACAACAAACTAAACCCAATCACTTTAAAATTACAAAAAATGCTAAAAATCATAACAAATTATACCAGAATCACCTAAATTACTTCGGCTACCGTAAATCACCCCCAACTATCCCTTACCACAACAAACCAAACCATATCATCTTAAAATTACAAAAAAAGGTGTACAAATCATGACAAACTATGCCAAACTCACCTAAATTACTTCGGCTACCATAAATCATCACCAACTAACCCTTACCACAACAAACTAAACCCAATCACTTTTAAATTACAAAAAAATGCTACTAAACATAGCAAATTAGGCCAAACTCACCTAAATTACTTCGGCTATCAAAAATCACCCCCAACTACACTTTACAGCAACAAACTAAGCCCAATCACTTTAAAATTACAAAAAAATGCTAAAAATCATAACAAACTATACCAGAATCACCTAAATTACTTCGGCTAGCGTAAATCACCCCCAACTATCCCTTACCACAACAAACCAAACCATATCATTTTAAATTACAAAAAAAGGTGTACAAATCATAACAAACTATGCCAGACTCACCTAAATTACTTCGGCTACTCTAAATTATCACCAACTAACCCTTACCACAACAAACTAAACCCAATCACTTTTAAATTACAAAAAAATGCTACTAACCATAGCAAACTATGCCAAACTCACCTAAATTACTACGGCTATCAAAAATCACCCCCAACTACACTTTACAGCAACAAACTAAGCCCAATCACTTTAAAATTACAAAAAAATGCTAAAAATTATAACAAACTATACCAGAATCACCTAAATTACTTCGGCTACCGTAAATCACCCCCAACTATCCCTTACCACAACAAACCAAACCATATCATCTTAGAATTACAAAAAAAGGTGTACAAATCATAACAAACTATGCCAGACTCACCTAAATTACTTCGGCTACTCTAAATCATCACCAACTAACCCTTACCATAACAAACTAAACACAATCACTTTTAAATTACAAAAAAATGCTACTAACCATAGCAAACTATGCCAAACTCACCTAAATTACTACGGCTATCAAAAATCACCCCCAACTACACTTTACAGCAACAAACTAAGCCCAATCACTTTAAAATTACAAAAAAATGTTAAAAATCATAACAAACTATACCAGAATCACCTAAATTACTTCGGCTACCGTAAATCACCCCCAACTATCCCTTACCACAACAAACCAAACCATATCATCTTAAAATTAAAAAAAAAGGTGTACAAATCATTACAAACTTTGCCAGATTCACCTAAATTATTTCGGCTACTCTAAATCTTCACCAACTAACCCTTACCACAACAAACTAATCCCAATAACTTTTAAATTACAAAAAAATGCTACTAACCATAGCAAACTATGCCAAACTCACCTAAATTACTTCGCCTATCAAAAATCACCCCCAACTACACTTTACAGCAACAAACTAAGCCCAATCAGTTTAAAATTACAAAAAAATGCTAAAAATCATAACAAACTATACCAGAATCACCTAAATTACTTCGGCTACCATAAATCACCCCCAACTATCCCTTACCACAACAAACCAAACCATATCATCTTAAAATTACAAAAAAGGTGTACAAATCATAACAAACTATGCCAGACTCACCTAAATTACTTCGGCTACTCTAAATCATCACCAACTAACCCTTACCACAACAAACTAAACCCAATCACTTTTAAATTACAAAAAATGCTACTAACCATAGCAAACTATGCCAAACTCACCAAAATTACTTCGGCTATCAAAAATCACCCCCAACTACACTTTACAGCAACAAACTAAGCCCAATCACTTTAAAATTACAAAAAAATGCTAGTAACCATAGCAAACTATGCCAAAATTACCTAAATTACTTCGGCTACCATAAATCATCACCAACTAACCCTTACCACAACAAACTAAACCCAATCACTTTTACATTTCAAAAAAAATGCTACTAACCATAGCAAACTATGCCAAACTCACCTAAATTACTTCGGCTATCAAAAATCACCCCCAACTACACTTTACAGCAACAAGCTAAGCCCAATCACTTTAAAATTACAAAAAAATGCTAAAAATCATAACAAACTATACCACAATCACCTAAATTACTTCGGCTACCGTAAATCACCCCCAGCTATCCCTTACCGCAACAAACCAAACCATATCATCTTAAAATTACAAAAAAAGGTGTACAAATCATAACAAACTATGCCAGACTCACCTAAATTACTTCGGCTACTCTAAATCATCACCAACTAACCCTTACCACAACAAACTAAACCCAATCAGTTTTAAATTACAAAAAAATGCTAGTAACCATAGCAAACTATGCCAAACTCACCTAAATTACTTCGGCTACCATAAATCATCACCAACTAACCCTTACCACAACAAACTAAACCCAATCAATTTTAAATTACAAAAAAATGCTACTAACCATAGCAAACTATGCCAAACTCACCTAAATTACTTCGGCTACCATAAATCATCACCAACTAACCCTTACCACAACAAACTAAACCCAATCAATTTTAAATTACAAAAAAATGCTACTAACCATAGCAAACTATGCCAAACTCACCTAAATTACTTCGGCTACCATAAATCATCACCAACTAAACCTTACCACAACAAACTAAACCCAATCACTTTTAAATTACTAAAAAATGCTAAAAATCATAACAAACTATACCAGAATCACCTAAATTACTTCGGCTACCGTAAATCACCCCCAACTATCCCTTACCACAACAAACCAAACCATATCATCTTAAAATTACAAAAAAGGTGTACAAATCATAACAAACTATGCCAGACTCACCTAAATTACTTCGGCTACTCTAAATCATCACCAACTAACCCTTACCACAACAAACTAAACCCAATCAGTTTTAAATTACAAAAAAATGCTAGTAACCATAGCAAACTATGCCAAACTCACCTAAATTACTTCGGCTACCATAAATCATCACCAACTAACCCTTACCACAACAAACTAAACCCAATCAATTTTAAATTACAAAAAAATGCTACTAACCATAACAAACTATGCCAAACTCACCTAAATTACTTCGGCTACCATAAATCATCACCAACTAACCCTTACCACAACAAACTAAACCCAATCACTTTTAAATTACAAAAAAATGCTAAAAATCATAACAAACTATACCAGAATCACCTAAATTACTTCGGCTACCGTAAATCACCCCCAACTATCCCTTACCACAACAAACCAAACCATATCATCTTAAAATTACAAAAAAAGGTGTACAAATCATAACAAATTATGCCAGACTCACCTAAATTACTTCGGCTACTCTAAATCATCACCAACTAACCCTTACGACAACAAACTAAACCCAATCATTTTTAAATTACAAAAAAATGCTACTAACCATAGCAAACTATGCCAAACACACCTAAATTAGTTCGGCTATCAAAAATCACACCCAACTACACTTTACAGCAACAAACTAAGCCCAATCACTTTAAAATTACAAAAAAATGCTAAAAATCATAACAAACTATACCAGAATCACATAAATTACTTCGGCTACCGTAAATCACCCCCAACTATCCCTTACCACAACAAACCAAACCATATCATCTTAAAATTACAAAAAAAGATATACAAATCGTAACAAACTATGCCAGACTCACCTAAATTACTTCGGCTACTCTAAATCATCACCAACTAACCCTTACCACAACAAAAACTAAACGCAATCACTTTTAAATTACAAAAAAATGCTACTAAACATAGCAAACTATGCCAAACTCACCTAAATTACTTCGGCTATCAAAAATCACCCCCAACTACACTTTACAGCAACAAACTAAGCCCAATCGCTTTAAAATTACAAAAAAATGCTAAAAATCTTAACAAACTATACCAGAATCACCTAAATTACTTCGGCTACCGTAAATCACCCCCAACTATCCCTTACCACAACAAACCAAACCATATCAACTTAAAATTACAAAAAAAGGTGTACAAATCACAACAAACTATGCCAGACTCACCTAAATTACTTCGGCTACTCTTAATCATCAACAACTAACCCTTACCACAACAAACTAAACCCAATCACTTTTAAATTACAAAAAAATGCTAGTAACCATAGCAAACTATGCCAAACTCACCTAAATTACTTCGGCTACCATAAATCATCACCAACTAACCCTTACCACAACAAACTAAACCCAATCACTTTTAAATTACAAAAAAATGCTACTAACCATAGCAAACTATGCCAAACTCACCTAAATTACTTCGGCTATCAAAAATCACCCCCAACTACACTTTAAAGCAACAAACTAAGCCCAATCACTTTAAAATTACAAAAAAATGCTAAAAATCATAACAAACTATACCAGAATCACCTAAATTACTTCGGCTACCGTAAATCACCCTCAACTATCCCTTACCAAAACAAACCAAACCATATCATCTTAAAATTACAAAAAAAGTGAACAAATCATAACAAACTATGCCATACTCATATAAATTACTTCGACTTCCATAAATCACACCCAACTACCCCTTACCACCCCAAAATAGACTCAAACACTTTAAAATTACAAAAAAATTCTACAAACCGTAGCAAACTATGCCAAACTCCCCTAAATTACTTCGGCTTCCATAAATCACCCCGAACTACCCCTTACAACCCCAAAATCAGCCCAAACACTTTAAAATTACAAAAAATGTTACAAGCCATGTCAAACTATGCCAAACTCATCTAAATTACTTCGGCTTCCATAAATCACCCCCAACTACCCCTTACCACACCAAAATAAGCCCAATCACTTTTAAATTACAAATAATGCTACAAACCATAGCAAACTATGCCCAACTCACTTAAATTACTTCGGCTACCATAAATCGCCCCCAACTACACCTTACAGCCCCAAAATTAGCCTAATCACTTTAAAATTACAAAAAATGCTACAAAACATAGCAAGCTATGCCAAACTCACTTAAATTACTTCGGCTACCATAATTTAATAATCATTTTCAATCAAAATCATCTATTTGGTTGTCATTTATAAATTCCTTATCGTATTAAATCATAAAATATTAATAAATATCTGCACATAAAATATATTGTTTCGACTAATAGACGTTATTCTGAATATTAAATATGCTGATAATTATTTTGATTCTCTTCCACCTTCCAATAAATATTTGTTCCAGTTGAGATGCAAACATAAAGGTATTTCTGAATTGCAACACGCTGACGGGGCAAGCCCTACCTTTTCAACATGCGTGCATTTGTATAAATAGCTCTATGGTTTTTAACTTTAAAGAGGTATAAAGGCGGTGTAAGCGCTAGATTTTCGTAAAAATATCTAAAAAATTCGAAATTCTGCAGTTGAATTACAGAACTATTTTTGTGTTCGATAGTAAATTTATATTTGGAGTGGCACTGCCAACCCTGCCACACCTGACGAGCCCTCTGCTGACTACTCTCCTTCCAGGGAAACTTTATAAATCAACGGCAAAATAATTTAGGGCGCCTGAATGTGAAAATATCACTGTGTAATAAGTTCAGACTAACATGGAACACTTGAAATTTCGATATTTGTTTGTAATTCGTCACAGGTCCATGAAGGAATGCATGTTAATGTAAACAAGTGTTAGTTTGTCGGAGAGGCCAAATAATATTTTTAACATTCCCGTCAAAATATTTATTTACTTTAGAATGTTAATTTCATAAATTGTTTTTGTGAAAATTATGACGGGCCATAAGAGTACACCTGTGCGAGTATTATTTGGTACATACAAATTAATCTTTTTTGTTATCCAAATTGTTTTTATACGCACTAGGCACGTGCACCTCATATAATTGTGAAAATTGCTGCTTCAGCATCTGGAACGCTGGTACTCAACGTCGCCAAGGTCGAGGCGACGCATCGGTATTCAAAGTTCTATCGCTATTTAATAAATTATTTTAATATAATATTCCCGATTTGTTCTTGCCGTTAACCAAAACTCTCCCCAATCGATTTTCGAAAAATTTCCAACGTCGGACCGGACTTCACTTATTTTCGTACGCTAATTTTTACGTTCAGTTAATGATAGTGGTGTATTTGTTCTTCACCAAACCTGCTCCGGGCGAAATCCAAAATTTTTACTGACATCATACGCTTAAGTATTGTATGCTTATATACGATTTATTTACACTATTTATTTTACGTACATTGCGTTCATTATTGTTCTGCATTATTTATAACTAAGATGGAGCAGTTTGAAAATCTAATAGTAAGCGGAGAACAAATACCACCACGTATAATTCCCGTGAAAAGTGATGGAAATAGTCTTTCTTACTATCTTTCCTATTGCATTTTTAATACCGGAAATAAAGCTCAAGAGCGAAGAATAACTTCGACATTTTTTATACATAATTCCTAAATAATTCGTTTTTATGGTGTAAAATTTTGTATTTATATATTTCAACATTGTCTTTAACGTTGTCAGAGAACTTAATGGGAATAATTTGGAATAATTTAGCTTCTATGTCAACTCTCCTTCTCTTGAAACTTTTGAAAACAACGGCAAAATTCTTTAGGGCGCCTAAATTTGAAAATATAACTCTGTGTAATAAGTTTAGACTGACTAGAGTGAAAAGAAAGGAGCTTGCACCCAGAAACAAAATTAAATGGAACACTTGAAGTTGCAATATTTGTTTGTAATTCGTCACAGGTCTATGAAGGCATGCATGTTAATGTAAACAAGTGTTAGTTTGTCGGAGAGGCCGAATAAGATTTTTACATCCACCGCATTCCCGTCAAAATATTTACTTTAGTATGTTAATTCATTTTCTGAAAATTATGACGGGCCACACGAGTACACCTGCGCGAGTATTATTTGGTAATCCAAATTCTTTTAATACGCACTAGGCACGTGCACCTATTATAATTGTTAAAATCGCTGCTTCAGCGTCTGGAACGCTGGTACTCAACGTCGCCAAGGTCGAGTATTCGAAGTTCTATCGCTATTAAATAAATTTTTTCAATATAATATTCCCGATTTGTCCTTGACGTTAAGTAAATATCTCCCCAACGATTTTCGAAAAATTACCATCGTCGTACCGGACTCCACTTATATACCGTACGCTAAATTTTACGTTCATTTAATGATAGTGGTGTATTTAATCTTCACCAAACCTGCTGCGGCGAAAATCCGAAATTTGCAGTATTACCGGATTTCACTGATATCATAAGTAATGTGTGCTTATACACGATTTACACTATTTATTTTATGTACATTGTGTTCATTATTGTTCTGCATTATTTATAACTAAGATGGAGGAATAGTAAGCGGGGTACAAATTCCACCACGTATAATTCCCCTGAAAAGTGATGAAAATAGTCTTATTTACTATCTTTCCAATTGCATTTTATTACCGAAAATAGAGCTCAAGAGGTTCGCACTTTAATTGTTTATTTTAAAATTACCAAATTTTCTGTATAATTTACCTGAATACGTTAAACACCCCTAAACATAATGTACCATTCCAAACTACCCTCAAAAATCATACACTTACTATTCAAAACTACCCCAGATCAACCTTAAATGTAAAAAAATTACGAATTCCAAGCAAACTACGCTAAACTAGCATAAATTACTTCGACTTCCGCTATATCACCCCAACCACCTCTTACCAAGCCAAACTAAACCCAATCACATTAAAATTACCAAAAGTTTCGTTTAATCCGCCAAAGCTAAACCCCGCCAACCATCAATAACCATTCAAAACAATCCCCAAAAAAAACCTTATCATCCGAAACTACACCAAATACATCGTTTTTATGGTGTGAAATTATGTATTTATATATTTCAACATTCTTCGACGACATTCTTTAACGTTGTTAGAGAACTAAATGGGAATAATTTGGAATAGTTCAGCTTCTTTGTCAACTCTCCTTCTCTTGAAGAGTGAAAATGAGTGAAAAAAAAGGAGCTTGCACCCAGAAACGAAATTATCGTCATTTTCCAAATCATATTGAAGTACCCGGTCCTGGCAATGCAGGTTAATTTCAGCAAATTTGTTTATTTTGTGATTGGAAAAGTAGAGCATTCCTGTTTAATTGTATTATAATGTCGATTAGTCTACATCACAAATACACCACTTTTGTCAACACTGCGTTTATTTAATCTACGTCCGGGCAACGCCGGGTACATTCAGCTAGTTATCTATATATATAAAGCGAAGTGTCCTCACTGACACACTCATTCATTCACTCATTCATCTACACATCTACACACTGATTCATAATCAACCCACAGCCCAAACCGTGAGGGCTGGAGACTTGAAATTTTAGACACGGGTGTATCATGTGCCGAAACTGAACACTAAGAAGGGATTTTGCGAAATTCGGCCCGGTTCCTTTGTAATTCAATAAAAACCGGCTAAAATAAACAAAAAATGATCGGATCGCGGAGACCGTGTTTATGTTAGAAGCACGTATCTAGCCAAAACAACTTCGACGACGGGCGACCGGTTTACATTAAAAGCACTTATTTAACCTAAACAATTTCAACGTCGAGTTTCTGCTTTCGTGATCATACTTTTGCCGTACCTAGCGAGGCCGCAGATATTTCAATTATAATTTTGATTTCAATTATAATGTCGATCCGTGACTCAATTAAAAATTACCAAATCACTCCAAATTTAATCCGTCAACATTAAACATCCTCAAATATCTCTTACCACTGCAAACTTTACCAAATCAACCCCAAAAAATTCCCGAACTATGCCAAACTGACATAAACTAGATCCGTTATTTTAAATCATCCCTTACCACCCCTTAGCAACCCCAAGCAACTCCAATCACTTTAAAATAAAACAAAATGACACAAATCATGGCAGATTAAGTCCAACTCACACATATTATTTCGTCTACCAAAAATCACCCCCAACTACCCCTTACCACCCCAAAATAAGCCCAATCACTTTAAAATTACAAAAAATGTTACAAACCTTACCAAACTATGCCAAACTCATCTAAATTACTTTGGCTTCCATAAATCACCCCCAACTACCCCTTACCACCCCAAAATAAGCCCAATCACTTTAAAATTATCAAAAATGCTACAAACCATAGCAAACTATGCCTAACTCACCTAAATTACTTCGGCTAACATAAATCACCCCCAACAACCCCTTACTACCCCAAAATAAGCCCAATCACTTTAAAATTACAAAAAATGCTACAAACCATAGCAAACTATGCCAAACTCACTTAAATTACTTCGGCTATCATAAATCACCCCCAACTACCCCTTACCACCCCTAACTCATCCCAATCACTTTAAAATTACAAAAAATGCTACAAACCATAGCAAACTATGCCTAACTCACTTAAATTACTTCGGCTAACATAAATCACCCCCAACTACCCCTTACCACCCCTAACTCATCCCAATCACTTTAAAATTACAAAAAATGCTACAAACCATAGCAAACTATGCCTAACTCACCTAAATTACTTCGGCTAACATAAATCAGCCCCAACAACCCCTTACTACCCCAAAATAAGCCCAATCACTTTAAAATTACAAAAAATGCTACAAACCATAGCAAACTATGCCTAACTCACCTAAATTACTTCGGCTAACATAAATCACCCCCAACAACCCCTTACTACCCCAAAATAAGCCCAATCACTTTAAAATTACAAAAAAATGCTACAAACCATAGCAAACTATGCCTAACTCACCTAAATTACTTCGGCTACCATAAATCAGCCCCAACTACCCCTTACCACCCCAAAATAAGCCCAATCACTTTAAAATTACAAAAAATGCTACAAACCATAGCAAACTATGCCAAACTCACTTAAATTACTTCGGCTAACATAAATCACCCCCAACAACCCCTTACTACCCCAAAATAAGCCCAAACACTTTAAAATTACAAAAAAATGCTACAAACCATAGCAAACTATGCCTAACTCACCTAAATTACTTCGGCTACCATAAATCAGCCCCAACTACCCCTTACCGCCCCAAAATAAGCCCAATCACTTTAAAATTACAAAAAATGCTACAAACCATAGCAAACTATGCCAAACTCACTTAAATTACTTCGGCTATCATAAATCACCCCCAACTACCCCTTACCACCCCTAACTCATCCCAATCACTTTAAAATTACAAAAAATGCTACAAACCATAGCAAACTATGCCTAACTCACTTAAATTACTTCGGCTAACATAAATCACCCCCAACTACCCCTTACCACCCCTAACTCATCCCAATCACTTTAAAATTACAAAAAATGCTACAAACCATAGCAAACTATGCCTAACTCACCTAAATTACTTCGGCTAACATAAATCAGCCCCAACAACCCCTTACTACCCCAAAATAAGCCCAATCACTTTAAAATTACAAAAAATGCTACAAACCATAGCAAACTATGCCTAACTCACCTAAATTACTTCGGCTAACATAAATCACCCCCAACAACCCCTTACTACCCCAAAATAAGCCCAATCACTTTAAAATTACAAAAAAATGCTACAAACCATAGCAAACTATGCCTAACTCACCTAAATTACTTCGGCTACCATAAATCAGCCCCAACTACCCCTTACCACCCCAAAATAAGCCCAATCACTTTAAAATTACAAAAAATGCTACAAACCATAGCAAACTATGCCAAACTCACTTAAATTACTTCGGCTAACATAAATCACCCCCAACAACCCCTTACTACCCCAAAATAAGCCCAAACACTTTAAAATTACAAAAAAATGCTACAAACCATAGCAAACTATGCCTAACTCACCTAAATTACTTCGGCTACCATAAATCAGCCCCAACTACCCCTTACCGCCCCAAAATAAGCCCAATCACTTTAAAATTACAAAAAATGCTACAAACCATAGCAAACTATGCCAAACTCACTTAAATTACTTCGGCTAACATAAATCACCCCCAACAACCTCTTACTACCCCAAAATAAGCCCAATCACTTTAAAATTACAAAAAATGCTACAAACCATAGCAAACTATGCCTAACTCACCTAAATTACTTCGGCTAACATAAATCACCCCCAACAACCCCTTACTACCTCAAAATAAGCCCAATCACTTTAAAATTACAAAAAATGCTACAAACCATAGCAAACTATGCCTAACTCACCTAAATTACTTCGGCTAACATAAATCACCCCCAACAACCCCTTACTACCCCAAAATAAGCCCAATCACTTTAAAATTACAAAAAATGCTACAAACCATAGCAAACTATGCCTAACTCACCTAAATTACTTCGGCTAACATAAATCACCCCCAACAACCCCTTACTACCCCAAAATAAGCCCAATCACTTTAAAATTACAAAAAAATGCTACAAACCATAGCAAACTATGCCTAACTCACCTAAATTACTTCGGCTACCATAAATCAGCCCCAACTACCCCTTACCACCCCAAAATAAGCCCAATCACTTTAAAATTACAAAAAATGCTACAAACCATAGCAAACTATGCCAAACTCACTTAAATTACTTCGGCTAACATAAATCACCCCCAACAACCCCTTACTACCCCAAAATAAGCCCAATCACTTTAAAATTACAAAAAAATGCTACAAACCATAGCAAACTATGCCTAACTCACCTAAATTACTTCGGCTACCATAAATCAGCCCCAACTACCCCTTACCACCCCAAAATAAGCCCAATCACTTTAAAATTACAAAAAATGCTACAAACCATAGCAAACTATGCCAAACTCACTTAAATTACTTCGGCTAACATAAATCACCCCCAACAACCCCTTACTACCCCAAAATAAGCCCAATCACTTTAAAATTACAAAAAATGCTACAAACCATAGCAAACTATGCCTAACTCACCTAAATTACTTCGGCTACCATAAATCACCCCCAACTACCCCTTACCACCCCAAAATAAGCCCAATCACTTTAAAATTACGAAAAATGCTACAAGCCATAGCAAACTATCTCAAACTCACCTGAATTACTTTGGCTACCATAAATCACCCCCAACTACCCCTTACCACCCCAAACTCAGCCCCATCACTTTAAAATTACAAAAAATGTTACAAGCAATATCAAACTATGCCAAACGCATCTAAATTACTTCGGCTTCCATTAATCACCCCCAACTATCCCTTATCTCCACAAAATAGGCTCAATCACTTTAAAATTACAAAAAAATTCTACAAACCGTAGCAAACTGTGCCAAACTCCCCTAAATTACTTCGGCTACCATAAATCACCCCCAACTACCCCTTACAACCCCAAAATAAGCCCAATCACTTTAAAATTACAAAAAATTCTACAAACCATAGCAAACTATGCTAAACTCACTTAAATTACTTCGGCTACCATAAATCACCCCCAACTACCCCTTACCACCCCAAACTCAGCCCCATCACTTTAAAATTACAAAAAATGTTACAAGCAATATCAAACTATGCCAAACGCATCTAAATTACTTCGGCTTCCATTAATCACCCCCAACTATCCCTTATCTCCACAAAATAGGCTCAATCACTTTAAAATTACAAAAAAATTCTACAAACCGTAGCAAACTGTGCCAAACTCCCCTAAATTACTTCGGCTACCATAAATCACCCCCAACTACCCCTTACAACCCCAAAATAAGCCCAATCACTTTAAAATTACAAAAAATTCTACAAACCATAGCAAACTATGCTAAACTCACCTAAATTACTTCGGCTACCATAAATCACCCCCAACTACCCCTTACCGCCCCAAAATTAGCCTAATCACTTTAAAATTACAAAAATGCTACAAAACATAGCAAGCTATGCCAAACTCACTTAAATTTCTTCGGCTACCATAAATTAATAATCGTTTTCAATCAAAATCTTCTATTTGGTTGTGTTATTTATAAATGCCTTATCGTATTAAATCATAAAATATTAATAAATATCTGCACATAAAATATATTGTTCCGACTAATAGTCGTTATTCTGAATATTAAATATGCTGATACCTATTTTGATTCTCTTCCACCTTCCAATAAATATTTGTTCCAGTTGAGATGCAAACATAAACGTATTTCTGAATTGCAACACGCTGACGGGGCAAGCCCTACCTTTTCAACATGCGTGCATTTGTATAAACAGCTCTATGGTTTTTAACTTTAAAAGAGGTATAAAGGCGGTGTAAGCGCTAGAGTTTCGTAAAAATATCTGAAAAATTCGAAATTCTTCAATTGAATCAGAACTATCTTTGTGTTCGATAGTAAATTTATACTTGGAGTGGCACTGCCAACCCTGCCACCCATGACGAGGCACCTGCTGACTACTCTCCTTCCAGGGAAACTTTATAAATCAACGTCAAAATAATTTAGGACGCCTGAATGTGAAAATATCACTGTGTAATAAGTTCAGACTGACATGGAACACTTGAAATTTCGATATTTGTTTGTAATTCGACACAGGTCCATGAAGGAATGCATGTTAATGTAAACAAGTGTTAGTTTGTCGGAGAGACCGAATAAGATTTTTAACATTCCTGTCAATATATTTATTTACTTTAGAATGTTAATTTCTTAAATTGATTTTGTGAAAATTATGACGGGCCATACGAGTACACCTGTGCGAGTATTATTTGGTGCATACAAATTAATCTCTTTTGTTATCCGAATTGTTTTTATACGCACTAGGAACGTGCACCTCATATAATTGTGAAAATTGCTGCTTCAGCGTCTGGATCGGTGGTACTCAACGTCGCCAAGGTCGAGGCGACGCATCGGTATTCAAAGTTCTGTCGCTATTAAATAAATTATTTTAATATAATATTCCCGATTTGTTCTTGCCGTTAACCAAAACTCTCCCCAATCGATTTTCGAAAAATTTCCAGCGTCGGACCGGACTTCACTTATTTTCGTACGCTAATTTTTACGTTCAGTTAATGATAGTGGTGTATTTGTTCTTCACCAAACCTGCTCCGGCCGAAATCCGAAATTTTCACTGACATCATACGCTTAAGTATTGTATGCTTAGACACGATTTATTTACACTATTTATTTTACGTACATTGCGTTCATTATTGTTCTGCATTATTTATAACTAAGATGGAGCAGTTTGAAAATCTAATAGTAAGCGGAGAACAAATACCACCACGTATAATTCCCGTGAAAAGTGATGGAAATAGTCTTTCTTACTATCTTTCCTATTGCATTTTTAATACCGGAAATAGAGCTCAAGAGCGAAGAATAACTTCGACTTTTTTTATACATAATTCCTAAATACTTCCTTATATATTTCAACATTGTCTTTAACGTTGTCAGAGAACTAAATGGGAATAATTTGGAATAATTTAGAAACTTTTGAAAACAATGACAAAATTCTTTAGGGCGCCTGGATTTGAAAATATAACTCTGTGTAATAAGTTTAGACTGACTAGAGTGAAAAGAAAGGAGCTTGCGCCCAGAAACGAAATTAAATGGAACACTTGAAGTTGAAATATTTGTTTGTAATTCGTCACATTTCCATGAGGGAATGCGTGTTAATGTAAACAAATGTGAGTTTATTGGAGAGGCCGAATAAGATTTTTACATTATTGAAGCAGCTGGAGCCTGCCACGTCAAGGGCAAGGTCAGAAACGTGAAAAGGCGATGCTCGATTTAGTTTGATTGAGTGTCTATGCAGAAATTCGCACATACCAAGCGTTGGATGATAAGCCTTTCTTATCGTTTCTTAGAATTCGAGAATTGCTGGTTCAGCGTGTGGAGCAGTACTCGATCGCGGTGTTTAATTTTAACACAACTACAATTGTGAAAATTGCTGCTCCAGCGTCGGAAACTGTTTGCAAAGTCGCCAAATTCGATGAGGCGACGCATCAGTGTTCGAAGGTCTACCGCTATCAAATAAAGTATTTTAATTTAACATTTCATCCTCGCGTTAACCAAATCTGCCCCCAATCAATTTTCGAAAAATTATCAGCATCGGACCGGACTCCACTTATATTTGTACGCTAATTTTTACGTTTAGTTAATGATAGTGGTGTATTTGTTTTTCACCAAATTTGCCCCGAAATTTTCACCGTTGTATGTACCAGATATCACTGACATTCATACCAGCGGCGGTGTAAGCGCTAAATTTTCGTGAAAATATCTGAAAAATTCATAATTCTGCAACTGAATTACAGAACTAATTTTGTGTTCGATAGTAAATTTATACTTGGAGTGGCACTGCCAACCCTGCCACCCCTGACGAGCCCCACTGCTGACTACTTTCCTTCCAGAAACATTTTTGAAATCAGCGGCAAAATAAATTTAGGGCACCAGGATGTGAAAATATCACTATGTAATAAGTTCAGACTGACAAGAGTGAAAAAAACCGCTTGCATCCAGAAACGAAATCAAATGGAACACTTGAAATTTAGATATTTGTTTGTAATTCGTCACAGGTCCATGAAGGCATGCATGTTAATGTAAACAAGTGTTAGTTTGTCGGAGAGGCCGAATAAGATTTTTACACCCACCACATTCCCGTCAAAATATTTATTTACTTTAGTATGTTAATTCATTTTGTGCAAATTATGACGGGCCAGTCGAGTACACCTGCGCGAGTATTATTTGGTAATCCAAATTCTTTTAATACGCACTAGGCACGTGCACCTAATATAATTGTTAAAATTGCTGCTTCAGCGTCTGGAACGCTGGTACTCAACGTCGCCAAGGTCGAGGCGACGAATCAGTATTCGAAGTTCTATCGCTATTAAATAAATTTTTTTAAAATAATATTCCCGATTTGTTCTTGACGTTAAGTAAATATCTCCCCAATCGATTTTCGAAAAATTACCATCGTCGTACCGGACTCCACTTATATACCGTACGCTAATTTTTACGTTCATTTAATGATAGTGGTGTATTTGATCTTCACCAAACCTGCTCCGGCCAAAATCCGAAATTTGCAGTTTTACCGGATTTCACTGACATCATAAGTAATGTGTGCTTATACACGATTTACACTATTTATTTTATGTACATTGTGTTCATTATTGTTCTGCATTATTTATAACTAAGATGGAGGAATAGTAAGCGGGGTACAAATACCACCACGTATAATTCCTCTGAAAAGTGATGGAAATAGTCTTTTTTACTATCTTTCCTATTGCATTTTATTACCGAAAATAGAGCTCAAGAGGTTCGCACTATAATTGTTCATTTTAAAATTACCAAATTTTCTGTATATTTTACCTGAATACGTTAAACACCCCTAAACATAATGTACCATTCCAAACTACTCTCAAAAATCATACACTTGCCATTCCAAACTACCCCACATCAACCTAAAATGTAAAAAAATTACGAATTACAAGCAAACTACGCTAAACCCGCATAAATTACTTCGACTTCCGCTATATCACCCCAACCACTTCTTACCAAGCCAATTAAAATCGCATTAAAATTACCAAAAGTTTCGTTTAATCCGCCAAAGCTAAACCCCGCCAACTATCAATAACCATTCAAAACGATCCCCAAAAAAAACCTTATCATCCGAAACTACACCAAATACATCGTTTTTATGGTGTGAAATTATTTATTTATATATTTCAACATTCTTCGACGACATTCTTTAACGTTGTTAGAGAACTAAATGGGAATAATTTGGAATAGTTCAGCTTCTCTGTCAACTCTCCTTCTCTTGAAGAGTGAAAAAGAGTGAAAAAAAAGGAGCTTGCACCCAGAAACGAAATTATCGTCATTTTCCAAATCATATTGAAGTACCCGGTCCTGGCAATGCAGGTTAATTTCAGCAAATTTGTTTATTTTGTGATTGGAAAAGTAGAGCATTCCTGTTTAATTGTATTATAATGTCGATTAGTCTACATCACAAATACACCACTTTTGTCAACACTGCGTTTATTTAATCTACGTCCGGGCAACGCCGGGTACATTCAGCTAGTCTATATATATAAAGCGAAGTGTCCTCACTGACACACTCATTCATTCACTCATTCATCTACACACTGATTCATAATCAACCCACAGCCCAAACCGTGAGGATTGGAGACTTGAAATTTTAGACACGGGTGTATCATGTGCCGAAACTGAACACTAAGAAGGGATTTTGCGAAATTCGGCCCGGTTCCTTTGTAATTCAATAAAAACCGGCTAAAATAAACAAAAAATGATCGGATCGCGGAGACCGTGTTTATGTTAGAAGCACGTATCTAGCCTAAACAACTTTGACGACGGGCGACCGGTTTACATTAAAAGCACTTATTTAACCTAAACAATTTCAACGTCGAGTTTCTGCTTTCGTGATCATACTTTTGCCGTACCTAGCGAGGCCGCAGATATTTCAACTATAATTTTGATTTCAATTATAATGTCGATCCGTGACTCAATTAAAAATTACCAAATCACTCCAAATTTAATCCGTCAACATTAAACATCCTCAAATATCTCTTACCACTGCAAACTTTACCAAATCAACATCAAAAAATTCCCGAACTATGCCAAACTGACATAAACTAGATCCGTTATTTTAAATCATCCCTTACCACCCCTTGGCAACCCCAAGTAACTCCAATCACTTTAAAATAAAACAAAATGACACAAATCATGGCAGATTATGTCCAACTCACACATATTATTTCGTCTACCAAAAATCACCCCCAACTACCCCTTACCACCCCAAAATAAGCCCAATCACTTTAAAATTACAAAAAATGTTACAAACCTTACCAAACTATGCCAAACTCACTTAAATTACTTCGGCTATCATAAATCACCCCCAACTACCCCTTACCACCCCTAACTCATCCCAATCACTTTAAAATTACAAAAAATGCTACAAACCATAGCAAACTATGCCTAACTCACCTAAATTACTTCGGCTAACATAAATCACCCCCAACTACCCCTTACTACCCCAAAATAAGCCCAATCACTTTAAAATTATAAAAAATGCTACAAACCATAGCAAACTATGCCTAACTCACCTAAATTACTTCGGCTAACATAAATCACCCCCAACAACCCCTTACTACCCCAAAATAAGCCCAATCACTTTAAAATTACAAAAAATGCTACAAACCATAGCAAACTATGCCTAACTCACCTAAATTACTTCGGCTAACATAAATCACCCCCAACTACCCCTTACAATACCAAAATAAGCCCAATCACTTTAAAATTACAAAAAAATGCTACAAACCATAGCAAACTATGCCTAACTTACCTAATTTCCTTCGGCTACCATAAATCACCCCCAACTACCCCTTACCACCCCAAAATAAGCCCAATCACTTTAAAATTACAAAAAATGCTACAAACCATAGCAAACTATGCCGAACCCACTTAAATTACTGCGGCTACCATAAATCACCCCCAACTACCCCTTACCAACCACAAACTAAACCCAATCACTTTAAAATTACAAAAAATGCTACAAACCATAGCAAACTATGCCAAACTCACTTAAATTACTTCGGCTATCATAAATCACCCCCAACTACCCCTTACCACCCCAAACTCAGCCCAATCACTGTAAAATTACAAAAAATGTTACAAGCAATATCAAACTATGCCAAACTCATCTAAATTACTTTGGCTTCTATAAATCACCCCCAACTACCCCTTACCACCCCAAAATAGGCTCAATCACTTTAAAATTACAAAAAAATTCTACAAACCGTAGCAAACTATGCCAAACTCCCCTAAATTACTTCGGCTACCATAAATCACCCCGAACTACCCCTTACAACCCCAAAATAAACCCAATCATTTTAAAATTACAAAATATTCAACAAATCATATCAAACTATGCCTAACTCACCTAAATTACTTCGGCTACCATAAATCACCCCCAACTACCCCTTACCACCCCAAAATAAGCCCAATCACTTTAAAATTACAAAAAATGCTACAAACCATAGCAAACTATGCCTAACTTACCTAATTTCCTTCGGCTACCATAAATCACCCCCAACTACCCCTTACCACCCCAAAATAAGCCCAATCACTTTAAAATTACAAAAAATGCTACAAACCATAGCAAACTATGCCGAACCCACTTAAATTACTGCGGCTACCATAAATCACCCCCAACTATCCCTTACCAACCACAAACTAAACCCAATCACTTTAAAATTACAAAAAATTCTACAAACCATAGCAAACTATGCCAAACTCACTTAAATTACTTCGGCTATCATAAATCACCCCCAACTACCCCTTACCACCCCAAACTCAGCCCAATCACTTTAAAATTACAAAAAATGTTACAAGCCATATCAAACTATGCCAAACTCATCTAAATTACTTTGGCTTCCATAAATCACCCCCAACTACCCCTTACCACCCCAAAATAGGCTCAATCACTTTAAAATTACAAAAAAATTCTACAAACCGTAGCAAACTATCTCAAGCTCACCTGAATTACTTCGGCTACCATAAATCACCCCCAACTACCCCTTACCAACCACAAACTAAACCCAATCACTTTAAAATTACAAAAAATGCTACAAACCATTGCAAACTATGCCTAACTCACCTAAATTACTTCGGCTACCATAAATCACCCCCAAATACCCCTTACCACCCCCAAAATAAGCCCAATCCCTTTTAAATTACAAAAAATGCTACAAACCATAGCAAACTATGCCTAACTCACCTAAATTACTTCGGCTACCATAAATCACCCCCAACTACCCCTTACCTCCCCAAAATAAGCCCAATCACTTTAAAATTACGAAAAATGCTACAAGCCATAGCAAACTATCTCAAACTCACCTGAATTACTTCGGCTACCATAAATCACCCCCAACTACCCCTTACCACCCCAAACTAAGCCCAATCACTTTAAAATTACAAAAAATGCTACAAACCATATCAAACTATTCCAAACTCAGCTAAATTACTTCGGCTACCATAAATCACCCCCAACTACCCCTTACCGCCCCAAAATTAGCCTAATCACGTTAAAATTACAAAAATGCTACAAAACATAGCAAGCTATGCCAAACTCACTTAAATTACTTCGGCTACCATAAATTAATAATCGTTTTCAATCAAAATCTTCTATTTGGTTGTGTTATTTATAAATGCCTTATCGTATTAAATCATAAAATATTAATAAATATCTGCACATAAAATATATTGTTCCGACTAATAGTCGTTATTCTGAATATTAAATAGGCTGATACCTATTTGGATTCTCTTCCACCTTCCAATAAATATTTGTTCCAGTTGAGATGCAAACATAAACGTATTTCTGAATTGCAACACGCTGACGGGGCAAGCCCTACCTTTTCAACATGCGTGCATTTGTATAAACAGCTCTATGGTTTTTAACTTTAAAGAGGTATAAAGGCGGTGTAAGCGCTAGAGTTTCGTAAAAATATCTGAAAAATTCGAAATTCTGCAATTGAATCAGAACTATCTTTGTGTTCGATAGTAAATTTATACTTGGAGTGGCACTGCCAACCCTGCCTCACCTGACGAGCCCCCTGCTGACTACTCTCCTTCCAGGAAAACTTTATAAATCAACGGCAAAATAATTTAGGACGCCTGAATGTGAAAATATCACTGTGTAATAAGTTCAGACTGACATGGAACACTTGAAATTTCGATATTTGTTTGTAATTTGTCACAGTTCCATGAAGGAATGCATGTTAATGTAAACAAGTGTTAGTTTGTCGGAGAGACCGAATAAGATTTTTAACATTCCTGTCAAAATATTTATTTACTTTAGAATATTAATTTCTTAAATTGATTTTGTGAAAATTATGACGGGCCATACGAGTACACCTGTGCCAGTATTATTTGGTACATGTAACCAACTCACACTTCAATTCACACTTATTAAAAAAAAAGTCGATTACAAAATCTTGCTATATTTATTATTTCTTCTATCTCTTAGCAACTCTAACAACAACCTACTTGTAAATAATTTTACTCCCCTACTCCCCCTAGAAAAGAATAGGAATTGATAACTGTTACATTCTCCCCCTCTGGATTGGCCGTGAGGGACGATCCAGGATTTTCTGTAACGTTGAGCCATCTTTTACGTAGCACCATTTCGGCGTTGGTTTTCGGTTGTCTTTTTGGGACGCCCCCTCTTTCGAATTGGATACACTGGAACAACATGTTCTTCATGCTCAGGATCTACAAACTTTCGCATCGCGGACACATGATATACACCAAGCGGTTTGTTTGGGTTCTCCACCGAAGCGATTTCGTACGATGTTGGGGAAACGCGTCTCAGCACCACGTAGGGGCCGTCACGTTTAGGTACAAATTTGCTGGACCTAAATTTCGTCGCGTTGCCCAGCACATGAACGTTGATCAATACACGGTCTCCGAGGGCGTAGTCTTCAGATTCACGCCGCTTGCAATCAGCATATTGTTTGCTACGTTCCTGGGCCAGTTCTTGGTTCTCCCAAGCGTCCTTAAGGGCTTCGGCGATAACATTCAGCTTCAGTGTAATTTCGGTGGTAATGTGCTCATTCTCGATTATTGGACGAAGATCATTTTGGACATCGCTAGGGGTTCTCAACTCACGTCCGAAACAAAGATATGCTGGGCTAAATCCAGTGGTGAGTCCAGGAACCGAATTCATGGCAAACCGTACTGCAGCTAAGCCGTCGGCCCATTTGGCATGCTGTTTCTGGACCAGTATTGCAACTTGAACTTTAATTTCTCGATTCTTGCGCTCCTCCGGATTTGCGGCTGGATGATAATATGGAGTGAGAGCCTGCTTGAATCCAAGACAATGTGCGACTTGTTGCATCACTTCACTAACAAATTGTGTACCGTTGTCGCTGATGACTTTCCGTGGTGTTCCATACCTAAAGACGATTTCGTCCACGAGGGTCTTGGCACAAAGTTCAGCAGTCGCTTGACGTAATGGGAATATTTCTATCCATCTGGTAGCCGTATCCTCCACACAGAATGCCCATGTGTAACCTTCGGACGTTTCCGGTAATGGTCCAAATAAATCCATTGAAATAACTTCAAACCGTCGTGCCATCACGGGAGTCTGGACTAGTCCTGCTGGTTTTAAGTTAGTTGGTTTATATTTCTGGCATTCGACGCATCCTTTGACGTGGGCCGCCACGTCACGTCGCATCGTCGACCAATAGTATCTTTGTGCAACTCTTCGCAGCGTTTTGTCAATTCCATAATGACCCGATGTAACCAAATTGTGACACTCATTTAGGATTTTGGGCACATTACAGGTGGGCACAACTAGTTGTGCATCCTCTGAGTCGCCTTCTGGGGAGTAACGGTACAACACACCATTCGACATGACATAACCACGATTTGTCCAACGGGCAGTTTCGACAGTTGAATCATTGTCTTCAAGGGAGGCTATTATCTTCTTTAGCTCTGGATCAGACATTTGGACGGTTCTCTGCTCTGCTGCATTGGTTATCGGTAAAACGATCGAAACAGGGCACAGTTCGACATTTTCACCTTCGTTGTTAACATCCAGTTCGGTTGGTAGGCGTGATAATGCGTCGGCTACCACATTTTGTCGGCCTGGAACATATTGGATATCTAGATCAAACTGTTGGATGAGCAATGCCCATCGAGCCAATCTTCCACTTGGAGTTCGCAGACTCATGAGCCATTGGAGAGGGCGATGGTCAGTTGCAACAGTTACTTTGGATCCATCCAAGTAACCACGAAACTTCTGTAAGCTATACACCACTGCCAGAGCCTCTCGTTCGGTGGTGCTGTAATTACATTCAGCTGAAGTGAGCGTGCGGCTAGCATATTCAATAGGACGCTCGTCTTCAGTTGATAGTCCTTGCAATAGGCAAGCCCCAATGGCAAAGGAACTTGCGTCAGTACGTAAAATGTACGGTAACGTGGGGTCCGCTTAGCGTAACACTGGTGCATTCGTTAGTCGACGTTTCAACTCTTCGAAGGCGGACTGCTGGGGCTCCTTCCATACCCACGTGGCCTTCTTACGTGTCAGCAACGAAAGTGGACGTGCAACATCCGCAAAATTAGGAACGAAACGACGAAACCAACTTCCTAACTGCAGGAACGAAATGAGGGTTTTCACATCTTTCGGTGGTTTCAATGTTGCAATTGAGCGTATTCGTTCAGGATCAGGTGCTATTCCGCCACGACCTAAGATGTGTCCTAAATAGCGTACTTCAGCGCAACAGAAACAACATTTATTTCTGTTGGCCACCAATCGATACTTTAATAATTGTGATAAAACCATTTGTAGATGTTTCAGATGTGTCTCGAAATCGGCTGTAAGCACAATCATGTCATCGAGATACGACAATATGGTTACCTGCGGTACGCTACGACGAAAGCGATCAATTAGCCGCTGAAAGGTGGCTGGCGCATTTCGCAGGCCGAAGGGCATTCTTATAAAACGATATAATCCAAAAGGGGTGACAAATGCAGTTTTGTCACGGTCTTCCAGTCTTACAGGAACTAACCAGTACCCCGATTTTAAATCGATGGTGCTCATAAAATGAGTTTGTTTCGCAGTATGAAGAAGATCATCAATTCGAGGTAGCGGATAGCGATCAGGTACTGTTACACTGTTCAGTTTCCTGTAGTCAATGCACACACGTGGACTACCGTCTTTTTTAGTGACGAGAACAACCGGAGCAGCGTAGGGGCCATCACATTCTTCTATGATCCCTTTTTCCAACATTTTTCCCATTTCCTCCTTTAAGATCGCAATTTTTGTCGGAGACATTCTATAGGGTGGTTCTGCGATGTTTTCCTTGGTCGTCAGATTGATCTGATGTTCAGCGTAAGGAGTGGGGTCGGTAGATTCTTCGAAAACCGTCGAGAATGTGGTAAGTAGCGCCTCTAGCTGATGTTTCTCTTCAGTTTTCAGCTCAGTAGCTTCTTCTGTACGTAGCGACAAGTCCACACTACCCAAAGATACTGATTTGATTATTAAATCAGGGATCAATGGTAGTTTTCTGTCTGGTTCATCAACAAAATTATATTTCATATTTAGAAGGTCGATAACCATTGCGGCGTTAGTAATAAAATCAACCCCAAGTAAGGTTCTGGCATCGATGAGTTCGGGAACTGCGATGATGGTGACGGGTACAGCACGAGTCGCGAATGTGATTAGAACGTCGAATAAATGAGCATCAACACGTGACGTTTGTCCATCAGCTAATGTCATGTTCATAGTTTCCGATTTATATGGAACATCGTTGTTCAATAGGTGTTCGTAGAGCTTACGGCTTGCAAGAGTACGTGCGGCAGCAGTATCAACGTACGCGTGACCGGTTTTACCATACAAAGTGATGGGTACGAGAGCGCGAGACGCTGCTGGTTTGGCATCACCAAGAGTAGACATGAAAAGTTCCACAGCGGAAGAGCTAACTTTTGATGACGTTCGACGACATGTTGGACACGTGGAACGAACATAACCGGACGCTCCGCATCCGTAACACGAAATGTTAGATTTTGGGTGATTCTGGGTTGTATTTTGCTTGGAAGTCGGAATTGCATGGGTTTCACGGCGATCTGCTTGTGTTTTTGCGAAATTACGGCAGACGTCCTTTTGGTTTTCTTTCGATCGTGCAAACTTTCGGCACTCAGCTTGCGAGTGGCCGAAGTTTCCGCAAAACTTGCATTTGAGCCTGTTTTTTGCTTCTTTTGGGTTGGCCTCTTGCACTGTTCCTTCTTCTTGGAGATTTCCTTCAATGCGCCTGGCTTCGTCAAGGAGTTCTTTGAAGCTGAAAATTTTGTCCCTAGGAAGGTGTCGGCGTATTTGTGTTGACAACAGCCCGTACACCATGTCCAGTTGCACTATTTCCGGGAGTGTTCCTTTCGGAAGTTGCGCTAGTAAAGCTCTCGCGTTGCTCACGAAGGTGTCGGTGCTTTCTGTGGCCATCTGTTCCGTGGAGAAGAGCTCGCGGTAAATGCGGTGAGGCGGTTTTCTCGGACCGAATGTGTGTCTTAAGGCCGTCAAGGCCTCATCCCAGTTTTCAACCGTGTCCTTGACTCCCTGAAACCACGTTGCTGCGTTTTCTGTCAGGACGAGCGATAGACCTTTTAAGGCGTTCGTGTCTGAGACGTCGGTGACCTCTTTGAACGTGGAGATCGCGTCAATGAAGGCGTTAACATCGCTGCCCTTTTTCCCATCAAACCTGGCGGTGCATTTTGCGAACGATCCCTGCTTATGCGTCGGAGCTGTGACTTGCGATGGTCGCGGAAAGTCAGCGGTTTGTTGCAAAACCGTGTTCTGGACCGTTTGAAGAAATATGGCGAACTGTTCGGTCGACATGGCGATTGTCGGCGAAGGAACGTTCAAGCGATCGTCGTTGTCTTCGCTGACAGGGTTTCTTTTGGGTGGCATCTTGGTTTGCCTTCGTTAGCGCGTTTGGAACGCGAGTGGCTGTGTTTACAGCAGCAGCGGGTTGAAGACAGAGGGGTAGTCTTCGTTTCCGCTGAATGGTACGGCGTGAAAACCGGTAGAGGAGATTTCGGAGATAAACGCAACGTGCGGCGCGTCAAGTTAGAACATCGGATCAAACTACAATGATGCAGCGATGGCGGCTTGGCGGCGACGTGGAAATATTCACGCACTTTATCTTACTCACAATTAACTCTCTGGGTCGGTTTCTGGCCGCAAGTTGGGCGCCAAATATGTAACCAACTCACACTTCAATTCACACTTATTAAAAAAAAAGTCGATTACAAAATCTTGCTATATTTATTATTTCTTCTATCTCTTAGCAACTCTAACAACAACCTACTTGTAAATAATTTTACTCCCCTACTCCCCCTAGAAAAGAATAGGAATTGATAACTGTTATATACATACAAATTAATCTCTTTTGTTATCCATCGGTATTCAAAGTTCTATCGCTATTAAATAAATTATTTTAATATAGTATTCCCGATTTGTTCTTGCCGTTAACCAAAACTCTCCCCAATCGATTTTCGAAAAATTTCCAGCGTCGGACCGGACTTCACTTATTTTCGTACGCTAATTTTTACCGTTCAGTTAATGATAGTGGTGTATTTGTTCTTCACCAAACCTGATCCGGCCGAAATCCGAAATTTTCACTGACATCATACGCTTAAGTATTGTATGCTTAGACACGATTTATTTACACTATTTATTTTACGTACATTGCGTTCATTATTGTTCTGCATTATTTATAAGATGGAGCAGTTTGAAAATCTAATAGTAAGCGGAGAACAAATACCACCACGTATAATTCCCGTGCAAAGTGATGAAAATAGTCTTTCTTACTATCTTTCCTATTGCATTTTTAATACCGGAAATAGAGCTCAAGAGCGAAGAATAACTTCGACTTTTTTTATACATAATTCCTAAATACTTCGTTTTTATGGTGTAAAATTTTGTATTTATATATTTAAACATTGTCTTTAACGTTGTCAGAGAACTAAATGGGAATAATTTGGAATAATTTAGCTTCTATGTCAACTCTCCTTCTCTTGGAACTTTTGAAAACAACGACAAAATTTTTAGGGCGCCTGGATTTGAAAATATAACTCTGTGTAATAAGTTTAGACTGACTAGAGTGAAAATAAAGGAGCTTGCACCCAGAAACGAAATTAGATGGAACACTTGAAGTTGAAATATTTGTTTGTAATTCGTCACAAGTCCATGAGGGAATGCGTGTTAATGTAAACAAATGTGAGTTTATTGGAGAGGCCGAATAAAATTTTTACATTATTGAAGCAGCTGGAGCCTGCCACGTCAAGGGCAAGGTCAGAAACGTGAAAAGGCGATGCTCGATTTAGTTTGATTGAGTGTCTATGCAGAAATTCGCACATACCAAGCGTTGGATAAGCCTTTCTTATCGTTTCTTAGAATTCGAGAATTGCTGGTTCAGCGTGTGGAGCAGTACTCGATCGCGGTGTTTAATTTTAACACAACTACAATTGTGAAAATTGCTGCTCCAGCGTCAGAAACTGTTCGCAAAGTCGCCAAATTCGCTGAGGCGACGCAACAGTGTTCGAAGGTCTACCGCTATCAAATAAAGTATTTTAATTTAACATTTGATCCTCGCGTTAACCAAATCTGCCCCCAATCAATTTTCGAAAAATTATCAGCATCGGACCGGACTCCACTTATATTTGTACGCTAATTTTTACGTTTAGTTAATGATTTGTAGTATTGTAGTATTGTAGGGGGGTCGTTTGGCTACTGAAGCCCTTCGTCACTGCGACCATTGTTGGTCTATTGTGAATAACCCTGCTTCCTATTGGAATCCCAGGGAGTCTAGCCCCCTGATGAAGTATGCCAGATCCTTGGAAGTTGATTTACGTATCTGGGCGGCCGTGAGTGCAGCCGCACCCAGATATTGTAACCTATTATGAGCGATGGTGTTGCACTCACAGAGAATGTGTTCGGCCGTTTCTACCGCCGATCCACAGAGTCGACATGTAGCGACTTCTGCTTTCCCCATTTTCTGGAGATGGTATCTGACTGGACCGTGTCCTGTCAGGAGGCCAGTTACTTGCCTCAGATCATTCTTTTCCAGTTTGAGAAACATCTTAGTCTTCTTTGACGAATAGTGTATGAACTTTTTCGCCTGGCGTTGGCCTGGAGTATTTCTCCAGTAGGATTCTTTCTGTTCCTTTTCCCATTTATGGATGTCGGACATTCTCTGGGCTTTGGTTAGCCCGCAGAATGGTTCTGGTCCAATAAATAGAGCTGTCGCACCTTTCTTGGCGAGGGCGTCTGCCATTTCATTTCCTTCAATCCCCTCATGCCCTGGAATCCACAACAGAGTGATTCTGTTGCCTATCGCCAGTTGCTTCAGGGATTGTTTGCATTCCCAGACAGTCCTCTGTACACAGCGGTAGGCTCTCAGGGCCTTTAAGGCTGCTTGACTGTCTGACAGTATGTAGATATTTGCACCCTTTATGCGCCTTTCGAGGCATTTCCGAGCACAAACATCTATGGCACATATTTCGGCCTGATGAATCGAGGGGGTACTTCCTAAGGGCTGATGGATCCTGGTCTGCGGACCATAGACTCCTATTCCAGTCCCCTGCTGCGATTTTGACCCGTCTGTGTACCAGACGAGTGAGTTCTTTGGAAGTCGAGTCGTATCGAATGTTCCACATTGGCGGCCTAAAATGGCCACTTCGAATGGAACATCGAAGTCGAGTTCGGCTGGCATTACGTCCGTTGGTTGGTTCCAGGACTCTGCTCTTATCAGATTCATAATCCTGCAGTGACCAACCATGTCCCCTAGTTTTAGATTTTTTGTCTGTGTTGACCTCAAGGCACTCAGTGCTGCCTCCTTCCTCACATGTAGATGTAAAGGAAGAAGATCAAGCAGCGCCTCTAAGGCGGCCGTAGGGGTGGAGCGCATTGAGCCCGTCACGCCTAGACAAGCAAGCCTTTGCAATTTCTGCATTTTGCTTTGCGTTGTTGGTTCTTCAGTTTTTGGCCACCACAGCAGGGATGCATAGGTTACCACGGGTCTTACCACCGTCAGGTATGACCAGTAGATCATCTCCGGTTTGAGTCCCCAAGTTCTCCCAAAAAGTCTGCGGCAACACCAGAGTGCCGCTGTGCCTTTTGCAAGAGTTTTGTCAACATGCGTTTTCCAGTTGAGTTTCGCGTCTAGATTTACACCTAGATATTTGACCTCTCTGGAGAACTGCAGCTTTTTCCCGTGCAGAGTTGGAGCTGTTAAATTCAGCTTCCTTCTCTTCGTAAAGGGAACTAGAACAGTTTTGCTCGGATTAACATTGAGCTGTTTGTCCGAGCACCATCTTGAGATGATGTTTAGGGCATTTTGCGCTAGGCCAGAGATCGTGCCTTCGTGTTTGCCCCTGATGAGTACAACCAGGTCATCTGCGTAACCTTGGGTATAGATTCCCGAGTCATTGAGCTTGCTCAGTAGATCGTCGACAACAATCGACCACAGTAGGGGCGATAGAACTCCGCCTTGCGGACACCCTTTTACTGTGGTGACCATCGTCTCCTCTCCACCGACGCTTGCCGTTATGACTCGGCTCCTCAGCATAGATTTTATCCATTCTACGGTTGAGGTTTCGACGCCTCTTAGTAAAGCAGCTCTTTCGATGGATTCATAGGAGGTATTGTCGAAGGCTCCCTCTACGTCAATGAATATTCCCAGAGCTACTTGTTTAGCCATCAGCGTCCTTTCAATGCCCTTGATGAGGCAATGTAGGGCGTCCACTGTGGATTTGCCTGCTTGATAAGCAAATTGATTAGTATGAAGTGGAGTTTGCTTTAGGATAGCTCCTCTGATGTAGTTATCAATTATTTTCTCCAGGGTTTTGAGGAGAAAGGAAGTGAGGCTTATGGGGCGGTTAGATTTAGCCTCTTCAGGAGGCCTTCTACCGCTTTTTGGTATGAATACCACTTTAGCCTCTCTCCAGGTCTCGGGTATATATCCGAGAATGTAGCTAGCTTTGAATATTCTCATTAAGCTGGGTATCAGGTAGTCTGTTCCCCTTTGGAGCAGGGCAGGAAAGATTCCGTCTCTGCCCGGCGATTTGAACGGCTTGAAGCTGTTGATCGCCCATTGTATTTTGTTAGCAGTAAACATTTTTCCTGCTAGGCTTTTGGTTTGCCGGGTTGGGCGTGTTATCGGCCCTTGAGTCACGTCTCTGATCTCTATGTCTGTTAGCGCCTTTGACCCAGGAAAATGGGTCTCTAAAAGTACCCTTAAGCTTTCCTTTAGATCGCCGGTGTATTCGCCGTTAGGTTTTTTTATTAAGCTTATTCCGTTTGATTGGTCTTTTGAGAGCACTTTTTGGAGCCTTACTGCTGGGATCAATTGCTCGATCCCTTCGCAGCATGTACTCCATGAGCGCCTCTTTGACTTCCTCAATTCTTTGTTGTATTCTGTGAGAGCTTTTTTGTAGTCGATCCACGTTCCTAAACTTTTAGCTTTATTGAATAGCTTCCTTACTTCGGCCCTACGTCGGCCGAGTTCTTTGTTCCACCAAGGAACGTTCCTCGAAGTCACTCTTTGTTTCAGAGGACAACTTTTCTCATAGGACGAGACTATGAGATCGCGAAGATGCACCGAGGCCGCATCGAGGTCCTCTCTTGTGTCGATTTGGTAACGGAGTCCGTCGGTTTCGGCTCTGATGTGCTCCGTGTAGAGACACCAGTCCGTCTCCTTCGGCACTCTGCACGTTTCGAGGCTGTGGGGGGATGCCTCCATGTGGAATCGGATTGTGCAATGGTCCGACATGGAGGCCTCGTCCGCCACGTGCCAATTTTTAATAAAATTTGCAATAAATGGACTCGCCAGGGTTAGATCTAAAACCTCTTTCCTAATCGCATTTATGAAGGTGGCTTTGTTCCCCCGGTTGATAATGTCCACGTCGTTCGCGGACAAATATTCAAAAAGGGACTCACCTCTTTTGTTTGTGTCCGTGCTGCCCCACATGAGATGGTGTGCGTTGGCGTCGCAGCCCAGAATGTAGTGTTTGTTCCTCCTTTTGCACCAGCTTATAAGGCGTATAACTTCCTCTGGAATGGAGTTATTTACGTCGCCTGGGAAGTAGGCAGAGGCCATTACAATTGGCCTTTTGCCACCTTCCGTGGGTACCTCTACAGCTACTGCAACTAAGTCCCTGGAGATGAACTCTGGAATCGGAACAAATTTGATATGTTTTTTGAGCAGAATTGCTGCTCTTGGATGTTCATGGTGGTCACTTATTACCTTACATGATCTGGTTGGAAGTCCCTTTATGTTTCCCCCATTTATCCAGGGCTCTTGGATTAGCCCCACGTCTGCGGACCCTCTGACAAACCCCCAATAAAGCACACTGGATGCGGCTTTTGAGTGTTGGAGGTTTATCTGGGTGAAGTTTATCCTGCCTGCCATTGTTGCAGTTACTTCTTTTTGCCGCAGCCTTTCTTTTGCGCTACCTTAGGCAATTTCCTGCCTTTAGGCTTTGCTCCAGAGTTGGCTGCAGCAGACGTTGAGGCGGGCAATCTCCTTTCACTAGCAACACCAGTGCTAGCTGGCTTGGTTGCAGAGCTAATAGAGGTGCTCGCCCCTTTGTCTTGGGCTTTGTTGGCGCCAGCGGTCCTTGGCCTAAGTTGAACTTGACCGAACTTATAGCTTACCTTAAAGCCCATGGTTTTCAATATCTCCGTCGACTGATGGTCGACAGAGAGCGTTGTTTCGAGTGTGGGGCCTATCGGATTTCTCCTAAGCACCCTCCAGCTCTTTGCACTGAGGCCTTCGTTTTGGGCCTCTATTAGATTCAGGATTTTCTCGTTCGAGTAGTCCTGACTTCCGGGAAGATACGCCACCAGGACGACAGTGTGAGGCATTTCTGCCTCTTCTACCATCCTGAGCGACGCACCCTCCCACGGTCTGATTTCATCGGCGATGCTTCGTAGCCACTGCGCGGTGTCTTTGTCGGCACACACCAATGAAAGCCAACCTGGCCTGTAATGGAGGCCGTGGAACTTGGGTCTTATTTTGTCCCCTGCTCCCATGGCCGCCATTTTCTCCACAACAGCCTCCTGCACGGCTTCCTGTTGTGCCGCTGTCAGGAGTGACTGTGGATAGTCTGAGGGTATAATTCCAACCCTCACTCCAGTCACAGCTTGGCTAAATGAGGGCTTGGCAGAACTGCTCTCCTGCTTCTTCGCTCTCTTAGCGTTTGCTGTTTCAGGGGTACTGCCGTCAGATCGGATCCTTTTGGCTTCTTTTCCTGGCGGCGTTGCCCTTTCGATTGGCTTCAGCGCCTTCTCAAGGGCCTCTTCCTTGGAGAGTCCTTTGGCGAGAAGGTACTTCAGCCTTTTTCTGGCAGCTCCTCCTAATCGGACCTTTTGCTCTTTCACATTGAGAGCCTTAAGGTTTTCTCCGATTTTGGTGACGCTGTCAGTTAACTTATCCTCCTCCGGGTGGGGAAGTTCTTCCCTTACCGTTGGAGGATATGTTTCGAGGTCTTTGATAACCTCTTGTGTTTTTGTACTTGGTTCCATAAATGTTCCAACGAGTAGCAAGGGAAAAGAGGTCGCGTGTGGCAGAGCCCCGCATTACCACACGAAGGCTAATTGAAACACAGGTGCGCCAGGTTCCTGTGAGTTCGCATATTTATGACCAATCCTACCTCATTGGCCAGGCGAGCCTTTGGCATATGCTGTTCCACCGTGACTCTGAGGGTTTTTTATAGAGATTGTCTCCTCGCGGACCGGGCGGTGAAGCCAGGTCCCCCGACTGTCCTCTTAGTGCAACGTACCACTGCCACGCCCCGCAGCGGTCTTTGAAGCACCAGGTTCAGCTTCCGGTTTTAAGCAGATATCTGGCGTTCAGACATCTCTAGCTCGGGTACCCCGGGTTAGCCATACCCGTCCTCTGGCATTTCTGCCAAAGTCCCTGGGGGATAGTTAATGATAGTGGTGTATTTGTTTTTCACCAAATTTGCCCTAAAATTTTCACCGTTGTATGTACCAGATATCACTGACATTCATACCAGTGGCGGTGTAAGCGCTAAATTTTCGTGAAAATATCTGAAAAATTCATAATTCTGCAACTGAATTACAGAACTAATTTTGTGTTCGATAGTAAATTTATACTTGGAGTGGCACTGCCAACCCTGCCACCCCTGACGAGCCCCACTGCTGACTACTTTCCTTCCAGAAAAATTTTTGAAATCAGCGGCAAAATAAATTTAGGGCACCTGGATGTGAAAATATCACTATGTAATAAGTTCAGACTGACAAGAGTGAAAAAAACCGCTTGCATCCAGAAACGAAATCAAATGGAACACTTGAAATTTAGATATTTGTTTGTAATTCGTCACAGGTCCATGAAGGCATGCATGTTAATGTAAACAAGTGTTAGTTTGACGGAGAGGCCGAATAAGATTTTTACACCCACCACATTCCCGTCAAAATATTTATATACTTTAGTATGTTAATTCATTTTGTGCAAATTATGACGGGCCAGACGAGTACACCTGCGCGAGTATTATTTGGTAATCCAAATTTTTTTAATACGCACTAGGCACGTGCACCTAATATAATTGTTAAAATTGCTGCTTCAGCGTCTGGAACGCTGGTACTCAACGTCGCCAAGGTCGAAGCGACGCATCAGTATTCGAAGTTCAATCGCTATTAAATAAATTTTTTTAATATAATATTCCCGATTTGTTCTTGACGTTAAGTAAATATCTCCCCAATCGATTTTCGAAAAATTACCATCGTCGTACCGGACTCCACTTATATACCGTGCGCTAATTTTTACGTTCATTTAATGATAGTGGTGTATTTGATCTTCACCAAACCTGCTCCGGCCAAAATCCGAAATTTGCAGTTTTACCGGATTTCACTGACATCATAAGTAATGTGTGCTTATACACGATTTACACTATTTATTTTATGTACATTGTGTTCATTATTGTTCTGCATTATTTATAACTAAGATGGAGGAATAGTAAGCGGGGTACAAATACCACCACGTATAATTCCTCTGAATAGTGATGGAAATAGTCTTTTTTACTATCTTTCCTATTGCATTTTATTACCGAAAATAGAGCTCAAGAGGTTCGCACTATAATTGTTCATTTTAAAATTACCAAATTTTCTGTATATTTTACCTGAATACGTTAAAAACCCCTAAACATAATGTACCATTCCAAACTACTCTCAAAAATCATACACTTGCCATTCCAAACTACCCCACATCAACCTAAAATGTAAAAAAATTACGAATTACAAGCAAACTACGCTAAACTCGCATAAATTACTTCGACTTCCGCTATATCACCCCAACCACTTCTTACCAAGCCAAACTAAACCCAATCGCATTAAAATTACCGAAAGTTTCGTTTAATCCGCCAAAGCTAAACCCCGCCAACCATCAATAACCATTCAAAACAATCCCCAAAAAAAAACTTATCATCCGAAACTACACCAAATACATCGTTTTTATGGTGTGAAATTATTTATTTATATATTTCAACATTCTTCGACGACATTCTTTAACGTTGTTAGAGAACTAAATGGGAATAATTTGGAATAGTTCAGCTTCTCTGTCAACTCTCCTTCTCTTGAAGAGTGAAAAAGAGTGAAAAAAAAGGAGCTTGCACCCAGAAACGAAATTATCGTCATTTTCCAAATCATATTGAAGTACCCGGTCCTGGCAATGCAGGTTAATTTCAGCAAATTTGTTTATTTTGTGATTGGAAAAGTAGAGCATTCCTGTTTAATTGTATTATAATGTCGATTAGGTTTTGTCAACACTGCGTTTATTTAATCTACGTCCGGGCAACGCCGGGTACATTCAGCTAGTCTATATATATAAAGCGAAGTGTCCTCACTGACACACTCATTCATCTACACACTGATTCATAATCAACCCACAGCCCAAACCGTGAGGGCTGGAGACTTGAAATTTTAGACACGGGTGTATCATGTGCCGAAAGTGAACACTAAGAAGGGATTTTGCGAAATTCGGCCCGGTTCCTTTGTAATTCAATAAAAACCGGCTAAAATAAACAAAAAATGATCGGATCGCGGAGACCGTGTTTATGTTAGAAGCACGTATCTAGCCAAAACAACTTCGACGACGGGCGACCGGTTTACATTAAAAGCACTTATTTAACCTAAACAATTTCAACGTCGAGTTTCTGCTTTTGTGATCAAATTTTTACCGTACCTAGCGAGGTCGCGGATATATCAATTATAATCTTGATTTCAATTATAATGTCGATTAGTGACTCAATTATAAATTACAAAACCACTGCAAATTTAATCCGTCTACATTAAACATCCTCAAATATCTCTTACAATTGCAAACTTTACCAAATCAACCCCAAAAAATTCCCGAACTACGCCAAACTGACATAAATTAGATCCGTTATCTTAAATCAGCCCTTACCACCCTTTAGCAACCCCAAGTAACTTCATTCACTTTAAAATAAAACAAAATGACACAAATCATAGCAAACTATGCCTAACTCACCTAAATTAATTCGGCTACCATAAATCACCCCCAACTACCCCAAACTCAGCCCAATCACTTTAAAATTACAAAAAATGTTACAAGCAATATCAAACTATGCCAAAATCATCTAAATTACTTCGGCTATCATAAATCACCCCCAACTACCCCTTACCACCCCAAAATAAGCCCAATTACTTTAAAATTACAAAAAATTATACAAACCATAGCAAACTATGTCAAACTCACCTAAATTACTTCGGCTACCATAAATCACCCCCAACTACACCTTACGACCCCAAAATTAGCCCAATCACTTTAAAATTACGAAAAATGCTACAAACCATAGCAAACTATCTCAAACTCACCTGAATTACTTCGGCTACCATAAATCACCCCCAACTACCCCTTACCACCCCAAACTAAGCCCAATCACTTTAAAATTACAAAAAATGCTACAAACCATAGCAAACTATTCCAAACTCACCTAAATTACTTCGGCTACCATAAATCACCCCCAACTACCCCTTACCTCCCCAAAATAAGCCCAATCACTTTAAAATTACAAAAAATGTTACATACCATAGCAAACTATGTCAAACTCACTTAAAATACTTCGGCTACCATAAATCACCCCCAACTACCCCTTACCAACCACAAACTAAACCCAATCACTTTAAAATTACAAAAAATGCTACAAACCATAGCAAACTATGCCAAACTCACTTAAATTACTTCGGCTATCATAAATCACCCCCAACTACCCCTTACCACCCCAAAATAAGCCCAATCACTTTAAAATTACAAAAAATGCTCCAAACCATAGCAAACTATCTCAAACTCACCTAAATTACTTCGACTACCATAAATCACCCCCAACTACCCCTTACCAACCACAAACTAAACCCAATCACTTTAAAATTACAAAAAATACTCCAAACCATAGCAAACTATCTCAAACTCACCTAAATTACTTCGACTACCATAAATCACCCCCAACTACCCCTTACCTCCCCAAAATAAGCCCAATCACTTTAAAATTACAAAAAATGTTACATACCATAGCAAACTATGTCAAACTCACTTAAAATACTTCGGCTACCATAAATCACCCCCAACTACCCCTTACCACCCCAAACTAAGCCCAATCACTTTAAAATTACAAAAAATGCTACAAACCATAGCAAACTATTCCAAACTCACCTAAATTACTTCGGCTACCATAAATCACCCCCAACTACCCCTTACCTCCCCAAAATAAGCCCAATCACTTTAAAATTACAAAAAATGTTACATACCATAGCAAACTATGTCAAACTCACTTAAAATACTTCGGCTACCATAAATCACCCCCAACTACCCCTTACTAACCACAAACTAAACCCAATCACTTTAAAATTACAAAAAATGCTACAAACCATAGCAAACTATGCCAAACTCACTTAAATTACTTCGGCTATCATAAATCACCCCCAACTACCCCTTACCACCCCAAAATAAGCCCAATCACTTTAAAATTACAAAAAATGCTCCAAACCATAGCAAACAATCTCAAACTCACCTAAATTACTTCGACTACCATAAATCACCCCCAACTACCCCTTACCACCCCAAAATAAGCCCAATCACTTTAAAATTACAAAAAATGCTCCAAACCATAGCAAACTATCTCAAACTCACCTAAATTACTTCTACTACCATAAATCACCCCCAACTACCCCTTACCTCCCCAAAATAAGCCCAATCACTTTAAAATTACAAAAAATGTTACATACCATAGCAAACTATGTCAAACTCACTTAAAATACTTCGGCTACCATAAATCACCCCCAACTACCCCTTACCAACCACAAACTAAACCCAATCACTTTAAAATTACAAAAAATGCTACAAACCATAGCAAACTATGCCAAACTCACTTAAATTACTTCGGCTATCATAAATCACCCCCAACTACCCCAAACTAAGCCCAATTACTTTAAAATTACAAAAAATTATACAAACCATAGCAAACTATGTCAAACTCACCTAAATTACTTCAGCTACCATAAATCACCAACAACTACCCCTTACAACCCCAAAATAAGCCCAATCACTTTAAAATTACAAAAAATGTTACAAGCCATATCAAACTATGCCAAACTCATCTAAATTACTTCGGCTTCCATAAATCACCCCCAACTACCCCTTACCACCCCAAAATAGGCTCAATCACTTTAAAATTACAAAAAAATTCTACAAACCGTAGCAAACTATGCCAAACTCCCCTAAATTACTTCGGCTACCATAAATCACCCCAACTACCCCTTACAACCCCAAAATAAGCCCAATCACTTTAAAATTACAAAATATTCAACAAATCATAGCAAACTATGCCTAACTCACCTAAATTACTTCGGCTACCATAAATCACCTCCAACTACCCCTTACCGCCCCAAAATAAGCCCAATCACTTTAAAATTACAAAAAATGTTACATACCATAGCAAACTATGTCAAACTCACTTAAAATACTTCGGCTATCATAAATCACCCCCAACTACCCCTTACCACCCCTAACTCATCCCAATCACTTTAAAATTACAAAAAATGCTACAAACCATAGCAAACTATGCCTAACTCACCTAAATTACTTCGGCTAACATAAATTACCCCCAACAACCCCTTACTACCCCAAAATAAGCCCAATCACTTTAAAATTACGAAAAATGCTACAAACCATAGCAAACTATGCCAAACTCACTTAAATTACTTCGGCTATCATAAATCACCACCAACTACCCCTTACCATCCCTAACTCATCCCAATCACTTTAAAATTACAAAAAATGCTACAAACCATAGCAAACTATGCCTAACTCACCTAAATTACTTCGGCTACTATAAATCACCCCCTACTACCCCTTACCAACCACAAACTAAACCCAATCACTTTAAAATTACAAAAAATTATACAAACCATAGCAAACTATGTCAAACTCACCTAAATTACTTCGGCTACCATAAATCACCCCCAACTACCCCTTACGACCCCAAAATTAGCCCAATCACTTTAAAATTACGAAAAATGCTACAAACAATCGCAAACTATCTCAAACTCACCTGAATTACTTCGGCTACCATAAATCACCCCCAACTACCACTTACCAACCCAAACTAAGCCCAATCACTTTAAAATTACAAAAAATGCTACAAACCATAGCAACAACGGTGGTATTAATCGGGTTTGTTGACCGTGTTCCATGCGAAGTTCCATGAGGGGGGGTGTAGTGAGCGCCCCGAGAGGCTAACTCAGCAAGTGATCCCCATGAATCTCTGCCAAACGTTTCGTCCACAGCTGCGGTGGACATCTTCAGTGGCGGTGTGGTCGTGGTCGAAGTACTCTCCCAGCTGTCACAGTCGCGACTGGCACATCATCACTTTGCGCAGCTCTATATATAGCCTCAGATCGGTTATGCATCGTTCCGGGTGGGCGTGTCCCTGCATTCGTCAAAGGTGGTGACGTCACTCTTCTCGTTGTCATGGTTGGCTGCCAACTCCTATCCATTTTTAATCCTTCACCCTTCTTATTGAAATTGTTCTGGTGTTTGAAAATTTCAATCGCTTCTCGGTGTAGACGAGCGTAGTAGTGTGAGGTGGACGCCAATCGTTCAGTCTCCTCAAACCGTATCTGATGGTCTCCCTCAGAAAGAGCGTGTTCAGCTACCGACGATTTCTCCACTTCACCCAGACGACAGTTCCTCTTGTGTTCCGTCAAGCGCGTCTTGATGCTTCTCTTTGTTGTACCTACATAAACAGATCCACACGAACACGGAATTTTGTATACCCCAGCTGACGACAAGGGATCTCTGGGATCTTTCGCCGAACCCAGTAGTCCTCGGATCTGTGTCGTGGGTTTAAAGATGGTCTTAATATTATTACGGTTCAATAGTCGGCCAATGCGGTCTGTCACATTCCGCACATATGGTAAAAAGGCCGTTCCTGCAAACTCAGTTGTGTTATCAGTTGTAGGTCTCACCGACGTCCTTGGGTGTATAGATCTTCTTATATCTTTTGAGGAGTATCCATTGGCTTGTAGCATCTTGTCCAAGTGGTCAAGTTCACCCTTAAGATGTTGTGGTTCGCAGATCTTAGTGGCTCGACTAACCAAGGTCTTGATCACCGCTCTTTTTTGGGATGGATGATGGTTGGACTCCTTGTTGAGGTACCTATCTGTGTGGGTAGGTTTTCGATATACCTGGTGGCCTAGGGACCCATCATGTTTCCTGTTCACTAGAACGTCAAGGAACGGTAGGCAACGATCTCTCTCTTTCTCCATTGTGAATTGGATTCGCGGATTTTGTTGGTTAATGTGGTCCATGAATTCCTGTAGCGCTGCTTCACCGTGGTCCCAGATGATAAATGTGTCGTCCACATAACGGAACCAGCACTTGGGTTTCTTCGGTGCCGTTTGAAGCGCTTCTTTCTCAAACGCCTCCATGAAGAAATTAGCCACCACAGGGCTCAGTGGACTTCCCATGGCCACGCCATCCAGCTGTTCGTAGTAGGCGTTGTCGTACTTAAAATATGTTGTTGTTAGTACATATTGGAAAATATTTATAATATCCGTGGGAAAGAGTGTCCTTATGCAAACCAATGCATCCTTGACTGGAACCATCGTAAACAGCGAGACTACGTCGAAACTGACCAATATGTCTTCAGGGCCAAGGCGAAGTGGTTTGATCTTCTCCACAAAATGGGCTGAGTCTCTGATGTAGGAGTCTGTATGTCCGATGTGAGGTTGCAGCAAACCCGCCAAGTATTTGGCGACTCCATAAGTCGGAGAGTCGATGGTACTGACAATGGGGCGAAGAGGTACGTCTGGCTTATGTATCTTCGGCAAGCCGTAGAGTCGAGGTGGAAGTGCTTCCGATTTTCGAATCTTCAGCTTCATCTCATCCGGAATTGACGCCACTTTAATCAGATTATTCGTTTGCCTGAGGATACGAGCCGTGGGGTCCCGTGAGAGTTTTTTCGTATCGTATCCTCAGGCAAACGAATAATCTGATTAAAGTGGCGTCAATTCCGGATGAGATGAAGCTGAAGATTCGAAAATCGGAAGCACTTCCACCTCGACTCTACGGCTTGCCGAAGATACATAAGCCAGACGTACCTCTTCGCCCCATTGTCAGTACCATCGACTCTCCGACTTATGGAGTCGCCAAATACTTGGCGGGTTTGCTGCAACCTCACATCGGACATACAGACTCCTACATCAGAGACTCAGCCCATTTTGTGGAGAAGATCAAACCACTTCGCCTTGGCCCTGAAGACATATTGGTCAGTTTCGACGTAGTCTCGCTGTTTACGATGGTTCCAGTCAAGGATGCATTGGTTTGCATAAGGACACTCTTTCCCACGGATATTATAAATATTTTCCAATATGTACTAACAACAACATATTTTAAGTACGACAACGCCTACTACGAACAGCTGGATGGCGTGGCCATGGGAAGTCCACTGAGCCCTGTGGTGGCTAATTTCTTCATGGAGGCGTTTGAGAAAGAAGCGCTTCAAACGGCACCGAAGAAACCCAAGTGCTGGTTCCGTTATGTGGACGACACATTTATCATCTGGGACCACGGTGAAGCAGCGCTACAGGAATTCATGGACCACATTAACCAACAAAATCCGCGAATCCAATTCACAATGGAGAAAGAGAGAGATCGTTGCCTACCGTTCCTTGACGTTCTAGTGAACAGGAAACATGATGGGTCCCTAGGCCACCAGGTATATCGAAAACCTACCCACACAGATAGGTACCTCAACAAGGAGTCCAACCATCATCCATCCCAAAAAAGAGCGGTGATCAAGACCTTGGTTAGTCGAGCCACTAAGATCTGCGAACCACAACATCTTAAGGGTGAACTTGACCACTTGGACAAGATGCTACAAGCCAATGGATACTCCTCAAAAGATATAAGAAGATCTATACACCCAAGGACGTCGGTGAGACCTACAACTGATAACACAACTGAGTTTGCAGGAACGGCCTTTTTACCATATGTGCGGAATGTGACAGACCGCATTGGCCGACTATTGAACCGTAATAATATTAAGACCATCTTTAAACCCACGACACAGATCCGAGGACTACTGGGTTCGGCGAAAGATCCCAGAGATCCCTTGTCGTCAGCTGGGGTATACAAAATTCCGTGTTCGTGTGGATCTGTTTATGTAGGTACAACAAAGAGAAGCATCAAGACGCGCTTGACGGAACACAAGAGGAACTGTCGTCTGGGTGAAGTGGAGAAATCGTCGGTAGCTGAACACGCTCTTTCTGAGGGAGACCATCAGATACGGTTTGAGGAGACTGAACGATTGGCGTCCACCTCACACTACTACGCTCGTCTACACCGAGAAGCGATTGAAATTTTCAAACACCAGAACAATTTCAATAAGAAGGGTGAAGGATTAAAAATGGATAGGAGTTGGCAGCCAACCATGACAACGAGAAGAGTGACGTCACCACCTTTGACGAATGCAGGGACACGCCCACCCGGAACGATGCATAACCGATCTGAGGCTATATATAGAGCTGCGCAAAGTGATGATGTGCCAGTCGCGACTGTGACAGCTGGGAGAGTACTTCGACCACGACCACACCGCCACTGAAGATGTCCACCGCAGCTGTGGACGAAACGTTTGGCAGAGATTCATGGGGATCACTTGCTGAGTTAGCCTCTCGGGGCGCTCACTACACCCCCCCTCATGGAACTTCGCATGGAACACGGTCAACAAACCCGATTAATACCACCGTTGTTGACAACACCGACCGTGAAAGCCTACACACTTTTATAAACCATAGCAAACTATTCCAAACTCACCTAAATTACTTCGGCTACCATAAATCACCCCCAACTACCCCTTACCTCCCCAAAATAAGCCCAATCACTTTAAAATTACAAAAAATGCTACAAACCATAGCAAACTTATCCAAAGTCACCTAAATTACTTCGGCTAGCATAAATCACCCCCAACTACCCCTTACCACCCCAAAATAAGCCCAATTACTTTAAAATTACAGAAAATGTTACAAACCATAGCAAACTATGTCAAACTCACTTAAATTACTTCGGCTACCATAAATCACCCCCAACTACCCCTTACCACCCCAAAATAAGCCCAATCGCTTTAAAATTACAAAAAATGCTACAAACCATAGCAAACCATGTCAAACTCACCTAAATGACTTTGGCTACCATAAATCACCCCCAACTACCCCTTACCACCCCAAAATAAGCCCAATTACTTTACAATTACAAAAATTATACAAACCATAGCAAACTACGTCAAACTCACCTAAATTACTTCGGCTACCATAAATCACCCCCAACTACCCCTTACCGCCCCAAAATTAGCCTAATCAGTTTAAAATTACAAAAAATGCTACAAAACATAGCAAGCTAAGGCAAACTCACTTAAATTACTTCGGCTACCATAAATTAATAATCATTTTCAATCAAAATTTTCTATTTGGTTGTGTCATTTATAAATGCCTTATCGTATTAAATCATAAAATATTAATAAATATCTGCACATAAAATATATTGTTTCGACTAATAGACGTTATTCTGAATATTAAATATGCTGATACCTATTTTGATTCTCTTCCACGTTCCAATAAATATTTGTTCCAGTTGAGATGCAAACATAAACGTATTTCTGAATTGCAACACGCTAACCGGGCAAGCCCTACCTTTTCAACATGCGTGCATTTGTATAAACAGCTCTATGGTTTTTAACTTTAAAGAGGTATAAAGGCGGTGTAAGCGATAGATTTTCGTAAAAATATCTGAAAAATTCGAAATTTTGCAATTGAATTACAGAACTATCTTTGTGTTCGATAGTAAGTTTATACTTGGAGTGGCACTGCCAACCCTGCCACCCCTGACGAGGCCCCTGTTGACTACTCTCCTTCCAGGGAAACTTTATAAATCAACGGCAAAATAATTTAGGGCGCCTGAATGTGAAAATATCACTGTGTAATAAGTTCAGACTGACATGGAACACTTGAAATTTCGATATTTGTTTGTATTTAGTCACAGGTCCATGAAGGAATGCATGTTAATGTAAACAAGTGTTAGTTTGTTGGAGAGACCGAATAAGATTTTTAACATTCCCGTTAAAATATTTATTTACTTTAGAATGTTAATTTTTTTCATTTCGTGAAAATTATGACGGGCCATACGAGTACACCTGTGCGAGTATTATTTGGTACATACAATTTAATCTCTTTTGTTATCCAAATTGTTTTCATACGCACCAGGCACGTGCACCTCATATAATTGTGAAAATTGCTGCTTCAGCGTCTGAAACGCTGGTACTCAACGTCGCCAAGGTCGAGGCGACGCATCGGTATTCGAAGTTCTATCGCTATTAAATAAATTATTTTAATATAATATTCCCGATTTGTTCTTGCCGTTAACCAAGACTCTCCCCAATCGATTTTCGAAAAATTTCCAGCGTCGGACCGGACTTCACCTATTTTCCTACGCTAATTTTTAGGTTCAGTTAACGATAGTGGTGTATTTGTTCTTCACCAAACCTGCTCCGACCGAAATCCGAAATTTTCACTGACATCATACGTTTAAGTATTGTATGCTTATACACGATTTACACTATTTATTTTACGTACATTGCGTTCATTATTGTTCTGCATTATTTATAACTAAGATGGAGCAGTTTGAAAATCTAATAGTAAGCGGAGAACAAATACCACCACGTATAATTCCCGTGAAAAGTGATGGAAATAGTCTTTCTTACTATCTTTCCTATTGCATTTTTAATACCGGAAATAGAGCTCAAGAGCGAAGAATAACTTCGACTTTTTTTATACATAATTCCTAAATACTTCGTTTTTATGGTGTAAAATTTTGTATCTATATATTTCAACATTGTCTTTAACGTTGTCAGAGAACTAAATGGGAATAATTTGGAATAATGTCAACTCTCCTTCTCTTGAAACTTTGGAAAACAACGACAAAATTCTTTAGGGCGCCTGGATTTGAAAATATAACTCTGTGCAATAAGTTTAGACTGACTAGAGTGAAAAGAAAGGAGCTTGCACCCAGAAACGAAATTAAATGGAACACTTAAAGTTGCAATATTTGTTTGTAATTCGTCACAAGTCCATGAGGGAATGCGTGTTAATGTAAACAAATGTGAGTTTATTGGAGAGGCCGAATAAGATTTTTACATTATTGAAGCAGCTGGAGCCTGCCACGTCAAGGGCAAGGTCACAAACGTGAAAAGGCGATGCTCGATTTAGTTTGATTGAGTATCTTTGCAGAAATTCGCACTTACCAAGCGTTGGATAAGCCTTTGTTATCGTTTCTTAGAGTTCGAGAATTGCTGGTTCAGCGTGTGGAGCAGTACTCGATCGTGGTGTTTAATTATAACACAACTACAATTGTGAAAATTGCTGCTCCAGCGTCGGAAACTGTTCGCAAAGTCGCCAAATTCGATGAGGCGACACATCAGTGTTCGAAGGCCTACCGCTATCAAATAAAGTATTTTAATTTAACATTTGATCCTCGCGTTAACCAAATCTGCCCCCAATCAATTTTCGAAAAATTACCAGCGTCGAACCGGACTCCACTTATATTTGTACGCTAATTTTTACTTTCAGTTAATGGTAGTGGTGTATTTGTTTTTCACCAAATTTGCCCCGGCTGAAATCCGAAATTTTCACCATTGTATGTACCAGAGATCACTGACATTCATACCCTTAATAATTATGTGCTTATACACGTTGTACACTATTTATTTTACGTACACTGTGTTTATTATTGCTTTACATCATTTATAACTAAGATGGAGAAGTTTGAAAATCTAGCGATGTACAAATACCACACCGTATTATGAAAGGTGATGGAAATTGTCTTTTTTTATATCTATGGTATTGGTATTAATATTTTAATACTGGAACGGAAGCTCAAGAGGTTGGCACTTTAATTGTTCAACAAGTGTGTGTTAATGTAAACAGGTGTGAGTCCGTCGGAGAGACCGAATAAGATTTTTACATCCACCATATTCCCGTCAAAATATTTATTTATTTTAGAATGTTAATTTTGCCGTTAACAAAATTTGTTCCCAATCACCATCGTCGTACCGGACGACCGTTCAGTTAATGATAATGGTGTATTTATTTTTCACCAAATCTGCCTCGGCTAAAATCCAAAATTTACAGCGTTGGACCAGACATTACTGACATTGATACGCGTTTTACACTGTTTATTTTACGAAAATCTAGCGATGCACAAATACCATAAAATACCACATTTTACCACATACCAAAATTTTAATACTAGAAAGGGAGCTCAAAAGGTTCGCACTTTAATTGTCCAACCAGTTAGGGCCAGGTTGTAATAATTTTTGTGCAGTTCAGAAGGAGATAAGTGTTTGTTTATTCCGGAGATAAGACAAAATCATCTACATACTGTTCTGTTTGTGAGTTGACTGCAGCAAGAGGAATTGTTCCATTGTGTTTTCAATTTTATCATAACATGATCAGCTAATTTGTAAACTTCGATTTCCCCTAAAATTATATAAAGTTAATTTCGATTTCCTGGAATCGCTTATAGAACAACTGCCTAAAGAGTCTATTCAAAAATTTTCATCTCAGATATCAACCAAGGTATCCTCTTTGTCCAAATCATATTGAAGTACCTGGTCCTGGCAACGCAGGTTAATTTCAGCATATTTGTTTATTTTGTGATTGGAAAAGTAGAGCATTCCTGTTTAATTGTATTATAATGTCGATTAGTCAACATCACCACTTTAGTCAACACTGAGTTTATTTAATCTACGTCCGGGCAACGCCGGGTACATTCAGCTAGTCTATATATATAAAGCGAAGTGTCCTCACTGACACACTCATCTACACATCTACACATTCACTGATTCACCGACAACCCACAGCCCAAACCGTGAGGGCTGGCGACTTGAAATTTTAGACACGGGTGTATCATGTGCCGAAAGTGAACGCTAAGAAGGGATTTTGCAAAATTCGGCCCGGTTCCTTTGTAATTCAATAAAAACCGGCTAAAATAAACAAAAAATGATCGGATCGCGGAGACCGTGTTTATGTTAGAAGCACGTATCTATCCAAAACAACTTCGACGACGGGCGACCTGTTTACATTAAAAGCACTTATTTAACCTAAACAATTTCAGCGTCGAGTTACTGCTAATGTGATCAAATTTTTACCGTACCTAGCGAGGCCGCGGATATTTTTATTATAATCTTGATTTCAATTATAATGTCGATCCGTGACTCAATTAAAAATTACAAAACCACTGCAAATTTAATCCGTCTACATTAAACATCCTCAAATATCTCTTACCATTGCGAACTTTACCAAATCAACCCCAAAAAATTCCCGAACTAAGCCAAACTGACATAAATTAGATCCGTTATCTTAATTCATCCCTTACCACCCTTTAGCAACCACAAGTAACTCCAATCACTTTAAAATAAAACAAAATGACACAAATCATAGCAAACTATCCCTAACTCACCTAAATTACTTCGGCTACCATAAATCACCCCCAACTACCCCTTACCACCCCAAACTCAGCCCAATCACTTTAAAATTACAAAAAATGTTACAAGCAATATCAAACTATGCCTAACTCACCTAAATTATTTCGGCTGCCATAAATCACCCCCAATTATCCCCTACCACCCCAAAATAAGCCCAATCACTTTAAAATTACAAAAAATTCTACAAACCATAGCAAACTATGCCAAACTCCCCTAAATTACTTCGGTTACCATAGATCACCCCCAACTACCCTTTACAATCCCAAAATAAGACCAATCACTTTAAAATTACAAAAAATGCTACAAATCATAGCAAACTATGCCTAACACACCTAAATTAATTCGGCTACCATAAATCACCCCCAACTACCCCTTGCAACCCCAAAATAAGCCCAATCACTTTAAAATTACAAAAAATTTTACAAACCATAGCAAATTATGTCGAACTCACTTAAATTACTTCGGCTATCATAAATCACCCCTAACTACCCTTTACCACTCCAAAATTAGCCCAATCACTTTAAAATTACAAAAAATGCTACAAACCATAGCAAACTATCTCAAACTCACCTGAATTACTTCGGCTACCATAAATCACCCCCAACTACCCTTTACCACCCCAAACTAAGCCCAATCACTTTAAAATTACAAAAAATGCTACAAACCATAGCAAACTATTCCAAACTCACCTATATTACTTCGGCTACCATAAATCACCCCCCACTACCCCTTACCTACCCAAAATAAGCCCAATCACTTTAGAATTACAAAAAATGTTACATATCATAGCAAACTATGTCAAACTCACTTAAATTACTTCGGCTACCATAAATCACCCCCAACTACCCCTTACCACCCCAAACTAAGCCCAATCACTTTAAAATTACAAAAAATGCTACAAACCATAGCAAACTATTCCAAACTCACCTAAATTACTTCGGCTACCATAAATCACCCCCCACTACCCCTTACCACCCCAAACTAAGCCCAATCACTTTAAAATTACAAAAAATGCTACAAACCATAGCAAACTATGTCGAACTCACTTAAATTACATCGGCTATCATAAATCACCCCTAACTACCCCTTACCACTCCAAAATTAGCCCAATCACTTTAAAATTACAAAAAATGCTACAAACCATAGCAAACTATCTCAAACTCACCTGAATTACTTCGGCTATCATAAATCACCCCCAACTACCCCTTACCGCCCCAAACTAAGCCCTATCACTTTAAAATTACAAAATATGCTACAAACCATAGCAAACTATCTCAAACTAACCTAAATTACTTCGGCTACCATAAATCACCCCCAACTACCCTTTACCAACCACAAACTAAACCCAATCACTTTAAAATTACAAAAAATGTTACAAACCATACCAAAATATGTCGAACTCACTTAAATTACTTCGGCTACCATAAATCACCCCCAACTACCCCTTACCAACCACAAACTAAACCCAATCACTTTAAAATTACAAAAAATGCTACAAACCATAGCAAACTATCTCAAACTCACCTGAATTACTTCGGCTACCATAAATCACCCCCAACTACCCTTTACCACCCCAAACTAAGCTCAATCGCTTTAAAATTACAAAAAATGCTACAAACCATAGCAAATCATGTCAAACTCACCTAAATGACTTCGGCTACCATAAATCAGCCCCAACTACCCCTTACCACCCCAAACTAAGCCCAATCACTTTAAAATTAGAAAAAATGCTACAAACCATAGCAAACTATGCCAAACTCACCTAAATTACTTCGGCTACCATAAATCACCCCCAACTACCCCTTACCACCCCAAAATAAGCCCAATTACTATAAAATTACAAAAATTATGCAAACCATAGCAAACTATGTCAAACTCACCTAAATTACTTCGGCTACCATAAATCGCCCCCAACTACCCCTTACCGCCCCAAAATTGGCCTAATCACTTTAAAATTACAAAAAATGCTACAAAACATAGCAAGCTATGCCAAACTCACTTAAAGTACTTCGGCTACCATAAATTAATAATCATTTTCAAGCAAAATCTTCTATTTAGTTGTCATTTATAAATTCCTTATCGTATTAAATCATAAAATATTAATAAATATCTGCACATAAAATATATTGTTTCGACTAATAGACGTTATTCTGAATATTATGCTGATACCTATTTTGATTCTCTTCCACCTTCCAATAAATATTTGTTCCAGTTGAGATGCAAACATAAACGTATTTCTGAATTGCAACACGCTGACGGGGCAATCCCTACCTTTTCAACATGCGTGCATTTGTATAAATAGCCCTATGGTTTTTAACTTTAAAGAGGTATAAAGGCGGTGTAAGCGCTAGATTTTCGTAAAAATATCTAAAAAATTCGAAATTCTGCAGTTGAATTACAGAAATATTTTTGTGTTCGATAGTAAATTTATATTTGGAGTGGCACTGCCAACCCTGCCTCACCTGACGAGCCCCCTGCTGACTACTCTCCTTCCAGGAAAACTTTATAAATCAACGGCAAAATAATTTAGGACGCCTGAATGTGAAAATATCACTGTGTAATAAGTTCAGACTGACATGGAACACTTGAAATTTCGATATTTGTTTGTAATTTGTCACAGTTCCATGAAGGAATGCATGTATGTTAATGTAAACAAGTGTTAGTTTGTCGGAGAGGCCGAATAAGATTTTTAACATTCCCGTCAAAATATTTATTTACTTTAGAATGTTAATTTCTTAAATTGATTTTGTGAAAATTATGACGGGCCATACGAGTACACCTGTGCCAGTATTATTTGGTACATACAAATTAATCTCTTTTGTTATCCAAATTGTTTTCATACGCACTAGGCACGTGCACCTCATATAATTGTGAAAATTGCTGCTTCAGCGTCTGGAACGCTGGTACTCAACGTCGCCAAGGTCGAGGCGACGCATCGGTATTCAAAGTTCTATCGCTATTAAATAAATTATTTTAATATAATATTCCCGATTTGTTCTTGCCGTTAACCAAAACTCTCCTCAAATCGATTTTCAAAAAATTTCCAGCGTCGGACCGGACTTCACTTATTTTCGTACGCTAATTTTTACGTTCAGTTAATGATAGAGGTGTATTTGTTCTTCACCAAACCTGCTCCGGCCGAAATCCGAAATTTTCACTGACATCATATGCTTAAGTATTGTATGCTTATACACGATTTATTTACACTATTTATTTTACGTACATTGCGTTCATTATTGTTCTGCACTATTTATAACTAAAATGGAGCAGTTTGAAAATCTAATAGTAAGCGGAGAACAAATACCACCACGTATAATTCCCGTGAAAAGTGATGGAAATAGTCTTTCTTACTATCTTTCCTATTGCATTTTTAATACCGGAAATAGAGCTCAAGAGCGAAGAATAACTTCGACTTTTTTTATACATAATTCCTAAATACTTCGTTTTTATGGTGTAAAATTTTGTATTTATATATTTCAACATTGTCTTTAACGTTGTCAGAGAACTAAATGGGAATAATTTGGATTAATTTAGCTTCTATGTCAACTCTCCTTCTCTTGAAACTTTTGAAAACAACGACAAAATTCTTTAGGGCGCCTGGATTTGAAAATATAACTCTGTGTAATAAGTTTAGACTGACTAGAGTGAAAAGAAAGGAGCTTGCAGACAGAAACGAAATTAAATGGAACACTTGAAGTTGCAATATTTGTTTGTAATTCGTCACAAGTCCATGAGGGAATGCGTGTTAATGTAAACAAATGTGAGTTTATTGGAGAGGCCGAATAAGATTTTTACGTTATTGAAGCAGCTGCAGCCTGCCACGTCAAGGGCAATGTCACAAACGTGAAAAGGCGATGCTCGATTTAGTTTGATTGAGTGTCTATGCAGAAATTCGCACATACCAAGCGTTGGATAAGCCTTTCTTATCGTTTCTTAGAATTCGAGAATTGCTGGTTCAGCGTGTGGAGCAGTACTCGATCGCGGTGTTTAATTTTAACACAACTACAATTGTGAAAATTGCTGCTCCAGCGTCGGAAACTGTTCGCAAAGTCGCCAAATTCGATGAGGCGACGCATCAGTGTTCGAAGGTCTACCACTATCAAATAAAGTATTTTAATTTAACATTTGATCCTCGCGTTAACCAAATCTGCCCCCAATCAATTTTCGAAAAATTATCAGCATCGGACCGGACTCCACTTATATTTGTAGGCTAATTTTTACGTTTAGTTAATGATAGTGGTGTATTTGTTTTTCACCAAATTTGCCCCGAAATTTTCACCGTTGTATGTACAGCCATGGACAGTCAAGAATAACACCCGTGTCATGCAAATACCCACTCTATGAGATATTGTCATTGAGTCGGTATTTGCATCACAACCGCCGGCTAAAGTGTTATTCTTGACTGTCCACGGTTGTACCAGATATCACTGACATTCATATCAGTGGCGGTGTTAGCGCTAAATTTTCGTGAAAATATCTGAAAAATTCATAATTCTGCAACTGAATTACAGAACTAATTTTGTGTTCGATAGTAAGTTTATACTTGGAGTGGCACTGCCAACCCTGCCACCCCTGACGAGCCCCACTGCTGACTACTTTCCTTCCAGAAAAATTTTTGAAATCAGCGGCAAAATAAATTTAGGGCACCTGGATGTGAAAATATCACTATGTAATAAGTTCAGACTGACAAGAGTGAAAAAAACCGCTTGCATCCAGAAACTAAATCAAATGGAACACTTGAAATTTAGATATTTGTTTGTAATTCGTCACAGGTCCATGAAGGCATGCATGTTAATGTAAACAAGTGTTAGTTTGTCGGAGAGGCCGAATAAGATTTTTACATCCACCACATTCCCGTCAAAATATTTATTTACTTTAGTATGTTAATTCATTTTGTGCAAATTATGACGGGCCATACGAGTACACCTGCGCGAGTATTATTTGGTAATCCAAATTCTTTTAATACGCACTATAAACGTGCACCTAATATAATTGTCAACGTCGCCAAGGTCGAGGCGACGCATCAGTATTCGAAGTTCTATCGCTATTAAATAAATTTTTTTAATATAATATTCCCGATTTGTTCTTGACGTTAAGTAAATATCTCCCCAATCGATTTTCGAAAAATTACCATCGTCGTACCGGACTCCACTTATATACCGTACGCTAATTTTTACGTTCATTTAATGATAGTGGTGTACTTGATCTTCACCAAACCTGCTCCGGCCAAAATCCGAAATTTGCAGTTTTACCGGATTTCACTGACATCATAAGTAATGTGTACATATGTGTAATACACGAATTACACTATTTATTTTATGTACATTGTGTTCATTATTGTTCTGCATTATTTATAACTAAGATGGAAGAATAGTAAGCGGGGTACAAATACCACCACGTATAATTCCTCTGAAAAGTGATGGAAATAGTCTTTTTTACTATCTTTCCTATTGCATTTTATTACCGAAAATAGAGCTCAAGAGGTTCGCACTATAATTGTTCATTTTAAAATTACCAAATTTTCTGTATATTTTACCACCCCTAAACATAATGTACAATTCCAAACTACTGTCAAAAATCATACACTTGCCATTCCAAACTACCCCACATCAACCTAAAATGTAAAAAAATTACGAATTCCAAGCAAACTACGCTAAACTCGCATAAATTACTTCGACTTCCGCTGTATCACCCCAACCACTTCTTACCAAGCCAAACTAAACCCAATCACATTAAAATTACCAAAAGTTTCGTTTAATCCGCCAAAGCTAAACCCCGCCAACCATCAATAACCATTCAAAACAATCCCCAAAAAAACCCTTATCATCCGAAACTACACCAAATATATCGTTTTTATGGTGTGAAGTTATCTATATATATAAAGCGAAGTGTCCTCACTGACACACTCATCTACACATTCACTGATTCATAATCAACCCACAGCCCAAACGGTGAGGGCTGGAGACTTGAAATTTTAGACACGGGTGTAACATATGCCGAAACGAAGTGATAAGAAGGGATTTTGCGAAATTCGGCCCAATTCCTTTGTATTTAAATAAAAACCGGCTAAAATAAACAAAAAATGATCGGCTCGCGGAGACCGTGTTTTTTTTTGTTAGAAGCACGTGTCTAGCCAAAACAACTTCGATGTCGGGCGACCGGTTTACATTAGGCTGAACTCAGACGGACCACTCCCGAACCACACGACAGCGACAAAAGCAGTTTCAAGGTCGAGTTTCTGCTTTCCTGATCATACTTTTGCCGTACCTAGCGAGGCGCAGATATTTCAATTATAATTTTGATTTCAATTATAATGTCGATCCGTGACTCATTTAAAAATTACCAAACCACTCCAAATTTAATCCGTCTACATTAAACATCCTCAAATATCTCCTACCATTGCAAACTTTACCAAATCAACCCCAAAAAATTCCCGAACTACGCCAAACTGACATAAATTAGATCCGTTATCTTAAATCATCCCTTACCACCCCTTAGCAACACCAAGTAACTCCAATCACTTTAAAATAAAACAAAATGCCACAAACCATAGCAAACTATGCCAAACTCACCCAAATTACTTCGGCTACCATAAATCACCCCCAACTACCCCTTACCACCCCAAACTAAGCCAAATCACTTTAAAATTACAAAAAATGCTACAAACCATAGCAAACTATGTCAAACTCACTTAAATTACTTCGGCTACCATAAATCACCTCCAACTACCCCTTACCACCCCAAAATAAGCCCAATCACCTTAAAATTAGAAAAAATGCTACAAACCATATCAAAACTATTCCAAACTCACCCAAATTACTTCGGCTATCATAAATCACCCCCAACTACCCCTTACCACCCCAAACTAAGCCCAATCACCTTATAATTAGAAAAAATGCTACAAACCATAGCAAAACTATGCCAAACTCACCCAAATTACTTCGGCTATCATAAATCACCCCCAACTACCCCTTACCACCCCAAACTAAGCCCAATCACTTTAAAATTACAAAAAATGCTACAAACCATAGCAAACTATGTCAAACTCACCTAAATTACTTCGGCTACCATAAATCACCCCCAACTACCCCTTACCACCCCAACTAAGCCAAATCACTTTAAAATTACAAAAAATGATACAAACCATAGCAAACTATGCCAAACTCACGCAAATTACTTCGGCTACCATAAATCACCCCCAACTACCCCTTACCACCCCAAACTAAGACAAATCACTTTAAAATTACAAAAAATGATACAAACTATAGCAAACTATCTCAAACTCACCTAAATTACTTCGACTACCATAAATCACCCCCAACTACCCCTTACCACCCCAAACTAAGCCCAATCACTTTAAAATTACAAAAAATGCGTCAAACCATAGCAAACTATTCCAAAGTCACCTAAATTACTTCGGCTACCATAAATCACCCCCAACTACCCCTTACCACCCCAAACTAAGCCCAATCACCTTATAATTAGAAAAAATGCTACAAACCATAGCAAAACTATGCCAAACTCACCCAAATTACTTCGGCTATCATAAATCACCCCCAACTACCCCTTACCACCCCAAACTAAGCCCAATCACTTTAAAATTACAAAAAATGCTACAAACCATAGCAAACTATGTCAAACTCACCTAAATTACTTCGGCTACCATAAATTGTGTGTCATTAATAAATGCCTTATCGTAATAAATCATAAAATATTAATAAATATCTGCACATAAAATATATTGTTTCGACATATAGACGTTATTCTGAATATTAAATATGCTGATACCTATTTTGATTCTCTTCCACCTTCCAATAAATATTTGTTCCAGTTGAGATGCAAACATAAACGTATTTCTGAACTAGCTGAATGTACCCGGCGTTGCCCGGACGTAGATTAAATAAACGCAGTGTTGACAAAAGTGGTGTATTTGTGATGTAGACTAATCGACATTATAATACAATTAAACAGGAATGCTCTACTTTTCCAATCACAAAATAAACAAATTTGCTGAAATTAACCTGCATTGCCAGGACCGGGTACTTCAATATGATTTGGAAAATGACGATAATTTCGTTTCTGGGTGCAAGCTCCTTTTTTTTCACTCTTTTTCACTCTTCAAGAGAAGGAGAGTTGACAGAGAAGCTGAACTATTCCAAATTATTCCCATTTAGTTCTCTAACAACATTAAAGAATGTCGTCGAAGAATGTTGAAATATATAAATAAATAATTTCACACCATAAAAACGATGTATTTGGTGTAGTTTCGGATGATTAGGTTTTTTTTGGGGATTGTTTTGAATGGTTATTGATGGTTGGCGGGGTTTAGCTTTGGCGGATTAAACGAAACTTTTGGTAATTTTAATGCGATTGGGTTTAGTTTGGCTTGGTAAGAAGTGGTTGGGGTGATATAGCGGAAGTCGAAGTAATTTATGCGAGTTTAGCGTAGTTTGCTTGTAATTCGTAATTTTTTTACATTTTAGGTTGATGTGGGGTAGTTTGGAATGGCAAGTGTATGATTTTTGAGAGTAGTTTGGAATGGTACATTATGTTTAGGGGTTTTTAACGTATTCAGGTAAAATATACAGAAAATTTGGTAATTTAAAAATGAACAATTATAGTGCGAACCTCTTGAGCTCTATTTTCGGTAATAAAATGCAATAGGAAAGATAGTAAAAAAGACTATTTCCATCACTTTTCAGAGGAATTATACGTGGTGGTATTTGTACCCCGCTTACTATTCCTCCATCTTAGTTATAAATAATGCAGAACAATAATGAACACAATGTACATAAAATAAATAGTGTAAATCGTGTATAAGCACACATTACTTATGATGTCAGTGAAATCCGGTAAAACTGCAAATTTCGGATTTTGGCCGGAGCAGGTTTGGTGAAGATCAAATACACCACTATCATTAAATGAACGTAAAAATTAGCGTACGGTATATAAGTGGAGTCCGGTACGACGATGGTAATTTTTCGAAAATCGATTGGGGAGATATTTACTTAACGTCAAGAACAAATCGGGAATATTATATTAAAAAAATTTATTTAATAGCGATAGAACTTCGAATACTGATGCGTCGCCTCGACCTTGGCGACGTTGAGTACCAGCGTTCCAGACGCTGAAGCAGCAATTTTAACAATTATATTAGGTGCACGTGCCTAGTGCGTATTAAAAAAATTTGGATTACCAAATAATACTCGCGCAGGTGTACTCGACTGGCCCGTCATAATTTGCACAAAATAAATTAACATACTAAAGTATATAAATATTTTGACGGGAATGTGGTGAGTGTAAAAATCTTATTCGGCCTCTCCGACAAACTAACACTTGTTTACATTAACATGCATGCCTTCATGGACCTGTGACGAATTACAAAGAAATATCTAAATTTCAAGTGTTCCATTTGATTTCGTTTCTGGATGCAAGCGGTTTTTTTCACTCTTGTCAGTCTGAACTTATTACATAGTGATATTTTCACATCCAGGTGCCCTAAATTTATTTTGCCGCTGATTTCAAAAATTTTTCTGGAAGGAAAGTAGTCAGCAGTGGGGCTCGTCAGGGGTGGCAGGGTTGGCAGTGCCACTCCAAGTATAAATTTACTATCGAACACAAAATTAGTTCTGTAATTCAGTTGCAGAATTATGAATTTTTCAGATATTTTCACGAAAATTTAGCGCTTACACCGCCACTGGTATGAATGTCAGTGATATCTGGTACATACAACGGTGAAAATTTCGGGGCAAATTTGGTGAAAAACAAATACACCACTATCATTAACTAAACGTAAAAATTAGCGTACAAAAATAAGTGGATTCCGGTCCGATGCTGATAATTTTTCGAAAATTGATTGGGGGCAGATTTGGTTAACGCGAGGATCAAATGTTAAATTAAAATACTTTATTTGATAGCGGTAGACCTTCGAACACTGTTGCGTCGCCTCAGCGAATTTGGCGACTTTGCGAACAGTTTCCGACACTGGAGCAGCAATTTTCACAATTGTATTTGTGATAAAATTAAACACCGCGATCGAGTACTGCTCCACACGCTGAACCAGCAATTCTCGAATTCTAAGAAACGATAAGAAATGCTTATCCAACGCTTGGTATGTGCAAATTTCTGCATAGACACTCAATCAAACTAAATCGAGCATGGCCTTTTCACGTTTCTGACCTTGCCCTTGACGTGGCAGGCTCCAGCTGCTTAAATAATGTAAAAATCTTATTCGGCCTCTCCAATAAACTCACATTTGTTTACATTAACACGCATTCCCTCATGGACTTGTGACGAATTACAAACAAATATTTCAACTTCAAGTGTTCCATCTAATTTCGTTTCTGGGTGCAAGCTCCTTTATTTTCACTCTAGTCAGTCTAAACTTATTACACAGAGTTATATTTTCAAATCCAGGCGCCCTAAAGAATTTTGTCGTTGTTTTCAAAAGTTCCAAGAGAAGGAGAGTTGACATAGAAGCTAAATTATTCCAAATTATTCCCATTTAGTTCTCTGACAACGTTAAAGACAATGTTGAAATATATAAATACAAAATTTTACACCATAAAAACGAAGTATTTAGGAATTATGTATAAAAAAAGTCGAAGTTATTCTTCGCTCTTGAGCTCTATTTCCGGTATTAAAAATGCAATAGGAAAGATAGTAAGAAAGACTATTTCCATCACTTTGCACGGGAATTATACGTGTTGGTGTTTGTTCTCCGCTTACTATTAGATTTTCAAACTGCTCCATCTTATAAATAATGCAGAAAAATAATGAACGCAATGTACGTAAAATAAATAGTGTAAATAAATCGTGTCTAAGCATACAATACTTAAGCGTATGATGTCAGTGAAAATTTCGGATTTCGGCCGGAGCAGGTTTGGTGAAGAACAAATACACCACTATCATTAACTGAACGGTAAAAATTAGCGTACGAAAATAAGTGAAGTCCGGTCCGACGCTGGAAATTTATCGAAAATCGATTGGGGAGAGTTTTGGTTAACGGCAAGAACAAATCGGGAATATTATATTAAAATAATTTATTTAATAGCGATAGAACTTTGAATACCGATGCGTCGCCTCGACCTTGGCGACGTTGAGTACCAGCGTTCCAGACGCTGAAGCAGCAATTTTCACAATTATATGAGGTGCACGTGCCTAGTGCGTATAAAAACAATTTGGATAACAAAAGAGATTAATTTGTATGTACCAAATAATACTCGCACAGGTGTACTCGTATGGCCCGTCATAATTTTCACAAAATCAATTTAAGAAATTAACATTCTAAAGTAAATAAATATTTTGACAGGAATGTTAAAAATCTTATTCGGTCTCTCCGACAAACTAACACTTGTTTACATTAACATGCAATTCTTCATGGACCTGTGACGAATTACAAACAAATATTGAAATTTCAAGTGTTCCATGTCCGTCTGAACTTATTACACAGTGATATTTTTACATTCAGGCGCCCTAAATTATTTTGACGTTGATTTATAAAGTTTCCCTGGAAGGAGAGTAGTCAGCAGGTGCCTCGTCAGGGGTGGCAGGGTTGGCAGTGCCACTCCAAGTATAAATTCACTATCGAACACAAAGATAGTTCTGATTCAATTGCAGAATTTCGAATTTTTCAGATATTTTTACGAAACTCTAGCGCTTACACGGCCTTTATACCTCTTTAAAGTTAAAAACCATAGAGCTGTTTATACAAATGCACGCATGTTGAAAAGGTAGGGCTTGCCCCGTCAGCGTGTTGCAATTCATAAATACGTTTATGTTTGCATCTCAACTGGAACAAATATTTATTGGAAGGTGGAAGAGAATCGAAATAGGTATCAGCCTATTTAATATTCAGAATAACGACTATTAGTCGGAACAATATATTTTATGTGCAGATATTTATTAATATTTTATGATTTAATACGATAAGGCATTTATAAATAACACAACCAAATAGAAGATTTTGATTGAAAACGATTATTAATTTATGGTAGCCGAAGTAATTTAAGTGAGTTTGGCATAGCTTGCTATGTTTTGTAGCATTTTTTGTAATTTTAAAGTGATTGGGCTTAGTTTGGGGTGGTAAGGGGTAGTTGGGGGTGATTTATGGTAGCCGAAGTAATTCAGGTGAGTTTGAGATAGTTTGCTATGGCTTGTAGCATTTTTCGTAATTTTAAAGTGATTGGGCTTATTTTGGGGTGGTAAGGGTTAGTTGGGGGTGATTTATGGTAGCCGAAGTAATTTAGGTGAGTTAGGCATAGTTTGCTATGGTTTGTAGCATTTTTTGTAATTTTAAAGTAATTGGGTTTAGTTTGTGGTTGGTAAGGGGTAGTTGGGGGTGATTTATGGTAGCCGAAGTAATTCAGGTGAGTTTGAGATAGTTTGCTACGGTTTGTAGAATTTTTTTTTAATTTTAAAGTGATTGAGCCTATTTTGGGGTGGTAAGGGGTAGTTGGGGGTGATTTATGGAAGCCAAAGTAATTTAGATGAGTTTGGCATAGTTTGATATGGCTTGTAACATTTTTTTGTAATTTTTAAGTGATTGGGCTGAGTTTGGGGTGGTAAGGGGTAGTTGGGGGTGATTTATGATAGCCGAAGTAATTTAAGTGAGTTTGGCATAGTTTGCTATGGTTTGTAGCATTTTTTGTAATTTTAAAGTGATTGGGTTTAGTTTGTGGTTGGTAAGGGGTAGTTGGGGGTGATTTATGGTAGCCGCAGTAATTTAAGTGGGTTCGGCATAGTTTGCTATGGTTTGTAGCATTTTTTGTAATTTTAAAGTGATTGGGCTTATTTTGGGGTGGTAAGGGGTAGTTGGGGGTGATTTATGGTAGCCGAAGGAAATTAGGTAAGTTAGGCATAGTTTGCTATGGTTTGTAGCATTTTTTGTAATTTTAAAGTGATTGGGCTTATTTTGGGGCGGCAAGGGGTAGTTGGGGGTGATTTATGGTAGCCGAAGTAATTTAGGTGAGTTAGGCATAGTTTGCTATGATTTGTTGAATATTTTGTAATTTTAAAATGATTGGGTTTATTTTGGGGTTGTAAGGGGTAGTTCGGGGTGATTTATGGTAGCCGAAGTAATTTAGGGGAGTTTGGCATAGTTTGCTACGGTTTGTAGAATTTTTTTGTAATTTTAAAGTGATTGAGCCTATTTTGGGGTGGTAAGGGGTAGTTGGGGGTGATTTATGGAAGCCAAAGTAATTTAGATGAGTTTGGCATAGTTTGATAAGGCTTGTAACATTTTTTGTAATTTTAAAGTGATTGGGCTGAGTTTGGGGTGGTAAGGGGTAGTTGGGGGTGATTTATGATAGCCGAAGTAATTTAAGTGAGTTTGGCATAGTTTGCTATGGTTTGTAGCATTTTTTGTAATTTTAAAGTGATTGGGATGAGTTAGGGGTGGTAAGGGGTAGTTGGGGGTGATTTATGTTAGCCGAAGTAATTTAAGTGAGTTAGGCATAGTTTGCTATGGTTTGTAGCATTTTTTGTAATTTTAAAGTGATTGGGATGAGTTTGGGGTGGTAAGGGGTAGTTGGGGGTGATTTATGATAGCCGAAGTAATTTAAGTGAGTTTGGCATAGTTTGCTATGGTTTGTAGCATTTTTTGTAATTTTAAAGTGATTGGGCTTATTTTGGGGTAGTAAGGGGTAGTTGGGGGTGATTTATGATAGCCGAAGTAATTTAAGTGAGTTTGGCATAGTTTGCTATGGTTTGTAGCATTTTTTGTAATTTTAAAGTGATTGGGCTTATTTTGGGGTAGTAAGGGGTTGTTGGGGGTGATTTATGTTAGCCGAAGTAATTTAGGTGAGTTAGGCATAGTTTGCTATGGTTTGTAGCATTTTTTGTAATTTTAAAGTGATTGGGCTTATTTTGGGGTAGTAAGGGGTTGTTGGGGGTGATTTATGTTAGCCGAAGTAATTTAGGTGAGTTAGGCATAGTTTGCTATGGTTTGTAGCATTTTTTTGTAATTTTAAAGTGATTGGGCTTATTTTGGGGTAGTAAGGGGTTGTTGGGGGTGATTTATGTTAGCCGAAGTAATTTAAGTGAGTTTGGCATAGTTTGCTATGGTTTGTAGCATTTTTTGTAATTTTAAAGTGATTGGGCTTATTTTGGGGTGGTAAGGGGTAGTTGGGGCTGATTTATGGTAGCCGAAGTAATTTAGGTGAGTTAGGCATAGTTTGCTATGGTTTGTAGCATTTTTTTGTAATTTTAAAGTGATTGGGCTTATTTTGGGGTAGTAAGGGGTTGTTGGGGGTGATTTATGTTAGCCGAAGTAATTTAGGTGAGTTAGGCATAGTTTGCTATGGTTTGTAGCATTTTTTGTAATTTTAAAGTGATTGGGCTTATTTTGGGGTAGTAAGGGGTTGTTGGGGGTGATTTATGTTAGCCGAAGTAATTTAGGTGAGTTAGGCATAGTTTGCTATGGTTTGTAGCATTTTTTGTAATTTTAAAGTGATTGGGATGAGTTAGGGGTGGTAAGGGGTAGTTTGGGGTGATTTATGGAAGTCAAAGTAATTTAGATGAGTTTGGCATAGTTTGCTACGGTTTGTAGAATTTTTTTGTAATTTTAAAGTGATTGGGCTTATTTTGGGGTGGTAAGGGGTAGTTTGGGGTGATTTATGGAAGTCAAAGTAATTTAGATGAGTTTGGCATAGTTTGCTACGGTTTGTAGAATTTTTTTGTAATTTTAAAGTTATTGGGCTTATTTTGGGGTGGTAAGGGGTAGTTGGGGGTGATTTTTGGTAGACGAAATAATATGTGTGAGTTGGACATAATCTGCCATGATTTGTGTCATTTTGTTTTATTTTAAAGTGATTGGAGTTACTTGGGGTTGCTAAGGGGTGGTAAGGGATGATTTGAAATAACGGATCTAGTTTATGTCAGTTTGGCATAGTTCGGGAATTTTTTGGGGTTGATTTGGTAAAGTTTGCAGTGGTAAGAGATATTTGAGGATGTTTAATGTTGACGGATTAAATTTGGAGTGATTTGGTAATTTTTAATTGAGTCACGGATCGACATTATAATTGAAATCAAAATTATAATTGAAATATCTGCGGCCTCGCTAGGTACGGCAAAAGTATGATCACGAAAGCAGAAACTCGACGTTGAAATTGTTTAGGTTAAATAAGTGCTTTTAATGTAAACCGGTCGCCCGTCGTCGAAGTTGTTTTGGCTAGATACGTGCTTCTAACATAAACACGGTCTCCGCGATCCGATCATTTTTTGTTTATTTTAGCCGGTTTTTATTGAATTACAAAGGAACCGGGCCGAATTTCGCAAAATCCCTTCTTAGTGTTCAGTTTCGGCACATGATACACCCGTGTCTAAAATTTCAAGTCTCCAGCCCTCACGGTTTGGGCTGTAGGTTGATTATGAATCAGTGTGTAGATGTGTAGATGAATGAGTGAATGAATGAGTGTGTCAGTGAGGACACTTCGCTTTATATATATAGATTGCAACACGCTGACGGGGCAAGCCCTACCTTTTCAACATGCGTGCATTTGTATAAACAGCTCTATGGTTTTTAACTTTAAAGAGGTATAAAGGCGGTGTAAGCGCTAGATTTTCGTAAAAATATCTGAAAAATTCGAAATTCCGCAATTGAATTACAGAACTATCTTTGTGTTCGATAGTAAATTTATACTTGGAGTGGCACTTCCAACCCTGCCACCCCTGACGAGGCCCCTGCTGACTACTCTCCTTCCAGGGAAACTTTATAAATCAACGGTAAAATAATTTAGGGCGCCTGAATGTGAAAATATCACTGTGTAATAAGTTCAGACTGACATGGAACACTTGAAATTTCGATATTTGTTTGTAATTCGTCACAGGCCCATCAAGCAATGCATGTTAATGTAAACAAGTGTTAGTTTGTTGGAGAGACCGAATAAGATTTTTAACATTCCCGTCAAAATATTTATTTACTTTAGAATGTTAATTTTTTAAATTCATTTCGTAAAAATTATGACGGGCCATACGAGTACACCTGTGCGAGTATTATTTGGTACATACAAATTAATCTCTTTTGTTATCCAAATTGTTTTCATACGCACTAGGCACGTGCACCTCATATAATTGTGAAAATTGCTGCTTCAGCGTCTGGATCGCTGGTACTCAACGTCGCCAAGGTCGAGGCGACGCATCGGTATTCGAAGTTCTATCGCTATTAAATAAATTATTTTAATATAATATTCCCGATTTGTTCTTGCCGTTAACCAAAACTCTCCCCAATCGATTTTCGAAAAATTTCCAGCGTCGGACCGGACTTCACTTATTTTCGTACGCTAATTTTTAGGTTCAGTTAATGATAGTGGTGTATTTGTTCTTCACCAAACCTGCTCCGACCGAAATCCGAAATTTTCACTGACATCATACGCTTAAGTATTGTATGCTTATACACGATTTACACTATTTTTTTTACGTACATTGCGTTCATTATTGTTCTGCATTATTTATAACTAAGATGGAGCAGTTTGAAAATCTAATAGTAAGCGGAGAACAAATACCAACACGTATAATTCCCGTGAAAAGTGATGGAAATAGTCTTTCTTACTATCTTTCCTATTGCATTTTTAATACCGGAAATAGAGCTCAAGAGCAAAGAATAACTTCGACTTTTTTTATACATAATTCCTAAATACTTCGTTTTTATGGTGTAAAATTTTGTATCTATATATTTCAACATTATCTTTAACGTTGTCAGAGAACTAAATGGGAATAATTTGGAATAATTTAGCTTCTCTGTCAACTCTCCTTCTCTTGAAACTTTGGAAAACAACGACAAAATTCTTTAGGGCGCCTGGATTTGAAAATATAACTCTGTGTAATAAGTTTAGACTGACTTGAGTGAAATGAAAGGAGCTTGCACCCAGAAACGAAATTAAATGGAACACTTGAAGTTGCAATATTTGTTTGTAATTCGTCAAGTCCATGAGGGAATGCGTGTTAATTTAAACAAATGTGAGTTTATTGGAGAGGCCGAATAAGATTTTTACATTATTGAAGCAGCTGGAGCCTGCCACGTTAAGGGCAAGGTCACAAACGTGAAAAGGCGATGCTCGATTTAGTTTGATTGAGTGTCATGCAGAAATTCGCACATACCAAGGCTTATCCACCTTTCTTATCGTTTCTTAGAATTCGAGAATTGCTGGTTCAGCGTGTGGAGCAGTACTCGATCGCGGTGTTTAATTTTAACACAACTACAATTGTGAAAATTGCTGCTCCAGCGTCGGAAACTATTCGCAAAATCGCCGAATTCGATGAGGTGACGCATCAGTGTTCGAAGGTCTACCGCTATCAAATAAAGTATTTTAATTAAACATTTGATCCTCGTGTTAACCAAATCTGCCCCCAATCAATTTTAGAAAAATTACCAGCGTCGAACCGGACTCCACTTATATTTGTACGCTAATTTTTACTTTCAGTTAATGGTAGTGGTGTATCTGTTTTTCACCAAATTTGCCCCGGCTGAAATCCGAAATTTTCACCGTTGTATGTACCAGAGATCACTGACATTCATACCATTAATAATTATATGCTTATACACGTTTTACACTATTTATTTTACGTACACTGTGTTTATTATTGCTTTACATCATTTATAACTAAGATGGAGAAGTTAGAAAATCTAGCGATGTACAAATACCACACCGTATTATGAAAGGTGATGGAAATTGTCTTTTTTTATATCTATGGTATTGGAATTGATATTTTAATACTGGAACGGAAGCTCAAGAGGTTGGCACTTTAATTGTTCAACAAGCGTGTGTTAATGTAAACAGGTGTGAGTCCGTCGGAGAGACCGAATAAGATTTTTACATCCACCATATTCCCGTCAAAATTTTTATTTATTTTAAAATGTTAATTTTGCCGTTAACAAAATTTGTTCCCAATCACCATCGTCGTACCGGACGACCGTTCAGTGAATGATAATGATGTATTTATTTTTCACCAAATCTGCCTCGGCTGAAATCCAAAATTTACAGCGTTGGACCAGACATTACTGACATTGATACGCGTTTTACACTGTTTATTTTACGTAAATACATTGTGTTCATTATTGCTTTACATCATTTATAACTAAGATGGACAAGTTTGAAAATCTAGCGATGCACAAATACCATAAAATACCACATTTTACCACATACCAAAATTTTAATACTGGAAAGGGAGCTCAAAAGATTCGCACTTTAATTGTCCAACCAGTTAGGGCCAGGTTTTAATAATTTTTGTGCAGTTCAGAAGGAGATAAGTGTTTGTTTATTCCGGAGATAAGTCAAAATCATCTACATACTGTTCTGTTTGTGAGTTGACTGCAGCAAGAGGAATCGTTCCATTGTGTTTTCAATTTTATCATTACATGATCAGCTAATTTGTAAACTTCGATTTCCCCGAAAATTATATAAAGTTAATTTAGATTTCCTGGAATCGCTTATAGAACAACTGCCTAAAGAGTCTATTCAAAATTTTTCATCTCAGATATCAACCAAGGTATCCTCTTTGTCCAAATCATATTGAAGTACCCGGTCCTGGCAACGCAGGTTAATTTCAGCATATTTGTTTATTTTGTGATTGGAAAAGTAGAGCATTCCTGTTTAATTGTATTATAATGTCGATTAGTCAACATCACCACTTTAGTCAACACTGAGTTTATTTAATCTACGTCCGGGCAACGCCGGGTACATTCAGCTAGTGTATTTATATATTTCAACATTCTTCGACGACATTCTTTAACGTTGTTAGAGAACTAAATGGGAATAATTTGGAATAGTTCAGCTTCTCTGTCAACTCTCCATCTCTTGAAGAGTGTAAAAGAGTGAAAAAAAAGGAGCTTGCACCCAGAAACGAAATTATCGTCATTTTCCAAATCATATTGAAGTACCCGTTCCTGGTAATACAGGTTAATTTCAGCAAATTTGTTTATTTTGTGATTGGAAAAGTAGAGCATTCCGGTTTAATCTTATATATAAAGCGAAGTGTCCTCACTGACACACTCATTCATTCACTCATTCATCTACACATCTACACACTGATTCATAATCAACCCACAGCCCAAACCGTGAGGGCTGGAGACTTGAAATTTTAGACACGGGTGTATCATGTGCCGAAACTGAACACTAAGAAGGGATTTTGCGAAATTCGGCCCGGTTCCTTTGTAATTCAATAAAAACCGGCTAAAATAAACAAAAAATGATCGGATCGCGGAGACCGTGTTTATGTTAGAAGCACGTATCTAGCCAAAACAACTTCGACGACGGGCGACCGGTTTACATTAAAAGCACTTATTTAACCTAAACAATTTCAACGTCGAGTTTCTGCTTTCGTGATCATACTTTTGCCGTACCTAGCGAGGCCGCAGATATTTCAATTATAATTTTGATTTCAATTATAATGTCGATCCGTGACTCAATTAAAAATTACCAAATCACTCCAAATTTAATCCGTCAACATTAAACATCCTCAAATATCTCTTACCACTGCAAACTTTACCAAATCAACCCCAAAAAATTCCCGAACTATGCCAAACTGACATAAACTAGATCCGTTATTTTAAATCATCCCTTACCACCCCTTAGCAACCCCAAGTAACTCCAATCACTTTAAAATAAAACAAAATGACACAAATCATGGCAGATTATGTCCAACTCACACATATTATTTCGTCTACCAAAAATCACCCCCAACTAACTACCCCTTACCACCCCAAAATAAGCCCAATCACTTTAAAATTACAAAAAAATTCTACAAACCGTAGCAAACTATGCCAAACTCATCTAAATTACTTTGACTTCCATAAATCACCCCAAACTACCCCTTACCACCCCAAAATAAGCCCAATCATTTTAAAATTACAAAAAAATTCTACAAACCGTAGCAAACTATGCCCAACTCACCTAAATTACTTCGCCTAACATAAATCACCCCCAACAACCCCTTACTACCCCAAAATAAGCCCAATCACTTTAAAATTACAAAAAATGCTACAAACCATAGCAAACTATGCCAAACTCACTTAAATTACTTCGGCTATCATAAATCACCCCCAACTACCCCTTACCACCCCTAACTCATCCCAATCACTTTAAAATTACAAAAAATGCTACAAACCATAGCAAACTATGCCTAACTCACCCAAATTACTTCGGCTAACATAAATCACCCCCAACAACCCCTTACTACCCCAAAATAAGCCCAATCACTTTAAAATTACAAAAAATGCTACAAACCATAGCAAACTATGCCAAACTCACTTAAATTACTTCGGCTATCATAAATCACCCCCAACTACCCCTTACCGCCCCTAACTCATCCCATTCACTTTAAAATTACAAAAAATGCTACAAACCATAGCAAACTATGCCTAACTCACTTAAATTACTTCGGCTAACATAAATCACCCCCAACTACCCCTTACCACCCCTAACTCATCCCAATCACTTTAAAATTACAAAAAATGCTACAAACCATAGCAAACTATGCCTAACTCACCTAAATTACTTCGGCTAACATAAATCACCCCCAACAACCCCTTACTACCCCAAAATAAGCCCAATCACTTTAAAATTACAAAAAATGCTACAAACCATAGCAAACTATGCCTAACTCACCTAAATTACTTCGGCTAACATAAATCACCCCCAACAACCCCTTACTACCCCAAAATAAGCCCAATCACTTTAAAATTACAAAAAAATGCTACAAACCATAGCAAACTATGCCTAACTCACCTAAATTACTTCGGCTACCATAAATCAGCCCCAACTACCCCTTACCACCCCAAAATAAGCCCAATCACTTTAAAATTACAAAAAATGCTACAAACCATAGCAAACTATGCCAAACTCACTTAAATTACTTCGGCTAACATAAATCACCCCCAACAACCCCTTACTACCCCAAAATAAGCCCAATCACTTTAAAATTACAAAAAAATGCTACAAACCATAGCAAACTATGCCTAACTCACCTAAATTACTTCGGCTACCATAAATCAGCCCCAACTACCCCTTACCACCCCAAAATAAGCCCAATCACTTTAAAATTACAAAAAATGCTACAAACCATAGCAAACTATGCCAAACTCACTTAAATTACTTCGGCTATCATAAATCACCCCCAACTACCCCTTACCACCCCAAACTCAGCCCAATCACTTTAAAATTATAAAAAATGTTACAAGCCTTATCAAACTATGCCAAACTCATCTAAATTACTTTGGCTTCCATAAATCACCCCCAACTACCCCTTACCACCCCAAAATAGGCTCAATCACTTTAAAATTACAAAAAAATTCTACAAACCGTAGCAAACTATGCCAAACTCCCCTAAATTACTTCGGCTACCATAAATCACCCCGAACTACCCCTTACAACCCCAAAATAAACCCAATCATTTTAAAATTACAAAATATTCAACAAATCATAGCAAACTATGCCTAACTCACCTAAATTACTTCGGCTACCATAAATCACCCCCAACTACCCCTTACCACCCCAAAATAAGCCCAATCACTTTAAAATTACAAAAAATGCTACAAACCATAGCAAACTATGCTTAACTTACCTAATTTCCTTCGGCTACCATAAATCACCCCCAACTACCCCTTACCACCCCAAAATAAGCCCAATCACTTTAAAATTACAAAAAATGCTACAAACCATAGCAAACTATGCCGAACCCACTTAAATTACTGCGGCTACCATAAATCACCCCCAACTACCCCTTACCAACCACAAACTAAACCCAATCACTTTAAAATTACAAAAAATGCTACAAACCATAGCAAACTATGCCAAACTCACTTAAATTACTTCGGCTATCATAAATCACCCCCAACTACCCCTTACCACCCCAAACTCAGCCCAATCACTTAAAAATTACAAAAAATGTTACAAGCCATATCAAACTATGCCAAACTCATCTAAATTACTTTGGCTTCCATAAATCACCCCCAACTACCCCTTACCACCCCAAAATAGGCTCAATCACTTTAAAATTACAAAAAAATTCTACAAACCGTAGCAAACTATCTCAAACTCACCTGAATTACTTCGGCTACCATAAATCACCCCCAACTACCCCTTACCAACCACAAACTAAACCCAATCACTTTAAAATTACAAAAAATGCTACAAACCATAGCAAACTATGCCTAACTCACCTAAATTACTTCGGCTACCATAAATCACCCCCAACTACCCCTTACCACCCCAAAATAAGCCCAATCACTTTAATATTACGAAAAATGCTACAAAACATAGCAAGCTATGCCAAACTCACTTAAATTACTTCGGCTACCATAAATTAATAATCGTTTTCAATCAAAATCTTCTATTTGGTTGTGTTATTTATAAATGCCTTATCGTATTAAATCATAAAATATTAATAAATATCTGCACATAAAATATATTGTTCCGACTAATAGTCGTTATTCTGAATATTAAATAGGCTGATACCTATTTCGATTCTCTTCCACCTTCCAATAAATATTTGTTCCAGTTGAGATGCAAACATAAACGTATTTATGAATTGCAACACGCTGACGGGGCAAGCCCTACCTTTTCAACATGCGTGCATTTGTATAAACAGCTCTATGGTTTTTAACTTTAAAGAGGTATAAAGGCCGTGTAAGCGCTAGAGTTTCGTAAAAATATCTGAAAAATTCGAAATTCTGCAATTGAATCAGAACTATCTTTGTGTTCGATAGTGAATTTATACTTGGAGTGGCACTGCCAACCCTGCCACCCCTGACGAGTCACCTGCTGACTACTCTCCTTCCAGGGAAACTTTATAAATCAACGTCAAAATAATTTAGGGCGCCTGAATGTAAAAATATCACTGTGTAATAAGTTCAGACGGACATGGAACACTTGAAATTTCGATATTTGTTTGTAATTCGTCACAGGTCCATGAAGAATTGCATGTTAATGTAAACAAGTGTTAGTTTGTCGGAGAGACCGAATAAGATTTTTAACATTCCTGTCAAAATATTTATTTACTTTAGAATGTTAATTTCTTAAATTGATTTTGTGAAAATTATGACGGGCCATACGAGTACACCTGTGCGAGTATTATTTGGTACATACAAATTAATCTCTTTTGTTATCCAAATTGTTTTTATACGCACTAGGCACGTGCACCTCATATAATTGTGAAAATTGCTGCTTCAGCGTCTGGAACGCTGGTACTCAACGTCGCCAAGGTCGAGGCGACGCATCGGTATTCAAAGTTCTATCGCTATTAAATAAATTATTTTAATATAATATTCCCGATTTGTTCTTGCCGTTAACCAAAACTCTCCCCAATCGATTTTCGAAAAATTTCCAGCGTCGGACCGGACTTCACTTATTTTCGTACGCTAATTTTTACCGTTCAGTTAATGATAGTGGTGTATTTGTTCTTCACCAAACCTGCTCCGGCCGAAATCCGAAATTTTCACTGACATCATACGCTTAAGTATTGTATGCTTAGACACGATTTATTTACACTATTTATTTTACGTACATTGCGTTCATTATTGTTCTGCATTATTTATAAGATGGAGCAGTTTGAAAATCTAATAGTAAGCGGAGAACAAACACCACCACGTATAATTCCCGTGCAAAGTGATGGAAATAGTCTTTCTTACTATCTTTCCTATTGCATTTTTAATACCGGAAATAGAGCTCAAGAGCGAAGAATAACTTCGACTTTTTTTATACATAATTCCTAAATACTTCGTTTTTATGGTGTAAAATTTTGTATTTATATATTTCAACATTGTCTTTAACGTTGTCAGAGAACTAAATGGGAATAATTTGGAATAATTTAGCTTCTATGTCAACTCTCCTTCTCTTGGAACTTTTGAAAACAACGACAAAATTCTTTAGGGCGCCTGGATTTGAAAATATAACTCTGTGTAATAAGTTTAGACTGACTAGAGTGAAAATAAAGGAGCTTGCACCCAGAAACAAAATTAGATGGAACACTTGAAGTTGAAATATTTGTTTGTAATTCGTCACAAGTCCATGAGGGAATGCGTGTTAATGTAAACAAATGTGAGTTTATTGGAGAGGCCGAATAAGATTTTTACATTATTTAAGCAGCTGGAGCCTGCCACGTCAAGGGCAAGGTCAGAAACGTGAAAAGGCCATGCTCGATTTAGTTTGATTGAGTGTCTATGCAGAAATTCGCACATACCAAGCGTTGGATAAGCATTTCTTATCGTTTCTTAGAATTCGAGAATTGCTGGTTCAGCGTGTGGAGCAGTACTCGATCGCGGTGTTTAATTTTAACACAACTACAATTGTGAAAATTGCTGCTCCAGTGTCGGAAACTGTTCGCAAAGTCGCCAAATTCGCTGAGGCGACGCAACAGTGTTCGAAGGTCTACCGCTATCAAATAAAGTATTTTAATTTAACATTTGATCCTCGCGTTAACCAAATCTGCCCCCAATCAATTTTCGAAAAATTATCAGCATCGGACCGGACTCCACTTATATTTGGATTTTTTTTAATGATAGTGGTGTATTTGTTTTTCACCAAATTTGCCCCGAAATTTTCACCGTTGTATGTACCAGATATCACTGACATTCATACCAGTGGCGGTGTAAGCGCTAAATTTTCGTGAAAATATCTGAAAAATTCATAATTCTGCAACTGAATTACAGAACTAATTTTGTGTTCGATAGTAAATTTATACTTGGAGTGGCACTGCCAACCCTGCCACCCCTGACGAGCCCCACTGCTGACTACTTTCCTTCCAGAAAAATTTTTGAAATCAGCGGCAAAATAAATTTAGGGCACCTGGATGTGAAAATATCACTATGTAATAAGTTCAGACTGACAAGAGTGAAAAAAACCGCTTGCATCCAGAAACGAAATCAAATGGAACACTTGAAATTTAGATATTTGTTTGTAATTCGTCACAGGTCCATGAAGGCATGCATGTTAATGTAAACAAGTGTTAGTTTGTCGGAGAGGCCGAATAAGATTTTTACACTCACCACATTCCCGTCAAAATATTTATATACTTTAGTATGTTAATTTATTTTGTGCAAATTATGATGGGCCAGTCGAGTACACCTGCGCGAGTATTATTTGGTAATCCAAATTTTTTTAATACGCACTAGGCACGTGCACCTAATATAATTGTTAAAATTGCTGCTTCAGCGTCTGGAACGCTGGTACTCAACGTCGCCAAGGTCGAGGCGACGCATCAGTATTCGAAGTTCTATCGCTATTAAATAAATTTTTTTAATATAATATTCCCGATTACGTTAAGTAAATATCTCCCCAATCGATTTTCGAAAAATTACCATCGTCGTACCGGACTCCACTTATATACCGTACGCTAATTTTTACGTTCATTTAATGATAGTGGTGTATTTGATCTTCACCAAACCTGCTCCGGCCAAAATCCGAAATTTGCAGTTTTACCGGATTTCACTGACATCATAAGTAATGTGTGCTTATACACGATTTACACTATTTATTTTATGTACATTGTGTTCATTATTGTTCTGCATTATTTATAACTAAGAAGGAGGAATAGTAAGCGGGGTACAAATACCACCACGTATAATTCCTCTGAAAAGTGATGGAAATAGTCTTTTTTACTATCTTTCCTATTGCATTTTATTACCGAAAATAGAGCTCAAGAGGTTCGCACTATAATTGTTCATTTTAAAATTACCAAATTTTCTGTATATTTTACCTGAATACGTTAAAAACCCCTAAACATAATGTACCATTCCAAACTACTCTCAAAAATCATACACTTGCCATTCCAAACTACCCCACATCAACCTAAAATGTAAAAAAATTACGAATTACAAGCAAACTACGCTAAACTCGCATAAATTACTTCGACTTCCGCTATATCACCCCAACCACTTCTTACCAAGCCAAACTAAACCCAATCGCATTAAAATTACCAAAAGTTTCGTTTAATCCGCCAAAGCTAAACCCCGCCAACCATCAATAACCATTCAAAACAATCCCCAAAAAAAACCTAATCATCCGAAACTACACCAAATACAACGTTTTTATGGTGTGAAATTATTTATTTATATATTTCAACATTCTTCGACGACATTCTTTAATGTTGTTAGAGAACTAAATGGGAATAATTTGGAATAGTTCAGCTTCTCTGTCAACTCTCCTTCTCTTGAAGAGTGAAAAAGAGTGAAAAAAAAGGAGCTTGCACCCAGAAACGAAATTATCGTCATTTTCCAAATCATATTGAAGTACCCGGTCCTGGCAATGCAGGTTAATTTCAGCAAATTTGTTTATTTTGTGATTGGAAAAGTAGAGCATTCCTGTTTAATTGTATTATAATGTCGATTAGTCTACATCACAAATACACCACTTTTGTCAACACTGCGTTTATTTAATCTACGTCCGGGCAACGCCGGGTACATTCAGCTAGTTGTATTATAATGTCGATTAGTCTACATCACCAATACACCACTTTTGTCAACACGGCGCTTATTTAATCTACGTCCGGGCAACGCCGGGTACATTCAGCTAGTCTATTATATAAAGCGAAGTGTCCTCACTGACACACTCATCTACACATCTACACATTCACTGATTCACCGACAACCCACAGCCCAAACCGTGAAGGCTGGCGACTTGAGATTTTAGACACGGGTGTATCATGTGCCGAAAGTAAACGCTAAGAAGGGATTTTGCGAAATTCGGCCCGGTTCCTTTGTAATTCAATAAAAACCGGCTAAAATAAACAAAAAATGATCGGATCGCGGAGACCGTGTTTATGTTAGAAGCACGTATCTAGCCAAAACAACTTCGACGAAGGGCGACCTGTTTACATTAAAAGCACTTATTTAACCTAAACAATTTCAACGTCGAGTTTCTGCTTTTGTGATCAAATTTTTACCGTACCTAGCGAGGCCGCGGATATTTTTATTATAATCTTGATTTCAATTATAATGTCGATCCGTGACTCAATTAAAAATTACAAAACCACTGCAAATTTAATCCGTCTACATTACACATCCTCATATATCTCTTACCATTGCAAACTTTACCAAATCAACCCCAAAAAATTCCCAAACTAAGCCAAACGGACATAAATTAGATCCGTTATCTTAAATCATCCCTTACCACGCTTTAGCAACCCCAAGTAACTCCAATCACTTTAAAATAAAACAAAATGACACAAATCATAGCAAACTATCCCTAACTCACCTAAATTACTTCGGCTACCATAAATCACCCCCAACTACCCCTTACCACCCCAAACTCAGCCCAATCACTTTAAAATTACAAAAAATGTTACAAGCAATATCAAACTTTGCCAAACTCACCTAAATTACTTCGGCTTCCATTAATCACCCCCAACTACCCCTTACCTCCCCAAAATAGGCTCAATCACTTTAAAATTACAAAAAAATTCTACAAACCGTAGCAAACTGTGCCAAACTCCCCTAAATTACTTCGGCTACCTTAAATCACCCCCAACTACCCCTAACAACCCCAAAATAAACCCAATCACTTTAAAATTACAAAATATTCTACAAACCATAGCAAACTATGTCTAACTCACCTAAATTATTTCGGCTACCATAAATCACCCCCAATTACCCCCTACCACCCCAAAATAAGCCCAATCACTTTAAAATTACAAAAAATGTTACAAGCCATATCAAACTATGCCAAACTCATCTAAATTACTTCGGCTTCCATAAATAACCCCCAACTACCCCTTACCATCCCAAAATATGCTCAATCAATTTAAAATTACAAAAAAATTCTACAAACCGTAGCAAACTATGCCAAACTCCCCTAAATTACTTCGGCTACCATAAATCGCCCCCAACTACCCCTTACCACCCCAAAATAAGCCCAATCACTTTACAATTACAAAAAATGCTACAAACCATAGCAAACTATGCCAAACTCACTTAAATTACTTCGGCTACCATAAATCACCCCCAACTACCCCTTACCAACCACAAACTAAACCCAATCACTTTAAAATTACAAAAAATGTTACAAACCATACCAAACTATGTCAAACTCCCTTAAATTACTTCGGCTACCATAAATCACCCCCAATTACCCCTTACAGACCACAAACTAAACCCAATCACTTTAAAATTACAAAAAATGCTACAAACCATAGCAAACTATGCCAAACTCACTTAAATTACTTCGGCTATCATAAATCACCCCCAACTACCCCTTACCACCCCAAACTCAGCCCAATCACTTTAAAATTACAAAAAATGTTACAAGCCATATCAAACTATGCCAAACTCATCTAAATTACTTTGGCTTCCATAAATCACCCCCAACTACCCCTTACCACCCCAAAATAGGCTCAATTACTTTAAAATTACAAAAAAATTCTACAAACCGTAGCAAACTATGCCAAACTCCCCTAAATTACTTCGGCTACCATAAATCACCCCGAACTACCCCTTACAACCCCAAAATAAACCCAATCACTTCAAAATTACAAAATATTCAACAAATCATAGCAAACTATGCCTAACTCACCTAAATTACTTCGGCTACCATAAATCACCCCCAACTACCCCTTACCAACCACAAACTAAACCCAATCACTTTAAAATTACAAAAAATGCTACAAACCATAGCAAACTATGCCAAACTCACTTAAATTACTTCGGCTATCACAAATCACCCCCAACTACCCCTTACCACCCCAAACTCAGCCCAATCACTTTAAAATTACAAAAAATGTTACAAGCCATATCAAACTATGCCAAACTCATCTAAATTACTTTGGCTTCCATAAATCACCCCCAACTACCCCTTACCACCCCAAAATAGGCTCAATCACTTTAAAATTACAAAAAAATTCTACAAACCATAGCAAATTATGCCAAACTCACTTAAATTACTTTGGCTTCTATAAATCACCCCCAACTACCCCTTACCACCCCAAAATAGGCTCAATCACTTTAAAAGTACAAAAAAATTCTACAAACCGTAGCAAACTATGCCAAACTCCCCTAAATTACTTCGGCTACCATAAATCACCCCGAACTACACCTTACAACCCCAAAATAAGCCCAATCACTTTAAAATTACAAAATATTCAACAAATCATAGCAAACTATGCCTAACTCACCTAAATTACTTCGGCTACCATAAATCACCCCCAACTACCCCTTACAACCCCAAAATTAGCCCAATCACTTTAAAATTACGAAAAATGCTACAAACCATGGCAAACTATCTCAAACTCACCTGAATTACTTCGGCTAACATAAATCGACTAATAGTCGTTATTCTGAATATTAAATATGCTGATACCTATTTTGATTCTTTTCCACCTTCCAATAAATATTTGTTCCAGTTGAGATGCAAACATAAAGGTATTTCTGAATTGCAACACGCTGACGGGGCAAGCCCTACCTTTTCAACATGCGTGCATTTGTATAAACAGCTCTATGGTTTTTAACTTTAAAGAGGTATAAAGGCGGTGTAAGCGCTAGAGTTTCGTAAAAATATCTGAAAAATTCGAAATTCTGCAATTGAATCAGAACTAAATTTGTGTTCGATAGTAAATTTATACTTGGAGTGGCACTGCCAAACCTGCCACCCCTGACGAGGCACCTGCTGACTACTCTCCTTCCAAGGAAACTTTATAAATCAACGTCAAAATAATTTAGGGCGCCTGAATGTGAAAATATCACTGTGTAATAAGTTCAGACTGACATGGAACACTTGAAATTTCGATATTTGTTTGTAATTCGTCACAGGTCCATGAAGGAATGCATGTTAATGTAAACAAGTGTTAGTTTGTTGGAGAGACCGAATAAGATTTTTAACATTCCTTTCAAAATATTTATTTACTTTAGAATGTTAATTTTTTAAATTCATTTCGTGAAAATTATGACGGGCCGCACAGGTGTACTCGTATTATTTGGTACATACAAATTAATCTCTTTTTTTTTATCCAAATTGTTTACATACGCACTAGACACGTGCACCTCATATAATTGAGAAAATTGCTGCTTCAGCGTCTGAAACGCTGGTACTCAACGTCGCCAAGGTCGAGGCGACGCATCGGTATTCGAAGTTCTATCGCTATTAAATAAATTATTTTATTCCCGATATTCCCGATTTGTTCTTGCCGTTAACCAAAACTCTCCCCAATCGATTTTCGAAAAATTTCCAGCGTCGGACCGGACGTCACTTATTATCGTACGCTAATTTTTACGTTCAGTTAATCATAGTGGTGTATTTGTTCTTCACCAAACCTGCTCCGGCCAAAATCCGAAATTTTAAGTATTGTGTGCTTATACACGGTTTACACTATTTATTTTACGTACATTGCGTTCATTATGGTTCTGCATTATTTATAACTAAGATGGAGCAGTTTGAAAATCTAATAGTAAGCGGAGAACAAATACCACCATGTATAATTCCCGTGAAAAGTGATGGAAATAGTCTTTCTTACTATCTTTCCTATTGCATTTTTAATACCGGAAATAGAGCTCAAGAGCGAAGAATAACTTCGACTTTTTTTATACATAATTCCTAAATACTTCGTTTTTATGGTGTAAAATTTTGTATCTATATATTTCAACATTGTCTTTAACGTTGTCAGAGAACTAAATGGGTATAATTTGGAATAATTTAGTTTCTATGTCAACTCTCCAACATGTCAACACTTGAAGTTGCAATATTTGTTTGTAATTCGTCAGAAGTCCATGAAGGAATGCGTGTTAATGTAAACAAATGTGAGTTTATTGGAGAGGCCGAATAAGATTTTTACATTATTGAAGCAGCTGGAGCCTGCCACGTCAAGGGCAAGGTCACAAACGTGAAAAGGCGATGCTCGATTTAGTTTGATTGAGTATCTATGCAGAAATTCGCACATACCAAGCGTTGGATAAGCCTTTCTTATCGTTTCTTAGAATTCGAGAATTGCTGGTCCAGCGTGTGGAGCAGTACTCGATCGCGGTGTTTAATTTTAACACAACTACAATTGTGAAAATTGCTGCTCCAGCGTCGGAAACTGTTCGCAAAGTCACCAAATTCGATGAGGCGACGCATCAGTGTTCGAAGGTCTGCCGCTATCAAATAAAGTATTTTAATTTAACATTTGATCCTCGCGTTAACCAAATCTGCCCCCAATCAATTTTCGAAAAATTGCCAGCGTCGAACCGGATTCCACATATATTTGTACGCTAATTTTTACTTTCAGTTAATGGTAGTGGTGTATTTGTTTTTCACCAAATTTGCCCCGGCTGAAATCCGAAATTTTCACCGTTGTATGTACCAGAGATCACTGACATTCATACCCTTAATAATTAGGTGCTTATACACGTTTTACACTATTTATTTTACGTTCACTGTGTTTATTATTGCTTTACATCATTTATAACTAAGATGGAGAAGTTTGAAAATCTAGCGATGTACAAATACCACACCGTATTATGAAAGGTTATGGAAATTGTCTTTTTTTATATCTTTGGTATTGGTATTGATATTTTAATACTGGAACGGAAGCTCAATAGGTTGGCACTTTAATTGTTCAACAAGTGTGTGTTAATGTAAACAGGTGTGAGTCCGTCGGAGAGACCGAATAAGATTTTTACATCCACCATATTCCCGTCAAAATATTTATTTATTTTAGAATGTTAATTTTGCCGTTAACAAAATTTGTTTCCAATCACCTTCGTCGTACCGGACGACCGTTCAGTTAATGATAATGGTGTATTTATTTTTCACCAAATCTGCCTCGGCTGAAATCCAAAATTTACAGCGTTGGACCAGAAATTACTGACATTGATACGCGTTTTACACTGTTTATTTTACGTAAATACATTGTGTTCATTATTGCTTTACATCATTTATAACTAAGATGGACAAGTTTGAAAATCTAGCGATGCACAAATACCATAAAATACCACATTTTACCACATACCAAAATTTTAATACTAGAAAGGGAGCTCAAAAGGTTCGCACTATAATTGTCCACCCAGTTAGGGCCAGGTTGTAATAATTTTTGTGCAGTTCAGAAGGAGATAAGTGTTTGTTTATTCCGGAGATAAGTCAAAATCATCTACATACTGTTCTGTTTGTGAGTTAACTGCAGCAAGAGGAATTGTGCCATTGTGTTTTCTATTTTATCATAACATGATCAGCTAATTTGTAAACTTCGATTTCCCCTAAAATTATATAAAGTTAATTTCGATTTCCTGGAATCGCTTATAGAACAACTGCCTAAAGAGACTATTCAAAATTTTTCATCTCAGATATCAACCAAGGTATCCTCTTTGTCCAAATCATATTGAAGTACCCGGTCCTGGCAACGCAGGTTAATTTCAGCATATTTGTTTATTTTGTGATTGGAAAAGTAGAGCATTCCTGTTTAATTGTATTATAATGTCGATTAGTCAACATCACCACTTTAGTCAACACTGAGTTTATTTAATCTACGTCCGGGCAACGCCGGGTACATTCAGCTAGTTTGGAATAATTTAGCTTCTATGTCAACTCTCCTTCTCTTGAAACTTTTGAAAACAACGACAAAATTCTTTAGGGCGCCTGGATTTGAAAATATAACTCTGTGTAATAAGTTTAGACTGACTAGAGTGAAAAGAAAGGAGCTTGCACCCAGAAACGAAATTAAATGGAACACTTGAAGTTGCAATATTTGTTTGTAATTCGTCACAAGTCCATGAGGGAATGCGTGTTAATGTAAACAAATGTGAGTTTATTGGAGAGGCCGAATAAGATTTTTACATTATTGAAGCAGCTGGAGCCTGCCACGTCAAGGGCAAGGTCACAAACGTGAAAAGGCGATGCTCGATTTAGTTTGATTGAGTGTCTATGCAGAAATTCGCACATACTAAGCGTTGGATAAGCCTTTCTTATCGTTTCTTAGAATTCGAGAATTGCTGGTTCAGCGTGTGGAGCAGTACTCGATCGCGGTGTTTAATTTTAACACAACTACAATTGTGAAAATTGCTGCTCCAGCGTCGGAAACTGTTCGCAAAGTCGCCAAATTCGATGAGGCGACGCATCAGTGTTCGAAGGTCTACCGCTATCAAATAAAGTATTTTAATTTAACATTTGATCCTCGCGTTAACCAAATCTGCCCCCAATCAATTTTCGAAAAATTATCAGCATCGAATCGGACTCCACATATATTTGTACGCTAATTTTTACGTTTAGTTAATGATAGTGGTGATGATTTGTTTTTCACCAAATTTGCCCCGAAATTTTTACCGTTGTATGTACCAGATATCACTGACATTCATACCAGTGGCGGTGTAAGCGCTAAATTTTCGTGAAAATATCTGAAAAATTCATAATTCTGCAACTGAATTACAGAACTAATTTTGTGTTCGATAGTAAATTTATACTTGGAGTGGCACTGCCAACCCTGCCACCCCTGACGAACCCCACTGCTGACTACTTTCCTTCCAGAAAAAATTTTGAAATCAGCGGCAAAATAAATTTATGGCACCTGGATGTGAAAATATCACTATGTAATAAGTTCAGACTGACAAGAGTGCAAAAACCGCTTGCATCCAGAAACGAAATCAAATGAAACACTTGAAATTTAGATATTTGTTTGTAATTCGTCACAGGTCCATGAAGGAATGCATGTTAATCTAAACAAGTGTTAGTTTGTCGGAGAGGCCGAATAAGATTTTTACACCCACCACATTCCCGTCAAAATATTTATTTACTTTAGTATGTTAATTCATTTTGTGCAAATTATGACGGGCCAGTCGAGTACACCTGCGCAAGTATTATTTGGTAATCCAAATTCTTTTAATACGCACTAGGCACGTGCACCTAATATAATTGTTAAAATTGCTGCTTCAGCGTCTGGAACGCTGGTACTCAACGTCGCCAAGGTCGAGGCGACGCATCAGTATTCGAAGTTCTATCGCTATTAAATAAATTTTTTTAATATAATATTTCCGATTTGTTCTTGTCGTTAAGTAAATATCTACCCAATCGATTTTCGAAAAATTACCATCGTCGTACCGGACTCCACTTATATACCGTACGCTAATTTTTACGTTCATTTAATGATAGTGGTGTATTTGATCTTCAACAAACTTGCTCCGGCCATAATCCGAAATTTGCAGTTTTACCGGATTTCACTGACATCATAAGTAATGTGTGCTTATACACGATTTACACTATTTATTTTATGTACATTGTGTTCATTATTGTTCTGCATTATTTATAACTAAGATGGAGGAATAGTAAGCGGGGTACAAATACTACCAGGTATAATTCCTCTGAAAAGTGATGGAAATAGTCTTTTTTACTATCTTTCCTATTGCATTTTATTACCGAAAATAGAGCTCAAGAGGTTCGCACTATAATTGTTCATTTTAAAATTACCAAATTTTCTGTATATTTTACCTGAATACGTTAAACACCCCTAAACATAATGTACCATTCCAAACTACTCTCAAAAATCATACACTTGCCATTCCAAACTACCCCACATTAACCTAAAATGTAAAAAAATTACGAATTCCAAGCAAACTACGCTAAACTCGCATAAATTACTTCGACTTCCGCTATATCACCCCAACCACTTCTTACCAAGCCAAACTAAACCCAATCACATTAAAATTACCAAAAGTTTCGTTTAATCCGCCAAAGCTAAACCCCGCCAACCATCAATAACCATTCAAAACAATCCCAAAAAAAACCCTTATCATCCGAAACTACACCAAATACATCGTTTTTATGGTGAGAAATTATGTATTTATATATTTCAACATTCTTCGACGACATTCTTTAACGTTGTTAGAGAACTAAATGGGAATAATTTGGAATAGTTCAGCTTCTCTGTCAACTCTCCTTCTCTTGAAGAGTGAAAAAGAGTGAAAAAAAAAGAGCTTGCACCCAGAAACGAAATTATCGTCATTTTCGAAATCATATTGAAGTACCCGGTCCTGGCAATGCAGGTTAATTTCAGCAAATTTGTTTATTTTGTGATTGGAAAAGTAGAGCATTCCTGTTTAATTGTATTATAATGTCGATTAGTCTACATCACAAATACACCACTTTTGTCAACACTGCGTTTATTTAATCTACGTCCGGGCAACGCCGGGTATATTCAGCTAGTCACCAACTAACCCTTACCACAACAAACTAAACCCAATCACTTTTAAATTACAAAAAAATGCTAGTAACCATAGCAAACTATGCCAAACTCACCTAAATTATTTCGGCTACCATAAATCATCACCAACTAACCCTTACCACAACAAACTAAACCCAATCACTTTTAAATTACAAAAAAATGCTAGTAACCATAGCAAACTATGCCAAACTCACCTAAATTATTTCGGCTACCATAAATCATCACCAACTAACCCTTACCACAACAAACTAAACCCAATCACTTTTAAATTACAAAAAAATGCTACTAACCATAGCAAACTATGCCAAACTCACCTAAATTACTTCGGCAATCAAAAATCACCCCCAACTACACTTTACAGCAACAAACTAAGCCCAATCACTTTAAAATTACAAAAAAATGCTAAAAATCATAACAAACTATGCCAGACACCTAAATTACTTCGGCTACTCTAAATCATCACCAACTAACCCTTACCACAACAAACTAAACCCAATCAATTTTAAATTACAAAAAAATGCTAGTAACCATAGCAAACTATGCCAAACTCACCTAAATTACATCGGCTACCATAAATCATCACCAACTAACCCTTATAACAACAAACTAAATCCAATCACTTTTAAATTACAAAAAAATGCTACTAACCATAGCAAACTATGCCAAACTCACCTAAATTACTTCGGCTATCAAAAATCACCCCCAACTACACTTTACAGCAACAAACTAAGGCCAATCACTTTAAAATTACAAAAAAATGCTAAAAATCATAACAAACTATACCAGAATCACCTAAATTACTTCGGCTACCGTAAATCACCCCCAACTATTCCTTACCACAACAAACCAAACCATATCATCTTAAAATTACAAAAAAAGGTGTACAAATCATAACAAACTATGCCAGACTCACCTAAATTACTTCGGCTACTCTAAATCATCACCAACTAACACTTACCACAACAAACTAAACCCAATCACTTTTAAATTACAAAAAAATGCTAGTAACCATAGCAAACTATGCCACACTCACCTAAATTACTTCGGCTACCATAAATCATCACCAACTAACCCTTACCACAACAAACTAAACCCAATCACTTTTAAATTACAAAAAAATGCTACTAACCATAGCAAACTATGCCAAACTCACCTAAATTACTTTGGCTATCAAAAATCACCCCCAACTACACTTTACAGCAACAAACTAAGCCCAATCACTTTAAAATTACAAAAAATGCTAAAAATCATAACAAACTATACCAGAATCACCTAAATTACTTCGGCTACCGTAAATCACCCCCAACTATCCCTTACCACAACAAACCAAACCATATTATCTTAAAATTACAAAAAAAGGTGTACAAATCATAACAAACTATGCCAGACTCACCTAAATCACTTCGGCTACTCTAAATCATCACCAACTAACCCTTACAACAACAAACTAAACCCAATCACTTTTAAATTACAAAAAAATGCTAGTAACCATAGCAAACTATGCCAAACTCACCTAAATTACTTCGGCTACCATAAATCATCACCAACTAACCCTTACCACAACAAACTAAACCCAATCACTTTTAAATTACAAAAAAATGCTACTAACCATAGCAAACTATGCCAAACTCACCTAAATTACTTCGGCTATCAAAAATCACCCCCAACTACACTTTACAGCAACAAACTAAGCCCAATCACTTTAAAATTACAAAAAAATTCTAAAAATCTTAACAAACTGTACCAGAATCACCTAAATTACTTCGGCTACCGTAAATCACCCCCAACTATCCCTTACAACAACAAACCAAACCATATCATCTTAAAATTACAAAAAAAGGTGTACAAATCATAACAAACTATGCCAGACTCACCTTAATTACTTCGGCTACTCTAAATCATCACCAACTAACCCTTACCACAACAAACTAAACCCAATCACTTTTAAATTACAAAAAAATGCTACTAACCATAGCAAACTATGCCAAACTCACCTAAATTACTTCGGCTATCAAAAATCACCCCCAACTACACTTTACAGCAACAAACTAAGCCCAATCACTTTAAAATTACAAAAAAATTCTAAAAATCATAACAAACTATACCAGAATCACCTAAATTACTTCGGCTACCGTAAATCACCCCCAACTATCCCTTACCACAACAAACCAAACCATATCATCTTTAAATTACAAAAAAAGGTGTACAAATCATAACAAACTATGCCAGACTCACCTTAATTACTTCGGCTACTCTAAATCATCACCAACTAACCCTTACCACAACAAACTAAACCCAATCACTTCTAAATTACAAAAAAATGCTAATAACCATAGCAAACTATGCCAAACTCACGTAAATTATTTCGGCTACCATAAATCATCACCAACTAACCCTTACCACAACAAACTAAACCCAATCACTTTTAAATTACAAAAAAATGCTACTAACCATAGCAAACTATGCCAAACTCACCTAAATTACTTCGGCTATCAAAAATCACCCCCAACTACACTTTACAGCAACAAACTAAGCCCAATCACTTTAAAATTACAAAAAAATGCTAAAAATCATAACAAACTATACCAGAATCACCTAAATTACTTCGGCTACCGTAAATCACCCCCAACTATCCCTTACCACAACAAACCTAACCATATCATCTTAAAATTAAAAAAAAAGTTGAACAAATCATAACAAACTATGCCAGACACCTAAATTACTTCTGCTACTCTAAATCATCACCAACTAACCCTTACCACAACAAACTAAACCCAATCACTTTTAAATTACAAAAAAATGCTACTAACCATAGCAAACTATGCCAAACTCACCTAAATTACTTCGGCTATCAAAAATCACCCCCAACTACATTTTACAGCAACAAACTAAGCCCAATCACTTTAAAATTACAAAAAAATGCTAAAAATCATAACAAACTAAACCAGAATTACCTAAATTACTTCGGCTACCGTAAATCACCCCCAACTATCCCTTACCACAACAAACCAAACCATATCATCTTAAAATTACAAAAAAAAGTGTACAAATCATAACAAACTATGCCAGACTCACCTAAATTACTTCGGCTACTCTAAATCATCACCAACTAACCCTTACCACAACAAACTAAACCCAATCACTTTTAAATTACAAAAAAATGCTAGTAACCATAGCAAACTACGCCAAACTCACTTAAATTACTTCGGCTACCATAAATCATCACCAACTAACCATTACCACAACAAACTAAACCCAATCTCTTTTAAATTACAAAAAAATGTAACTGACCATAGCAAACTATGCCAAGCTCACTTAAATTACTTCGGCTATCAAAAATCACCCCCAACTACACTTTACAGCAACAAACTAAGCCCAATCACTTTAAAATTACAAAAAAATGCTAAAAATCATAACAAACGATACCAGAATCACCTAAATTACTTCGGCTACCGTAAATCAACCCCAACTATCTCTTACCACAACAAACCAAACCATATAATCTTAAAATTACAAAAAAAGGTGAACAAATCATAACAAACTATGCCAGACTCACCTAAATTACTTCGGCTACTCTAAATCATCACCAACTAACCCTTACCACAACAAACTAAACCCAATCACTTTTAAATTACAAAAAAATGCTAGTAACCATAGCAAACTATGCCAAACTCACCTAAATTACTTCGGCTAACAAAAATCACCCCCAACTACACTTTACAGCAACAAACTAAGCCCAATCAGTTTAAAATTACAAAAAAATGCTAAAAATCATAACAAACTATACCAGAATCACCTAAATTACTTCGGCTACCGTAAATCACCCCCAACTATCCTTTACCACAACAAACCAAACCATATCATCTTAAAATTACAAAAAAAGGTAAACAAATCATAACAAACTATGCCAGACTCACCTAAATTACTTCGGCTACTCTAAATCATCACCAACTAACCCTTACCACAACAAACTAAACCCAATCACTTTTAAATTACAAAAAAATGCTAGTAACAATAGCAAACTATGCGAAACTCACCTAAATTACTTCGGCTATCAAAAATCACCCCCAACTACACTTTACAGCAACAAACTAAGCCCAATCACTTTAAAATTACAAAAAAATGCTAAAAATCATAACAAACTATACCAGAATCACCTAAATTACTTCGGCTACCGTAAATCACCCCCAACTATCCCTTACCACAAGAAACCATATCATATCATCTTAAAATTAAAAAAAAAGTTGAACAAATCATAACAAACTATGCCAGACACCTAAATTACTTCTGCTACTCTAAATCATCACCAACTAACCCTTACCACAACAAACTAAACCCAATCACTTTTAAATTACAAAAAAATGCTACTAACCATAGCAAACTATGCCAAACTCACCTAAATTACTTCGGCTATCAAAAATCACCCCCAACTACATTTTACAGCAACAAACTAAGCCCAATCACTTTAAAATTACAAAAAAATGCTAAAAATCATAACAAACTAAACCAGAATCACCTAAATTACTTCGGCTACCGTAAATCACCCCCAACTATCCCTTACCACAACAAACCAAACCATATCATCTTAAAATTACAAAAAAAGGTGTACAAATCATAACAAACTATGCCAGACTCATCTAAATTACTTCGGCTACTCTAAATCATCACCAACTAACACTTACCACAACAAACTAAACCCAATCACTTTTAAATTACAAAAAAATGCTAGTAACCATAGCAAACTAAGCCACACTCACCTAAATTACTTCGGCTACCATAAATCATCACCAACTAACCCTTACCACAACAAACTAAACCCAATCACTTTTAAATTACAAAAAAATGCTACTAACCATAGCAAACTATGCCAAACTCACCTAAATTACTTTGGCTATCAAAAATCACCCCCAACTACACTTTACAGCAACAAACTAAGCCCAATCACTTTAAAATTACAAAAAATGCTAAAAATCATAACAAACTATACCAGAATCACCTAAATTACTTCGGCTACCGTAAATCACCCCCAACTATCCCTTACCACAACAAACCAAACCATATTATCTTAAAATTACAAAAAAAGGTGTACAAATCATAACAAACTATGCCAGACTCACCTAAATCACTTCGGCTACTCTAAATCATCACCAACTAAACCTTACCACAACAAACTAAACCCAATCACTTTTAAATTACAAAAAAATGCTAGTAACCATAGCAAACTATGCCAAACTCACCTAAATTACTTCGGCTATCAAAAATCACCCCCAACTACACTTTACCGCAACAAACTAAGCCCAATCAGTTTAAAATTACAAAAAAATGCTAAAAATCATAACAAACTATACCAGAATCACCTAAATTACTTCGGCTACCGTAAATCACCCCCAACTATCCTTTACCACAACAAACCAAACCATATCATCTTAAAATTACAAAAAAAGGTAAACCAATCATAACAAACTATGCCAGACTCACCTAAATTACTTCGGCTACTCTAAATCATCACCAACTAACCCTTACCACAACAAACTAAACCCAATCACTTTTAAATTACAAAAAAATGCTAGTAACAATAGCAAACTATGCGAAACTCATCTAAATTACTTCGGCTATCAAAAATCACCCCCAACTACACTTTACAGCAACAAACTAAGCCCAATCACTTTAAAATTACAAAAAAATGCTAAAAATCATAACAAACTATACCAGAATCACCTAAATTACTTCGGCTACCGTAAATCACCCCCAACTATCCCTTACCACAACAAACCAAACCATATCATTTTAAAATTACAAAAAAAGGTGTACAAATCATAACAAACTATGCCAGACTCACCTAAATTACTTCGGCTACTCTAAATCATCACCAACTAACCCTTACCACAACAAACTAAACCCAATCACTTTTAAATTACAAAAAAATGCTAGTAACCATAGCAAACTATGCCAAACTCACCTAAATTACTTCGGCTACCATAAATCATCACCAACTAACCCTTACCACAACAAACTAAACCCAATCACTTTTAAATTACAAAAAAATGCTACTAACCATAGCAAACTATGCCAAACTCACCTAAATTACTTCGGCTATCAAAAATCACCCCCAACTACACTTTACAGCAACAAACTAAGCCCAATCACTTTAAAATTACAAAAAAATGCTAAAAATCATAACAACAAACAATACCAGAATCACCTAAATTACTTCGGCTACCGTAAATCACCCCCAACTATCCCTTACCACAACAAACCAAACCATATCATCTTAAAATTACAAAAAAAAGTGTACAAATCATAACAAACTATGCCAGACTCACCTAAATTACTTCGGCTACTCTAAATCATCACCAACTAACACTTACCACAACAAACTAAACCCAATCACTTTTAAATTACAAAAAAATGCTAGTAACCATAGCAAACTAAGCCACACTCACCTAAATTACTTCGGCTACCATAAATCATCACCAACTAACCCTTACCACAACAAACTAAACCCAATCACTTTTAAATTACAAAAAAATGCTACTAACCATAGCAAACTATGCCAAACTCACCTAAATTACTTTGGCTATCAAAAATCACCCCCAACTACACTTTACAGCAACAAACTAAGCCCAATCACTTTAAAATTACAAAAAATGCTAAAAATCATAACAAACTATACCAGAATCACCTAAATTACTTCGGCTACCGTAAATCACCCCCAACTATCCCTTACCACAACAAACCAAACCATATTATCTTAAAATTACAAAAAAAGGTGTACAAATCATAACAAACTATGCCAGACTCACCTAAATCACTTCGGCTACTCTAAATCATCACCAACTAAACCTTACCACAACAAACTAAACCCAATCACTTTTAAATTACAAAAAAATGCTAGTAACCATAGCAAACTATGCCAAACTCACCTAAATTACTTCGGCTATCAAAAATCACCCCCAACTACACTTTACAGCAACAAACTAAGCCCAATCAGTTTAAAATTACAAAAAAATGCTAAAAATCATAACAAACTATACCAGAATCACCTAAATTACTTCGGCTACCGTAAATCACCCCCAACTATCCTTTACCACAACAAACCAAACCATATCATCTTAAAATTACAAAAAAAGGTAAACCAATCATAACAAACTATGCCAGACTCACCTAAATTACTTCGGCTACTCTAAATCATCACCAACTAACCCTTACCACAACAAACTAAACCCAATCACTTTTAAATTACAAAAAAATGCTAGTAACAATAGCAAACTATGCGAAACTCATCTAAATTACTTCGGCTATCAAAAATCACCCCCAACTACACTTTACAGCAACAAACTAAGCCCAATCACTTTAAAATTACAAAAAAATGCTAAAAATCATAACAAACTATACCAGAATCACCTAAATTACTTCGGCTACCGTAAATCACCCCCAACTATCCCTTACCACAACAAACCAAACCATATCATTTTAAAATTACAAAAAAAGGTGTACAAATCATAACAAACTATGCCAGACTCACCTAAATTACTTCGGCTACTCTAAATCATCACCAACTAACCCTTACCACAACAAACTAAACCCAATCACTTTTAAATTACAAAAAAATGCTAGTAACCATAGCAAACTATGCCAAACTCACCTAAATTACTTCGGCTACCATAAATCATCACCAACTAACCCTTACCACAACAAACTAAACCCAATCACTTTTAAATTACAAAAAAATGCTACTAACCATAGCAAACTATGCCAAACTCACCTAAATTACTTCGGCTATCAAAAATCACCCCCAACTACACTTTACAGCAACAAACTAAGCCCAATCACTTTAAAATTACAAAAAAATGCTAAAAATCATAACAACAAACAATACCAGAATCACCTAAATTACTTCGGCTACCGTAAATCACCCCCAACTATCCCTTACCACAACAAACCAAACCATATCATCTTAAAATTACAAAAAAAAGTGTACAAATCATAACAAACTATGCCAGACTCACCTAAATTACTTCGGCTACTCTAAATCATCACCAACTAACACTTACCACAACAAACTAAACCCAATCACTTTTAAATTACAAAAAAATGCTAGTAACCATAGCAAACTAAGCCACACTCACCTAAATTACTTCGGCTACCATAAATCATCACCAACTAACCCTTACCACAACAAACTAAACCCAATCACTTTTAAATTACAAAAAAATGCTACTAACCATAGCAAACTATGCCAAACTCACCTAAATTACTTTGGCTATCAAAAATCACCCCCAACTACACTTTACAGCAACAAACTAAGCCCAATCACTTTAAAATTACAAAAAATGCTAAAAATCATAACAAACTATACCAGAATCACCTAAATTACTTCGGCTACCGTAATTCACCCCCAACTATCCCTTACCACAACAAACCAAACCATATTATCTTAAAATTACAAAAAAATTTGTACAAATCATAACAAACTATGCCAGACTCACCTAAATCACTTCGGCTACTCTAAATCATCACCAACTAACCCTTACAACAACAAACTAAACCCAATCACTTTTAAATTACAAAAAAATGCTACTAACCATAGCAAACTATGCCAAACTCACCTAAATTACTTTGGCTATCAAAAATCACCCCCAACTACACTTTACAGCAACAAACTAAGCCCAATCACTTTAAAATTACAAAAAATGCTAAAAATCATAACAAACTATACCAGAATCACCTAAATTACTTCGGCTACCGTAATTCACCCCCAACTATCCCTTACCACAACAAACCAAACCATATTATCTTAAAATTACAAAAAAATTTGTACAAATCATAACAAACTATGCCAGACTCACCTAAATCACTTCGGCTACTCTAAATCATCACCAACTAACCCTTACCACAACAAACTAAACCCAATCACTTTTAAATTACAAAAAATGCTACTAACCATAGCAAACTATGCCAAACTCACCTAAATTACTTCGGCTTTCAAAAATCACCCCCAACTACACTTTACAGCAACAAACTAAGCCCAATCACTTTAAAATTACAAAAAAATTCTAAAAATCTTAACAAACTGTACCAGAATCACCTAAATTACTTCGGCTACCGTAAATCACCCCCAACTATCCCTTACCACAACTAACCAAACCATATCATCTTAAAATTTCAAAAAAAGGTGTACAAATCATAACAAACTATGCCAGACTCACCTTAATTACTTCGGCTACTCTAAATCATCACCAACTAACCCTTACCACAACAAACTAAACCCAATCACTTTTAAATTACAAAAAAATGCTACTAACCATAGCAAACTATGCCAAACTCACCTAAATTACTTCGGCTATCAAAAATCACCCCCAACTACACTTTACAGCAACAAACTAAGCCCAATCACTTTAAAATTACAAAAAAATTCTAAAAATCATAACAAACTATACCAGAATCACCTAAATTACTTCGGCTACCGTAAATCACCCCCAACTATCCCTTACCACAACAAACCAAACCATATCATCTTAAAATTACAAAAAAAGGTGTACAAATCATAACAAACTATGCCAGACTCACCTTAATTACTTCGGCTACTCTAAATCATCACCAACTAACCCTTACCACAACAAACTAAACCCAATCACTTCTAAATTACAAAAAAATGCTAGTAACCATAGCAAACTATGCCAAACTCACCTAAATTATTTCGGCTACCATAAATCATCACCAACTAACCCTTACCACAACAAACTAAACCCAATCACTTTTAAATTACAAAAAAATGCTACTAACCATAGCAAACTATGCCAAACTCACCTAAATTACTTCGGCTATCAAAAATCACCCCCAACTACACTTTACAGCAACAAACTAAGCCCAATCACTTTAAAATTACAAAAAAATGCTAAAAATCATAACAAACTATACCAGAATCACCTAAATTACTTCGGCTACCGTAAATCTCCCCCAACTATCCCTTACCTCAACAAACCAAACCATATCATCTTAAAATTACAAAAAAAGGTGTACAAATCATAACAAATTATGCCAGACTCACCTAAATTACGTCGTCTACTCTAAATCATCACCAACTAACCCTTACCACAACAAACTAAACCCAATCACTTTTAAATTACAAAAAAATGCTACTAACCATAGCAAACTATGCCAAACTCACCTAAATTACTTCGGCTATCAAAAATCACCCCCAACTACACTTTACAGCAACAAACTAAGCCCAATCACTTTAAAATTACAAAAAAATGCTAAAAATCATAACAAACTATACCAGAATCACCTAAATTACTTCGGCTACCGTAAATCACCCCCAACTATCCCTTACCACAACAAACCAAACCATATCATTTTAAAATTACAAAAAAAGGTGTACAAATCATAACAAACTATGCCAGACTCACCTAAATTACTTCGGCTACTCTAAATCATCACCAACTAACCCTTACCACAACAAACTAAACCCAATCACTTTTAAATTACAAAAAAATGCTAGTAACCATAGCAAACTATGCCAAACTCACCTAAATTACTTCGGCTACCATAAATCATCACCAACTAACCCTTACCACAACAAACTAAACCCAATCACTTTTAAATTACAAAAAAATGCTACTAACCATAGCAAACTATGCCAAACTCACCTAAATTACTTCGGCTATCAAAAATCACCCCCAACTACACTTTACAGCAACAAACTAAGCCCAATCACTTTAAAATTACAAAAAAATGCTAAAAATCATAACAACAAACAATACCAGAATCACCTAAATTACTTCGGCTACCGTAAATCACCCCCAACTATCCCTTACCACAACAAACCAAACCATATCATCTTAAAATTACAAAAAAAAGTGTACAAATCATAACAAACTATGCCAGACTCACCTAAATTACTTCGGCTACTCTAAATCATCACCAACTAACACTTACCACAACAAACTAAACCCAATCACTTTTAAATTACAAAAAAATGCTAGTAACCATAGCAAACTAAGCCACACTCACCTAAATTACTTCGGCTACCATAAATCATCACCAACTAACCCTTACCACAACAAACTAAACCCAATCACTTTTAAATTACAAAAAAATGCTACTAACCATAGCAAACTATGCCAAACTCACCTAAATTACTTTGGCTATCAAAAATCACCCCCAACTACACTTTACAGCAACAAACTAAGCCCAATCACTTTAAAATTACAAAAAATGCTAAAAATCATAACAAACTATACCAGAATCACCTAAATTACTTCGGCTACCGTAATTCACCCCCAACTATCCCTTACCACAACAAACCAAACCATATTATCTTAAAATTACAAAAAAAATTTGTACAAATCATAACAAACTATGCCAGACTCACCTAAATCACTTCGGCTACTCTAAATCATCACCAACTAACCCTTACCACAACAAACTAAACCCAATCACTTTTAAATTACAAAAAAATGCTAGTAACCATAGCAAACTATGCCAAACTCACCTAAATTACTTCGGCTACCATAAATCATCACCAACTAACCCTTACCACAACAAACTAAACCCAATCACTTTTAAATTACAAAAAATGCTACTAACCATAGCAAACTATGCCAAACTCACCTAAATTACTTCGGCTTTCAAAAATCACCCCCAACTACACTTTACAGCAACAAACTAAGCTTAATCACTTTAAAATTACAAAAAAATTCTAAAAATCTTAACAAACTGTACCAGAATCACCTAAATTACTTCGGCTACCGTAAATCACCCCCAACTATCCCTTACCACAACAAACCAAACCATATCATCTTAAAATTACAAAAAAAGGTGTACAAATCATAACAAACTATGCCAGACTCACCTTAATTACTTCGGCTACTCTAAATCATCACCAACTAACCCTTACCACAACAAACTAAACCCAATCACTTTTAAATTACAAAAAAATGCTACTAACCATAGCAAACTATGCCAAACTCACCTAAATTACTTCGGCTATCAAAAATCACCCCCAACTACACTTTACAGCAACAAACTAAGCCCAATCACTTTAAAATTACAAAAATATTCTAAAAATCATAACAAACTATACCAGAATCACCTAAATTACTTCGGCTACCGTAAATCACCCCCAACTATCCCTTACCACAACAAACCAAACCATATCATCTTAAAATTACAAAAAAAGGTGTACAAATCATAACAAACTATGCCAGACTCACCTTAATTACTTCGGCTACTCTAAATCATCACCAACTAACCCTTACCACAACAAACTAAACCCAATCACTTCTAAATTACAAAAAAATGCTAGTAACCATAGCAAACTATGCCAAACTCACCTAAATTATTTCGGCTACCATAAATCATCACCAACTAACCCTTACCACAACAAACTAAACCCAATCACTTTTAAATTACAAAAAAATGCTACTAACCATAGCAAACTATGCCAAACTCACCTAAATTACTTCGGCTATCAAAAATCACCCCCAACTACACTTTACAGCAACAAACTAAGCCCAATCACTTTAAAATTACAAAAAAATGCTAAAAATCATAACAAACTATACCAGAATCACCTAAATTACTTCGGCTACCGTAAATCTCCCCCAACTATCCCTTACCTCAACAAACCAAACCATATCATCTTAAAATTACAAAAAAAGGTGTACAAATCATAACAAATTATGCCAGACTCACCTAAATTACGTCGTCTACTCTAAATCATCACCAACTAACCCTTACCACAACAAACTAAACCCAATCACTTTTAAATTACAAAAAAATGCTACTAACCATAGCAAACTATGCCAAACTCACCTAAATTACTTCGGCTATCAAAAATCACCCCCAACTACACTTTACAGCAACAAACTAAGCCCAATCACTTTTAAATTACAAAAAAATGCTAAAAATCATAACAAACTATACCAGAATCACCTAAATTACTTCGGCTACCGTAAATCAACCCCAACTATCCCTTACCACAACAAACCAAACCATATAATCTTAAAATTACAAAAAAAGGTGAACAAATCATAACAAACTATGCCAGACTCACCTAAATTACTTCGGCTACTCTAAATCATCACCAACTAACCCTTACCACAACAAACTAAACCCAATCACTTTTAAATTACAAAAAAATGCTAGTAACCATAGCAAACTATGCCAAACTCACCTAAATTACTTCGGCTACCACAAATCATCACCAATTCACCCTTACCACAACAAACTAAACCCAATCACTTTTAAATTACAAAAAAATGCTACTAACCATAGCAAACTATGCCAAACTCACCTAAATTACTTTGGCTATCAAAAATCACCCCCAACTACACTTTACAGCAACAAACTAAGCCCAATCACTTTAAAATTACAAAAAATGCTAAAAATCATAACAAACTATACCAGAATCACCTAAATTACTTCGGCTACCGTAATTCACCCCCAACTATCCCTTACCACAACAAACCAAACCATATTATCTTAAAATTACAAAAAAATTTGTACAAATCATAACAAACTATGCCAGACTCACCTAAATCACTTCGGCTACTCTAAATCATCACCAACTAACCCTTACCACAACAAACTAAACCCAATCACTTCTAAATTACAAAAAAATGCTACTAACCATAGCAAACTATGCCAAACTCACCTAAATTACTTTGGCTATCAAAAATCACCCCCAACTACACTTTACAGCAACAAACTAAGCCCAATCACTTTAAAATTACAAAAAATGCTAAAAATCATAACAAACTATACCAGAATCACCTAAATTACTTCGGCTACCGTAATTCACCCCCAACTATCCCTTACCACAACAAACCAAACCATATTATCTTAAAATTACAAAAAAATTTGTACAAATCATAACAAACTATGCCAGACTCACCTAAATCACTTCGGCTACTCTAAATCATCACCAACTAACCCTTACCACAACAAACTAAACCCAATCACTTCTAAATTACAAAAAAATGCTAGTAACCATAGCAAACTATGCCAAACTCACCTAAATTATTTCGGCTACCATAAATCATCACCAACTAACCCTTACCACAACAAACTAAACCCAATCACTTTTAAATTACAAAAAAATGCTACTAACCATAGCAAACTATGCCAAACTCACCTAAATTACTTCGGCTATCAAAAATCACCCCCAACTACATTTTACAGCAACAAACTAAGCCCAATCAGATTAGAATTACAAAAAAATGCTAAAAATCATAACAAACTATACCAGAATCACCTAAATTACTTCGGCTACCGTAAATCACCCCCAACTTTCCCTTACCACAACTAACCAAACCATATCATCTTAAAATTACAAAAAAAGGTGTACAAATCATAACAAACTATGCCAGACTCACCTAAATTACTTCGGCTACTCTAAATCATCACCAACTAACCCTTACCACAACAAACTAAACCCAATCACTTTTAAATTACAAAAAAATGCTAGTAACCATAGCAAACTATGCCAAACTCACCTAAATTACTTCGGCTACCACAAATCATCACCAATTCACCCTTACCACAACAAACTAAACCCAATCACTTTTAAATTACAAAAAAATGCTACTAACCATAGCAAACTATGCCAAACTCACCTAAATTACTTCGGTTATCAAAAATCACCCCCAACTACACTTTACAGCAACAAACTAAGCCCAATCACTTTAAAATTACAAAAAAATGCTAAAAATCATAACAAACTATACCAGAATCACCTAAATTACTTCGGCTACCGTAAATCTCCCCCAACTATCCCTTACCTCAACAAACCAAACCATATCATCTTAAAATTACAAAAAAAGGTGTACAAATCATAACAAATTATGCCAGACTCACCTAAATTACGTCGTCTACTCTAAATCATCACCAACTAACCCTTACCAAAACAAACTAAACCCAATCACTTTTAAATTACAAAAAAATGCTAGTAACCATAGCAAACTATGCCAAACTCACCTAAATTACTTCGGCTACCACAAATCATCACCAATTCACCCTTACCACAACAAACTAAACCCAATCACTTTTAAATTACAAAAAAATGCTACTAACCATAGCAAACTATGCCAAACTCACCTAAATTACTTCGGTTATCAAAAATCACCCCTAACTACACTTTACAGCAACAAACTAAGCCCAATCACTTTAAAATTACAAAAAAATGCTAAAAATCATAACAAACTATACCAGAATCACCTAAATTACTTCGGCTACCGTAAATCTCCCCCAACTATCCCTTACCTCAACAAACCAAACCATATCATCTTAAAATTACAAAAAAAGGTGTACAAATCATAACAAATTATGCCAGACTCACCTAAATTACGTCGTCTACTCTAAATCATCACCAACTAACCCTTACCACAACAAACTAAACCCAATCACTTTTAAATTACAAAAAATGCTAGTAACCATAGCAAACTATGCCAAACTCACCTAAATTACTTCGGCTACCATAAATCATCACCAACTAACCCTTACCACAACAAACTAAACTCAATCACTTTTAAATTACAAAAAAATGCTACTAACCATAGCAAACTATGCCAAACTCACCTAAATTACTTCGGCTATCAAAAATCACCCCCAACTACACTTTACAGCAACAAAGTAAGCCCAATCACTTTAAAATTACAAAAAAATGCTAAAAATCATAACAAACTATACCAGAATCACCTAAATTACTTCGGCTACCGTAAATCTCCCCCAACTATCCCTTACCTCAACAAACCAAACCATATCATCTTAAAATTACAAAAAAAGGTGTACAAATCATAACAAATTATGCCAGACTCACCTAAATTACGTCGTCTACTCTAAATCATCACCAACTAACCCTTACCACAACAAACTAAACCCAATCACTTTTAAATTACAAAAAATGCTAGTAACCATAGCAAACTATGCCAAACTCACCTAAATTACTTCGGCTACCATAAATCATCACCAACTAACCCTTACCACAACAAACTAAACTCAATCACTTTTAAATTACAAAAAATGCTAGTAACCATAGCAAACTATGCCAAACTCACCTAAATTACTTCGGCTATCAAAAATCACCCCCAACTATACTTTACAGCAACAAACTAAGCCCAATCACTTTAAAATTACAAAAAAATGCTAAAAATCATAACAAACTATACCAGAATCACCTAAATTACTTCGGCTGCCGTAAATCACCCCCAACTATTCCTTACCACAACAAACTAAACCATATCATCTTAAAATTACAAAAAAGGTGTACAAATCATAACAAACTATGCCAGAATCACCTAAATTACTTCGGCTACTCTAAATCATCACCAACTAACCCTTACCACAACAAACTAAACCAAATCACTTTTAAATTACAAAAAATGCTAGTAACCATAGCAAACTATGCCAAACTCACATAAATTACTTCGGCTACCATAAATCATCACCAACTAACCCTTACCACAACAAACTAAACCCAATCACTTTTAAATTACAAAAAAATGCTACTAACCATAGCAAACTATGCCAAACTCACCTAAATTACTTCGGCTATCAAAAATCACCCCCAACTACACTTTACAGCAACAAACTAAGCCCAATTACTTTAAATTACAAAAAAATGCTAAAAATCATAACAAACTATACCAGAATCACCTAAATTACTTCGGCTACCGTAAATCTCCCCCAACTATCCCTTACCTCAACAAACCAAACCATATCATCTTAAAATTACAAAAAAAGGTGTACAAATCATAACAAATTATGCCAGACTCACCTAAATTACGTCGTCTACTCTAAATCATCACCAACTAACCCTTACCAAAACAAACTAAACCCAATCACTTTTAAATTACAAAAAAATGCTAGTAACCATAGCAAACTATGCCAAACTCACCTAAATTACTTCGGCTACCACAAATCATCACCAATTCACCCTTACCACAACAAACTAAACCCAATCACTTTTAAATTACAAAAAAATGCTACTAACCATAGCAAACTATGCCAAACTCACCTAAATTACTTCGGTTATCAAAAATCACCCCTAACTACACTTTACAGCAACAAACTAAGCCCAATCACTTTAAAATTACAAAAAAATGCTAAAAATCATAACAAACTATACCAGAATCACCTAAATTACTTCGGCTACCGTAAATCTCCCCCAACTATCCCTTACCTCAACAAACCAAACCATATCATCTTAAAATTACAAAAAAAGGTGTACAAATCATAACAAATTATGCCAGACTCACCTAAATTACGTCGTCTACTCTAAATCATCACCAACTAACCCTTACCACAACAAACTAAACCCAATCACTTTTAAATTACAAAAAATGCTAGTAACCATAGCAAACTATGCCAAACTCACCTAAATTACTTCGGCTACCATAAATCATCACCAACTAACCCTTACCACAACAAACTAAACTCAATCACTTTTAAATTACAAAAAAATGCTACTAACCATAGCAAACTATGCCAAACTCACCTAAATTACTTCGGCTATCAAAAATCACCCCCAACTACACTTTACAGCAACAAAGTAAGCCCAATCACTTTAAAATTACAAAAAAATGCTAAAAATCATAACAAACTATACCAGAATCACCTAAATTACTTCGGCTACCGTAAATCTCCCCCAACTATCCCTTACCTCAACAAACCAAACCATATCATCTTAAAATTACAAAAAAAGGTGTACAAATCATAACAAATTATGCCAGACTCACCTAAATTACGTCGTCTACTCTAAATCATCACCAACTAACCCTTACCACAACAAACTAAACCCAATCACTTTTAAATTACAAAAAATGCTAGTAACCATAGCAAACTATGCCAAACTCACCTAAATTACTTCGGCTACCATAAATCATCACCAACTAACCCTTACCACAACAAACTAAACTCAATCACTTTTAAATTACAAAAAATGCTAGTAACCATAGCAAACTATGCCAAACTCACCTAAATTACTTCGGCTATCAAAAATCACCCCCAACTATACTTTACAGCAACAAACTAAGCCCAATCACTTTAAAATTACAAAAAAATGCTAAAAATCATAACAAACTATACCAGAATCACCTAAATTACTTCGGCTGCCGTAAATCACCCCCAACTATTCCTTACCACAACAAACTAAACCATATCATCTTAAAATTACAAAAAAGGTGTACAAATCATAACAAACTATGCCAGAATCACCTAAATTACTTCGGCTACTCTAAATCATCACCAACTAACCCTTACCACAACAAACTAAACCAAATCACTTTTAAATTACAAAAAATGCTAGTAACCATAGCAAACTATGCCAAACTCACATAAATTACTTCGGCTACCATAAATCATCACCAACTAACCCTTACCACAACAAACTAAACCCAATCACTTTTAAATTACAAAAAAATGCTACTAACCATAGCAAACTATGCCAAACTCACCTAAATTACTTCGGCTATCAAAAATCACCCCCAACTACACTTTACAGCAACAAACTAAGCCCAATTACTTTAAATTACAAAAAAATGCTAAAAATCATAACAAACTATACCAGAATCACCTAAATTACTTCGGCTACCGTAAATCACCCCCAACTATCCCTTACCACAACAAACCAAACCATATCATCTTAAAATTACAAAAAAAGGTGTATAAATCATAACAAACTATGTCAGACTCACCTAAATTACTTCGGCTACTCTAAATCAACACCAACTAACCCTTACCACAACAAACTAAACCCAATCAATTTTAAATTACAAAAAAATGCTAGTAACCATAGCAAACTATGCCAAACTTACCTAAATTACTTCGGCTACCATAAATCATCACCAAGGAACTCTTACCACAACAAACTAAACCCAATCAATTTTAAATTACAAAAAAATGCTACTAACCATAGCAAACTATGCCAAACTCACCTAAATTACTTCGGCTATCAAAAATCACCCCCAACTACACTTTGCAGCAACAAACTAAGCCCAATCACTTTAAAATTACAAAAAAATGCTAAAAATCATAACAAACTATACCAGAATCACCTAAATTACTTCGGTTACCGTAAATCACCCCCAACTATCCCTCACCACAACAAACCAAACCATATCATCTTAAAATTACAAAAAAAGGTGTATAAATCATAACAAACTATGCCAGACTCACCTAAATTACTTCGGCTAGTCTAAATCATCACCAACTAACCCTTACCACAACAAACTAAACCCAATCACTTTTAAATCACAAAAAAATGCTAGTAACCATAGCAAACTATGCCAAACTCACCTAAATTACTTCGGCTACCATAAATCATCACCAACTAATCCTTACCACAACAAACTAAACCCAATCACTTTTAAATTACAAAAAAATGCTACTAACCATAGCAAACTATGCCAAACTCAGCTAAATTACTTCGGCTATCAAAACTCACCCCCAACTACACTTTACAGCAACAAACTATGCCCAATCACTTTAAAATTACAAAAAAATGCTAAAAATCATAACAAACTATACCAGAATCACCTAAATTACTTCGGCTACCGTAAATCACCCCCAACTATCCCTTACCACAACAAACCAATCCATATCTTCTTAAAATTACAAAAAAAGGTGTACAAATCATAACAAACTATGCCAGACTCACCTAAATTACATCGGCTACTCTAAATCATCACCAACTAACCCTTACCACAACAAACTAAACCCAATCATTTTTAAATTACAAAAAAATGCTATTAACCATAGCAAACTATGCCAAACTCACCTAAATTACTTCGGCTATCAAAAATCACCCCCAACTACACTTTACAGCAACAAACTAAGCCCAATCACATTAAAATTACAAAAAAATGTTAAAAATTTTAACAAACTATACCAGAATCACCTAAATTACTTCGGCTACCGTAAATCACCCCCAACTATCCCTTACCACAACAAACCAAACCATATCATCTTAAAATCACAAAAAAAGGTGTACAAATCATAATAAACTATGTCAGACTCACCTAAATTACTTCGCATACTCTAAATCATCACCAACTAACCCTTACCACAGCAAACTAAACCCAATCACTTTTAAATTACAAAAAAATGCTAGTAACCCTAGCAAACTATGCCAAATTCACCTAAATTACTTCGGCTACCATAAATCATCACCAACTAACCCTTATCGCAACAAACTAAACCCAATCACTTTTAAATTACAAAAAAATGCTACTAACCATAGCAAACTATGCCAAACTCACCTAAATTACTTCGGCTATCTAAAATCACCCCCAACTACACTTTACAGCAACAAACTAAGCCCAATCACTTTAAAATTACAAAAAAATGCTAAAAGTCATAACAAACTATACCAGAATCACCAAAATTACTTCGGCTACCGTAAATCACCCCCAACTATCCCTTACCACAACAAACCAAACCATATCATCTAAAATTACAAAAAAAGGTGTACAAATCATAACAAACTATGCCAGACTCACCTAAATTTCTTCGGCTACACTAAATCATCACCAACTAACCCTTACCACAACTAACTAAACCCAATCACTTTTAAATTACAAAAAAATGCTAGTAACTATAGCAAACTATGCCAAACTCACCTAAATTACTTCGGCTACCATAAATCATTACCAACTAACCCTTACCACACCAAACTAAACCCAATCACTTTTAAATTACAAAAAAATGCTACTAACCATAGCAAACTATGCCAAACTCACCTAAATTACTTCAGCTATCAAGAATCACCCCCAACTACACTTTACAGCAACAAACTAAGCCCAATCACTTTAAAATTACAAAAAAATTCTTAAAATCATAACAAACTATACCAGAATCACCAAAATTACTTCGGCTACCGTAAATCACCCCCAACTATCCCTTACCACAACTAACCAAACCATATCATCTTAAAATGACAAAAAAAGGTGTACAAATCATAACAAACTATGCCAGACTCACCTAAATTACTTCGGCTACTCTAAATCATCACCAACTAACCCTTACCACAACAAACTAAACCCAATCACTTTTAAATTACAAAAAAATGCTAGTAACCATAGCAAACTATGCCAAACTCACCTAAATTACTTCGGCTACCGTAAATCACCCCCAACTATCCCTTACCACAACAAACCAAACCATATCATCTTAAAATTACAAAAAAAGGTATACAAATCGTAACAAACTATGCCAGACTCACCTAAATTACTTCGGCTACTCTAAATCATCACCAACTAACCCTTACCACAACAAACTAAACCCAATCACTTTTAAATTACAAAAAATGCTAGTAATCATAGCAAACTATGCCAAACTCACCTAAATTACTTCGGCTACCATAAATCATCACCAACTAACCCTTACCACAACAAACTAAACCCAATCACTTTTAAATTACAAAAAAATGCTACTAACCATAGCAAACTATGCCAAACTCACCTAAATTACTTCGGCTATCAAAAATCACCCCCAACTACACTTTACAGCAACAAACTAAGCCCAATCACTTTAAAATTACAAAAAAATGCTAAAAATTATAACAAACTATACCAGAATCACCAAAATTACTTCGGCTACCGTAAATCACCCCCAACTATCCCTTACCACAACAAACCAAACCATATCATCTAAAATTACAAAAAAAGGTGTACAAATCATAACAAACTATGCCAGACTCACCTAAATTTCTTCGGCTACTCTAAATCATCACCAACTAACCCTTACCACAACTAACTAAACCCAATCACTTTTAAACTACAAAAAAATGCTAGTAACTATAGCAAACTATGCCAAACTCACCTAAATTACTTCGGCTATCAAAAATCACCCCCAACTACACTTTACAGCAACAAACTAAGCCCAATCACTTTAAAATTACAAAAAAATTCTTAAAATCATAACAAACTATACCAGAATCACCTAAATTACTTCGGCTACCGTAAATCACCCCCAACTATCCTTTACCACAACAAACCAAACCATATCATCTTAAAATTACAAAAAAAGGTATACAAATCGTAACAAACTATGCCAGACTCACCTAAATTACTTCGGCTACTCTAAATCATCACCACCTAACCCTTACCACCACAAACTAAACCCAATCAATTTTAAATTACAAAAAAATGCTACTAACCATAGCAAACTATGCCAAACTCACCTAAATTACTTCGGCTATCAAAAATCACCCCCAACTACACTTTGCAGCAACAAACTAAGCCCAATCACTTTAAAATTACAAAAAAATGCTAAAAATCATAACAAACTATACCAGAATCACCTAAATTACTTCGGCTACCGTAAATCACCCCCAACTATCCCTTACCACAACAAACCAAACCATATCATCTTAAAATTACAAAAAAAGGTGTACAAATCATAACAAACTATGCCAGACTTACCTAAATTACTTCGGCTACTCTAAATCATCACCAACTAACCCTTACCACAGCAAACTAAACCCAATCACTTTTAAATTAAAAAAAATGCTAGTAACCTTAGCAAACTATGCCAAACTCACCTAAATTACTTCGGCTACCATAAATCATCACCAACTAACCCTTACCACAACAAACTAAACCCAATCACTTTTAAATCACAAAAAAATGCTAGTAACCATAGCAAACTATGCCAAACTTACCTAAATTACTTCGGCTATTATAAATCATCACCAACTAACCCTTACCACAACAAACTAAACCCAATCACTTTTAAATTACAAAAAAATGCTACTAACCATAGCAAACTATGCCAAACTCAGCTAAATTACTTCGGCTATCAAAACTCACCCCCAACAACACTTTACAGCAACAAACTATGCCCAATCACTTTAAAATTACAAAAAAATGCTAAAAATCATAACAAACTATATCAGAATCACCAAAATTACTTCGGCTACCATAAATTACCCCCAACTATCCCATACCACAACAAACCAAACCATATCATCTAAAATTACAAAAAAAGGTGTACAAATCATAACAAACTATGCCAGACTCACCTAAATTACTTCGGCTACTCTAAATCATCACCAACTAACCCTTACCACAACAAACTAAACCCAATCACTTTTAAATTACTAAAAAATGCTAGTAACCATAGCAAACTATGCCAAACTCACCTAAATTACTTCGGCTACCATAAATCATCACCAACTAACCCTTACCACACCAAACTAAACCCAATCACTTTTAAATTACAAAAAAATGCTACTAACCATAGCAAACGATGCCAAACTCACCTAAATTACTTCGGCTATCAAAAATCACCCCCAACTACACTTTACAGCAACAAACTAAGCCCAATCACTTTAAAATTACAAAAAAATGCTAAAAATCATAACAAACTATACCAGAATCACCTAAATTACTTCGGCTACCGTAAATCACCCCCAACTATCCCTTACCACAACAAACCAAACCATATCATCTTAAAATTACAAAAAAAGGTATACAAATCGTAACAAACTATGCCAGACTCACCTAAATTACTTCGGCTACTCTAAATCATCACCAACTAACCCTTACCACAACAAAAACTAAACCCAATCACTTTTAAATTACAAAAAAATGCTACTAACCATGGCAAACTATTCCAAACTCACCTAAATTACTTCAGCTATCAAAAATCACCCCCAACTACACTTTACAGCAACAAACTAAGCCCAATCACTTTAAATTACAAAAAAATGCTAAAAATCATAACAAACTATACCAGAATCATCTAAATTACTTCGGCTACCGTAAATCACCCCCAACTATCCCTTACCACAACAAACCAAACCATATCATTTTAAATTACAAAAAAAGGTGTACAAATCATAACAAACTATGCCAGACTCACCTAAATTACTTCGGCTACTCTAAATTATCACCAACTAACCCTTACCACAACAAACTAAACCCAATCACTTTTAAATTATAAAAAAATGCTAGTAACCATAGCAAACTATGCCAAACTTACCTAAATTACTTCGGCTACCATAAATCATCACCAACTAACCCTTACCACAACAAACTAAACCCAATCACTTTTACATTACAAAAAAAATGCTACTAACCATAGCAAACTATGTCAAACACACCTAAATTATTTCGGCTATCAAAAATCACCCCTAACTACACTTTACAGCAACAAACTAAGCCCAATCACTTTAAAATTACAAAAAAATGCTAAAAATCATAACAAACTATACCAGAATCACCTAAATTACTTCGGCTACCGTAAATCACCCCCAACTTTCCCTTACCACAACAAACCAAACCATATCATCTTAAAATTTACAAAAAAAGGTGTAAAAATTATTACAAACTATGCCAGACTCACCTAAATTACTTCGGCTACTCTAAATCATCACCAACTAACCCTTACCACAACAAACTAAACCCAATCACTTTTAAATTACAAAAAAATGCTAGTAACCATAGCAAACTATGCAAAACTCACCTAAATTACTTTGGCTACCATAAATCATCACAAGCTAACCCTTACCAAAACAAACTAAACCCAATCACTTTTAAATTACAAAAAAATGCTACTAACCATAGCAAACTATGCCAAACCCACCTAAATTACTTCGGCTATCAAAAATCACCCCCAACTACACTTTACAGCAACAAACTAAACCCAATCACTTTAAAATTACAAAAAAATGCTAAAAATCATAACAGACTATACCATAATCACATAAATTACTTCGGCTACCGTAAATCACCCCCAACTATCCCTTAAGACAACAAACCAAACCATATCATCTTAAAATTAAAAAAAAAAGGTGTACAAATCATAACAAACTATGCCAGACTCACCTAAATTACTTCGGCTACACTAAATCATCACCAACTAACCCTTACCACAACAAACTAAACCCAATCACTTTTAAATTACAAAAAAATGCTAGTAACCATAGCAAACTATGCCCAACTCACCTAAATTAGTTCGGCTACCATAAATCATCACCAACTAACCCTTACCACAACAAACTAAACCCAATCACTTTTAAATTACAAAAAAATGCTACTAACCATAGCAAACTATGCCAAACTCACCTAAATTACTTCGGCTATCAAAAATCACCCCCAATTACACTTTACAGCAACAAACTAAGCCCAATCACTTTAAAATTACAAAAAAATGCTAAAAATCATAACAAACTATACCAGAATCACCTAAATTACTTCGGCTACCGTAAATCACCCCCAACTTTCCCTTACCACAACAAACCAAACCATATCATCTTAAAATTACAAAAAAAGGTGTACAAATCATAACAAACTATGCCAGACTCACCTAAATTACTTCGGCTACTCTAAATCATCTCCAACTAACCCTTACCACAACAAACTAAACCCAATCACTTTTAAATTACAAAAAACTGCTAGTAACCATAGTAAACTATGCCAAACTCACCTAAATTACTTCGGCTACCATAAACCATCACCAACTAACCCTTACCACAACAAACTAAACCCAATCAATTTTAAATTACAAAAAAATGCTACTAACCATAGCAAACTATGCCAAACTTACCTAAATTACTTCGGCTATCAAAAATCACACCCAACTACACTTTACAGCAACAGACTAAGCCCAATCACTTTAAAATTACAAAAAAATGCTAAAAATCATAACAAACTATACCAGAATCACCTAAATTACTTCGGCTACCATAAATCATCACCAACTAACCCTTACCACAACAAACAAAACCCAATCACTTTTAAATTACAAAAAAATGCTACTAACCATAGCAAACTATGCCAAACTCACCTAAATTACTTCGGCTATCAAAAATCACACCCAACTACACTTTACAGAAACAGACTAAGCCCAATCACTTTAAAATTACAAAAAAATGCTAAAAATCATAACAAACTATACCAGAATCACCTAAATTACTTCGGCTACCATAAATCATCACCAACTAACCCTTACCACAACAAACAAAACCCAATCACTTTTAAATTACAAAAAAATGCTACTAACCATAGCAAACTATGCCAAACTCACCTAAATTACTTCGGCTATCAAAAATCACACCCAACTACACTTTACAGCAACAAACTAAGCCCAATCACTTTAAAATTACAAAAAAATGCTAAAAATCATAACAAACTATACCAGAATCACCTAAATTACTTCGGCTACCGTAAATCACCCCCAACTATCCCTTAAGACAACAAACCAAACCATATCATCTTAAAATTAAAAAAAAAGGTGTACAAATCATAACAAACTATGCCAGACTCACCTAAATTACTTCGGCTACTCTAAATCATCACCAACTAACCCTTACCACAACAAACTATACCCAATCACTTTTGAATTACAAAAAAATGCTACCAACCATAGCAAACTATGCCAAACTCACCTAAATTACTTCGGCTATCAAAAATCACCCCCAACTACACTTTACAGCAACAAACTAAACCCAATCACTTTAAAATTACAAAAAAATGCTAAAAATCATAACAGACTATACCATAATCACATAAATTACTTCGGCTACCGTAAATCACCCCCAACTATCCCTTAAGACAACAAACCAAACCATATCATCTTAAAATTAAAAAAAAAAGGTGTACAAATCATAACAAACTATGCCAGACTCACCTAAATTACTTCGGCTACTCTTAATCATCACCAACTAACCCTTACCACAACAAACTAAACCCAATCACTTTTAAATTACAAAAAAATGCTACTAACCATAGCAAACTATGCCAAACTCACCTAAATTACTTCGGCTATCAAAAATCACCCCCAACTACACTTTACAGCAACAAACTAAACCCAATCACTTTAAAATTACAAAAAAATGCTAAAAATCATAACAAACTATACCATAATCACATAAATTACTTCGGCTACCGTAAATCACCCCCAACTATCCCTTAAGACAACAAACCAAACCATATCATCTTAAAATTAAAAAAAAAGGTGTACAAATCATAACAAACTATGCCAGACTCACCTAAATTACTTCGGCTACTCTAAATCATCACCAACTAACCCTTACCACAACAAACTAAACCCAATCACTTTTAAATTACAAAAAAATGCTAGTAACCATAGCAAACTATGCCAAACTCACCTAAATTACTTCGGCTACCATAAATCATCACCAACTAACCCTTACCACAACAAACTAAACCCAATCACTTTTAAATTACAAAAAAATGCTACTAACCATAGCAAACTATGCCAAACTCACCTAAATTACTTTGGCTATCAAAAATCACCCCCAACTACACTTTACAGCAACAAAATAAACCCAATCACTTTAAATTACAAAAAAATGCTAAAAATCATAACAAACTATACCATAATCACATAAATTACTTCGGCTAGCGTAAATCACCCCCAACTATCCCTTAAGACAACAAACCAAACCATATCATCTTAAAATTAAAAAAAAAGGTGTACAAATCATAACAAACTATGCCAGACTCACCTAAATTACTTCGGCTACTCTAAATCATCACCAACTAACCCTTACCACAACAAACTAAACCCAATCACTTTTAAATTACAAAAAAATGCTAGTAAACATAGCAAACTATGCCAAACTCACCTAAATTACTTCGGCTACCATAAATCATCACCAACTAACCCTTACCACAACAAAATAAACCCAATCACTTTTAAATTACAAAAAAATGCTACTAACCATAGAAAACTATGCCAAACTCACCTAAATTACTTCGGCTATCAAAAATCACGCCCAACTACACTTTACAGCAACAAACTAAGCCCAATCACTTTAAAATTACAAAAAAATGCTAAAAATCATAACAAACTATACCAGAATCACCTAAATTACTTCGGCTACCGTAAATCACCCCCAACTTTCCCTTACCACAACAAACCAAACCATATAATCTTAAAATTACAAAAAAAGGTGTACAAATCATAACAAACTATGCCAGACTCACCTAAATTACTTCGGCTACTCTAAATCATCTCCAACTAACCCTTACCACAACAAACTAAACCCAATCACTTTTAAATTACAAAAAAATGCTAGTAACCATAGTAAACTATGCCAAACTCACCTAAATTACTTCGGCTACCATAAACCATCACCAACTAACCCTTACCACAACAAACTAAACCCAATCAATTTTAAATTACAAAAAAAAGCTACTAACCATAGCAAACTATGCCAAACTCACCTAAATTACTTCGGCTATCAAAAATCACACCCAACTACACTTTACAGAAACAGACTAAGCCCAATCACTTTAAAATTACAAAAAAATGCTAAAAATCATAACAAACTATACCAGAATCACCTAAATTACTTCGGCTACCATAAATCATCACCAACTAACCCTTACCACAACAAACAAAACCCAATCACTTTTAAATTACAAAAAAATGCTACTAACCATAGCAAACTATGCCAAACTCACCTAAATTACTTCGGCTATCAAAAATCACACCCAACTACACTTTACAGCAACAAACTAAGCCCAATCACTTTAAAATTACAAAAAAATGCTAAAAATCATAACAAACTATACCAGAATCACCTAAATTACTTCGGCTACCGTAAATCACCCCCAACTATCCCTTAAGACAACAAACCAAACCATATCATCTTAAAATTAAAAAAAAAGGTGTACAAATCATAACAAACTATGCCAGACTCACCTAAATTACTTCGGCTACTCTAAATCATCACCAACTAACCCTTACCACAACAAACTATACCCAATCACTTTTGAATTACAAAAAAATGCTACCAACCATAGCAAACTATGCCAAACTCACCTAAATTACTTCGGCTATCAAAAATCACCCCCAACTACACTTTACAGCAACAAACTAAACCCAATCACTTTAAAATTACAAAAAAATGCTAAAAATCATAACAGACTATACCATAATCACATAAATTACTTCGGCTACCGTAAATCACCCCCAACTATCCCTTAAGACAACAAACCAAACCATATCATCTTAAAATTAAAAAAAAAAGGTGTACAAATCATAACAAACTATGCCAGACTCACCTAAATTACTTCGGCTACTCTTAATCATCACCAACTAACCCTTACCACAACAAACTAAACCCAATCACTTTTAAATTACAAAAAAATGCTACTAACCATAGCAAACTATGCCAAACTCACCTAAATTACTTCGGCTATCAAAAATCACCCCCAACTACACTTTACAGCAACAAACTAAACCCAATCACTTTAAAATTACAAAAAAATGCTAAAAATCATAACAAACTATACCATAATCACATAAATTACTTCGGCTACCGTAAATCACCCCCAACTATCCCTTAAGACAACAAACCAAACCATATCATCTTAAAATTAAAAAAAAAGGTGTACAAATCATAACAAATTATGCCAGACTCACCTAAATTACTTCGGCTACACTAAATCATCACCAACTAACCCTTACCACAACAAACTAAACCCAATCACTTTTAAATTACAAAAAAATGCTAGTAACCATAGCAAACTATGCCAAACTCACCTAAATTACTTCGGCTACCATAAATCATCACCAACTAACCCTTACCACAACAAACTAAACCCAATCACTTTTAAATTACAAAAAAATGCTACTAACCATAGCAAACTATGCCAAACTCACCTAAATTACTTCGGCTATCAAAAATCACCCCCAACTACACTTTACAGCAACAAAATAAACCCAATCACTTTAAATTACAAAAAAATGCTAAAAATCATAACAAACTATACCATAATCACATAAATTACTTCGGCTAGCGTAAATCACCCCCAACTATCCCTTAAGACAACAAACCAAACCATATCATCTTAAAATTAAAAAAAAAGGTGTACAAATCATAACAAACTATGCCAGACTCACCTAAATTACTTCGGCTACTCTAAATCATCACCAACTAACCCTTACCACAACAAACTAAACCCAATCACTTTTAAATTACAAAAAAATGCTAGTAAACATAGCAAACTATGCCAAACTCACCTAAATTACTTCGGCTACCATAAATCATCACCAACTAACCCTTACCACAACAAAATAAACCCAATCACTTTTAAATTACAAAAAAATGCTACTAACCATAGAAAACTATGCCAAACTCACCTAAATTACTTCGGCTATCAAAAATCACGCCCAACTACACTTTACAGCAACAAACTAAGCCCAATCACTTTAAAATTACAAAAAAATGCTAAAAATCATAACAAACTATACCAGAATCACCTAAATTACTTCGGCTACCGTAAATCACCCCCAACTTTCCCTTACCACAACAAACCAAACCATATAATCTTAAAATTACAAAAATAGGTGTACAAATCATAACAAACTATGCCAGACTCACCTAAATTACTTCGGCTACTCTAAATCATCTCCAACTAACCCTTACCACAACAAACTAAACCCAATCACTTTTAAATTACAAAAAAATGCTAGTAACCATAGTAAACTATGCCAAACTCACCTAAATTACTTCGGCTACCATAAACCATCACCAACTAACCCTTACCACAACAAACTAAACCCAATCAATTTTAAATTACAAAAAAATGCTACTAACCATAGCAAACTATGCCAAACTCACCTAAATTACTTCGGCTATCAAAAATCACACCCAACTACACTTTACAGCAACAAACTAAGCCCAATCACTTTAAAATTACAAAAAAATGCTAAAAATCATAACAAACTATACCAGAATCACCTAAATTACTTCGGCTACCATAAATCATCACCAACTAACCCTCACCACAACAAACTAAACCCAATCACTTTTAAATTACAAAAAAATGCTACTAAACATAGCAAATTATGCCAAACTCACCTAAATTACTTCGGCTATCAAAAATCACGACCAACTACACTTTACAGCAACAAACTAAGCCCAATCACTTTAAAATTACAAAAAAATGCTAAAAATCATAACAAACTATACCAGAATCACCTAAATTACTTCGGCTACCGTAAATCACCCCCAACTATCCCTTACCACAACAAACTAAACCCAATCACTTTTAAATTACAAAAAAATGCTAGTAACCATAGCAAACTATGCCAAACTTACCTAAATTACTTCGGCTACCATAAATCATCACCAACTAACCCTTACCACAACAAACTAAACCCAATCACTTTTAAATTACAAAAAAATGCTACTAACCATATCAAACTATGCCAAACTCACCTAAATTACTTCGGCTATCAAAAATCACCCCCAACTACACTTTACAGCACCAAACTAAGCCCAATCACTTTAAAATTACAAAAAAATGCTAAAAATCATAACAAACTATACCAGAATCACCTAAATTACTTCGGCTAACGTAAATCACCCCCAACTTTCCCTTACCACAACAAACCAAACCATATCATCTTAAAATTACAAAAAAAGGTGTACAAATCATAACAAACTATGCCAGACTCACCTAAATTACTTCGGCTACTCTAAATCATCTCCAACTAACCCTTACCACAACAAACTAAACCCAATCACTTTTAAATTACAAAAAAATGCTAGTAACCATAGTAAACTATGCCAAACTCACCTAAATTACTTCGGCTACCATAAACCATCACCAACTAACCCTTACCACAACAAACTAAACCCAATCAATTTTAAATTACAAAAAAATGCTACTAACCATAGCAAACTATGCCAAACTTACCTAAATTACTTCGGCTATCAAAAATCACACCCAACTACACTTTACAGCAACAGACTAAGCCCAATCACTTTAAAATTACAAAAAAATGCTAAAAATCATAACAAACTATACCAGAATCACCTAAATTACTTCGGCTACCATAAATCATCACCAACTAACCCTTACCACAACAAACAAAACCCAATCACTTTTAAATTACAAAAAAATGCTACTAACCATAGCAAACTATGCCAAACTCACCTAAATTACTTCGGCTATCAAAAATCACACCCAACTACACTTTACAGCAACAAACTAAACCCAATCACTTTAAAATTACAAAAAAATGCTAAAAATCATAACAAACTATACCATAATCACATAAATTACTTCGGCTACCGTAAATCACCCCCAACTATCCCTTAAGACAACAAACCAAACCATATCATCTTAAAATTAAAAAAAAAGGTGTACAAATCATAACAAACTATGCCAGACTCACCTAAATTACTTCGGCTACTCTAAATCATCACCAACTAACCCTTACAATAACAAACTAAACCCAATCACTTTTAAATTACAAAAAAATGCTAGTAACTATAGCAAACTATGCCAAACTCACCTAAATTACTTCGGCTACCATAAATCATCACCAACTAACCCTTACCACAACAAACTAAACCCAATCACTTTTAAATTACAAAAAAATGCTACTAACCATAGCAAACTATGCCAAACTCACCTAAATTACTTCGGCTATCAAAAATCACCCCCAACTACACTTTACAGCAACAAACTAAACCTAATCACTTTAAAATTACAAAAAAATGCTAAAAATCATAACAAACTATACCATAATCACATAAATTACTTCGGCTACCGTAAATCACCCCCAACTGTCCCTTAAAACAACAAACCAAACCATATCATCTTAAAATTAAAAAAAAAGGTGTACAAATCATAACAAACTATGCCAGACTCACCTAAATTACTTCGGCTACTCTAAATCATCTCCAACTAACCCTTACCACAACAAACTAAACCCAATCACTTTTAAATTACAAAAAAATGCTAGTAACCATAGTAAACTATGCCAAACTCACCTAAATTACTTCGGCTACCATAAACCATCACCAACTAACCCGTACCACAACAAACTAAACCCAATCAATTTTAAATTACAAAAAAATGCTACTAACCATAGCAAACTATGCCAAACTCACCTAAATTACTTCGGCTATCAAAAATCACACCCAACTACACTTTACAGCAACAAACTAAGCCCAATCACTTTAAAATTACAAAAAAATGCTAAAAATCATAACAAACTATACCAGAATCACCTAAATTACTTCGGCTACCATAAATCATCACCAACTAACCCTCACCACAACAAACTAAACCCAATCACTTTTAAATTACAAAAAAATGCTACTAACCATAGCAAACTATGCCAAACTCACCTAAATTACTTCGGCTATCAAAAATCACCCCCAACTACACTTTACAGCAACAAACTAAGCCCAATCACTTTAAAATTACAAAAAAATGCTAAAAATCATAACAAACTATACCAGAATCTCCTAAATTACTTCGGCTACCGTAAATCACCCCCAACTATCCCTTGCCACAACAAACCAAACCATATCATCTTAAAATTACAAAAGAGGTGTACAAATCATGACAAACTATGCCAAACTCACCTAAATTACTTCGGCTACCATAAATCATAACCAACTAACCCTTACTACAACAAACTAAACCCAATCACTTTTAAATTACAAAAAAATGCTACTAAACATAGCAAATTATGCCAAACTCACCTAAATTACTTCGGCTATCAAAAATCACGACCAACTACACTTTACAGCAACAAACTAAGCCCAATCACTTTAAAATTACAATAAAATGCTAAAAATCATAACAAACTATACCAGAATCACCTAAATTACTTCGGCTACCGTAAATCACCCCCAACTATCCCTTACCACAACAAACTAAACCCAATCACTTTTAAATTACAAAAAAATGCTAGTAACCATAGCAAACTATGCCAAACTTACCTAAATTACTTCGGCTACCATAAATCATCATCAACTAACCCTTACCACAACAAACTAAGCCCAATCACTTTTAAATTACAAAAAAATGCTACTAACCATAGCAAACTATGCCAAACTCACCTAAATTACTTCGGCTATCAAAAATCACCCCCAACTACACTTTACAGCAACAAACTAAACCTAATCACTTTAAAATTACAAAAAAATGCTAAAAATCATAACAAACTATACCATAATCACATAAATTACTTCGGCTACCGTAAATCACCCCCAACTGTCCCTTAAAACAACAAACCAAACCATATCATCTTAAAATTAAAAAAAAAGGTGTACAAATAATAACAAACTATGCCAGACTCACCTAAATTACTTCGGCTACTCTAAATCATCTCCAACTAACCCTTACCACAACAAACTAAACCCAATCACTTTTAAATTACAAAAAAATGCTAGTAACCATAGTAAACTATGCCAAACTCACCTAAATTACTTCGGCTACCATAAACCATCACCAACTAACCCTTACCACAACAAACTAAACCCAATCAATTTTAAATTACAAAAAAATGCTACTAACCATAGCAAACTATGCCAAACTCACCTAAATTACTTCGGCTATCAAAAATCACACCCAACTACACTTTACAGCAACAAACTAAGCCCAATCACTTTAAAATTACAAAAAAATGCTAAAAATCATAACAAACTATACCAGAATCACCTAAATTACTTCGGCTACCATAAATCATCACCAACTAACCCTCACCACAACAAACTAAACCCAATCACTTTTAAATTACAAAAAAATGCTACTAACCATAGCAAACTATGCCAAACTCACCTAAATTACTTCGGCTATCAAAAATCACCCCCAACTACACTTTACAGCAACAAACTAAGCCCAATCACTTTAAAATTACAAAAAAATGCTAAAAATCATAACAAACTATACCAGAATCACCTAAATTACTTCGGCTACCGTAAATCACCCCCAACTATCCCTTGCCACAACAAACCAAACCATATCATCTTAAAATTACAAAAGAGGTGTACAAATCATGACAAACTATGCCAAACTCACCTAAATTACTTCGGCTACCATAAATCATAACCAACTAACCCTTACTACAACAAACTAAACCCAATCACTTTTAAATTACAAAAAAATGCTACTAAACATAGCAAATTATGCCAAACTCACCTAAATTACTTCGGCTATCAAAAATCACGACCAACTACACTTTACAGCAACAAACTAAGCCCAATCACTTTAAAATTACAAAAAAATGCTAAAAATCATAACAAACTATACCAGAATCACCTAAATTACTTCGGCTACCGTAAATCACCCCCAACTATCCCTTACCACAACAAACTAAACCCAATCACTTTTAAATTACAAAAAAATGCTAGTAACCATAGCAAACTATGCCAAACTTACCTAAATTACTTCGGCTACCATAAATCATCATCAACTAACCCTTACCACAACAAACTAAACCCAATCACTTTTAAATTACAAAAAAATGCTACTAACCATAGCAAACTATGCCAAACTCACCTAAATTACTTCGGCTATCAAAAATCACCCCCATCTACACTTTACAGCAACAAACTAAGCCCAATCACTTTAAAATTACAAAAAAATGCTAAAAATCATAACAAACTATACCAGAATCACCTAAATTACTTCGGCTACCGTAAATCAGCCCCAACTTTCCCTTACCACAACAAACCAAACCATATCATCTTAAAATTACAAAAAAAGGTGTACAATTCATAACAAACTATGCCAGACTCACCTAAATTTCTTCGGCTACTCTAAATCATCTCCAACTAACCCTTACCACAACAAACTAAACCCAATCACTTTTAAATTACAAAAAAATGCTAGCAACCATAGTAAACTATGCCAAACTCACCTAAATTACTTCGGCTACCATAAACCATCACCAACTAACTCTTACCACAACAAACTAAACCCAATCAATTTTAAATTACAAAAAAATGCTACTAACCATAGCAAACTATGCCAAACTTACCTAAATTACTTCGGCTATCAAAAATCACATCCAACTACACTTTACAGCAACAGACTAAGCCCAATCACTTTAAAATTACAAAAAAATGCTAAAAATCATAACAAACTACACCAGAATCACCTAAATTACTTCGGCTACCATAAATCATCACCAACTAACCCTTACCACAACAAACAAAACCCAATCACTTTTAAATTACAAAAAAATGCTACTAACCATAGCAAACTATGCCAAACTCACCTAAATTACTTCAGCTATCAAAAATCACACCCAACTACACTTTACAGCAACAAACTAAGCCCAATCACTTTTCAATTACAAAAAAATGCTAAAAATCATAACAAACTATACCAGAATCACCTAAATTACTTCGGCTACCATAAATCATCACCAACTAACCCTTACCACAACAAACTAAACCCAATCACTTTTAAATTACAAAAAAATGCTACTAATCATAGCAAACTATGCCAAACTCACCTAAATTACTTCGGCTATCAAAAATCACCCCCAACTGCACTTTACAGCAACAAACTAAGCCCAATCACTTTAAAATTACAAAAAAATGCTAAAAATCATAACAAACTATACCAGAATCACCTAAATTACTTCCGCTACCGTAAATCACCCCCAACTATCCCTTGCCACAACAAACCAAACCATATCATCTTAAAATTACAAAAAAGGTGTACAAATCATGACAAACTATGCCAAACTCACCTAAATTACTTCGGCTACCATAAATCATAACCAACTAACCCTTACCACAACAAACTAAACCCAATCACTTTTAAATTACAAAAAAATGCTACTAAACATAGCAAATTATGCCAAACTCACCTAAATTACTTCGGCTATCAAAAATCACGACCAACTACACTTTACAGCAACAAACTAAGCCCAATCACTTTAAAATTAAAAAAAAATGCTAAAAATCATAACAAACTATACCAGAATCACCTAAATTACTTCGGCTACCGTAAATCGCCCCCAACTATCCCTTACCACAACAAACTAAACCCAATCACTTTTAAATTACAAAAAAATGCTAGTAACCATAGCACTCTATGCCAAACTTACCTAAATTACTTCGGCTACCATAAATCATCACCAACTAACCCTTACCACAACAAACTAAACCCAATCACTTTTACATTACAAAAAAAATGCTACTAACCATAGCAAACTATGTCAAACTCACCTAAATTACTTCGGCTATCAAAAATCACCCCCAACTACACTTTACAGCAACAAACTAAACCCAATCACTTTAAAATTACAAAAAAATGCTAAAAATCATAACAAACTATACCAGAATCACCTAAATTACTTCGGCTACCGTAAATCACCCCCAACTATCCCTTAAGACAACAAACCAAACCATATCATCTTAAAATTAAAAAAAAAGGTGTACAAATCATAACAAACTATGCCAGACTCACCTAAATTACTTCGGCTACTCTAAATCATCACCAACTAACCCTTACCACAACAAACTAAACCCAATCACTTTTGAATTACAAAAAAATGCTACTAACCATAGCAAACTATGCCAAACTCACCTAAATTACTTCGGCTATCAAAAATCACCCCCAACTACACTTTACAGCAACAAACTAAACCCAATCACTTTAAAATTACAAAAAAATGCTAAAAATCATAACAGACAATACCATAATCACATAAATTACTTCGGCTACCGTAAATCACCCCCAACTATCCCTTAAGACAACAAACAAAACACAATCACTTTTAAATTACAAAAAAATGCTACTAACCATAGCAAACTATGCCAAGCTCACCTAAATTACTTCAGCTATCAAAAATCACACCCAACTACACTTTACAGCAACAAACTAAGCCCAATCACTTTTCAATTACAAAAAAATGCTAAAAATCATAACAAACTATACCAGAATCACCTAAATTACTTCGGCTACCATAAATCATCACCAACTAACCCTTACCACAACAAACTAAACCCAATCACTTTTAAATTACAAAAAAATGCTACTAATCATAGCAAACTATGCCAAACTCACCTAAATTACTTCGGCTATCAAAAATCACCCCCAACTGCACTTTACAGCAACAAACTAAGCCCAATCACTTTAAAATTACAAAAAAATGCTAAAAATCATAACAAACTATACCAGAATCACCTAAATTACTTCCGCTACCGTAAATCACCCCCAACTATCCCTTGCCACAACAAACCAAACCATATCATCTTAAAATTACAAAAAAGGTGTACAAATCATGACAAACTATGCCAAACTCACCTAAATTACTTCGGCTACCATAAATCATAACCAACTAACCCTTACCACAACAAACTAAACCCAATCACTTTTAAATTACAAAAAAATGCTACTAAACATAGCAAATTATGCCAAACTCACCTAAATTACTTCGGCTATCAAAAATCACGACCAACTACACTTTACAGCAACAAACTAAGCCCAATCACTTTAAAATTAAAAAAAAATGCTAAAAATCATAACAAACTATACCAGAATCACCTAAATTACTTCGGCTACCGTAAATCACCCCCAACTATCCCTTACCACAACAAACTAAACCCAATCACTTTTAAATTACAAAAAAATGCTAGTAACCATAGCACTCTATGCCAAACTTACCTAAATTACTTCGGCTACCATAAATCATCACCAACTAACCCTTACCACAACAAACTAAACCCAATCACTTTTACATTACAAAAAAAATGCTACTAACCATAGCAAACTATGTCAAACTCACCTAAATTACTTCGGCTATCAAAAATCACCCCCAACTACACTTTACAGCAACAAACTAAACCCAATCACTTTAAAATTACAAAAAAATGCTAAAAATCATAACAAACTATACCAGAATCACCTAAATTACTTCGGCTACCGTAAATCACCCCCAACTATCCCTTAAGACAACAAACCAAACCATATCATCTTAAAATTAAAAAAAAAGGTGTACAAATCAAAACAAACTATGCCAGACTCACCTAAATTACTTCGGCTACTCTAAATCATCACCAACTAACCCTTACCACAACAAACTAAACCCAATCACTTTTGAATTACAAAAAAATGCTACTAACCATAGCAAACTATGCCAAACTCACCTAAATTACTTCGGCTATCAAAAATCACCCCCAACTACACTTTACAGCAACAAACTAAACCCAATCACTTTAAAATTACAAAAAAATGCTAAAAATCATAACAGACAATACCATAATCACATAAATTACTTCGGCTACCGTAAATCACCCCCAACTATCCCTTAAGACAACAAACCAAACCATATCATCTTAAAATAAAAAAAAAAGGTGTACAAATCATAACAAACTATGCCAGACTCACCTAAATTACTTCGGCTACTCTTAATCATCACCAACTAACCCTTACCACAACAAACTAAACCCAATCACTTTTAAATTACAAAAAAATGCTACTAACCATAGCAAACTATGCCAAACTCACCTAAATTACTTCGGCTATCAAAAATCACCCCCAACTACACTTTACAGCAACAAACTAAACCCAATCACTTTAAAATTACAAAAAAATGCTAAAAATCATAACAAACTATACCATAATCACATAAATTACTTCGGCTACCGTAAATCACCCCCAACTATTCCTTAAGACATCAAACCAAACCATATCATCTTAAAATTAAAAAAAAAAGGTGTACAAATCATAACAAACTATGTCAAACTCACCTAAATTACTTCGGCTATCAAAAATCACACCCAACTACACTTTACAGCAACAAACTAAGCCCAATCACTTTAAAATTACAAACAAATGCTAAAAATCATAACAAACTATACCAGAATCACCTAAATTACTTCGGTTACCATAAATCATCACCAACTAACCCTCACGTCCAGCGTCGGACCGGACTTCACTTATTTTCGTACGCTAATTTTTACGTTCAGTTAATGATAGTGGTGTATTTGTTCTTCACCAAACCTGCTCCGGCCGAAATCCGAAATTTTCACTGACATCATACGCTTAAGTATTGTATGCTTAGACACGATTTATTTACACTATTTATTTTACGTACATTGCGTTCATTATTGTTCTGCATTATTTATAACTAAGATGGAGCAGTTTGAAAATCTAATAGTAAGCGGAGAACAAATACCACCACGTATAATTCCCGTGAAAAGTGATGGAAATAATCTTTCTTACTATCTTTCCTATTGCATTTTTAATACCGGAAATAGAGCTCAAGAGCGAAGAATAACTTCGACTTTTTTTATACATAATTCCTAAATACTTCGTTTTTATGGTGTAAAATTTTGTATTTATATATTTCAACATTGTCTTTAACGTTGTCAGAGAACTAAATGGGAATAATTTGGAATAATTTAGCTTCTATGTCAACTCTCCTTCTCTTGAAACTTTTGAAAACAATGACAAAATTCTTTAGGGCGCCTGGATTTGAAAATATAACTCTGTGTAATAAGTTTAGACTGACTAGAGTAAAAAGAAAGGAGCTTGCGCCCAGAAATTAAATGGAACACTTGAAGTTGAAATATTTGTTTGTAATTCGTCACAAGTCCATGAGGGAATGCGTGTTAATGTAAACAAATGTGAGTTTATTGGAGAGGCCGAATAAGATTTTTACATTATTGAAGCAGCTGGAGCCTGCCACGTCAAGGGCAAGGTCAGAAACCTGAAAAGGCGATGCTCGATTTAGTTTGATTGAGTGTCTATGCAGAAATTCGCACATACCAAGCGTTGGATAAGCCTTTCTTATCGTTTCTTAGAATTCGAGAATTGCTGGTTCAGCGTGTGGAGCAGTACTCGATCGCGGTGTTTAATTTTAACACAACTACAATTGTGAAAATTGCTGCTCCAGCGTCGGAAACTGTTCGCAAAGTCGCCAAATTCGATGAGGCGACGCATCAGTGTTCGAAGGTCTACCGCTATCAAATAAAGTATTTTAATTTAACATTTGATCCTCGCGTTAACCAAATCTGCCCCCAATCAATTTTCGAAAAATTATCAGCATCGGACCGGACTCCACTTATATTTGTACCCTAATTTTTACGTTTAGTTAATGATAGTGGTGTATTTGTTTTTCACCAAATTTGCCCCGAAATTTTCACCGTTGTATGTACCAGATATCACTGACATTCATACCAGTGGCGGTGTAAGCGCTAAATTTTCGTGAAAATATCTGAAAAATTCATAATTCTGCAACTGAATTACAGAACTAATTTTGTGTTCGATAGTAAATTTATACTTGGAGTGGCACTGCCAACCCTGCCACCCCTGACGAGCCCCACTGCTGACTACTTTCCTTCCAGAAAAATTTTTGAAATCAGCGGCAAAATAAATTTAGGGCACCTGGATGTGAAAATATCACTATGTAATAAGTTCAGACTGACAAGAGTGAAAAAAACCGCTTGCATCCAGAAACGAAATCAAATGGAACACTTGAAATTTAGATATTTGTTTGTAATTCGTCACAGGTCCATGAAGGCATGCATGTTAATGTAAACAAGTGTTAGTTTGTCGGAGAGGCCGAATAAGATTTTTACACCCACCACATTCCCGTCAAAATATTTATTTACTTTAGTATGTTAATTCATTTTGTGCAAATTATGACGGGCCAGTCGAGTACACCTGCGCGAGTATTATTTGGTAATCCAAATTCTTTTAATACGCACTAGGCACGTGCACCTATTATAATTGTTAAAATTGCTGCTTCAGCGTCTGGAACGCTGGTACTCAACGTCGCCAAGGTCGAGGCGACGCATCAGTATTCGAAGTTCTATCGCTATTAAATAAATTTTTTTAATATAATATTCCCGATTTGTTCTTGACGTTAAGTAAATATCTCCCCAATCGATTTTCGAAAAATTACCATCGTCGTACCGGACTCCACTTATATACCGTACGCTAATTTTTACGTTCATTTATTGATAGTGGTGTATTTGATCTTCAGTTTTACCGGATTTCACTGACATCATAAGTAATGTGTGCTTATACACGATTTACCCTATTTATTTTATGTACATTGTGTTCATTATTGTTCTGCATTATTTATAACTAAGATGAAGGAATAGTAAGCGGGGTACAAATACCACCACGTATAATTCCTCTGAAAAGTGATGGAAATAGTCTTTTTTACTATCTTTCCTATTGCATTTTATTACCGAAAATAGAGCTCAAGAGGTTCGCACTATAATTGTTCATTTTAAAATTACCAAATTTTCTGTATATTTTACCTGAATACGTTAAACACCCCTAAACATAATGTACCATTCCAAACTACTCTCAAAAATCATACACTTGCCATTCCAAACTACCCCACATCAACCTAAAATGTAAAAAAATTACGAATTACAAGCAAACTACGCTAAACTCGCATAAATTACTTCGACTTCCGCTATATCACCCCAACCACTTCTTACCAAGCCAAACTAAACCCAATCGCATTAAAATTACCAAAAGTTTCGTTTAATCCGCCAAAGCTAAACCCCGCCAACCATCAATAACCATTCAAAACAATCCCCAAAAAAAACCTTATCATCCGAAACTACACCAAATACATCGTTTTTATGGTGTGAAATTATTTATTTATATATTTCAACATTCTTCGACGACATTCTTTAACGTTGTTAGAGAACTAAATGGGAATAATTTGGAATAGTTCAGCTTCTCTGTCAACTCTCCTTCTCTTGAAGAGTGAAAAAGAGTGAAAAAAAAGGAGCTTGCACCCAGAAACGAAATTATCGTCATTTTCCAAATCATATTGAAGTACCCGGTCCTACAATGCAGGTTAATTTCAGCAAATTTGTTTATTTTGTGATTGGAAAAGTAGAGCATTCCTGTTTAATTGTATTATAATGTCGATTAGTCTACATTACAAATACACCACTTTTGTCAACACTGCGTTTATTTAATCTACGTCCGGGCAACGTCGGGTACATTCAGCTAGTAACAAACTATATCAGAATCACCTAAATTACTTCGGCTACCGTAAATCACCCCCAACTATCCCTTACCACAACAAACCAAACCATATCATCTTAAAATTACAAAAAAAATTTTACAAATCATAATAAACTATGCCAGACTCACCTAAATTACTTCGGCTACTCTAAATCATCACCAACTAACCCTTACCACAACAAACTAAACCCAATCACTTTTAAATTACAAAAAAATGCTAGTAACCATAGCAAACTATGCCTAACTCACCTAAATTACTTCGGCTACCATAAATCACCCCCAACTACCCCTTACCACAACAAACTAAACCCAATCACTTTTAAATTACAAAAAAATGCTACTAACCATAGCAAACTATGCCAAACTCACCTAAATTACTTCGGCTATAAAAAATCACCCCCAACTACACTTTACAGCAACAAACTAAACCCAATCACTTTAAAATTACAAAAAAATGCTAAAAATCATAACAAACTATACCAGAATCACCTAAATTACTTCGGCTACCGTAAATCACCCCCCCCCCAACTATCCCTTACCACAACAAACCAAACTATATCATCTTAAAATTCCAAAAAAAGGTGTACAAATCATAACAAACTATGCCAGACTCACCTAAATTACTTCGGCTACTCTAAATCATCACCAACTAACCCTTACCATAACAAACTAAACCCAATCACTTTTAAATTACAAAAAAATGCTAGTAACCATAGCAAACTATGCCAAACTCACCTAAATTACTTCGTCTATCAAAAATCACCCCCAACTACACTTTACAGCAACAAACTAAACCCAATCACTTTAAAATTACAAAAAAATGCTAAAAATCATAACAAACTATACCAGAATCACCTAAATTACTTCGGCTACCGTAAATCACCCCCAACTATCCTTTACCACAACAAACCAAACCATATCATCTTAAAATTACAAAAAAAGGTGTACAAATTATAACAAACTATGCCAGACTCACCTAAATTACTTCGGCTACTCTAAATCATCACCAACTAACCCTTACCACAACAAACTAAACCCAAACACTTTTAAATTACAAAAAAATGCTAGTAACCATAGCAAACTATGCCAAACTCACCTAAATTACTTCGGCTACCATAAATCATCACCAACTAACCCTTACCACAACAAACTAAACCCAATCACTTTTAAATTACAAAAAAATGCTAGTAACCATAACAAACTATGCCAAACTCACCTAAATTACTTCGGCTACCATAAATCATCACCAACTAACCCTTACCACAACAAACTAAACCCAATCACTTTTAAATTACAAAAAAATGCTAGTAACCATAGCAAACTATGCCAAACTCACCTAAATTACTTCTTCTACCATAAATCATCACCAACTAACCCTTACCACAACAAACTAAACCCAATCACTTTTAAATTACAAAAAAATGCTACTAACCATAGCAAACTATGCCAAACTCACCTAAATTACTTCGGCTATCAAAAATCACCCCCAACTACACTTTACAGCGACAAACTAAACCCAATCACTTTAAAATTACAAAAAAATGCTAAAAATCATAACAAACTATACCAGAATCACCTAAATTACTTCGGCTACCGTAAATCACCTCCAACTATCCCTTACCACAACAAACCAAACTATATCATCTTAAAATTACAAAAAAAGGTGTACAAATTATACCAAACTATGCCAGACTCACCTAAATTACTTCGGCTACTCTAAATAGTCACCAACTAACCCTTACCACAACAAACTAAACCCAATCACTTTTAAATTACAAAAAAATGCTAGTAACCATAGCAAACTATGCCAAACTCACCTAAATTACTTCGGCTACCATAAATCATCACCAACTAACCCTTAGTACAACAAACTAAACCCAATCACTTTTAAATTACAAAAAAATGCTACTAACCATAGCAAACTATGCCAAACTCACCTAAATTACTTCGGCTACCAAAAATCAACCCCCAACTACACTTTACAGCAACAAACTAAGCCCAATCACTTTAAAATTACAAAAAAATGCTAAAAATCCTAACAAACTATACCAGAATCACCTAAATTACTTCGGCTACCGTAAATCACCTCCAACTATCCCTTACCACAACAAACCAAACTATATCATCTTAAAATTACAAAAAAAGGTGTACAAATCATAACAAACTATGCCAGACTCACCTAAATTACTTCGGCTACTCTAAATCATTACCAACTAACCCTTACCATAACAAACTAAACCCAATCACTTTTAAATTACAAAAAAATGCTTGTAACCATAGCAAACTATGCCAAACTCACCTAAATTACTTCGGCTATCAAAAATCACCCCCAACTACACTTTACAGCAACAAACTAAGCCCAATCACTTTAAAATTACAAAAAACTGCTAAAAATCATAACAAACTATACCAGAATCACCTAAATTACTTCGGCTACCGTAAATTATCCCCAACTGTCCTTTACCACGACAAACCAAACCATATCATCTTAAAATTACATAAAAAGGTGTACAAATTATAACAAACTATGCCAGACTCACCTAAATTACTTCGGCTACTCTAAATCATCACCAACTAACCCTTACCACAACAAACTAAACCCAATCACTTTTAAATTACAAAAAAATGCTAGTAACCATAGCAAACTATGCCAAACTTACTTAAATTACTTCGGCTACCATAAATCATCACCAACTAACCCTTACCACAACAAACTAAACCCAATCACTTTTAAATTACAAAAAAATGCTAGTAACCATAGCAAACTATGCCAAACTCACCTAAATTACTTCGGCTACCATAAATCATCACCAACTAACCCTTACCACAACAAACTAAACCCAATCACCTTTAAATTACAAAAAAATGCTACTAACCATAGCAAACTATGCCAAACTCACCTAAATTACCTCGGCTATCAAAAATCACCCCCAACTACACTTTACAGCAACCAACTAAGCCCAATCACTTTAAAATTACAAAAAAATGCTAAAAATCATAACAAACTATACCAGAATCACATAAATTACTTCGGCTACCGTAAATTACCCCCAACTATCCCTTACCACAACAAAACAAACCATATCATCTTAAAATTAAAAAAAAAGGTGTACAAATCATAACAAACTATGCCAGACTCACCTAAATTACTTCGGCTACCATAAATCATCACCAACTAACCCTTACCACAACAAACTAAAACCAATCACTTTTAAATTACAAAAAAATGCTACTAACCATAGCAAACTATGCCAAACTCACCTAAATTACTTCGGCTATCAAAAATCACCCCCAACTACACTTTACAGCAACAAACTAAGCCCAATCACTTTAAAATTACAAAAAAATGCTAAAAATCATAACAAACTATACCAGAATCACCTAAATTACTTCGGCTACCGTAAATCACCCCCAACTTTCCCTTACCACAACAAACCAAACCATATCATCTTAAAATTACAAAAAAAGGTGTACAAATCATAACAAACTATGCCAGACTCACCTAAATTACTTCGGCTACTCTAAATCATCACCAACTAACCCTTACCCAACAAACTAAACCCAATCACTTTTAAATTACAAAAAAATGCTAGCAACCATAGCAAACTATGCCAAACTCACCTAAATTACTTCGGCTACCATAAATCATCACCAACTAACCCTTACCACAACAAATTAAACCCAATCACTTTTAAATTACAAAAAAATGCTACTAACCATAGCAAACTAGGCCAAACTCACCTAAATTACTTCGGCTATCAAAAATCACCCCCAACTACACTTTACAGCAACAAACTAAGCCCAATCACTTTAAAATTACAAAAAAATGCTAAAAATCATAACAAACTATACCAGAATCACCTAAATTACTTCGGCTACCGTAAATCACCCCCAACTATCCCTTACCACAACAAACCAAACCATATCATCTTAAAATTACAAAAAAAGGTGTACAAATCATAACAAACTATGCCAAACTCACCTAAATTACTTCGGCTACTCTAAATCATCTCCAACTAACCCTTACCACAACAAACTAAACCCAATCACTTTTAAATTACAAAAAAATGCTAGTAACCATAGCAAATTATGCCAAACTCACCTAAATTACTTCGGCTACCATAAATCATCACCAACTAACCCTTACCACAACAAACTAAACCCAATCACTTTTAATTACAAAAAAATTCTGCTAACCATAGCAAACTATGCCAAACTCACCTAAATTACTTCGGCTATCATAAATCACCCCCAACTACACTTTACAGCAACAAACTAAGCCCAATCACTTTAAAATTACAAAAAAATGCTAAAAATCATAACAAACTATACCAGAATCACCTAAATTCCTTCGGCTACCGTAAATCGCCCCCAACTATCCCTTACCACAACAAACCAAACCATATCATCTTAAAATTACAAAAAAAAGGTGTACAAATCATAACAAACTATGCCAGACTCACCTAAATTACTTCGGCTACTCTAAATCATCACCAACTAACCCTTACCACAACAAACTAAACCCAATCACTTTTAAATTACAAAAAAATGCTAGTAACCATTGTAAACTATGCCAAACTCACCTAAATTACTTCGGCTACCATAAATCATCACCAACAAACCCTTACCACAACAAACTAAACCCAATCACTTTTAATTACAAAAAAATGCTGCTAACCATAGCAAACTATGCCAAACTCACCTAAATTACTTCGGCTATCAAAAATCACCCCCAACTACACTTTACAGCAACAAACTAAGCCCAATCACTTTAAAATTACAAAAAAATGCTAAAAATCATAACAAACTATACCAGAATCACCTAAATTCCTTCGGCTACCGTAAATCACCCCCAACTATCCCTTACCACAACAAACCAAACCATATCATCTTAAAATTACAAAAAAAGGTGTACAAATCATAACAAACTATGCCAGACTCACCTAAATTACTTCGGCTACTCTAAATCATCACCAACTAACCCTTACCACAACAAACTAAACCCAATCACTTTTAAATTACAAAAAATTGCTAGTAACCATAGCAAACTATGCCAAACTCACCTAAATTACTTCGGCTACCATAAATCATCACCAACTAACCCTTACCACAACAAACTAAACCCAATCACTTTTAAATTACAAAAAAATGCTACTAGCCATAGCAAATTATGCCAAACTCACCTAAGTTACTTCGGCTATCAAAAATCACCCCCAACTACACTTTACAGCAACAAGCTAAGCCCAATCACTTTAAAATTACAAAAAAATGCTAAAAATCATAACAAACTATACCAGAATCACCTAAATTACTTCGGCTACCGTAAATCACCCCCAACTCTCCCTTACCACAACAAACCAAACCATATCATCTTAAAATTACAAAAAAAGGTGTACAAATCATAACAAACTATGCCAGAATCACCTAAATTACTTCGGCTACTCTAAATCATCACCAACTAACCCTTACCACAACAAACTAAACCCAATTTATTTTAAATTACAAAAAATGCTACTAACCATAGCAAATTATGCCAAACTCACCTAAATTACTTCGGCTATCAAAAATCACCCCCAACTACACTTTACCGCAACAAACTAAGCCCAATCACTTTAAAATTACAAAAAAATGCTAAAAATCATAACAAACTTAACCATAATTACATAAATTACTTCGGATACCGTAAATCACCCCCAACTATCCCTTAGCACAACAAACCAAACCATATCATCTTAAAATTAAAAAAAAAGGTGTACAAATCATAACAAACTATGCCAGACTCACCTAAATTACTTCGGCTACTCTAAATCATCACCAACTAACCCTTACCACAACAAACTAAACCCAATCACTTTTAAATTACAAAAAAATGCTACTAACCATAGCAAACTATGCCAAACTCACCTAAATTACTTCGGCTACCATAAATCATCACCAACTAACCCTTACCACAACAAACTAAACCCAATCACTTTTAAATTACAAAAAAATGCTAGTAACCATAACAAACTATGCCAAACTCACCTAAATTACTTCGGCTACCATAAATCATCCCCAACTAACCCTTACCACAACAAACTAAACCCAATCACTTTTAAATTACAAAAAAATGCTTGTAACCATAGCAAACTATGCCAAACTCACCTAAATTACTTCTTCTACCATAAATCATCACCAACTAACCCTTACCACAACAAACTAAACCCAATCACTTTTAAATTACAAAAAAATGCTACTAACCATAGCAAACTATGCCAAACTCACCTAAATTACTTCGGCTATCAAAAATCAACCCCAAGTACACTTTACAGCAACAAACTAAACCCAATCACTTTAAAATTACAAAAAAATGCTAAAAATCATAACAAACTATACCAGAATCACCTAAATTACTTCGGCTACCGTAAATCACCCCCAACTATCCCTTACCACAACAAACCAAACCATATCATCTTAAAATTACAAAAAAAATTGTACAAATCATAATAAACTATGCCAGACTCACCTAAATTACTTCGGCTACTCTAAATCATCACCAACTAACCCTTACCACAACAAACTAAACCCAATCACTTTTAAATTACAAAAAAATGCTACTAACCATAGCAAACTATGCCAAACTCACCTAAATTACTTCGGCGATCAAAAATCACCCCCAACTACACTTTACCGCAACAAACTAAGCCCAATCACTTTAAAATTACAAAAAAATGCTAAAAATCATAACAAACTATACCAGAATCACCTAAATTACTTCGGCTACCGTAAATCACCCCCAACTATCCCTTACCACAACAAACCAAACCATATCATCTTAAAATTACAAAAAAAATTGTACAAATCATAATAAACTATGCCAGACTCACCTAAATTACTTCGGCTACTCTAAATCATCACCAACTAACCCTTACCACAACAAACTAAACCCAATCACATTTAAATTACAAAAAAATGCTAGTAACCATAGCAAACTATGCCAAACTCACCTAAATTACTTCGGCTACCATAAATCATCACCAACTAACCCTTACCACAACAAACTAAACCCAATCACTTTTAAATTACAAAAAAATGCTACTAACCATAGCAAACTATGCCAAACTCACCTAAATTACTTCGGCTATCAAAAATCACCCCCAACTACACTTTACAGCAACAAACTAAACCCAATCACTTTAAAATTACAAAAAAATGCTAAAAATCATAACAAACTATACCAGAATCACCTAAATTACTTCGGCTACCGTAAATCACCCCCAACTATCCCTTACCACAACTAACCAAACTATATCATCTTAAAATTACAAAAAAAGGTGTACAAATCATAACAAACTATGCCAGACTCACCTAAATTACTTCGGCTACTCTAAATCATCACCAACTAACCCTTACCATAACAAACGAAACCCAATGACTTTTAAATTACAAAAAAATGCTAGTAACCATAGCAAACTATGCCAAACTCACCTAAATTACTTCGGCTATCAAAAATCACCCCCAACTACACTTTACAGCAACAAACTAAACCCAATCACTTTAAAATTACAAAAAAATGCTAAAAATCATAACAAACTATACCAGAATCACCTAAATTACTTCGGCTACCGTAAATCACCCCCAACTATCCTTTACCACAACAAACCAAACCATATCATCTTAAAATTACAAAAAAAGGTGTAAAAATTATAACAAACTATGCCAGACTCACCTAAATTACTTCGGCTACTCTAAATCATCACCAACTAACCCTTACCACAACAAACTAAACCCAATCACTTTTAAATTACAAAAAAATGCTAGTAACCATAGCAAACTATGCCAAACTCACCTAAATTACTTCGGCTACCATAAATCATCACCAACTAACCCTTACCACAACAAAGTAAACCCATTCACTTTTAAATTACAAAAAAATGCTAGTAACCATAGCAAACTATGCCAAACACACCTAAATTACTTCGGCTACCATAAATCATCACCAACTAACCCTTACCACAACAAACTAAACCCAATCACTTTTACATTACAAAAAAATGGTACTAACCATAGCAAACTATGCCAAACTCACCTAAATTACCTCGGCTATCAAAAATCACCCCCAACTACACTTTACAGAAACCAACTAAGCCCAATCACTTTAAAATTACAAAAAAATGCTAAAAATCATAACAAACTATACCAGAATCACCTAAATTACTTCGGCTACCGTAAATCACCCCCAACTATCCCTTGCCACAACAAACCAAACCATATCATCTTAAAATTACAAAAAAAGGTGTACAAATCATGACAAACTATGCCAGAATCACCTAAATTACTTTGGCTACTCTAAATCATCACCAACTAACCCTTACCACAACAAACTAAACCCAATCACTTTTAAATTACAAAAAAATGCTAGTAACCATAGCAAACTATGCCAAACTCACCTAAATTACTTCGGCTACCATAAATCATCACCAACTAACCCTTAGTACAACAAACTAAACCCAATCACTTTTAAATTACAAAAAAATGCTACTAACCATAGAAAACTATGCCAAACTCACCTAAATTACTTCGGCTACCAAAAATCACCCCCAACTACACTTTACAGCAACAAACTAAGCCCAATCACTTTAAAATTACAAAAAAATGCTAAAAATCCTAACAAACTATACCAGAATCATCTAAATTACTTCGGCTACCGTAAATCACCCCCAACTATCCCTTACCACAACAAACCAAACCATATCATCTTAAAATTACAAAAAAAGGTATACAAATCGTAACAAACTATGGCAGACTCACCTAAATTACTTCGGCTACTCTAAATCATCACCAACTAACCCTTACCACAACAAACTAAACCCAATCACTTTTAAATTACAAAAAAATGCTAGTAACCATAGCAAACTATGCCAAACTCCCCTAAATTACTTCGGCTACCGTAAATCACCCCCAACTATCCCTTACCACAACTAACCAAACTATATAATCTTAAAATTACAAAAAAAGGTGTACAAATCATAACAAACTATGCCAGACTCACCTAAATTACTTCGGCTACTCTAAATCATCACCAACTAACCCTTACCATAACAAACTAAACCCAATCACTTTTAAATTACAAAAAAATGCTAGTAACCATGGCAAACTATGCCAAACTCACCTAAATTACTTCGGCTATCAAAAATCACTCCCAACTACACTTTACAGCAACAAACTAAGCCCAATCACTTTAAAATTACAAAAAAATGCTAAAAATCATAACAAACTATACCAGAATCACCTAAATTACTTCGGCTACCGTAAATCACCCCCAACTATCCTTTACCACAACAAACCAAACCATATCATCTTAAAATTACAAAAAAAGGTGTACAAATCATGACAAACTATGCCAGAATCACCTAAATTACTTTGGCTACTCTAAATCATCACCAACTAACCCTTACCACAACAAACTAAACCCAATCCCTTTTAAATTACCAAAAAATGCTAGTAACCATAGCAAACTATGCCAAACTCACCTAAATTACTTCGGCTAACATAAATCATCACCAACTAACCCTTAGTACAACAAACTAAACCCAATCACTTTTAAATTACAAAAAAATGCTACTAACCATAGCAAACTATGCCAAACTCACCTAAATTACTTCGGCTATCAAAAATCACCCCCAACTACACTTTACAGCAACAAACTAAGCCCAATCACTTTAAAATTACAAAAAAATGCTAAAAATCATAACAAACTATACCAGAATCACCTAAATTACTTCGGCTACCGTAAATCACCCCCAACTATCCTTTACCACAACAAACCAAACCATATCATCTTAAAATTACAAAAAAAGGTGTAAAAATTATAACAAACTATGCCAGACTCACCTAAATTACTTCGGCTACTCTAAATCATCACCAACTAACCCTTACCACAACAAACTAAACCCAATCACTTTTAAATTACAAAAAAATGCTAGTAACCATAGCAAACTATGCCAAACTCACCTAAATTACTTCGGCTACCATAAATCATCACCAACTAACCCTTACCACAACAAAGTAAACCCATTCACTTTTAAATTACAAAAAAATGCTAGTAACCATAGCAAACTATGCCAAACTCACCTAAATTATTTCGGCTACCATAAATCATCACCAACTAACCCTTACCACAACAAACTAAACCCAATCACTTTTAAATTACAAAAAAATGGTACTAACCATAGCAAACTATGCCAAACTCACCTAAATTACCTCGGCTATCAAAAATCATTCCCAACTACACTTTACAGAAACCAACTAAGCCCAATCACTTTAAAATTACAAAAAAATGCTAAAAATCATAACAAACTATACCAGAATCACCTAAATTACTTCGGCTACCGTAAATCACCCCCAACTATCCCTTGCCACAACAAACCAAACCATATCATCTTAAAATTACAAAAAAAGGTGTACAAATCATGACAAACTATGCCAGAATCACCTAAATTACTTTGGCTACTCTAAATCATCACCAACTAACCCTTACCACAACAAACTAAACCCAATCACTTTTAAATTACAAAAAAATGCTAGTAACCATAGCAAACTATGCCAAACTCACCTAAATTACTTTGGCTACCATAAATCATCACCAACTAACCCTTAGTACAACAAACTAAACCCCATCACTTTTAAATTACAAAAAAATGCTACTAACCATAGCAAACTATGCCAAACTCACCTAAATTACTTCGGCTATCAAAAATCACCCCCAACTACACTTTACAGCAACAAACTAAGCCCAATCACTTTAAAATTACAAAAAAATGCTAAAAATCATAACAAACTATACCAGAATCACCTAAATTACTTCGGCTACCGTAAATCACCCCCAACTATCCTTTACCACAACAAACCAAACCATATCATCTTAAAATTACAAAAAAAGGTGTAAAAATTATAACAAACTATGCCAGACTCACCTAAATTACTTCGGCTACTCTAAATCATCACCAACTAACCCTTACCACAACAAACTAAACCCAATCACTTTTAAATTACAAAAAAATGCTAGTAACCATAGCAAACTATGCCAAACTCACCTAAATTACTTCGGCTACCATAAATCATCACCAACTAACCCTTACCACAACAAAGTAAACCCATTCACTTTTAAATTACAAAAAAATGCTAGTAACCATAGCAAACTATGCCAAACTCACCTAAATTATTTCGGCTACCATAAATCATCACCAACTAACCCTTACCACAACAAACTAAACCCAATCACTTTTAAATTACAAAAAAATGGTACTAACCATAGCAAACTATGCCAAACTCACCTAAATTACCTCGGCTATCAAAAATCATTCCCAACTACACTTTACAGAAACCAACTAAGCCCAATCACTTTAAAATTACAAAAAAATGCTAAAAATCATAACAAACTATACCAGAATCACCTAAATTACTTCGGCTACCGTAAATCACCCCCAACTATCCCTTGCCACAACAAACCAAACCATATCATCTTAAAATTACAAAAAAAGGTGTACAAATCATGACAAACTATGCCAGAATCACCTAAATTACTTTGGCTACTCTAAATCATCACCAACTAACCCTTACCACAACAAACTAAACCCAATCACTTTTAAATTACAAAAAAATGCTAGTAACCATAGCAAACTATGCCAAACTCACCTAAATTACTTCGGCTACCATAAATCATCACCAACTAACCCTTAGTACAACAAACTAAACCCCATCACTTTTAAATTACAAAAAAATGCTACTAACCATAGCAAACTATGCCAAACTCACCTAAATTACTTCGGCTATCAAAAATCACCCCCAACTACACTTTACAGCAACAAACTAAGCCCAATCACTTTAAAATTACAAAAAAATGCTAAAAATCATAACAAACTATACCAGAATCACCTAAATTACTTCGGCTACCGTAAATCACCCCCAACTATCCTTTACCACAACAAACCAAACCATATCATCTTAAAATTACAAAAAAAGGTGTAAAAATTATAACAAACTATGCCAGACTCACCTAAATTACTTCGGCTACTCTAAATCATCACCAACTAACCCTTACCACAACAAACTAAACCCAATCACTTTTAAATTACAAAAAAATGCTAGTAACCATAACAAACTATGCCAAACTCACCTAAATTACTTCGGCTACCATAAATCATCACCAACTAACCCTTACCACAACAAAGTAAACCCATTTACTTTTAAATTACAAAAAAATGCTAGTAACCATAGCAAACTATGCCAAACTCACCTAAATTACTTCGGCTACCATAAATCATCACCAACTGACCCTTACCACAACAAACTAAACCCAATCACTTTTAAATTACAAAAAAATGGTACTAACCATAGCAAACTATGCCAAACTCACCTAAATTACCTCGGCTATCAAAAATCACCCCCAACTACACTTTACAGAAACCAACTAAGCCCAATCACTTTAAAATTACAAAAAAATGCTAAAAATCATAACAAACTATACCAGAATCACCTAAATTACTTCGGCTACCGTAAATCACCCCCAACTATCCCTTGCCACAACAAACAAAACCATATCATCTTAAAATTACAAAAAAAGGTGTACAAATCATGACAAAATATGCCAGAATCACCTAAATTACTTTGGCTACTCTAAATCATCACCAACTAACCCTTACCACAACAAACTAAACCCAATCACTTTTAAATTACAAAAAAATGCTAGTAACCATAGCAAACTATGCCAAACTCACCTAAATTACTTCGGCTACCATAGATCATCACCAACTAACCCTTAGTACAACAAACTAAACCCAATCACTTTTAAATTACAAAAAAATGCTACTAACCATAGCAAACTATGCCAAACTCACCTAAATTACTTCGGCTACCAAAAATCACCCCCAACTACACTTTACAGCAACAAACTAAGCCCAATCACTTTAAAATTACAAAAAAATGCTAAAAATCCTAACAAACTATACCAGAATCATCTAAATTACTTCGGCTACCGTAAATTACCCCCAACTATCCCTTACCACAACAAACCAAACCATATCATCTTAAAATTACAAAAAAAGGTATACAAATCGTAACAAACTATGGCAGACTCACCTAAATTACTTCGGCTACTCTAAATCATCACCAACTAACCCTTACCACAACAAACTAAACCCAATCACTTTTAAATTACAAAAAAATGCTAGTAACCATAGCAAACTATGCCAAACTCCCCTAAATTACTTCGGCTACCATAAATCATCACCAAATAACCCTTACCACAACAAACTAAACCAAATCACTTTTAAATTACAAAAAAATGCTACTAATAATAGCAAACTATGCCAAACTCACCTAAATTACTTCGGCTATCAAAAATCACCCCCAACTACACTTTACAGCAACTAACTAAACCCAATCACTTTAAAATTACAAAAAAATGCTAAAAATCATAACAAACTTAACCATAATCACATAAATTACTTCGGATACCGTAAATCACCCCCAACTATCCCTTACCACAACAAACCAAACCATATCATCTTAAAATTAAAAAAAAAAGTGTACAAATCATAACAAACTATGCCAGACTCACCTAAATTACTTCGGCTACTCTAAATCATCACCAACTAACCCTTACCACAACAAACTAAACCCAATCACTTTTAAATTACAAAAAAATGCTAGTAACCATAGCAAACTATGCCAAACTCCCCTAAATTACTTCGGCTACCATAAATCATCACCAAATAACCCTTACCACAACAAACTAAACCAAATCACTTTTAAATTACAAAAAAATGCTACTAATAATAGCAAACTATGCCAAACTCACCTAATTTACTTCGGCTATCAAAAATCACCCCCAACTACACTTTACAGCAACTAACTAAACCCAATCACTTTAAAATTACAAAAAAATGCTAAAAATCATAACAAACTTAACCATAATCACATAAATTACTTCGGATACCGTAAATCACCCCCAACTATCCCTTACCACAACAAACCAAACCATATCATCTTAAAATTAAAAAAAAAAGTGTACAAATCATAACAAACTATGCCAGACTCACCTAAATTACTTCGGCTACTCTAAATCATCACCAACTAACCCTTACCACAACAAACTAAACCCAATCACTTTTAAATTACAAAAAAATGCTAGTAACCATAGCAAACTATGCCAAACTCACCTAAATTACCTCGGCTATCAAAAATCATTCCCAACTACACTTTACAGAAACCAACTAAGCCCAATCACTTTAAAATTACAAAAAAATGCTAAAAATCATAACAAACTATACCAGAATCACCTAAATTACTTCGGCTACCGTAAATCACCCCCAACTATCCCTTGCCACAACAAACCAAACCATATCATCTTAAAATTACAAAAAAAGGTGTACAAATCATGACAAACTATGCCAGAATCACCTAAATTACTTTGGCTACTCTAAATCATCACCAACTAACCCTTACCACAACAAACTAAACCCAATCACTTTTAAATTACAAAAAAATGCTAGTAACCATAGCAAACTATGCCAAACTCACCTAAATTACTTCGGCTACCGTAAATCACCCCCAACTATCCCTTGCCACAACAAACAAAACCATATCATCTTAAAATTACAAAAAAAGGTGTACAAATCATGACAAAATATGCCAGAATCACCTAAATTACTTTGGCTACTCTAAATCATCACCAACTAACCCTTACCACAACAAACTAAACCCAATCACTTTTAAATTACAAAAAAATGCTAGTAACCATAGCAAACTATGCCAAACTCACCTAAATTACTTCGGCTACCATAGATCATCACCAACAAACCCTTAGTACAACAAACTAAACCCAATCACTTTTAAATTACAAAAAAATGCTACTAACCATAGCAAACTATGCCAAACTCACCTAAATTACTTCGGCTACCAAAAATCACCCCCAACTACACTTTACAGCAACAAACTAAGCCCAATCACTTTAAAATTACAAAAAAATGCTAAAAATCCTAACAAACTATACCAGAATCATCTAAATTACTTCGGCTACCGTAAATTACCCCCAACTATCCCTTACCACAACAAACCAAACCATATCATCTTAAAATTACAAAAAAAGGTATACAAATCGTAACAAACTATGGCAGACTCACCTAAATTACTTCGGCTACTCTAAATCATCACCAACTAACCCTTACCACAACAAACTAAACCCAATCACTTTTAAATTACAAAAAAATGCTAGTAACCATAGCAAACTATGCCAAACTCCCCTAAATTACTTCGGCTACCATAAATCATCACCAACTAACCCTTACCACAACAAACTAAACCAAATCACTTTTACATTACAAAAAAATGCTACTAATAATAGCAAACTATGCCAAACTCACCTAAATTACTTCGGCTATCAAAAATCACCCCCAACTACACTTTACAGCAACAAACTAAACTCAATCACTTTAAAATTACAAAAATATGCTAAAAATCATAACAAACTTAACCATAATCACATAAATTACTTCGGATACCGTAAATCACCCCCAACTATCCCTTACCACAACAAACCAAACCATATCATCTTAAAATTAAAAAAAAAGGTGTACAAATCATAACAAACTATGCCAGACTCACCTAAATTACTTCGGCTACTCTAAATCATCACCAACTAACCCTTACCACAACAAACTAAACCCAATCACTTTTAAATTACAAAAAAATGCTAGTAACCATAGCAAACTATGCCAAACTCACCTAAATTACTTCGGCTACCATAAATCATCACCAACTAACCCTTACCACAACAAATTAAACCCAATCACGTTTAAATTACAAAAAAATGCTACTAACCATAGCAAACTATGCCAAACTCACCTAAATTACTTCGGCTATCAAAAATCATCCCCAACTACACTTTACAGTAACAAACTAAGCCCAATCACTTTAAAATTACAAAAAAATGCTAAAAATCATAACAAACTATACCAGAATCACCTAAATTACTTCGGCTACCGTAAATCACCCCCAACTTTCCCTTACCACAACAAACCAAACCATATCATCTTAAAATTACAAAAAAAGGTGTACAAATCATAACAAACTATGCCAGACTCACCTAAATTACTTCGGCTACTCTAAATCATCACCAACTAACCCTTACCCGACAAACTAAACCCAATCACTTTTAAATTCCAAAAAAATGCTAGTAACCATAGCAAACTATGCCAAACTCACCTAAATTACTTCGGCTACCATAAATCATCACAAGCTAACCCTTACCACAACAAACTAAACCCAATCACTTTTAAATTACAAAAAAATGCTACTAACCATAGCAAACTATGCCAAACTCACCTAAATTACTTCGGCTACCATAAATCATCACCAACTAACCCTTACCACAACAAACTAAACCCAATCACTTTTAAATTACAAAAAAATGCTAGTAACCAAAGCAAACTATGCTAAACTCAACTAAATTACTTCTTCTACCATAAATCATCACCAACTAACCCTTACCACAACAAACTAAACCCAATCACTTTTAAATTACAAAAAAATGCTACTAACCAAAGCAAACTATGCCAAACTCACCTAAATTACTTCGGCTATCAAAAATCACCCCCAACTACACTTTACAGCAACAAACTAAACCCAATCACTTTAAAATTACAAAGAAATGCTAAAAATCATAACAAACTATACCAGAATCACCTAAATTACTTCGGCTACCGTAAATCACCCCCAACTATCCCTTACCACAACTAACCAAACTATATCATATTAAAATTACAAAAAAAGGTGTACAAATCATAACAAACTATGCCAGACTCACCTAAATTACTTCGGCTACTCTAAATCATTACCAACTAACCCTTACCATAACAAACTAAACCCAATCACTTTTAAATTACAAAAAAATGCTAGTAACCATAGCAAACTATGCCAAACTCACCTAAATTACTTCGGCTATCAAAAATCACCCCCAACTACACTTTACCGCAACAAACTAAGCCCAATCAATTTAAAATTACAAAAAAATGCTAAAAATTATAACAAACTATACCAGAATCACCTAAATTACTTCGGCTACCGTAAATCACCCCCAACTATCCCTTACCACAACAAACCAAACCATATCATCTTAAAATTACAAAAAAAATTGTACAAATCATAATAAACTATGCCAGACTCACCTAAATTACTTCGGCTATTCGAAATCATCACCAACTAACCCTTACCACAACAAACTAAACCCAATCACTTTTAAATTAAAAAAAAATGCTAGTAACCATAGCAAACTATGCCAAACTCACCTAAATTACTTCAGCTACCATAAATCATCACCAACTAACCCTTACCACAACAAACTAAACCCAATCACTTTTAAATTACAAAAAAATGCTAGTAACCATAACAAACTATGCCAAACTCACCTAAATTACTTCGGCTACCATAAATCATCACCAACTAACCCTTACCACAACAAACTAAACCCAATCACTTTTAAATTACAAAAAAATGCTAGTAACCAAAGCAAACTATGCCAAACTCACCTAAATTACTTCTTCTACCATAAATCATCACCAACTAACCCTTACCACAACAAACTAAACCCAATCACTTTTAAATTACAAAAAAATGGTACTAACCATAGCAAACTATGCCAAACTCACCTAAATTAGTTCGGCTATCAAAAATCACCCCCAACTACACTTTACAGCAACAAACTAAACCCAATCACTTTAAAATTACAAAAAAATGCTAAAAATCATAACAAACTATACCAGAATCACCTAAATTACTTCGGCTACCGTAAATCACCCCCAACTATCCCTTACCACAACTAACCAAACTATATCATCTTAAAATTACAAAAAAAGGTGTACAAATCATAACAAACTATGCCAGACTCACCTAAATTACTTCGGCTACTCTAAATCATTACCAACTAACCCTTACCATAACAAACTAAACCCAATCACTTTTAAATTACAAAAAAATGCTAGTAACCATAGCAAACTATGCCAAACTCACCTAAATTACTTCGGCTACCATAAATCATCACCAACTAACCCTTAGTACAACAAACTAAACCCCATCACTTTTAAATTACAAAAAAATGCTACTAACCATAGCAAACTATGCCAAACTCACCTAAATTACTTCGGCTATCAAAAATCACCCCCAACTACACTTTACAGCAACAAACTAAGCCCAATCACTTTAAAATTACAAAAAAATGCTAAAAATCATAACAAACTATACCAGAATCACCTAAATTACTTCGGCTACCGTAAATCACCCCCAACTATCCTTTACCACAACAAACCAAACCATATCATCTTAAAATTACAAAAAAAGGTGTAAAAATTATAACAAACTATGCCAGACTCACCTAAATTACTTCGGCTACTCTAAATCATCACCAACTAACCCTTACCACAACAAACTAAACCCAATCACTTTTAAATTACAAAAAAATGCTAGTAACCATAACAAACTATGCCAAACTCACCTAAATTACTTCGGCTACCATAAATCATCACCAACTAACCCTTACCACAACAAAGTAAACCCATTTACTTTTAAATTACAAAAAAATGCTAGTAACCATAGCAAACTATGCCAAACTCACCTAAATTACTTCGGCTACCATAAATCATCACCAACTGACCCTTACCACAGCAAACTAAACCCAATCACTTTTAAATTACAAAAAAATGGTACTAACCATAGCAAACTATGCCAAACTCACCTAAATTACCTCGGCTATCAAAAATCACCCCCAACTACACTTTACAGAAACCAACTAAGCCCAATCACTTTAAAATTACAAAAAAATGCTAAAAATCATAACAAACTATACCAGAATCACCTAAATTACTTCGGCTACCGTAAATCACCCCCAACTATCCCTTGCCACAACAAACAAAACCATATCATCTTAAAATTACAAAAAAAGGTGTACAAATCATGACAAAATATGCCAGAATCACCTAAATTACTTTGGCTACTCTAAATCATCACCAACTAACCCTTACCACAACAAACTAAACCCAATCACTTTTAAATTACAAAAAAATGCTAGTAACCATAGCAAACTATGCCAAACTCACCTAAATTACTTCGGCTACCATAGATCATCACCAACTAACCCTTAGTACAACAAACTAAACCCAATCACTTTTAAATTACAAAAAAATGCTACTAACCATAGCAAACTATGCCAAACTCACCTAAATTACTTCGGCTACCAAAAATCACCCCCAACTACACTTTACAGCAACAAACTAAGCCCAATCACTTTAAAATTACAAAAAAATGCTAAAAATCCTAACAAACTATACCAGAATCATCTAAATTACTTCGGCTACCGTAAATTACCCCCAACTATCCCTTACCACAACAAACCAAACCATATCATCTTAAAATTACAAAAAAAGGTATACAAATCGTAACAAACTATGGCAGACTCACCTAAATTACTTCGGCTACTCTAAATCATCACCAACTAACCCTTACCACAACAAACTAAACCCAATCACTTTTAAATTACAAAAAAATGCTAGTAACCATAGCAAACTATGCCAAACTCCCCTAAATTACTTCGGCTACCATAAATCATCACCAAATAACCCTTACCACAACAAACTAAACCAAATCACTTTTAAATTACAAAAAAATGCTACTAATAATAGCAAACTATGCCAAACTCACCTAAATTACTTCGGCTATCAAAAATCACCCCCAACTACACTTTACAGCAACTAACTAAACCCAATCACTTTAAAATTACAAAAAAATGCTAAAAATCATAACAAACTTAACCATAATCACATAAATTACTTCGGATACCGTAAATCACCCCCAACTATCCCTTACCACAACAAACCAAACCATATCATCTTAAAATTAAAAAAAAAGGTGTACAAATCATAACAAACTATGCCAGACTCACCTAAATTACTTCGGCTACTCTAAATCATCACCAACTAACCCTTACCACAACAAACTAAACCCAATCACTTTTAAATTACAAAAAAATGCTAGTAACCATAGCAAACTATGCCAAACTCACCTAAATTACCTCGGCTATCAAAAATCATTCCCAACTACACTTTACAGAAACCAACTAAGCCCAATCACTTTAAAATTACAAAAAAATGCTAAAAATCATAACAAACTATACCAGAATCACCTAAATTACTTCGGCTACCGTAAATCACCCCCAACTATCCCTTGCCACAACAAACCAAACCATATCATCTTAAAATTACAAAAAAAGGTGTACAAATCATGACAAACTATGCCAGAATCACCTAAATTACTTTGGCTACTCTAAATCATCACCAACTAACCCTTACCTCAACAAACTAAACCCAATCACTTTTAAATTACAAAAAAATGCTAGTAACCATAGCAAACTATGCCAAACTCACCTAAATTACTTCGGCTACCATAAATCATCACCAACTAACCCTTAGTACAACAAACTAAACCCCATCACTTTTAAATTACAAAAAAATGCTACTAACCATAGCAAACTATGCCAAACTCACCTAAATTACTTCGGCTATCAAAAATCACCCCCAACTACACTTTACAGCAACAAACTAAGCCCAATCACTTTAAAATTACAAAAAAATGCTAAAAATCATAACAAACTATACCAGAATCACCTAAATTACTTCGGCTACCGTAAATCACCCCCAACTATCCTTTACCACAACAAACCAAACCATATCATCTTAAAATTACAAAAAAAGGTGTAAAAATTATAACAAACTATGCCAGACTCACCTAAATTACTTCGGCTACTCTAAATCATCACCAACTAACCCTTACCACAACAAACTAAACCCAATCACTTTTAAATTACAAAAAAATGCTAGTAACCATAACAAACTATGCCAAACTCACCTAAATTACTTCGGCTACCATAAATCATCACCAACTAACCCTTACCACAACAAAGTAAACCCATTTACTTTTAAATTACAAAAAAATGCTAGTAACCATAGCAAACTATGCCAAACTCACCTAAATTACTTCGGCTACCATAAATCATCACCAACTAACCCTTACCACAACAAACTAAACCCAATCACTTTTAAATTACAAAAAAATGCTAGTAACCATAGCAAACTATGCCAAACTCACCTAAATTACCTCGGCTATCAAAAATCATTCCCAACTACACTTTACAGAAACCAACTAAGCCCAATCACTTTAAAATTACAAAAAAATGCTAAAAATCATAACAAACTATACCAGAATCACCTAAATTACTTCGGCTACCGTAAATCACCCCCAACTATCCCTTGCCACAACAAACCAAACCATATCATCTTAAAATTACAAAAAAAGGTGTACAAATCATGACAAACTATGCCAGAATCACCTAAATTACTTTGGCTACTCTAAATCATCACCAACTAACCCTTACCTCAACAAACTAAACCCAATCACTTTTAAATTACAAAAAAATGCTAGTAACCATAGCAAACTATGCCAAACTCACCTAAATTACTTCGGCTACCATAAATCATCACCAACTAACCCTTAGTACAACAAACTAAACCCCATCACTTTTAAATTACAAAAAAATGCTACTAACCATAGCAAACTATGCCAAACTCACCTAAATTACTTCGGCTATCAAAAATCACCCCCAACTACACTTTACAGCAACAAACTAAGCCCAATCACTTTAAAATTACAAAAAAATGCTAAAAATCATAACAAACTATTTCAGAATCACCTAAATTACTTCGGCTACCGTAAATCACCCCCAACTATCCTTTACCACAACAAACCAAACCATATCATCTTAAAATTACAAAAAAAGGTGTAAAAATTATAACAAACTATGCCAGACTCACCTAAATTACTTCGGCTACTCTAAATCATCACCAACTAACCCTTACCACAACAAACTAAACCCAATCACTTTTAAATTACAAAAAAATGCTAGTAACCATAACAAACTATGCCAAACTCACCTAAATTACTTCGGCTACCATAAATCATCACCAACTAACCCTTACCACAACAAAGTAAACCCATTTACTTTTAAATTACAAAAAAATGCTAGTAACCATAGCAAACTATGCCAAACTCACCTAAATTACTTCGGCTACCATAAATCATCACCAACTAACCCTTACCACAACAAACTAAACCCAATCACTTTTAAATTACAAAAAAATGGTACTAACCATAGCAAACTATGCCAAACTCACCTAAATTACCTCGGCTATCAAAAATCACCCCCAACTACACTTTACAGAAACCAACTAAGCCCAATCACTTTAAAATTACAAAAAAATGCTATAAATCATAACAAACTATACCAGAATCACCTAAATTACTTCGGCTACCGTAAATCACCCCCAACTATCCCTTGCCACAACAAACAAAACCATATCATCTTAAAATTACAAAAAAAGGTGTACAAATCATGACAAAATATGCCAGAATCACCTAAATTACTTTGGCTACTCTAAATCATCACCAACTAACCCTTACCACAACAAACTAAACCCAATCACTTTTAAATTACAAAAAAATGCTAGTAACCATAGCAAACTATGCCAAACTCACCTAAATTACTTCGGCTACCATAGATCATCACCAACTAACCCTTAGTACAACAAACTAAACCCAATCACTTTTAAATTACAAAAAAATGCTACTAACCATAGCAAACTATGCCAAACTCACCTAAATTACTTCGGCTACCAAAAATCACCCCCAACTACACTTTACAGCAACAAACTAAGCCCAATCACTTTAAAATTACAAAAAAATGCTAAAAATCCTAACAAACTATACCAGAATCATCTAAATTACTTCGGCTACCGTAAATTACCCCCAACTATCCCTTACCACAACAAACCAAACCATATCATCTTAAAATTACAAAAAAAGGTATACAAATCGTAACAAACTATGGCAGACTCACCTAAATTACTTCGGCTACTCTAAATCATCACCAACTAACCCTTACCACAACAAACTAAACCCAATCACTTTTAAATTACAAAAAAATGCTAGTAACCATAGCAAACTATGCCAAACTCCCCTAAATTACTTCGGCTACCATAAATCATCACCAACTAACCCTTACCACAACAAACTAAACCAAATCACTTTTACATTACAAAAAAATGCTACTAATAATAGCAAACTATGCCAAACTCACCTAAATTACTTCGGCTATCAAAAATCACCCCCAACTACACTTTACAGCAACAAACTAAACCCAATCACTTTAAAATTACAAAAATATGCTAAAAATCATAACAAACTTAACCATAATCACATAAATTACTTCGGATACCGTAAATCACCCCCAACTATCCCTTACCACAACAAACCAAACCATATCATCTTAAAATTAAAAAAAAAGGTGTACAAATCATAACAAACTATGCCAGACTCACCTAAATTACTTCGGCTACTCTAAATCATCACCAACTAACCCTTACCACAACAAACTAAACCCAATCACTTTTAAATTACAAAAAAATGCTAGTAACCATAGCAAACTATGCCAAACTCACCTAAATTACTTCGGCTACCATAAATCATCACCAACTAACCCTTACCACAACAAATTAAACCCAATCACGTTTAAATTACAAAAAAATGCTACTAACCATAGCAAACTATGCCAAACTCACCTAAATTACTTCGGCTATCAAAAATCATCCCCAACTACACTTTACAGTAACAAACTAAGCCCAATCACTTTAAAATTACAAAAAAATGCTAAAAATCATAACAAACTATACCAGAATCACCTAAATTACTTCGGCTACCGTAAATCACCCCCAACTTTCCCTTACCACAACAAACCAAACCATATCATCTTAAAATTACAAAAAAAGGTGTACAAATCATAACAAACTATGCCAGACTCACCTAAATTACTTCGGCTACTCTAAATCATCACCAACTAACCCTTACCCGACAAACTAAACCCAATCACTTTTAAATTCCAAAAAATGCTAGTAACCATAGCAAACTATGCCAAACTCACCTAAATTACTTCGGCTACCATAAATCATCACAAGCTAACCCTTACCACAACAAACTAAACCCAATCACTTTTAAATTACAAAAAAATGCTACTAACCATAGCAAACTATGCCAAACTCACCTAAATTACTTCGGCTACCATAAATCATCACCAACTAACCCTTACCACAACAAACTAAACCCAATCACTTTTAAATTACAAAAAAATGCTAGTAACCAAAGCAAACTATGCCAAACTCAACTAAATTACTTCTTCTACCATAAATCATCACCAACTAACCCTTACCACAACAAACTAAACCCAATCACTTTTAAATTACAAAAAAATGCTACTAACCAAAGCAAACTATGCCAAACTCACCTAAATTACTTCGGCTATCAAAAATCACCCCCAACTACACTTTACAGCAACAAACTAAACCCAATCACTTTAAAATTACAAAGAAATGCTAAAAATCATAACAAACTATACCAGAATCACCTAAATTACTTCGGCTACCGTAAATCACCCCCAACTATCCCTTACCACAACTAACCAAACTATATCATCTTAAAATTACAAAAAAAGGTGTACAAATCATAACAAACTATGCCAGACTCACCTAAATTACTTCGGCTACTCTAAATCATTACCAACTAACCCTTACCATAACAAACTAAACCCAATCACTTTTAAATTACAAAAAAATGCTAGTAACCATAGCAAACTATGCCAAACTCACCTAAATTACTTCGGCTATCAAAAATCACCCCCAACTACACTTTACCGCAACAAACTAAGCCCAATCAATTTAAAATTACAAAAAAATGCTAAAAATTATAACAAACTATACCAGAATCACCTAAATTACTTCGGCTACCGTAAATCACCCCCAACTATCCCTTACCACAACAAACCAAACCATATCATCTTAAAATTACAAAAAAAATTGTACAAATCATAATAAACTATGCCAGACTCACCTAAATTACTTCGGCTATTCGAAATCATCACCAACTAACCCTTACCACAACAAACTAAACCCAATCACTTTTAAATTAAAAAAAAATGCTAGTAACCATAGCAAACTATGCCAAACTCACCTAAATTACTTCAGCTACCATAAATCATCACCAACTAACCCTTACCACAACAAACTAAACCCAATCACTTTTAAATTACAAAAAAATGCTAGTAACCATAACAAACTATGCCAAACTCACCTAAATTACTTTGGCTACCATAAATCATCACCAACTAACCCTTACCACAACAAACTAAACCCAATCACTTTTAAATTACAAAAAAATGCTAGTAACCAAAGCAAACTATGCCAAACTCACCTAAATTACTTCTTCTACCATAAATCATCACCAACTAACCCTTACCACAACAAACTAAACCCAATCACTTTTAAATTACAAAAAAATGGTACTAACCATAGCAAACTATGCCAAACTCACCTAAATTAGTTCGGCTATCAAAAATCACCCCCAACTACACTTTACAGCAACAAACTAAACCCAATCACTTTAAAATTACAAAAAAATGCTAAAAATCATAACAAACTATACCAGAATCACCTAAATTACTTCGGCTACCGTAAATCACCCCCAACTATCCCTTACCACAACTAACCAAACTATATCATCTTAAAATTACAAAAAAAGGTGTACAAATCATAACAAACTATGCCAGACTCACCTAAATTACTTCGGCTACTCTAAATCATTACCAACTAACCCTTACCATAACAAACTAAACCCAATCACTTTTAAATTACAAAAAAATGCTAGTAACCATAGCAAACTATGCCAAACTCATCTAAATTACTTCAGCTACCATAAATCATCACCAACTAACCCTTAGTACAACAAACTAAACCCAATCACTTTTAAATTACAAAAAAATGCTACTAACCATAGCAAACTATGCCAAACTCACCTAAATTACTTCGGCTACCAAAAATCACCCCCAACTACACTTTACAGCAACAAACTAAGCCCAATCACTTTAAAATTACAAAAAAATGCTAAAAATCCTAACAAACTATACCAGAATCATCTAAATTACTTCGGCTACCGTAAATCACCCCCAACTATCCCTTACCACAACAAACCAAACCATATCATCTTAAAATTACAAAAAAAGGTATACAAATCGTAACAAACTATGGCAGACTCACCTAAATTACTTCGGCTACTCTAAATCATCACCAACTAACCCTTACCACAACAAACTAAACCCAATCACTTTTAAATTACAAAAAAATGCTACTAATGATAGCAAACTATGCCAAACTCACCTAAATTACTTCGGCTATCAAAAATCACCCCCAACTACACTTTACAGCAACAAACTAAACCCAATCACTTTAAAATTACAAAAAAATGCTAAAAATCATAACAAACTTAACCATAATCACATAAATTACTTCGGATACCGTAAATCACCCCCAACTATCCTTTACCACAACAAACCAAACCATATCATCTTAAAATTAAAAAAAAAGGTGTACAAATCATAACAAACTATGCCAGACTCACCTAAATTACTTCGGCTACTCTAAATCATCACCAACTAACCCTTACCACAACAAACTAAACCCAATCACTTTTGAATTACAAAAAAATGCTAGTAACCATAGCAAACTATGCCAAACTCACCTAAATTACTTCGGCTACCATAAATCATCACCAACTAACCCTTACCACAACAAACAAACCCAATCACTTTTAAATTACAAAAAAATGCTACTAACCATAGCAAACTATGCCAAACTCACCTAAATTACTTCGGCTATCAAAAATCATCCCCAACTACACTTTACAGTAACAAACTAAGCCCAATCACTTTAAAATTACAAAAAAATGCTAAAAATCATAACAAACTATACCAGAATCACATAAATTACTTCGGCTACCCTAAATCACCCCCAACTTTCCCTTACCACAACAAACCAAACCATATCATCTTAAAATTACAAAAAAAGGTGTACAAATCATAACAAACTATGCCAGACTCACCTAAATTACTTCGGCTACTCTAAATCATTACCAACTAACCCTTACCCGACAAACTAAACCCAATCACTTTTAAATTACAAAAAAATGCTAGTAACCATAGCAAACTATGCCAAACTCACCTAAATTACTTCGGCTACCATAAATCATCACAAGCTAACCCTTACCACAACAAACTAAACCCAATCACTTTTAAATTACAAAAAAATGCTACCAACCATAGCAAACTATGCCAAACTCACCTAAATTACTTCGGCTACCATAAATCATCACCAACTAACCCTTACCACAACAAACTAAACCCAATCACTTTTAAATTACAAAAAAATGCTACTAACCATAGCAAACTAGGCCAAACTCACCTAAATTACTTCGGCTATCAAAAATCACCCCCAACTACACTTTACAGCAACAAACTAAGCCCAATCACTTTAAAATTACAAAAAAATGCTAAAAATCATAACAAACTATACTAGAATCACCTAAATTACTTCGGCTACCGTAAATCACTTCCAACTATACCTTACCACAACAAACCAAACCATATCATCTTAAAATTACAAAAAAAGATGTACAAATCATAACAAACTATGCCAAACTCACCTAAATTACTTCGGCTACTCTAAATCATCTCCAACTAACCCTTACCACAACAAACTAAACCCAATCACTTTTAAATTACAAAAAAATGCTAGTAACCATAGCAAACTATGCCAAACTCACCTAAATTACTTCGGCTACCATAAATCATCACCAACTAACCCTTACCACAACAAACTAAACCCAATCACTTTTAATTACAAAAAAATGCTGCTAACCATAGCAAACTATGCCAAACTCACCTAAATTACTTCGGCTACCATAAATCATCACAAGCTAACCCTTACCATAACAAACTAAACCCAATCACTTTTAAATTACAAAAAAATGCTACTAACCATAACAAACTATGCCAGAATCACCTAAATTACTTCGGCTACTCTAAATCATCACCAACTAACCCTTACCACAACAAACTAAACCCAATCACTTTTAAATTACAAAAAAATGCTACTAACCATAGCAAACTATGCCAAACTCACCTAAATTACTTCGGCAATCAAAAATCACCCCCAACTACACTTTACCGCAACAAACTAAGCCCAATCACTTTAAAATTACAAAAAAATGCTAAAAATCATAACAAACTATACCAGAATCACCTAAATTACTTCGGCTACCGTAAATCACCCCCAACTATCCCTTACCACAACAAACCAAACCATATCATCTTAAAATTACAAAAAAAATTGTACAAATCATAATAAACTATGGCAGACTCACCTAAATTACTTCGGCTACTATAAATCATCACCAACTAACCCTTACCACAACAAAAACTAAACCCAATCACTTTTAAATTACAAAAAAATGCTACTAACCATAGCAAACTATGCCAAACTCACCTAAATTACTTCGGCTATCAAAAATCACCCCCAACTGCACTTTACAGCAACAAACTAAGCCCAATCACTTTAAAATTACAAAAAAATGCTAAAAATCATAACAAACTATACCAGAATCACCTAAATTACTTCGGCTACCGTAAATCATCCCCAACTATCCCTTACCACAACAAACCAAACCATATCATTTTAAATTACAAACAAAGGTGTACAAATCATAACAAACTATGCCAGACTCACCTAAATTTCTTCGGCTACTCTAAATTATCACCAACTAACCCTTACCTCAACAAACTAAACCCAATCACTTTTAAATTACAAAAAAATGCTACTAACCATAGCAAACTATGCCAAACTTACCTAAATTACTTCGGCTACCATAAATCATCACCAACTAACCCTTACCTAAGCAAACTAAACCCAATCACTTTTACATTACAAAAAAAATGCTACTAACCCTAGCAAACTATGCCAAACTCACCTAAATTACTTCGGCTATCAAAAATCACCCCCAACTACACTTTACAGCAACAAACTAAGCCCATTCATTTTAAAATTACAAAAAAATGCTAAAAATCATAACAAACTATACCAGAATCACCTAAATTACTTCGGCTACCGTAAATCAAACCCAGCTATCCCTTACCGCAACAAACCAAACCATATAATCTTAAAATTACAAAAAAAGGTGTACAAATCATAACAAACTATGCCAGATTCACCTAAATTACTTCGGCTACTCTAAATCATCACCAACTAACCCTTACCACAACAAACTAAACCCAATTACTTTTAAATTACAAAAAAATGCTAGTAACCATAGCAAACTATGCCAAACTCCCTTAAATTTCTTCGGCTACCATAAATCATCACCAACTAACCCTTACCACAACAAACTAAACCCAATCACTTTTAAATTACAAAAAAATGCTACTAATAATAGCAAACTATGCCAAACTCACCTAAATTACTTCGGCTATCAAAAATCACCCCCAACTACACTTTACAGCAACAAACTAAACCCAATCAATTTAAAATTACAAAAAAATGCTAAAAATCATAACAAACTATACCATAATCACATAAATTACTTCGGCTACCGTAAATCACCCCCAACTATCCCTTACCACAACAAACCAAACCATATCATCTTAAAATTAAAAAAAAAGGTGTACAGATCATAACAAACTATGCCAGACTCACCTAAATTACTTCGGCTACTCTAAATCATCACCAACTAACCCTTACCACAACAAACTAAACACAATCTCTTTTAAATTACAAAAAAATGCTAGTAACCATAGCAAACTATGCCAAACTCACCTAAATTACTTCGGCTACCATAAATCATCACCAACTAACCCTTACCACAACAAACTAAACCCAATCACTTTTAAATTACAAAAAAATGCTACTAACCATAGCAAACTATGCCAAACTCACCTAAATTACTTCGGCTATCAAAAATCACCCCCAACTACACTTTACAGCAACAAACTAAACCCAATGACTTTAAAATTACAAAAAAATGCTAAAAATCATAACAAACTATACCAGAATCACCTAAATTACTTCGGCTACCGTAAATCACCCCCAACTATCCCTTACCACAACAAACCAAACCATATCATCTTAAAATTACAAAAGAAGATGTACAAATCATAACAAACTATGCCAGACTCGCCTTAATTACTTCGGCTACTCTAAATCATCACCAACTAACCCTTACCACAACAAACTAAACCCAATCACTTTTAAATTACAAAAAAATGCTAGTAACCATAGCAAACTATGCCAAACTCACCTAAATTACTTCGGCTATCAAAAATCACCCCCAACTACACTTTACAGCAACAAACAAAGCCCAATCACTTTAAAATTACAAAAAAATGCTAAAAATCATTACAAACTATACCAGAATCACCTAAATCACTTCGGCTACCGTAAATCACCCCCAACTATCCCTTACCACAACAAACCAAACCATATCATCTTAAAATTACAAAGAAAGGTGTACAAATCATAACAAATTATGATAGACTCACCTAAATTACTTCGGCTACTCTAAATCATCACCAACTAACCCTTACCACAACAAACTAAACCCAATCACTTTTAAATTACAAAAAAATGCTAGTAACCATAGCAAACTATGCCAAATTCACTTAAATTACTTCGGCTACTCTAAATCATCACCAACTAACCCTTACCACAACAAACTTAACCCAATCACTTTTAAATTACAAAAAAATGCTAGTAACCATAGCAAACTATGCCAAATTCACTTAAATTACTTCGGCTACTCTAAATCATCACCAACTAACCCTTACCACAACAAACTTAACCCAATCACTTTTAAATTACAAAAAAATGCTAGTAACCATAGCAAACTATGCCAAATTTACTTAAATTACTTCGGCTACCATAAATCATCACCAACTAACCCTTACCACAACAAACTAAACCCAATCACTTTAAAATTACAAAAAAATGCTAAAAATCATAACAAACTATACCAGAATCACCTAAATTACTTCGGCTACCGTAAATCACCCCCAACTATCCCTTACCACAACAAACCAAACCATATCATCTTAAAATTACAAAAAAAGGTGTACAAATCATAACAAACTATGCCAGACTCACCTAAATTACTTCGGCTACTCTAAATCATCACCAACTAACCCTTACCACAACAAACTAAACCCAATCACTTTTAAATTACAAAAAAATGCTAGTAACCATAGCAAACTATGCCAAACTCACCTAAATTACTTCGGCTACCATAAATCATCACCAACTAACCCTTACCAGAACAAACTAAACCCAATCATTTTTAAATTACAAAAAATGATACTAACCATAGCAAACTATGCCAAACTCACCTAAATTACTTCGGCTATCAAAAATCACACCCAACTACACTTTACAGCAACAAACTAAGCCCAATCTCGTTAAAATTACAACAAATTGCTAAAAATCATAACAAACTATACCAGAATCACCTAAATTATTTCGGCTACCGTAAATCACCCCCAACTATCCCTTACCACAACAAACCAAACCATATCATCTTAAAATTACAAAAAAAGGTGTACAAATCATAACAAACTATGCCAGACTCACCTAAATTACTTCGGCTACTCTAAATCATCACCAACTAACCCTTACCACATCAAAGTAAACCCAATCACTTTTAAATTACAAAAAAATGCTAGTAACCATAGCAAACTATGCCAAACTCACCTAAATTACTTCGGCTACCATAAATCATCACCAACTAACACTTACCACAACAAACTAAACCCAATCACTTTTAAATTACAAAAAAATGCTACTAACCATAGCAAACTATGCCAAACTCACCTAAATTACTTCGGCTATCAAAAATCACTCCCAACTACACTTTACAGCAACAAACTAAGCCCAATCACTTTAAAATTATAAAAAAATGCTAAAAATCATAACAAACTATACCAGAATCACCTAAATTACTTCGGCTAACGTAAATCACCCCCAACTATCCCTTACCACAACAAACCAAACCATATCATCTTAAAATTACAAAAAAAGGTGTACAAATCATAACAAACTATGCCAGACTCACCTAAATTACTTCGGCTACTTTAAATCATCACCAAATAACCCTTACCACAACAAACTAAACCCAATCACTTTTAAATTACAAAAAAATGCTACTAACCATAGCAAACTATGCCAAACTCACCTAAATTACTTCGGCAATCAAAAATCACCCCCAACTACACTTTACAGCAACAAACTAAGACCAATCTCGTTAAAATTTCAACAAATTGCTAAAAATCATAACAAACTATACCAGAATCACCTAAATTACTTCGGCTAACGTAAATCACCCCCAACTATCCCTTACCACAACAAACCAAACCATATCATCTTAAAATTACAAAAAAAGGTGTACAAATCATAACAAACTATGCCAGACTCACCTAAATTACTTCGGCTACTTTAAATCATCACCAACTAACCCTTACCACAACAAACTAAACCCAATCACTTTTAAATTACAAAAAAATGCTACTAACCATAGCAAACTATGCCAAACTCACCTAAATTACTTCGGCTATCAAAAATTATTCCCAACTACACTTTACAGCAACAAACTAAGCCCAATCACTTTAAAATTACAAAAATATGCTAAAAATCATAACAAACTATACCAGAATCACCTAAATTACTTCGGCTACCGTAAATCACCCCCAACTATCCCTTACCACAACAAACCAAACCATATCATCTTAAAATTACAAAAAAAGGTGTACAAATCATAACAAACTATGCCAGAATCACCTAAATTACTTCGGCTACTCTAAATCATCTCCAACTAACCCTTACCACAACAAACTAAACCCAATCAATTTTAAATTACAAAAAAATGCTAGTAACCATAGCAAACTATGCCAAACTCACCTAAATTACTTCGGCTACCATAAATCATCACCAACTAACACTTACCACAACAAACTAAGCCCAATCACTTTTAAATTACAAAAAAATGCTACTAACCATAGCAAACTATGCCAAACTCATCTAAATTACTTCGGCTATCAAAAATCACCCCCAACTACACTTTACAGCAACAAACTAAGCCCAATCACTTTAAAATTACAAAAAAATTCTAAAAATCATAACAAACTATACCAGAATCACCTAAATTACTTCTGCTACCGTTAATCACCCCCAACTATCCCTTACCACAACAAACCAAACCATATTATCTTAAAATTACAAAAAAAGTGTACAAATCATAACAAACTATGCCAGACTCACCTAAATTACATCGGCTACTCTAAATCATCACCAACTAACCCTTACCACAACAAACTAAACCCAATCACTTTTAAATTACAAAAAAATGCTAGTAACCGTAGCAAACTATGCCAAACTCACCTAAATTACTTCGGCTACCATAAGTCATCACCAACTAACCTTTACCAAAACAAACTAAACCCAATCACTTTTAAATTACAAAAAATGCTACTAACCATAGCAAACTATGCCAAATTCACCTAAATTACTTCGGCTATCAAAAATCACCTCCAACTACACTTTACAGCAACAAACTAAACCCAATAACTTTAAAATTACAAAAAAAAGGTAAAAATCATAACAAACTATACCAGAATCACCTATATTTCTTCGGCTACCGTGAATCACCCTTAAATATCCCTTACCACAACAAACCAAACCATATCATCTTAAAATTACAAAAAAAGGCGTACAAATTATAACAAACTATGCCAAACTCACCGAAATTACTTCGGCTACCATAAATCATCACCAACTAACCCTTACCACAACAAACTAAACCCAATCACTTTTAAATAACAAAAAAATGCTAGTAACCATAGCAAACTATGCCAAACTCACCTAAATTACTTCGGCTACCATAAATCATCACCAACTAACCCTTACCACAACAAACTAAACCCAATCACTTTTAAATTACAAAATAATGCTACTAACCATAGCAAACTATGCCAAACACACGTAAATTACTTCGGCTATCAAAAATCACACCCAACTACACTTTACAGCAACAAACTAAGCCCAATCACTTTAAAATTACAAAAAAATGCTAAAAATCATAACAAACTATACCAGAATCACCTAAATTACTTCTGCTACCGTAAGTCACCCCCAAATATCCCTTACCACAACAAACCAAACCATATCATCTTAAAATTACAAAAAAAGGTGTACAAATCATAACAAACTATGCCAGACTCACCTAAATTACTTCGGCTGCTCTAAATCATCACCAACTAACCCTTACCACAACAAACTAAACCCAATCACTTTTAAATTACAAAAAAATGCTAGTAACCATAGCAAACTATGCCAAACTCACCTAAATTACTTCGGCTACCATAAATCATCACCAACTAACCCTTACCACAACAAACTAAACCCAATCACTTTTAAATTACAAAAAAATGCTACTAACCATAGCAAACTATGCCAAACTCACCTAAATTACTTCGGCTACCATAAATCATCACCAACTAACCCTTACCACAACAAACTAAACCCAATCACTTTAAAATTACAAAAAAATGCTAAAAATCATAACAAACTATACCAGAATCACCTAAATTACTTCGGCTACCGTAAATCACCCCCAACTATCCCTTACCACAACAAACCAAACCATATCATCTTAAAATTACAAAAAAAGGTGTAAAAATCATAACAAACTATGCCAGACTCACCTAAATTACTTCGGCTACTCTAAATCATCACCAACTAACCCTTACCACAACAAACTAAACCCAATCACTTTTAAATTACAAAAAAATGCTAGTAACCATAGCAAACTATGCCAAACTCACCTAAATTACTTCGGCTACCATAAATCATCACCAACTAACCCTTACCAGAAAAAACTAAACCCAATCATTTTTAAATTACAAAAAAATTATACTAATCATAGCAAACTATGCCAAACTCACCTAAATTACTTCGGCTATCAAAAATCACCCACAACTACACTTTACAGCAACAAACTAAGCCCAATCTCGTTAAAATTACAAAAAAATGCTAAAAATCATAGCAAACTATACCAGAATCACCTAAATTATTTCGGCTACCGTAAATCACCCCCAACTATCCCTTACCACAACAAACCAAACCATATCATCTTAAAATTACAAAAAAGGTGTACAAATCTTAACAAACTATGCCAGACTCACCTAAATTACTTCGGCTACTCTAAATCATCACCAACTAACCCTTACCACAACAAAGTAAACCCAATCACTTTTAAATTACAAAAAAATGCTAGTAACCATAGCAAACTATGCCAAACTCACCTAAATTACTTCGGCTACCATAAATCATCACCAACTAACACTTACCACAACAACCTAAACCCAATCACTTTTAAATTACAAAAAAATTCTACTAACCATAGCAAACTATGCCAAACTCACCTAAATTACTTCGGCTATCAAAAATCACTCCCAACTACACTTTACAGCAACAAAATAAGCACAATCACTTTAAAATTATAAAAAAATGCTAAAAATCATAACAAACTATACCAGAATCACCTAAATTACTTCGGCTAACGTAAATCACCCCCAACTATCCCTTACCACAACAAACCAAACCATATCATCTTAAAATTACAAAAAAAGGTGTACAAATCATAACAAACTATGCCAGACTCACCTAAATTACTTCGGCTACTCTAAATCATCACCAAATAACCCTTACCACAACAAACTAAAGCCAATCAATTTTAAATTACAAAAAAATGCTACTAACCATAGCAAACTATGCCAAACTCACCTAAATTACTTCGGCAATCAAAAATCACTCCCAACTACACTTTACAGCAACAAACTAAGCCCAATCACTTTAAAATTACAAAAAAATGCTAAAAATCATAACAAACTATACCAGAATCACCTAAATTACTTCTGCTACCGTAAGTCACCCCCAAATATCCCTTACCACAACAAACCAAACCATATCATCTTAAAATTACATAAAAACGTGTACAAATCATAACAAACTATGCCGGACTCACCTAAATTACTTCGGCTACTCTAAATCATCACCAACTAACCCTTACCACAACAAACTAAACCCAATCACTTTTAAATTACAAAAAAATGCTAGTAACCATAGCAAACTATGCCAAACTCACCTAAATTACTTCGGCTACCATAAATCATCACCAACTAACCCTTACCACAACAAACTAAACCCAATCATTTTTAAATTACAAAAAAATGATACTAACCATAGCAAACTATGCCAAACTCACCTAAATTACTTCGGCTACCATAAGTCATCACCAACTAACCTTTACCAAAACAAACTAAACCCAATCACTTTTAAATTACAAAAAATGGTACTAACCATAGCAAACTATGCCAAATTCACCTAAATTACTTCGGCTATCAAAAATCACCCCCAACTACACTTTACAGCAACAAACTAAACCCAATCACTTTAAAATTACAAAAAAATGCTAAAAATCATAACAAACTATACCAGAGTCACCTATATTTCTTCGGCTACCGTGAATCACCCTTAAATATCCCTTAACACAACAAACAAAACCATATCATCTTAAAATTACAAAAAAAGGCGTACAAATTATAACAAACTATGCCAAACTCACCTAAATTACTTCGGCTACCATAAATCATCACCAACTAACCCTTACCACAACAAACTAAACC